>CM051238.1:126874054-128132418 GCA_027917425.1 Gastrophryne carolinensis
GTGGGCTTGTAGGCTGCAGGGTGGGGGGCCACAAAATCTGGCCCCTGCACCCTGATCTACAAGCCCCCATAGCTGGTCCTGGGCTGGTTACACTAGGAAGGGGGGACCCCATGTCATTTTTTTGGGATTTTTAAGGGTTTTAAACCCTTAAAATTCCTCAAAAAATGAAATGGGTTCACCCCCCTTGGAGGGGGGACCCTATGTCATTTTTTTTTTACTAACCCCTTATGGTCTGTTGCCCAGCAGCTATAAAAGGCTTCCAGCAGCAGCAGGAGAGCAGAATCTAGATTGATCAGCATGGGACACAGTGCCCAGGGATGGATGGGAGGTAAGTATAAAAAAAAATATATATATATATTTTTATCTCTTTGTGTCTGTGTGTTTTTTTTACACTTAACCCCTTGTGGGATCCATGAGACCCCTACATCAGTTCACAAGGCTGGGGGCTAGCAAGTCACCTGCAGCTAGCGGGTGACTTGCCATTAACCCCCGGCACCCCCAATTACCTGCCTCCCCAAAGGCCAGGAGGGGGGGCAGAAGAGCCCGGCCCACGGAACTTGTAGCCGGCAGGGCAGGGGGCCACCAAATTGGCCACTGCGCCCTGTTCCTACAAGCCCCTATAGCTGGTCCCGGGCTGGTTATGCTGGGTAAGGGCGACCCCATATCATTTTTGGGGGGATTTTAAGGGTTTTTAACCCTTATGTTTATAGTGTGGATAGTAGTATTTTATTTGTAAATGTTATAGAGTGCTCTTTTCAGTTTGGGGGGATCTCCTGGGCAAAAATGGGGGGGCTACCGATACATATGTGGTACGGTTGTAATCGGGAAAAATTGGGTTTTCACATGCAATATGGTTTTCTCTAATAAATTAAATGTTTTATTTAAAGGAGACAATTGTAAAAATATAAAAAATATTTATTTATTTTTTTGTTTGTTATTCAAAAATATTAAAAAAACTGTAGAAAAATTACAAACAAGACACTTCATGTTAAAGCCTAAACTCTGCTGCAAAATATATATCTATAATTTTCCTGGAAATTCCTGCAAAAATCACGGTTAAACATGGCGCAGAATGGGGGAAAATGACCTGTCAACAGAGGGTGACAAAACCTCAAGTAGGCTGGCAATTAAAAGGGTTAATAGTACCTATTAACCCTCCTTTATTTTAAATAAAACATTTGTTTTATTAATGAAAACCATATTGCATGTGAAAGCCCTATTTTTTCCCCCATTCTTGCCTAGGAGACCCCCCAAAATGAAAAGAGCACTTTATAACATTTACAAATAAAATACTACTATTCACACTATAAACATAAGGGGTTAATTAAAAAAATGACATAGGGTACCCCCTCCTGGGGGGACCCAATTTTTTTGGAATTTTAAGGGTTAAAACCCCTTAAAAATAAAAAAGAAATGACGTGGGGTCCCCCTTACCCATCATAACCAGCCTGAGACCAGCTATGGGGGCTTGTAGGAACAGGGCGAAGGGGCCAGTTTTGGTGAATGAGGGATCGTGGCCGCAGGTGAGTAAATGTCATTTTTTTTTTTACAGTTTATTGTGCCATCGGCCAAAGCAGAACAGGGCGAAGGGGCCAGTTTGGTGAATGAGGGATCGCGGCCGCAGGTGAGTAAATGTCATTTTTTTTTCTACAGTTTATTGTGCCATCGGCCAAAGCGGGGGGAGGGGATATTTCGGGCGCTCTCCTAAAGACAGAAGAGCCCCGGGGGGAATCGGATGCCCCCTGGGTGAAGAGAAGACCCGGCCTAATCTAAGGAGGGGTCAGGTGAGTTTTTAACTTTTATATTTTTTATTCTGTGGGGGTTTAAAGTCAGCTACGTGAGTCTCACGTAGCTGGCAATTAAGTGGAGTAGAGGCTGCTACGTGAGACTCATGTAGCTGGCACTAGAAGGGTTAAATAGATTGTGGGACAGATCTTTTCATTGACCCGGATATATTTATACATAGTTATTAGATCACCCCTCAGATGTCTCTTTTCCAAACTAAATAAGCCTAACTATGACAATCTTCTCTAGGTCCCTCGTTCCATTTTTTAATTTACTGGCTCGCCTTTGAACACATTCAAGAGTAACGCAATTTCTCTTAAATCCATGCTGATAGGGAGTAACAAGCTCACCTTCACAGAGCTACTTCATGATAGCATCTCTTAGACACTCTTCAAAAAGCTTGCCCACCACAGATGTTAAACGTGCCGGTCTGTAGTTCCCAGGTTCCCCTTTACACCCCTTTTAAAATATTGGCACCATGCTAAGCGTCAGTCCTGTGGAACAGTCGCTGACAATATAGAATCTTGAAATATTAAAAATAGCGGCTTGTCTATTGCTGTTTGGATGAATGCCATCTGGACCTGTCTATTTTAATCTGTTTAAGGTGGTGCCGCACTTCTTTCTTGGTCAGATGAGTGACATTGGCATATCTTATCCTGTGTAAATATGGAAACAAAGAAGAGGTTTAGTACATTGACTTGTTACCCCCTCCTTACTTTTCAGGGGGGGCACACTTTCAGGTTTGTATCTTTCACTGTTTACATAGATATAGCTATAGCATTTTGGCGTTCGTTTTACTCTCTTTGGCTCTATATTTTTCTGTCTCCAGCTTTGCCTCTCTAATCTGTTGTTTATTAATTTCTTTATAATTGTGTAATGCTTCCACGGTGCCTTCCTCCTTTAAATGTAACTGCCCTGTTTTTCTAATTTATTGCCCCCTCAACACTTTTGTTTAGCCACATAGGGTTACTCTTGTTTCTATCGCATTGTTTTTTAAGAATTCCTTAAAAGGTATCCCATTTGGTGTTTTTGTTTTTGAGGACATTTTCCCAGGTAATCAGATTTAAGGCATCTCTTAGCTGGTCAAATTTGTGTCTCTCTGAAGTTCTGTGTTTTTGTGTCTCCTTGATAAGGAATCCTAGTGACAGTTAAGTAGAAATTAATTGTTATGATCACTGTTTCCAAGATGTCCCCCTACCTGTACCTGTGCTTTTTGTCTGGTACATTGGTTAGTATTAAGGCCAAGATGGCCCTCCACCTAGTTGGAGCATGCACTTGTTGGGAAAAGTAGCCATCTTTAATTATTGATAGAAATATTTTAGATTTCTGGTATCCACTGCTTTCAGCTTCCCAATATGTATCTGGATAGTTAAAGTCCCCCATAATAACTACCTCATTCAAATTAGAGGCTTAATCTATTTGCCTTATGAGCAAGTTTTCTGTGGATTCTGATATATTAAGAGGCTTGTAGCAAACCCCGATCAGTATTTTACTTTTGTTTTTCCCTCCACGCATTTCTGTCCATACAGACTCCACTTGTTCATTTCCCTCACATATATCCTCCTGCAGAATGGGCTGGAGAGAGGATTTTACAAATAAGCGGGCTCCACCCCCTTGCGGTTTGTATGGTTCCTCCCAAACAAACAGTAACCCTGTAGGTTTACTCCCCCTTCATCTTTCATTCAGCCATGTCTCGGTTACCCCCATTATATCATACTGTTCCTCTGTTATTTTCACGGAGCTCTATGGTCTTCCCTAAGAAATTGTGTCAGACTGCGGGTCAAAATTCACTTCTCGGTTTTGGACACATCTGTACAAAGCTCTTAATGCTAAGTTGGCTTTGCCCTTTGCATATCACCCACTTTCCAATGGACAGATGGAGCATACCAACCAGACCTTGGAGCAATATCTCCAATATTACACTTCCTATCTCCAGGACGATTGGAGCCAACTCCTACCAATGGCCAAGTCCGCTATAACAATGCACAGCATTTCTCGACTGGCTACTCACTATTCTTTGTCAGCCAAGGTTTCAATCAGAAAACTCTTCTGGATTTATCATCCCCTGTTACAGTCCCGGTAGTAGCTTCCTTGCCATATACTCTTGAATCCACCCTTGTCAGAGTCAGGAACCTATTGCTGTTGGACACGCTATAAGAGGGGAGCCGATCGACACCGGCAAATGAAACCGACTAATTAAATAGGAGACAAGGTTTGGTGGGCTAAAAAACATCTGCAGCTCAACAGCCCATCTAAGAAATTTGCCCCTCTTTTAATTGGACTTTTCCCATCAAGCGGAGGATCAATGAGGTGGCTTTTTAGTTACTTCTGCCTGCTTCTTACCGGGTTCAGCCTGTCTTGCATGTCTATGTCCGGGTTCATCCCATCTTCCATGAATTGTGGCTGGAAGACTGATTTGTGTGCGCAGATGGGATAGTGACTGATGGAATGGTGTGTACACTTGGGGTTGGACTAGATAGTGGCTGGCCTACTAGTTTGTTTGTTTGAAGTGGGATGGATGGAGGCTGGTGGACTGATGTGTGTGGTGTGGTGGACTGGTACTTGGGTGGGTTTGGGGGAGGGATGGTGGTTGGCCTCTGTCTGACAGGGGATCTGGAGGCAGCTCTACACTAGTGTTTCAAGTGCACCTACTTTAATATAGAGGCCCAAATGACAGCCATGGGGGCAGTTAGTGATTGATCTTTGAAGGGTATTTATCCGATGGAACAATTTGTAATGCTTACACTTTTTCATTGAATGGGCTGCAGGTAATATTGGTTCTCATCATCATACAGCAGATCTCTGCATATCTACTGATGATAGAAATTGGAGTAGCATTTGAAAATGAGGAGGAATTGTGTAAGATTATTGTCATTATTGCAGTGTGTATACTGTATAAAGCAACCCTAAATTCGTGGCTGGGGGGCTTGCAGGGGGACATGGGGATAATTCAGTGTTGGCAGATTAGTGAGGTCTAATTAATTTGGGAGTGCAACAAAATAGGGAGACACACTGGAATCAATACTAGTACAAAAATATATTATTTTATTTGATCTTGACACAAGTTAATCACTACATATAATCCTAAACATGCTAAAACCAGTTAAGAAACATAAATCAAACAATGACAAACAAAACAGACCAACATAGATAGGTGTGTAGGCGATGGGGAGAGAACCATCAAATATATATATCTGTATACACATCATAATAAAAGAAAAACGTTTCTGATATAATATGAACCCATGTGCATGTACTGTGCAAAACCTGCTTATGATCTGGATTATAAAAATATATATGTGCTGTAAAGTGCAAGTGCAAACAATCAAAAAATGCATTTGATTGTAACCAATCTGAAATCGGTGATCAGAAGTAGGGATGAGCGAATCGATCCGGACGAACCCGGATTCGATCCGAACTTCAGGAAAAATTCGATTCGGATCGAATCCGAATTTCCCCGCGATTCGATCGCTCGAAGTTTTCCTTTAACATCCATTCATTTACATTACAGGCATTCTAAGATGGCGGACGGGACATGTCCAGACATCAACCCCGCGCCAGTGCAAGCTGGGACAGTCACATGCAGCCTATCAGCAGCCAGCAAGCCCGGTGACGTCACAGCGGTATTTAAGGCCGGCCATCTTGCTTTCCAGCCTCATTTCTGTATTGCATTCGTGAGAGACAGAACGCTGTGTAGCTGAGGGAGAGACAGACAGTTAGACAGGCAGGGACAGACAGGGACAGGCTGGAGACAGGCAGGAGACAGACAGGAGACAGACAGAAAGTAAGCGAAAAACAGGGAAAGGAAGGGAAAATCGGAGGCTGTCAGTTTTTATTTTTTTTTTCATCCAGCCTGCTTTGTTAGCGTTTTCAGGCTGCTTACACTAACTAACAGTGCATATATACTGAACTGATCTTAAGTCTGCTGTGAGGCATCCCATTCTGTGACTACACCAGCCTCTATTTAATAGCATAATAACCATTTGCACTTATTCTCATAGAAATTAGGCCTGATAAAGACACTTTTGCTGTGCATGCTCTCTGGTTTTTGTGGCATCCCATTCTGTGACTACACCAGCCTCTATTTAATAGCATAATAACCATTTGCACTTATTCTCATAGAAATTAGGCCTGATAAAGACACTTTTGCTGTGCATGCTCTCTGGTTTTTGTGGCATCCCATTCTGTGACAACACCAGCCTCTATTTAATAGCATAATAACCATTTGCACTTATTCTCATAGAAATCAGGCCTGATAAAGACACTTTTGCTGTGCATGCTCTCTGGTTTTTGTGGCATCCCATTCTGTGACAACACCAGCCTCTATTTAATAGCATAATAACCATTTGCACTTATTCTCATAGAAATCAGGCCTGATAAAGACACATTTGCTGTGCATGCTCTCTGGTTTTTGTGGCATCCCATTCTGTGACAACACCAGCCTCTATTTAATAGCATAATAACCATTTGCACGTATTCTCATAGAAATCAGGCCTGATAAAGACACTTTTGCTGTGCATGCTCTCTGGTTTTTGTGGCATCCCATTCTGTGACTACACCAGCCTCTATTTAATAGCATAATAACCATTTGCACTTATTCTCATAGAAATCAGGCCTGATAAAGACACTTTTGCTGTGCATGCTCTCTGGTTTTTGTGGCATCCCATTCTGTGACTACACCAGCCTCTATTTAATAGCATAATAACCATTTGCACTTATTCTCATAGAAATCAGGCCTGATAAAGACACTTTTGCTGTGCATGCTCTCTGGTTTTTGTGGCATCCCATTCTGTGACAACACCAGCCTCTATTTAATAGCATAATAACCATTTGCACTTATTCTCATAGAAATTAGGCCTGATAAAGACACTTTTGCTGTGCATGCTCTCTGGTTTTTGTGGCATCCCATTCTGTGACAACACCAGCCTCTATTTAATAGAATAATAACCATTTGCACTTATTCTCATAGAAATCAGGCCTGATAAAGACACTTTTGCTGTGCATGCTCTCTGGTTTTTGTGGCATCCCATTCTGTGACAACACCAGCCTCTATTTAATAGCATAATAACCATTTGCACTTATTCTCATAGAAATCAGGCCTGATAAAGACACTTTTGCTGTGCATGCTCTCTGGTTTTTGTGGCATCCCATTCTGTGACAACACCAGCCTCTATTTAATAGCATAATAACCATTTGCACTTATTCTCATAGAAATCAGGCCTGATAAAGACACTTTTGCTGTGCATGCTCTCTGGTTTTTGTGGCATCCCATTCTGTGACAACACCAGCCTCTATTTAATAGCATAATAACCATTTGCACTTATTCTCATAGAAATCAGGCCTGATAAAGACACTTTTGCTGTGCATGCTCTCTGGTTTTTGTGGCATCCCATTCTGTGACTACACCAGCCTCTATTTAATAGCATAATAACCATTTGCACTTATTCTCATAGAAATCAGGCCTGATAAAGACACTTTTGCTGTGCATGCTCTCTGGTTTTTGTGGCATCCCATTCTGTGACAACACCAGCCTCTATTTAATAGCATAATAACCATTTGCACTTATTCTCATAGAAATCAGGCCTGATAAAGACACTTTTGCTGTGCATGCTCTCTGGTTTTTGTGGCATCCCATTCTGTGACAACACCAGCCTCTATTTAATAGCATAATAACCATTTGCACTTATTCTCATAGAAATTAGGCCTGATAAAGACACTTTTGCTGTGCATGCTCTCTGGTTTTTGTGGCATCCCATTCTGTGACAACACCAGCCTCTATTTAATAGCATAATAACCATTTGCACTTATTCTCATAGAAATTAGGCCTGATAAAGACACTTTTGCTGTGCATGCTCTCTGGTTTTTGTGGCATCCCATTCTGTGACAACACCAGCCTCTATTTAATAGCATAATAACCATTTGCACTTATTCTCATAGAAATCAGGCCTGATAAAGACACTTTTGCTGTGCATGCTCTCTGGTTTTTGTGGCATCCCATTCTGTGACAACACCAGCCTCTATTTAATAGCATAATAACCATTTGCACTTATTCTCATAGAAATTAGGCCTGATAAAGACACTTTTGCTGTGCATGCTCTCTGGTTTTTGTGGCATCCCATTCTGTGACAACACCAGCCTCTATTTAATAGCATAATAACCATTTGCACTTATTCTCATAGAAATTAGGCCTGATAAAGACACTTTTGCTGTGCATGCTCTCTGGTTTTTGTGGCATCCCATTCTGTGACAACACCAGCCTCTATTTAATAGCATAATAACCATTTGCACTTATTCTCATAGAAATCAGGCCTGATAAAGACACTTTTGCTGTGCATGGTCTCTGGTTTTTGTGGCATCCCATTCTGTGACAACACCAGCCTCTATTTAATAGCATAATAACCATTTGCACTTATTCTCATAGAAATCAGGCCTGATAAAGACACTTTTGCTGTGCATGCTCTCTGGTTTTTGTGGCATCCCATTCTGTGACAACACCAGCCTCTATTTAATAGCATAATAACCATTTGCACTTATTCTCATAGAAATCAGGCCTGATAAAGACACTTTTGCTGTGCATGCTCTCTGGTTTTTGTGGCATCCCATTCTGTGACAACACCAGCCTCTATTTAATAGCATAATAACCATTTGCACTTATTCTCATAGAAATCAGGCCTGATAAAGACACTTTTGCTGTGCATGCTCTCTGGTTTTTGTGGCATCCCATTCTGTGACAACACCAGCCTCTATTTAATAGCATAATAACCATTTGCACTTATTCTCATAGAAATTAGGCCTGATAAAGACACTTTTGCTGTGCATGCTCTCTGGTTTTTGTGGCATCCCATTCTGTGACAACACCAGCCTCTATTTAATAGCATAATAACCATTTGCACTTATTCTCATAGAAATCAGGCCTGATAAAGACACTTTTGCTGTGCATGCTCTCTGGTTTTTGTGGCATCCCATTCTGTGACAACACCAGCCTCTATTTAATAGCATAATAACCATTTGCACTTATTCTCATAGAAATTAGGCCTGATAAAGACACTTTTGCTGTGCATGCTCTCTGGTTTTTGTGGCATCCCATTCTGTGACAACACCAGCCTCTATTAAATAGCATAATAACCATTTGCACTTATTCTCATAGAAATCAGGCCTGATAAAGACACTTTTGCTGTGCATGCTCTCTGGTTTTTGTGGCATCCAATTCTGTGACAACACCAGCCTCTATTTAATAGCATAATAACCATTTGCACTTATTCTCATAGAAATTAGGCCTGATAAAGACACTTTTGCTGTGCATGCTCTCTGGTTTTTGTGGCATCCCATTCTGTGACTACACCAGCCTCTATTTAATAGCATAATAACCATTTGCACTTATTCTCATAGAAATCAGGCCTGATAAAGACACTTTTGCTGGGCATAGTACTACTGGATCTTTTTTGGGGGCATCCCATTCTGTGACTAAAGCAGCCTCTGTTTAAGACCATATAAGCATTTGCTCTTATCATATTTGAAATTAGGCCTGATAAAGACACTTTTGCTGGGCATAGTACTACTGGATCTTTTTTGGGGGCATCCCATTCTGTGACTAAAGCAGCCTCTGTTTAAGACCATATAAGCATTTGCTCTTATCATATTTGAAATTAGCCTGATAAAGACACTTTTGCTGGGCATAGCACTACTTGTCCCTGCCAGGGCATCCCATTCTGTGACTAAAGCAGCCTCTGTTTAAGACCATATAACCATTTGCTCTTATTATATTTGAAATTAGCCTGATAAAGACACTTTTGCTGGGCATAGTACTACTGGATCATTTTTTGGGGGCATCCCATTCTGTGACTAAAGCAGCCTCTGTTTAAGACCATATAACCATTTGCTCTTATTATATTTATATTATAAGACACTTTTGCTGGGCATAGGCTTACTGCTGCCTGCCAGGTGCACTTCTGTTGAGGCATCCCATTCTGTAACATAGCATACCCCTCTTTATTTACACTAAGCAGCTCTCTTATTTACACTAAGCAGGCCTGTTGGAGGCTGAGTGTTACTGCTCACTTTTGGTGTGCATTATATTCTGTTTCATATAGACCCACCGCTGCCCGGGGGATCTTAAAATATCACCTACTACCACACCAGTTAGACTATGTCGGGTAGACAAGTGCCTGGAAGTGAAAAGAGGAGTGGCAGAGGCCAAGATTCCGCAGGCAGAGCTCGCATCAGACTGGGGGCCAGTAGCAGCAGGAGTCACGCTGAGAGACCTAATCTGCCAGTATCTGCTAGCGGTCGAGTCTCCACCAGTAACGCATCTGCCGTGGTAGATTGGTTGACGCGCTCATCAACAACATCATCACAACTTACGTCTGAGACCCCCAGTCTAGGGTCGGTAGGTTCCTCTGACACAACCCTGAGTTGACATGCCCCGAGAGCAGTCCCTGTCCTCCCATTGCCTCTGTCCTACGCCGTTCCCTCCCCCAGCGACGTATCCTATGCTTTGGGTTCAGCTCCACTCTTTAGTGAGGAGGACCATCAGATAGAGGACAGTCAGCAGCTACTGCCCAGCCAAGAAATGGAGGTGGCTTCTCTAGCTAGGTAGACAAATAGTGATGTGGACAGTGTCGTGGGTGCTGCTAGCGTTCCAGCTCCTGCGCCAGACACTGTTGACGAATCCACGAACATCAGTGACGTACAGCCACAACTCGGTGATGATGATGACGATGAAGCCGATCGCACTTGGGAGCCGGGTGATGAAGGGGCTTCATCGTCATCATCAGGAGAAGAGGGGCGCAGGTTGCCCCGGAGTCAGCAGCTGAGGCAGCAAGGTGGTAGCAGTCAGCATGGGGGCACAATTCCAAAGGCTGGAGCCGGCCGGGGTAGAGCACCTGCTGTGCGGCAGTCTACCTTATCGGGAGGTAGTGGAGCAGGGGTTCCTGGAGTTGGCAACAGCAGCAGTGAATCAGTGAGGCCAGGGGGTGGGAAAAGTAGCTACTCAGCAGTGTGGCAGTTTTTCCTGAGGCATCCGCAGGAGGGTAACATGGCCACATGCAAGATATGTAGGCAAAAGGTGAAGCGTGGCCAGGGTCCAAATGTTGGCACCACGGCCCTGCGTCAACATATGATGCGTCACCATAAAACGACCTGGGAGAACCGAGGCTCCCAAGGGGTGGTCCAGTCTGCTTCCTCACCAAGTGAGCTCCCAATTTCTGCCAGCCAAGGCTCCAGCACCTCAGCCGAAGGCAGCTGTGCGTCATACCCATCCTCTGTCGCTCCTGCTCCTCCTCCTCCTCCAAGTCATGCATCCCGCCAGCAATCCATCAGCGAAGCCATGTCCAAGAGACAGCAGTATGCGCCCACTCATCCTACGGCGCAGAAGCTGAATGTGCTCCTGTCCAAGTTGCTGGTGCTGCAGTCGCTCCCTTTTCAGGTGGTGGAATCTGCACCTTTCAGAGAACTGATGGCTTGTGCCGAGCCGAGGTGGAGAGTCCCAAGCCGTCATTTCTTTGCCAAGAAGGCAGTACCAGCGCTGCACACTTTTGTTGAACAGAAGGTGGGCCAGTCCTTGAGCCTGTCGGTGTGTAGCAAAATACATGGCAGCGCCGACATCTGGAGCTGTAACTACGGTCAGGGGCAGTACATGTCGTTTACGGCCCACTGGGTGAATGTGGTCCCTTTGCAGCAGCAACTTGGACAGGTCACGCCGCTTCGGCCTCCGCGCTCTCTGCCCATTGGGCCTGTGACACCGTGCGACTCGGCCTCCTCATCCTCCGCCATCTCCTCACCCTCCACTGTAGGCTCAAGTCTCAGTGCCCCTCCAGTCTACCATGTGTGCAGGGCACGGAGGTGTCACGCAGTGCTTCACATGGTTTGTCTTGGCGAACGGAGTCACACAGGGGAGGAACTGCTTAAATGTATTCATCAGGAAATCCAAACATGGCTTACTCCGAGAAAACTTAAAATGGGAATCATAGTTACCGACAATGGGAAGAACATTTTGTCTGCGCTGCGCCAAGGAAGCCTGACCCATGCCCCCTGCATGGCTCACGTCTTCAATCTGGTTGTCAAGCGGTTTCTGAAGTGTTCCCCCCATCTGCAGGACATCCTAACAACTTCAAGGAAACTTTGCATGCACTTCAGCCACTCCTACACCGCCAAACACACCCTTCTTGAGCTACAGCGTCAGAATGGTATCCCCCAACATAGTCTGATTTGCGATGTTTCCACCCGTTGGAATTCCACCCTTCACATGTTGGACCGATTATATGAACAGAGAAAAGCCATCACGGATTTCCTGATGATCCAAGCAGATAGGGGGACTCCCCTGTGTAACTTCAATGTCAACCAGTGGCAGCTCATACGTGACACCTGCCGTTTGCTCAGGCCCTTTGAGGAAGCCACTTTATTTGTCAGTCGGCAGGATTACGGGATGAACGACGTGATTCCACTGCTTCATGTACTACAGCACATGTTGGAAACCATGGCTGGTCAGGGCACTGGAGACATGGCGTTTACATCTTACGGCCACATGAACCCCGTTGGAGCTGAACTGGAGGAGGAGGAGGAAGAGGAGGAGGAGGAGTTGCCCAGCGAAACACAGTTTAGGCTTGGCGAAATGGCTGGTTTATCTAGTCAGCGGACAGGAGAGGAGGAGCAGGAGCAGCCAGAGGAGCTAGAGGTTTTTGAGGAAGGCGAGACAGAGGACCCGGGCACACCGTGGCAGTATGCAGTGGAGATGGAGACAGGTAGTCCATCCGAGTCACTTGCGCAAATGGCACGAAGCATGCTCACGTGCTTGCGTAGTGACCCCAGAATTGTTTCCATCTGTCGGCGGGATGACTTCTGGCTGTCCACCTTATTGGACCCTCGCTTCCGGCACAAAATGGGGGCATTTTTTAAACCCACCGAGAGGGAGGACAAACTCAACTACTACAAAGACATTCTACGTAGGCAGTTGGCCGATGCCTATCTGCGCCATGGTCCATACTCTCGCAGGTCTGACTCGAGGGGACCTCTGCGCTCACCTTCCACTGCCATGGCCGCTGGGGGGGTTGGCAGGAGCAGCAGCAGCAGCTCCATCAGCAGCAGCAGCCTCAGTCTTCAGTCGCTAATGAGTAGCTTTCTACACCCGCATAGTGAGGCTACTCATGAGCAGCAGGAAGACCTGGAGCAGGACCTCAACCAGCAGGTCATGTCATACTTTGACATGACCATGCCAACACACCTTGAGGATCCGCTGGACTTCTGGGCAGCCAAACTTGATTTGTGGCCGCAACTAGCAGAGTTTGCCCTGGAAAAGCTGTCCTGCCCGGCAAGTAGCGTGCCATCTGAGCGGGTGTTTAGTGCGGCGGGGGCCATAGTTACGGCGAGGAGAACTCGTCTGTCAACTAAAAATGTGGAGAGACTCACCTTTGTCAAAATGAATCAGGGATGGATCAGCCAGGATTTCCACCCACCAATGCCTGATGCATGCGACTAGATTCAGCATGGTGCCACGTTTTACACTTTCCAAATGGTGCAAAACATATTTATGTCTTTAGGCCATTTTTTGGGCTCCTGCTGCTGCTGCTGCCAACTTCTGCCAACTCCAGGGTGTGATTCATCCAATTGTTGGGCTCCTGAAGCCAACCCCAGTGTCACTTTAAAGTAATATTTGGGCTCCTGCTGCTGCTGCTGCTGTCAACTCCTGCCAACTCCAGGGTGTGATTCATCCAATTTTTGGGCTCCTGAAGCCAACTCCAGTGTATATTTGGGCTCCTGCTGCTGCTGCTGCCAACTTCTGCCAACTCCAGGGTGTGATTCATCCAATTTTTGGGCTCCTGAAGCCAACTCCAGTGTATATTTGGGCTCCTGCTGCTGCCAACTCCAGGGTGTGATTCATCCAATTTTTGGGCTCCTGAGGCCAACCCCAGGGTCTCTTTAATGTAATATTTGGGCTCCTGCTGCTGCTACTGTCAACTCCAGCCAACTCCAGGGTGTGATTCATCCAATTTTTGGGCTCCTGAAGCCAACTCCAGTGTATATTTGGGCTCCTGCTGCTGCTGCTGCTGCCAACTCCAGGGTGTGATTCATCCAATTTTTGGGCTCCTGAGGCCAACCCCAGGGTCTCTTTAATGTAATATTTGGGCTCCTGCTGTCAACTCCTGCCAACTGCAGGGTGTGATTCATCCAATTTTTGGGCTCCTGAAGCCAACTCCAGTGTATATTTGGGCTCCTGCTGCTGCTACTGTCAACTCCTGCCAACTCCAGGGTGTGATTCATCCAATTTTTGGGCTCCTGAAGCCAACTCCAGTGTATATTTGGGCTCCTGCTGCTGCTGCTGCCAACTTCTGCCAACTCCAGGGTGTGATTCATCCAATTTTTGGGCTCCTGAAGCCAACTCCAGTGTATATTTGGGCCCCTGCTGCTGCTGCTGCCAACTGCAGGGTGTGATTCATCCAATTTTTGGGCTCCTGAGGCCAACCCCAGGGTCTCTTTAATGTAATATTTGGGCTCCTGCTGCTGCTGCTGCTGTCAACTCCTGCCAACTCCAGGGTGTGATTCATCCAATTTTTGGGCTCCTGAAGCCAACTCCAGTGTATATTTGGGCTGCTGCTACTGCCAACTCCTGCCAACTCCAGGGTGTGATTCATCCAATTTTTGGGCTCCTGAGGCCAACCCCAGGGTCTCTTTAATGTAATATTTGGGCTCCTGCTGCTGCTGTCAACTCCTGCCAACTCCAGGGTGTGATTCATCCAATTTTTGGGCTCCTGAAGCCAACTCCAGTGTATATTTGGGCTCCTGCTGCTGCTACTGCCAACTCCTGCCAACTCCAGGGTGTGATTCATCCAATTTTTGGGCTCCTGAAGCCAACTCCAGTGTATATTTGGGCTCCTGCTGCTGCTGCTGCCAACTCCAGGGTGTGATTCATCCAATTTTTGGGCTCCTGAAGCCAACTCCAGTGTATATTTGGGCTCCTGCTGCTGCTGCTGCTGCCAACTTCTGCCAACTCCAGGGTGTGATTCATCCAATTTTTGGGCTCCTGAAGCCAACTCCAGTGTATATTTGGGCTCCTGCTGCTGCCAACTTCTGCCAACTCCAGGGTGTGATTCATCCAATTTTTGGGCTCCTGAAGCCAACTCCAGTGTATATTTGGGCTCCTGCTGCTGCTGCTGCCAACTTCTGCCAACTGCAGGGTGTGATTCATCCAATTTTTGGGCTCCTGAAGCCAACTCCAGTGTATATTTGGGCTCCTGCTGCTGCTACTGTCAACTCCTGCCAACTCCAGGGTGTGATTCATCCAATTTTTGGGCTCCTGAAGCCAACTCCAGTGTATATTTGGGCTCCTGCTGCTGCTGCTGCTGCCAACTTCTGCCAACTCCAGGGTGTGATTCATCCAATTTTTGGGCTCCTGAAGCCAACTCCAGTGTATATTTGGGCTCCTGCTGCTGCTGCTGCTGCCAACTTCTGCCAACTCCAGGGTGTGATTCATCCAATTTTTGGGCTCCTGAAGCCAACTCCAGTGTATATTTGGGCTCCTGCTGCTGCTGCCAACTTCTGCCAACTCCAGGGTGTGATTCATCCAATTTTTGGGCTCCTGAAGCCAACTCCAGTGTATATTTGGGCTCCTGCTGCTGCCAACTCCAGGGTGTGATTCATCCAATTTTTGGGCTCCTGAAGCCAACTCCAGTGTATATTTGGGCTCCTGCTGCTGCTACTGTCAACTCCTGCCAACTCCAGGGTGTGATTCATCCAATTTTTGGGCTCCTGAAGCCAACTCCAGTGTATATTTGGGCTCCTGCTGCTGCTGCTGCCAACTTCTGCCAACTCCAGGGTGTGATTCATCCAATTTTTGGGCTCCTGAAGCCAACTCCAGTGTATATTTGGGCTCCTGCTGCTGCTGCTGCCAACTTCTGCCAACTCCAGGGTGTGATTCATCCAATTTTTGGGCTCCTGAAGCCAACTCCAGTGTATATTTGGGCTCCTGCTGCTGCTGCTGCTGCCAACTTCTGCCAACTCCAGGGTGTGATTCATCCAATTTTTGGGCTCCTGAAGCCAACTCCAGTGTATATTTGGGCTCCTGCTGCTGCTGCTGCCAACTCCAGGGTGTGATTCATCCAATTTTTGGGCTCCTGAAGCCAACTCCAGTGTATATTTGGGCTCCTGCTGCTGCTGCTGCTGCCAACTTCTGCCAACTCCAGGGTGTGATTCATCCAATTTTTGGGCTCCTGAAGCCAACTCCAGTGTATATTTGGGCTCCTGCTGCTGCTGCCAACTTCTGCCAACTCCAGGGTGTGATTCATCCAATTTTTGGGCTCCTGAAGCCAACTCCAGTGTATATTTGGGCTCCTGCTGCTGCCAACTCCAGGGTGTGATTCATCCAATTTTTGGGCTCCTGAAGCCAACTCCAGTGTATATTTGGGCTCCTGCTGCTGCTACTGTCAACTCCTGCCAACTCCAGGGTGTGATTCATCCAATTTTTGGGCTCCTGAAGCCAACTCCAGTGTATATTTGGGCTCCTGCTGCTGCTGCTGCCAACTTCTGCCAACTCCAGGGTGTGATTCATCCAATTTTTGGGCTCCTGAAGCCAACTCCAGTGTATATTTGGGCTCCTGCTGCTGCTGCTGCTGCCAACTTCTGCCAACTCCAGGGTGTGATTCATCCAATTTTTGGGCTCCTGAAGCCAACTCCAGTGTATATTTGGGCTCCTGCTGCTGCTGCTGCCAACTCCAGGGTGTGATTCATCCAATTTTTGGGCTCCTGAGGCCAACCCCAGGGTCTCTTTAATGTAATATTTGGGCTCCTGCTGCTGCTGCTGCTGTCAACTCCTGCCAACTCCAGGGTGTGATTCATCCAATTTTTGGGCTGCTGCCAACTCCAGTGTCTCTTTAAAGCAATGTTTGGGCTCCTTCTGCCCCTCATAGTGATGCCACTTCAACTCTCTGCAATTGTGCCGCTCTGCGATTCTATTAGCGATGCCTCTGATCTGCATGTGATATTTATTCAAAGTATTATTTAACTAACCCAGCATGCATCCTGTGCGTGTTACAGCAAGGCAGAATGGTTTACAACCCTATTGAGGCTCTAGGAGGCTCAGAAATAGCCGTTTTTAATAGCGATTCGTCGCAAATTTATTCGGGTCGAAACGATTTTTGTCGGAAAATTCGGCGAATCAGTCGAATCGAATTTTTCAAAAGTTCGCTCATCTCTAATCAGAAGCAAAAACTAACACAATTCATTGCCTATATAACAATCACAAATAACAGTATCAAAATCAATCCCCCATCTCCCACCAAAGTGTGCTAATGTCCTATGATGTGAACCACAGTATAGGTCACAAAATGAAACCAAACTACAACCAAATTAAACCGAATTAAGCCAAGAAGGTTTCCCCACCGCCTACCACCCCAAGAGCCACGTGTTCCATTGCCACACTTCCTACTTCCTCAGGCTATTAATATGCTGGCTTGCCTGGACTCAAGTAATGGGCTGGATCCCTCCTCCTCCTGCATCATCCAATCACTGGCTCATAATGTCCACATATCTACTGCCGGGTCAAAGGATCAGGTCAGGAATAGACAAAGGAATCAGTGTATCAATTACAGCTACACTTAATACAAACAATAGTTTAGTGAATCAAAATTATTTGTACAAAATATCTGAAACATATTATTCACAAGTGCTATTGAAATAGTATTATACATTGGAGATCCACACACTGCTGTCAACTCATCAAGTAGACGGGATAGATGTGCATGCTGAGCCAAGACCAATTAGGTCTGACACCCAACCAAGGAAAACAGATCCACATGTATGGGAATGTCCAATGCACAACAATACACCAATATCTGTATGTACACATATGTTATTTTACCACAATAAAAAAAGGGTGTTAAAAAAAGGTGGTCCTTTGATCCAGCATGTGGACATTATGAGCCAGTGATTGGATTATGCCGAAGGAGGAGGGATCCAGCCCATTACTTGAGTCCAGGCAAGCCAGCATATTATTAGCCTGAGGAAGTGGGAAGCGTGCCCACGGGACACGTGGTTCTTGGGGTGGTAGGTGGTGGGGAGACCTTCTTGGATTAATTTGGTTTATTTTGGTTGTATTTTGGTTTCATTTTGTCACCTATACTGTGGTTCACATCATAGGACATTAGCACACTTTGGTTATGATGATGATAGAGGATTGATTTTGATACTGTTATTTATGATTGTTATATAGGCAATGAATTGTGTTAGTTTTTTATTATCTTGATGGGATTGGTTCTGGTCATCAATTTCAGTTACAATCAAATGTATTTTTTGATTGTTTGCACTTGCACTTTAAAGCACATATATATTTTTATGATACGGATCATAGGCAGGTTTTGCACAGTACATGCACATGGTTTCATATTATATCAAAAACTTTTTTTTATGAGGTGTATACAGATATATAGGAATTTGATGGCAAAATATATTATTTTATTTGA
Organism: Gastrophryne carolinensis; assembly: GCA_027917425.1. Lineage (NCBI taxonomy): Eukaryota > Metazoa > Chordata > Amphibia > Anura > Microhylidae > Gastrophryne > Gastrophryne carolinensis. Next base: position 126,892,288 of record CM051238.1, read on the forward strand.
TCTTGACACAAGTTAATCACTACATATAATCATAAACATGCTAAAACCAATGAAAAAACATAAATCAAACAATGACAAACACAACAGACCAACATAGATAGGTGTGTAGGTGATGGGGAGAGCGCGATAAAAAAAAAATATATATTTTTTGTACTAGTATTGATTCTAGTATGCCTCCCTATTTTGTTGTAGTCTGATTAAGCCTTTGTAAGCTTTGGGAGTGGCACCTGTATTAATTAGAAGGGTTTGGTGCAGGTCCCCTTTGTTTGTCCCTCTAATTAATTTGGGAGTGACTAGTAAATGCACTGGGTGGTGGGGAGCATCCGAAATTTGCTCTGGGGCCCCTAGTAGAGATGAGCGAACCGGTTCGGACGAACCGGAATTCGCTCCGAATTTCAGGAAATATTCGATTCGGCACGAACCCGAATATTTTGTGGTTCGTGCCGAATTTTTCCTGAAATTAAAAAAAAAAATGCCGGCTCCCACCATGCCGGCATTTAAAAAAAAAAGGCAAACACTTACCTGCAGGTCCGGAGCATGGAGGCCGGCGCCGCTCTCAGCTGTCATCTGAGGGCGCGTCATCAGGACGCGCCATCATGACGCGCCCTCAGATGACAGCTGAGAGCGGCGCCGGCCTCCACGCTCCGGACCTGCAGGTAAGTGTTTGCCTTTTTTCTCAAATGCCGGCATGGTGGGAGCGGGCCGGCCGTTTCCGCTGACAGCGGAACCGGCCGGCCCACTCCCACCATGCCGGCATTTTTGATGGGGAACTTCGTAAAAGTTCGATTCGGCCGAACCCGAATTTCTTTGTGAAATTCGGCGAATCGGCCGAATCGAACTTTTCAAAAGTTCGCTCATCTCTAGCCCCTAGCATTCTAGTTATGCCACTGGATGTCACCCTACTTAATGATCCATAGCATGCCAGAAAACAGGCTTTTAATACTGACATGAGGGCAACCACTGCCTTCTTCTCCATTGAACCTGAACCTTGGTTGTCATGTGGGTAGCAAGAGCAGCAAGGGAGCTCAGACCAGGTGAGAAATCAAGCCCCATTTTTTTCTAGGAACATTTAAGTAGTGGGAAGAGTATTCAGCAGACCTAAAGTCCTAATTTCTCCTCGTTCCCTCAGTGCAATACCAGCAACTTTAGCCTGTGTACACACTCCCGCTCCAGCCATTCAGATTGGGGGATGGGGGCAGGGGCGCGTTCGCTGCTGGGTGTGCAGTCGCTTTTTCTGTCAAGCATAAAATATGCATGGCAAATAGCTCTGATTGGACGAGCCCACACAAGCACCGTAGGACCTTGGGAAAGGTGAGTTCGTATAAACAATTTGGGGGGTTTCACAAAACAGGGCATCCCAAATTGTGATGCCCCAAGGCAAGGAACCAAAATCCTGGATAGTCAAAATCTCAGGTTTTGTTTCATTGTCAGTTTATGCATGGCGTTTTTCTCCATCATTATGTACTGTTTGCAGCTATTACAATATAATGAAGCTTTTTTTTAAGCTTAATAACAATTATTTAGGTGTCCCGGGCGCAGCTCTGCTGCTATGATGTACATTTCTATGGAAGATATGTTGCCCAGAATCCTAATTTCCATTGAAACATGGTTTCTGTTTCTGAAGCATTGTGTCACTCCTGCTATACTGCATATGATAAGAGCATTGATGTTAGCAGTAACAAATTAAGTTTACAGGTGTTATCACAATGATGATCATCTGTCAATATAATGCTGCTTCCTTATTACAGTAACAGATTGGTCCTGAAAATCAATAAATAAGTGTCAACTCTGCAGAAATGTCACTGTAATATCCAACCAACACACACAGAAAGCACATCCACAATGCTAATAGATAATGATATTAACTGGTGTCAGGTCCACATACCTATTTAAAATGCATACTTAGTAATATAACTAGTTGTGCATTACCAGTAGGAAATACATAGTGCTTGGAAAGAGATGCATGTGTATGCACATGCATGTTTGTGTGCACCTGCACCTAAGGGTGTATGTGTACTTGTATCGGTGTGCATGCCTGCAAGTGTGTGTCTGTGATTGTGTGCATGCATGTTTGTGGATCTTTGCACATGTGCATCTGTAACTGTGTGATTTCATGTGTGTCTGTGTGTGACGGGTGGAAACCATGGGCAACCCTTAAAGTAGAAACAATTAGAGCCCTGTCAGTGGAGTAGGCCCTGATAGTGAATAGGAACCATTAAATAGAGTAGTTAAACCTGTTGGATGCAGTTCTTAGGCCCATTGCATCATGAAACCACATGATGGCAGTGTTGCCTAAGGAATGGACCGAACAGTACTTTAATGGTCTAGAGTTCGCGTTAACCCTTTCGCTGCCCGCCTACCTGCAGCTTTTTTCACCCTCTGTTGCCAGACCATGTTTCACTATTTTGTGCTACACTACTGTTCAACTGTGATTTTTTAAAGGATTTCCAGGGATTTTCCAGGAAAATTATATATAGTTTTTTTCAACAGAGTCTGGGCTTCAACATGAAATGTCTTGTTTGGCCTTTTTTTTGTGTATTCTCAATACTTTTTGGTGAAATATGTGCAAAAAAAGAAATCTATTTTTTGCAATTTGTAGAGTTTTTTTGTAATAAAAAATGTAAGTTTTTCAATAAAATTTTATTGTGTGCGAAACCCCAATTTCTCCCGGTCACAGCAGTACCACATATGTATTGGTAGACACCCTTTCCAGCCCAGGAGACTCCCCCAAACTGAAAAAAAGCTTAAGGAGATTTTCAGATAAAATACAACTGCGCTATGCGCACCTTGCAGTTTTTCCAGAAAAACAACCCTTTACATTTGAAATATCCCCCCCAAACTATAGATTCTCTGGAAGTACACGCCTCAAGCTTTCTAGGCGTACCAAGCTTGTTTATGTGGGCTTAGTTTTCTGGAAGTAATCCCTCAATGTATTATTTGGTTGCACAAAGTTTCCCTAAAACAGAATAAAAAGGAAGAATCAAGCCACATTTTCCTAAAAAAAAACTATATGCAAACAAGAAAAAACAAGAAAAAGCTACTGTCAAGGGAAGAGTTGGCAAACACCACAAAGTAAAGTGTGAGCATAACAGTAATTTTACTTGAAAATTTCAGCTCTGCAGACAAAGTGCGCACCTTGCAATTTTTCAACCAAAACAACCCTTTACATTTGGAATATCCCCCATAAACCATATATTCCCTGAAAGTACATGTTAAGCTTTCTAAGAGTACCCAGCTTGTTGTAGTAGGCTCACCTTTCTGGAAGTAATCTTTCGAAGAATTCTTAGGTTGCACAGGGTTTCCCTAAAAAAATGAATAAAAAAACTGAATAAATAACATGTTTTCCTAAAATATAAATCTGCAAACAAGAAAAAACAAGCTAAATCTGAAAGCGCAAGGTCTGCGGAGCAGAACAATACCCAACATGCATAGGTACTATTAACCTTTTTAATTGCCAGCCTACTTGAAGTTTTGTCACCTGTTGACAGGTAATTTTTCCCGATTTTGCGCCATGTTTAGCCGTGATTTTTGCCGGAATTTTCAGGAAAATATATATATATATAAATATATATATATATTTTGCAGCAGAGTTTAGGCTTTAACATGAAATGTCTTGTTTGTAATTGTTCTACTGTTTTTTAAATATTTTTGCATAAAAAAAACCCAAAAATAAATAAAATAATATTTTTTAGACAATTGTCCACTTTATTTTAAATAAAACATTTGTTTTATTAATGAAAAACATATTGCATGTGAAAGCCCCATTTCTCCTGATTACAACGGTACCCTAAACTGAAAAGAGCACTTTATAACATTTACAAATAAAATACTACTATCCACACTATAAACATAAGGGGTTAATTTAAAAAAATGACATAGGGTACCCCCTCCTGGGGGGGGGGGGGGGATTTTTTGGGGGAATTTTAAGGGCTAAAAACCCTTAAAAATCTCTCCCAAAATTACATGGGGCCCCCTTACCCATCATAACCAGCCCAGGACCAGCTATAGGGGCTTGTAGGAACAGGGAGAAGGGGCCAGTTTTGGTGGCCCCCCCGCCCTGCCGGCTACAAGCTCCATGGGCCGGGCTCTTCTGCCCCCCCGGGCTTTGGGGAGGCAGGTAATTGGGGGTGTCAGGGTTAAAAGTAAAAAAAAAAAAACACATGGAGAAAAAATATTTTATTTGTTTTTGTATTTTATTTTTTTAAACTTACCACCCATCCATCCTGGAGCGTGTCCCACGCTGATCACTCTGGCTTCCACTCTCCTGCTGCTGCTGGAAGCCTTTTATAGCTGCTGGGCGACAGAGCATAAGAGGTTAATTTAAAAAAAAATGACATAGGGTCCCCCCTCCCAGGGAGGGGTGAGGGGACCCCATTTTTGGGAGGTATTTTAAGGGTTAGGCTAACCCTAACCCTTAAAAACCTAAAAAATAAAATTACATAGGGTCCCTCCTCCCGGGGGGGGACCCCATTTTTTTTTGGAATTTTAAGGGTTAGGGTAAGGCTAACCCTTAAAAATCAAATAAAAAATGAGGTCCCCCCTCCCGGGGGGGGGGGGGGGCATATTTTGGGGGAATTTTAAGGGTTAGGATTAGTCTAACCCTAACCCTTAAAGATAAAAAAAAAATGACGTAGGGTCCCCCCTACCCGTCATAACCAGCCCGGGACCAGCTATGGGGGCTTGTAGGAACAGAGTGGAGGGGCCAGCTTTTGTGGCCCCCCACCCTGCAGCCTACAAGCCCACATAGCCTGTGTGGGCCCAGGCTCTTCTGCCCCCCCGGGCTTTGGGGAGGCAGGTAATTGGGGGTGATCGCTGGCCAGAGGAGGGGGGCAGGGGATCAGAGCATCCCCTGCCCCTCCACTGCTCTACCCAGCGATCACCAGGGCATCTGACAGCTGAGCCGAGGAGAGCCGGGAGGACACCCGGGAGTGACGTCAAGGTGGCGGCGCCCATCGGAAGGCAGGGGGAGAGGGCATTTTGAGCCCTCTCCTTAAGACTAAGCAGCCTGGGGGGGGGGGCGATCGGAGGCCCCCCCAGTGAAGAGGAGACCCGGCGGGAGGCAGCGCGACTGCAGGTGAGTAAATGTCAATTTTAATTATTTTTCTTTTTTTACAGTTAGCAGCTGCTGCTGCCGAAGCGGGGGGGGGGGAGGCTATTCCGGGGGGTCTCCTGGAGCCATCCGAGCCCCCACGGGACCCAGCCGGATCCAACGAGGGGTCAGGTGAGTATTATTTATTTATTTATTTTTAACTAGCAGGGGGGAAAGTCAAGCACGTAACACCTACGTGCTTGGCACTTAGGTCCTTGCCAAGCCAGCACGTAGGTGTTACGTGCTTGGCACTTAAAGGGTTAAGGTTGGTAAATAGAGACTATGACCTGATAGCATTGGCAACATTAACTGCCCTGCCATTAGTTGGGACTCGCAACAATACCAAGGTTACATAAGGAGGAGACCTACCCTTCTAGAGTGTTCTAAGCCTAGACTTTGCTAAGAGGGGAAGCAGCACAATGTAGTGTGGAGGAGCCAAGAGCCAGCCATGGAGGCGACCATTGCAATTGACTGTTGCTGTAACCTGTGGATCATGCTGTACTGACTGTTGGCTGTGTTTGCCATGGAAGGAAGCCAACCAATAAAGACCGAGTTGAGTTCAACCATGAGTGTCATCTCTGGATCCAAGCGACGCCTGAAGCCAGTAAGTGCACCTTCACCCACACATGCTGCACCGACATGGGATGCCCTACCCTAGGTCCAAGAACCCCCCTCGCTCCCCAGAGTGCGTGCCCATGGCCAGGCACGTGCCTGCTACATTTGGTGGCCTGTACGGGAATCTAACGGGTTAAAACGGGTGTCACAGAGGTGTCAGGAGCCCAAGGTACCACTGTGCCAAGTTTGGAGCCAATCCAACAACTTTTTCAAATTTGCCTTTCTGAAGGAAATGGACTGTTCTTATTGTGTGTGGTGGTGTCCCAAGGTGCCAGAAGACCCAGGAGACTGTTAAAAAGAGCTTTAATTTGATTTTTGTATGCTGTCAAGAAAAACTGAAAAGTGCTTTTTTTTTTGGCTGAAAATGGAGAAGTGTCCAGAATCCCTGCCCTGTTGGTCAGCCAAATTTGAGCGTGTTTGGACTGTGTGCGCATAAGTTATTGCCTGTGGAAATGTGCCCAGAATGACATTTTTGCTCAGCCGCGGCGCTGAAAGGGTTAAGTGTGCAGTCAGCGTTTTCCCGCCACTTTCCCTCAGCATTTCGCGCCCTTTTCACCTCACATGCTAGAGACTTTCCCATGCGGAGATGAGAGGGCGGGGCTATAAAAAGCCTGCCACGAGGCCGCTCGGTGAGGAGATGTGATGGAAGCACAAAAGTGAGAGCAGTGGATCAGCCAGCCTTGCCACCATTCCAACCAGCTACTGCTGTTCGTGGGGAGAGATGGAATCAGCCAGCCCAATGTCTGTGGGAAGCCGCCAGGACCTGAGCCAGGAGGAGACCTTGGAACACGCAACCCTCATCGTGGATACGGGGATGCCCTGTGTGCTGCTGCCGGAGAGGAGGAACTGTATCCGCTGTGCCCAGAGTGCAGATAATCGCCCTGAAGACCGGACTGCGCCAGTGCCCTGTCTGCCACAACAGTTTTTGGGAGCTGAGCAGGAAGCAGGCCCCGCCAAGTACCACCGCAACCCGATCACCGGGCTGCTCTGGAAGGCCCCTGCCCAGCCTGCTGAAGCCGTCCACACAGCTGTTACCCCGCTGGGGGCCGGCAGAGGGACTGCCCTACACCTACGTGGCGAGAGAGGGGTGAGCGAGCGCCTGATCCTACCTGGAAAGAAGACGTCGTCGCTGCCGCTGCCCGAGACTGTGGGAGCTGCGGAGCCTACTGTTGGGCCGGAGGTCGTGTAGCCGGTTGAGGAGGACGGAGCCGAGTCAGCTGTCAAGACTGTCGCGGAGCCTGCTGCCGCTGAGGTCGCTGCTGAGCCCGTCACTGCCGAAGCTGAGACCGCCGAGGAGGAGTGTGTTGCTGACGCTGCTGTTGTTGTGCGGGAAGCTGCTACGCAGGTGAAGCCTGCCACCTCTGATGAAAAGACTACCCCCCGGAGCAGGACGAGTTCGATGTCACGCTTTTTGAGTACTTGGAGGAAAAGTCAGAGCCGACGGTTGCCAGCCTCGTGACGCCACTGTCGTTTGCGGGAAGAGGCTCGGGCTACCGCATAGCTGCGAGGATTTGAGAGTGGGCCGAGTCCGCGAGAAGGAGGTCCGCCGCTGATGCTGCTGCCACCGCTGTGGTGCACCAGAAAGGTACTGTTGCTGCTGACCCTAGCCCATGGGGAGACCGGTGCCCCAGTCCTGTCCAAGGGAGCCACCGGAGTTCCATCGCGAGCCCGCAGAAGGCGGAGATCCCTGCCTGCCCTAGTCCATTATGCCCGGGGCCCCAAGACAAGCACTTTACGGTGCGGGGCGAGAACCCATACGTGCTGCCAGGGTTGGGGGATCCTACCATGTTGTCCAGCTTGTCTGAGGCCCAACACTGGGTCCACGTGCAGTGTGCCCTCAAGACTGGGATGGAGTACCCTTACCTGGACAAAGGGGGGATGCTTTATGTTGAGGAGGTCCATGAATTCTGGGTACAGGAAAAGATCTGGATTAAAATGTATCTGCCTGAGGGAGTTTCCCTTCATGACCTAGGCCAAGAGGACTGGTACAAGTTCCAGGACATTTACCGACAAGTGTATATGGGCCGGAACATTTATATGGACCAGGTGACCGTGGTCAGCCCGACTGGTGGGCCCAGGTTCCAAAGTGTGAGCCGCTGGAGAGAGGAGAAGCTTGTGTCATTGTCTGACTCCGCTTTTTATGCCCTTTAAGCTGGAGGCTGAAGCCTGGGCCTGGTGCAAGCAGAGTTAACTCTTTCAGTTGTTAAAAATGCTGCTGATTTAAAAGTTTGAAACAGAACAGTTTATTTTAATCATGTTTGCCTGGTGATAACCAAGTATAGAGTATAAGAAAAGTTTTATTTTTGTAGGGATTTAAGCAAATTATGTTTTAAGATTTGATGGCGTAAAAGAGTTTTACAGGAGAAATAGATAATTAATTAGGTAATGGGCACACCAAGAGTCAAAAAAGATTACTAAGAGAGGGTGCTTAGCTAGATCCGGGGTGCCTCACCACATAGACAACCCTCTGGCATATACTAGAAAGGAGATTTGGATCAGAAGCACACCATAGACTGCAGATTAGTTTGCAAGTAAAAAATTGTATTGAGGTATCATATAGTACATTACACAGATCCACATCTCTGAACATATGCTCAAACAGAAAAAAAGGATACAAATGGAATTTCCATATATGCATGCAACAAGAGATCATCAGGAGCGTCCGTCCACTATCCAGAAAACAAGGGCGTTAAACGTTAACATGTACTTCTAAACTGAGGAATAAACATGCTAGGTAATAAACAATTACCATATGAGTCTATGGGATGATTAGGAGCACGATCCTGATGGGTGGTATATGGAGCAGAGCTGGATTTACAGTCAAGGAAAGGTAAATACAAGATATAACACAGTACCAACATATGTAATATGTAACCCTTTCCCTCCTAGATGTAGCAAGTGGTCCTTGAGAAAGAGTGTAAATGTTTACATGTAAATGCGCTTAAGTTAATGCTGCAGCAATAAAGGTTAACCATGGTTCTGAAACAGCCGCAAGTGTTTCAAGGAGTGGTTTCAAGAGCGTTATAAAGAGTTGAGTTTAAAGTTTGAGTTTAAAGAAGAACCCTGGAGTGTGGTGGGAAGTGAAAGTTACCTACCTAAGGGCTGATCTTCTCATCACAGGTCCGAAGATGTTTGCCTGACTGAAGCAGCAGTAAGTCAGATGCCTAACGGAAGGAGAAGTACGTTAGATGCCTGGGCGGAAGGAGAGTACGCCAGATGCCTGACCGAAGGAGAAGTAAGTCAGATGCCTGGCCCCCTTAATTTGTAATACAGACACCTGTCATTACTGGAATTAAGGCGAAAAATGTGGAGGGGCGTGAGACCGAGTCACTGTGTTACCAGTTTGGGTCCTCACTAACTCTACAGGGTTGCACTTGGCCCATACTGCCTAGCTATTCAATGGAAGTTGCGAAATCCTAAGGTAAAGTAGTTGTAAAGTAACGTTGCACCATAACATCCATCCTTGTACTTAGGACACAGCCCGTAAAAGGGTGACCACCGCCTAATTCCTTACACACCTTGCAGGTAGTTTAACTGGATGCTGCAAGCTACGGGAGCAAGAGACTCACCTGTCTCAGGAGACCAGTGCAAGGTAAATCCTTAAAGTGGCAGGAGCTACACAAGGTGCTTGACTGATACTCACCTCCTAAACTAGCAGTAGTGTTCATGGTTGGACTAACTCACACCGTTGAGACTGAGGTGAATAACCCCGTAAAGCGTGGACGCTTTATCTAAAAGCAGGGGAGGATGTGACGGGTGGAAACCATGGGCAACACTTAAAGTAGAAACAATTAGAGCCCTGTCAGTGGAGTAGGCCCTGATAGTGAATAGGAACCATTAAATAGAGTAGTTAAACCTGTTGGATGCAGTTCTTAGGTACATTTAGTCATGAAACAGTACTTTAATGGTCTAGCGTTCCCTTTTAGGTTGGTAAATAGAGACTAAGCCAGATGGCATTGGCAACATTAACTGCTCTTCCATTAGTTGGGATAGCAACAATACCAAGGTTACATAAGGAGGAAACCTACCCTTCTAGAGTGTTCTAAGCCTAGACTTTGCTAAGAGGGGAAGCAGTACAATGTAGTGTGAAGGAGCCGAGAGCCAGCCATGGAGGCGACCATTGCAATTGACTGTTGCTGTAACCTATGGATCATGCTGTACTGACTGTTTGCTGTGTTTGCCATGGAAGGAAGCCAACCAATTAAGACAATGTTGAGTTCACCAATGAGTGTCATCTCTGGATCCAAGCGGCGTCTGAAGCCAGTAAGAGCACCTTCACCCACACATGCCGCACCGACATGGGATGCCCTACCCTAGGTCCAAGAACCCCCCTCGCTCCCCAGAGCGCGTGCCCCCGGCCAGGCACGCTCCTGCTACATGTGGTTCTGTGCACAAATATGTGTGTGTGTTTATGTGTTAATGCAGGTGCCTATATGCGCTTCTTTGGGTGTGTGCATGTATGCCTGGGGGTGGGTATATCCATATTGGAGGGGTGGGATAATGCAGATCTATGGGTGCTTGCATGTACATCCGCGGGTGCATGCATGTGTTTCTTGAGGGCTTGTGTGGTAGTATGAAAAACAATGCGTACACACCCATTCATGTGCTCAAAAAGAGATTTATCTAAGAAGTATTCATTAATGTGAGAATTGTACAGTAATATATATAAAATGTGTTAGTATTCCCACTTTGGCCACTAGATGGGAGTATATATGGGAGACAACAAATGAAAAGAGAATTTTATATAGAAATATAACTCAGAGTAGCCCTTTAGGATGCATAAGATACCTTTACTGAACTACAGGAAACTGCTGGAAATTGGAGGGAAAGTGGCAGACAACATTGTATTAAGTAGACATTTTATAAGGGTAAGCCAGAAGGACAGACAGGGAGAACATCATCTGGAGCTCTCATGTAAGACAGCTGGGGTGGGAATCAGTGTGTGGCTGTAACAGCAAGCACAACGCAGGAGAATATATTGCCTTGGTGTGCAAGGGTTTTGAGACTATGGGGGTGCCTTTGGTGTGGATTCAACAGTGAAGAGCCACCTGTCATGTGAATGAAAGAGAGGTGAGCCTAGACTCTGGTAAGGTGCGTCTGCCCCTATTGTTGAAAAGTCTTGAGCCCGAATGATATTGTTGTCCCTGGACACTACCTTAAGACAATGTACCTCTGTTACTTGGCCAACCGTCACATATATCTGTGGGATTACAGTAATTGTGCCCTTATCCTGTGGATTACAACTTGGGGGAACCCGTGGGTTGATAGCATACCTTATACTGCCTGCTTGGTACTCCTTTTAAGGACACTTAGTTGTACCCTAACACTTGCATGTGCATCTGTGGGTGCATGCATATTTATCTGGGGGGTGTGCATGTGTATCTGGAGTGTGCATATGCACATATGGGGAGTCTAAATGCATCTGCTGCCGAGGCTGTGTGTGCACGTGTGTCTGGGGGTGTAAGCATACATTTCATAGTTGTATAGAATATAGAGTATAGTTGCATAGAGTATACGCATCTGCAGTGGTGCGCATCTTCTAGTGGGCTCATTTGTGGGGGGTCTGTGCAAGCACCTGCAGGTGTGTGTGTGTGTGTGTGTGCGCCTGCTGGTGTGTTGGAACATGTGTAGGTGTGAGAAAAGGTTTTGTTGGCTGCGAATGTGTGGGGGCGCACAACTGTAATACATGTCTCTGGGTGTGTGCATGCGCCTTTTGGAGGTGTGTGCATGTGCATCTGGAGGTGTGCCAAGGAGCGTTTGGGTGTGTGCATATGCATGTCTGGGCATATACATGTGTTTGCAGGTGTGTGTGCATTTGCATCTGGTAGTGTGCGTCTATGCAAGTCTGGGGGTGTGTATGCATGTACCTCTAAAGTTTTCACATGCATATCTGGGGGTGTGCACATGTGTGTCTGCTGGTATGTGCACCTGCATACATGTAAGTCTGTGGGGGGGAACATGTGCTGTATGATGGTGTGACCCCCCAAACTATGAACCCTTTATTATTAAGTTATTATTAACTTCCATTCCATAATAAGCCCCCAGCATAGATGAAACTGTAGAGGAAGTATCTTAATGTACTGGAGCCCGGGGTACTGCTGCAGGTGTAGGTGGGTCAGACATTTGCAGGGGGTGCAAGGGGTCAGTGCCATACAATAGCTTTAATGCTTGTTTGCTCATTGTGTGCACTGGTGGATAAGTGGCAGGCCCCAGGGTGCTGTTGTGGCACCCCACTGTTTTCAGTGCTGGAAGATCCTCTGGTCATCCGACGGGAAGGTCAATGCTGAATGTGCATCATTTGACTGAATTTGCTTAATTAAATGCAATGCAGTGCTCCGACATGTCTCTTTTCATCAATCCGAATCAATCACAATCATGGGCAAGCAGCTACAAACAATGAGCCCTACTCCAAGATGCTGAACTGTACCCCAATAAATTCCAAGCTAAAAAGTGACCTATAGTAAAATGAATTCTGTGACACACAGGAGCGTGCATTCGCTTGGACCGCGGATGGAGGCTCAGACCCGCGGCTCTGTGAATCTGGGGCATCCCGACCCTATTTTGTGCATGGTGGTTTCAGTTTAGGGAGGGTCAGGCACACGGCCTGACCCTCTGCAGCAGTTCCCGAAGTTCTCCTGGAGGGGTTGGCGTTGACCCGGCTCACGTGGTCAGAGTGTCAAGCTGGCGCAATTGCAGCCTAGGAGCTCGGGCTGTGAAGAGCTGTTTTAGGGGGCTCCACACCTTCTGTCTGCCCCGGCCCTAGCCTACCCCGGGTCAGAGCAGGCTTTAGAGCCCCAGCAGCAAGCCACAGGGGAAGAGGGAGACAGAGGAGAAGGAGGTCAGTGGAGCGGCAGAACACACATTTAAAGGGCCAGTACTGTGCTAAGCTGGAAACAATGTCTTACCGAGGCACCAAGGACGAGTCATGGATGGATGAATCGCTCCATGGCTCGCCCACCGAGCCCCACCTCCCGACCTTGGATCGTTATGAAGCAATGCTGGAAAGAGCGTTGCAGCGGTGGGCCAAAAACATCACGCTTTAAATCACCAGCAACTTATCGACGGAAATTAAGGAACTGGGTGGGAGAGTTTGAGCAGAAGTCCTTAGTGCAGGAGTAGAGTTTGTCCTCATTTGGTGCAGAACTTGAAATGCTTAGAGATGAAAACCTTGTTTTGCTTCATAAGTTAGAGGAAGCAAAGAATAGCTCTCAGGGATCAAACATCAGGATAAGGGGGATTCCCGAGTCTGTGGTGGACCTGCAATCTACCACAACGGCTTTCTTCCAGGATCTCGCACCGTCCATTCCCATCGAGACACTGGAGTTTGACAGAATCCACAGAGCCCTGCAGAAAAAGACGGCGGATGGGCTCCCGAGAGATGTCCTGATGAAGTTCCATTTCTACCGTACAAAGGAGCAAGTTATGGTGGAGGCGCAGAGCCGTGAAAACCTTAAATCATCCGGACAAGATTTAAATGGTATTGAACCAATAATAAAACTAATACCCCCTTGGCCAGAAGACTAAGAACCAAGACCCAAACCAATTCTAATCAAAACGGCGGAAGGTCTTCTGTCCAGTAGCCCACTAAAGGTGGTGGCGACCTTCCATAAACATCTTGAAGAGCTGTATAAATATAAGACTGTTCTGGATGAGAAGGTGGCGGAAGACTTGTTCTCCCGACTCTGCCTCTCCTTTCCCTTGAAGCCAAAACTTTTGTAGATAAACCTATTGAACTATCTGAAGTTCAAGAGGCTATAAGAGCTCTGTAGGCGAGTAAGCAGCCGGGGCCTGATGGCTTTACTGCACTATACTATAAAATTTTTTGTAAGGTGCTTTGATGCAGGCGTTGAATACGGTTGAGAGATGGGGCCGTATGGAGCGCAGAATCGCTTAAGGCAGGAGTTAGCATTATACCAAAACCCAACGCAGTGTGGTCCAATTATAGGCCCATCTCTTTATTGAATATTGAAATTAAGATTTTGGCGAAGGTTCTTGCCTCTTATCTAAATAAGCATATTAATAATCTGATTTCAAAAGAGCAAGTAGGCTTCATTCCCCAAAGCCAGACGGGGGACAATATCCGGAAGATCATCAATCTAATACATCATGAGAAGGTGGAAGGGCAGCAGGCTATGCTTTTAGCTTTAGATGTATGGAAGGCATTTGACACAGTCACATGGGACCATCTACATTTTATTTTGAGGAAAATATTTAATTTGCCAATTGGTGTCATCCTTATACTCAAACCCGGGGGGCATTGTAAGATATTCGAATTATGCCTCTGAACATTTTACCTTAGGTAGGGGTACTAGGCAGGGGTGTCCTCTTTCTCTGCTTTTATTTGCTCTGGCAATTGAGCCCCTGTCCAGGCTTTTCCAAAATAGCCCCGATGTAGTGGGGGTTAGGGTAGCGGGGTATGAACATAAAGTCTGACTTTCGCTGCCTAAGCTTCTTTACCTCTTTCAGGTGTTACCGGTGGCGATCCCAGACAATGTCCTAAAGGGTCTTCAGTCGGTTATGAATAAGTTCATATGGGGCAAGCATAAACCGCGGGTGGAGCAAGCAGCATTGTATAGGTCTAAGCAAAAGGGGGTATTCCGAATTAGTCACAGTATTACTGTGCTTGGCAGATCATGCAGCTTACTGTGGTTCATGCGGGTGGGGATAGGCCTCTATGGGTTGATATCAAGGAGACCTATTTCCTCCATATTCATATTTATGGTTGTTCCCCTAGAAGTACCGGGGTATCCAGAATCCAGTGATGACCCATTTGCTCTGGACATGGAGGCCGAACAAGGCGTGAGGAAAGCTAGCATCTCCAAATTGTCTGCTGTTATCTGTGCTGGGAAACCCAGAATTTCCCCCCAGCATCCTTGATCCTGGGGCATTTTCTTAGTGGAGAGCACATAATTTAATAAGGATTAAGGATCTTTCTGTGCCAGGTGGGTTGCATACTTTTTCGAACCTGAGGATCTCTCGGGATTTTCCCAATAGTACGTTTTTTCGTTTTCTGCAAATTGTGCATTATGGCAAGGCTAAAATTAAAGCTACCCGGCTGAGACCCTCAGATTTCGAGAGACTGTGTGGAGAGGATCCCTTGGGGAAGGGAGTGATTTCACTGGTATACAGGCAGCTCTGCGAGGCGGTTGGGGATCGCCCCCAAAGTATACACAAAAATGGGAGATGGATCTTAAACTGACCCTTTTGGACAGCTACTGGACAGCAAGTTGGAGACACTCATTCTCGGGCTACTTAAATGTGGGAGTATCAGAAGTAAACACCGAGGTATTGCTTAGATGGTACCTAATACCGGAGATTCATAAATTCTGTCCTTCGTACAGCCCGGAACATTTTAGGGGATGACATGTTAACAGGTCGTATTTCAACATCTGGTGGGAGTGTAAGGTGGTTAAACAATTTTGGTTGAGAGTTTATTACGTTATAAAGAAGTCCACCGGGTTGCAGTTGGCACCCTCTGCGCATCTAGCCTTGCTTAACTTGAAGCCTCCTGGCTGCTCCAAGGCTCAGTTTGGGTTATTAAAGCACATTCTAACGGCTGCCAAATTAATCATTGCGCAAGCCTGGAAGAAGATGGATATCCCATCTGGGAGACTTATTCCTCGTGTCAACGAGATAATGTTCTTTAAGAAGATGGCTGCTTCGATGCAGGGAGACCTTGTCCCCCTCCTGTTGACCTAGGAGGGTTGCATTTTTACTCGAGAGCTTATGATGATCTAAGATGAAGTTAGCCCTACGGGGTGAGGCTATGGAGGCATGGAACCCACACTTTACTTTTTCTTTCTTTATTCTCTTTTTTTTTTTTTTCTTTCCTTTTCCTATCTTTCAGTCTGGTACTCTCTTCCTCCATCATCTTTAAGAGGGCGATTGGGAGTGCTGTTCCTCCTTAGCATGAAAATTGTGTGTGACACATCTCCGGATACTTATAGTTGGCCAGCAGGTCTGGGTGAGACAATAATTTGTTTGGAACCGGGCCTAGGAGTACCGAAGAGGTTAGGTAGGAGCGTTGTCGGATATGGGGGAGTTATTACCTTACTAACGGAGAGCAGACTGGGGACGTATCCCCTAGTGTATTTGGTTCAGCGTAATGTTAAAGATGTTGTCTTTATAAATGAAATGTAAAAACTGCAAGTATATCCTGTTCTAAGCATTTTAATCTTCTTTCAATAAAAATTGTTGATTAAAAAAAAAAAAAAAATCTGCGACACACCCTTTACTCTTTTGCTTTCAGCCTTAGAGAACAAATTCCTAAATAATTCTGATTCAAGGTGATTAATATTCCATGCACAGTGCATAGCCCCATCTGCTAATGTAAAGGGCAGATGTGAGCATGCACAGGGCAGGGGATGCTGCTGTGTGCGCCTGCCGCATGAGCGCCGCTAACCGCTCTGGCTCCCGGCTGAGGTAAGCTATATCATGGAAAGTGGCTGGGGGGAGGGGGTAAGATGGAGACTGGACTTTCACTTTAAACCCCCTTTTCAGAATGTTTAAAATGCCACTTTCAAGTTTAATATTTTAAAGAGTTTTGTGGACATTTTCATGTCTTAAAGCAGAACAAAATCTGTGATTTTGAATATTTCAGGTATTGATCCTTGCCCCAGGGCATCCTAATTTGAGATGCCCTACTGTGTGAAACCCCACAGAATAGCCATACAAACTCACCTTTCCCCAGTCCTATGGGGCATGTGCAGCCAGAGCCATTTGGCATGCATATTAATTCTCGTAAAACAGCTGTGGTCATCAATGGGGAGTAAGCAGCTGCATCCACAGCGCCCTTTAGTTCTGGCAGCACTCCTATGCCAACAATTTAGATAGGCTGGGGAAAAAAGTGCACCCTGAACTAAAGGGCACTGTGGATGCAGCCGCTCATCCAAGAGATGCTAAGGATGTGGCCGTCATTGTTTACTTCACCATAGGAGCCAAGGTGAGTGTTGTGATTGACTGGGGTTTCACACAGTGGACCATCCCAATTTGGGCCCAGGGGAAGGCCAGCAGCCCTGGTCTCTTTTGGCCTCCCAGGCCCTGAATAATAATAATTTTGTATAATTTTGTTTAAATAATAGTGATTGAGCTACTCCCACCCCCCCTTATTCATTTGAATTGCCATGAGCACAAGCAGGGAGGAATTCAGTCAATATGGATCTCTCCCTGTGAAGTGTTCTAAAGGGAGGCTGGCAGCTTCCCAGGTGAGTAGCTCTCAAATATTTGTCTGCATTGCATGTCCCAATGTTGGGGACTCAAAATTAAGAGTAGGGACCACACTAAACACAGAGTGCCTTGTCGGGGCGGTGTGGCTTCCACATGTATCTGCAGATATATGCAACCAAATCTCTGTCTTTCCACACAGCTAGACATGTTTGTAGCTTGAGATTTAGATGATGAGAGGGTTAAACTGAGCGGTAAATTAGTTCCCAGGCCCTGAATAATAATAATAATTTTGTATAAATAATAGTGATTGAGCAACTCCCACCCCCTTATACAACTGAGACTACACATGGATATATGTAACAGTGCCATCTACTGTCATAAATGTAAACTGCATAAACCTGCGGACCACATACAGAGACAAGCTGTTGCACAGTATCTCCAACACCCCTTCTCAGCAGCTGAGGCTCAGATTTAAACCCCTCTTTTTTTTTAATCCTCCAGTGTTTTTCAGTAGTCTGCAGGATATCTGTTGTCATATCCTCAGTAGGACAATAAAGTCCCTGCTCTTGAAGATCCTTAGTCTCAAAGTGCTGACTTAAGGTTTGTAGTATTTCTGTTTTATCCCCTTCTTGCTCATAACAAATTAGGATACCGTCCACATAAATGAGCACATCTTTCTGTTTCTTTGTGTATAAGCGGGGGTCTGCTTTACTCCTAAAAGAGTAAGCACAGAGTAAAGGAAGGAATGTGGCAAAGAGAGAAAGAAGGAGGAAATGTGGTGTAGAGAGAGAAAGGTGGAGGAAAGGGGGAAAAAGAAGAAAGTGTTAGGGCGAGCGCTGCACGCCCATCTCACAGCAAGTCACTTACCTCCATGGCTGCATGCAGACGTCATCCATCTTGCAGCACTTCCCTCATGGCTGCATCCAGCTGCCACCCTTCCCCCCCATGCTTCCTCCTCACATGCTCAGGTGCGCGCACGTCTCCGTCCACTAGAGGGCGAGCACACTAGATTCCTGAGATTTAAAGGGCCTGTACAGCACTGATTGGTGCCTGGTCATCCAATCCTGCATCCTCTTCTCCTATTTAAAGAGGCACTTCCTTTCCATCAGGGCCGGATCTTGGTCTCTCCATGCCTGTTGAAAGTCAGACATTCTTGGATTGCTCACCCGTTTACCGACCTCTGCCTGTCCCCAACTCTGAACCTTTGCTGCCTGCCCCGACCTCGGCTACTCACCTTTACTGCGAACCTGTGCTGCCAGCCCTGACCTCTGCCTGTACTTACTACGCCTTTTGCCTGCCACTTGTGCACCTCGCTGAACCTCGGCTGACTGTGGGACTGGGCCGTTGTTGGGGGGTAGCGACCTGGGGGTCACTCGCCGCACAAGACCAACCTGCCTTTGCGGTGGGCTCTGGTGAATACCGGTGGCCCCTTAGACTCCGCTCCCCTGACACGGTATCCGCCATCGGTCCCACAGTTAAAGCGGATCCACACACGAGTCCGCTCCACCCGGTCCGTGACAGAAAGGAGAGAATGTGAAGAAGAGACAACCATGGATGGAATGTGGAAGAGAGAGAAAGATGGAAGTAACGTGGAAAAAAGAGAAAGTTGGAGGGATGTGGAAAAAGAGAAAGATGGAGGGAATGTGGAAAAGCAACCAAATAAGAATATGGAAGGAGGCACACCACACCACACTAATTAAAGTGCAAAAAAGTATTTTTGTATTAAATTGTATTAAAATTCATACACCATATACATGTTACACACTATGCATAAGTAAACAGGATGTCATGACAATTCATTAAAAGGATACATGTGCTGTCAATTTAGTGTAGTATATACTGGTCTTAACAAACTATAAAAGGAAGCCCGCACAGCTCAAGTGTTGAAGCTGCTGGTGCCGGCTGGGTGAGAAGGAAACCCTAAAAGAGGGCCCACATACACTAGATTCTGGATTCGCGGTCTGCCAGTATAGGCCGCTATCTCTCACCCTCAAATACAGCCGCACAACAATATCTATACTGAAAATAACTGAACTTTATTACAATTATTACATAGACACATAACATTAAAAGACATGATTAAAAATGGTTATATATAACCCACTATACGGGTGATACAAGCAGACGCATATGGACTATTAAAGATTGTGAAATCTATAAACTCTATGTGTTGACATGATTTTTTGCCAAGTATAATGAAGTCGTTGTATTGTATAAAAGACAGTATGAACAGTGTGCTAATACAGTTATAAGTGAATTTAGCACCTTAGCACTTTCTAATAGGGGTATCCCGTAAGGGACATGGGCAAACCTTTGGCCCAATAGTTTATCACATATAGGTTTCTCCGCACTTATAGCTGCTATTTTTTCAAATTCACGTATATCTGTATTAGCACACTGTTCATACTGTCTTTTATACGATACAGCGACTCCATTATACTTGGCAAATAATCATGTCAACACATAGATTTTATAGATTTGACAATCTTTAATAGTCCATATGCGTCTGCTTGTATCACCGGTATAGTGGGTTATGTATAACCATTTTTAATCATGTCTTTTAATGTTATGTCTCTATGTAATAATTTTAATGTTCAGTTATTTTCAGGATAGATATTGTTGTGCGGCTGTATTTGAGGGTGAGAGATAGCGGCCTATACTGGCAGACCGCATATACTGGTCTTAAGCCTCAGGAGGATAACACCCCTCTATAATAAAAAATACATGTAAAGTAAAAATGATGGCTCTATTAGGTGGTATAAGGTACCACACAGTTAATAATGATTACCGTATGTATTGGAATGGAGGTGTAACTTCCAGTATTCCTGAGGGTAATCACAGAGGCTGGCTATACAAACACAGTTAAGGAATCACTGGGCTTGTAGTAATGCATACATAGGATAATAAGATACATATATTACAAGGAATGCTAGTAGATCAGCCATAAGCAATTGCAATTTAGTCATAAATGCAAGTAAGAGAGACAATAGCAAGTAATGTATACCCATGCACCAGGTGTGGATCGCATAAAGGAGCAGTATCGCGAAATTTGCATTAAAAAAGATAAATAATTAAATAGCCACACAATAGCTTCTAGAATGTGTATAAATAATGTGGCGATAGAAAAAGAAAAAAATATCTGCCTTTCTTTTAAATTGTATAATGACAATGGCTCAGTCCATTTGCTGAATAGGGGGATCTGCTGGGTTGTATTTAGTGAGCTGCTTCATTTAGCCCACTGGTCTCCTAGCAACACTTTACCTCAAAGGCTGACACTGTAATCAGTGGTAACGGCTATGTGTGTGTGAGGTGCTGCTTTTGTTATGAGACCAGGTGACTCAAATGTGCAAAATCTATACAAAATAAACTAAACTGACTGAAAATGACTGAAATTCTTCTTTGAATAACTGTGCAGGAAAATCTAAAGGTATTAAAGTGGAACAAAACCCTGAGTGGCCGACCTTGAAGTCTATAAGACCCGGCCATTGACCTTCCCCCTTGGGCATTCTAAATCGGGATGCCCCACTGTGTGAAACGACCCCTGGATAACCACAGATCCCCCCCATTTTTCTGGCGCGCTCACGCAGATAGTCATTTAGACAGGCCGGGCGGCCAGGAAGGTTACTGTTCAGGCTCCCCATCTGCGTGCAAACAGAGCCAGTCAAGCAAACAGCGCTGATTGGATGAGAGCCCATGCATGCGCTGTGGGACAGGGAAAGGTACGTTTTCACAGGCGAACTTGGGGATTTCACATATCAGGGCATTCCAAGTCGGGATGCCCCTAGGGGCACAAAACAAAACTCCAGATAGTGAAAATCCTGGGTTGGGCTTTGCTCAAAACACACAAAGCTGAAAGAAAGATCATATGGAAAAATGTGTTGAGAAAAGAGAGAGAAAATGGTAAACTGAAAGATTCTGCAGCAGAGCCAACATGAAGGGAAAACTGTCAAAATAAAAAATGTTTAGAGCAAAAAAACAGGATGTAAACCCAAAAATCCAATTCTGAAATAAAACAACTAGAGAGGAGCGAACTTTTGAAAAAAATTTGATTCGGCTGATTCGCCGAGTTTTCCGTCAAAATTTGTTTCGGTCCGAATTTATTCGCGACGAATCGCTATTAAAAACGGCTATTTCTGAGCTTCCTAGAGCCTCAATAGGGTTGTAAACCATTCTGCCTTGCTGTAACACGCATAGGATGTGTGCTGGGTTAGTGAAATAATACTGTAATTAATTATGACATGTAGATCCGAGGCATCGCTATTAGAATCGCAGAGCGGCACAATTACAGAGAGTTGAGGTGGCATCACTATGAGGGGCCCCTATATTGCCTGAAAAAAACACCCTGGAGCTGGCAGCAGCAGGAGCCCAAATATTGGCTGAAAGACATCCTGGAGTTGGCAGCAGGAGCCCAAAAATTTGCCTGAAGACACACACTGGAGTTGGCAGCAGGAGCCCAAAAATTGGCCTAAAGAGACACTGGAGTTGGCAGCAGCAGGAGCCCAAACATTGCCTGAAAGAGATACTGGAGTTGGCAGCAGCAGCAGGAGCCCAAAAAAGACTGAGAGACACACCCTGGAGTTGCAAGCAGCAGCAGAGGCAGCAGCGGCAGGAGTCCAAACATTGCTTGAAAGAGACACTGGAGTTGGCATCAGGAGCAGCAGGAGCCCAAACATTTCTTGAAAGACACACTGGAGTTGGCAGCAGGAGCCCAAACATTGCTTGAAAGACACACTGGAGTTGGCAGCAGGACTCAAACATTGCTTGAAAGACACACTGGAGTTGGCAGCAGCAGCAGGAGCCCAAACATTGGCTCAAAGAGACACTGGAGTTGGCAGCAGGAGCCCAAAAATTGGCTGAATGACACCCTGGAGTTGCAAGCAGCAGCAGCAGGAGTCCAAACATTGCTTAAAAGAGACACTGGAGTTGGCAGCAGCAGCAGGCCAACATTGCTTAAAAGACACACTTGAGTTGGCAGCAGCAGGAGCCCAAACATTGCTTGAAAGACACACTGGAGTTGGCAGCAGGAGCAGCAGGAGCCCAAACATTGATTGAAAGACACACTGGAGTTGGCAGCAGGAGCCCAAAAATTGTCTGAATGACACCCTAGAGTTGCAAGCAGCAGCAGGAGCCCAAACATTGCTTAACAGAGACACTGGAGTTGGCAGCAGGAGGCCAAAATTGCTTGAAAGACACACTGAAGTTGGCAGCAGCAGGAGCCCAAACATTGCTTGAAAGACACACTGGAGTTGGCAGCAGGAGCAGCAGGAGCCCAAACATTGCTTGAAAAACACACTGGAGTTGGCAGCAGGAGCCCACAAATTGGCCTAAAGACACACTGGAGTTGCAAGCAGCAGCAGGAGCCCAACATTTCCAGAAAGACACACCCTGGAGTTGGCAGCAGCATTAAGAGAACATATACAGATTTTTGGCACAGATATCTTATCCGAAGAATATTAATAAAAAGTAAGAGTAACGTAAATCAATTTCTCAATAATTACTTGTGGTGTGATGCGGAGGAATGTCTGTAACTGGAGAGCAGCACCTTAAATCTGTTTTGCACGATCCATATTTCTTTAGTGTTGGTCTGGCCCCATGATCAATCTACTCTAATGCATCAGGCATTGGTGGGTGGAAATCTTGGCTGATCCATGCCCGATTCATTTCCACGCAGGCCAGTCTCTAAAAAAAAAAAACATTTTTGAAGCATACTGGAGCACATTGAATTGCTCTCATCAGAGCATCACTTACGCACATCTAAGAGTTTCATCACTTTGTTCATGTTAAAGTCTTCAGGGCCTAGTTACTACTTAGTGAAAAACCATAGACAGTTACACACCTGCTGCTCTTATCGACAAATCCTGTTTTAAGTGTAGTGTAGCGTTTTGTCCTCCCCTCATATACGCACTAAGTATGTCAGGCAGAGAAGTGGCAGGATGGGCACAGAGAAGTTGCAGAGGCCTAAATTCATCAAGCAGAGGTTGCAGCAGACTAGGGGTGAGTGGCAGCAGGAGTCTCAGTGAGAGGACTGATCTCCCGGGATCAGCTAGCGGTCGTGTCTTGACCAGCAACCCATCTGCCATCATCCATTGGTTAACACGATCATCCACTGCATCACAAGTGACATCTGACACCCCCAGTCAACTGTCGGTTATGTCTTATGCTTAGGGTTCAGCTCCACTATTCAGTGAGGACGATCTGATAATCAGAAAAATCAGCAGCTACTGCCCAGCCAAGAAGTGCAGGAGACACTTGCCGCTTCTTCCACTAGGCGGGCAAGTAGTGGTGAGGAGAGTGGCATGGGAGGTGGTGTTGCAAGCGTTTTGGCTTCTTAAGCAGACACTGTTGAGGAACCTGAGGAGGACATCAGTGAGTTTTGAGGGCACTTTTAAAGGTTTGGAGTGATGGAGAGTGACAGATTTAGGGGCCAGCATGGTGGCAGAAGGGGAAAGTATGGAGGCAAATGTGCTCGGGGTAGACCACTTGCGCGGCAGGCTATCTTCCCAGGAGGTAGTGGAAGAGAGTCCCTGGAGTTGGTGGCAGCAGCAGCAGGGAACTAGCGCGGACTGTTGGTAGGAAAAATCAGCTACAAGGCCATGTGGCAGTTTTTCATCAAGCATCCGCAGGAGGTTAACATGGCTATATGAAAGATGTGTAGGCAGAAGGTGAAGTGTGGCCAGGGTCCCAATGTTGGACCCACAGCCCTGCATCAACATTTGCAGCGTCACCATCAAGCGGCCTCGGAGAGTTGGCTCCAAAGTGGTGGTCCAGCCTGCTGCATTACCCAGTGGCACGCCGCTCTCTGTTCCAGCCAGCCAAGGCTCCACCACCTCCTGTGTGTCATACCCATCCTCTGTCGCTCCAGATGCTCCTCCTCCTCTTAATCCGAGTCAGTCATTCCGCCAGCAATCCATTGGCCAAGCCATGTCCAAGAGACAACAGTACGTGCCCACTCATCCAACGTGCAGAAGCTAAATGTGCTCCTGTATAAGTTGCAGGTGCTGCAGTCCCTCCCTTTTGAGTTGGTGGACCTTTCAGAGAACTGATGGCTTGTACCGAGCAGAGGTGGAGAATCCCATGCTGTCATTTCTTTGCGAAGAAGGCAGTACCAGCCCTGTACAATTTTGTTGAACAGAAGGTGGGCCAGTCCTTTAGCCTGTCAGTGTGTACCAAAGTGCAAAGCAGTGCCTACGTCTGGAGCTGTAACTACGGTCAGGGACAATACATATCCTTTAAGGCCCACTGGGTGATTGTGGTTCCTGCACAACCACAACAGCAACTTGGACAGGTCCCTCCGCTGTGGCCTCCACGCTCCTAGGCCTTTGTGCCTGTGACAGTGCACTTGCACTTAGCAATGGTGTCACAGAAAAAAGTGGCTAATTGTCAATTACATATTAATAGTTAACATTTATCTTATTTGAACATATTTATAATAATAACATATAAAAACATATAACATTGCAACAATAACATCTAACATAATAACAGTAACATATAAAATGTATCAACATTTTTTTGGGGGGGGATATTTTTTTTTTTTTTTTTTTTCAGATTTTGTATTTTTTAAAAACATATATATTTTTATTTTTTTGAATTTTTTTATATTTTTTTTTCCATTGTCTTTTTTAAATATTTTGTGAATTTTTGTAACATTTTTCTTTTAATTTATTTTTTTTGTATTTTGTTTTTTCTAAATATTTTTTTTTTATTTTTTTCCCAGTGCCCTTCCAGCCTACCATGTGTGCAGGACACGGCAGTTTCA
Source organism: Gastrophryne carolinensis (assembly GCA_027917425.1). NCBI lineage: Eukaryota > Metazoa > Chordata > Amphibia > Anura > Microhylidae > Gastrophryne > Gastrophryne carolinensis. The sequence goes on from CM051238.1 coordinate 126,916,917, forward strand.
CGCTGTTCTTCACATGTTAAGGAAGCCTGAGCCATGTGTCCTGCCATGGCACACGTGTTCAATCTAGTTGTCAAGCATTTTCTGAAGTCTTCCCCCCATCTGCAAGACATCCTAACAACGGGAAGGAAACTTTGCATGCCACTCCGACACCGCCAAGCACACCCTTCTTGAGCTTCAGCGTCAGAACGGTATCCCCAAACATAGTCTGATCTGCGATGTTTCCACCGTTGGAATTCCACCCTCCATATGCAGGATCGACTATAGGAACAGAGAAAAGCCATCACGGATTTCTTGATGATCCAAATGGATAGGGGGACTCCCCTGTGTAACTTCAATGTAAACCAGTGGCAGCTCATACGTGACACCTGCCGTTTGCTCAGGCCCTTTGAGGAAGCTACTTTATTAGTCAGTCGCCAGGACTATGAGATGAACAATGTGATTCCACTGCTTCATGTACTACAACATATGTTGGAAACCATGGCTGGTCAGGGCACTGGAGACATGGCGCATACATTTCACAGCCACATGAAGCCTGTGGGGGCTGAAGTGGAAGAGGAGGAGGGGCACAGGTTTGACAAAATGGCCATTTTATCTAGTCATCTGACAGGAGAGGAGGAGCAGGAGCAGCCACAGGAGCTAGAGGGTTGTGAGGAAGGTGAGACAGAGGACCCAGACACTTCGTGGCAGTTTGCGGTGGAGATGGAGACAGGTAGTCCCTCCGAGTCACTTGCACAAATGGCACGATGCATGCTCACGTGCTTGCGTAGTGACCGCAGAATTGTCTCCATTTGTCAGCGGGATGACTTCTGGCTCTCCACCTTATTGGACCCTCGCTTCAGGCACAAAATGGGGGCATTTTTTACACCCACTGAGAGGGAGGACAAACTGACCTACTACAGAGACATCCTACGTAGTCAGTTGGGCGAGGCCTATCTGCGCCATGGTCCATACTGTGATGCCCAGCGGGACACCAGCCTTCTGTAAGCAGGCAACCCCCAATTTCCACCGTCGCTTCTGACTATAGTCAAGCCCCCATTTGCCAGGACGCTAGGTACGCCTCACCGGACACGGTTGCCCCCAGGTTTTAATAGGCGCAAAGGATGGCTGCTTACGGTGAAGGCCGATGAGCCACAAGGGTATCCCGAAGCCGAGCTCGTTCACAGGTAGTCAATCCGGAGGGTGCGTCAGAGTACAGGGATGAGACAGGTGCGTAGTCAGGAGTAGCCAAAGGGTCAAGCCAGGAGGTCAGAGATCGAGGGGTATCCAGAGGGGCAGGCAGCTTCGTAGTCAGACAAAGCAGAGGTCAGTACAGGCAGCAGACAGGAATGGTCGTGTTGGAACTGAACCGGCACAAAATGGGGGCATTTTTTAAACCCGCTGAGAGGGAGGACAAACTGACCTACTACAAAGACATTCTACGTAGTCAGTTGGCCGAAGCCTATCTGCGCCATGGTCCATACTCTCACAGGTCTGACTCGGGGGGACCTCTGCGATCACCTTCCACTGCCATGGCTGCTGGGGGGGGTGGAAGGAGAAGCAGCAGCAGCTCCATCAGCAGCAGCCTCAGTCTTCAGTCGCTAATGAGTAGCTTTCTACACCCGCATAGTGAGTCTACTCATGAGCAGCATGAAGACCTGGAGCAGGACCTGAACCAGCAGGTCGTGTCATACCTTGACATGACCATGCCAACACACCTTGAGGATCCGCTGGTCTTCTAGGCAGTCAAACTTGACTTGTGGCCACAACTAGCAGAATTAGCCCTGGAAAAGCTGTCCTGCCCTGCCAGTAGCGTGCCATTTAAGCGGGTGTTTAGTGCGGCGGGGGCCATAGTCATGCCAAGGAGAACTTGTCTGTCCACGAATAATGTGGAGAGACTCACCTTTGTGAAGATGAATCAGGCATGGTTCAACCAGGATTTCCAGCCAACAATGGCTGATCCATGGTAGTAGCTGATGCATGGTAGCTCCTTATGCTGCTGCAAACTCCAGGGTGTGTCTGTCAGGCAATATATGGGCTCCCTATGCTGCTGCCAACTCCTGGGTGTGTCTTTCAGACAATATATGGGCTCCCTATGCTGCTGCCAATTCCTGGGTATGTCTTTCAGGCAATATATAGGCTCCCTATGCTGCTGCTGCCAGCTCATATGTGTGTCTTTCAGGCAATATATGGGCTCCTAATGCTGCTGCTGCCAACTCCAATGTGAGCACTCTTAAAAGATGCATGCTAGCATATTTGGGATGATCCCCGGTTAAAGGCAATGGCTGCTGGCAATTTGACAAAGTGACTTTCTTTACAAAATGCAACCAGTTAATAGACAGGTACTCTTGAAATATTACTGCTAGTGTTTGGGATGCCCCCTCCTCATATACAGAGGAGGCCTCCCTTGATTGTGGAAAAGTGACGTTAATTATAAAATGCAAGCAGTTATTAGACAGGTACTCTTGAAATATTTCTGCTAGTGTTTGGGATGCCCCCTCCTCACATACAAAGGAGGCCTCCCTTGATTGTGGAAAAGTGATGTTACTTATAAAATGCAAGCAGTTAATAGACAGGTAGTCTTGAGATATTTATGCTAGTGTTTGGGATGCCCATGTGGGCTGGGGTTTTTACAGCAGACACAGAAACAATTCAAACTGCGATATATTTATGAGAAATAGCCTTTAAAAGCTGCTTTAGTGTAACAGGGTCAAATGTGCTAATTGGGATACCCTGAGGCCTGTTTTTTTACAGCACACACAAGAACAATTCAAACTGCAATATATTTATGAGAAATAGCCTTTAAAAGCTGCTTTAGTGTAACAGATAGGGTCAAATGTGCAGGTTTGGGATACCCTGAGGCCTGTTTTTTTTACAGCACACACAAAAACAATTCAAACTGCGATATATTTATGAGAAATAGCCTTTTAAAGCTGCTTTAGTGTAACAGGGTCAAATGTGCAGGTTTGGGATACCCTGCGACCTGGTGTTTTGGCAGCAGGACAAAAACCAATTCAAAATGCAATAGCTTGATTAAGCTGAGGATGAACAAGGGTATTTAGTATAACAGATAGGGTGCTACGTGCAGGTTTGGGATACCCTGCGGCCTAGTGTTTTGGCAGCAGGACAAAAACCAATTCAAAATGCAATAGCTTGATTAAGCTGAGGATGAACAAGGGTATTTAGTATAACAGATAGGGTTACATAAGGCACTGCATAGATGGCATGCACAGTGGCAAGGCAGATTACGGTTTACAGCACAAAGAAATCAAATTGAATTGAAAACTGATCAGGCAAATCACCCTGTCACTGTCACTTTTATGCTGTCCCTGGATTGTTCCGGTTTTCCACTATCTTTCCCTGGCTCTGTCTGCCTCTCTAAATCTCCCTACCTATCTGTAACTCTACCTACCTATCGCTAACTGTCTGTCACTGTCTGCAGCAACCACCGCTGTCTCACGAATGCAAGTCTGAAATGCGCACAAGCAAGATGGCTACCGCTTTATATAGCACGGTGATGTCACCGGGCTTCCTGGCTGCTGATAGGCTGCTTGTGACCTTCCCATGATAACTTGCCCCAGGGGATATGTCCAGACGTAATTGAAGTAAATGGAGTTTAAAGGAAAACTTTAATCGATCGAATCGCGGGGAAATTCGGATTCGTTCAGAATCGAATATTTCTTGAAATTCGGAAAGAATTCAGGTTCGTCCGGATCGATTCACTCATCCCCCCCCCCCAAAAAAAGAAAAACTGGCGAGTCTGAGATTTGAACCAATGACTCTCTGGTTCAAAGACATTGAATTTACCAATGAGCTAAATGCCTTCTAGAGGTTTTCTCTCTGTTTTGCCTTATATATAAATGGTGTGCCGAATGCATGTCTCCCTCTGGCGACCAGCGTGTCGGCCCGGAAGTGCCGCGCGGCTACTTCCGGTCCGTCACTTCCGGTGACGTGGTCCCGGCCCTTCGCTGACATACCTCTCGTTGGCAAACACTCCAGCCAGTTGGTGACGTAAGCGTTGGGAGCGTATTGGAGCAGGGAGCAATTCTCGCGGAGAAATCTATTAGAGGGAAAGTCTCTGGCATCCATTTGTGACAGCGCTAAAAAACATAAAAGTGCAAAACATTTTAAATTAAAATTGCATTAAAAACAGGAAGATCACACACACTGGTCATGGGTGAAACTGTAAGATAGGGTCAGACCTGGTTAATATGCTTCAAACCTATACAAGCAATTATAGTATTTACCCATTACTATGGATGTTAAAGCGGACCTACACTCATATGCGTAATAGGACTCATGGTATGTCTACCTCCTATATATAATTGTAGTCTTCAGGTGGGATCATCAAACCTAGACTATATTCTACAATGATGGCAGAACTCCACTTAAATGGAACCATCACGTCTAAGAGATTATATGTGCCTAAAGGAATTTTTTTATCCCTACGTTCTAATAGTTCTATAAAAACGGGGCATAGTCTATCTCCTCATTTAAACCATAGGGTGCTTTGGTGTTTAGGGTATAAATCCAGTACAGTTCACGTTTCAATAGTAATTTGTCCCTATTCCCCCCTCGCCTAGGGAATTGCACCTGATCAATGGCCTGAAATCTCAACTGGGAGATCTGGTGTCCTGCTGTCAGGAAGTGTCTTGTCAGAGGGGAATCTAAATCCCCCTGACGAATGGCACTCCTGTGTTCACTGATCCTTGTTTTCAGTGTTCTATTGGTTTTGCCCACATAGGCTTTACCACAGGGACACTTTATAAGATAAACTACATAGGTAGAATTTCAGTTAAAAAATGCCCTTATTTTGTATCTCTTTCCTGAAAGAGGGTGCGTGAATTCTGGTCCTCTTGTGACGTAGCCACATTGAGCACAGTGGCCACATGGATACATCCCTAAGGGGGATGGAGTCTTATTCAGCTAGTTCCTGGTTTGTTTTACTTGTGACTGGTGTATGTTATCTGCCCTGATAACATCATCCCGTAGGTTCCTTGCTCTTTTATGAACAAACATAGGTCCCCCAATGTGTACTTAAGGCGTTCATCGCTTGCCAATACGTGCCAGTGTCGCTTAATTACCCACTCTATCTTGGGTGTCATAGTAGAGTAAGTGAAAATGGCTGGTATCCATTGTGACTGTTGGCGCTGAGTGTGTCTAATAGAGACGAGCGAACTTTTGAAAAATTCGATTCGACTGATTCGCCAAATTTTCTGACAAAAATCGTTTCGACCCGAATTTATTCGCGAAGAATCGCTATTAAAAACGGCTATTTCTGGGCCTCCTAGAGCCTCAATAGGGTGGTAAACCATTCTGCCTTGCTGTAACACGCACAGGATGCGTGCTGGGTTAGTTAAATAATACTTTGAATAAATGTCACATGCAGATCAGAGGCATCGCTAATAGAATTGCAGAGCGGCACAACTGAATTCAAGAGAGTTGAAGTGGCATCACTATGAGGGGCAGGAGCCCAAACATTGCTTTAAAGAGACACTGGAGTTGGCAGCAGCAGGAGCCCAAAAATTGGATGAATCACACCCTGGAGTTGGCAGCAGCAGCAGGAGCACAAACATTGGCTGAAAGAGACACTGGAGTTGGCTTCAGGAGCCCAAAAATTGGATGAATCACACCCTGGAGTTGCAAGCAGCAGGAGCCCAAACATAGCTTGAAAGACACACTGTAGTTGGCTTCAGGAGCCCAAAAATTGGATGAATCACACCCTGGAGTTGGCAGTAGCAGGAGCCCAAATATACACTGGAGTTGGCTTCAGGAGCCCAAAAATTGGATGAATCACACCCTGGAGTTGGCAGCAGCAGGAGCCCAAATATTACTTTAAAGAGACACTGGAGTTGGCTTCAGGAGCCCAAAAATTGGATGAATCACACCCTGGAGTTGGCAGCAGCAGCAGCAGGAGCCCAAATATACACTGGAGTTGGCTTCAGGAGCCCAAAAATTGGATGAATCACACCCTGGAGTTGGCAGGAGTTGGCAGCAGCAGCAGCAGGAGCCCAAATATTACTTTAAAGAGACACTGGAGTTGGCTTCAGGAGCCCAAAAATTGGATGAATCACACACTGGAGTTGGCAGCAGCAGCAGCAGCAGGAGCCCAAATATTACTTTAAAGAGACACTGGAGTTGGCTTCAGGAGCCCAAAAATTGGATGAATCACACCCTGGAGTTGGCAGCCGCAGGAGCCCAAATATTACTTTAAAGAGACACTGGAGTTGGCTTCAGGAGCCCAAAAATTGGATGAATCACACCCTGGAGTTGGCAGCAGCAGGAGCCCAAATATTACTTTAAAGAGACACTGGAGTTGGCTTCAGGAGCCCAAAAATTGGATGAATCACACCCTGGAGTTGGCGGCAGCAGCAGCAGCAGGAGCCCAAATATACACTGGAGTTGGCTTCAGGAGCCCAAAAATTGGATGAATCACACCCTGGAGTTGGCAGCAGCAGGAGCCCAAATATTACTTTAAAGAGACACTGGAGTTGGCTTCAGGAGCCCAAAAATTGGATGAATCACACCCTGGAGTTGGCAGCAGCAGGAGCCCAAATATACACTGGAGTTGGCTTCAGGAGCCCAAAAATTGGATGAATCACACCCTGGAGTTGGCAGGAGTTGGCAGCAGGAGCCCAAATATTACTTTAAAGAGACACTGGATTTGGCTTCAGGAGCCCAAAAATTGGATGAATCACACCCTGGAGTTGGCAGCAGCAGCAGCAGCAGCAGGAGCCCAAACATTACTTTAAAGAGACACTGGGTTTGGCTTCAGGAGCCCAAAAATTGGATGAATCACACCCTGGAGTTGGCAGCAGCAGCAGGAGCCCAAATATACACTGGAGTTGGCTTCAGGAGCCCAAAAATTGGATGAATCACACCCTGGAGTTGGCAGCAGCAGGAGCCCAAATATGACTTTAAAGAGACACTGGAGTTGGCTTCAGGAGCCCAAAAATTGGATGAATCACACCCTGGAGTTGGCAGCAGCAGCAGCAGGAGCCCAAATATACACTGGAGTTGGCTTCAGGAGCCCAAAATTGGATGAATCACACCCTGGAGTTGGCAGGAGTTGGCAGCAGCAGCAGGAGCCCAAATATTACTTTAAAGAGACACTGGAGTTGGCTTCAGGAGCCCAAAAATTGGATGAATCACACCCTGGAGTTGGCAGCAGCAGCAGCAGGAGCCCAAATATACACTGGAGTTGGCTTCAGGAGCCCAAAAATTGGATGAATCACACCCTGGAGTTGGCAGCAGCAGCAGGAGCCCAAATATTACTTTAAAGAGACACTGGAGTTGGCTTCAGGAGCCCAAAAATTGGATGAATCACACCCTGGAGTTGGCAGCAGCAGCAGCAGCAGGAGCCCAAACATTACTTTAAAGAGACACTGGAGTTGGCTTCAGGAGCCCAAAAATTGGATGAATCACACCCTAGAGTTGGCAGCAGCAGCAGCAGGAGCCCAAATATTACTTTGAAGAGACACTGGAGTTGGCTTCAGGAGCCCAAAAATTGGATGAATCACACCCTGGAGTTGGCAGCAGCAGCAGGAGCCCAAATATACACTGGAGTTGGCTTCAGGAGCCCAAAAATTGGATGAATCACACCCTGGAGTTGGCAGGAGTTGGCAGCAGCAGCAGCAGGAGCCCAAATATTACTTTAAAGAGACACTGGAGTTGGCTTCAGGAGCCCAAAAATTGGATGAATCACACCCTGGAGTTGGCAGCAGCAGCAGCAGGAGCCCAAATATACACTGGAGTTGGCTTCAGGAGCCCAAAAATTGGATGAATCACACCCTGGAGTTGGCAGGAGTTGGCAACAGCAGCAGCAAGAGCCCAAATATTGCTTTAAAGAGACACTGGAGTTGGCTTCAGGAGCCCAAAAATTGGATGAATCACACCCTGGAGTTGGCAGCAGCAGAAGCAGCAGCAGCAGGAGCCCAAACATTACTTTAAAGAGACACTGGGGTTGGCTTCAGGAGCCCAAAAACTGGATGAATCACACCCTGGAGTTGGCAGCAGCAGCAGCAGGAGCCCAAATATACACTGGAGTTGGCTTCAGGAGCCCAAAAATTGGATGAATCACACCCCGGAGTCGGCAGCAGCAGCAGCAGGAGCCCAAATATACACTGGAGTTGGCTTCAGGAGCCCAAAAATTGGATGAATCACACCCTGGAGTTAGCAGGAGTTGGCAGCAGCAGCAGCAGGAGCCCAAATATTACTTTAAAGAGACACTGGAGTTGGCTTCAGGAGCCCAAAAATTGGATGAATCACACCCTGGAGTTGGCGGCAGCAGCAGGAGCCCAAAAATTGGCCTAAAGACATAAATATGTTTTGCACCATTTGGAAAGTGTAAAACGTGGCACCATGCTGAATCTAGTCGCATGCATCAGGCATTGGTGGGTGGAAATCCTGGCTGATCCATCCCTGATTCATTTTGACAAAGGTGAGTCTCTCCACATTTTTAGTTGACAGACGAGTTCTCCTCGCCGTAACTATGGCCCCCACCGCACTAAACACCCGCTCAGATGGCACGCTACTTGCCGGGCAGGACAGCTTTTCCAGGGCAAACTCTGCTAGTTGCGGCCACAAATCAAGTTTGGCTGCCCAGAAGTCCAGCGGATCCTCAAGGTGTGTTGGCATGGTCATGTCAAAGTATGACATGACCTGCTGGTTCAGGTCCTGCTCCAGGTCTTCCTGCTGCTCATGAGTAGCCTCACTATGTGGGTGTAGAAAGCTACTCATTAGCGACTGAAGACTGAGGCTGCTGCTGCTGCTCCTGCCAACCCCCCCAGCGGCCATGGCAGTGGAAGGTGAGCGCAGAGGTCCCCTCGAGTCAGACCTGCGAGAGTATGGAACATGGCGCAGATAGGCATCGGCCAACTGCCTACGTAGAATGTCTTTGTAGTAGTTCAGTTTGTCCTCCCTCTCGGTGGGTTTAAAAAATGCCCCCATTTTGTGCCGGAAGCGAGGGTCCAATAAGGTGGACAGCCAGAAGTCATCCCGCCGACAGATGGAAACAATTCTGGGGTCACTACGCAAGCACGTGAGCATGCTTCGTGCCATTTGCGCAAGTGACTCGGATGGACTACCTGTCTCCATCTCCACTGCATACTGCCACGGTGTGCCCGGGTCCTCTGTCTCGCCTTCCTCAAAAACCTCTAGCTCCTCTGGCTGCTCCTGCTCCTCCTCTCCTGTCCGCTGACTAGATAAACCAGCCATTTCGCCAAGCCTAAACTGTGTTTCGCTGGGCAACTCCTCCTCCTCCTCTTCCTCCTCCTCCTCCAGTTCAGCTCCAACGGGGTTCATGTGGCCGTAAGATGTAAACGCCATGTCTCCAGTGCCCTGACCAGCCATGGTTTCCAACATGTGCTGTAGTACATGAAGCAGTGGAATCACGTCGTTCATCCCGTAATCCTGCCGACTGACAAATAAAGTGGCTTCCTCAAAGGGCCTGAGCAAACGGCAGGTGTCACGTATGAGCTGCCACTGGTTGACATTGAAGTTACACAGGGGAGTCCCCCTATCTGCTTGGATCATCAGGAAATCCGTGATGGCTTTTCTCTGTTCATATAATCGGTCCAACATGTGAAGGGTGGAATTCCAACGGGTGGAAACATCGCAAATCAGACTATGTTGGGGGATACCATTCTGACGCTGTAGCTCAAGAAGGGTGTGTTTGGCGGTGTATGAGTGGCTGAAGTGCATGCAAAGTTTCCTTGAAGTTGTTAGGATGTCTTGCAGATGGGGGGAACACTTCAGAAACCGCTTGACAACCAGATTGAAGACGTGAGCCATGCAGGGGGCATGGGTCAGGCTTCCTTGGTGCAGCGCAGACAAAATGTTCTTCCCATTGTCGGTAACCATGATTCCCATTTTAAGTTTTCTTGGAGTAAGCCATGTTTGGATTTCCTGATGAATACATTTAAGCAGTTCCTCCCCTGTGTGACTCCGTTCGCCAAGACAAACCATGTGAAGCACTGCGTGACACCTCCGTGCCCTGCACACATGGTAGACTGGAGGGGCACTGAGACTTGAGCCTACAGTGGAGGGTGAGGAGATGGCGGAGGATGAGGAGGCCGAGTCGCACGGTGTCACAGGCCCAACGGGCAGGGAGCGCGGAGGCCGAAGCGGCGTGACCTGTCCAAGTTGCTGCTGCTGCTGCAAAGGGACCACATTCACCCAGTGGGCCGTAAATGACATGTACTGTCCCTGACCGTAGTTACAGCTCCAGATGTCGGCGCTGCCATGCACTTTGCTACACACCGACAGGCTCAAGGACTGGCCCACCTTCTGTTCAACAAAAGTGTGCAGCGCTGGTACTGCCTTCTTGGCAAAGAAATGACGGCTTGGGACTCTCTACCTCGGCTCGGCACAAGCCATCAGTTCTCTTAAAGGTGCAGATTCCACCACCTGAAAAGGGAGCGACTGCAGCACCAGCAACTTGGACAGGAGCACATTAAGCTTCTGCGCCGTAGGATGAGTGGGCGCATACTGCTGTCTCTTGGACATGGCTTCGCTGATGGATTGCTGGCGGGATGCATGACTTGGAGGAGGAGGAGCAGGAGCGACAGAGGATGGGTATGATGCACAGCTGCCTTCGGCTGAGGTGCTGGAGCCTTGGCTGGCAGAAATTGGGAGCTCACTTGGTGAGGAAGCAGACTGGACCACCCCTTGGGAGCCTCGGTTCTCCCAGGTCGCTTTATGGTGACGCATCATATGTTGACGCAGGGCCGTGGTGCCAACATTTGGACCCTGGCCACGCTTCACCTTTTGCCTACATATCTTGCATGTGGCCATGTTACCCTCCTGCGGATGCTTCAGGAAAAACTGCCACACTGCCGAGTAGCTACTTTTCCCACCCCCTGGCCTCACTGATTCACTGCTGCTGTTGCCAACTCCAGGAACCCCTGCTCCACTACCTCCCGATAAGGTAGACTGCCGCACAGCAGGTGCTCTACCCCGGCCCCGGCCCCGGCCGGCTCCAGCCTTTGGAATTGTGCCCCCATGCTGACTGCTACCACCTTGCTGCCTCAGCTGCTGACTCCGGGGCAACCTGCGCCCCTCTTCTCCTGATGATGACGATGAAGCCCCTTCATCACCCGGCTCCCAAGTGCGATCGGCTTCATCGTCATCATCATTATCACCGAGTTGTGGCTGTACGTCACTGATGTTCGTGGATTCGTCAACAGTGTCTGGCGCAGGAGCTGGAACGCTCGCAGCACCCACGACACTGTCCACATCACTATTTGTCTGCCTAGCTAAAGAAGCCACCTCCATTTCTTGGCTGGGCAGTAGCTGCTGACTGTCCTCTATCTGATCGTCCTCCTCACTAAAGAGTGGAGCTGAACCCAAAGCATTGGATACGACGCTGGGGGAGGGAACGGCGTAGGACAGAGGCAATGGGAGGACAGGGACTGCTCTCGGGGCATGCCAACTCAGGGTTGTGTCAGAGGAACCTACCGACCCTAGACTGGGGGTCTCAGACGTAAGTTGTGATGATGTTGTTGATGAGCGCGTCAACCAATCTACCACGGCAGATGCGTTACTGGTGGAGACCCGACCGCTAGCAGATACTGGCAGATTAGGTCTCTCAGCATGACTCCTGCTGCTACTGGCCCCCAGTCTGATGCGAGCTCTGCCTGCGGAATCTTGGCCTCTGCCACTCCTCTTTTCACTTCCAGGCACTTGTCTGCCCGACATAGTCTAACTGGCGTGGTAGTAGGTGATATTTTAAGAACCCCCGGGCAGCGGTGGGTCTATATGAAACAGAATATAATGCACACCAAAAGTGAGCAGTAACACTCAGCCTCCAACAGGCCTGCCTAGTGTAAATAAGAGAGCTGCTTAGTGTAAATAAAGAGGGGTATGCTATGTTACAGAATGGGATGCCCCAACAGCCAGCAGTGCACCTGTGAGCAGTACTACTATGCCCAGCAAAAGTGTCTTTATCAGGCCTAATTTCAATTAGAATAAGTGCAAATGGTTATATGGTCTTAAATAGAGGCTGGTGTAGTCACAGAATGGGATGCCCCAAACAGGAGTGCACCTGGCAGGGACCAGTAGTGCTATGCACAGCAAAAGTGTCTTTATCAGGCCTAATTTCAATTATAATAGGTGCAAATGGTTATGGTCTTAAATAGAGGCTGCTGTAGTCACAGAATGGGATGCCCCAAACAGGAGTGCACCTGGCAGGGACCAGTAGTGCTATGCACAGCAAAAGTGTCTTTATCAGGCCTAATTTCAATTATAATAGGTGCAAATGGTTATGGTCTTAAATAGAGGCTGCTGTAGTCACAGAATGGGATGCCCCAAACAGGAGTGCACCTGGCAGGCAGTAGTGCTATGCACAGCAAAAGTGTCTTTATCAGGCCTAATTTCAATTAGAATAAGTGCAAATGGTTATATGGTCTTAAATAGAGGCTGCTGTAGTCACAGAATGGGATGCCCCAAACAGGAGTGCACCTGGCAGGCAGTAGTGCTATGCACAGCAAAAGTGTCTTTATCAGGCCTAATTTCAATTATAATAGGTGCAAATGGTTATGGTCTTAAATAGAGGCTGCTGTAGTCACAGAATGGGATGCCCCAAACAGGAGTGCACCTGGGACCAGTAGTGCTATGCACAGCAAAAGTGTCTTTATCAGGCCTAATTTGTAATTAGAATAAGTGCAAATGGTTATATGGTCTTAAATAGAGGCTGGTGTAGTCACAGAATGGGATGCCACAACAGGAGTGCACCTGACAGGGACCAGTAGTGCTATGCACAGCAAAAGTGTCTTCATCAGGCCTAATTTCATTTAGAATAAGTGCAAATGGTTATATGGTCTTAAAAAGAGGCTGGTGTAGTCACAGAATGGGATGCCACAACAGGAGTGCACCTGGCAGGGACCAGTAGTGCTATGCACAGCAAAAGTGTCTTTATCAGGCCTAATTTCAATTATAATAGGTGCAAATGGTTATGGTCTTAAATAGAGGCTGCTGTAGTCACAGAATGGGATGCCCCAAACAGGAGTGCACCTGGCAGGGACCAGTAGTGCTATGCACAGCAAAAGTGTCTTTATCAGGCCTAATTTCAATTATAATAGGTGCAAATGGTTAAGGCCTTAAATAGAGGCTGCTGTAGTCACAGAATGGTATGCCCCAAACAGGAGTGCACCTGGCAGGCAGTAGTGCTATGCACAGCAAAAGTGTCTTTATCAGGCCTAATTTCAATTATAATAGGTGCAAATGGTTATGGTCTTAAATAGAGGCTGCTGTAGTCACAGAATGGGATGCCCCAAACAGGAGTGCACCTGGCAGAGACCAGTAGTGCTATGCACAGCAAAAGTGTCTTTATCAGGCCTAATTTCAATTATAATAGGTGCAAATGGTTATGGTCTTAAATAGAGGCTGCTGTAGTCACAGAATGGGATGCCCCAAACAGGAGTGCATCTGGGACCAGTAGTGCTATGCACAGCAAAAGTGTCTTTATCAGGCCTAATTTCAATTATAATAGGTGCAAATGGTTATGGTCTTAAATAGAGGCTGCTGTAGTCACAGAATGGGATGCCCCAAACAGGAGTGCACCTGGCAGGCAGTAGTGCTATGCACAGCAAAAGTGTCTTTATCAGGCCTAATTTCAATTATAATAGGTGCAAATGGTTATGGTCTTAAATAGAGGCTGGTGTAGTCACAGAATGGGATGCCCCAAACAGGAGTGCACCTGGCAGGCAGTAGTGCTATGCACAGCAAAAGTGTCTTTATCAGGCCTAATTTCAATTAGAATAAGTGCAAATGGTTATATGGTCTTAAATAGAGGCTGCTGTAGTCACAGAATGGGATGCTCCAAACAGGAGTGCACCTGGCAGGCAGTAGTGCTATGCACAGCAAAAGTGTCTTTATCAGGCCTAATTTCAATTATAATAGGTGCAAATGGTTATGGTCTTAAATAGAGGCTGCTGTAGTCACAGAATGGGATGCCCCAAACAGGAGTGCACCTGGGACCAGTAGTGCTATGCACAGCAAAAGTGTCTTTATCAGGCCTAATTTGTAATTAGAATAAGTGCAAATGGTTATATGGTCTTAAATAGAGGCTGGTGTAGTCACAGAATGGGATGCCACAACAGGAGTGCACCTGACAGGGACCAGTAGTGCTATGCACAGCAAAAGTGTCTTCATCAGGCCTAATTTCATTTAGAATAAGTGCAAATGGTTATATGGTCTTAAATAGAGGCTGGTGTAGTCACAGAATGGGATGCCACAACAGGAGTGCACCTGGCAGGGACCAGTAGTGCTATGCACAGCAAAAGTGTCTTTATCAGGCCTAATTTCAATTATAATAGGTGCAAATGGTTATGGTCTTAAATAGAGGCTGCTGTAGTCACAGAATGGGATGCCCCAAACAGGAGTGCACCTGGCAGGGACCAGTAGTGCTATGCACAGCAAAAGTGTCTTTATCAGGCCTAATTTCAATTATAATAGGTGCAAATGGTTAAGGCCTTAAATAGAGGCTTCTGTAGTCACAGAATGGTATGCCCCAAACAGGAGTGCACCTGGCAGGCAGTAGTGCTATGCACAGCAAAAGTGTCTTTATCAGGCCTAATTTCAATTATAATAGGTGCAAATGGTTATGGTCTTAAATAGAGGCTGCTGTAGTCACAGAATGGGATGCCCCAAACAGGAGTGCACCTGGCAGAGACCAGTAGTGCTATGCACAGCAAAAGTGTCTTTATCAGGCCTAATTTCAATTATAATAGGTGCAAATGGTTATGGTCTTAAATAGAGGCTGCTGTAGTCACAGAATGGGATGCCCCAAACAGGAGTGCATCTGGGACCAGTAGTGCTATGCACAGCAAAAGTGTCTTTATCAGGCCTAATTTCAATTATAATAGGTGCAAATGGTTATGGTCTTAAATAGAGGCTGCTGTAGTCACAGAATGGGATGCCCCAAACAGGAGTGCACCTGGCAGGCAGTAGTGCTATGCACAGCAAAAGTGTCTTTATCAGGCCTAATTTCAATTATAATAGGTGCAAATGGTTATGGTCTTAAATAGAGGCTGGTGTAGTCACAGAATGGGATGCCCCAAACAGGAGTGCACCTGGCAGGCAGTAGTGCTATGCACAGCAAAAGTGTCTTTATCAGGCCTAATTTCAATTAGAATAAGTGCAAATGGTTATATGGTCTTAAATAGAGGCTGCTGTAGTCACAGAATGGGATGCCCCAAACAGGAGTGCACCTGGCAGGGACCAGTAGTGCTATGCACAGCAAAAGTGTCTTTATCAGGCCTAATTTCAATTATAATAGGTGCAAATGGTTATGGTCTTAAATAGAGGCTGCTGTAGTTACAGAATGGGATGCCCCAAACAGGAGTGCACCTGGCAGGCAGTAGTGCTATGCACAGCAAAAGTGTCTTTATCAGGCCTAATTTCAATTAGAATAAGTGCAAATGGTTATATGGTCTTAAATAGAGGCTGCTGTAGTCACAGAATGGGATGCCACAACAGGAGTGCACCTGGCAGGGACCAGTAGTGCTATGCACAGCAAAAGTGTCTTCATCAGGCCTAATTTCATTTAGAATAAGTGCAAATGGTTATATGGTCTTAAATAGAGGCTGGTGTAGTCACAGAATGGGATGCCACAACAGGAGTGCACCTGGCAGGGACCAGTAGTGCTATGCACAGCAAAAGTGTCTTTATCAGGCCTAATTTCAATTATAATAGGTGCAAATGGTTATGGTCTTAAATAGAGGCTGCTGTAGTCACAGAATGGGATGCCCCAAACAGGAGTGCACCTGGCAGGGACCAGTAGTGCTATGCACAGCAAAAGTGTCTTTATCAGGCCTAATTTCAATTATAATAGGTGCAAATGGTTAAGGCCTTAAATAGAGGCTGCTGTAGTCACAGAATGGTATGCCCCAAACAGGAGTGCACCTGGCAGGCAGTAGTGCTATGCACAGCAAAAGTGTCTTTATCAGGCCTAATTTCAATTATAATAGGTGCAAATGGTTATGGTCTTAAATAGAGGCTGCTGTAGTCACAGAATGGGATGCCCCAAACAGGAGTGCACCTGGCAGAGACCAGTAGTGCTATGCACAGCAAAAGTGTCTTTATCAGGCCTAATTTCAATTATAATAGGTGCAAATGGTTATGGTCTTAAATAGAGGCTGCTGTAGTCACAGAATGGGATGCCCCAAACAGGAGTGCATCTGGGACCAGTAGTGCTATGCACAGTAAAAGTGTCTTTATCAGGCCTAATTTCAATTATAATAGGTGCAAATGGTTATGGTCTTAAATAGAGGCTGCTGTAGTCACAGAATGGGATGCCCCAAACAGGAGTGCACCTGGCAGGCAGTAGTGCTATGCACAGCAAAAGTGTCTTTATCAGGCCTAATTTCAATTATAATAGGTGCAAATGGTTATGGTCTTAAATAGAGGCTGGTGTAGTCACAGAATGGGATGCCCCAAACAGGAGTGCACCTGGCAGGCAGTAGTGCTATGCACAGCAAAAGTGTCTTTATCAGGCCTAATTTCAATTAGAATAAGTGCAAATGGTTATATGGTCTTAAATAGAGGCTGCTGTAGTCACAGAATGGGATGCCCCAAACAGGAGTGCACCTGGCAGGCAGTAGTGCTATGCACAGCAAAAGTGTCTTTATCAGGCCTAATTTCAATTATAATAGGTGCAAATGGTTATGGTCTTAAATAGAGGCTGCTGTAGTCACAGAATGGGATGCCCCAAACAGGAGTGCACCTGGCAGGGACCAGTAGTGCTATGCACAGCAAAAGTGTCTTTATCAGGCCTAATTTCAATTATAATAGGTGCAAATGGTTATGGTCTTAAATAGAGGCTGCTGTAGTTACAGAATGGGATGCCCCAAACAGGAGTGCACCTGGCAGGCAGTAGTGCTATGCACAGCAAAAGTGTCTTTATCAGGCCTAATTTCAATTAGAATAAGTGCAAATGGTTATATGGTCTTAAATAGAGGCTGCTGTAGTCACAGAATGGGATGCTCCAAACAGGAGTGCACCTGACAGGGACCAGTAGTGCTATGCACAGCAAAAGTGTCTTTATCAGGCCTAATTTCAATTATAATAGGTGCAAATGATTATGGTCTTAAATAGAGGCTGCTGTAGTCACAGAATGGGATGCCCCAAACAGGAGTGCACCTGGCAGGCAGTAGTGCTATGCACAGCAAAAGTGTCTTTATCAGGCCTAATTTCAATTATAATAGGTGCAAATGGTTATGGTCTTAAATAGAGGCTGCTGTAGTCACAGAATGGTATGCCCCAAACAGGAGTGCACCTGGCAGGCAGTAGTGCTATGCACAGCAAAAGTGTCTTTATCAGGCCTAATTTCAATTAGAATAAGTGCAAATGGTTATATGGTCTTAAATAGAGGCTGCTGTAGTCACAGAATGGGATGCCCCAAACAGGAGTGCACCTGGCAGGCAGTAGTGCTATGCACAGCAAAAGTGTCTTTATCAGGCCTAATTTCAATTATAATAGGTGCAAATGGTTATGGTCTTAAATAGAGGCTGCTGTAGTCACAGAATGGGATGCCCCAAACAGGAGTGCACCTGGCAGGGACCAGTAGTGCTATGCACAGCAAAAGTGTCTTTATCAGGCTTAATTTCAATTAGAATAAGTGCAAATGGTTATATGGTCTTAAATAGAGGCCGGTGTAGTCACAGAATGGGATGCCTCACAGCAGACTTAAGATCAGTTCAGTATATATGCACAGTTAGTGTATAAGCAGCCTGAAAACGCTAACAAAGCCAGTCAGCCAGCCAGTAACAAACACTCAGGCTGGATGAAAAAAAAAAAATCTCCCTGTGACTGCCTCCGATTTTTCCTAACTTTCCCTGTTTTTCGCTGACTTTCTGTCTGTCTCCTGCCTGTCTCCTGCCTGTCTCCAGCCTGTCCCTGTCTGTCCCTGTCTGTCCCTGCCTGTCTAACTGCCTCTCCCTCACTACAGCATTCTGTCTCTCACGAATGTAATAGAGAAAGGAGGAAAACCAAGATGGCCACCGGCCTTAAATAGCGCTGTGACGTCACCGGGCTTGCTGGCTGCTGATAGGCTGCATGTGACTGCCCCAGCTTGCACTGGCAAGGGGTAGATGTCTGGACATGTCCCGTCCGCCATCTTAGAATGCCTGTATGTAAATGAATGGATGTTAAAGGAAAACTTCGAGCGATCGAATCGCGGGGAAATTCGGATTCGATCCGAATCAAATTTTTCATGAAATTCGGATCGAATCCGGGTTCGTCCGGATCGATTCGCTCATCCCTAGTGTCTAATCAAAGAGGACCTGTCGCTTCTGTATGTCTTTTCCTTGGCTTCCGCAAGTATGTCTGGACTAAACCCTCTAGCTATAAAGTCCTTGTTAAGTAAGTCAAATCTGTCTAGAAAAGTTTGATTGTCAGAAATGATGCGTCTAAGTCTTACATATTGGCTATAAGGTAAACTATTACGCATACTGCGGGGATGAAAACTGGTATAGTGGAGGAACGTATTCCTATCTGTCTCTTTTTGATAAAGGTCTGTGTGGATTTCATTGTCCCCAATACTAATTAGGACATCCAAAAAGTGTACCTGATGTTTGCTGTATTCATTAGTAAAGAAGATGGTCGGGAGGGCAGCATTGAGTCTATCCACAAATTCAAGGAGTGTAGGCTCAGGTCCCTGCCACAGAAAAAAGATATCATCAATGTATCATGTCCATAGCAGCACATGCACTCCAAAGGCTACGTCAGTGTATACATAATTCTCTTCAAATGAATTCATAAATAAATTAGCATAGGAAGGGGCCACGTTGGGCCCCATCGTAGTGCCTTGAATTTGTAGGTAATAATGATTGGAGTATAGAAAATAATTTTTTGTCAAGACCTGAGTGAGTAAGTCCATACAGAGCTCATTAAAGTTTTCTGATACATCCATCTCATTCAAAACCGTGTTTACTGCCCGTAGCCCCAGGTCATGTGGGATTAAATTGTATAAGGAGCTCACGTCCATGCTACAAAGTATGGTATCTGATGGTAATGGTCCCAAATTGTTTATTTTGTTTAGAAAGTGCCCTGTGTCCTGTAAGTATGAGCGAGTCTGGATTACCTTAGATTGTAACACTCTATCCAAGAAGATAGCAGGGTTCCTAGTCCATTCCTTCAACTATCGGCCTGTCAGGCCGGCGGGTTGGGTGTTTATGCATTTTGGGCAAAATATAAAAGACAGGTGTTATAGGGTGTTCTTGAAAAGAAGTAAAGACAATAACTTCAAAAACACAGAGCTTAAACCTTATAAATACGTTCTATTGATATATATTACAGTCTTCCCTGCGCTGGAGTAAATTAGACAGTGTTGGTGCGGTCTTCCAAAGTATAATAACAAAAAATCCTTGTGTACTCAAACACTAGTAACTCTGCGGGGAATATCTCTTCAAGGCTGAATCATCAATACCAAGACACCTTAAGTGTGAATAATCAATACATTCCTTGTGAAATCCCAACACCAGTAATGATTAAATCACGTACCAGATGGGCACAAATAATTATCGCTTCAGAATTAACTCCTCTCAAGGAGTGCCTTATGTTTAGCAGCAAACTTTTCCTCCAAGGTCTCAATATATTTAGCAACATACGTTTCCTCCAAATTATCAATAAAAATCAGGTGCACTTCAGGTACTCTTTAGGGGTCAAATCCCCTTCTTTGCACAACGGTTCAAGCTCCAAATGCGCAGATCACATGTAACTGAAAATTAAATAGACATAGCATAAAATCCTTAAAAACGCTGGACTGCCTGCCCGTTTTTATTATTTGCTTACCAGATAAAAGAAGAAAAGTGCTTTCAGTGCCGATTGTTGCAGAAAGCCTTCAAACTATTTCCTTCCATATAGAGTGGTTAAACCTTTACAGAAAGCAATATCCAGTGAGTCAATAGTAGTTGGTATAGCAGCGCCGCACTCCGTCCCCTCGGCCGCCGGGGCACGGAAGCATCTCGCTGTCTATTAGCTTCCTCCTTGCTTAGGTTAACGTGACGACGCTGTCCAACACAGACCACGCCCAATGCGTTTTGTCGTTCTCTGACAACTTACTCATGGGCTGCGTGTGTGTTGGGAGCGTCTCTCTAAGAAGTATACGTGCGGTCACGTGGCCAGGGATATTAACCCTGTAGAGGTTTTGTGGCTTAGAATATGGTCTTTTTTCTATGTACTTTTTCTATATATAACCTTATTATTAAAGAAAATTCTTTGAAGCCTCCCACTTCAATCTATAAGACATAAACAATGTTCTTAACCAAATATTAAAAACCATCACATGAATGCAATAATCAATTGTACATTTACAATTTATCACACTAAATTAATTCTAGCATATACACATCCATAAAAATTATTTATTATTGAATAATAGTATTATAATGAAATCCTTACACCAGAACACTCAATTAGTATATAAGAAAACGGAACGGAAATAAGAATAAATAAAAATAAAAATAAAAATATGCAAAGAAACATAACAATTGGGGCACACAATATATCCATTTAAATTTTCCCCTATAAAGCAGTTGATGTCAAACTCAATATTTAGGCCTTTCGGAGCCATAGTTTTTAAATCAAAAATCCACTTGGATTCTAACTGGGATAATTTTCTGATTTGGTTACCCCCTTTAAGGGTTTTTTTTGGGGTATCTACTGCCCAAAATTTTAAGCGTACTGGATCGCTGTTGTGGATCACCTTAACATGTGAGGAGACACTGTGTGCCTCATACCCTCTCTTGATGTTATAGATGTGCTCTCTCGCTCTTATTTTTAGGGCTCTACTGGTCCTCCCCACATATTGCTTTCCATAACTGCATTCCAAAACATATACCACATTAGTGCTACTACAAGTAAAAAATTGCTTAATCTTAAAACTATCTCCTGTGATATTATATTTAAAACTCTTCAGGCCCCTCAGTGATGAACTTTCAACTACAGTAGATTTGCATGCTCTACAGCGCCTACAGTGATAAAACCCTTTCATATTTTCTAAGAACCCTTTTTCTTTTTTGGGTGGTTCAATATAGCTAGTTACCAGCTGTGTAGAAATAGTTGGAGGTATACGAAAAATTACCTTTGGTTTTGATGGAACCAAATCTCCTTGGACCTCATCCCCTTTAATTAAATGCCAGTGTCTATTTAATACCTTTTTAACCCTTTTGCTGCCAGCCTACCTGCGGCATTTGTGACTCTGTGTTGCCAGACCCTTTTCTGCCATTTTGCACTGAACATGTTCAACTGTAATTTTTGAATGGATTTCCAGGAATTTCCTAGGAAAATTATATATTGTTTTTTTCAGCACAGTCTGGGCTTTAATATGACATGTCTTGTTTTTAAGATTGTTAGTGTTTTTTTGTAATTTTTGTGGAAAAGTTGTAAAAAAAAAAATAAAAAACAATTTTTAACATTTTGTAGTGTTTTTTCCTCAGTAAAACATGCAAGTTTACCAGAAAATCATAATGTATGTAAAAGCCCTATTCCTCCCAATTACAACGGTACCACATATGTATTGATAGACACCCTTTCCTGTCCAGGAGACCCCCCAAACTGAAAAGAGTGCTTGAAGGGATTTTCAACGAAAAAGCAACTATTCCGCACTCCTTGCAGTTTTTCCACAAAAACACCCCTTTAGATCTGAAATACCCCCATATATACTGAAAGTACACACCTTAAGCTTTCTAGGCGTACCAGGTTTGTTGTTGTGGCCACAGATGTCCAGGTGGAATCCATTGACAAATACAGGCTTTTCACAGGGTTTCTTGACGACAATAGTAAAAAAACAGAATCAAACCCACATTGTTTTTAAAAAAAAACTTTAATCTTAAAAATACACACCAAATTGGAAACAGCAAGGTCTCCCGAACAGAACAATACCCAACATGCATAGCTACCTGCAAGGGTAGGGTTACCAATCATCCCAAAGTTAAGCAAAGGCATGATGGGCATTTCATTTGAAAATTCCTACTCTGCGGACAACATGCACACCCTACGCTTTTTCAACCAAAACAACACTTTTCAATTACAATACCCCCCACAAACCATATATTCTCTGAAAGTACACCCCTTAGGCATTCTAATATTCCAGGATGCCGATGCACACTTACCAATGTTAATCCCTCGGGTGCCAAGGCCGCGGTGGCGCCGCTCTGAATCCAAAATCACACAAAGGGCCAGCACACCGTAAAGTGCATAAACTTGTATTGGTAAACATACAAGGTAATGATAGTGAGGTCATAAATCAGTCCATGGCAATTAGTCCAAAGACAGTAGGAAGAAGACCAATATGCAGACAGCACAACAGTCCCATACAGCCGACGTTTCGGGGGTATAGTAACCCCCTTCCTCAGGGCAGACAGTCAAACCGTGTGTGGAGGACACAGCATTTAAATAGCCCTAAAGAGCTGCAGTTCCCGCCTGACGTCACAGTGACGTCAGCGGGTGCACAGATTGCAATAGAAAATATGCTAATAAAGAACAAATAGTATAAACCGCATAACAAAACAATCCTCACCTTTCAACGCCGGGGCCCGTCACTAGGGGCTGGGTCCCATCACCGCCGGACGCTGATCGCTAAGTGAGCGATCGGCGGCTTCCCCGCCTGCCCGGGGGACAGGAGGCGTGACGTCGGGCATGAAGTTTGCCCGGTAACAGATGACGCGGCGGCTGGCGTATCCTGATAGGACCGCACCAGCCGCCGCTGTCACCGCTCGCAGGGGCAGACGCCGGGCTTGGCTGTGCGCCCGCTGACATGACAACACATCAGCGGCGCTCAGCCCCTCGGTAACTGCGCATCCCGCCTCCTGACCGGCGGTGAGAGCAAGCTGCTCCCGGTGTGCTTTACGGTGTGCTGGCCCTTTGTGTGCCCTTAGGCATTCTAGGCGTACCAGGCTTGTTGCCGTGGGTGCAGCTTTCGCGGCACAAACCTTCAAGGAATGACCTGGTTGCACTGGATTTTGCTAAAAAAAAAGTTAAAATGCTAAATCAAACCCACATTTTCCTAAAAAAAAAATAGGCCAATCATAAAAATACACACCTAATTCAAAACGACAAGGTCCTCCGAACAGAACAATACCCAACATGCATAGCTACCTGCAAGGGTACAGTTACCAATCACCCAAAACTAACACATGCGCTATGGAAAAACAACAAAACAATTTCTTACCTGTACTAAGAAGTGCAATTAGGATACTGTAGCTGTGGCATCAGATTATAAGATCAGTGCGGTGATCAATGACCAATATCAGGAATCAAGAACCTGAAATGGGTCACATTTTTTAATCATCACTTGCCACAAGTAACCAGCTGCTCCTGCTCCAGCACTTCCCATCGGATTAGCAACAGCTCCAAAGAAACTAAAAGAAAATAAAATATAATGGCAAAAAATACCTGTGCCAGCACACAGGAAACATAATTTAACTAAAAGTAAAACTGTAGGGCCCACCTACAGACTAAAACAAAAAATGCAGGAGAAAAAAATGCATTGCTCAATAATCTAATTGAGTATGGTATACCTCAAAACAATTTTCGAGGCATAAACCGGGTTGGCTGGGATAGGTCGGGCAATAGTACCGCATCTCTTCTAATGCCACGCTTCCTGCAAACCCTACAAGCTCTCTGGGGATACCGCTTTCTACCAATATCGGGAAGCAACTTTATAAAGTGCTTCCCCACTAATCTGGCCTGGTTGTCATTGCTAGGCATATCTGGTTCTTCCGCAGTATCCCCAAACAACAAAGCAGGGAGTAACTGCTGCTGGTATTTTATGTACGATAAATTGGCACTGCTGCCTTGAAGGCAACAAAGCTGTTGTAAGTTGCCATTTGGACCAAATGTATAGCAACTTTAGTGTACCAGGCTCTAGTTTTTCGGGTGGCGTTGTAATAAGTTAATATTTGGTCCGTTTTATCTATGCCACCCATGAATTTATTATAATCTTTTATGCAACGTGGCTTTTGGGAAGGGGCTCGGGGACCACGTTGCCTTACATTCACAACTGACTCATCGTGGAGTGTTGTCAGGAGGAATACATTTTTTTTGCCCATGTATTTCATGGCCAGGACCTCATCGCTTCTTAGAGCGTAAGACTCCCCCCTTTTTAATTTTTTTTCAAGTAGTGGCCTGGGCAATCCTTTGCGATTAGGGTTGATGGTGCCACAGGCCGGGGTATCCAACGAATAAAGGGCCCGAAATAAGGGGATGCTGGTATAGAAGTTGTCCACATATAAGTGGTAACCTCTACCCAACAGTGGAGTCATGAGGTCCCAAACGATCTTACCACTTATTGACAAATCAAGGGGACAACCAGGGGGGTCCAGATAGGTGTCCTTTCCTTCATAGATTCGAAAATATTTGATGTACCCAGTCACACTATCGCATAATTGGTAAAATTTAATCCCATAGCGGGCACGCTTGCTAGGGATATATTGCCGAAAAACAATGCGCCCTTTGAAAAGCAGTAGTGACTCGTCAATTGATAATTTTTGGCCGGGGGTGTACACTACTGCGAAGCGATCTGACAGGCTGTTGAGCAGGGGCCGTAATTTATGCTGCCTGTTGTGACCGGGCTCACCACGGGGAATAGCAGTGGTATTGTCGTTAAAATGCAGAAACCGCAGTAAAATTTGGTAGTGGTTTCTGGACATTACGGCCGGAAATAATGGAGTTGCCAATATGGTTTGGGTATCCCAGTAGGAGGAAATACTAAATTTTTTTAGGATACCCATTGCTAGAGTGAGCCCCCAAAATTTCTTTATCTCACTCAAATTTGTGGGATGCCATGCCTGAGCTCGGGCGTGCCTCTGCAGGGGGTTTTGCGCTAAGACCTGCTCGGCATAGAGATTGGTAAAGAAGACCATATCCAGTAGGATGGCTTCTGTGAGAAACAATTTGAAAAAGTCAATGACACCAAAATTTGTGGTGTCTACATTGACCCCCGGGGACCGAATCAAAAGGGGGAATTTCGGGGTAAATATTATTAGGAGGCCTCCACGCAGACGCTCCTTCACCAGCTGCAGCACTCGATGCCTCATCCTGCACTACACTCGCCTGTAGCGTGGCCTCACTTTGTGCGGCACTATCCCTTCTACGGTGGCTACTACTGGTAGCACTGCGCGGCTGTGTTTCCTCAGTAGAGGATTCACTGTCTGACTCGCTATCTGATGGGAAGTACTCAGACCCTGACTCACTAAAATCTTCCGAGTCAGACGCCATCAGGTAAGCCGCAGCTTCCTGTGCAGTGTACCGCTTACCAGCCATACCCCAAATTACAGAAAATACAATTTCACAGTTAAATAAAACAAAGCAAATAAACAGTCAAAAATAGAAATAAAAGTATATAGCTACAACCCGATGAGAAGTGGTGGAGTCAGGAGCAGCAGGTCACAGGATCCCAGCGCACTTAGACCATCCCTGGAGCAGCAGATCCGGCAGATGAAGGTCTTCCTGGGGCAGTAGAAATAGGGTCCTAAAAGCTAGGGGTGGGGTTGGTCCTAAAAGAGTAGAGGAGGCTAGGGTCCCAAAAGGAGGGGGAGGCTAGGGTCCCAAAGCGCGAGGGCTAAGGTTCCAAAAGGAGGGGAGCTAAGGTCCCAAACCGCAAGGGCTAAGGTTCCTAAAGGAGGGGAGCTAAGGTCCCAAAGCGCAAGGGCTAAGGTTCCTAAAGGAGGGGAGCTAAGGTCCCAAAGCGCAAGGGCCAAAATTTCCTAAAGGAGGGGAGCTAAGGTCCCAAAGCGCAGGGGCTAAGGTCCCAAAAGAGCGAGTGATAAGATTCAAGCTAAAGCAGTAGCGATCTTCGGCCAAATCTCAGCGACACCTAAAGCAATAAGTTAAGATTAGGAAATGTGGGTGAACCCCCCCCCCAGAATGCATGATAATAACTAGCTGATCCCCCAATCTAACGGCGCATGCACGGGCAACAGCCACACTATGCTATACCTAGTGCGGTGGTAAGGTAAGTTTTATTGGCAATCGAGGGGATTCACTCTACTAGTGACTCCCCTGGAGATGAGTGAACTTCTTAAAAATTCGATTCTGGCGATTCGCTGAATTTCTCCAAGAAATTCGGGTTCGCCCGAATCGAACTTGAGCGAATCGCTCATCTCTGGTGGGAGCAGGGAGGCCGGCTGCGCTGTCAGTGGGCTGCTGAAGCCGGCTTCCGCCGCCCGCTGACAGCGCAGCCAGCCTCCCCGCTCCCACCAAGTCCTGAAAAGGAAAAAAAAAATGCCGGCATGGTGGGAGCGGGAGGCCGGCTGCGCTGTCAGCGGGCGGCGGACCGGCGCCCGCTGACAGCGCAGCTGCCCTCCCCGCTCCCAGCATTTTTTTTTTTTAGCGAACACTTACCGGCATGGAGGGAGCGAGGAGGCCAGCGCCGCTGTCAGCTATCATCAGAGGGCGCGTCATCAGAGGAGGCCTCCTCGCGCCGGCCTCCTCGCTCCCTCCATGCCGGTAAGTGTTTGCTAAAAAAAAAAAATACCGGCATGGTGGGAGCGGGAGGCCGGATGCGGTGTCAGCGGGCAGCGGAAGCCGGCTTCCGGCGCCCGCTGACAGCGCAGCCGCCCTCCCCGCTCCCAGCATGCCGGCATTTTTTTTTTTTTTAGCGAACACTTACCGGCATGGAGGGAGCGAGGAGGCCAGCGCCGCTGTTAGCTGTCATCAGAGGGCGCGTCATCAGAGGAGGCCTCCTCGCTCCCTCCATGGCGGTAAGTGTTTGCTAAAAAAAAAAAATGCCGGCATGGTGGGAGCGGGAGGCCGGCTGCGCTGTCAGCGGGCGGCGAAAGCCGGCTACCGGCGCCCGCTGACAGCGCAGCTGCCCTCCCCGCTCCCAGCATGTCGGCATTTTTTTTTTTTTTAGCGAACACTTACCGGCATGGAGGGAGCGAGGAGGCCAGCGCCGCTGTCAGCTGTCATCAGAGGGCGCGTCATCAGAGGAGGCCTCCTCGCGCCGGCCTCCTCGCTCCCTCCATGCCGGTAAGTGTTTGCTAAAAAAAAAAAAAAATGCCGGCATGGTGGGAGCGGGGAGGCCAGCTGCACTATCAACAGGCGGCGGAAGCCGCCGGCTGACAGTGCAGCCGGCCTCCCCGCTCCCACCATGCCGGCATTTTTTTTTTTTTTAGCAAACACTTACCGGCATGGAGGGAGCGAGGAGGCCGGCGCGAGGAGGCCTCCTCTGATGACGCGCCCTCTGATGACAGCTGACAGCGGCGCTGGCCTCCTCGCTCCCTCCATGCCGGTAAGTGTTCGCTAAAAAAAAAAAAAAATGCCGACATGCTGGGAGCGGGGAGGGCAGCTGCGCTGTCAGCGGGCGCCGGTAGCCGGCTTTCGCCGCCCGCTGACAGCGCAGCCGGCCTCCCGCTCCCACCATGCCGGCATTTTTTTTTTTTAGCAAACACTTACCGCCATGGAGGGAGCGAGGAGGCCTCCTCTGATGACGCGCCCTCTGATGACAGCTAACTGCGGCGCTGGCCTCCTCGCTCCCTCCATGCCGGTAAGTGTTCGCTAAAAAAAAAAAAAAATGCCGGCATGCTGGGAGCGGGGAGGGCGGCTGCGCTGTCAGCGGGCGCCGGAAGCCGGCTTCCGCTGCCCGCTGACACCGCATCCGGCCTCCCGCTCCCACCATGCCGGTATTTTTTTTTTTTAGCAAACACTTACCGGCATGGAGGGAGCGAGGAGGCCGGCGCGAGGAGGCCTCCTCTGATGACGCGCCCTCTGATGATAGCTGACAGCGGCGCTGGCCTCCTCGCTCCCTCCATGCCGGTAAGTGTTCGCTAAAAAAAAAAAATGCTGGGAGCGGGGAGGGCGGCTGCGCTGTCAGCGGGCGCCGGTCCGCCGCCCGCTGACAGTGCAGCCGGCCTCCCCGCTCCCACCATGCCCGCATTTTTTTTTTTATTTCAGGGAAAATTCGGTCAGCACGAACCACAAAAAATTCGGGTTCGTGCAGAATCGAATTTTCCCTGAAATTCGGAGCGAATTCCGGTTCGTTACAACCGATTCGCTCATCCCTAATGGCAATGTCTAGCTACTAATAATACATTATCCTCATGTCTGTTAGTAAAATCCTGCTCCCGCAGCCTATAGAAGCAACATTAGCTGCATTGCTTCAAAACGCTCCCTTTGTATGAAGCAACAGAGGAGAATGTGACCAGCACCCCGAGCATCCCTGCCAGAAGCACATGCTGCCGTACCAGCCTGCCCAATCAGATTGTGTCAGATTCTCACCAGCCTGACCAATCAGATTGTGTCAGATTCTCACCAGCCTGACCAATCAGATTGTGTCAGATTCTCACCAGCCTGAGCAATCAGATTGTGTCAGATTCTCACCAGCCTGACCAATCAGATTCTCACCAGCTGAGAATCTGACACAATCTGATTGGGCAGGCTGGTGAGAATCTGACACAATCTGATTGGGTAGGCTGGTGATAATCTGACATACTGGATACTGGATACTGAGGAGCAGCATCCCTGAAGCTGCGGCGGAGCGGCGGCCATCTAAGCACCTAATCAGTGACCCCCCCAACAAATCAGTGACCCCCCCCACACCTCCGATCTGACCAGCAAAGCGAGCAGCATCCCTGAAGCTGCGGCACCTACGGCCACCCACCCATTCACCCCCCCAACAAATCAGTGACCCCCCCAACAAATCAGTGACCCCCCCACACCTCCGATCTGACCAGCAAAGCGAGCAGCATCCGCCGCATATCTAAGCGCCTACGGCCACCCACCCACTCACCCCCCCAACAAATCAGTGACCCCCCCAACAAATCAGTGACCCCCCCCACACCTCCAATCTGACCAGCATCCCTGAAGCTGCGGCGGCGGCGGCGGAGCAGCGGCGGAGCCGCCGCATATCTAAATACCTAAGGACACCCACCCACTCACCCCCCCAATGAATCAGCGACCCCCCCCACACACTCCCACACACCCCCACACACCGCCACACACCTCCACCTACCTCCGATCCGGCGAGAAAAGAGAGCAGCAGGAGACCACATGATGTTTATATAGTGGTGGCGCTGGCTGATGACAGCAGCCGTGCGCCCCACTTCTCATTCGTCCAGCGATGATCACGTGACTCAGGTGAGGTCATGGTCACCTCCAGATGACCCCCCGAAGACCCTTCCAGAACGTGGAGCCGGAATCCCTGCTGCATGCGGCCGCTGATTGACAGGAGGTGAGTGAATGTGAAGCCCGTAACACCTACGTGCTTGGCACTTAACGCCCAGCCAAGCCAGCACGTAGGTGTTACGGGCTTGGCAACAAAAGGGTTAATCCCTTTATAACTATCCCCATATTGTGTTACAAGGGCAAATTCACTAGGCCTATCCTTCTTATTATTGGCCTCTTTACGGGTCTTCCCCAATAATTGCTTTCTATCCATTTCGGCAACTCGGTCTATATCTTTCTGTATAGATCTTGGGCAGTATCCCTTCTTTATAAACCTATCTCTCAGGATTTTTGCCTGATTCCGATAATCATCAGCTCTCCTACAGTTTCTCTTTACACAGTGGAATTGTCCCTTCGGAATATTATTTAACCAGTCCGGATGGTGACAACTGGACCTGGGTACGAAAGAGTTTCTGTCTGTCCCCTTAAAGTATGTTCTTGTATTTAAAATTGATTTTTTGTCTACTAATTTCTCTAGTGAAGGAAATACCCCAGTTGTTATTGTTTATAGTGGAAAAAAACTTTTTAAAGGAATTTTCATCTCCCCCCATAATACTAAACAATCATCTATGTATCTTCTCCACAAGCGAGCGCTTCCGTGCCCCGGCGGCCGAGGGGACGGAGTGCGGCGCCGCTATACCAACTACTATTGACTCACTGGATATTGCTTTCTGTAAGGGTTTAACCACTCTATATGGAAGGAAATAGTTTGAAGGCTTTCTGCAACAATCGGCACTGAAAGCACTATGCGAGTTTCTTCTTTTATCTGGTAAGCAAATAATAAAAACGGGCAAGCAGCCCAGCGTTTTTAGGGATTTAATGCTATGTCTATTTAATTTTCAATTACATGTGATCTGCGCATTTGGAGCTTGAACCGTTGTGTAAAGAAGGGGATTTGACCCCTAAAGAGTACCTGAAGTGCACCTGATTTTTATTGATAATTTGGAGGAAACGTATGTTGCTAAATATATTGAGACCTTGGAGGAAAAGTTTGCTGCTAAGGTTAAGGGAATGTATAAGAGAGAAAGATGGATGCAAGTGGAAAAGAGATAAAGATGTAGGGAATTCGGAAAAGAGAGAGAGATGAAGGATATGTGGAAAAGTGAAAAATATGGCGGCATGTGGAGAAGCAAGGAATATGGTGGTATGTGGAAAAGTGAGAAATACGGGGGATTGGACAAACGAGAAATACGAGGGATATGGAAAAGAGAGAAAGATGGGGGTAATGTGGAAAAGAGAGAAAGATGGTAAAAGGGGGAGGGTGTGGCAAAAATAGAAAGATGGCGGAAAAGAGGGAAAGAGAGGGTTTTTGGAGAAGAAAGATTAGAGAATCTGGAAAAGAGAGGGGTGTGGAAAAAAAGGAGAAATGTGAAAAGGGGTATATAGCAAAAAAGAAAAATAGAAAATAATAAATAGAAAAGACTATAAAAAGAAAAGACTGAATGAACAGGGAAATGTCATCATATACAATGAACATGAAAAAAATATCTGCCCATTTTTTTGGGGGGGCACTATGACTTTTGCTATGAGGCCCCTGAAATCTATGTATCCTTATTTATTTGAAATATACTGCCTCTGATACACCATAGTGTACTTTATTTTATGTTACCATGTAAAATACTGCAACTAGGGATGGGAGAACTTGCTGCTAAAGTCCGGTTCAGGTCCCCAAACACCTTTGAAGTCAATAGGGACCCGGCTGTAAAATGGGGGTAACAGGGGGTAGAAGGCTACAAATTGCAGAGGGGCACAAGTGCAATTGCACTGCACAAACTGGGGTAGGGAGAGTAAAAAAAATACATAAATAAAAAAATATTATTTTTTGAGGGTGTCAGAGGGCACCTCAGAGTGAGTTGCCATAGAAACACACCTGTAGCCAGGCTCGTTACATTCATTTTACAGCTGCTCCGCCCACACAGCCAGTCTCAGGAAAACTCCCCATGAAAACATGTTATGGAAAACAGGTTAGACAAATGACATAGCCAGTCATTTAGCAAGATATAAATACTTCATCATTTAATGCCTACTATCTTTACTCACTCCAAACAATCCATATAGTTACTCTGCCCAGTCAAACCTTTCCACAGTTACTCCAGCCCCTCCAACCACACAACAGTTACTCAAGTCACTCCACCCAGTTACTCTGCCCACTCCAGTTGTAGAGAACTGGTGAAGGCAAGAACACGTCACACAATTTCCCCAGAAATTGCACCTATTATCTTTTTTATTCTTATTATAGCCAAATTTTGCACTGTAACTCCTCAGTTTTTACATTACATAGACCATAATTATATATATATATATATTGTTCCTGAATGGTGTGCTATTACTTTGTGGAACGTTTCACTGAACGGTTTCCGAAATATTGGCCTTTTTCTGGCAAAATTTTGCCATAGGAAAGCATGTGAGGAATGTTCAAAGCCAGAATGTTGAGAGTGGGAGATGAGTGTGAAGTGAAAAATAAGGACATGATTTCTAAACTGCGACCTCTCCCTAATTTTCAAGCCCACCTACAAAAATTTTAGATCAAAACGTTCGGCTATCCCTGCTGCCATTAAAAATCCAAGGCTAAACCATAGCCCAGTTTTCACAATATGACCTTTTGTTTGCAAATCACACTTCCCATTGACATTCATTGAAACTCCACTCTAGACACCACAAATTTGAATGGCACAGCTCTTTGCTGTAGGATTTATACGTTTTAGCTACATCCATTTGAAGATGGCAACCACCAGTGAATTGAAGATGTGTGTAAAATGGCCTGGCTCTACCTGCCTCAGAGTCAGTTGCCATAGGAGCCCAGCTGCAGCCATTTTACAGCTGCTCCGCCCAAACAGCCTGTCTGAGGAAACTCCTGAGGGGAATATGTTATATTGAACAGGTTAGAAAAATTACATATAGCAGCATATTTAGCAAGATATAAATACTTCATAATTAGAGCTGTGTGAAAATCATCATGCCATCTAAAGGAAAGAAAACTAAAATATATAGTGATATACAGTCGTACATCTGTTGGGACGACTGGTCACGCCCCCTCTTTGTCATAGTCACGCCCCCCCGTTAACAAGTTGCAAACACATAGTTTACATCTTTTCAACACCACTTTTCAGGAACAAGGGAAATAATATATCTCCCCCTCTATTCATTTTGTTCATGGCTTATAACCAGTGGTGCAGCTAGAAATGACTGAGCCCCACAGCAAGTTTATGAACATGGTTGGCCAGTCTTTTCTTTACACAGTTACTCCAGCCAATCCAACCACACAACAGTTACTCAAGTCACTCCAGTTGTAGAGAACTGGTGGAGGCAAGAACACTTCACACAATTTCCCCAGAAATTGCACTTTGTCTAGTTTTTTATAATTTTGGTAATTTTTGGTTAGATACAAATGTTATCTAACCAACAATAGGCTGGTTTTTAATTTTTTCAGTTTTAAGTGTTTTACTAAATGCAGATTTTAAAGGCATCCCAGGCCTCTGAGCTCTGGGTTACAAGCCCTTATGCTTGGTGCCTGGGCCAGTAGCCTTTGGGGGGAGCCCCACATTTCTTTTAACCCTTTCACTGCCAGCCTACCTGCAGCTTTTGTCACCCTCTGTTGCCAGACCATGTTTCACTATTTTGCGCTACACATGTTCAACTGTGATTTTTGAAAGGATTTCCAGGGATTTCCCAGGAAAATTAGATAGATATATATTTATATATAGAGAGTTTAGGCTTTAACATGAAATGTATTGGTTGTTATTTTTCTACTTTTTTAAATATTTTTGTGTAAAAAAACAAAAAAATAAATAAATATTTTTTAGACAATTGTCTCGTTTATTTAAAAAAAATCATTTACTTTATTAGAGAAAACCATATTGCATGTGAAAACCCAATTTCTCCCGACCACAGATGTATTGGTAGCCCCCTCATTCTTGCCCAGGAGACCCCCTAAACTGAAAATAGCACTTTATAACATTTACAAATAAAATTCTACTACTATCCACACTATAAGCATAAGGGGTTAATTAAGGGGGGCATTTTTTGGGGAATTTTAAGGGTTAAAAACCCTTAAAACTCCCCCAAAAATGATATGGGGTCCCATTTACCCATCATAACCAGTCCTGGACCAGCTATGGGGGCTTGTAGAACAGGGTGCAAGGGGGCCAGCTTTGTTGGCCCCCCACCCTGCAGGCTACAAGCCCACATAGCCATGGCCTGTGCTCTTCTGCCCCCCCTGGGCTTTGGGGAGGCAGGTAATTGGGGTGCCGGGGGTTACCGGCAAGTCACCACGATCCCTTACCAGTTCACAAGGGGTTAAGTGTAAAAAAAAAACACAAACAAAGAGAAAAAATATTGTATTTATTTTTGTAATACTTTTTAATACTTACCTCCCATCTATCCCTGTGTCCCACGCTGATCAATCTGGCTTCTGCTCTCCTGCTGCAGCTGGAAGCCTTTTATAGCTGCTGGGCGACAGAACGTAAGGGGTTAATTAAAAAAAAAGACATAGGGTCCCCCATCCCAGGGGGGACCCCATTTTTTTGGAATTTTAAGGGTTAAAACCCTTAAAAATCCCCCCAAAAAATGAAATGGGGTCCCCCTTACCCAGCATTACCAGCCCGGGACCAGCTATGGGGGCTTGTAGGAACAGGGTGGAGGGGCCAGCTTTTGTGGCCCCCCGCCCTGCAGCCTACAAGCCCACATAGCCTATGTGGGCCCGGCTCTTCTGCCCCCCCCCTGGGCTTTGGGGAGGCAGGTAATAGGGGTGCCGGGGGTTAATGGCAAGTCACCTGTGGCTACCACAGGTGACTTGTCAGCCCCCAGCCTTGTGAACTGGTATAAGGGGTCTCATGGACCCCTTACCAGTTCACAAGGGGTTAAATGTAAAAATAAACACACAGAGACATAAGAAAAAGATTACATTTATTTATTTATTTTTTTTTTTATTTTACTCACCTCTGATCCTGTGTCCCCGGCGATCTCCGATGACAGCTGTCAGTCTGCTCGGGTGTTTGGAGGAGAGAGCCGGGGGGGGCGATCACAGCCCTCTCCCCCTCCCCACCTGTCTGCTCCAAGCACCCGAGCAGACAGATTCTTAGTCTCGGGTGCCGGTATTAAGAGGCCGGCTGCTGGTGACATCACAGTGATGTCACCCGGCCCCGCCCCCAGGGGGGCTAGCAGAAGTGAGGGGGGCAATTTCTGCCCTCTCCTCGCCACAGAAGAGCCTGGGGAGGCAATCGGAGGCCCCCCCAGTGAAGAGGAGACCTGTCGGGAGGCAGCGCGACCGCAGGTAAGTAAATGTCATTTTTATATTTTTTTTACAGTTAGCAGCTGCTGCTGAAAAAATACAATTAAAAAAAAAAAAGCTGGGCTATTCTTTGTTAGATAAAATTTGTATCTAACCAAAAATGACAAAAAAACTTACCAAAAAATTAAAAAAAAACCCTCCAGGCTGTTGCAATGTGAAATGGGATGTATTTAAAAACCACATTTAGCAAAACATTTAAAAGTAAAAGTAACAATTAAAAAATAAATAAAAAGTCAGGCTATTCTTCATTAGAGAAAAACTGTATCTAAATAAAAATGCTGAAAATATTACCAAAAAATAAAAAAAAAAATAAACCTGCAGGCAGTTTCAATGTGGAATATGTTCATTTAGTAAAACACTTAAAACTGAAAAAATACAATTAAAAAGGTTAGCCTATTGTTGGTTAGATAAAAATTGTATCTAACCAAAAATGCCAAAATTATTACCAAAAGATATAAAAAAACAATAAACCTGCAAGCAGTTTCAATGTGAAGTGGGATGAATTTAAAAACCATTTAGTAAAACACTTAAAAGTAAAAAAAAAAATACAATAAAAAGTGCTATTCTTTGTTAGATAAAAACTGTATCTAACTAAAAATGCCAAAAATATTGCCAAAAAATTAAAATATAAACCTGCAGGCAGTTTCAATGTGAAATGGGATGCATTTAAAAGCTGCATTTAGTAGAACACTAAAAACTGAAAAAATGCAAAAGAAGTCAACCTATTCTTCATTTGATCCTCACCTTCACTAAGAGCCAGCGCCGGGAATGGAGTCCCACGATTGGCCGGTGGGCTATCATGGGGGCAGGTCCAGACTTGTGCCGAGGACCCGACCATGGCCCATGTGACTGGCGGCCAGTCGTGGGACTCCTTACACGGTGCTGGCTCGTAGTGAAGATGAAGATTACAGGACCCCATCATTCTAGATGCCCCTGGAGCTTGTTTTAATTAGCATAACAACACAAAGGGCATTTACTGTACCTAATTATTAAACTATTATCAGTTCCTAAATAACAGTACTAATCTTTATCTATACACCCTCCACTCTGAATTCCAAGCAAATTCTCTATGCTCTTTTTTAATGAACAAATTACTTTAAAGGGGCACTATTGCAAAAAATGGTCCAGTTATAAAAATCCATATAAATATGCTGGATGGCGAGTGGGGGGAGGGTGACTTATTATACACCCGGCATCAGAAAATATCCAGCCAGGTATTTTATTTTATTTTAAAGGTGGAAAAAGGAAATCATGTGTCACCCGTCATAGACTAAACCTGTCACCCCTAAATTCTATTCCTACAAGGAGAAGAAAACCACAAGCTTTGCAGGAGTTTCATTCAGTTCAGGTGTATAAGTGAACCTTCCTCTTATTAGCTGACGTGTTTATATGGATTTTTAATATCACACAATTTCGCGATAGTGCTCCTTTAAATTAGATATATTAAATAAATTAGATATATTTATTAACATGAATAACGAAGGAAAATATATGGGGTGGTTACTTATTTCCTCTCCCATTTATACGTAGGGCCTTATTCATGAAAGTATAGCACCAGGTAATGGCTGTTAAGCGGCAGGTAGCGACAGGTAGTGGCAAATATCGGCATGAGAACGCCGGCCACTGCACGCAATTCCACATTTATGAAGCCGATTCTGTTGAGTGACTGGAACAACGCCATGTAGCGCCCAAATCATCATTATCCCACTCTCAGTGTACAGCTCCGACGTTCAAACTTGCAGAGCGCCACTCTTACTTCTCACTACCCGGCACTCTCCCATACATTTCAACGGACGATCCTCCTTTTTTTCTTTTTTTGTAAATCACAAATGTTTCAGACATTTATCCTGACCCACAATTTTGTTTACAAATGTTTTAGTGCATTTTTTTTTAAATGTATTTACTTGTCTGCCAGTAAAGTGTTAATGTCACACCCCTCCAACAATGTCATTCCAGGGTTTTTCGCTTGCTTAATGTTGATCATGTGTCTAAAAAATTACTTTAATCACACAGTGTCTGGCGCTCTATCCCACAGCGACAAAAATTATAGCGCCTACGCTGTTTCATAAAAAAATCTTGTTCGATATGGTGTAGAGCTCCGAGGGCCAGTTGCTCTGAGCAGTAGTTACCTGTCGCTGCATGTGGCGCTGTACTTTTGATACCTGTGTTGTAGGCTTTTCTGTTACTTTTTGCCACAACGCCTAGTGTCGCTGTTACTGAATAAGCAGCAGTCAATAGCTGGGCTGTTAGGAGCGTATGAGCAGTAACTGGCAAACCTTGTTAAAGTTACAATTAAACCATTATTTGTTTCAAACTTAAGCACATTGTTACACTTAACACAATAGGAGCTTTAGAAGTTGTTCTAAGCTATTATTATTGTGAACTGAAATACACATGCACCTATCTAGAGATATAGACATGTATACACGTGTATTTAGTATATATGCTTTAAACTAGATTCCCAAATGTTAGATTATAAACCAAGGATTTATTTTTAAATTTTCAAAATGACATGATCTGTCCTCAATAAAATTAAAGATAATCAAACAAATAACTTAATCTTGTGGTCTTTCCACTGAGGACTCAGCTGTAGGGGCCGTGTTGGGGGCCAACAGGGCAGTAAAAAAAATAAACTGCTGTTGTATTAGGTGATGTAACAACAACAAGGTTTGGTCCTGGCGATCTATAGAGCGGTTAATTGAATTGAGGATTTTAGCCTGTGGTTGCTGCCTCAGTTCTTGGACTTCTTGCCTCAATTCCTGGATTTGTTGTTGGTACACCAGCGATTGTGATTCCAATGCCGCAATGCTCTCCTCCAGTCTAGCATGCGGCTGCTGGTGACTGTAGGCATCCAACATGCGGCTCCCTTATTCAAAGAGTTCCACACTTGTAGGTGTGGATTGTTGGGTAGTGCTCTAGAAGAAAAAAAGAAAATAAAATTGATGCCTGTATTTTGCATATACACATATGGAATCAACATCTTTTGTTATATTAACATGTATCATTTGTGCTGGCTCAGTAGGCTGAGCACATGTCACTTGGGAGTCCGCATTCAGGTTTTCTGTCAAGGTTGTCTGCTAAGATAATAGAGCGGTGTATGTTACATGTTTTAGGTTTTTTTTGCCTAAATACCATTACATTTTCAAAAACATTAATCAACATTGCTACCTTACCTGAGTGTGGTCCTCCCCATATAGGTCAGGAGTCTGGCTGCCAGGAAGGGGAAAATCGTCATCCGATAATGATGGCAACATCACATATGCTAAAGTAACAATAGTATTTAGATTAATGGAAGGATTTTTTGACAATAGGTTAAGTTACCCTCATAATATTTTATAACCCTGATTGTCAACTTCCATTCACACACCCATAACATTTTTGAGTAGTGTTATTCAAAGTTACCAAATGCATTAAAAATTAACACACATTGTGTGCTCACATATCATTTGTACATTATTAGACACACATTCCCGCCACATCAGAGATGTCCAGACTCAATCCATCACTGGAACTTTGCCCTACAAATACATGTATAATACATAATGAAAATAGGCCTCATCCATTTAAGGTTCTAACACATCGTTTTAATTATCTAAGAAATCAGATGCTTACCCTCATCCCTAGCAGCCTCGCTTTGAAGGGCCCTTTCAGGACCAGCACTTCCTGTATTCGGGCCTAATGAAAGGAAAAATAAATGCTATTAGTTTAATGTTTACTCGTAGTGATTCCATTACTTAGAAAGGATTATTCACACATAATTCATACATGTTATTTGCCTTCTCATTGTTTTTCTCAAGTAACATTTTTATCAATTTGGCCTTACTCATAATCTAAAACAATGCTTTAATTATGAGTTTGCAAGTTTAAAATCAGTTATCAGATTGTGAAAATATTTAATTCCAAGATCAATAAAGGATACAGCATGCTTTGGACTACACACCAACAGTGTCCTGTAGGCCTGCAACACAGGAAGTGGCGTCCAAAGATGGAGGTGGGATTTGGGCTACACATAGAAAACATAATACATCTAAATCCATAAACATTTTATCATTCTACCAAACCTAACATAATGCATACACTTACTGGCTTCCAAAGAGTATGTGGATTGATGAGGAGATGCTGATCCCATTCTGAGGGTATCTGTGGCAAAATATAATCAACATGTAGTCATTATTATGTCAACACTCTAAATAACCATCAATACATAGAACAGAAATGCTTACAATTCTGCCTATTTACCTTCAACATCTGGCTGTGTTAAAGTAGTGGCTGGGGGAAGGGCAGCAATCTGTGATGCATCCACCTCAGACTCATCAGAATCATCATGTGATGCTAAAATTACAAAAAATAACATAATGTTACAACAACATATATCTAATAAGATGCTTACCCTTGAGATAAATTTAGGGTTAGAATGAGGTTATCTAAAAATATGTATCCTGCTTCTTAGCAACAGCGCTCTGCCTGCTCCTGGCTCTCGCTTCAGCCTATGTGGAGGATCTGGATGAGAGGATCATCTACCATAACTTGGATTTTAAGGAACACAGAAGTGCAACCAACCACGAGGGTTACCAGATTGTCCCAGAACATCAAAAGGAGAGACATAACCTCAGAGGCCCTGGACGGGTTGCGAACCCCAGGGCCGCGGCGGTGAGTGTTTAGATCAACAATATTCACTTTATTGCCATAATTTGTTAATTTTATCATTCACTGCTTTAGACACTATCAGCTATATACCTCATTAACGTCTGCAGACTCCATATAATATTTGTGTTTAATTGAATGGCGTTTAGCAGATATATAAAAAATCCAGACAAATTCCAGTCCCAGCAAGTGAGCACACACTCTCTTATTGGGCATCCTTCAGTCTGAAACACATTTCAAGCGTGCCTGAACCAATCCCCTTCCTACAGATAGCTTCATTTATGGGGCATGTCTAAGGGTTTTTTTACAGATCAATAAGGTGTGACCCCTTAATACAAGGCAGCAGCTATCCGATCTTCAACGCTCTTTTCCGCACACATTCAGACAGCATCTAAAAATATGGTTCAACATTATTATTCATAAACACTGATAATGTATTTGTACAATACCTCCACCCCAGTCTGTGGTGTCATTCACAGCATCCACACCCTGCAGCCGACAAAAGGGGGATCTTGCACTTCAACATCTCCTCATATGGTCTGTATTTGCTCTTTGGAACCTGCTTTCTCCCACAATCCACCAGAAGGTCAGACTCCATCTTTTTCAAAAGGGCCCTTTTCAATGTGTAGAAGCGTTTTTTGCAGTCAGAGCCACTACGTGGATATTGAG
Source organism: Gastrophryne carolinensis (assembly GCA_027917425.1). Taxonomy (NCBI): domain Eukaryota; kingdom Metazoa; phylum Chordata; class Amphibia; order Anura; family Microhylidae; genus Gastrophryne; species Gastrophryne carolinensis. Next base: position 126,956,659 of record CM051238.1, read on the forward strand.
CTGAGCTTGTAAGATGCTCCGCAATGGCATCCCACAATTTGCTCCTTTCTTGTTTGCCCAAACACTGACTTTGTGAGCCAAATAATAGTTCCCACTTAGCCAATGTCAGACTCACAAGAGTATTGTTATCTGCCAAATTAAATTCTGGCTCCCTGTTGGCATATGAACGCTTGGCCTTGGGTGCTGCCCCACCATCAGCCTGCACCCTCTTCCTAGAGGAAGGTCTGCGGCCACCACGCACACCACTGGTACTGGGAGCCCCAGGAGAAACAGCAGTGGCAGGCAGATTCCCAGAATTTGGCTCCATCCTGTAGCTGCAAACACCACCATCCCCAAAACACACAAGGACGCATGCAACCTAAAGAATGGCTTCAATTGCTGTATGTGTCTGGGAACTTTTAAGTGCTAGATGAACCAATCCCAAACAGGCCCAGTTAATTGATGGAGACATACAATACAGGTGTGTGTGTGTATATAGACATTTACACCAAACATTGATGTATCTGCAACAAATGTGTAAACACAATCATTTCAACAAGAAGTTAGTTACACAACCAGAAACACATTATTAATTACATATAACAAGATATATGAACACAATAAAAAATGCTGCTACACTAACGGCTATTTGAATTTAAAACTTTTACCTATGATTGGCCCATAGATGTAGCTGCGACCAGATCTGCACAACAGCGCTATTACTGATACGCTAGGCGTTTCCGCTACACCAGTGGATAGCTAATTGCATACCGGAAACAGCTATGAAACGCATGAGGTGGAAAAGCATACCATACATTTGGATAAGCTAAGTATATAAGTTAAGTAAATAAGGCTTGATTTTTTTCAAAATTATATTTTGACGCTGTGGCAAAGGCTGTAGTGTTTTGTGCATGTGTATATGACATAGGTCTGTGTATCTTTTTTACTGTGTGTGGCTTTGTTGGTGATTTGGGGCATCAGTGCTGTTTCTTTGTGAGCTTCTTTTTTGTGGCATCTGCAAATATTGTGTATGATACAGCAACTGAGAATTTTTTTGGGAACCTTTTGTGGAGTGTGCAGCAAATCCCCGCTTGGCTGTGCCAAACTTGGAAAGCATACTTTCAGCAGGCTGATGCTTGTTCCCACTATACCTCTTGTTTTGTGTTGAGCTGCATTTGTGTGGGTGCCAGAGGTTTGATTGGCTGCTTGTTTGTGTTGATTGGTTGTGTGTGTGGGTAGATGTTAGTTAGATAGATGTTTATATTTTTTTTTGAGTGCCTGAGTTATGGCCAGTGAGTGTGATGTGGATTTTGGTGTTATGTTTGGGGTATGGATGTGTTGTTGTGGCAGCGCAGAAGAAGGGCAGGAGCCAGGGGAAGAGAGTGCTGTGAGGCTTAGGGCACCCAGATCCTTTGGTATCCACCTCTCGGTAGGCGATTTATGTGACAAGCAGATCAGAAGCAGATTTCGTCTGAATCATGCAGCACTACGGTCCCTATATGATCAGATAAAGACCAAAATCGAGCCATCCACCAGATGCACCCAGTCCATCCCTGGCATTGTTTGCCTATGTGCCATGCTAAATATATTGGCACGGGGCAATTTTCAGGCAACAGCAGCCCTCCTCAGGGGGATCAGCCAGGCTACAGTGAGTAGTATCTTTTACAAGGTAGTGCTAGCTATTTGCGATCTGATCCCAGTATATATAACCTTTCCTGAGGATGAGGAGGAGGTTGCAAAAATAAAACGTGCGTTTTACCGCATGGCAGGGATACCTAATGTGCTAGAGTGCATGGATGGTACACATATCCCTTTCCACCCCTCCCCGTGCACAGGAACTGCACTATAGGAATCGGAAGCAATTCCATTCCATGAATGTAATAGTGTTATGTGACCCAGACATGAAGCTGAGGGCCGTGAGATCTGGCTTCCCGGGCTCATGCCATGATTTTTATATGATCCACTAAATCAGTCCTATGCCGGAAGTTTGAAAATAATGAAATGCCACCTGGATGGCTACTGGGTAATTAATAAATATATAACAATCACATTATTAAATTAAACCAACTAGACAGCTATATTTGCAGATGTTATTTTTATACCTACTGGTATACCGTAGCTGAATTTCTAATTGTTGTTTTTCACTTTCTTTTTTTTACAACGGACAAAGGATATGGGCAGAAATCATGGTTGATGACGCCAGTGAGAGACACAAACATCAGCCCAACTACGATACAATGCAGCACATCGCAAAACAAGATGTATTGTGGAAAGAACCATCGACCTGCTAAAAGCACGCTTTCTCTGTTTGGCATGCCCAGAGCAAGAGATGTTGTATAGTCCAGAAAAGGTCTCCAAAATAATGTCCTACACATTTGCATTTGCCACAGATTCGAAGCACCTGAAGAAACAGCACTGGTGCCAGAAGTCCCCAACATGGCCACAGACAGTAATGAGGATACCCAGACTGGCTTTGAGCGGTGGCAAAACATGATTTCAGCATTCTTTGCGGTAAGTGAGCTAAGCAGAGATATACTACAACTACATTAGAACAGGGGGATAATTTAATTACTAAACAACATCACTTTGGCTTTTTAAATTAAAAAAAAATATTGCTACAAAATAAAAATTAAAATATAACACTTTTGTCTCCATTACAGGCACCATGAACTGGTGACGTGTTATTTTGCTTATGTGGTTTCACATTTGTAATAATTACAGATTGGTTTAAACACAACAGCATAGAAACGCTCAGGTGCTTTATTGAATGAGGTGTAACAACTCGACAGCCCCTCTATTGCAAATAAGAAACTTAACATTTAACATTGGTAAAGTGATCACTACAAACTTACATTAGCGACTGTGGCGCTCTGTAATAGCGATTGACGGCCGATCAGAGCGTATATTAGCATTCGCTCTCAATGCCGCTGTACAGACACTCATCTGTCGCTAACTGGCGCTAGTAATGAATCAGCCTGCCAGCTCAATTGACCTAAACTTAAACACCACTTGAGTTCAGCTTAAAACTCTCTCCTTTTCATGGTCACAACAATGGGAAATAGTCAGTATAAAATACATGTATTTCACAAGTGTAAAAGAATGTATTTATTATTGTATTTTAGAATATGCAACATGTTGATTTTTTGTTGTCCTCATTTATCCTATATGCAGGGATTTTAGTGTATAGTGACCATATGTATGTAAATAACAACATCCTACCTGATGCTCAGCCCAGTATAATATATATATATATATATATATATATATATATATATATATATATACATATATCCCTATTTTCACCCTATAAGAGGCACCTGTCCATAAGACGCACCTAGGATTTGAAGAAGAAAAATAAGAAAACAATATTCTGAACCTGTGCTAAAATAGAGGCTCTGTGACACCAACAAGAATGATACATACAGCTTTCTGTGTATCCCATCCATCATGCTAATTATTTGGTGAAGCTAGTTTAACTCTGGGTGTCCATTTGGGTTGGGATGGGACATTCCTATGATTGAGGTGCATAATTTTTCCAATTAGGTAAAGATCATTTTTTGAAAGTGTGGGAATCACAGCATACCCCTTAGAGTGCTGTAGTTTCGAAAACTACAAAATAATATCCTTACGTCACTGAAAAAATGATGTGCTTAACCTGTGAAAATGCCTTATCAAGGGGATTTTTTTTAAAAAAATATAACAAAACAATTTTATTGAAATTTGTTTCTGTGTTAAAAAGCTCACCAAAATGCAGGTCACAATTCACAGCAAGGTTTGCACCCAGAGTTACACTTGCTTCACTAAATAATTAGCATGACCCCAATGTGCAGTATCCACACAGGACTTCTTATGGCTATGCCAATAAAAATTTGTGTATGGATCTTGTACTATAATCTTTCTTCGCTGTTCTCATGGCCAGATAAGCTGTGAGATGTGTGTCACTAGGTAACCAGCTTTAGAAGACAAAAGATGTTATCTGGTGTCTCCACTGTGACTCTATTGTTCAGGCCATAAATGCATTCAATGCTGGAAAAATATGAAAATCAGGAAGACGTTGTGAAAGCTTGCATCAAGAAGACATTTAAGTTCTGATTTAACTTTTTATTATAATTATAATAAGTGATTTTGATTATACTAGTACTTTTGTAGTAAAATATGTGTCAAAAATAACCTGAATTATATATATATGTTTTGCCGCTGCACTTTTCACATAACTCTTTTGTGTTGCTTTTATTGTATGGCATACAGTTCACCAAAATGTTCTTTTGCTAAATTGAATGATGTTTAAAAAAGACAAAAACATGCAAAAATAAATAACTTTTTAATTGAGCTAATGAGAATATTTTTTAAATATTTGACTTGACCTTGGGACTCAAGAAATAAAAAGTTCCTTTTGTTTGTAAAACTGCCTTTCCTTTTACTAAGAAAGAGTTTGAACTTTAGATATTTATTAAATTAATCACTGGGCCTTACCTAAATGTACTAAATGTACAGATTAGCAACCAAATTTTAAATTCCAGTCTGAGCTCAGTATAAATAATCTATTGTTTACATTCTTTCGTCTTCTTCTATATTTGCAAAGTATTTAATTTCTTTTAGTAGCGTGAAAAACTCTTATTGGTTATGTAAGCCATATTGCTGTGCCATATGGTTACCCGGCGATGGCTGCATGATAGATCTAGCTTAGTTACGGTAATTATTTTTACCTTATGATTAGTATAGTGTGTTCTTCTTTTTGCCATTGAACTTAAGTGTCACATATAAATTAATGACAACATTGGACAAGGACCGATAATGGGTCACAAGTTACACCTGCACACAGCTGATACAGACATGGAAATGGCACTTCAGAGATCTCAGAGGATAAACAGTCATGAAAACATCTTTGAGTGATCAGTGACAGTTCTATTTTAGGAGCAACGTTAATCTTTTTTTTCCTTATGAAATGATGAATCCAAATATGTTTTGCAGCTGAAAAAAAGTATAATCTGTGCTTGGGTCTCCAACTAAATGCAAATTATGAGACTGTTGCATAAGTTAAAATGTAATTAGCACCTGCTTCTTAAAGCCGGGCTGGCAATTATTAAACATTTTGAGGCATTATATATTTTTCTGTACATCTTTCTATTTATTTCAAAATATGACATAACATTATTTTTGTGAATAATAGATCTCATGATTGGAACCATAAAGGTAGTATTTCAGTTATTCATCTTTTTTCTTTCAAGTTGCAGGGCAAATGAGATCATGAAAGGTAAAAACTTGTGAGTACTCTTATCCATAAAACATCCTTCAATGAGACTCAAAGTATGTTTCTTTTTTGACAGGGATATAGAAACAGCAGGTACTAAAGGTTGGGCAATTCGGTGAAGTAGGAGAATACATAGGGGCCTGTACACAGAAATCACTTGAGGAGCATATGAAGGTGACACTGGACATAAAAAAGAGCAGTGTCTTTCCTAAATGTAATATTTTTACTTTAAATTGGGGTTGAAATAATGTAAAAACATTGAACAAGAATCTTCAATCAATCGTTCAATCATGTCTCTAAATATGATATTTTTCACATAATTTTTGATTTTATTTTGGCATTAATTTTCTTTTTGTTTATGCAAATTTTTCATTCCTAGATCATTTTTTTTCTTCTTGAATTGTTCATTGGATACCATATTTTTCACCATATAACACTTGCACATAAGACACAACTAGGATTTGGAGGAGGTAAATAAGAAAAAAAAAATCTAAACCAAACATGCTAAAACACCCCATTACAGACAGTGTGGCATTCCCCACACCCCATTCTTCATGGGCAATATGACAATCCCCTCGTCCCATTCCCCAACAGTGTGGCATTCCCCCTTCCTATTCCCTATAGGCAGTGTGGCATTCCCCCCTCTCACTCACATAGGCTGTGTGGCATTTTCCCATTCCATTCCCACAGGCAGTGTAGTATTCCCCCATCCCATTCCCATAGGCACTGTGCCATTCCCCATCCCCTTATTCAGTGTGGCATTTCCCCCCTCCCATTCCCATAGGCAGCGTGGATTCCCCCCCATCCCCCATAGGTATTGTGGCATTCCTCCCTCCTATTCCCTTAGGCAGTGTGGCATTCCCACATACCATTCCCAAAGGCAGTGTGGCATTCCCCATCCCCTTATTCATAGTGAAATTGCCCCCTCCCATTGCCTATAGACAGTTTGGCATTCCCCCCTCCCATTCCCATAGGCATTGTGGCATTCCCCCCTCCCATTCCCCATAAGCAGTGTGGCATTCCCCTTTCCCATTCCTATAGGCAATGTGGCATTACTCCCTCCCATTCCCATAGGGAGGGAATTGTTCATTGGATACCATATTTTTGCCATAAGACGCACCTGCACATAAGGCGTGTGGCATTCTCCCCTCCCATCCCCCATAGACAGTGTGGCATTCCCCCATCCCCTTATTCATAGTGACATTGCCCCCCTCCCATTCCCCATAGGCAGTGTGGCATTCCCCGGTCTCATTCCATTGGCAGTATGGCATTCCTCAGCCCCATTCCCATAGGCAGTGTGGCATTCCCCATCCCCTTATTCAGTGTGGCATTTCCCTTTCCCGTCCCCATAGGCAGTGTGGTATTCCTCCCCCATCCACTTATTCAGTGTGGCATTTCCCACCTCCTATTACGCATAGGCAGTGTGACATTCCACCCTCCCACCCCCATAGGCAGCGTGGCATTCCCATTCCCCATAGGCAGTGTGGTATTCCTCCTTCCCATTCCCATAGGCAGCGTGGCATTCCCCATCCCCTTATTCATAGTGGCATTGCCCCCCTTCCATTCCCCATAAGCAGTGTGGCATTCCACCCTTCCACCCCCCCATAGGCAGCATGGCATTCCACACTCCCACCCCCCCATAGGCAGCATGGCATTCCTCACTCCCATTCCCATAGGCATTGTGGCATTCCCTCTCCCATTACCATAGGCAGCATGGCATTTCCCTCTCCCATTCCCCATAGGCAGTGTGGCATTCCCCCATCCCCTTATTCATAGTGACATTGTCCCCGTCCTATTCCCCATAGGCAGTGTGGCATTCCCCCCTCTCATTGGCAGCATGGCATTCCTCACTCCCATTCCCATAGGCAATGTGGCATTCCACATCCCCTTATTCAGTGTGGCATTCCACCCTCCCACCCCCATAGGCAGTGTGGCATTACTCCCTCCCATTCCCATAGGGAGTGTGGCACCCCCCTTCCCATTCCCCATAGGCAGTGTGACATTCCCCCATTCCCTTATTTAGTGTGGCATTTCCCTCCTCCCATTCCCAAAGGCAGCATGGCATTCCCCCCCTCCCATTCCCCATAGGCAGTGTGGCATTCTCCCCTTCATTCCCATATGCAGTGTAGCATTCCCTCATCCCATTCCCATAGGCAGTGTGGCATCCCCCCTATCCCCATAGGCAGTGTGGCATTTCCCCCTCCCATTTCCATAAGCAATGTGGCAGGGAAAAAAACAGAAAAAGAAAAGGTATACTTACATGAACGCTGTCCCCGCTCTGGCTTCCGGCGCCGCCATTATCTTTTGGTGCTGACACAAACATTCTGGAGTCAGTACGTGCTGGCCCAAGATGCGGTGGTGGCACTGGAAGTCAGGGTGGGGACTGCGCATCAGCACACCATCTTCCTGATATTCTCGTCTGAGGTGAAGAGCCCTTACTGCTACACTCTTAGCTCCAGTAGCTGCTGTTTCCATTTAATCTGAGGTAAGAACAATATTAGTGAATCCCTCAATAGTGGAAATAGTTAGAGATGAGCAAATCGAAGCTGACGAATCCGAATTAGTTACAAATTTCAGGAAAAATTCTATTACAAACGAATCTGAATATCGCCTTGATTCGATTGCTCGAATCGCTTCCTTAAACTCCATTTAGTGCAGTCTAGGCCATCTAAAATGGTGGATCCACATATCAGGACATGTCCCATGGAGCAGAGAATCCTGGGTAGGCTCACATGCAGCCTATCAGCAGCCAGGCTCTCCGGTGATGAGAAAGACAGGGCGAGAAAGAGAGAGGCAGAGAAAGAGACAGAGAAAAACAGTGACAGAGAGAGACAGTGTGTTTGCATTTGCTTTCATGCCCAGATCTTTCAAACCTATTTAGTGTTACTACAGATTACACACACCTGCCTATTTTGCTTTGGCTTTTCTACAAAAAACACGTTTTAAAACTTTCTGTAGTGAATTTAACTCACTTTCACCAGGGGACAACAATTGCTATGGGGTGCACTACTTATTCCATTTAACGTGCTCATACCTCAGTAAATGCAATCACTAGTTTGGGAGTGGACATGGAAAAAACCACACCTTCCTCCCTTAGGGAGCACCAAAAAATATTCGCAAACCTATATCCTCAAAAATATATCACTTTTATTTACACATGAAATTTCATAAAAACACTTACATACAAATACACAAAGCACAAGACATTTAAAAACAGTAATGCTAATCCCCCATCATATCATCAAAATATCTCAAAACTCCCACTAATGGGATATCTTATTTATATACATAGTAGGTGTCTCTGTTCTAATGCTGTAAACTAATCAAATTCTATTAAAATACAAGTCTGTATTGTGCAGGGAGAAAAAATCTCTCTACATATACATACTTAGGTATTTGTGCCGGCACTTAAAGAGGACCTGAACCATATCCCCCTATTATACAAATCCTTATCACATGTTATCACCAATAAAAAACAACTCTATTGTGAATACCCCCCATGAATGATCCAAAAAACACCCCTTAAAACAATGAATATTATACCAATGAATGTACAAAAAAAAAATGTTATGCTGAAAAAGTGCTTAAAGAGGACCTAAACCATATCCCCCTATTATGCAAGACCTTATCACATATTATCACCAATAAGAAACAACTATATTGTGAATACCCCACATGAATGATCCCAAAAAACACCCCTTAAAACAATGAATATTATACCAATGAATGTACACAAAAAAAAAAATTTTTGCTCAAAAAGTGCTTAGTGCTGAAAAATGTGTACTACTGTAAACATGTTGAACGATTACCAAACTCTGCAATAATGATACCTACTGACTATAAATCCCACCCCATAATAACTATTCGATATAAGAACCGATATAACAAGAAATACAGGACCCAAAAACCGCAATATACAAGTGCCAGCACAATAACAATCAAATACTACCAGTGCCCAGGGTTTAGCACATCAGAATAACAGCATGTCAGAAACACTCATAAAAAAAGGGGGGTCGCAACCGGGACACCCGCGCCCGCCGCTATCCACGCGGCTTCCAAGGGTGAAGGTCAGTTTTACAAATGTCCACCTTGCTTTTTAAAATGTAATCTTACCAATCACTCGCCATTTTTTTTTTGTACATTCATTGGTATAATATTCATTGTTTTAAGGGGTGTTTTTTGGATCATTCATGGGGGGTATTCACAATAGAGTTGTTTTTTATTGGTGATAACATGTGATAAGGATTTGTATAATAGGGGGATATGGTTCAGGTCCTCTTTAAGTGTCGGCACAAATACCTAAGTATGTATATGTAGAGAGATTTTTTCTCCCTGCACAATACAGACTTGTATTTTAATAGAATTTGATTAGTTTACAGCATTAGAACAGAGACACATACTATGTATATAAATAAGATATCCCATTAGTGGGAGTTTTGAGATATTTTGATGATATGATGGGGGATTAGCATTACTGTTTTTAAATGTCTTGTGCTTTGTGTATTTGTATGTAAGTGTTTTATGAAATTTCATGTGTAAATAAAAGTGATATATTTTTGAGGATATAGGTTTGCGAATATTTTTTGGTGCTCCCTAAGGGAGGAAGGTGTGTTTTTTTCCATGTCCACTCCCAAACTAGTGATCACTTTCACCAGGGGCATACTATTTCAGGTCATGATCTGACAGTGTGTTTGCATTTGTTTTTAGCAAGAGCACCTGCCTATATTGCTCTTACTTTTCTTCAAAAACCATGTTTTAAAACTTTCTGTAGTGCTTTTAAATCACTTTCACCAGGGGCATACTATTTCAGGCCATGATCTGACAGTGTGTTTACATTTGTTTTTAGCAAGGGCACCTGTCTTTATTGCTCTTGCTTTTGTACAAAAACATGTTTTAAAACTTCCTGTACTGCTATTAACTAACTTTGAGCACGGGGCATCCCATTTCAGGCAATCTGACATTGTGTTTGCATCAGCTTTTATCATGGGCAGCAGTCTATATTGCTTTTGCTTTTCTACAAAAACCACATTTTAAAGTTTGCTGTAATGCTATTAACTAACTTTGAGCATGGGGCATCCCATTTCAGGCAATCTGACAGTGTTTACATTTGGTTTTAGCACGGGCACCAGTCTATATTGCTTTTGCTTTTCTACAAAAACCACGGTTTAAAGTTTGCTGTAGTACTATTAACTAACTTTGAACAAGGGGCTTTCTATTTCAGGCAATCTTACAGCATGTTTGCATTTGCTTTCATGCCCAGATCTTTCAAGCCTATTTAGTGTTACTAGTACAGATCACACACACCTGCCTGTTTTGCATTTCTACAAAAAACACATTTTAAAACTTTCTGTAGTGCTTTTAAATCACTTTTACCAGGGGCATACTATTTCAGGCCATGATCTGACAGTGTGCTTGCATTTGTTTTTAGCAAGGGCACCTGTCTTTATTGCTCTTGCTATTGTACAAAAAACATAACTTTTTGTAGTGCTATTAACTAACTTTAAACACGGGGCATCCCATTTCAGGCAATCTGACAGTGTGTTTGCATTTGCTTTTATCATGGGCAGCAGTCTATATTGCTTTTGCTTTTCTGCAAAAAACACATTTTAAAGTTTGCTGTAGTGCTATTAACTAACTTTGAGCATGGGACATCCCATTTCAGTCAATCTGACAGTGTTTGCATTAACTTTTTTAATGGGCAGCAGTCTATATTGCTTTTGCTTCTCTACAAAAAACACATTTTAAAACCTTCTGTAGTGCTTTTAAATCACTTTCACCAGGGGCATACAATTTCAGGCCATGATCTAACAGTGAGTTTGTATTTGTTTTTAGCAAGAGCACTTGTCTATATTGCTCTTGCTTTTCTACAAAAACCACATTTTAAAACCTTCTGTACTGCTATTAACTAACTTTGAGCATGGGGCATCCCATTTCAGACAATCGGACAGTGTGTTTGCATTAGCTTTTATCATGGACAGCAGTCTATATTGCTTTGCTTTTCTACAAAAAACACGGTTTATGGTTTGCTGTAGTGCTATTAACAAACTTTGAGCATGAGGCATCCCGTTTCAGGCAATCTGACAGTGTTTGCATTTGGTTTTAGCACGGGCACGAGTCTATATTGTTTTTGTAGAAAAAACACGTTTTAGACCTTTCTGTAGTGCTATTAACTAACTTTGAGCACAGGGCATCCCATTTCAGGCAATCTGACATTGTGTTTGCATTAGCTTTTATCATGGGCACCAGTCTATATTGCTTTTGCTTTTCTACAAAAAACATGGTTTAAAGTTTGCCGTAGTGCTATTAACTAACTTTGAGCATGGGGCACCCCATTTCAGGCAATCTGACAGTGTTTGCATTTGGTTTTAGCACGGACACCAGCCTATATTGCTTTTGCTTTTCTACAAAAAACAAGTTTTAAAACTTTCTGTAGTGCTTTTAAATCACTTTCACCAGGGGCATACTATTGCAGGCCATGATCTAACAGAGTGTTTGCATTTGTTTTTAGCAAGAGCACCTGTCTATATTGCTTTTGCTTTTCTACAAAAACCATGTTTTAAAACTTTCTGTAGCGCTATTAACTAACTCTGAGCACAGAGCATCCCATTTCAATATGACAGTGACATAGCCATTGCTATGTATATAGTTTTTTATTGTAAAAAGTTTTTAATTTTTTTTACATTTTAAATGTAGAATTTTTTTAAATAAAAAAAAAATATATATAACTTTTTATAAATACAATTTAAAAAAAAAAGCCACCAAAACATGGCATTTGTGAATTTAAAAAAAAAAAACTGTTTCAGTGTCATTTCATTTACAAAATACATTAACACAAAACGAATGGGCCAAGAAATATTTAGAGATGAAGATTCACATGACCACGAAGGGATTTGGGTAAGTTTTAGGGGTGAAAAATGGAAGAAGAACCTAACTGCGAAGTGGTTTGGGTAAGTTTTAGGGGTGAAAAATGGAAGAAGAAGGAAAGCGCAAAGTGATTTAGGTGAGTTTTAGGGATGCAAAATGGGAGAAGAACCTAACCGCGAAGTGGTTTGGGTAAGTTTTAGGGGTGAAAAATGGAAGAAGAACCTAACCGCAAAGTGGTTAGGGTAAGTTTTAGGGGTGAAAAATGGAAGAAGAACCAACCTGCGAAGTGGTTTGGGTAAGTTTTAGGGGCGAAAAATGGAAGAAGAACCTAACCGCGAAGTGGAAAATGACATCCTCGTACTCGTACTGGCATACGAACGGACAAAGACTTTACAGAAGGCTTGCAATGCATGCATAGAATCGCTGTACACTCATACGAGAGTGGGAACATTAAAAAAAAAAAAAAACAGATCGACACAAAAACGAAAGTCTCTCTTAATCAACGCTATTATCCTGCATTTAAAGAGACATGAGGGTCGATTCAAAGATTCAAAGCTTTGATTTTGTTGCCGATCATGGTATTATTTCCGAACGATCGAGCACTCGTATGAACTTGCGAGTGATTTTATAACCTAATGAGTTTCCTATTGTAAAATTCCCGTCCGTTCGTATGTTATCTCCCGACCTTGGGCCAGTCATTTCCAAACGTAAATTTTCGGTTGAGTGATCTGTTGTTGAGACGGCAGCATGTTATTTTTCCCTTCTTCCATCGTCCACCTCTTCGTATTTCTTGCGTTTCCCCGATGTTTTTTCCTGCTTTTTAACCTCTAACACTCGTGCGCTCATAAATGTGGAAGATCTTGCGCATGCGCAATACAAGCTACACTCAACTAATGTGGCCCATATCGTACACTACCTAGCTCAACCAAACTACTTTGCGACATTCTTACACGTACCTTTATTAACCCTAAAACTGACCCAAACCCCTTGGCGGTTGTTTTTTTACTCATTTCCCGGACCCTAAAACTGACCCAAACCCCTTGGCAGTTGTTTTTTTCTTCATTTCCCGGACCCTAAAACTGACCCAAACCCCTTGGCGGTTGGATTTTTCTTCATTTCCAGGACCCTAAAACTTACCCAAACCCCTTGGCGGTTGGATTTTTCTTGTTTTGGATGACCTTAAAACTTACCCAAACCCCTTGGCGGTTGTTTTTTTCTTCATTTCCCGGACCCTAAAACTTACCCAAACCCCTTGGCGGTTGGATTTTTCTTGTTTTGGATGACCCTAAAACTTACCCAAACCCCTTGGCGGTTGGAATTTTCTTCATTTCCCGGACCCTAAAACTTACCCAAACCCCTTGGCGGTTGGATTTTTCTTCATTTCCCGGACCCTAAAACTTACCCAAACCCCTTGGCGGTTGGAATTTTCTTCATTTCCCGGACCCTAAAACTTACCCAAACCCCTTAGCGGTTGGATTTTTCTTGTTTTGGATGACCCTAAAACTTACCCAAACCCCTTGGCGGTTGGATTTTTCTTCATTTCCAGAACCCTAAAACTGACCCAAACCCCTTGGCGGTTGTTTTATTCTTCATTTCCAGGACCCTAAAACTTACCCAAACCCCTTGGCAGTTCCATTCTTCTTATTTGTGTGGTTCATAAATATTACCAAAACCACTTAAAGTACATCTGTATTGATTTATTAAAACATGCCTTTTCGTGTTTAGCAAAATGTAATGTATGTTAGAAATAGAATTGAGTCTTATTAGAATGTTACAATTTTTATTTTTTTAACAATATATATTTGTTTTTAAAATTTGTTTTGTATTAAAAAATTTTAAAATGTATTAAAACTTTTAAAAACTATTTACAATATGGAGCCAGGACCAAGGGCACTAATCATCTTCTTCAGTTGGCCCCAACGTCGCCTGTATGGCCTGCAACTCAAGGATCCTTTTTTTCTTTTCTTCCACCGTTTGCGGTGGGATCCCTGTAACCAATAGAGAATTAAACATAAATAGTACTACCAGACCGGTTTGTAGGCTGCGGATTGATTGTTTGTTAGTCAAATCCAGCGGAATCCATCACATATGTCATTCTTCATAGTAATTAAGGTAAGGAATTTAGCACAGGTAACTATTCTAAGTGCTTAACCCAGACCTTCAACATGATTTTATTTAAAGCAACAACTATTTCCCAATGATTTGCCCCCATATCATATTTTTAATAGTTAAATTTTTAGAACATAAATTATTATTCTTTCCACCACTGTGCTGCAACTCTGTTCCTGAATTTGGGATACGTGCGCCGCCATTTGGACTCAGAAGCCGTACACTTACTGAGGAGAGGAGAGTGGGATAAGGTCCAGGGGAGCAGCTTATAGTTGTGCTTTGCTAATACCGACCAGAGCTGGGGTCAGGGAAAGGTCAGCAGTCCCAGAATGCAGGGCAGCACATTCATAAGGCACTTCCTGTTTGCATGATGCCTGTAAAGATGGCGCCTTCCCTAAGCCGCCATCTTTGATTTTTAATGGCTCATAACATGCAGTAGATGCAGGTCGGATTATTGTGTATGTGAGAAATCAATATGTACAGGTTGTGGGAAACATATAAGCTAGGCTCTTATTCAGAGTGAAGGTCCGCTTTAAGCTAAGGAAGTGCCCACAGGAAAGTGTTAACTACCCATTGGCTACGCCTTTATTTATCTGTGTGTTATTGGCCACTAACACAGAAGTCACAATAATGGCATGCCTACTTACTTGGTTGGTGGCCGACAGATGGCTGGTTGGGGCCAACAGGATGTCCTTGGTCCTGGCTCTGGTGTGAAGAAGACCCTGGAGAAACATGGGAAATAGGGTTAGTTTTATGGTCTGAGTCACTATTCCACAAATATCTGGGTCCCACTCTGGCTGACATCACTCACCTTCGCCAGGGTCATCCTCAAGCATCTCTGCTGCCTCCTCTCCCACTACCTCACCCGCTCCCGAAGCATCTAGAAATACAGAATAAAGGACTAATTATTGTCTGATCTTGCATGTATATATTTGTGCATATACATGAAGAGTGACATACCAGAGGCTTCCGCATGCATGGCAGGGTATGACTCCGTGCCCACGCGGTTCCGCCCCTCCTCTGTTGTAAGGTCCAGGGGCTGGTCTGATGAACCAACAGAGGAGGGGTAGGTCCGTCGCCCTGGAGACCCACCACCTTCCCTTCCAGCTGCAGATTCATGCAGCACTGGTCGGCCTCTGCGCCTCCGGGTGCGGCGAATGCGGGAATCCATTTCCACCACTAAGGCAGAAATGTCATTATAAATAAAGGCCTAACTTCTGACTTTTTAACATATACCATGCAATCGCTATGTACTTACTTGGGAAATGGATCCCGCAAAACCTCCGCACCCGGCCCATGTGCAGCCGTTTGAGGTCCGACCAATGCTGCATAATCTGCGTGTGGGTGAAGGTGGTGCTGGTGACCCGCTGGATTTCGTTGATGATCTCCAGGGCGATGGCGCGTTTTTCAAAATAATTGGGCACAAAGTCATACCTGCGCGCAAGCATGGTCTGAAAAACATAATTTAAACACAGCATTTAGTTTAACACACCTAGGCATATGTGTTAAAGCAGAATTTGCAAAGTTAATGGCATTAACACACACATTTAGAGTCCAAGTCAAGATTTGCTTTGGCCTTAAGAGTTGTTTGGCACGTGTGTGGCGTGCCTTTGCTTTAGAATGTATTTGGGAAACATTAAGATCATCCAAACTTGTTCCAAGCGCATCCTTAACATGTAGTCCATCATTTAGTATTTGCTTAAAAGGCAGGGAAAGGCACTTACCAGCATGATGATCTCTTCTTGTTGACGGGTGAAGATAGTGGGCGCCATCTTTATGCTTCTTCAAGGCAGCAGATAAGTCAAACCCCAGCGGTTTCCTGGTTCCGCACGAACGTACGTCCGTAAGATCGCGTAGGCGAGCGCATAGGCGTCAGACGCTGTGCGCCTTATTTAAAGGTCCCTGCACCCAAACCTAATTTCTCTTTGTCTTTTGCACGAAAATGGCTCCCAAAAAGATCCCTGCTAAACGCACCAAGGCAAGCCAGGCCGCTGAGGGACCCAAAACCAGGTCCCAACAAGGAGCAAAGAAGGGTCGGCCACACTGTACCCGCAAGCTCCAAAAAAAGGTCCACAAAGGCACGTGCCCCTGCGGCCCCCAAAACAACTAAAAGGAGCCGCAGCCCATCCAGGCGCACAACCCCAGCACGGGCAAGCCCCAGGGCCCGCAGCCCAGCCAGCCGCAGAACGCCAGCACGGGCAAGCCCAAGAAGCCCCATCCCATACAGGCGCCGAACCCCAGCACGGGCAAGCACCAGGGCCCGCAGCCCAGCCAGCCGCAGAACGCCAGCACGGGCAAGCCCAAGAAGCCCCAGCCCATACAGGCGCCGAACCCCAGCACGGGCAAGCACCAGGGCCCGCAGCCCAGCCAGCCGCAGAACGCCAGCACGGGCAAGCCCAAGAAGCCCCAGCCCATACAGGCGCAGAACCCCAGCACGGGCAAGCACCAGGGCCCGCAGCCCTGCCAGCCGCAGAACGCCAGCACGGGCAAGGCCAAGGAGCCGCAGCCCATCAAGGCGCAGAACACCAGCACGGGCCAGCCCAAGAAGCCCCAGCCCATACAGGCGCAGAACCCCAGCACGGGCCAGCACCAGGGCCCGCAGCCCAGCCAGCCGCAGAACGCCAGCACGGGCCAGCACCAGGGCCCGCAGCCCTTCCTGGGACAGAAGTCCATGCCCAGGGCCAAGCAGGGCACTTATCCCCCCAAGAGGGCCAAGAAAGGCCATCTTGCAACCGCATTTGGTTGCAACATCTACACCTGGAAGTTCTGTGGCCAGCCACGCAAGAACACCCAGCCCCTTGCCCAGTCCAGCCCAGTCATTGGTAAGCCAACAATCTAGGCATTCCCCAACCCACCACGAGTCCATAATGTCCCCACATGTGTCTGCACACACAAAATTGGAATTCACACCTGCCGAGGAAATGGTGCTGGGCCTTCTCCATCCATTCGCGGTCGGTGATCATGCAGCCTTAAGGGACACAGACTCACCGACCCGTACAGAAGGTGAGTAACCTTCATATGCATGTTTCCCTTGTGGCTTGCTTAATTAACTTGATAAAGGTAACAGTTGACGCTATGGCCCTCTGCTGTGGCTTGTTTTTGCTAGCGCTAATGTGCATGGTGGTGTCATATTTGTGTACATTTTGGCCAAACAGATTTGGCCCGATACATTATTTTAATTCTTCAAGACCAAAAATTATGCTTGGAAGCACCATTTAAATTAAGCCAAGTCATAAATGTAGACTCAAACACAAAACACACATCAATAGGGATGTGTGGGACATTGGGTGTGTGAGTTGTGTTTGACGCCAAAGATAGAAATAAGAGGCCCAAACAGATCTGAACTAAAGAATGTTAGGGCAACTCGATTTGTGGCCAATGCTAGTTGGATACTGACTGTGTCCACTTCCTAACTTGGAACTGAGGTCACTTAGCAGTTAAACCAATCCATTGCACAGATCTCCAACTGAGGGTAATGCAATAATTTTGCACGTTGCTGTAGAAATAATTAATATTAGCCAATGTATTTGTTTTACTTTGCTAAAGCAAACATTGATTACGTGTGTGTTAACCTGGTTTCCCTTGTCTCTTCTTTAGCCCAGCATCAGACCACAGCAAGTGTGGACTCCCCCCCCCCCCCCCCCCCCCCCAGTTTGAATATGCCTTTGACTTCTGTACAGCATCGGAGTCCAGATCCGAGTTTTCTGGTAAGTTTCTTGTGTTTATTAACTGAAACAAAGTGAAGAAGCATGTTTTAAAATGTTTTGGATTAAATGAAGAACCCAAACTTATTTGTTGTTCTTTTTCTGCCCCTATAGACCCACACAATCATGGAAGAGATCCAGGACATGGTGAAAGATGGAACCGTGCTGGGCCCATCCGAAGACCTCCCCCTGGGTCAGAATCTGCAAATGTCCCAAAATGTATCTCTGTCAATTCCGCAGCAGCAGAGTGAACCCGCATCCATTGAGCATGCAGATGGGGCACAGCATGCTGAGACTGAGGCTACAGTCCCCAGGCTTCCCTCTGCTGTTGAGGAATTGCAAAGTATGCCTGTTGCTGTTGAGGGCCCAAGACCACGAGGCAGGGCCCACCCAAGAGCCAGGGTTATTGTGCGACGCACTCCCTTGCGCCGCACAATTACCCTGGGGAGGCAGAATGCCCTGGTTGATTTATGGCACGAGGAGAGGAGAGCATTTGAGGCACGCCATCAACATCTGCATGAGGCAAGGCATGCCCAGATGGACACCCTCAATGCTACCTTACAGGCCATGCTGAGTGAGCTTCGGACCCACAACAGCAACATGGTCAATGCAACTAATGCAAGCCAGGCATCCATGGGTGAATTGCTCAATATGCAGAGAAACATTTTGGAGCAGTTGCAGATTACCAATGCAACCCTCGCCCAGGGTAGCTCCCAGCCACATGGCCCTCCACCCGGGTTTTTTGGGTATCCACCTTATTAAGGCAACCTCTCCTTGATTGTGTGCCACATCTTTTAGATTTCCCCCCACTGTATTTACTTGGCGTTTGAGTTTTTCCAACATACTATTTGGGTTTGAGCTGCAGGTTGTGTTAAGGATTTGCTCACATATAGCTCATTAGATTTGGGAGTTAGGCCAGTAGACAATGCCATATTGGAATGGTGAGTGTAGGTGGCCTTTAACATGGGCCACTTATGGCTTTACATTTATTTGGGTTTTTTTGACTCCTCCGGTTTGCAGACATGTTTGGGTGACATTATGGCCAGGCCAAATTAGCCATGGCCACAGGCACTATTAATGACTGGACTGGGATGGGCATGGGACTGGCTGTCCTTGTTTGGGTGTGCCACAGAGTTCCAGGTGTAGATGTTTTTATTTTTTTATGGATACAAACCCGGTCTTGATTTGTTTATAACCACAATTGAATGCTGACTGTGTAATTTGTTGTTAAACATTTTGTTATGCTTTTTGTGGTCAGACTAAAAGAAATATTTTCAAACATTCAAAAAACTTGTTTGGTTTGATTACAAATAACATTGTACCTCACCTTTGACTAAAAAAAACACAGTATACGTTAACATGGTTTACAAGGTGAATTAAAAGCAAAGGAAACATTAGGAACCACAGTAGAACTATTTAAAGGCATACAAATGAACATTTAATGGCACACAATTGACAACAAAGGCAACCAAAAAACAAAAAGGCAACCAACAAATAATGTTATTTAGGAAAAATGCTGCACAATCAAATTGGCACGCACAGATTGTCCAGATTCACTGGTTGTGCCCACATAATTCTCTGCTTCCTCTTCAATGGGTGTAGAGGGCAGAACATCAACATATCGGGGGACACGTTCTTGGAGGGCGAAATTATGCAGAACTGCACACGCCATTATAATGTCAATAACCTTCTTAGTGTCATATTGAAGGGCGCCCCCGGTATGGTCCAAACACCTAAAACGGGTCTTCAAAAGGCCAAAGGCCCTCTCGACCACAGCCCTGGTTTTGCGGTGCGCACGGTTGTAGGCTTCTTGAGCGGCATCCTGGGGCCGCAACACAGGCGTCATGAGCCAAGGAAGAAGAGGGTAACCTGAGTCCCCTTAAGAAGAGAAAGAGAAAAGACAATTAAGCAATGAAAGTCAGAAAACAAAGCTAATTTAATTTAAAACAAAAATCCATTAAAAGAAAAAATAACAGGGCACATTATCAAAATAATTAGGGGAAGAGATGTGGTTAAAAGAAACATAATATGCTTAAAGTCAACAAAGACTGGTAACACATCTGCTAGGTCAAGGGTGCTATTAAATATGGGTATATTTAAGGGCTCCGAAATGTGTCAATTATGATGCTGCTGAGGGGACACCCACAAATAACAATAAACACGAGTATGTCAGTTACAGAATAATATTCCAAATGGAGCCGAAACTGGGATAAACTTTGGCACAATCTGGTAGAGCAGAGATTTGGAAACATGGGAGTTACACACATCGCCAAAAAAGATACAACTACAAAGTCAGGAAACCGCTTGTTTGTTTGGCCAAGAATAATGAAAGATGTTGCAACAGTTGCCAAATGTGGGGTCAGATCTCAAGAAAACGTTCAAGAGAAAAAACAAATATTATTAAAGTGGACCGTCAGCCAGTGTTGATGGGCCCGGGAATCTATAATATTCCCGGACCGATCACCTCCCTCACCGCGGGACATCCGAGATCGGGATGTCCCGCGATGAGGGCCCCCCCCCAAAACCCACAAAAAAAACACCTCATCTGCGGCGACAGCGGGCACCTCCCGCGTGCACCTCTAGGCGTGCGCGCGGCCGCGCCGGCCGTTTGTGAAGGGCCGGCGCGTGCGCGCGCACTGTCACCCGCTTGTGTCAAGGAAAAGTCAAAGAAAAGAGCAAGTGCCAAAAATGAAACCCACTTACCAAGCAGCCATGCACCAGAAAATTCATCAGCCTCAAATCGCCAATACAAACCAGATCGCCTAAGAATATAGGAATCGTGAGAAGAGCCAGGGTAGCCGGCAAGGACACTCAAAAAACGCATGTCAGGCCCAACCACTGCCTGGACATTAAGGGAGTGTCCCATTTTCCGATTCCTAAAGAGAAAACATAAAAAAAAGGGTCAACACATAAGGGCACAACACATTTGGCATCAAAAACTGGCCTGCACACAAATAACAGATCTAAATTGTACGGCCAAACAAACCACAAAAATAAAGAGGAATGAAACACTATTGTCATCAGTAATAGGAGGCAAACTTGAACCGAGGATAAAAACTATAAGGGGATCAATCCACATAGGGATTAGTATGAGAAGGGAAGATTGCACAGAGGGATATGTAAGCTAATGGAATAAGAAACATATGGATGAATAATCAGAGGGAATATTACACATTGGAATCAATAATAGGATGGTTTATGCTAAACAACTCTTAAACTAAAAAAGCGCCCCAAATATTTACCTGTATATGTACTCGTCGGCTGCACGAGGAACGAGGGCCACATGTGTACAATCAATTGCACCAATTACATTGGGCATGTCGGCAATATTAAAAAACCAATCTTAATGGCGTTTCTGGCTACCATATCATCAGGGAAATAAATATATTTCTGAGTTATGGCAGCCATGCCTTCCAAAAATTTGGATAGTGCGCGGCTCAGCGTAGGCTGGGAAAACCCCACAGAGAGGGCACCCAGCCTCTGGAACGAGGCGTTCGCCAAAAATTGCAGGCAGCCAAGCATCTTGGTCATACCTGAAATTGCTTGCCCCTTCCTTGTGGTGCGGGCTAACCATGGCCACAGCTCACTATATAATTTATGGAGGGAAGCGCGATTAAGCCTGGTCAGCTCGAACAGCTCAATGTCATTCATGCCATCGATGTGCATGCGATGACGCAGAGGCAATCTGCCCTCAGACATCCGGATCAAATCGATGCCAAAAAGCATTAGAGCTTGATGTTCCTCGAACTCACTCCTATCCATGCTACTCCCGAGGCCAAAAAGCTGCCGGATAAGAGTTCGGGAATCAACCCTTAAATGTGCCTAGAAACACTTGGCAATCAGCTCTCTGAATTGATCGCAAGCCCATGTCATGAACGGGAAAATTAGGACTGATCGCAAAAAATACGATTTGGACGGGAAATATACAATAACTAACAGAAATAATACAATTGACGGCCGAAGATCGAAAGAGCATATACGTCTATGCCCGAACGTTCGTGCGAATACAAAATGGCCAAAAAAAAGGGAAAAAATGACTAACACCCACCCAAACTTCCGATTCCCGATCCGAAATTAATTAACTTCTGCATTTAGAATCGACCCTATGGAATCAGGGATGTAATTTTGCCTCTTTACAAGGCACTGGTGAGCCCTCACCTGGAATATGCTGTCCTGTTTTGGGCACCTGTTCATAGAAAGGACACTCTGACTATGGGGGTGCAACGTAGAGCCACCAAACTAATAAGAGGAATGAAGGATCTTAGTTCTGAGGAAAGATTATGAGACTAAATCTGTTTAGTATAGAGAGGAGACGCATGAGGGGGGGACATGATTAACTTGTATAAATATATAAAAGGGCAATACAAAAAATATGGGGAAACACTATTTCAGGTAAAATCCTCTATAAAGACAAGGGGGACACTCCCTTCGACTGGGAAAAAAAATTCAATCTCAATTTTTTCCCGTAAGAACTATAAATCTGTGGAATAGCCTCCCACAGAAGCTTGTTATAGCATCAACCTCTGACAGCTTAAAAAAAAAAGATTAGGTGCTTAGGCTCGATTCAGAGAGACACAAAAAACCTTCCGTTTTAGTGCCGATGTCGTATTATTTTCAAATGTTCCCGCTCTCGTATGAATGTGCGAGCGATTCTATGCATGCATTGTAAACCTTCTGCAAAGTTTCCGTCCGCTCGTATGCCAGAGTACGAGTACGAGGATGTAATTTTCCATCGAGACTTTTCTGATTAATTTTCTCAGGTAACAACGTAGCCTTTCGTTTTTGCCCTTTTCCCATCGTATCCTCACACGAATCCTTTATGTTTCCCGATAGATTCGGTTTCACTTTTACAAAAAATAATCGTCCAGACAGAAATCCTTACCATCTTGCGCCTGCGCACTACAAACATTACTCATTAAAGTGCTTGCCTACATATTTGCCACCCTCACTTCTACTACAATGTTTAGCTAAACCCCTTAGCGCTATCCTCTAGCTTCTTTTTTGGCCCCTTAAAGCTTTGCCCCTTGCTAGCGCCGGTAAAATAAAAAAAAAAACACTTACCTGACCCCTCATTTGAACCGGCCGGGTCTCCTCTTCAACCTGGGGGGCTCCGATCCCCCGTCGGGACTCCTCCGGAGGAAGGGGTGAGCCCGGAGTAGGCCCCCCCCCCCCGTTTTTGTGGCCGCTGGCTTTTCCTGCAAAAAAAAAAAAAATGACATTTACTCACCTCCATGTGCGCTCGATCGCGCTGGCCCTCCTCTTCACCTGGGGGGCCTCCGATCCCCCCCCAGGGCTATCTGTCTTCAGGAGAGAGCCTGTCAGGCTCTCTCCCCTCTTCCTCCGACGGGTGCCGCCATTTTGCCGCCTTTTGGGGGCGGGGCTTATGACGCCACTCGGGCCGGCGTCTTGACAGCTCCAGGCCTCTCAGCTTTCAGATGCCGGTGATTGGTGGTGAGAGAAGGAGGGGACAGGAGATCCTCTGATCTCCTGCCTCCCCCCCTCCTCTGGCTGCCGATCACCGGCATCTGACAGCAGATCAGCGAGGGACACAGGAGCTGACGATCGAAGGTGAGTAAAGAGTAAATTTTTTTATTTTTTAATAAAATTATTTTTTTCTGTGTTTTTTTTATTTAACTGTTAACCCTTTGTGAACTGGTAAGGGGTCCATGAGACCCCTGTACCAGTTCACAAGGCTGGGGTCTGGCAAGTCACCTGCCCTAGCGGGTGACTTGCCATTAACCCCTGCACCCCCAATTACCTGCCTCCCCAAAGCCCAGGGGGGGGCAGAAGAGCCCGGGCCCACATAGGCTATGTGGGCTCGTAGGCTGCAGGGTGGGGGGGCGACAAAAGCTGGCCCCCCCACTCTGTGCCTACAAGCCCCCATAGCTGGTCCCGGGCTGCTTATGACGGGTAGGGGGGACCCTACGTCATTTTTTTTTTTAATTTTAAGGGTTAGGGTTAGCCTAACCCTAACCCTTAAAATTCAAAAAAAAAATGAGGTCCCCCACCCTGGGAGGGGGGACCCTATGTCATTTTTTTTTTTAATTTTAAGGGTTAGGGTTAGGCTAACCCTAACCCTAACCCTTAAAATTTCAAAAAAAAATGAGGGTCCCTACGTAATTTTTTAAAAAATGTTTAACGGTTAGGGTTAGCCTAACACTAACCCTTAAAATCCCCCCCAAAAATGGGGTCCCCCCCCTACTTTTTTTTTTTTTTTTTAAGTGGACCAACACCCAGGCTGATCGGCCCGGATCAGATCCCTCCCTGCGGGGCATCCGAAATTGGGATGCCCCACTGTGTGAAACCCCCCAGGACGCCCCAATCGCCTTACCTTATCCCCGTTCCAACTGTGCATGCGCGGGCCGCATCTCGCGCTTCTCTCTATCAGGGTGCGCACACGTGCTGGTCATTTGTGAATCGCCAACGCGGGCGCGCTCCCTGTTAGAGGGAAGCGCGAGATGCGGCTGCCAGCGCGCTCAAAGCCGCTGTGGTTGTCCGTCCCTTGTCCGTGCATACCACAGCGGCTCTGAGCGCTCTGATTGGATGAGCGCTCGCGTATGCGCCGTAGGAGCGGGCTGAGGTGAGTTTTTTTATACCTTTCTCGGGGTTTTACGCAGCGGGGCACCCCCGCGGAAGTGGATCAAAACCCAGGATAGTGAAAATCCTGGGTGTTGGTCCACTTTACGGGTTAGGGTTAGGCTAACCCTAACCCTTAAAATTCCCCCCAAAAAATGGGGTCCCCCCACCCCCTGGGATTAAAAAGAAAAAATGTAAAAAAATTAAAATTTTAAAGAATTAAAATTAAAAAGAAAACGACATAGGGACCCCCTCCCGGGGGGGGGGGACCCCACTATTTTTTTAATTTTTAGGGTTAGGCTTAGCCAAAAATTCTCAAAAAAAATTGGGGAGGGGGGTCCCTATGTCATTTTAAATTAACCCCTTATGTTTATAGTGTGGATAGTAGTATTTTATTTGTAAATGTTATAAAATGCTCTTTTCAGTTTGGGGGGTCTCCTGGGCAAGAATGAGGGGCTATTGATACATATGTGGTACCGTTGTAATCGGGAGAAATGGGGCTATCACATGCAATATGGTTTTTATTACTAAAAAAATGTTTTATTTAAAATAAAGGAGACAATTGTTTAAAAAATATTATTTTATTTATTTTTTTTGTTTTTTTTACGCAAAAATATTTAAAAAACAGTAGAAAAATTACAAACAAGACATTTAATGTTAAAGCCTAAATTCTGCTGCAAAATATATATATATATTTTCCAAGAAATTCCTACAAAAATCACGGTTAAACATGCCGCAAAATGGGGAAAAATGACCAACTGAGGGCGACAAAAGTTCAAGTAGGCTGGCAATTAAAAGGGTTAATAGTACCTATGCATGTTGGGTATTGTTCTGCTTGGGGGACCTTGCGCTTTCAGATTTAGCTTGTTTTTTCTTATTTGCATATTGATATTTTAGGAAAAGGTGTTTTTTATTCAGCTTTTTTATAAATTTTTTTGTGAAACCCTGTGCAACCTAAGAATTCTTCAAGGGATTACTTCCAGAAAGATGAGCCCACGACAACAAGCTTAGAAAGCTTAAAATGTGTACTTTCAGGGAATATATGGTTTATGGGGGATATTCCAAATGTAAAGGGTTGTTTTGGTAGAAAAAGCATAAGGTGCGCACTTTGTATGCAGAGCTGAAATTTTGAAGTAAAATTACCGTTACGCACACGCTTTACTTTGGTGTGTTTGGCAACTCTTCCCTTGACAGTAGCTATGCAAGCTGAGTATTGTTCTGTTCGGGGCATGTTGCTTTTTCAGATTTTAAGTTTTTTTCTTGTTTGCATATAGTTTTTTTTAGGAAGATGTGGTTTTGATTCTGCTTTTTTATACTTTTTTTAGGGAAACCCTGTGCAACCAAAGAATATATTGAGGGATTACTTCCAGAAAACTGCACCCATGTCAACAAGCCTGGTACGCCTAGAAAGCCTGAGGTGTGTACTTCCAGAGAATCTATAATTTGTTGGGGGTATTTCAAATGTAAAGGGTTGTTTTTCTTGAAAAACTGCAAGGTGCGCTTAGCACGTAGCATAGTTGTATTTTATCTGAAAATCTCCTAAAGAGTTGTTTCAGTTTGGGGGAGTCTCCTGGGCAGGAAAGGGTGTCTACCTATACATATGTGGTATCGCTGTAACCGGGAGAAATTGGGGTTTCACGCGCAATAAGATTTTATTGACAAACTTACATTTTTTATTACAAAAAAACACTACAAATTGTAAAAAATTGTTTTTTGGGGTTTTTTTTTGCACATATTTCATCCAAAAATATTGAGAATACACCAAAAAAATGACAAACAAGACATTTCATGTTAAAGCTCAGACTCTGCTGAAAAAAACAATATATCACTTTCCTGGGAAATCCCTGGAAATCCCTTCAAAAATCACAGTTGAACAAGGGGAGCGCAAAATAGTGCAAAATGGTCTGGCAACAAAGGGTGACAAAATCTCAAGGTAGGCTGGCAGTTAAAGCGGTCCTTCACTCTGAATAAGAGTCTATCTTATATGTTTCCCACACCCTGTACATACAGATTGCTCACATTAAAAATCATCCTACCTGCATCTACTGCATGTTATGAGCCTTTAAACATCCAAGATGGCGGCTTATGGAAGCCGCCATCTTATCAGGCAGCCTGCAAACAGGAAGTGCCTCCAGACTGTGCTGCTCTGCATTCTGGGACTGCTGACCTTTACCTGACCCCAGCTCTGCTCTGTCTGAGCAAAGCACAGCTATAAACCGCCCCCCTGTACCTTATCCCACTCTCCTCTCCTCAGTAAGTGTGATGCTTCTGAGTCAAGATGGCGGCGCCCGTATCCTAAATTCCTGAACAGAGTTGCAGCCCAGTGGGGGAAAGAATAACAAGTTAGTGACTAAAAATGTAAAATATATTAATTTTAGATGCTGGGGAACCGTTTTTTAAGAGTTTGGGATTTTCATTAAATCACGGTGAAGGTCCGGTTTAAAGGGTTAAAGCTCACCTCAACCCCTTAGCGCTATCCTCCAGCTTCCCTTTTGGCCCCTTAAAGCTCACCCCAACCCCTTAGCGCTATCATCCAGCTTCCCTTTTGGCCCCTTAAAGCTCACCACAACCCCTTAGCGCTATCCTCCAGCTTCCCTTTTGGCCCCTTAAAGCTCACCCCAACCCCTTAGTCCTATCCTCCAGCTTCCCTTTTGGACCCTTACAACTTACGCAAATCACTTTGCGGTTAGGTTCTTCTTCCATTTTAGGTCCCTAAAACTTACCCAAATCACTTCGCGGTTAGGTTCTTCTTCCATTTTAGGTCCCTAAAACTTACCCAAATCACTTTGCGGTTATGTTTTTCTTCCATTTTAGGTCCCTAAAACGTACCCAAATAACTTCGCGGTTAGGTTCTTCTTCCATTTTAGGTCCCTAAAACTTATCCAAACCACTTTGCGGTTATGTTTTTCTTCATTTGCCGCACCCTAAAACTTACCCAAATCTCTTCGCGGTTAGGTTCTTCTTCCATTTTAGGTCCCTAAAACTTACCTAAATCACTTTGCGGTTAGGTTCCTCTTCCATTTTAGGTCCCTAAAACTTACCCAAATCACTTTGCGGTTATGTTTTTCTTCCATTTTAGGTCCCTAAAACTTACCCAAATCACTTCGCGGTTAGGTTCTTCCATTTTAGGTCCCTAAAACTTACCCAAATCACTTCGCGGTTAGGCTCCTCTTCCATTTTAGGTCCCTAAAACTTACCCAAATCACTTCGCGGTTAGGTTCTTCTTCCATTTTAGGTCCCTAAAACTTACCCAAACCACTTCGCGGTTATGTTTTTCTTCCATTTTAGGTCCCTAAAACGTACCCAAACCACTTCGCGGTTATGTTTTTCTTCATTTACCGCACCCTAAAACTTACCCAAATCACTTCGCGGTTAGGTTCTTCTTCATTTACTGCACCCTAAAACTTAACCAAATCACTTCGCGGTTAGGTTCTTCTTCCATTTTAGGTCCCTAAAACTTACCCAAACCACTTCGCGGTTATGTTTTTCTTCATTTACAGCACCCTAAAACTTACCCAAATCACTTCGCGGTTAGGTTCTTCTTCCATTTTAGGTCCCTAAAACTTACCCAAACCACTTCCTGTTCATCTGAATCTTCATCTAGAAATATTATTATAAACCTTCGTTTGTTGTTAATGTATTTGTGTAAATAAATGACACAGAAACGTTTTGTTTAGTATTTTTTTAATTTCAAGGCCATTTTTTGGGGCCATTGGTTTAAAATGTAACTTATTAAAATTTTTGCAATTTTAGAAATATTAAAATTTATAAAAAGTTAAAAATTTTAAAACAATAAAACTATTTACATTAGGCCAAATAGTGACAGGACCCAGAACACTATTCTTCTTCTGTTGTCCCCAACGAGTCAACCAGCTGCTGCATATCGGCCACCAACTCAAGAAACCTTCGATTCATTTCTTCCACTCTTGCCCGTGTGGTCCCTGTATAAAACTGAGAAAAAAAGAGTTTGCGCTAAATACATGTTTCTCACCTGTGGATGGAATATTTGTTAGTTGGCAACCTAAATAAACACGACATATGTCAGTCTGCTAAGTCATTACTCTAAGGAAGTGGGCAGAGGTCATTCTGGGAAGTCATTACCTAAAGGAAGTGGCCACAGATCAGTCTGGTAGGTCATTACTCTAAGGAGGTGGGCAGAGGTCATTCTGGGAAGTCATTACACTAAGGAAGTGGCCAGCGGTCAGTCTGGGAAGTCATTACACTAAGGATGTGGGCACAGGTCATTATGCTAATGACATTGACTCTGCCTTTAGGAATTTGTGTGATCATGTCACTTAACACATACTGCAAAGAATGACATTACAACTTACTTGGTTGGTGGCCGACGGATGCCTCGTTGGGGACAACCCTACGTCCTGGGCCCTGCCACTGTTGGGAAGTAGAGCCTGTTGAGACATGGCAAATAGGGTCACTGATTATGTCTTAGTCAACAGTAATCAAATATCATTTTCAATTTGTGTGTAACATCACTCACCTTCTCCCTGTGCCTCCTGGCCGAGATCTGCTGCAGCCTGCGCATCTTCACCTGCTCCTGAAGCATCTACAAAAACAGATTAAGGGAATAAGCTTGGGTGGAAATAGCATGGATATGTGTGTGCGGTTACATGAAGAGACACATACCAGAGGCTCCCGCATGCGTCGCTGGGTACGACTCCCTGCCCACGCCGTGCCGCCCCTCCTCTGTGGAAAGGTCCAGGGGCTGGTCTGAGGAACCAACAGAGAAGGGGTAGGACCGTCGCCCTGGAGATCCACCACCTTCACTTCCAGCAGCAGATTCATGCAGCACTGGTCGGCTTGTATGCCTCCGGGTGCGGCGAATGCGGTAATCCATTTCCATCACTAACAAAGAAAAGGCGTTATAACTAAAGGCTTACCTTCTGCATCAGTTACATATGTCATACAATCGCTATGTACTTACTAGGGAATTGGAGTCCGAAAAACCGCCACACCCGGGGCATGTGCAGCCGTTTCTGGTTCGACCAATGCTGCATGATCTGTGTGTGGGTGAAGGTGGTGTCCGTTTGATGGTGGATTCTGGAAACTATCTCCAGGGCGACGGTGCGCTTCTCAAAAGAGTTGGGCAGGTAGTCGTACCTGCGCTCCAGCATGGTCTACAAAACACAATCAAGAACAAGGTTTGAGTGAAATCAGCATACAAATATCTGTGAACAATCGATCATTTGACTAAATGACATTAACATACATATTTGTAGCCTAATACAATCCTTGAAGCTGGCCTCAGTGCTGGTTCGCACGTGTGGGCCCTTACTTCAGTTTGCCACGGAGTTTGATACACTTTTTAAAACAACCGTTTGTTCATGCGCTTCCTTAAGGGCTAGGCATGCATTTACATGGCAAATCAAAGGCATTAAAAGACACTTACAAGCATGATGGTCTCTTCTTGTTGGCGGGTGAAGATTGTGGGCGCCATCTTGCCTCTTGTCTGCAGCAGATAAGTAATGCCCCTGCGGTTTCCGTGTTCCGCACGGCCGGACGAACGACCGTACGCACGCGTACGCGAACGCGTAAACGTCAGACCCCGGCATTAGTATTTAAAGGGGCCTGGAGCCACAGCTCATTCTCTTTCAGAGTCTATTCATGATGCCAGCAAAAATATCCGCAGCAAAGGCCAAAACAGCCAAGGAAGCCAGCCGGAAAAAGGGTGAGGAGGCTTCATCAGGCCCCACCACTCGCTCCAAAATGCCGAAGGCGAAGCGGCCGGGAACCCGCAGTGGGCAGCCGAAGGCCACCACAAAGGCACCCACAAGCCCGAAAACAAAGGAGCCAGCGCTAAAGAAGAAGGGCCAGGCCACCAAACACACAGGTACGGCCCCTAAAAAGCACACCAAGAGGGTGAGAAGCCCCAGCCCCCAAAGGTCACCATTAACCTAGCGTGGGAAAAGCTCTCAGGCCAAGAGGCCAAGCCACCGGGCCCAAAGCCCCAGTAGCCATAGCTCAGCATCACCCCAGCCATGTAGGAAAAGCTCTCAGACCAAGAGGCCAAGACACCAGGCCCGAAGCCCCAGGAGCCAGAGCTCAGCATCACCCCAGCCACGTGGGAAAAGCTCTCAGGCCAAGAGGCCAAGACACCAGGCCCGAAGCCCCAGCAGCCAGAGCTCAGCATCACCCCAGCCATGTGGAAAAAGCTCTCAGACAAGAGGCCAAGACACCGGGCCTGAAGCCCCAGGAGCCAGAGCTCAGCATCACCCCAGCCACGTGGGAAAAGCTCTCAGCCCAAGAGCCCCAACACCC
Organism: Gastrophryne carolinensis; assembly: GCA_027917425.1. NCBI lineage: Eukaryota > Metazoa > Chordata > Amphibia > Anura > Microhylidae > Gastrophryne > Gastrophryne carolinensis. The sequence continues at coordinate 126,987,415 of CM051238.1, forward strand.
TCTCCTCCTCGCCCACATTTAGCACCGGCACAGGTGGAAATGCAGGCAGAATATGCCACAGCTACGCCTGCTAGTTCAGTGGCCACCCAGGCAAGAACCCCAAGTCCATATCCAAGTCCAGTCCAATCAGAAGCCAGCCACCTGTCCTACATTTCTCCCCAACACAGCCAGCCCAGAATGTCCCCCCATTTGCAGCCAACCACTGATGAGCCAGAACGTCAAGCAACAGGGCGCACATTGCGCCGAGGCAACTTGAGTGGTAGGTTTGGTGAGGCCCAAACTCTGGCATTGGCTAGTGGCCTCACCTTGTATTATGATGAGCTATATGGGCGCAGATCCAAAGCTACAAGCAAGCCGCAGAAAGCGGAGATTTTTGAGCAGCTCCGCAGACAGGTCAATGCAGCGGGGGAAGAGGTCAAAGATGTGGAGCAGATACAATATCATATCGGAACTAAAGTATGCAGCACGGAAGAAAGAAAATAAACGGCGTAATTACAGGTACATATATACTTTGTGGATTTAGCTTCATCTTGTATTGGAAACATTTATCTAAATGTGTGCAACTCTCTTTTTCAGCTTACAAACTGGCGGCAGATTCCCCACAAAACTGCAATTTACCCGAGCTGAGGAGATGGTGCTGGGCCTGCTACATCCTGTGGCCTTAGAGGGACACTCGGCCCGACAAGACACGGACATCCCTTATATTCCTGCCGGTAAGTAATGTTACTGTGTATGTGAAATGTGATCTGCGTGTAAAATTAGGCACAAACCCATATATTAACACATGCTCCTAGGGTGTGCCTTGTAGTGGAGGTTACAATTTAAACAGGGTGTGTTATGTGTGGCGAACCATTATTTGCTGGTTTACTTCCTCTGAGATTATTTGGGTGAGTCTTGAGGAACACTATTGAGATTAGACAAGGACTGCCTGTTATGTATTTGTAGAAAATTACATACAACACTTCCATCTTTATCTATAGCCAATTTGGGTTGGACCTGTGCTTTGCTCCAAACGACTTGATGTGGGGTGCTTGAACGTTTGACATAGAAAGAATGTCAAGCAGCCTACTCTAATGATAAATGCTATTTGCAAGCTGAGTGTGGTCCCATAATGGGTTTTAAGGGATGTGTGAAGCCTCACAACAGCCAGTACATGCATGTTTGTGTTGGTTAAGGAGACCAATGTGTATGTACTTGTTGACTATTACATCTAACAGATAATGTAATTCATAGTCAAGTTTAACTTGGTCCGTTGGGGAGTTTCCATTCATGCATGGGCCCTTGTTTTATTGAACCATATGTGTTAATACGCATCACCAATGCCTAGTTGTGTGTTAACATGGCTTATTTTCACAAATGCAGCCCAGCATCATCCCTCAGCTAGTGGGGAATCCTCTGCCAGTTTGAACATGCCGTCTACCGTGCTGCTTCGGACCCAGGATCCGATATATACGGTAAGTGTCTTTATATGATGTTGCTAATGCATGTGCCTTGCCATGTTTCTTTTTGCGGAATTACATATGTAGTCCATACACTTAACCTTTTTTTTTTACATGTCCCAACAGACCCACACACTGATGGAGGAAATCCAGGAGCTGGAGGAAGATGGAGCCTTCATGGAACCTTCAGAACCCCTCCCCCTGGGACAGAATCAGCAACTGTCCCAACATGTTTCTCCAACAAATGCTCAGCAGCAGAGTGAAGCTGGCGGCATGCTGCCAGCCCACCGTGGGCAGCATGCAGAGACTGAGCCAACAGTCCCCAGTGTTAGCTCTGCTGCTGGGGATTTGCAAGCAGACCTGTGGCTGTTGGTGGATCTAGAGGCACATCATCTGCAAGCCCCCAAACCTGGGGAATTGGGAGGCCTAGTCGACTACATCGCCCACTTGCCCAGGGGAGGGGCGCGCAGATGATGGAGTCAGCATGGCACCATGAGAGGCGGCTATTTCGCCTACAAAATCAAAGAAACCAGTAACATCTTCATGGCCAATTAGAAACCTTAAACAACACATTAAACGCCATGCTGACTGAATTTAGGTCCAACAACCGCCACATGGCCACCTTATCCAATTATTACAGTGGCATGCTTGAGGAAGTTCGAAATAGCAACAGCCACATGGCCACCTTAACTGCCAATCTCAGTGCCATTATGGCTGAATTTCGAACTTCTAATAGAAACATGTTGGAACAGTTGCAGATTCTGAATGCCACACAGGCCCAGGTGAGGGCCCACCTCCAAGGGCCCCAACCTGGGTTTTATGGGCATCCCCCATTTTAAGGCCTATTTGGCCTGTATCTGCTCCACATCTTTGATCTACATCCCCACTGTATTGACCTGTCTGGTGAGCCCTACCAATATACCCTTTTGGCATGGCTGGGCTTGTATGCTTTGGATTTGCGCCCATATAGCTCATTAGAGTGCTGAGGTAGCCCACTAGCCAATGCCGGAGGGGAAGCCTCAATGAACCTGCCACTCAAGCTGTTGCGCTGCATGCTTGTAGCGCATGACATTGTTTCTGGCTCCTCCTGTTTGTAGGCATGATTGTGGGACATTCTGGGCTGGCAAACTACTACCTTGACCCCTGGCTGAGATTGAACTGGACTTGGATTGGGACTGGGGGTTCTTGTTTGGGTGTCACACTGAATAACAGGTGTAGATGTGGCATCGGTTTGGCTGCTTTACACCTGTGCCTGTGGCAAATGTGGCCAGGCAGGAGAGGGTGTGTCTGTGGGCCTATTTGTTGGATGCACAATGTGGACATGGCAATGCTTGTGACTTATGTTTGTAACATTTTAATTTGTCCTTAACTTTGTGGCTTGATTTGGCTCAACTTACAGTTTTTTTTGTGCCCATGTTTTTGATGCAACTATGGGAGTGACCAGCAAATGCAATGTTTGCTTCAGAAATAAACTACATAAAATTGTAATTAACCTGTGGTGGACTAAGTTTATGCTTTTTCGTTTTGGCTGAATAAAGCTGAGTTAAAGTAGGCAGTAACACATTTGTAACATGGTGAAAAAGCCAAATGACAATCATGTGTGAGGTTGTTTTAAAATATTTCTTTACTGTTTGTAAAAGTAACAAAGATACAAACACAAAGGGCCAAATTCAGAAGTATCCAAGAAAAAAGGCAGCAAACAAACAAAGGAAAGACAAATTATGAAAAATGTGTCGCAATTAAATTAGACCGCACTGCTTGGGCAGACGCACTCGGTGGGCCAGGATAGTCCTCGTCTGGGTCATCGGTGGGTGGAGAGGGGGGCACATCCACATACCGGGGGACACGCTGCAATATAGCAAAATTATGCAACACTGCACAGGCCATTATAATATCTATGACCTTTTTGGGGCCCTGGTCTTCCTGTGCGCCCTATTATATGCCTCCTCTGCTGCATTCTGGGGCCGGAGGACGGGCGTCAACAGCCACGGAAGAAGTGGATAGCTGGAATCACCTGGCAAAATGAATGATGAAAAACATAAATTACACATTCAGAAGTAAATTGAAGCCCCTAAATGGCCCAACAACATTACTAAGAGCCTAGGTCACATTTGCTACACAGCATGAGCATACATAGTGTACAGGCCCTTGAAATACAAAAAAAAAAAAAGATGTTTGAAAAAATTAAACATCCAAGATGGCGGGTGAGTGCCAATCGGCCAGACTGCTAACAGGTATTGGTTTCGGAGTGTGCTGCTCGGCATTCTTGGGTGTCTAAAATTTTCTGGACCCGGTAGCTGCTTGGTGTGAGGAAAAACCAGCTGTAACCCGCCCCTGCACTTTATCCCGCTCTCCTCTACTCAGTAAGTCTAATGCATCGACTCAAAGATGGCGCAGACCCTAGGATAAATTCAAGGACATAATTTAAGCAGAGTGTGTGGGAGATTCATTCTTACTTTAATCTAAATTCCATTTCTGCAGTTTGCTAATGCAGGACTAACATTTGGCAAGGCTTGGTTGGTTGCAAAATCTAATGGTTAAGGTCATGTTTCACAGGTAAAGAAGGTGTTCAAAAAGGCAGTTTCATACATGGAACACAAACTAAAATCATAGCCATACATATCCAAAAAAAGGACGTTATTGGCAGAAACTTACCAAGGAGCCATCCACCGGAAAATTCCCCAGATTCAAACCGACCGTACAATCCAGATTTGCGAAGAATGTAGGCATCATGGAATGAGCCTGGGAACCCGGCGAGCAGACTAAGGAACCGCATGTCCGGGGCCACCACTGCTTGGACATTCATTGAGTGGCCCATTTTGCGGTTCCTGGGATCAAAAAAACAAAGAAAAACATTTTAAAGGGGACGCAAACTAGGGGAACTCATCACACCCTAAGCAAATGCTGTGGGCAAATTAAATTAGCAATAAAGTACATAAGTATTTTGGGTTGGGCAAAAACAATATGTATGTTTTATAAAGTAAAAATATAGTAAGGTAAGTCCCACTCCTTACCCAAGCACCCACTAGACCACGGCACCACCGCTATTCTTAAAAATATATATCTCTTTATTAATAGAAAACATGACATACAATGGACATTGCTAAAAAACACTGAAGACAAGATATGTACAATAAGGAAGGGAGAGACTTGTGGGGGCAGAGGGGGCGGAAGTTCTGGTAAAAATAATCAGAAATCGATATACATTAATCCTGGCTGGAATCTAAAGTGCATAAGTGCCAAGTGCTCACTATTACACAGTGATTATTAAAGCTATTCTGAAAACACAAACTTTTTATATGTAAACACACCAAAACACGTGTGAATAAAAGACAATTCAATTAACAATAAATGGCCAACTCACCCTCGTATCTGAAAAACTACCTATACTTATAAAGCTGAATTGTGAGGACACAGCCAGGGAGGAGAAAGAAAACAATCCCCCAGGTAAAGAGAAGATAAACTTACATGTGAGAACGACCACCTGCCCACCGCCCCGCCCGTCTACGCGTTGCGTGACGTCAAATCGCGTAACTTCCTCAGGACATCTACTACCCTAACCCTAACCCCTATTTATACACACTCACCCGCTCTGCTCCCGCACGCCACTCATCACACCTGTGTTGCAAACCTCGTCATAATCAATCCCCGCGACATGGCAGCTCCACCCTCTGCAAATACGGGCGCGCCCCGGCCGGAGGCGCGCCCCCAGAAGATGTTCTGACGCGTCCCGGCCGGAGGCGCGCCAGATGACACAGTCGCGGCAATTCATGTTGACAGTACAGGGGGTCTGACGCACACCGACGGTGTGTGCCTCCCTCGTCCAATGGGCGACCCGGTCATCAAATGACGCGCCGGATGACGCGGACCCGATCCGGGGGCCGCTGCGCGCGCCTACACCCCAGGTAAACCAGCAGCACAATAGCGGGGATGCGCGCGCACCAAATCAGATAAATCATGCGCATGCGTGCTGAAGCCCCATAGGGGCCCAGCTACGCTGCGCAATGGCACCAACGATGCCGCGTCGCCCATCTGGCATAGGTAGGAAAGGTGGCTTGATATGCAGGAGCAAATAAAGGTAAGTATGCACCTAAGTACAAACCAAAACATGAAACAAACAACCCATATACTATTAAACTATCTAGTCCTTGATTCCTGATCTACAACTTACACAATATCTACAAAAGGTAGTCGAAAGCCATGATTCAACATGCCAAAAATGGGGCATTAATCCCCATTTTGAAGGGAAGAATATATACTACTCCTACTGGTCAACTTGAGCAGGACAACCACTCTGCATGCAGGGGTTGAAGCCCCTAACACGAATCGTGGAAAGTGATACAAAACTGAGTGTAAATTAAACACATCATATATGTGACATATGGAGACACTGAGAATTATAATGAAGGAAGGCACCCCTGAAATCCCCAGGCTCCCCACACGGTACAACATCAATCGATTGTTTTTTATTAAAGGGGCATAATGCTGTTACTGCGGTCCAGACACATCTTATGGAGAATGCAAGATACCGGTAGGTCAATCTATTGCCCTGCCGGATCCACAGTCATCCTGCCCTACCATCCTGTACCACAAAGGGGCAGCAATATTATCCATGTCCAGCATTGTATAATTTCATCTGTATTCTTCATCGAGGCCCCATTCCAGAGTTCAAACGCACAGATGTTTCTTAAGATAGATCCTCCACCGAATCCTTGACAGACAGTTGCTTCCATTGTGGCCATGATACACCCCAAACACCAAGTGCCCCTCAGGATCTTGTCGTCTCTTACATCTGGGATTCAGAAGACTCCCTCTGGCAGTGCCCTTTGCACGCTTGTACGCTCTTCTTACCACCCCTCTCGGGTAACCCCTCCGAAGGAGACGTTCAGTAAGATCATCGGCCTGCTGTACAAATTCTTCCTCACTGGAACAGTTCCTCCGCAATCTGAGGAACTGCCCAGTTGGAATCCCACGTTTCAAATTTGTCTGATGGAAACTCTCAAAACGTAGCAGGGAGTTCACGGCTGTCTCTTTACGATATAACCCAGACTTCAGAGAGCCATCCTCTTGTACCGTGATGAGAAGATCAAGAAAACACACCTGCTTAGTGGATACCTCCATATCTTGTTCTTCAAGGAGTGAAGTCAAATCCTCCACTGCTTCATATTCTCGTGGCGACCAATCATGAACCTGCACTGGGGACTCGAATTGTTTTTTCAAAAGCAATTTTCTGCAGAACAAGTATAGATCTTTATATTTGGCTTGATTGTTAGAATCTCCTGTGCAGTCTCAAATTTTTCCCTATTTTTCCCTTTTATAAAGTAAAGATTAACTTTCCAGGGTCTATTTCAGGTACACATTAAAAGTTTTCCTTGGTAAACACATGTGACATTTCTATGCAACTAAATACGGTCCATGGTTCCACAGGGAAATTTTAAAAGGAGGGAATACTTAAAAGGAGGGATACCTAAAAATGGTGACACAATTCCAAGGAGGGAATAATTACAAGGAGGTAATAGTTTAAAGTAGTAAATAATTCCATGGAGGGAAAATTTACAAGTACAAATACAAGGAGGGATTAATTACAATGAGTCATTATGGAAAAGGAGGGATAAATTACAAGGAGGGATAAATGACATGGAGGAAAGCCAAAATATAAGGGAAGTATTTACAACGATGGAGAACTTACAAGGAGGGATTAATTACAAGGAGGGACTAATTCGAAGAAGGGACATTTGCAAAGGAGGGTATTTTGGATTTTGGAAGGACCTTAACACACAAGTAAAAAAAAAACGACTGATTGAACCTGCCTGTAGATATACTCGTCGACTGCCGGAGGGACAAGGGCAACGTGGGTGCAGTCAATTGCACCCATGACGTTGGGCATGTCGACGATGTTATAAAATGCCAGCTTAATCGCGTTTCTGGCAACCATATCGTCAGGATAACAAATATATTTGCGAGTAATGGTAGCCATGCCTTCCAAAAACTTGGATAGGGCGGGAGAACCCCACGGAGAGGGCACCCAGCCTCTGGAACGAGCCGTTCGCCAAAAATTGCAGGCAGCCAAGCATCTTGGTCATACCTGAAATTGCTTGCCCCTTCCTTGTGGTGCGGGCTAACCATGGCCGCAGCTCACTATACAATTTATGGAGGGAAGCGCGATTAAGTCTGGTCAGCTCGAACAGCTCAACGTCATGCATGCCATCGATATGCATGCGTCGCCGCCGGTGCAATCTGGTCTCAGCCCTCCGGACAATTTCAATGCCCATGAGCTGCAGATCCTCATGCTCCTCAAATGCACTAGACTCATCCATAGCTGCTAGTCTCGAGGTCAAAATGGTCCCGTAAGAGGATCGCAAAGGAAACGGATTTATAGGGTGGTGGTCCATCGGCAATCAGCTCTCTGAATTAGACGCAAGCCCATAGCAATAACGTAAGTTATCTGAACGAACGAAAAATTTCAGATTTGGTTTGGAAAATGATCCGAACTAACGTAAATGTTCCGATTTGCTTCCGTTCACCAAAAGCGCATATACGCATTTGCCCGAACGTTCGTACGAATGAAAAATGAACGAAAAAAAGCAAAAAAATGACAAACACCCACCAAAACTTTCACAGACAGCTACGGAAGTCCGGACGAATGTGTCTCTGAATCGAGGCTCTTATTCAGAAGAAAATAGCATTACCAGTTACTATTAGCTTTTTTTCTAAAAAAAAAATTAAAAAAAAGAAAAAAAAACTTACCCTACCCCAACACCCTTGGTTGAACTTGATGGACATATGTCTTTTTTTAACCGTATTAACTATGTAATAACCTCTGATTCTCTGTCCTGCAATGCTCATTTACCTGCACCAATCACTGTTGTCAGATGCCGGTAAAAATAGGTCAAGTGCGGGTGCACCAATCACTACTGGCATCTGTCATCACTGCCCAGAGCTGGAAGAGACGAGGAATGAGATGATATCATTTCTATCCTCCTACAGAGGGCAGGGCCATCAGAGGCCGTTCTCTTTTGAGGCCGTTCTCTTTTGGGCACTCTCCTAAAGCTAAAAGAGCCTCGATCGGAGGCCGCTCGGGTGAAGAGAAGACCTGGCCGGACAGATCCCGCACAAAGGTGAGCATGTTTTTTTGCGTAAAAATATCAGCTATGTGAATTTCACGTAGCTGGCACTTATAATAATTGGAGAGGCAGCTATGTGAAATTCTGAAAAAGCTGACATTTAAAGGGTAAATGGCTTTACCGGGGGCTGTTTTTTTAAAACAGGCCCTATGTCTAATACGCCTGGTTGCTAATGCTTAGAGGGGGGGACTCCATGATTTTTTCTTTCATTTCTTGTTTGGAAGTATTTGTAAAATGCAAACCCGCCACAACAGGTTTAAAAATTAGAAAATGTCTACGTACAGCTGAGTGGTAAGTTCCAACTGTCTCCAAGTGACTTCTATCTCTATTTACAACTTAGGCATGCCCTGCATGCACAGTTCCCAGGGAAGGTCCGCATATTTCTGAGTCCCCAATAAAGAATACAACTATGTCAGGGGGTTTGTCGAAACCTATCTCCTCTTTCTATAAGGCCCGGAGCAGGTGGAATCTAAGTGGCAGATGCTAGATCCAAGCCTGGACCAGGATGACTGGGAAGAGGTAATGAACAATATACGCACATCCGTAGTGCAGGACAGGGACAGATTAATCCAAACTAAATGGATACACCAAGCATATATAACACTGGCTCGCCTGCACAGGATGGTCTTACAGGACAGCGACCAGCGCCTTAGGTTTGGGAGGGATAGTGCCACATAGATACATATGACATGGTCATGTGCTGTTTTGGGGAGAGGTGATGGGGATAGTGAGTGGAGTGTTCGGGTTCCAGGTCCATTGTGCTGTGCCTCCTGGGAGTTCAGTAGCCACTCTCAGAGGTGAAAGAATTGAGAACGCTTGTGAGATTGTTAATGCTTTATGCCAGGAAGTGAATTCTATTAAACTGGAAACATCCAGCAGCTCCGTCACTGCAAGCCTGGTTTAACTGATTATAAAAAACTCCCCCTATATATACTCACCTATACCCCCCAGAAATTTAGAAGTCTGGGATCCGTGACTTCAATGCAATGAGTCAGCCTCGGCAGATGATTAGGAATAGATAGAAGGAAACGCCCAGGTCCGGGGCTAATTCTCCGACACAATCCAGCCCCTCAGGGTGGGGTCATGAATATCTGACCGGGAGATTAAAGAGGTTGAAAAAGGGGGGCCCGAGGGTGTTTTTTCTCTGGCACATTGTCATTGTCCTTTCTTCCCTTCCCCCTTGCCTGTCCACCCCTTTCAGCGAGTACTGGTATAAATATGTGTGTGTGAATGAGTGTCTTCATGGGATAGGATGTAATAGTGTATATTGGGTGCCTGCGGTACCATGATTTGTGTATTGTTGTTTATTGAAAAGCAAAAATAAAAACAAAATCAAATAGAAAAAGTGAGGTCCCCCCAATCTAAGCATTACCAATCCAGCAAACAAAGCATAGGGGCATAGGGCCCCTGGTCCTGAACATTACAAGCCCATATACCCTATAGTACAGGTCAGGTGCCCAGCACCGGCCATGCTATGGGCTGACAGGCTCAACTGCATCACTCCATTAGTGGTGGGGGTTATAGAGTATGAACTAGTATAGGGGTTCATAGAACCCCTTACCACTTCATTGGGAATGTGTAAAAGAGATAGTTACCTAGTAACTTATTTTCTAAACACCCGAAAGGGCAGCATACTACTGAGATTTTAAGGATCCACCCTAAGGTCAGAACACATGACGGATCTGAAAAACAAAGACAGACAAAGCACCAACTGGTAAATCAGTAAGATAACATACAAAATAACGTAGCCTGAGGGAGGGGAGCCTGTAGTGTGCCCTTTCATTTTTGTTTAGAAAAGAGGTTACCAGGTAACTACGTTTTCTCAAAACATTTTTAGGGCAGCATACCACTGAGAGGATAAGAGAGGTACAACCTCTACTGGGTGGAAAAGGCTGCCTAAGAATTGACCTTGCAAGGTAAGCAGATCCAAGCCATAATGATTAATAAACGTCTTAGCTGAAAACCAGGTTGTCGCTCTACAGATCTGTTCAATAGAGGCACCAGCTTGCTCCGCCCAAGACGTAGAACTACTTCTTGTTGAATGAGCTGTGATCCGCCCTGGAGAAGGAGATCCATTGTAGCAAGACTGATAGTGCTCTTCATCCATCAGGCCAGTGTTGCCTTGGAAACACGCTGACTTTTCCAGTGACGCGTCTAGGAAACTAATAAGCTTTTGGCCTTCCTCCAATCCTTTGTTTGTGTAAGGTATTCGAGCAAACAGGCCCTGACATCCAAAAATTTATCTAGAGAACCCGTGGAGGGATCACTATCCTTGGCGGATAGACGGATAATCTCTTGGGTCCGATGAAAGTCGGCACATTCCAGCACATGGAAAACCTTGGCATCTGCAGGGGCCCACTCAGGCGCACACTTGGCCATAGTATTATTTAACAGTGGACCCAACGACCAAATGCTTGGTACTGCGTGCAGACCTGCTCATGGCTGGCCTCAGCAACAGGGCATAATCAGCAACAATGAAGAAGGTGGCATGGAATGGAGGGCAATTGATGGAAGTGCAGAAGGTGGAGAGAACCAGGTGATAGCTGACAAGGACTGGAGGGCGATCTTCAGCAGATGACCCATTTGTGGCAGCAGAGCTGAAATGTGACATCATGTGACTCACTACTTTGGAACCCATTAGAACCTCTTGCTCAAGGGTCCCCACAAACCTGGAGCTGGCCCTGGATCCACCCATAATATTATATGATCCGGGAGATAGGGGTGATGGCAGGATAGAGACTGGATATCACTGATTCTGTGGGCTGACATTATTGCCACCAAAAAGAGAGCCTTTCATGTAAGAAATATATTATGAGACCTCGACTTCAAGGGTAGTGCGGTCAGAGCTTTAAGGACCCGGGCGAATTCTCATTGATGAACTAACCTCAAACGGACCACCTAACAGCTAGCAAGAAACACCTGACCAAAGTGAAAAATGAAAGTCTTTTATCCAGAAAAACCAAAAGAGCTGCTAATTGGACCTTCAGGGTACTAATTCTGAGACCCAGGTTGACTCCTTCCTGAAGGAAATCCAACACGACTGAAAGACTAGATTACGTACCTTCCAGGTGTTAAAAGTTTTCCAAATTATCAAATAAATCTTCCTTGATATGCCACTTCTGCGGATCCTGACCCCTGGTCCCTGGGTTAGAAGATCTGGTCTCACCAGGAGTTCACACGGTCTCTTTTGGCCACCATGGGGCCAGCAATAGAATCGTGGCTGACGGCCAGGATATTTTGTTTAGACCCTGAGGGAGGATCTGAAATGGAGGTAAAGCGTAAGCCAGACTGAAATGCCACTGGTGAGCCAGAATGTCTATTCGTAAAGCTTGATAGGAGGGATTGAGGGAGAACTCGACCAGAGGTGAAAAGATCCACCTCCGGAGTTCCTCTCAGAACACAAATATGATTAAACACCTCCTGGTTCAATGACCATAATGCTTCCGATAGCGGAGAGTGACTCAAAAAATCTGCCTCTGATTTTGGTGGATGGATAAAATGGATAAAAGGTTCAGTTATGCCCAGATCAGAATTTCTTTGATGCTTGTTGCAGGATGGATGACCTTGTCCCTCCCTGATGATTCAGATATTCCATAGTAGTTGCATTGTCTGTTCTAATTTGTATGTGATGACCCTTCAGATGGTAAGAGAAGGCTAGCAATGCCTCCTTCACAGCTATAAATTCTCAGAGATTTGATGAGGACATGCTTAGTCTTCTGGACCATTTCCCTTGAGTGGTCAGGGATCCGTAATGGGCCCAACAACCCCATGAAGAGGCGTCCGTCATTATTGCCATGGCCTCGAGGTCCGACCGAGATAGACCACTGACAATCTTCTGCTAACCTTGCCACCAACTCAGAGATCTCTTCACTAAATCTGGGAATGTCTATGGACTCCTGAGTTCTGTCCCAATAGTTTAGAATATGCAGCTGTAGTCCTTGAGTATAGCCCTATCTTATAGCGGGTAGGACAAAGTCATTAGCCTCAACACCCACATAGTTTGATGAACTGAAATTGACCAGCTGGAACACAGGAACTGAATGGCTTCCTGAAGGATTATCTTTGACTGAGGCAGAAAGATTTTCTGAAGGAATGTGTTGATCTCAAACCCCAGATAAGGTCATGACATGTGACGGGGCTAGACTTCTGGTAATTCATCCAACCTAGTCATAGTAACATTTCTCTGATGCCAGCCTGAAGGGTAGGCATACAGATTGGAAGTTGAGTATTTGGTCCCCCTCATTGGTACTTGCCAATAGTCTATTGAGACGATGAATGAGCAGATTCCTCACAGAGAAGATGAACCCCATGTGGAAGCATCTGTAGCATACCAACAGATTCAGCTTCTTCAAACTAAGAATGAAATGGAATCCTTCAGAGGTCTTTTTTACCAAAAAATGCTTAAAATGCATAGAATCTAGACTGCTGTGAATGGCCAGTGTTTCCTCCCTGCCCCTGGGAGAGGAGTAAAAAAAAAGTTCTGGGAGGGATGTGTATGAATTCTGTAGAAAAATCCTTCCTTGTTCCCCTGGAAATAAATGGGAAACCCAGCAGAGTCTCCCATCAAATGTGGAATTATTTTAAATGGGCACCTATTAAGGACCCGGCATGATTACTGCTTAGGGACTGACTGTTTGGTACCAAGCAGAGTGGATCCTCTAAACTTGCCTCTCCTAGAATTAGGAGAGTAGGTAAGAGTAGCCATAAAACAAGGAAAAATGACTAAAAAAAAATTCAGACAAATATTTTTTCATTAGATACTAACAAAAAATCTAAAACAATAAATACCCAGGCAATTTTCATGTTCAATGAGATGCCTTTAAAACCGCATTTAGTAAAACAAGTAAAACATGAAAAAACACAATAAAAAAATAAAAAGTCAGGCTATTGCTCATTACTTAGAAATTGTATCTAACCAAAAATGCACCCAAAATTACCTAAAAATATAAAAAATAAACTTTCACGCAGTTTCACCCATGTTAAATGGGATGCCATTAATTAAAACAGTTACAACCTGAAAAATACAGTTAGATAAAAACTAAAAATGGCACAAAAATTACCAAAAAATAAACCTGCAGGCAGTTACATGCATCATGTAAAAATAAACATGTAAAAACTCTTTTATTAATTTATGTATTTTATTTATGTTCTTGCTTTCTGTGATTATTCAGCATTTTGTGCAGGGCCATAGCCCCAATTGTTACCCCCAAACTAGACATCCAACACACATAAAAAACTAATATTTTAAGGTTTTTCTTTATGGGTGTATTTCTATGTTTTTTTTTTGTTTTCTGTACTTTCCCAAGCCCATTTTGTGCAGGACAGTCACCCATATGTTACCCTCGATTTTCAGCCCTCAGAGGACAGGAAACAGGCAGTGGACTGCACAGAGGACAGCATCACAGAAGGCAAAGGAGGACACTGATCAGACCCCATCCCCTCGATTCAAAGAGCAAAAGTTAATTGATTTCGTATCGAGAATCGTAAGTTTGGGTGGGTGTTAGTCATTTTTTCCTGTTTTTTTGGCCATTTCCGACTCGCACGAGCCTACGTACGAATGCGTATATGCTCTTACGATCAGCGGAAGTTCGTTCCTAAATTTTAGGATCAAAACGTAAAACTTAGGATCAAAACGTAAAACTTAGGATCAAATCCTAAAACTTACGATCAAAACGTAAAACTTAGGTTAATTGGATGTGTTTAGGTGTGATTCAGAGAAACCTCTAAACGCGTTTTAAAAGAAAGCCACAGCCGACACCTTTTAGCAGCCGGATTGCTGTTCGTGAACAGGTTTTTTGGCTATGTGGAGGAGTCTGCGCGTCTTGAGCTCCAATGAACTGCATGTATCAGCATGGCCGAGGCCATAAATTGTATGGCAATGCATACCTGATTCATGTATGCCTTATAAAAGCATTTTAATGTGGACCTTAATTAGTCCTTTGCATGTAAACCTTTATTTTGCAATATATTTGCGTTAATTAAAGAAACTTATGTCCTTTGTTATTTATTTTAAAATTGAGGTACTAGAATAATATTTTTAGATTGCATTTATTGGTGTAGTTGTTTACCTTTGCTTTGTTTAATTATTTAAGCACATCTTTGGTCAGATGCATCACACTTACTGAGGAGAGGAGAGCGGGATAAAGTGCAGGATGTGGGTTACTGCTGTATTTTGCACAGACACAGCAGAGCTGGGGGCATGGAAAGGTCAGAAATCAAAGAATCCAGAGCAACACAGTCACAAGGCCCTTTCTGTTTGCAGGCTGCCCGATAATACCTGAGCCGCCATCTTGGCTGTTTCTAGGCTCATAACATGCAGAAGTTGCTGGGTGTTTTTTAATATTTGTGAGCAATCTGTATGTAGAGGGTGTGGGTAACCACACAAAAAATTTAAAGTTGTACCATTTGAAGCATAAATATTAAAATTAAATCCACAAGTAAAAAATGCAAGTTAACTAAAAATTAAACAAAGTAAGATTTACTTATGCAAATGCATTCATTAATGGTTGGTTACTACAAAATGAATGAAATAAAGAAAAATAAAAGACCAAATATTTAGAATGCACTTTAATGAGGTAAGTTTGTAGTGCGGAGCCGCAAGATCAGAAGGATTTACGTCCAGACAAAAAAGGAAAAAGGGCAAAACCAATGTTGCAACCTGAGAAATGAAACGGAAAATTCAGGATGGAAACTGACATAGGTCTGATTCCCGAACTGCCATACGAACGGACGTATATTTGAGGATAGAAACGTATTTGCTTATTGAATCACTCGCAAGTTCATACGAACGCACGAGCGGACGTGAAAAATAGGATGATCGTGACCCAAATCCAAGCTGTTACATGTTTCTTTGAATCAACCCACATATGTAATACTGTGTACAGTCCTGGGCACCACTGCATAGGGAGGACATATCAGAACTTGACACAAGTTCAAAGGCGGGCAACTAAATTAGTAAATGGAATGGGGAGCCTAGAGTACCCTGAAATTTGTTGAAAAATGATGAAATTTGATTTATTTGATTTGGATAAAAGATGCCTGAGAGGTGGTCTAATAATGATGTATAAATACATATACACTGTAATAGTTGGCTTAACAGTGACTTAGAGTAGACAGATCATAAATCAGCAGTTACATTCTCCGTTGATATCAATTCTCACATATACACTGTATATGCTGCAGCTGCTTTTTCAGCAACAGAGAGCTATCATGCAGTACTAGTGCAGGAGGTGGAGACCTTGGAGGAGAAGGAGACAGAGAAGGCACACATCTTTATTCTTCCATCCCTCATGAACCCCAGCCATTGTCCTTGGATCGGAGAAGCAGCCTAATGACAATTTGAGGATTCCAAGGAATTTTAAGTGGGCACATTGCAGCACGTAAGTGCCGCATGTCTAGAAAAACAAATAAAATTTGTAATTAAATTTCTATATTTGTAGTGAGAGTGCCCATTTGTAAACCCCAATTATTTTTTAGGTATATCTTAAACTGGTTGGTCTTGGGGCTATGGGAGCACCCACTCATATACATAGTATTTTGTTATGATTTAGGTGGTGCCCTTACAGGTCTATCTTTTGCATAGAAAAACAACTTCCACATAACCTATCTCAAAGTTTTAGAACATTGCAGAATAGGCATCCTCCTTGACCATGCTAAAAGACCAACATGAACCCATGCTAACACTAGAGAGGCAACCCAGAATGGGCTCCTTGCAGCAAGATCTTCTAAACATCTGGAAAGAATAATTTCCCTGTGGCAATGGCCACACATGTGTCAGGTAAATCACCAGTGGCACTCGGACTAGATATAAGGGAATTCTAACATCAAACTGGAATCATTTTTCTACTTGAAACAGCCAGCCCTAGCACAGCCTAACAATCACAAAGGGCACTTGTCCTCCAATGGTCCAGGAGTATGTAAACTGCAGCTTGGATCCCAGCTGCCTCATCAATAGGGAGCCACTGGAATACTGTCTCGCAAGGCTAAACTATTGGCCAGAATTTGCAAAAAATGTGATAGAAGTACTTGCCTGCCCTGCTGCCATAGTATATGCAGTATATTCAGTGCCCTTTTTTGTCCCTGCAAAAGCATCTGCCAGTTCACAAACTGCTGTATCTGCTGGATTCTGAAGTGCTCGATGAATGATAATAAACCATGGATTATAAGAATATGCTCTTTATTTACAAGGGGAATTATCTACATAAAAAACATGAAAATACTCTAAGGGACAAATGGGGAGAGAAAAGGGGGACATGAAAATGAGCACAAAATCCAGTTACATTATAGATGAGCAAGAACACCGCGCTTCCTTCCTCAACACTAGCTGAAATCAGTGATGAGTGAACCCATCAAGCATCAAGCTCAGACAAACTTGCTGCCAAAGTATGTTTTGTGTACCCAGACTTAATCCGAACCCAAATGAAATCAACGGGGACCCAGAAATTGCTGGTAGCAATGGCTAGAGGGCTGCAAATAAGGGCGCACCCCTATAACAGGCTGTGAGACTGAATCCCACCACCAACCCATAGCAGACTGTGGAAGAGCCCCCATCCTCCCCATAGCAGACTATGTAGCAGAACAACCCCCATCTTCCCCATAACAAACTGTGTGGCAGAATGCCCCCATAGCAGACTGACAGAGCCCCAATCTATCCCATAGCAGACTATGTGGCAGGACAATCCCAATCATCCCTACAGCAGAATGTGTGGCAGAACAACCCCAATCATCCATATAGCAGACTGTGTGGCAGAACAACCCACATCACCCCTATAGCAGACTTTGTGGCAGAACGACCCCCAGCAACCCTATAGCAGAATGTGTGGCAGAACAACCCCCATCATCCCTATAGCAGAATGTGTGGCAGAACAACCCCACTCATCCATATAGCAGACTGTGTGGCAGACCAACCCCAATCATCCATAAAGCATACTGTGTGGTAGAACAACCCCAACTTTCCATAGCAGTCTGTAACAGAGTCCCCCCATCATCCCATAGCAGACTATGGCAGAATCCCCCCATCATCCCAAAGAAGACTGTGACAGAACCCCCCACCATCTTCCATAGCAGACTGTAACAGAGCCCCTCATCATTTTTCCTTGAAGACTGTGACAGTGCCCCCCCCCATCATCCCATAGCAGACTGTGACAGAGCCCCCCATGATTTTCCGAAGCAAACCATGACAGAGCCCCTCCCATCATTCCATAGCAGACTGTGACAGGGCCCCCATCATCTTTCAAAGTGAACTGTGACAGAGCCCACCTGTCATTCCATAGCAGACTGTGACAGAGCCCCTCATCATCTTCCATGGCAGACTGTGACAGAGGCCCCCATAATCTTCCATAGCAGACTGTGAGAAAGCCATCATCTTTTATGTCTGTCTGTAACAGAACCTCCCCTTTATCCCATAGCTAACTGTGACAGAGCTCCCTGTTATCTTCCATAGCGGACTGTGACAGAGCCCCCCATCATCTTTCATAGCAAACTGGGACCGAGTCCCTCCTACCTTCCTATAGCAGACTGTGGCAGAGTCCCCATCATTATCCATAGCAGGCAGAGCACTGATCTGGATAGAAGAAGGGATAAAGGAAGGGTAGAGGAAGGCCTAAGCCTGACACAAACAATGGAGAGTCTGAGCCCCAGTACAGCAAACAGATGGCTAGGCCTGAAGGCAGGACAAAAGAATAAGGATAACATCAGGTGGGGGAGAGCTCATGTGCACAATGATCAAATGATAGTGTAGGGAGTCAGGGCAGGTATGCAAACAGGGAAGGAAGAGTGCTTTGGTCAGGGAAAAGACGGCAAGGGAACGGACAGCCTTTCGGACTAGAGGGCCACTAAGCTATTTCCCAGCCAGAACTCTGCCTTACCTCTAAAGCGTGCAAAGTTGAACCCATAATTGCAGGAGGCCCAATCCCTGGAAGGTGAGACCCAATCCTCCTAAGGCTCCTCCGTAGCCCATAACCTAACTTTAGGTCCCTAAATTGCAGGAAGATCATGTTTCTGGGGAAAAGATGTAACCCCTTAGTCATGTACCAGTCCCTAGTAAACAACAGTGTTTTTAAATGTATTTAAATTGTCCCAGTTGCTATCAAATCCCAGACCTTGGGGCAATACTTCTCTGTGAGACTGGAAGATGGTGTATACAATGAGGCTATGTCGGATATTCCCACAATCTGAAATGCACATGTGCAGTGGTTCTATGCGGTACTACCGCATAGAACCACTGGGAAATCGCTGTACTACAGCAACTGCCAAGACTCAGCAGCCTGCAATAGTACATGAAAACAATAGCCACTTCCTAACAGTGTTGGCAGTTGCTGTACCACCATAGTATATTAGAAATGTGCACAATAGCTGCATTGATATTAGGCGACTGTGTGCGCGGGGGGGGGGGGGGATTTGTGGAATGCATTGCAGACAGGACAACATATTAGGCGTATCAAAGTATCAAAGTAGATTTCAACATTAGTACTGTCATATAGCCACAACACCACAAATCTAACCCAAAATATACCCTGTGATCTGTTAACACTGCATGTAATGAACCAACAAAAGCTACAAATTAACCTACAAAAAGAATTAGTAGTCTGAAAAGGGAAAGCTCCCCAGTGCAGGTGCATGGAAAATATAGTATTATGCCCTGTGAAATTGTGTTTTTCCTGTCAATAAAAAGGTTGCCGGAGGCCTCATGCCCTGACAGCTAGTTTGAGTCGAGGTGAATTGTGGTCCCGGACTGGTGACCAAGAGTTTTCTATCCACTACATCAGCAGGGTGGTTGCACACATACCTTTATAGGGATTACAAACAACTGGGGTAGGACAGGAAACACCAAACAATCAACATGGGAGAGACAGCAGATAGAGCAACAGGGAAAGCAGTGAACTTAGAGAGACAACAGCCCACCCATTGCTAGTTCAATGCCCGTCAATGTTAGTCCTCACACACTTCCTATTTCCATTGTCAGGTATTGGGTTCTATTGTATTGCCTCAGAGTCTTGTATCAACTTTTAAGATGCAAAATATGTAAAATTGAGAAAAAAAACTTTTTGTTTGCATGCTATTCCCAGCCTTATAATGACTTGTCACAAGCCAAGGTGATTGATATTCTCTTTTAAAGTAAAGCCGAGATAGTTCAATACAATATCTGCCAGTCTGACAGAACACATAAATAACGTTTCTTAGATGATTTGCAATAAATAGATTTTATGCTTAAAACTTCTTCAACTGCAGTCCTAATTCAATTCATATTTCTTCATCAAACCTGTGATTAGAACTGTGCCAAGCTAATGGATGTGCTTATAAGGATATCATCATCCCATGTCTAAGGTATTGATAACATTTTGAACTTCATCCTTACATGAAAATTTCCTTTCTAGTTTTTCAGTGAAGCCATGCCAGACATTTCCACAGTTATGCATTGATTATTACTCTGAATCTGAACATTCAGATTGTTTAAAAACTCAATAAGAATCTGAGATATTGAGTGAAAAAGATGGGTTAAAATGTAAGAGTAGTAAAGCATAACTGTCAAACAAGATTCAACACTAGTGATAAGAATTTAAATCCATTTACTAAAACCCTTCCCTCTTAGTCCACATCTCACCCACTCCAGCAAGTGGCACAGCAGGTCTGATTTACTAATTAAGCCAGAACAGGCAAAGCAAGCAGCCAGCTACGTATATGCCATTTAATTAGAATATTGTTAATGTCTCAGATTGTACATGATTGAACTCAGAGCCTCTTGACAGACAATTTTTCTTTCTACTTTTAGTTATTCAAGATTTTTCCTTTGGAAACAAGTTTTCCAAAAGAAAAATCCTGAAAAACATACAAATACGCGTAAAATGGGACAACAATTGATTTTTGCAGCTGCCCATTTTTGCCAGCAAAAAGCTGTCAAGGGAGGCTGGCTTAGCAAGTTGTTAAAATCATGCCACCAGTAATTTTTACAGTAATCATTTTATATTTTTTCATTAAATACAATTTGTATCTAACAAAAACATTTCAATCTCTTTGCTTTGTTTCACCTTGTTTAAAAGCCGTAAAAAGTGACGTAAATTATATTTTGTTTATTTGTGGGGTCTCACACTAAGGCTACCAGCTCCTGCACCAAGCATAAGGGCTTGTAACCCAGGGCTCAGAGGCAGTACTGTTGGTGGCCCCTGTTCCTGCAAGTTACAAGCCTTAATGCACTTCGGTATGGGCACTGGACTCTGCCCACACCTGATGTCCCAAATGGGGTTGCAGGTAATGTGCAGAGGGGGTATGGCATCACAGGAACTATGGCACACCCCCTCCATTGCAGTGAATGGAGAGGGCATGCCATAGTTCCTGTGACGAAGGGGTGGGGCATGCCATAGTCCCTTCTGCACAGCGGTGTTGAGTTAATGCCGTGGAGGAGGGAGCGCGCCCAGCATGGGACTGGCATTAGGCGATCTGGCAAGTATCTAAGCACTGGACAGGCAGAGATAGCCTGCACAGATTGAAATGTGAGTATAGAATTGTTTATGAGAAGCTTCATTTACATACAGTCATCAGCTGGTATTTTATAGACTTACAGTATGGTAGACTAAAGCTTGTTTTTTTATCAAGTACCTTCCTTTTTAGAATTATCCCAATTACCACTTAAAGTGACCCTCCAATCACAAAATAATGATGTGCAGGAACTGAGCATGTATAGAGATACATAGAGTAATATAGAGCCAAATTTATTACAAATGCCAGTGCAATTTTGGCTAATGCTGAGCGATGCAGACAGCACCCAATCTGCAGCGCAGCAAAGTGACAAATGGCACCAACATCATTCGATGTTGCGTCTGGAGTGGTGCTGTACCTGGTGCAATTTGATTGATAAATATAAGTATCTATTGGCGCTCATGTACACCTTTCCCGGAATTCCACTGTGTGCTTGTTTTGACTCAATCTTTCTCTATTTTAGTCATGCCACACAAGCTAACAAAAGAGAATCCAGCACATACAAATCTTTTCAGCTAAATTTACTGAAATTATTTCAAAATGAAATCAAAATCCAATCACATATTCAATGCATGTCATGCAAATGAATGTACTAAATGACTTTGGGCCACAATCCAAACTTCCCAGAGGCAAGTCTTGTCACTCATTTACTGTGCCTAAAAAGGAAACAAAAATGTTAGCTTGTCTAAAGTGTTTGTTTTTCTATTACTTTCATTGTATATGGCTCTGCTCAATCTATGTTGGCCTGATATTTTTTTTCATTTGCCCACACATT
This sequence comes from Gastrophryne carolinensis, assembly GCA_027917425.1. Taxonomy (NCBI): domain Eukaryota; kingdom Metazoa; phylum Chordata; class Amphibia; order Anura; family Microhylidae; genus Gastrophryne; species Gastrophryne carolinensis. The sequence continues at coordinate 127,009,227 of CM051238.1, forward strand.
TTTTTACCATTTGCTGAACCTTTTAACATTGGGACTGCTTTCACTGAGTCCCAATGTCTCCTTGCTGTTCTAAGAGCATGATTATTAGCGCATTCTTAACACTTACCCCAATGAATAAAGCAATCATCTGTGCCCACCAAGCAAAGTCAGTCTGCGTGTCTACAGCATTGTCTTTGGGCATGTCTGGATCTTCGGACTTCGGGTATCCACTTGATGTAGTATGCACAGATTGTGGAGCAGACAGCAAGCCAGGATGATCACCAGTATGATCTTTGACACCTGTTCTGAGCTATATAGCATCTTCCCTCCAGGCTATGCCTAACTTAAAGAAGCACTATCGCGAAAAAATGGCCCAATGATAAAAATCCATATAAAAATGCTGGATGTCGGGAGGAGGGGTCACTTATACACCCGGAATCAAGAAATATCCAGCCAGGCTTGCTTTTTTTATTTTAATGGAAGGAAGAGGACATCTCGGGTGACAGACTCTGTCACCCCTCATAGACTAAACCTGTAACCCCAGGATTTTACTCCTACCAGGGGAAAGAAAACCACACGCTTGGTGGGAGTTTTATTCAGTTCCAGTGTATAAGTGACCCCTCCCCTTATTAGCTAAAGTGTTTACATAGATTTTTAATATTACACAATTTCGCGATAGTGCTCCTTTAAGCAGCCCAATGGTTTGTTTCACAATGCATCTGGTTTTTTGGAGAGCTGCATTATAGTGAACACCAGCTATCATCATCCAGGTCCTTTGGCCGTAGCCCGAGTAACCTAAACATGACCACAGCCACACACACCTGCTGTAGAGGATCTAAATTTTTCTGACCCCAGGGGTGTTGCTGCAGGAGGGGGGTCTGTGGATGCCAGTCATGAGCCAGAATTTAATCGAGGCAAACCTACAATCTGTCTAAATCTGGTTAAAAACAGAAGTCTCGGTCCACACACATCTGCAGAAGTATGCTAAAGCTGCAGTACCAAATGCCAAGGTGCCTCTGTGAGGTGTAGTCCTAATCTATTGCATTGCTTGTCCCAAAGGGGGCTCTCAGAGATTTGAGTTAGAACTGCACCTCACAGAGGCACCTAGGAGTTGGTGGTGTAGCTTTAGCATACTTCTGCAGATGTGTGTGGACGGGGCCTCATTTTTTACCAGATTTAGAGACAGATTATAGGTTTGGCTGCAAGCTAACAGGGTTGAGTGCTGTGGCCCCTTTAAGACCAGAATTTAATCTGGTTGATAATATCATGCCGTTTAAACTTACCTTGGCCAAATGGCCTATCTTGTTTGGCTCCCAGATTCGGGTGTTGAGCAAGACAGAGCATACCAAGGTCTGAGCAGGAATTGCTGAAACCCTTAGTTGTACTGCTGCCCATCAAAACTGCACCAAATCCACCACTATTATAACTTACGCAGGGCACCCATGAAGAAAATTGAAGCTTGCTAACTGAGCATGGGGAACTGCAAGGTCCACTCAGTGAATATAGGAATTGTGAGCTCACATTGAAGTCACATATCCATGCATATCGTTTGCACGGGGATGGATGTGTGGTATGACATCACAGCAGTGGGTGAAGGTAAGTGTATTCTTTTGCTTCACTCTACTTTCTGATTTTGTTTGCATGTTTGTGTTAAAAGTGTTGACTTCCTTTAATCACTACCAGATAGTGATGATGAGCCGGGCTGGGATGGTGAGCAGGCACTGAATTCCCAATCTGGCATAAACCAACAGATGTGCTCCCAGCCGCAAACACACAGCTGATGCAGCCGTAAGAAGACCCCAGTCATGACGGCAACCCAATAGCAGCCTTGTCCAGATCAAGGCAAGCAGACACTGTCTTTAAGTGCACACCTTTCAATCTTTTTTCAATGTGTCTGCTGATCCTGCCTCACACACACGCTTGTGTGCTGTTTTCTTCCCTGTGTTGCTAGATCTGCTGTCTGACATTTAGGAAATGGAGCAGAGTCTCAAGGAGTTTTCAGGTATTTGACGACCATCACTATTCTGGCCTGTATGCATGTGTTAACTTTTTAACATTGGTAGGGACCTGACATATTTTGCGACAGAACTACAAAGCCAAACATTGACCCAGTAGTTGTGTATATTTTTGCCTTGCCATGTGTTTGCCTACTCTTGCCTTGTGGCTGCTGAAGTTGGCCATATTTTGGTTGGCTCTTTGTTAGCATGCTACAGCTTGGTATGAGTTGCATGAGTCAACCGAAGGCCAGCAGCAGCCGCCACAAGCAGTAGCAGATTATTTCACACAGGTATTTGCACAATCATTGGCCAGCATCAGCCATGAGCCACATGAGCTATTCTTTTGACATGTCCAGTTAAGAATTACACCCTGTTTTGCTGAACACTTGCAATGCAGTGTGTTAAAGTTATGTTGGTTTCACTTTGTTCTTCACTTGCAAATACACCTGGTGACTTAGCAGTGTTCACTGTGCTTATTAGCAGGCTTAGGAATTGGCTCGGCAGCTATCTGGAAGCCCAGCTTTAGTAGCACCTTCAGCATATTTGGGGGTCCCTCCTACCAAGGCATCCGGATCAGCATTCACCTATTAAGTCCAATAGGCAACACCTAAGTTTGACCAACACCCTTGTGGCCGGGTGTCAGGGAGATAATTGTCTACAACAATGACACCTCCACGCCCACACTTGTTGACAATCTCTCTGCCATACAACTTGTGGTGCCTACATGATTGCCCTGGTTTGCCTTACCTGCCACTTACCTACACCCTATGTTGCCATCTGCTCACAACTAGCTACCACACAATGCACAACTTGCCCAAAGAGTGGAATATTTGGAGGAACAAATTCACAACTTGCAAAGGCAGATCCTGACAGGGACTGAGAAGCAACGACATGCCACATAGACCAACGAGGAACATCAGGCCATTGTTGCTTCCATCCTGGATAGCAGGAGGAAAATTAATAATCCTGTGCAGACTCTGAATCAGTTTGTCCAGCAGCAGAATATTTTTTTCCCAGCCCTGTTTGGAGCTGGCGATGTGGCTTCCAACCCCCCTTCTGCTCACAATGGACAACCAGCACCCCCGACACAACCTGATCTGGCTCCATCTGGCCCACCCATGCTGCACCCACCCCACTACAAACGTGTCTTGAGTGTCTTAAACAGATTCATTGTCCTAATTTGTGTTGTCTGCCTTTTGTGTTTGAATTTGTGTCTTCACCACAATAAATTGAGTTTCACACTACCTACAGACCTCATATTGTGTGGCTTGCAACAGAAAAACTAAAGGATTGGTTGTGTATTAAGCTTAAAATAGAAACCACCATACCTAACACATGGCGCTGTGAAAGAAGACATATACACAAATACCTAGAAAAATATTTTACTTAATACAAAGTTATGCAAAATGGCAACATGCCATGTGATGCCATGGATGTCCAGCACCATCATTCGGGTCTCCAGCCCATAACCCATAGTCGTTGGCGGTCACAAATGCATTCTGAAAGAAAAAGACAAGGTGAGCAAGAAACAGCACAAACACCAGATTATTGCCTAAACCCCCCTAGATAGACAACAAGTTGCTCAGTCCTGATTTAACAAAACCCTGTTTCTTCTGGGTATTGGCAAATACTGGAAACTTTGCTGCTGTGTGCCCAAAACAAACAGCAGAAATTCCACCCTGATCCTGGTTTGGTCTGATGCTAACTAATTGTAGCTCAGCGACTAACAGCAACACATATCTATGAGTAGTTGTCGGGCACATAACTGTAATGTGCAAACATCAACACAAATGGGACCCCGCTCCCCCAAAAAATCAAAAGATCCAGGTATTAATTTGGCAAGGAGGAAACTGGAACACATGGGAACTACCGAGAGAGTGTTAGGAAGGCCAGAAACACACAATTTCCAATGGCAAATATGACCAGAGCACACTAATTTAAAACAAACTGTACAGTATCTGGGTTCCCCACCCCAACAAACAGATTTAACACATCTGTTTGATGGGACCCCACACACATTAATGGATTAACATTGTCAGGTTTTGGCACATGTAGATTACATTGACATAAAAGGCGTGAAACCCAACTTGCACCCCCCAACCACACACACAATCTGTGAACGCATTCATGCAGGGCCATGTAGCCAATTTAGGCATGTGTGAGACAATCAAAACGAGATAGCCATCCCACTGGGTCAACAGACAAGGGTGAATACATGAATAAACACACAAACACACAGTGGTGGTGGTTTCACAGAGATGGGTCAGCCAAACAAGGAGACCAACCATGGCTGGGGCCAATAAGCAGTTGCCCTGCAGCTAGGAGGTGAAACATTCAGCCCCCCAGAGTCATAATAGCTCCAGATGACAACATGTAAAAATGATGCTCACCCTCACCGCTATGGGACTGGCACATGATTCTGGATGATGGGGGGGGGGGGGGAAACAGCACCACTTCTAGTGCTCATGCCCCAGTAGGGGTAGCTTGATCTGTGGCAAGGACAAGCAAAGAAACATAAAGGAAGGGTCCTGAAGGTGGGCCAAAAAGTATTTGAGGTGACCTCCTCCAAGGCATTGCCAGCAACACCCTGGGGTGTCGGGGAGTCTTCTCCCTCCTCTTCTGGACTCCCAACTTGAGGATCGGATCCCTTATCCTCAGCCTCACCCGACACCTCTTCAGAAGAAATTTCCATGGTCTCCTCCCCAGCTGACTCCTCTGGGTCATCCACCACCTTGTCTACATTTGATCCCAGGTCCATCACTTTGACAGGAGCAGAGTACTCCTTGATGCTGTGTGTGCGGCACTGCTTGGGGGCTGGGGAAGGATGTCTTTCCCATAATTGCTGAGGGGTGGCCACTTAGCTGTGTGGAATAAAAAGAGAACAAAACATGAATGACTAGCATTTTGGGTGATGAATATCACAAGGTCAGCAAGGCAAATTAACTTACTGGAGAAGTAGGCATCATAAATCATCTGCATCAGGTCAGACCAACTCTCGCGGATGGACTTGAGCTTAAGATTTACCCCGCTTGGACATTCCTAGGTGATCAACTTTTTTTGGATATTCCTGGAGCATCATGTACATGGAAAAACAGCTAACAACAAAAAACTCATTGCACAACTCAAAATTTAGCAAACACTGTGCTAGTTGGAGGGGGCGTATTCCAAATAAACATGCAACAACAATTGGGGTGCTGTCCTCCAACAAATGCTGCCTCACTCAAAAGTCTGTACAAGTGAAATAGTAAAAATATATACAATTTTATTGATACAGCACATAAAACATACAATAGACAAAGGACACTTTAAAAATTATACATGAACAGGAGGGGTCAGTACAAAGGTAATCCCAATCAAAAAGCAATAAAATATTTCGTACAAACAGTATGAGGAAACAAGGTCCACAATTAATAGATGAATATTGCACAGTATCCAAAATTCATAACGTAACCAATAATCCACAATAAATTCTAGAACTATAAACAGTGCTTTAGTGTACAAAAAAAAGTGCCTAAGTGCTAACACCCAGCAATAAATGAATGTATCCCCTAATATCCCATACTAAAATGCCAGACATGCACAAAAGAATTCCTAATGACATAATTGGAGCATCCCCCCAGAAAAATTGCAGATGATACTAGCCAAAGTGAAGTAAAGGGCACACTTGCAACGAACCAACACTCCAAAAAATGATATTCTCATTGACCCCTTTATAACAATCTTCTCCAATGCCTTACATGGCATTCATGGCATAGAAAGCCAAACAGAAAGATTCAGTCCAACAGGCAAAATACACTTGGGGGGTTATAAGTCATTCATGCGAAACTGAACAGGGCAGCACACATATCCAACAACCTCACTAACACAGCAAGACAAATTGAAACAAAGAAGAAACTACAAAGCCACAACACCTACATTCCAATAAATGTGCTAAACTAGCCACCAAACACAATAAATCTGAACTGAAAGCCAACACCAGGACAAACAATGCATCTAGGATAAAAATAATAAAAAATATACTGTCCAAAGCAGAATGCAACAGGCATAAATTACCTAAACTAACTTCACAAAAATAAACCCAAAGGGGATAAAAAACTGGAACCTAAATTCAGAAAATGTAATAATTTGCAAATTTACCAAAGCACAAAACAAAAGTCAATTGAAAAAATGCAATTTAAAAAAAAAAACAATCCAAAACGCAATGTAAAAATGCTAAAAATGCTATTAAAAATGCAATTATAAAACGTTAGCCGGAGCTTAACACACGCCATGAAACACCAGAAAAAGCAAACAAAACAGCCGAGCACTGCGCATAAACAAAGAACTAAACCACAATTTAATGACTAAACCATACAACAAACAAAAGAGAAAAAGGGAGGCAACATACAGGGGTGGCAAAACCCATGGTTTCAACACATGCAACCAAACAGCACAGCAAAAAAATAAAACACAACAAAATCTACCTTAATTAGCTGGAGCCGAGCATGTCTGCTGCAGAGCACTGAGGCCAAAAAACGGAAGTGCACAATCCAAAGTGATCACATGACCCCAAATGCAGAAAAATGTAGCATGAAAGAATACAGCACAAACAGCGACCAACACAAAGCAACCTCAAAGAGCAAAATATGAGAAAAGAGGAGTGCACACACACTCTCAACAAACAGCAAGCACACTAAAACAAAAAACAAACACAGAAAAACTTGTTGGCACATAGGTAGCATGTGGCCAGTGTTGTCTGCGCAAAAATAAAGGAGAAGCAGCTTGTCTGAAACAGCGCAGACCAAATATCAATGGGCTGCATTTAAGACCGACATAATGCCCAATAAGCCAATGCGCTGCGCCGCTTCGGAGAGGAGTGGGGCACCATGCTGTATTTAAGATGAAAAACAACAGCGCCGTATCCAGGGGTGAGCCTAGCCTTTCTGCTGCCTGTGGCGAACTTGAAGATACCCCTCTTGTCATTTTGGGAATTCTCCAGGGTTTTATGCAACAGGGATTCCTCAACTTGGGATACCCCATAATGAGGAAGAACACCAGCCCTAGGGTCGTATAGAGCCTAGGGAGGTGGTTACTCCTCTTTAAACCCCCACACTTACAATTAACACCCCTTGTGTTCACACACACACACACATACACACACACCAGCTCAAGTGGACCAAAACCCAGGTTTTTTGACCATCTTGGGTTTTGGCCTATTTCTCTGGGGCATCAATTGAATGCCATGCTAGGTTAAACACCCAATATCTTTCTGGTGCCCTGCGCCTCATTGGGGCTGCAGGGTAGGCTTACATACTAGGAGGGTTGTGAAATATGACTACCAAATGGTAATTTTTTTTGGGGGGGAGGAATTTCCGAATGCTTAACGAAGTCATGCTGCTCTGTACCTGTTGCTCTGATAACTGAAAAACATGACTGTAAGCATTACTATCACACAGCCCTCCAACTTGCTGTTTGCATGCCATCAGTCCTGGGCACAGACTCAATTTGAACTTACAGCCTAAATTGATGAGCGCAGCCAAGTGAGTTGATTGGCTGTGCGGCCGCACATGCGCCATGGGGACAAGCAAAGGCGAGTTTTACTCAAAATCCCAGATTTTTGCCTACTTCAAGGAAGCTTAAGCCTTTCGCTGCCAGCCTACATGGAGATTTTGTCACTCTTTGTTGCCAGATCATGTTTCACTGTTTTACGCTACTTATGTTCACATGTGATTTTTAAGGAAAATCATATATTGTTTTTTTCAGCAGAGTCTGGGGTTTAACATGAAATGTCATTTTAAGTGTATTTTCAATATTTTTGGGTGAAATTTGTGCAAAAATAAAAACAATGGATTTTTTACAATTTGTAGTGTTTTTTTTGTAATAAAAAATGTACGTTTGTCAGTAAAATCTTATTGCGCGTGAAATCCCAATTTCTCACAGTTACACCGGTACCACATATGTATTGGCAGACACCCTTTTCTGCCCCAGAGACTCCCCCAAACTGCTTTAAGAGATTTTCAAATAAAAAACAACTATGCTATGCATACCTTGAAATGCCCCCAAACTATATATTCTCTGGAAGTACACACCTCAAGCTTTCTAGGCATACCAGGCTTGTTGGCATGGGTGCAGTTTTCTGGAAGTAACCCCTCAATTAATTTTTTGGGTTGCCATTATAAAAGGTTAAAAAAGCAGAATCAAAGCCATATTTTTCTAAAAAGGCTATATGAAAACAAGAAAAAACAATTAAATCTGAAAAAAATCTTTCCACACTTGCTGAATTCTTCCTTTGTGTTATCTGGGCCGACATGTTTCACCCTCTCAAGATTTTTCAATGCCCTATATAAGGAACACAATATTACCATATTTTTCACCATAGAAGACTTGCCTATAAGACGCACCCTGGATTTGAAAAGAATTTGAAAAAAATATTCTGAACCAAATAGTGTGCTAAAATACCCCCTCGCAATCAGCCCATTATAGTCAGTGTGCAGAATTCCCCCCGATCACACCATTACAGACCCCGCATTATAGGCAGTAAGCAGTATTCCACATTAAAGGCAGTGAGGAGCATCCCAAATACAGGCAGTGTGCAGGCATCCCAAATACAGTCAGTGTGCAGGCATCCCCAATACAGGCAGTGTGCTGGCATCCCCAATACAGGCAGTGTGCAGGCATCCCAAATACAGTCAGTGTGCAGGCATCCCAAATACAGTCAGTGTGCAGGCATCCCCAATACAGGCAGTGTGCTGGCATCCCAAATACAGGCAGTGTGCGGGCATCCCCAATACAAGCAGCGAACGGGCATCCCTAATACAGGCAGTGTTCGGGCATCCCCAATACAGGCAATGTGCTGGCATCCCCAATATGGTGTACGGGCATCCCCAATACAGAGAGTCCCAATACAGGCAGTGTGCGGGCATCCCCAATGCAGGCAGTGTGCGAGCATCCCCAATACAGGCAGTGTGCGGGCATCCCCAATAGAGGCAGTGTGCGGGCATTCTCAATAGAGACAGTGTGCGGGGGTCCCCAATACAGGTAGTGTGCGGGCATCCCCAATACAGGCAGTGTGCGGGCATCCCCAATACAGGCAGTGTGTGGGCATCCCCAATAGAGAAAGTGTGCTGGCATCCCCATAGACAGTGTGTGGGCATCCCCAATACAGGCAGTGTGTGGGCATTCCTAATACAGGCAGTGTGCGGGCATCCCCAATACAGGCAGTGTGCTGGCATCCCCAATACAGGCAATGTGCAGGCATCCCCAATAGAGACAGTTTGCCGGCATCCCCAATAGAGACAGTGCGCTGGCATCCCCAGTAGAAACAGTGTGCGGGCATCCCCAATACAGGCAGTGTGCGGGCATCCCCAATAGAGACAGTTTGCCGGCATCCCCAATAGAGACAGTGTGTTCGCATCCCCAGTAGAGACAGTGTGCTGGCATCCCCAATACAGGCAGTGTGCGGGCATCCCCAATAGAGACAGTTTGCTGGCATCCCCAATAGAGACAGTGTGCGGGTATCCCCAGTAGAGACAGTGTGTGGACATCCCCAATACAGGCAGTGTGCGGGCATCCCCAATAGAGACAGTGTGCTGGCATCCCCAGTAGAGACAGTGTGTGGACATCCCCAGTAGAGACAGTGTGTGGGCATCCCCAATAGAGATAGTGTGCTGGCATCCCCAGTAGAGACAGTGTGCTGGCATCCCCAAAACAGGCAGTGTGCAGGCATCCCCAATAAAGACAGTGTGCTGACATCCCTAATAGAGACAGTTTGCCGGCATCCCCAATAGAGACAGTGTGCTGGCATCCCCAGTAGAGACAGTTTGCTGGCATCCCCAATACAGGCAGTGTGCGGGTATCCCCAATAGAGACAGTGTGCTGGCATCACCAGTAGAGACAGTGTGCTGGCATCCCCAGTAGAGACAGTATGTGGGCATCCCCAATAGAGACAGTGTGCTGGCATCCCCAGTAGAGACAGTGTGCTGGCATCCCCAAAACAGGCAGTGTGCGGCCATCCCCAATAGAGACAGTGTGCTGGCATCCCCAGTAGAGACAGTGTGCTGGCGAACCCAGTAGAGACAGTGTGTGGGCATCCCAAGTAGAGACAGTGTGCTGGCATCCCCAAAACAGGCAGTGTGCAGGCATCCCCAATAGAGACAGTTTGCCGGCATTCCCAATAGAGACAGTGTGCTGGCATCCTCAGTAGAGACAGTGTGCTGGCATCCCCAATACAGGCAGTGTGCGGGTATCCCCAATAGAGACAGTGTGCTGGCATCCCCAATAGAGACAGTGTGCTGGCATCCCCAGTAGAGGCAGTGTGTGGGAATCCCCAATACAGGCAGTGTGTGGGCATCCCCAATAGAGACAGTGTGTGGGAATCCCCAATACAGGCAGTGTGCGGGCATCCCCAATAGAGACAGTGTGCTGGCATCTCCAGTATAGACAGTGTGCAGGCATCCCCAATAGAGGCAGTGTGCGGCCATCCCCAATAGAGGCAGTGTGCGGCCATCCCCAATAGAGGCAGTGTGCGGGCATCCCCAATACTGGCAGTGTGTGGGCATCCCAAATACAGGCAGTGTGCTGGCATCCCCAGTCAGTGTGCGGGCATCCCCAATACAGGCAATGTGCAGGCATCCCCAATAGAGACAGTTTGCCGGCATCCCCAATAGAGACAGTGCGCTGGCATCCCCAGTAGAAACAGTGTGCGGGCATCCCCAATACAGGCAGTGTGCGGGCATCCCCAATAGAGACAGTTTGCCGGCATCCCCAATAGAGACAGTGTGTTCGCATCCCCAGTAGAGACAGTGTGCTGGCATCCCCAATACAGGCAGTGTGCGGGCATCCCCAATAGAGACAGTTTGCTGGCATCCCCAATAGAGACAGTGTGCGGGTATCCCCAGTAGAGACAGTGTGTGGACATCCCCAATACAGGCAGTGTGCGGGCATCCCCAATAGAGACAGTGTGCTGGCATCCCCAGTAGAGACAGTGTGTGGACATCCCCAGTAGAGACAGTGTGTGGGCATCCCCAATAGAGATAGTGTGCTGGCATCCCCAGTAGAGACAGTGTGCTGGCATCCCCAAAACAGGCAGTGTGCAGGCATCCCCAATAAAGACAGTGTGCTGACATCCCTAATAGAGACAGTTTGCCGGCATCCCCAATAGAGACAGTGTGCTGGCATCCCCAGTAGAGACAGTTTGCTGGCATCCCCAATACAGGCAGTGTGCGGGTATCCCCAATAGAGACAGTGTGCTGGCATCACCAGTAGAGACAGTGTGCTGGCATCCCCAGTAGAGACAGTATGTGGGCATCCCCAATAGAGACAGTGTGCTGGCATCCCCAGTAGAGACAGTGTGCTGGCATCCCCAAAACAGGCAGTGTGCGGCCATCCCCAATAGAGACAGTGTGCTGGCATCCCCAGTAGAGACAGTGTGCTGGCGAACCCAGTAGAGACAGTGTGTGGGCATCCCAAGTAGAGACAGTGTGCTGGCATCCCCAAAACAGGCAGTGTGCAGGCATCCCCAATAGAGACAGTTTGCCGGCATTCCCAATAGAGACAGTGTGCTGGCATCCTCAGTAGAGACAGTGTGCTGGCATCCCCAATACAGGCAGTGTGCGGGTATCCCCAATAGAGACAGTGTGCTGGCATCCCCAATAGAGACAGTGTGCTGGCATCCCCAGTAGAGGCAGTGTGTGGGAATCCCCAATACAGGCAGTGTGTGGGCATCCCCAATAGAGACAGTGTGTGGGAATCCCCAATACAGGCAGTGTGCGGGCATCCCCAATAGAGACAGTGTGCTGGCATCTCCAGTATAGACAGTGTGCAGGCATCCCCAATAGAGGCAGTGTGCGGCCATCCCCAATAGAGGCAGTGTGCGGCCATCCCCAATAGAGGCAGTGTGCGGGCATCCCCAATACTGGCAGTGTGTGGGCATCCCAAATACAGGCAGTGTGCTGGCATCCCCAGTCAGTGTGCGGGCATCCCCAATAGAGGCAGTGTGCGGGCATCCCCAATACAGACAGTGTGTGGGGATCCCCAATACAGTGGGTGGGCATCCTCAATAGAGATAGGGTGCGTGCACTCCCAATAGATGCATTGTGCAGAATCCCATGACTGCCCCAGGACAGAATTGGCTTGCTGTGAACTTGCAGCTGACTGCTGCTTCCCGCCACCACTCCCCATCACCTCTTACACTCTTACAGGGGAGATGGGGAGCAGTGGCAGGAAGTGGCAGTCAGCCGCAAGTTCACACCGGGCCCGTTCCAGCTTCTGGATGGGCGTGGCCTGTGACTCCTGCCAGCATCACAGGCCGCGCGGTACCCAGGGACTGTAACAAGATGAAGGGGGAGGAGGCAGGCAGCGGCGACCACCGCTGCGGGGATCGACGGAATGTACTTTTTTTTTTTTTTACATTTGCCCGTTAAGACACATGGACATTCCGCATCTTATAGGGCGAAAAATACAGTAACTACAATCACCCTAAAATTTTTATAAAAATGTTATACATTTTAAGGTGATTATAGTTAATATTGTGCTCCACATATAGGGCACTGAAAAAAACCTAACCTCGACCAACTAATATGATTTATTTTTCTGCAATAATGAGTATTGGGTCACATTCTAGTGGCGACTGATGGTAGTAATCACAAGCGGTTGGTGTATATAAATCTGAAAAAGCAAGGGCTGACAAACAGAACAATACCCAACATGCACTGGTACTCTCAAGGGAAGAATTGCCAAACACCCCAAAGTAAAGCATGCGCATAAGGCTAATTTACTTGAAAATTTCAGCTCTGCAGACAAAATGCACACCTTAAGATTTTTCGTCCAATACAACCCTTTACATTTTGAAAACTCCCCACAAACCATATATTCCCTAGAAGTGAACACATTATGCTTTCTAAGTGTACCCAGCTTGTTGTAGTGGGCTCAACTTTCTGGAAGTAATCCTTCAAAGAATTCTTAGGTTGCACAGGGTTTCCTTAAAAAAAATTTATAAAAATTCAGAATAAAAAACATGTTCTCCTAAAATATCTATATGCAAACAAGAAAAAACAAACTGAAACTGAAAGAGCAAAGTCTCTTGAACAGAACCCAACATGAATAGCTAGTTTTAACCCTTTAAGTGCCAGCCTACCTGCAGCTTTTGTCACCCTCTGTTGCCAGACCATGTTTCACTATTTTGCACTACACATGTTCAACTGTGATTTTTGAAAGGATTTCTAGGGATTTCCCAGGAAAATGATATATTGTTTTTTTCAAGAGAGTCTGGGCTTCAACATGAAATCTCTTGTTTGGCCTTTTTTAGTGTATTCTCAATACTTTTTGGTGAAATATGTGCAAAAAAGAAAATCTATTTAAGGCAATTTGTAGTGTTTTTTGTAATAAAAATGTAAGTTTGTCAATAAAATTTTATTGCATGCGAAACCCTAATTTCTCCCAGTCACAGCGGTACCACATATGTATTGATAGACACCCTTTCCTGCCCAGGAGACTCCCCCAAACTGAGACAGAGCTTTAGGAGATTTTCAGATAAAATACAACAATGCTATGCGCACCTTGCAGTTTTTCCAGAAAAACAACCATTTACATTTAAAATGCCCCCCACAAACTATATATTCTCCGGAAGTACACACCTCAAGCTTTCTAGGCGTACCAAGCTTGTTTATGTGGGCTTAGTTTTCTGGAAGTAATCCCTCAATGTATTCTTTAGTAGCACAAAGTTTCCCTAAAAAAGAATAAAAAGATAGAATCAAGCCACATTTTCCTAAAAAACAACTATATGCAAACAAGAAAAAACAAGTAAAATCTCAAAAAGCAACATGCCCCGAACAGAACGATACCCAACATGCATAGGTACTGTCAAGGGAAGAGTTGGCAAACACCCCAAAGTAAAGCATGTGCGTAACGGTAATTTTACTTGAAAATTTCAGCTCTGCAGACAAAATGCGCACCTTGCATTTTTTCAACCGAAACAACCCTTTACATTTGGAATATCCCCTATAAACCATATATTCCCTGAAAGTACACATGTTAAGCTTTTTAAGAGTACCCAGCTTGTTGTAGTAGGCTCACCTTTCTGGAAGTAATCCCTCAAAGAATTCTTCGGTTGCACAGGGTTTCCCTAAAAAAATGAACAAAAAAACTGAATAAATAAAATGTTTTCCTAAAATATAAATATGCAAACAAGAAAAAACAAGCTAAATCTGAAAGAGCAAGGTTCCTCGAGCAGAACAATACCCAACATGCATAGGTACTATTAACCCTTTTAATTGCCAACCTACTTGAAGTTTTGTCACCCTCTGTTGACAGGTCATTTTTCCCCATTCTGCGCCATGTTTAACCGTGATTTTTGCCGGAATTTCCAGGAAAATTATATATATATATATTTTGCAGCAGAGTTTAGCCTTGAACATGAAATGTCTTGTTTGTAATTTTTCTACTGTTTTTTTTTTTAATATTTTTGTGTAAAAATAAATAAATATTTTTTAGACAATTGTCTCCTTTATTTTAAATAAAACATTTACTTTATTAGAGAAAACCATATTGCATGTGAAAGCCCAATTTCTCCCGATTACAACGGTACCACATATGTATCGGTAGCCCCCCCATTCTTGCCCAGGAGACCCCCCAAACTGAAAATAGCACTTTATAACATTTACAAATAAAATACTACTACTATTCACACTATAAACATAAGGGGTTCATTAAAAAAAAATGACATAGGGCCCCCCCTCCTGGGGGGACGAAATTGAAATGAGGTCCCCCTTACCCAGCATTACCAGCCCGGGAGCTATGGGGGCTTGTAGGAACAGAGTGGAGGGGCCAGCTTTTGTGGCCCCCCACCCTGCAGCCTACAAGCCCACATAGTCTATGTGGGCCCGGGTTCTTCTGCTCCCCCCCCTTGGGCTTTGGGGAGGCAGGTAATAGGGGTGCCGGGGGTTAACGGCAAGTCACCTGCTAGCGGCAGGCCCCAGCCTTGTGAACTGGTATAAGGGGTCTCATGGACCCCTTACCAGTTCACAAGGAGTTAAGTGTAAAAAAACACACAGAAACAAGTAGAAAAAATATTTTATTTCATTTTTTTTTTTACTTTTTAATACTTACCTTCCATCCATCCCTGTGTCCCACGCTGATCAATCTGGCTTCTGCTCTCCTGCTGCAGCTGGAAGCCTTTTTTAACTTCTGGGTGACAGAACATAAGGGGTTAATTAAAAAAAAAATGACATAGAGTCCCCCCTCCCGGGGGGGGGGGGGGGGGCATTTTTTGGGGGAATTTTAAGGGTTACCAGCATTACCAGCCCGGGACCAGCTATGGGGGCTTGTAGGAACAGAGTGGGGGGGCCAGCTTTTGTGGCCCCCCCACCCTGCAGCCTATGAGCCCACATAGCCTGTGTGGGCCCGGGCTCTTCTGCCCCCCCTGGGCTTTGGGGAGGCAGGTAATGGGGGTGCCGGGAGTTAATGGCAAGTCACCCGCTGCGGCTAGTGGGTGACTTGCCATCCCCCAGCCTTGTGAACTGGTATAGGGGTCATGGACCCCTTACCAGTTCACAAGGGGTTAAAAGTTAAATAAAAAAGACACAGACACATAATAAAAAAAAATGATCTTTATTTATTTATTTTTTTTACTTTACTCACCTCCGATCCTCTGTCCCCCGGTGATCTGTGATGACAGTCTGCTCGGGTGTCTGGAAGAGAGAACCTGGGGGGGGGGGCGATCTCACCCCTCTCCTCCTCCCCACCTCTCTCCTCCAACCACCCGAGCAGACTGATTTTCTGTCTCGGGTGCCGGCATTAAGAGGGCTGCTGGTGACATCACAACAATGTCACCCGGCTAGCAGACCCTTCCAGGAAGTGGGGGGGGAAGGCAATTTCTGCCCTCTCCTCACCACAGAAGAGGCTGGGGGGGCGATCGGAGGTCCCCCCAGTGAAGAGGACACCCGTCGAGAGACAGCGTGGCCTCGGGTAAGTAAATGACATTTTCAATTTTTTTTTTTTTTACAGTTAGCAGCTGCTGCTGCCGAAGCGGGGGGGGGGGGGGCTATTCCGGGGGCTATCCTGGAGCCATCCGACCCCCCACGGGGGATCAGATGGCACCAAATTAAATAGGAGACCCGGACGGATCTAACGAGGGGTCAGGTGAGTATTTTAATTCATTTTTTTTAACTAGCAGGGGGGAAAGTCAAGCACGTAACACCTACGTGCTTGGCACTTAAGGCACGGACATGCGAGCACGTAGGTGTTACGTGCTTGGCACTGAAAGGGTTAATCCTTTTAACTGCCAGACCACCAAAATTTTGACAGGTCATTTTTCACCATTTTGCGCTATATATAACTGAATTTTGCAGGAGTTTCCAGGTAAATTATATATTTTTTTGCAGCAGAGTTTATGCTTTAACATAAAATATCTTGTTTGTAATTTTTCTACTTTTTTAGTCAAAAAACAACAAAAAATTAAAAAAATATTTTTTAGAAAATTGTCTACTTTATTTAAAAACATCCATTTTATTCAAGAAAACTATTGTACATGAAAGCCCCATTTCTCCTGATTACAACGGTACCACATATGTATTGGTGGCCCCCCATTTCTGGCCCAAACTGAAAACAGCACTTTATAACATTTTTAAATAAAATACAACTACTATCCACAGTATAGAGTGTTAAACAAATAATAAAATGGCATGGGGGCCCTCTTCCCGGGGTGCATTTTTGAGGCGAATTTTAAGGGTTAAAAACCCTTAATAAATCACCAAAAAAACCCACTATGGATGTTTCTTGAGCTCTCCAATCGCCCACCAACCCCTATGTATACTCTGCTTTGGACCGATCCAGTATCTAGCCCTAAAACACTCAGCCCCCTAATAAGACACGTGCTCTCTATATGAGACTTGCTGCAGGTGACTTGCCAGCCCCCTAAGCCTTGTAAACTGGTATAGAGGTCTTGTGGATCCCTTTCCAGTTCACAAAGGGTTAAGAGTAGAGATGAGCGAACTTTTGAAAGGTTCGATTCGGCCGATGCGCCGAATTTCACAAAGAAATTCGGGTTCGGCCGAATCGAACTTTTACGAAGTTCCCCATCAAAAATGCCGGCATGGTGGGAGCCGGCCGGCCCGCTCCCACCATGCCGGCATTTAAAAAAAAAAAAAAAAAGCATTTTTGCCGGCATGGTGGGAGCGGGCCGGCCGGTTCCGCGCTGACAGCAGAACCGGCCAGCGGGCCGGTAAAGCCGGGCGGCCCGCTCCCACCATGCCGGCATTTAAAAAACAAAAAAAAAAAAAGCATTTTTGCCGGCATGGTGGCAGCGGGCCGGCCGGCTCCGCTGTCAGTGGAACCGGCCGGCCCACTCCCACCATGCCGGCATTTAAAAGAAAAGCAAACACTTACCTGCAGGTCCGGAGTGTGGAGGCCGGCGCCGCTCTCAGCTGTCTTCTGAGGGCGCGTCATCAGAGGGCGCCTCTGATGACGCGCCCTCAGATGACAGCTGAGAGCGGCGCCGGCCTCCATGCTCCGGACCTGCAGGTAAGTGTTTGCTTTTTTTTTAAATGCCGGCATGGTGGGAGCGGGCCGGCCGGTTTGGAATGAGAACACAGATGGCCCGTGTTCTCATTCCAAACTACATCAGGTTTCTGGCCGATGATGAAGAGGTGCAAAACATCAAGCTGGCTTTCTATCATATGGCAGGAATCCCAAATGTGCTTGGCAGCATTGATGCCACCCATATTCCCTTCCACTCCCTCGAGCACAAAAGATGCACTACCGCAACCGGAAGAGCTTCCATTCCATTAATGTGATCATGAGATGCGGATGCGTGCTATGAGTTTGGGCTTTCCGGGATCCTGCAATGACTTCTATGTGTTGCACCAATCTGCCCTGAGCCAGAAATTTGAGAACAACTAAATGCTGCAGGGATGGCTACTAGGTAGGTATGTGGCCACATTGTCAGACCTATAAACAGTAGACCAGCAGAATTGGGGGGGGGGGGGGGATGTGAAGGCAAAATGCAGCAAACCATGTTGGGGGCTGCATTTGTGTTGACAACAACATTAACCCATGTGTTTGTATTTAGCTACGCTCATAACCCCTGTTCGGAACTCATATACCGCAGCTGATGTGTGCACTACAACAAGACCAGATGCATTGTTGAAAGAACCATCAGCCTGCTGAAAGCATGCTTCCTATGTTTGGCCCCTCCAGAAGGGGAGATGCTGTTAAGCCCAGAGAAGGGGTCCAGCATAACCCTTGCATGCTGTGTGCTACACAACCTCTACATACTCCATGGAATGGAAGAGCCCGATCAAACACTACTGGTGCTCGAAGTCCCAGGCATGCCGTAGACGGTGCCAAGGACTGGCTTTACCCAGTGGGCACAATTGATGAATTCCTTTTTTTCAGGTAAGTGAAACAAACTGGGCTAGGAATGCTGCAGTAGGAGCAGCAAGGAGATATGTGGACCTAGCTAAAACAGACATAAAAAGTTACCTGTAAACATTTGTTAAAAAACTTACTAGCCGCATTCAATAGGTGGCCAACGGCAATTCATAAATAACTCCAAATATAGTTAGGCAAGCAATAGACAGATAAAAGAAGAAAAAGGGTAAATTAACATGTTTTCTATCACTTCTAGGCACCATAAAGTGGATGGAATTGCTTATTTGTTTATTTTGCTGTTGAAATGTAAAAATATGTTCAAAAATTAAATGAAAACCCCCTAAAATGTGTCTGAGCTGTATTGTGTGTGGTTGTAGTAGAGAATGCTGTTGTGGAATGCCCATAAACAACCAGCAACATTGAAATGCAGAGACCCTGTTTAACACAGGGGGTTTGCTTCATTAGTTCCCAGCATACATGATCGGTTTTGTAAAAATTTGGACAGAGAAAAGCAGCGCCACTTAGCACTGTCAATAAATTACCCTCTCAATATCATATTCTTTGCCATTCTTTTAGATATTTCAGTTTTCGAGATATAATCGTTTTTGTTTTTCCACTAAATTTCCTAAACACATGAAATGGAGCAAAGAAATATAACAGTTGTATTCATTTGTATTAAAGTCATTATGCAGGCAAAAAAAGCTACACTCACCTTTAATACTTTAAGTGCTAAGGACGTAATTTTCACATAGTTGCCTCTCCAACCCTTAAGTGCCAGCCACGTAAAATACACAGGTCTGGCATTTACCTCTGCTAGCGGCCAAAAAATCAAGAAAAATACTCACCTGACCTCTCGAACAATCCGGCCAGTCTTCTCTTTACCCGGGGGGCATCTGATCTCCCCCCGGAACTCTTCCGGCTACAGGAGAGGGCCGAAAAGAGCCCCCCGCTCCTGGCACCGCCGATGATATTTACTCACCTCTGGTCATGATCCCTCACGTCGGATTTCCTCTTCACCAGGGGGCCTCTGATCGTCCCCCCAGGCTCTTCCGCTGTGAGGAGAGGGGCCAAAATAGAGGGGGACCTTATGTAATTTTTCTTTAAATTAACCCCTTATGTCTTGTTACCCAACAGGTATAAAAAGCTTTCAGCAGCAGCAGGAGAGCAGAAGCCAGAGCGACCTACGTAGGATTCGGCGTGGGACATGGTGCTCGGGATGGACAGGAGGTAAGTATAAAAAAAAATATATATATTTTTTCTGTGTGTGTTTTTACATTTAACCCCTTGTGAACTGGTAAGAGATCTATGAGACCCCTATACCAGTTCACTAGGCTTAGGGGGCTGGCAAGTAACTTGTAGCTAGCGGGTGACTTGCCATTCCCCACCAGGCCCCCCTATTACCTGCCTCTCCAAAGCCTGGGGGGGGGGGCAGGAGAGCCCAGGGCCATTTAGGCTGTGCGGGCTTGTAGCCTGCAGGGCAGGGGTTCGCCCCTTCACCTTGTTCTACAAGTTCACATAGCTGGTCCTCGGGACAGTTATTTAGATAGGAGGGAACCCATGCCATTTTTTAGAGTATTTGTAAAGGTTTTTTAAAGCTTAAAATTACCCAAAAATGGGAAGGGGGCCCCCACGGCAATCTTTTTTAAATTTAACCATTTATAGTGTGGATAGCACTTGTATTTTATTTGGAAATGTTATAAAGTGCTGTTTTCTGTTTGGTGGGTTGGTGGGGATAGCGATACATGTGTTGTAATCAGGAGAAATGGATCTTTCATGGTTTTCTTTACTAAAATAAATGTTTTATTTAAAATAAACGAGACAAATTTAAAAAAATATATTTTTTAGTTTTTTTTAGTTTTTTACTCAAAAATCTTTAAAAAAACAGTGGAAAAATTACAAACAAGACATTTCATTTTAAATCCTAAATTGTGCCGGGAACATATATATATAATTGTCCTGGAAATTCCTGCAAAAATCACACTAAAACATAACACAATTTTTTGAAAAATTACCTGTCAACAGAGGGTGACAAAACCTCCAGTAGGCTAGCAGTTGAAAGGATTAACCCTTTAAATGCCAGCCACATAAAATTTGGGGGCGGGGCTAATGACACCATCACGGCCCCGATCACCGGCTTCAGCGTTCTCAGCTGTCAGATGCCGGTGATCGGTGCCCAGGAAGGAGGTGGCAGGAGATCCTCTGATCTCCTGCCTCCCCCTTCTCTGGATGCCGATCACCGGCATCTGTCATCAGAGCGGACAAGCGAGGAACAAGAGCTTAAAATCGGAGGTAAGTACAGTAAAAAATTATATTTTTTTTTAATAAAATACTTTTTATTAACGTGTGTTGTTTTTTTTTTAACAGTTAACCCTTTGTGAGCTGTTAAGGGGTCCATGAGACCCCTTATACCAGTTCACAAGGCTCTGGGTCTGGCAAGTCACCTGCGGCTAGCGGGTGACTTGCCATTAACCCCCAGCCCCCCATTACCTGCCTCCCCAACGGCCAAGGGGGGGGCAGAAGGGCCCGGGCCACTTAGTGGCTATGTGGGCTAGTAGCCTGCAGGGCCAGGGGCCACCAGCACTGGCACCTGCACCCTGTTCTACAAGCCCCCATAGCTGGCCCGGGTCAGTAATGCTGGGAGGGGGGACCCTATGTCATTTTTTTTTTAATTAAACCTTTTGTGTTCTGTCATCCAGCAGCTATAAAAGGCTTCTAGCAAGTGAGCAGAAGCCAGTGATAAAATATTTTTTCTCTTTGTGTGCCTGTGTTTTTTTTACATTTAACTCCTTGTGAACTGGTAAGGGGTCCATGAGACCCCTATACCAATTCTCAAGGCTGGGGGGATGGCAAGTCACCTGCACTAGCCGGTGACTTGCCATTAACCCCCGGCATCCCCATTACCTGCCTCCCCAAAGGCCAGGGGGAGCAGAAGAGCCCGTGGCCACGGGCTATGTGGGCTTGTAGCCTGCAGGGCCAGGGGCCACAAAAGCTGGCCCCTGCGCCCTGCACCTACAAGCCCTGCATAGCTGGTCCCGGGCTGGTTACTTTGGGTAAGGGGGGACCCTATGTCATTTTTAACCCTTTGTAGTGTGGATGGTAGTTGTATTTTTGTTGTGTTGTGTTTTATTTGTAAATGTTAAAAATTATTTGTTTCAGTTAGGGGGGTCTCCTGGGCAGGAACAGGGGGCTACCGATAAATATGTGGTACCGTTCTAATCGGTAGAAATGGGGCTTTCACATGCAATATGGTTTTCCCTAATAAAATGCATTTTTTATTTAAAATAAAGGAGGCAATTTTCTAAAAAAAAAAATTATTTATTTATTTTTTTACTTAATAATAAATAAAATTAATAATAAAGACATTTCATGTTAAAGACTAAACTCTGCTGCAAAATATATATATATATAATTTTCCTGAAAATTCCAGCAAAAATGTCGCAAAACATGGCGCAAAATGGGGAAAAAGACCTGTCAACAGAGGGTGACAAAATCTCAAGTAGGCTGGCAATTAAAAGGGTTAATAGTACCTCTGCATGTTGGGTATTGTTCTGTTCGGGGGACCTTGCGCTTTCAGACTTAGCTTGTTTTTTCTTGTTTGCATATTTATATTTTAGGAAAAGGTGTTTTTTATTCAGCTTTTTTATACATTTTTTAGGGAAACCCTGCGCAAACAAAGAATTCTTTGAGGGATCAATTCCAGAAGGATGAGCCCACTACAACAAGCTGGGTACGCTTAGAAAGCTTAACATGTGTACTTTCAGGGAATATATGGTTTATGGGGGATATTCCAAATGTAAAGGGTTGTTTTGGTTGAAAAATCGCACTTTGTCTGCAGAGCTGAAATTTGCAAGAAAAATTACCGTTATGCTCATGCTTTACTTTGGGGTGTTTGGCAACTCTTCCCTTGACAGTAGCTATGCATGTTGGGTATCGTTCTGTTCGGGGGATGTTGCTTTTTCAGATTATACTTGTCTTTTCTTGTTTGTATATAGTTTTTTTTAGGAAAATGTGGCTTTGATTCTGCTTTTTTATCCTTTTTTTAGGGAAACTCTTTGCAACCAAAGAATACATTGAGGGATTACTTCTAGAAAACTGTGGCCACATCAACAAGCCTGGTACAAATTGAAAGCCTGAGTTGTGTACTTTCAGAGAATAAATAGTTTGAGGGGGGTATTTCAAATGTAAAGGGTTGTTTTTCTGGAAAAACTGCAAGGTGCGCATAGCGCATATCACAGTTGTATTTTTTCTGAAAATCCCCTAAAGCTATGTTTCAGTTTGGGGGAGTCTCCTGGGCAGGAAAGGGTGTCTACCTATACATATGTGGTACTGCTGTAACTGGGAGAAATAGGGATTTCACACGCAATAAGATTTTATTGACAAACTTACATTTTTTATTGCAAAAAAAAACACTACAAATTGTAAAAAATAGATTTTTTTTTTATTTTTTTGCACATATTTCACCAAAAATATTGAGAATACACCTAAAAATTACAAACAAGAATTTCACGTTAAAGCTCAGACTCTGCTGAAAAAAACAATATATCATTTTCCTGGGAAATCCCTGGAAATCCCTTCAAAAATCACATTTGAACATGGGGAGTGCAAAATAGTGCAAAATGGTCTGGCAACTAAGGGTGACAAAAACTCCAGGTAGGCTGGCACTTAAAGGGTTAAACATACCTATGCAGGTTGGGTATTGCTCTGCTCGGGGGACCTTGCTCTTTCAGCTTTAGATTTTTTATACATGTTTTTAGGAAAACCTGTACAACCAAAGACATTTATTGAGGGATAACTTCCAGAAAACTGTGCATATGTCAACAAGCCTGGTATGCCAAGAAAGCTTGAGGTATGTAATATGTACAGAGATTGTAGTTTGTGGGGGGTATTTCAAATGTAACAGGTTGTTTTTCTTGCAAACTGCAAGGTGCGCATAGCTGTTGTATTTTATATGAAAATCTCCTAAAGAGCTGTTTCAGTTTGGGGTTGTCCCCTGAGCAGGAAAGAGTGTCTACTAATACATTTGTGGTACCACTGTAACTGGGAGAAATTGGGTTTTTACACGCAATAAGATTTTATTAAAAAATGTATACTTATTATAAATTTAATTTTTTTTTTATAAAAAAACACCAGATTTTTTTTTTTTGCACATATTTCACCCAAAAATAATGAGAATAAACTTAAAAAATGAAAACAAGACATTTCATGTTAAAGCCCAGATAGGCTGAAAGAATATATAATTTTCCTGGAAGATCCCTGGAAATTCCTCCAAAAATCACAGTTGAACATGTGTGGAGCAAAATAGTGAAAAATCTGGTCTGGTCTGCAGGTGATCGCCACTATTCTGGTGCACTGAAACTTACCAGAATGCCCGATTGCAGCCGCCGTCGTCGACACCTTTAGCTCTCACCCATCAATACCCGATGGACCACCCCACACCATCATCATGGGAACAAAGGCATGCAGCAATTACTTTTTGTGACAGACGCTCTGCCTTTTGGATGTCATCACTATTCAATTGCCCACCGGGTCATTCACTGACCTTTTTCTTAATTAGGTTCCAGACAATGTCATTGTATTTTGATACTGTTACAGGCAATGTCATTGTAGTTTGGATTGTATTACAGACTGCCATTGTGTTGATTGATTACATCACAGACAATGGCATTGTTCTGATTGATTGTGTTACAGACGTCTATTGTGTTCCTGATTGCGTCACCGGCAGAGTTGAGGGATTGTGTGCCCTGCTGCTATTGGTCGGTGTGTGTGTCATGCAGTTCTCCATCAGGTCCACCTTGCATGGAGACTTGTGTATATAAGGCCCAGTGTGGCACTAATAAAGTTGAATTCACCTTCACCCTCAATACTGAAGTTCTGTCTCTTATTGGGGGAAACGCTATATTACAATTCACTAGCCCTTGTAAGGGCTGTTCCTGTTTCCTCACGGACGACTCTGGAATTCCAGCAGCACCTCTTACGATTGGGAAAAGGACGTCTCAGGCGGTGAAGCCCTCCGGCGATAAGGGTTGTCCCTACAATTGGTGGCAAGCGGTCGGATGGTCCTTTCTACCCAGAGAGAGTGTTACCCTGATGGAGAGTCAGTATGACAAGTTGAAAAGGCTGACCCTGAAGGATCTACTCGAGAGTCGGGGAAGGTCAGCTAGAAACCGCCCACGTCAGGAACTGATAGCCGAGCTGATCGAAATGGATCGTGCAGCAGTGAGGACCGAAACCAATATAGAGATCGATGAAGACGCTGCTCTTGTTCAAGCGGTTCGGAACAGATTGTCGGTCTATGGCCCGAATCCATCACAGGAACTGATCGACCGAGTCTTCGCCGCAGCGGAGGCAGAGGCCAGTAAGCGAAGGGAAGATCGGCGACTTTCAACCCAGCAGCCTCTCAGCCTCAGTTACACTGGGGGGAGAAAGATTCAATTTGCAGCATTTAAGTACTTCCAGGAAAGTGGCGACGAGATTGACGGATTTTTGGCCGATTTTGAATGGCAGTGCGCTTTACACCGGGTACCCACGGAGGAATGGGTCACCATATTATCAGGGAAACTATCTGGGAAAGCTTCCGATGCTTTCCGGGCCATCCCTGATGCGGACTTACCACACTACCATCTGGTAAAGGAGGCTTTGTTAGCCCGGTACGCTGTCACCCCGGAAGCCTACAGGCGATGATTTCGGGAATCCCAAAAGAAGGGAGGGGATTCTTACACGGAGTGGGCATGTCGCCTCCATCGTACAGCATCACACTGGGTCACTGGATGCAAAGCCACGACCGCTGAGGATGTACTACAGTTGTTTTTACTAGAACATTTTCTCAATGCCCTTCAACCAGAGCTAAGAGAGTGGGTACGTGACCGGAGGCCTCTAACGCTACCTGAGGCTGCTCGTCTAGCTGACGAGTACACCGATGCGTGCCGGACAGAACAGTCCGCTCCAAAACCACAACCTCCCATCAAGTTTCAAGCACCTGTGGCTTCCGCGCCAACTCGTTACTCTGGGCCACATAGGCCGGCGCAGAAACCGAACCGCTCCACAGTTCAGTGCCATCGTTGCAAACAATGGGGACATTATGGCAGGGATTGCGCCCTAGAGCCTCCCCAAAACACGTGGGGGCAAAAACAACCTTCCACCTCCCGTACTCCTGCGGCACACTGTTTGGAAGCTGAGAGCAGTTCGGAAGAGTATCTGGGGGTACTGTATGAAGCTGATCCCGTACAAGCGGCCATTCCAGACAACCGACAGCACCATCGCCAGGAGGTACGAGTCAATGGGCGCACTGCGCAAGGATTACGCGACACCGGAGCCACACTTACCTTGCTCCAACCTCATTTGGTCAAGAACAAAGACCGCACTGGACACACCGTTGCAGTAAGGGTGGCGGGAGCAGCGGTGTTTCGACTCCCCACCGCCCGAGTACATCTTGACTGGGGCGCTGGATCCAGCAGGGTACATGTGGGACTTATGGACAACTTACCAGCAGAAGTACTATTGGGAAATGATCTAGGACCAATGACTTTTGCCTACGCTACCTCTGGGCCAGCCAGCATCAACCCTGTTACAACTCGGGCCCAAGGCCGAGCTGCCGACTCCAGTCCACTGGTCGGGGAGACCCAGGGGTTTCATCTGCATCACGTCATGTCTGTTACACGAAGTCAAGAAGAGGATCAGCCATCAGGTTATGTCCTTCCAGAAGGGAAACTTATGCCAAACACTATTTTTGTTGGGGGCATTGACCGTCGGATTAATCAGCCTGAAATTAAGGATGTTTTTTCAAAGTATGGCGCTGTAAAGAATGTCAAAATTATTAGGGATGCCTCTGGCGTTTCTAAGGGTTATGGTTTTGTCTACTTTTACGATGATGTAGATGTGCAGAAGATTGTGGATTCTCCGATCAGCTTCCATGGAAAGAGATTGAAACTTGGGCCAGCTATAAGAAAGCAAAGCACCTGTGCACACATCCAACCAAGGACTTTGGTGCTGAACTCACCAACGCCACAATATCCCAATGTTTGGACCCCACCCATGACCGATTCCTATGTACAGCCCACGTCAATGTTTAGTCCGGTTACTCACTATTTGCAGACTTGTCCTTACACAGAACTCTGCCCATAACAAGAGTCCGGACAGCCCCACGTTAGCCCGAACAAGGTCAATCCGGGTCTGCCGGGTGTTCCACAAAAAGGGGACATTGTGACAGATGCTCTGTCTTTTGGATGTCATCACTATTCAATTGCCCACCGGGTCATTCACTGACCTTTTTCTTAATTAGGTTCCAGACAATGTCATTGTATTTTGATACTGTTACAGGCAATGTCATTGTAGTTTGGATTGTATTACAGACTGCCATTGTGTTGATTGATTACGTCACAGACAATGGCATTGTTCTGATTGATTGTGTTACAGACGTCTATTGTGTTCCTGATTGCGTCACCGGCAGAGTTGAGGGATTGTGTGCCCTGCTGCTATTGGTCGGTGTGTGTGTGTCATGCAGTTCTCCATCAGGTCCACCTTGCATGGAGACTTGTGTATATAAGGCCCAGTGTGGCACTAATAAAGTTGACTTCACCTTCACCCTCAATACTGAAGTTCTGTCTCTTATTGAGGGAAACGCTATATTACAATTCACTAGCCCTTGTAAGGGCTGTTCCTGTTTCCTCACGGACGACTCTGAAATTCCAGCAGCACCTCTTACGATTGGGAAAAGGACGTCTCGGGCGGTGAAGCCCTCCGGCGATAAGGGTTATCGCTACACTTTTTTTTAAGTCTAAAGGAGCACTATTGTAAAAAATGGCCCAACAATAAAAATCCATATAAATAATGGTGGATGGCGGGGGGGGCCTTGTACACCCAGCATCAGGATATATATTTTTTGTTTTAATGGTAGAAAGAGGAATTGAGGGGTGACAGGATCTGTCCCCCCCTCATAGACTAAACCAGTCACCCCTGAATTTCATTCCTACCAGGAGAAGAAAACCACAAACTTGGTGGGAGTTTTATTCAGTTCAGGTGTATAAGTGACCCCTCCTCTCATTAGTCAAAGTGTTTACTTGGATTTGTAATATTACACAATTTTGTGATAGTGCTCCTTTAAGGTCAAAAGTAATATATATTACTTTTACACTTAAAAATAAAAAAAGGTTATTAATAAACATGCATGCTTATTAATGACCTATCCACCTTACCACCCTGCTAGGTGTCAGACATCTTGCTCCTATGCTACACCTTGGACTATTTATCCGACAGTCCTCCTGGGTGCGCAGCCTTTGACCTCTCATCTGCACGCCAGCCTTTCACAGAGAAGGTCTGGTGAGCAGGACAATAGGGTTGATTCAGAGAGTTGATTAATCGCGTTTCCTCCTTCTAAAGTGTCCCTGTGAACCAGTTTACAATGTATCTATTAATCCCTCCTTCTAAAGTGTCCCTGTGAACCAGTTTACAATGTATACCGTAATCCCTCCTTCTAAAGTGTCCCTGGTGTGAGCCAGTTTACAATGTATACCTTATTCCCTCCCTCTAAAGTGTCCCTGTGAAACAGTTTACAATGTATACCTTAATTCCTCCTTCTAAAGTGTCCCTGTGAATCAGTTTACAATGTATACCGTAATCCCTTCTTCTAAAGTGTCCCTGTGAACCAGTTTACAATGGATACCGTAATACCTCCTTCTAAAGTGACCCTGTGAACCGGTTTACAATGTATACCTTCATCATTTTTTTTTCATGTATGCCTTATCAAACCATTTTAATGCAGACCTTAATTAGTCATTAGAATGTTAATTTGTATTTTCTCCCACATACATATAATCTTGGTAATTTAAACTACTTATGTACTTTGTTAATGTTATTTGGATTGTAGAACATGTTTTTTTTGAGGGTGTTAGGAATTAGTGTTTGAGTAGTTTACCTTGGCGTGCTGTAATTATTTTTTTTTTTCAGGAACAAGATGGGCCACTCACTGAATGTCCAAGCAGTGGTGGCCCCGTACATGCGGTTCCTTAGTGTCCTCGCCGGGTATCCAGGCTCATCCCATGATGCTTATATCTTGCGGAGCTCCGGATTATTCCGTCGGTTTGAGTCTGGAGAATTATCCAGTGGATGGCTCCTTGGTAAGTTTCCTCAAATTCCATAATTCCCCTTTCACTGTATGCCTATGAATATAGTTGATGACCCATGTCTTAACCTATGGCTGTTTTTTCCCCTTGATGACATGTTAAACAATAATGTTGGTTAGAATGTGTAATTTATGTAAGTATTTTGTGATTCTTTCAGGGGATTCTGGCTATCCGCTTCTGCCCTGGCTCCTGACGCCCGTTCTTCGCCCGCAGAATGAGGCCCAAGAGTCGTACAATCGGGCCCACCGGAAGACCCGGGCCGTAGTGGAGAGGGCCTTTGGACTCCTGAAGACCAGATTGCGATGCTTGGACCATACAGGGGGGGCACTGCAATTTGACCGCAACAAGTATGCATCATACTTGCATGCTGCGTGCTTCATAATTTTGCCATCATGCAGCGTGTCCCCGGTATGTTGATCTGCCCCCCTCTCCACCCAGCCAGGAGGCAGATTACCTTTATGATGGCACCCCTAGTGCCTCTGGCCAATCAGTGTGGGCACATTTGATTTCAGCCTATTTTTCGTAACATTTGTTTTGTTTGTTTGTTTATGTTGTTGTGTGTTTTGAATATGATTTGCCTCTGTGAAGACCTTTTTCTTTTTCCCCAAAAAATAGTAATGAGTTAATTACTAAAAATTTGACACCTGATTTGCGCCTCATGCATTTTTTTTCTCATGTTTGTCCTTTAAAACCCTTATTAATATCCAAGCAACCCAAATGCATCAACTTAGGCAAGAACAGCTAAAGTCACATTAAATATATTTTATTGAAATATGTCAATTTTTAGTTGAAGGGCACTCGCAGACTCAAAATGTACATACAGTGTAAAACATAACTATAAATTGGGGCAGACTCCTGGCCCCTAGCAATTGGCCACATCCAGGAGTTCAAAAGTAATTGACTCCAGGTCGAAGTTTCCCCCACCCACCAACATCAAGATCCATAGGGAGCAACCAGGGGAATAGTTGGGCAGGAATACATAGGGCCACATACACACCCTCTCCTGCTCGGCCACATTTTCCACCGGCACGGGTTGAAACCAGCCATACCTATGCCACATCCACACCTGTAAGTTCGGCGGCCACCCAGCCAATGACCCCCAGCCCTAATGCCAGTCCATTCCAATATTTGCCATGGGCAAATGTAGTTGTTTCCCAGCCAAGAATGTCCCCCAATATTGCCAACAAACAGGATGAGTCAGCCAGCATTTGATTAGGCCCAAGCCTGCAGCGTGGGAGCTTGAGCAGCCGCTTTAGTGAGGCTTAAGCTCAGCCATTGGCTAGTGGGGTATGTGAGCACTCTAATGAGCTATATGGGCAAATTCAAAAACAAACCAGCAAAGCCATAAAAAAACAATCTTGGTAGCGCTCACCAGACAGGTAAATAGAGTGGGGATTTAGAGGAAAGGTGTGGAGCAGATCTAGGTCAAATAGGTCTTAATATTAATGTTGCCCATAATAAGCTTATGGTGGGCCTTGGAGGTGTCCCAACACCTGGGCATGTGTGACATTCATATTCTGCCACTGCTCCAGCATCTGTCTATTGCTTGCTTTAAATTCATTGAGCATGGCAGTGAAGTTTGTATTTAAGGGGGCCATTTGTTCTGCCATCTGTGTGGTTAAGTTGGCCATTTGTTCAGAGATCTGGCTGTTACATAGTTACATAGTTAATACGGTTGAAAAAAGACATATGTTCATCAAGTTTCAACCAAGGGGAGTAGGGGAAGTTATTTTTTATTTTATAGGGGAGGCTATTTATTTTATTTTTTGTTTATATATATATTTTTTTACTGATAACCGCTAATAGTAACTGTTAATGTTATTTTCTTCTAAATAAGCATCTATGGCTTGATGCAGAGCCTCCCCGTTCAGCTATCCCGTGCGTTTTCCCGTTGGTTTTGGGCTTTGATCGGGTCAGAAAAGGGTGCTACGTTGATTTTAGTGTGCGTTTATGCGTTCAGGTGTGCGCGCAGCCGCCTTTCCGATTGTCGGCTCGCACGAGGCTTTTTTCCGGCAAAACGGACGCCTCGTTCATTGGCCCATTTTTTTTCAGTGATGCAGAGCCTTGATTTCCGATTGGAATCAGCCTAATAAAACGGGGCCGCCGAGCCTTCACTTACGGGCAGTCTGACCAGCCGTATTGGAGCTCCTTGCATTTTGGGAATGCATTCCTCTGTGGGCCAACATCAAAGGCGCCAGCTATGCCGTCTGGTAGTTCTGAGTATGGCAGAAACCAGGCTGCAGCGCACGACATCGATGCCATGAGTGACGTTGACCTATTCGAGCTCACCCGCCTTAACCGTGTTTCTCTCCATGCCTTGTATAGCGAGCTGCGGCCATGGTTAGCCCCCACCACCAGAAAGGGGCATGCAATTGCAGGTATGACCAAATTGGTTGGCTGCCTGCAATTTTTGGCGAACAGCTCGTTCCAGAGACTGGGTGCCTTCTCCCTGGGGATGTCCCAGTCTACGCTGAGCCGCAGCCTAACCAAGTTTTTGGATGGCATGGCTACCCTGGCACAGAATTAAATTTTTTTCCCTCAAACAGGGGAAGCCTGGAATGCGGTTAAGGTGGGCTTTTATAACATAGCCGACATGCCCAATGTCATTGGTGCAATCGATTGCACACATGTCTCGCTCATCCCCCCAGCAGACCAGGAATATCTGTTCAGGTATGTGGTTTGGTTCTGCTTTTTTTCTGGTTAACAAACATTTTTTAAGGCTCACACTAATTCCACTGTTGTTTTGCTTGGTGCAGGAACAGGAAGATGGGCCATTCCATCAATGTTCAGGCAGTGGCGGGCCCTGATCTTCAATTTTTCAGTCTGTTTGCTGGCTTTTCTGGGTCCACCCATGATGCGCACATTTTGAGGAACTCCAGCCTCTATCAACGGTTTCAATCTGGAGATATTTCTGGAGGATGGTTACTGGGTATGTGTATTAAAGTTGTATTTGTTGGCCCCCAGGTTTGAATGTGGATTTGCCACTACCCCACTAATCTGTGAGACCTTTCCTTGAAACTTGAAAATGTTTTTTTTTTTTTTGTTTGTTTAAAAATTAATGGGTGAAAGTATTCACCACTATTGGTTTATGTTCTGGCCCTCTTATCTAAGTAGCATTACACAGACATTTTTAATGAGTGTACAGGATGCATGTGTTTGTAGGCTCATTAAAAATGTCAATTCCTCCCACCATACCTAGCTCACCTATTTGTCCCTGTGTACTAATGTTTCTATGCACACCTAAACCTTTTTTTAGCCATCCACCTTATGTTTGTCTTTTGGATTTTTGCAGGTGGCTCAGGCTATCCCTTGTTACCATGGCTGCTCACATACATCCTGCACCCATCTTCCCAGGCACAGGAGCGCTACAACACAGCCCATAGGAGGTCTCGCTCTGTGGTGGAACGTGCCTTTGGGTTGTGGAAGATGCGTTTCCGATGTCTGGATCAGAGTGGGGGTTCTCTTCAGTATCAGCCTGGCAAGGTTATCCAAATAATTATTGCTTGTGGGGTCCTGCACAACCTTGCCATTAGAAGCAAGATTGCTCGATATACTGACCTGGGTGCAGAACCTTTACCTATTTCTGACGAGCAGACCCCTCCTTACACTGGTACACAAAGTGGGCCAGCACAACCAATCCGTGCCGACCTTGTGGCCAATGTATTTTCTTGAAACCACCCCCTGTCTGCAGGCTGGGGAAGATTAAATCACACCTAATAAGTGTTACATGCTGGTCAAAAAGCGACTCTAAATGCATTTGGGCTTTACCTCTGCTGCCGGCGCATGTCCATTTTTGGACAACTATATGATTTCAGGTCCACAACTGTCCGCTTGATTTGTTCAGTATCTCGACGGACAGAACCCCATAATGTACCCAAACAGCATTGGCAACAGCCATGCTTTGTGCTTAGCAAAAACGGGCTGTTAGGGACCCACGACGTCGTTAGCGCCCACATGGGTGTGTGTTGTCCCCTGCATCACTTGAAATAGATGGTTGGCTATCTGGGGAGTCGTGTGTGGTTTTTGGGCTTAGGGGGGAGGTTGAGGGTGTGTATGTGCTGCTCTGGGTTAATGTCTGGGTTCCTGGTGAGCTATCAGATGTTGAGCTGCATGTGTTATCTGAGGTACTGGAATTGTGAGTACCAGAGGGTTGAGGTGGAGGGGTGGGGTGACCTTGGTGGGGTGTTTGTTTTGGCAATACGCTTACCCTTGCTGATGTGTTTGGTTTTGTGGGTATGCTTGGTGTGTTGAGGTTTAGTATGCTGCAGGGTCTTACTAGATTTAGCACCCTGGTGTGTTTTTTTATTTTTTTCTGGCGGGGGTGAATGGGTTAATGTCTCCTTGCTCCTGCGTTTTTGGGAATGTGCCGGTGTCTGTGGAGTACCCACCGTTTTAGTTGGTGCATGTTCTGCATGTGTGTTGTGCCTGCTCTTCTGTTTTATTTAGAATGAGGCATGTGTGCGGCTGCTATGTGCCTTTGGCCTTGCTTGGCTATTTTTGCTCACTTTAGGTCTGCCCATATTGATATAGTATCCCACACCGAGCGGAGTGGCTTGTTCTTTAAACCGCGGGTGAACGTCAGAGCTATACCTTGGTAAAGAAGACAAGATGTCGCCCGCCATCTTTACCCCGGAGCAGGACGACATCATCATGGATGTGAGTATGCGAGCGTGCGTTTATGTGCGCGCACACATTCCTTGTATTAAAAATAAAAAAAAACG
Organism: Gastrophryne carolinensis; assembly: GCA_027917425.1. Lineage (NCBI taxonomy): Eukaryota > Metazoa > Chordata > Amphibia > Anura > Microhylidae > Gastrophryne > Gastrophryne carolinensis. The sequence goes on from CM051238.1 coordinate 127,042,386, forward strand.
CAAGAATAGTCTGAAACAACTTAGTTTGTTACGTTGCATACCAGCCCACCTTAGTTTAACACATGTACGCAGCAACAAACTAGCCTACATACAGATAGCAGAACTAGGGCAATGTGAGGCAGCAAGAGGTTAATAAAGTGACTTGAGTTAGGGCAGGAAACTTGTTAATGTATTTGGTGGATTAATGGTGTGTCCTTGTATTTTTTAATAACAGATGATGCTGAGGAATCGCTACGACTTCCTGCCGTCAGATTATGACAAACGGACGTTGGCCCTGGAGGTGGTGGACGCGATAGAACGCCGATCCCAAACCACCTATACCTTCACCCAGATCGCCCAACACTGGTCTGATTTAAAAAGAAGGCATAAGCCCCGGGTGAGGCGGTACTTCGCAAAACATTTCCCATGTAAGTGTTTAAAATGTAAATGCACCTATAACCCTGGCATCGCCTGGGCGTGGTTTAATGATTGTGTTTGTATTTCAGCCCATGAAAGGAATATACGGTTCCGCCACCAACCCGGACCAGGACACGCAGCCCAGTGTTGGACGAAACAGGTGAAGGTGTAGGTGGCCCACCGCCAGGGTCAACGGCCACCCCCTCCTCTGTAAGTGACTCGGAGGAGCCGCTGGACCTCAGCATGCAGGGGAGGGGGGGATCTGACGGCAGGGAGTCTAGCAGAACAGAGCCTCAACCGGACTCCGGTAAGGGAAATATAGTTAGATATGTGGCAATACATGCATTAAATACAGATACTCATGTGCACTATTGTTGTAGATTCAGACGTCGCTGGAACATCCCAAGGGATGAGTGAGGAAGGGGGCGAGGAGGAAGAGGTTGCTGGGGAAGGTGAGTAGATTGATACCTAGAAGCCTAACTTAATATTATATTCATGAAAGAACAACAGTCTCTAATATCAGTGTGTTTGTCATCCATACAGATTCACAACAGCAACAGAGGGAGGCTGAAGGGAGACTCCGCCCCCGACGCAATGTGCGGCCAAAACCTTGTAAGTGGTGTTTATTTAAACTAAAGAAAATGAGCAAACTAAAATTCAGAAACATTTCCAAAATAAATTATAAAAAAAAGCCCTTAAAGCGGACCTTAACTCTGAATAAGAGTCTATCTTAGATATTTCCCACACCCTGTACATACAGATTGTCCACCTTACAAATCATCTTACAAACCTTTTCCAGAGCACAGCTCTGCTCTGTGTGAGCAAAGCACAGCTATAACCCACCCCCTGTACCTTATCCCACTCTCCTCTCCTCAGTAAGTGTGATGCTTCTGAGTCAAGATGGCGGCGCACGTATCCTAAATTCCTGAACTGAGTTGCAGCCCAGTGGGGGAAATAATAATAATTGATTGACTAAAAACTTACTATATATTAGTTTAAGATGCTGCGGAATCTTTTTAAAAGAGTTTGGGCTTTTCATTTAATCACGCAGAAGGTCCGGTTTGAAAAGGGCCCCAAAAAAACAACGCACAACCAAACCAAAAAAAAAATGCTTAACGAATGTTGTTTTTCATTCACAGATCAAAGATTACCACACCCTCAAGACCCCGAGGCCTAATTTTTTTTTTTATTTTACAAATGTTAAAAATTTTATTTATCATTTTTATCCAAAAAAAACCTTAACACAAAAAAATAAAAAAAATGTAATAAAAAAAAAATAATAATAATATTTTGAGAGTTGTCTTTCCTGCAAAAGTACAATCACACAACATCAGCACACGTTTACATGACACAAAAGGTTTAGATATGGGACAATAAATCAGAAAAACTCACAAACAATTAAGGTAAGTATTAATGGCAAGGAAGGAGGAACAAACAAGGAGATTAAGGTATGCATTAAAGCCAAGGAAGAAGGAACAACCAAGGAGATTAAAGTATGCATTAAAGCCAAGGAAGAAGGAACAACAAAACATTTATTTAAATATATATATATGTGTGAAATTGGCAGTTGTTGCCATATGTATATTCCAATGGAGGTTGAGGGATGTGCGCTTGCGTGTAGCCAGATTGACAACTGAAGAGCCATGGAGATGTAAGTATACTTGAAAAAAACACCAAAATGAAAGGTCAAATACGACGGAAGGCAAGCAGGTACGTTCAAAAAGCAAGGAAAAAGCTGGGAAAAACGGGCCGCCTGTGTGAACGGGAACGGAAGCCCCGATCAAATTGAAGGCACCCGAGAGAGCAAAAAACACTTCCCCGAGTGAAGTCAAATTGACGGATCAGTTAGGGAGCCATTCCGACGGAGGCTCTGCATCACATTTGAGCCACGATTCAAACGGGAGCCCTGGACAATCGGAAGGTTTTAAGGTCAGTTCAGGGGAGGCTCTGCATCAGGCCCCTAATCCTTTTTTGAAGCTGTCAGCGGTTGATGCTGTAACAAGCTTCTGTGGGAGGCTATTCCATAGATTTATAGTTCTTATGGTAAAAAACGATTGTCGCCTCCAGAGACTAAATTTCTTTTTTTCCAAGCGAAGGCAGTGCCCCCTTGTCCTTAGAGAGGATTTTACATGGAATAGTGTTCCCCCATATTTTTTGTATGGTCCATTTATATATTTATACAAGTTAATCATGTCATCAATCGCCTCCTCTCAAGACAAAACAGATTTAATTCTCGTAATCTTTCCTCATAACTAAAATCTTTCATTCCCTTTATTAGTTTGGTGGCTCTCCTCTGCACCCTTTCCATAGTCACAGTGTCTATGAATGGGTGCCCAGAACTGGACGGCATATTCCAGGTGAGGTCGCACCAGTGCCTTGTAAAGAGGCAAATTACTTTATCCCGTGATTCCATGCCTCTTTTAATGCATGATAGCATCTTGGTGGCCTTGGAAGCAGCTGCTTGGCATTGCATGCTGTTATTTAGTCTGTGGTCTACCAGTACCCCCAGATCCTTCTCAACAAGTGACTCTCCCAGTTTTACTCCCCAGAGGACATATGTGGCCTTCAGGTTGTTAGACCCCAAGTGCATGACTTTACACTTTTCCACATTGAACTTCATTTGCCAAGTGGATGCCCAGACACTCAAAGTGTCCAAGTCAACCTGAAGCTTGTGAACATCTTCAATAGACTGCACTGTGCTACAGATCTTTGTGTCATCCACAAAAATAGAGACAGTGCTTTTAATTCCATCTTCTGTGTCATTTATAAACAAGTTGAATAATAGTGGGCCCAGCACTGAACCCTGGGGTACACCGCTTACAACTGGTAACCATTCAGAGTAGGTATCATTACCACAACTCTCTGCACACGATCCTTCAGCCAGTTTTCAATCCAGTTACAAACTGTGTTTTCTAATCCTGAAGATCTCAATTTCCCCAATAAGCGTCTATGGGGGACAGTGTCAAATGCTTTTGCAAAATGCAGAAAAACTATATCCACAGCCGCCCCTCTGTCCAGGCTTCTACTCACCTCCTCATAGAAGCCAATCAAGTTAGTCTGGCAGCTTCTGTCCTTGGTAAAACTGTGTTGGTTGTCACTTATAATATTATGGATAGTTACATATTCGTGTATGTTGTCCCTTAATAGTCCCTCAAGCAATTTCCCCACAATGGATGTTAAGCTAACAGGTCTGCAATTGCCCGGAGAAGACCTAGAGCCCTTTCTAAAAATAGGCACCACATTTGCCTTGCGCCAGTCCTTTGGCACTATACCAGTTGCTAGTGAGTCTTTAAAGATCAACAACAGAGGTGATGAGATAACGGAACTGAGTACTTTGAGAACTCTTGGGTGAAGTCCATCTGGTCCTCCAGTCTTATTCACATTTAAATGATTTCGTTTTTCTTGGATGATATCCACATTTAGCTTGTTAATTTTTATACTTGGGCAATTGCTATCAGTGGCCTCTCCTGTGTTGGCTACTTGCCCTTCTCTTGTGTACACAGAGCTAATGAATCCATTTAACAGCTCCGCCTTTTTCTTCGAATTAATATATTTAAAAAATCGTTTAGGGTTTGTTTTGATTTCTTTTGTGCTTTTGCCAACCTTATTTATTTCTTACACATTTATTTACTAGTTTATACTTTTCAAGTGTTACAGCTGAGAGTTCAGCCTTGTAATGTTTAAATGCCCTTTTTTTGTTCTTTATTGCCTTTTAACCACAGGTGTCAGCCATGAGGGGTTTAATTTTAGCCACTTATATTTGTTACCCGTAGGAATACATTTTGCAACGTTGCTACTCACAATTGATTTAAAGCACTCCCATTTGGCATCTGTATCCTTATTCCTAAACAGATGCTCCCAGTCAATGTCCTTGAGTGCAACTCTGAGCCTGGGGAAGTTGGCCTTTCCAAAATGTAATGTTTTTGCCTTCCCAGGCAGAAAATCTTTCTTACAGTTTATGTTAAATACAATTATATTGTGGTCACTGTTACCAAGATTTTCACGGACTGTTACTGCCCCCATCAGGTCATCATTATTTGATATTACAAGATCTAGAATAGCATCACCCCTAGTAGGTGCCTCCACGAACGGATTCATATAATTATCTTGTAGCAAATGTTCTCCCCCTTGTATTGGAAGCAGAACCATGTCTCCAGTCGATTCCTGGATAGTTGAAGTCCCCCATCTCCACCACTGTACCAGCCTGTGACGCCCGCTCTATCTGTTTATGCAGTTGACCCTCTATTTCCTCAGTTATATTTGGGGGCCTATAGATTACACCAAACTGCATTTTAGCATTGTTTACATCGCCCCCTACTTCTACCCACAAGGATTCTACATCCTCACAATCTTCTGCTAGTATCCCCTCATTAATATATGCTTTGAGTTCTTGCTTTAAATAAAGACACACGCCACCCCCTTTCCTTTTTGCTCTGTCTTTCCGAAAAAGAGCAAAACCTTCTAGATTGACAGTCCAGTCATGTGTGGAATCCAGCCATGTCTCAGCCACACCAACAACATCAATATTCTCTGCCAGCATCAGAGCCTTAAGCTCCCCCACTTTACTGGCCAGACTTCTGGCATTTGTGAACATACACTTTATGTTCTTATCTAGTTTGACACATTGGGGTATAGTATTAGTTCCTGCAGTAATGCATCTGTCTAATTTTTTACTGCTGGTTTGCAACACATGGATCTCTTTATCCATCATAGCAGTCCTCCCCCCTTCTAATTCTCCACCCACCATCATATGCTGTCCCCTAAGTAACCTGTCTTCACTTTTGTTTTCACTCTTGCCCTCCCCCCTCATCTCTAGTTTAAATAACTCTCCACCCCCTCTAGTATCCTCTTACCCAGAACAGCAGCCCCCCTTCCATTCAGGTGCAAATTATCTTTAGAATACAGTTTGTACCCCAATGAAAAGTCAGCCCAGTGCTCTAGAAACCCAAATCCCTCTGCCCTGCACCATGACTTGAGCCATGCGTTTAACTCTCTAAGCTCCCGCTGTCTTTCATGTGTAGTGCATGGCACTGGCAGTATTCCAGAGAATACAACCTTGGAGGTCCTTCCCTTCAACGTGGTGCCTAATTCCTTAAATGTATTCTTAAGGATCCTCCATTTCCCATTAATTCTGTCATTGGTTCCCACATGAACTAAGACAGCTGGGTCATGCCCAGCCCCTCCCAGTAATTTATCCACCCTTTCCACCACATGCCGAACCCTGGCACCAGGGAGACAGCAAACCATTCGGTTGAGGCGGTCTTGGTGACAAATTATTCTATCAGTCCGCCTGATACTAGAATCCCCTATGACCACTAACTGTCTAGTCCTACCTGCAGTCCCAACCACCCGCTCACTAGCTGGGCTGTCCTCCCGGCTGTTAGGGAGAGCAGTATCCGCTAGGGCTGCCATTTCTGAGACTGACACTCTTGCATTATTACCCAACTTGGCAATTTTGCTAGGGTGCGCAGACACAGGAATGGCCTTCCTTGCACCCTTTCTACTCCCTATATCTACATTTACCCAGCTACTTATCTGCTCCTCCTGACCCATTTCTCCACCCTCTGTATCTACCCCATTTACTACCTGCTCATTGAGCAGAAAACTCTTTTCCATATTGTCAATCCTCAGTCTTGCATTTTGCTCCTCCAGATCTCTAACCAGAGCTTCCAGGTTTGCAATTTGCTCACATTTACCACAGCAGTATTCACCCGGGAACTGCTGCTCTTGAAGTGTATACATATGACAAACTGTGCACTGAAGTAGACCTCCAATATTGCTAGCCATTATCCTAGTTACAATACAGCAGTAAAAACAATTTTAGTGCTCACAGTTGCAGCAACCTTGGCTTTTACCTTCTTATTTTAGCACATAGGCAATAAGAACACTTGAAGTCCCAATATACAGTCCCTTAATAAAAAGTCCCCTCACTTATAATATAACCTCACTTGAAAATACAACTGGAACTCGCAAAAGCTCCCGAACTCGCTTTAAACAATCTTAATTACATAAAGCAATACTTCCCTTCCAAATGGCAGTCTCTGTCTGGCAAACAGTCAGAAGGCTGGGCTCAGCTGAAATAAATAGGCTGCTAATTAGGCAGGACCACCCCCACCCAGGTAACTGCTTTCTATCAGATGGGAGCAACCAATGTAATTAAATGCAAGGCTAAACCCTGCAATACAAGAAAGAAAGAGAAAAAAAATAACACAATTCTTTTTTTTTCCCCTCTTCATTTTCCTTCCCTTAATGAAAATTCCCCTCACTTATAATACAACCTCACTTGAAAATACAACTGGAACTCGCAAAAGCTTCTGAACTCTCTTTAAACAATCTTATTTATATAAAGCAATACTTCCCTTCCAAATGGCAGTCTCTGTCTGGCAAAAAAAACCTGTTGCTCGTCCTAAATTCAGTCAGCATGTTGGTGAATGTATTATTGAAATTCTCAAATTGTGCAGTAATCTGCTCTGTTGTACGCTGAGTCACCTGCCGAAAGTAACGGCTGTCATGGCGCCATGCTGACTCCAGGATCGGCACGCGCCTCCCCTGGGAAACTGGTCGACGTTGTTGACTGCGTCTTCCAATTCCCCCGGTTTGAGCGCCTGCAGATGCTGGAGCTCTAGGGTGAGCAACAGTCCCAGATGTGCTCGGCAAAACCTCTGCAGCAGAGCTACCACTGGGGACTGTAGGCTCAGTCTCAGCTTGCTGGCCACAATGGGCTGGCAGCATGCGTCCAGCTTCACTCTGCTGCAGAGGATTTGGTGCAGTAGGATGCTGGGGCAGTGGCAGATTAGGTTCCAGGGGGGAAATTTCAGAAGGTCCAATCCGGCTAGCATCCTCCTCCTCCATCTCCTGGATTACATCCATCAGTGTGGGAGTCTGTTGGGACACGTGAAAAAGTGTTTCAGATTTGGCCCTAAATATCTTTTTGATCAAAATTGGTCATGTGCATTTACATGCATCAGCAGTTTCATCAAAGTCCACTTATCTGTTCCTGTGTCCTAGGCAGCAGGGAAGTAGATGGCGTGCTCATACTGGAGGAGGCTTCCACACATCCAGAGGCTGGATGCTGGGCTGGGTTTAAAAGTAAAAGGCACATAAACTCTACACCATGTGGAGTAGGCATGCAAATGCACACCTATCTCCCAAACAGGAAGCACCACCATGGGCATAATATATATTGAATAGCCCTTGTGTTGGGCAGTGTATATACATCAATTGCTTCCGGCCATACCGTTTGTTTTTAAAGTGTCTTGTTGTGTGTACATGTCTTAATGTTTTTAATTTTTGTACTAATAAAATATCCATTTGATTAAGAGTTAATTGGTGGTGCTTCCTGTTTGGGAGATAGGTGTGCATTTGCATGCCTACCCCACATGGTGTAGAGTTTATTATAGTTGGTGAGCACACAGACTTTATCATGGTAGATATACTTAGGCGGTGCACCCTTTGTTAGTGTATTAAAAGGCACATAAACACACAAACATCCATTGATGAGCTGGATTAGTACATGCTTTAGAAAACACGTGGCCAAGCAGGAATGACAACTCCCCCAACGGTCCAAGTTGACCTTCACAATGAATGTGAGTATCTCTTATATGTATGCCTCACCCTGTACATACAGACTGGTCACCTTAAATAATACAAACATGCATGTACTGCATGTTAGGAGGCTTTACAGATCCCAAATGGTGCATTAGGGGCCCACAGTCAGCTTGCAAATAGTATTTGGCTTCAGAGTATGCTGCTGTGCATTCTTCCGTTTGTTGACCCATGTTGACCTTTCCCTGACCCCAGCTCAAGTTTGTCTGACCAAAGCACAGCTACAACCCCAGTGGTAGAAAGACAAAGAAGTAAGTGTTGTCTATTATTGACTATATTCACAGCACATGCAGTGCTTTGGTAAGATAAATAGTTTAATAGTGAGCAGAAATACTGTCAAAGGTTGTGTATGGCCTGCAAACCTTTTTAAGGACCATTAACTACTGCACCCTGGGAGAGTGTCCATCATGAAGGCCATTCCTCAGACATTAAACACCCGCCTAAAACATTAACCTCCCCTCAAAGCCACTCCCTTGGGGCATGTGCTCATATCTGCCTGTGAGCCGCATTTCACACGTTTACAATAGTTCACATTCAAAAAAACATTACTAACCTGCAGAAATGGTATGGATATCCGTGTCCTGTCTGCCAGAGAGGCCCTCTAATGCGATGTGGTGTATTAATGCCAGGACCATTTCTTCAGCTCTGGTATATTGTAATTTGGTGGGGAAGCCTCCGCCAGTTTGTAAGCTGAAAAATAGAGGTTAACAAATTTTGGGCATTGTGGTCACTTCAACAAGCAGCAAAATGCACAACTCAAATATGTACCTGTGATTGCACCATTTATTCTGTTTCTTCCTTGCTGCATACTTCAGGTCTGATATTTTTCTATGTATCTGCTCCACATCTTTCCTTTCGTCCCCCGCTGCATTGACCTGTCTGGTGAGCTCGTCCAAGATTTGTGTCTTTCTCATTTTGCTGGTTGGTTTTGAATGTCGCCCAAATAGCTCATCATAATGAAGTGTGAGGCCACTTGCCAATGCTAGGGTTTGTGCCTCCTCAAACCGGCCACTCAACTGGCCTCGCCGCAATGTGCGGCCTAATGGTTGGTCTTCTGGCTCATCTCTGTTTGGTGGCAATTCAGGGGACATTCTGGGCTGGCTGTGTGGTGATGAATCAGGCGTCACGTGGCTGGAAAAAGACTGGACTGGACTCGCATTAGGACTGGGGGTCCTTGCCTGGGAGGCCACCGAACTTCCAGGCGTGGATGTTGCATAGGTCTCGCTGGTTTCCACCTGTGCCGGTGGCAAATGTGTCTGAGTAGGAGAGGGTGTGCTTGGGGGGCTGGGGCTTCGGGCCCTCTGCTTCTTTGTGGCCTTGGAACTGGTGCTCCCTTTATCATGGGATGTGGTTGCGTGGGGAGCAGGAGAGGGTGTGCTTGATGTGCTGGGGCTTCGGGTCCTCTGCTTCTTAGTGCCCTTGGAACTGGTGCTCCGTTTATCATGGGATGTGGTAGGGCGGGAAGGAGGAGAGGGTGTTTATGGTGGGCTCGGACTTCTGACCCTCTGCTTCTTAGTGCCCTTGGAACTGGTGCTCCGTTTATTATGGGATGTGGCAGGGGGGGGAGAAGGAGAGGGTGTTCTTGTTGGGCTCGGGCTTCTGACCCTCTGCTTCTTAGTGCCCTTGGAACTGGTGCTCTATTTATCATAGGATGTGGTAGGGCGGGGAGGAGGAGAGGGTGTTCTTGGTGGGCTCGGGCTTCTCGCCCTCTGCTTCTTTGTGGCCTTGGATATAGTCATACTGCTGCTTGGATGTGGGTGCCTTCTTCTTTGAGGATCCTTCCTTGCCTGTGGTTGCTGTTTTGGATGTGCCTGGATTTGTGGGCAATGTCGCCTTGTGGTGGCCACTTTTGCTCTGCGTTTCACGCACCTTGCTAGTAGCTTGGTGCGACCAAGTGCTCGGTCTGGAGGATGAAGTGTCCTCATGCCGCTGTGGCCTTTTGGTTTTGGCCTCCTTTGCTGCTGTTTGCTTTCCGCTCGCTTTTTTGGGTGCCATGCTGACAATCTCAAAGAGAATGAGCTGTGTGTCCATGACCCTTTAAATACTAATGTCTGGGTATGACGCTTACGCGTTCGCGTGCGTCCGGCTGTGCGGAACCTGGAAACGGCTGGGGCATTACTTATCTGCTGCGGACAAGAAACAAGATGGCGCCCACGATCTTCACCCGCCAACAACAAGAGCTGATTATGCTCGTAAGTGTATTATAAGGACGTTGATTTGCCATCTAAATGCATGCCTATGCCTTAAGGAAGCGCAGGAAGAAACAGTTGTTTTTAAAAGTGATTTAAACTCCGTGCAAAACAGAAGTTAGTGCGCACATGTGCGAGCCAACTTACTAGCATCTAGAAGGATAGTTTAAGGTTAGAAATGTGTTTGGGAATGTCATTTAGTCAACTGATCTAATTGTGACAGATATTTGTATGTCCAACGCATTCGAGAAGAGGAATGTGGCCCTGGAGATCGTGGCCCGGATCCAACAGGAGACGGACACCACCTTTACCCATATGCAGATCATGCAGCACTGGTCGGACCTTAAACGACTCCACATGCCCTGGGTTTGGCGATTTTTTGCTCTACATTTCCCATGTAAGTACATAGTGATTGCATGCTAGATGTAACTAATACAGAAGGTAGGCCTTTATTTATAAATGCTTTTCTTTTCTAGTGTTGGAAATGGACTATTGCATCAGACGCACCCGGAGGCACGCAGTCCGGCCAGTGCGGCATGAATCTGCAGCAGGAAGTGAAGGTGGTGGATCTCCAGGGCCAAGTTCCTACCCCTCCTCTGTAGCGGCGTCAGACCAGCCCCTGGACCTTTCTACAGAAGAGGGGCATCACGGCGTGGGCAGGGAGTCGTACCAAATGACGGAGCCATTAGCCTATGGTATGTGACTCTTAATGTAACTCCACACACATACATGCTATTAAAAGCAAAACTGATTCCCTTAATCTCTTTTTCTAGATGAATATGTAGCGGGTCAATATTAATAGTAAATTTTACATTTTAAGAAAAAAAAAAACAAAAAGTTTGTTCTTGGCCAAATTTAAAACAATTTTTGTAAATTTTTACAAAAAAAAAAAAAAAAGACGAAAAAAATGCCATTTGTTAGTAAAAAAAAAAAAAAACAGAAACTTGTTTCTGTGTCATTTCCTTTAAAAAAATTCATTAAGGGTTGGTTACAACAATACGAAGGAAAAAAACCAAATTTCAATATGAAGAATCGCCAGACCACGATGTGATTTAGGTAAGCATTAGGTGCGCAAATGGAAGAAGAATGAGACCGCAATGTGATTTAGGTAAGCATTAGGTGTGCAAATGGAAGAAGAATGAAACCGCGATGTGATTAAGGTAAGCATTAGGTGCGCAATGGAAGAAGAATGAAACCGCAATGTGATTTAGGTAAGCATTAGGTGCGCAAATGGAAGAAGAATTAAACTGTGATGTAATTTAGGTAAGCATTAGGTGTGCAAATGGAAAAAGAATGAAACCGCGATGTGATTTAGGTAAGCATTAGGTGCACAAATGGAAGAAGAATGGAAGAAGAATGAAACCGCGATGTGATTAAGGTAAGCATTAGGTGCGTGAAATGGAAGAAGAATGAAACCGCGATGTGATTTAGGTAAGCATTAGGTGCGTGAAATGGAAGAAGAATGAAACCGCGATGTGATTAAGGTAAGCATTAGGTGCGGGAAATGGAAGAAGAATGAAACCGCAATGTGATTTAGGTAAGCAATAGGTGCGCAAATGGAAGAAGAATTAAACTGCGATGTGATTTAGGTAAGCATTAGGTGCGCAAATAGAAGAAGAATGAAACCGCAATGTGATTTAGGTAAGCATTAGGTACGGGAAATGGAAGAATATATAGACCGCGATGTGATTTAGGTAAGCATTGTAGCAAAAGTGAGTGAACAAAATATGTGCTTTTTTATAATTTTTGACTTTTGGTCTGCTTTGAACCAGACAAAAAGTAATATTCTCCTTTTGATCAGGTATTAAAGCTTTCTAGGTGACATTCCAGTTGGAAATGCCCCCTGGGGGAAATAGATGTCTAATCCCCCCTGTCCAAGCCCCACACTTACCAACATGTAAATTGGACTTCGCTGGTTTATCATGAAATAACAGTGTAAAGTGTAATCTGCAACTAAATAGAAAATGGACATATGTAATGTTTAATATGTTGCACTAAAAACCCTAATTAATCGTGTAATTATGGGGTTCACTTACTAAAAGTAGCATAGGATACTACCAAGTTTTTTCACAAAAAGCAAAAACTTCTATACTCTATACATTTCTCATGATTTGTTTCATTTCTGGCTCTTAGAAATTCAGTTAATAGTACGTTTTTTTGTCAGTAATTCTATTCCTTCCCAGCCTGAAAGGAAACTTTCAGTAATTATTAACCAGCAGCCTCCAGCATTCATTTCTCAGTTTGGAGATTTGTTGATGGCATATCTGGTATAATTAGTGGCGGTACATTTTCTGGGGTTTTATTTCCTTCATGCCACATGAAATTATGGGAATCAGTAATGTCTGCATATCTGGGACTTATATAAATCAAGAAAAATCAATATGCAGGCAATGATGGATTTCTAAAATATGGTGTGTTTATCATTATCATCTGTTTAAGTAGAATTAGTTTGAGCTGCAAAATTTCCCTTAAATCAATATTAAGCATTTTTTTTTTAAAACCCAGCACAGATTGATTATAAAATCCATTACAGATGTTTTTTTGAAGTCTGGAGATGGCAAGCGGCACAGAACATGAAACGTCTTCATTGGCACACCTGAAATAGTTTCCCTGTCTGTGATGTCTGTGAACAGCCTCTTTGCTGGCTCCATGCAACAGTGTATAATTGGCTCTTCAGTGAAAAAAAAATCAGATTTGTTAGCTAGCTCAACTGTGAATATAGGATTATGTAGAAACCTGTGTGCATTTAGACAGCTTCGTATTTAAGTCATTTCTCCATTCATGGAGAACCTCATTGGAACAGATAATAAACCACTTCATGAACAGATGTGCAACTTATTCATCTAGTTCTGTGAAGATAATGAAGGACATTTAATCTGGAGTATCTCCGGAAGATGATCTGAAAGACAGATTGATATGAATAATAAATCATTATATCCGAAGGAGTCCAACTTAATATATACTTTTCCATGTTCTGGATATAATCAAAAGTAACTTCATAAATCGTTTAGTACCTTGTAAAAAATATATTTTACTTCATTATGGGATGCTGCCAGCCTGCCATGCTGCTGGGAACTTACTCAACACAGAGATTTTTGATGCCGACGCTTACTGATATACAGAGATAAAAAAAAATAGCTCTTGTGAGCCAATGACAAATTTGAATACATATTTATTGAAAATATACGGTTGTTCTATCTTATTTTAAATTACTTACTTTAAGTGAGGCTGTTTGTTATTCGAAGCACATGGAGTAACTAAAAAGTAGCACTGACAGAAGATACAGTTATAAAGTTACTAAAGAACTGTAACTATAGAGGGTAATTCAGAGAGAGACAATTTACTGAACCTCTTATTTGCTTCCATATTCACAAATAAATGCAATATGTCAAGTGAAATGCAGAAAATTAACCTCAGCTCTCGATTAAATGTCATCTGTCATCACTGGGGTCAGAAGGCATGCACCCCCTGTTTTAAATGAATTATATACAGTAACAGACAAGGCATTATTTTTAATATTTATAGATTCCATGATGACAGAAACTGTTCCACAGGATTGGCGCCTAGCAAATGTGACGCCAATATTCAAAAACGGGTCTAAGGTGCAACCTGGGGACTACAGACCAGTATGTTTAACATCTATGGTGGCCAAGCTTTTTAAAAGTTTTAAAAGAGAAGCTATCCAGGAGTATCTCAGTGAAAATGACCTTATTACTCCCCTTTCCACATGGATTTATGAGTAATTGCTCTTGTCGGAGAAACATGATCAGCTTTTATGAGGAAGTAAGTCCAAGACTGGATCACGGGGAGTCATTGGATGTCATATACTGTAGCTTGATGTTTACAAAGAATTTGATAACATGCCACATACAACAACTGGTACAAAAATGTGTGTATTGCCGGTACATACTCGCCTTTACTAGTGCAGTACCACAGAGGTCAAGACTGAGCCAATTACTATTTAATTTTTATATATTAATTATATAATGTTGGGAATAGATTACACTCTAAAGTTTTAATCTTTGCAGATGATACTAAGCTTTGCAAACTAGCTAACACAATTAAGGACAGCATGCAGCTACAAACAGATTTAGATAACATTGGAGGTATGGGCAGAAAAACGGCAAATTATTACAGATAAATGTAAGGTTATGCACATGGAAAGTAGTAACAAGGTTATGAACATGGGGAGTTTGTCATGATTATACAAAAATGTGGGTGCAATGGAAAAAGACCTAGGGTTTTTAGTTAAAAATAAAGTTAATAAACTATAGTGTCCAATGCCACGGCTGCTGCAAAAGCAAACAGGATCATGGGGTGCATCAAGAGCAGCATAGGTGTGCATGACTAGAGTATCTTTTGGCCACTCTATAAGTCACTGGTCAGACATATGGGCACTGGTCCATATGGAATATGGAATATTGTGTACAGTTGATTCAGAGCCGCTTCAAAACCGTGTCGTATTAGGCTCGTTCTGTATTTTTTACAAATTTTTTTCGTTCGCGTATGAGCTTACGCATGATTCAGAGCCTCTCTGCCTCTCGTTGCGTTCTCTACAGGACGAGGGTTACGTATACATTACCCCGTAAACCTCGTGTCCTACCGTTTTTCAACGTAGCTTCCCACAAAGATTTTCCATGTCCCGTTAGATTCAGCATCCATATTTCTCCAAATATACGTGTAAACTGAATTTTCTGGGAAACATGAAGCTATGTTTCTTGGCATATACGCATGCGCGCACCTATTAACCTCATTCATGTCCCTGTCTCAACTATTCTCTCAATCCCTTCTGCTTCCATGCTTATCTCAACTCACTCGCGGTCCCGTCCTTCATGCTTACCTCAACTCACTCGCGGTTCCACTTTTCACCATCTGGCCTCCTTCATGCTTACCTCAACTCACTTGCGGTCCCGTTCTTCTTGCTTACCTCAACTCACTCGGGGTCCCGTCCTTCATGCTTACCTCAACTCACTCACGGTCCCGTCCTTCATGCTTACCTTAACTCACTCACGGTTCCGTCCTTCATGCTTACCTCAACTCCCTCGTGGTCCCGTCCTTCATGCTTACCTCAACTCGCTTGCGGTTCCGTCCTTTATGCTTACCTCAACTCACTCGCGGTCCCGTCCTTCATGCTTACCTCAACTCACTCGCAGTTCCACTTTTTAACATCTGGCATCCTTCATGCTTACCTCAACTCACTCGCGGTTCCACTTTAGAAGTTCTTGCGCCATTCCTGCTTACCTAATGTTCTTCTTGTTCTTAGTATTTTTGCTTAACTTCTTGATTTCTTCCGGGTTTTTGATTTTTGCCCAGTGTTCATGTCTAAATAGTGTATTACTTAAAATAAAATAAACAGGAAACATGGTAAAGTTTAACCGCATTTATTAGCTTTAAAATGTGTAGCTAAAACAGTTTTTTTTTTAGCCTTTTGTGTTAGGCTTAATTATTAAAATTTTTAATAACACATTTTTTGATAAAATCCTAAAAAAATCTTTTGAGTAAAATTTATAAAAAACAATAGTCAACACAGTGGCAGGCCCCAGGATTCTAGTCTTCACTGGTCCCCATGGAAGCAGCAAGCTCCTGGATGTCGCCCACCAGCCGATACACCATCGCGGTAAGCCTTTGAAGTCTCTCCTGTGAGGTACCTGTGTTAAGGAAGCAATAATCACATATTGGGAAATACATGTTTGCTAGCTGTGGAATGCAATCTTATTAATGTACAGGCAAAGGGATGAGGCCATAGGTCATTATGCTAATGTATTAGACTAGGGATGAGGCCATATGGCATTATGCTAATGTATTAGACAAGGAACGAGGTCATAGGTCATTATGCTAATGTATTAGACTAGGGATGAGGCCATAGGTCATTATGCTAATGTATTAGACTAGGGGTGAGGCCATAGGTCATTATGCTAATGTATTAGACTAGGGATGAGGCCGTATGTCATTATGCTTTTGTATTAGACTAGGGATAAGGCCATAGGTCATTATGCTAATGTATTAGTCAAACCTTTATAAATACCTGTGACTGAATCTATGTTATAGCTAAATAAATAATTAGTGTTCAAACTTACCAGGCTGGTGGGCGACCTCTGCTTGGGGGACCAGCATTCCCTCTGGGGCCTGCCGCTGACCAGGATCTGAGGCTGTAGAGGAAGGAAAAATAGGTTTATTTGTAATGTCAGATTAGGTCAAGCCAACATTTTTTTCATAATGTCTGTGTGACAACACCCACCTTCGCTATGCACCTCAGGGTCATCATCTGGTGGCCTCTCCAAAGGATGCTCTCCACCCGCTACATCGTCATCTTAAAAGAATAGAAGCAGGGAATGAGTGTGTGTTGATAGTGGATGTACGTGTGTGTGCGCTTCAGTCAAACAAACATACCGGAGTGTAGTGGCTCCGGCATCTGGTAAGACTCCCTGGCGAGCCGCACTGGCTGGACTGCTCGCCTCCGGGTGGGTTGGATTCTATAATCCCATTCGCTCACTACAAGAGAATAGCATTCATAATCATAGGCCTAAATATGGACTTTTGTATATCTTACAAGTAATAGTCATGTACTTACTAGGGAAATGTTGGGTGAAGAATTGCCTCCCTGGGGCCTCTTCCTTTTCTTTAGGTCCGACCAGTGTTGGATGATCTGAGTTAAGGTAATGGTGGTGCCGCTGGCGGCTGCAATTTTGGTCACGATCTCCAGGGCCAACGTCCTCTTCTGGAAGTCATTCGCCAGGTAGTCGTACCTGGCCTCCATCATCATCTGAAATATACAAGCGAAACACATTTGATTACATACAAATCTCAATCTCAGTTAAAGCAGCTTACTAACTTGCAGTCCACATAACATTTCTAGCCTTCACCTATCCTTCTAGATGCCATTTTGTTGTTGGGCACATGTGCTCACTAACTTTGGCTTGACAAGCCGTTTAGATTAAAAAATCTGAACCACTGTTTTGCCCTGAGCTGCCTAATCGCATATGCATGTATTTCGCCTGAAAATCTAATGCCTCAACAAACACGAGCATGATAGTGTCCTGCTGCTCGCGGGTGAAGAGCGTGGGTGCCATCTTGAGAGCCTTGGTCACCAGATATGTTGCGCCCCAGCGGTTTCCGGGATGCGCATGTCCATACGCACGATTACGCATAAGCGTCATACACAGTCATAAGTATTTAAAGGGTACTTTGACACACAGCTGGGTTTCTCTACAGATTTTACCATGCCTGCTATCCGCAAGTTAGCCATGGCCAAGGAACGCCATGAGCGTCATGCCGAAAGGCATGGGGAAACCTAGTGCAGGCCTACAACTCGGTCCCCCAAAGCCAGTGTTCACTCGCATAGCACAAGAAGCAACAGTTGCCACCTGAAGGATATATTGGGCCACAATCAAGGGCACTCCAAAATCTGCATCATCCAAGAACACGAAGGAGCATTCTTCAAGAAAGCAGGCTCCGTGCCCCTCGACATCCAAAAGCCAAGGGACCACAAGTAGTAAAGGCAAGGGTAAGGCGAGGGCTAGAAGCCCCAGCCCACCTTCAACACCGTCTCCTGGTCCTTCACAAGCTCAAGAATCTAACGTGGAGAGCCCAGAGTCACCGGGCAGCTCCACAGCAAGGACTTTTCAGCCAGGCAATGACACCCAGCCCCCATGCCAGTCCAGCACAGTCCATGGTAAGCGAAAGGTCTGGCTATTCGACGCCTGCTAGTCATCAAAGAATGTCTCCCAATATTCCACCTACCCAGGAAGAGCCATCCAGGGCAACATTAGGGAGAAACCTGCATCGTGGAACGTTGAGTGGACGCTTTACCGAGCCACAAACCATGGCGTTGGCAAAGGGGGTTTCTGAGCAGTTTCATGAACTGTATAGCAGAATGTCTAAAGCCACAAGTAAAATGCAAAAAAAACAAATATGGGAGGACATCACCAGACAGGTAAATTGTGCGGGTACGGAGAGGAAAGATGTGGAGCAGATCCAGCGCAAGTTCTCGGACCTTAAATATGCTGTGAAGCAGAAGAGGAATAAGCGCAGGCAGCACGGGTACATAGTTTTCATGGAGTTGTGCTGCTCATGTTGTGTGTAACCTTGTCACTAATGTGGATTTTCTGTTTTGTCAAGGTTGCAAACAGGCAGAGGCTTCCCAACAAAATTACAATACACTGCAGCAGAGGAGTTTGTGCTCGCACTAATCCACCCCTCGGCACTACAGGGCTTATCCGGGGCATTCGACACTGACAACAATGTTATGTCTGAGGGTTAGTTTATTTGATTGTCTTTTGGGCTTTGCCTTGAATAAATGTATTTGGAACTCATAACTCAACAGAGGGTCGGAGATATGCTGGAGGAGGGGTGGGGGAGTGGTGTCCAGCCTCCAAGGGTGCAGTGGTTGAGGGCCATTACAAACGTCTTGTTGGTAATTGGTGTGGGGTGGCTTTGTAATACTTTGACCAGGGTGCAATTAAGCCTAACTACTACTATGGGTACCCAAGGGATGTTTGTGTGTTTACGTGCCTTTAAAATTCTATTTCAGCTCCTCAACAGTCTGCTGCAAGTGTGGAACCCTCCACCAGCTTGCCCCCTGCCACAATGTCCCGCCTGACTAGGCCACAGGAACAGCTGGATCTGGTAAGTTTACTGTGCTTTAACTGTTGATGCATGTGAATGCACATGACTACTTGACCCAATATATATTTCAACAACTATCACCCAGAATCCATCCATAATGGATGCTATCCACCATATGGAGGAGGAGAAGGACAACCTGATTCTTCCAAAACCAAGCACAACCATGCCACATAATCTGCCACTGCCCCTGCACCCGCCAGGAACAAATCCTCTGCAGCAGACTCAAGCACGGCCTCTTTTGGAAGGCCATCATGGCCATCAGCAAGAGACCGACCCACCAGTCCCCAGTGCTTGCTCTGCTGCAGAGGATTTGCCTACTACTTCTGATCCTGTTGCTAGGGCTAGAGCGCCATCATCTGCACGCCCCAAACCCAGGGAAGTGGCAGACGCATTCAGCCACGTTGCCATGTTACCTAGGGGAGGCGCATGCAGGTACTGGAGACAGCCTGGCGCAATGACAGCCGCTACTTTAGGCAAATCAACCAAAGAGCAACAGAGCACCTGTTAGCCCAAATAGAGCTCCTCAATAACAACTTTAGCAACATGATTGAAGAAATGAGGACTAGCAACAGGCAGATGCTGGAACAGTGGCAGATTATGAATGTAACACATGCACAGGTGTTGGCCATCCTCCAAGCCCAACACCAGCCTTATTATGGTCAGCATCCATATTCCTAATTTGCGTTGGATTTGCTCCACATGTTTCTTCTCCATCCCCACACTATTGACCTGTCTGGTGATCGCCACCCATATTGGTTCCTTTGTACCTATGCATCTGCCTTTAGAATGTCACCCATACAGTTCATGAAAGTGCTCAGAAACCCCACTTGCCAATGCCATATTTCGTGGCTGAGTAAAACACCCGCTCACACTACCATGCAGCAGGTTTTGCCCTAATGAGATACTGGCTGCCTGTTCCTGGGTGGGTGGTATAAAATAGGTGAGATTGTTGCCTGCCTAACATCGCATATTTTTTGGGTAAAGGATGTTGTTGGACTTGCTTGGGGGCTGGGTGTCATCGGCTTGGTGCAACTATTACTTGCAGCTGTGGAGTTGGCCGATTACTCAGGCCTGGCTACATTGTAATGCTGAAATGGTCCTCGCGCAGGAGAGGGTGTGGTTGTGGGCCTATGTAATCCTGCCCTACTGTTTGCCTTGCCCTTAAAACTAGGGCTCCCTATAGTACTGGATGTGGGTGGATGTGGAGCTTTCTGGCAGGAGGAACTATCCTTCACCATCCCTGAACTGACAAAACCCATTTGGACCGGAGTGTGGCCCAATGTATTCTTCCTTTGGCTAATGGATGTCCTCTTAGGCTGTGACTGCCCTTACCCACCTAATTTAACCTATGTCTGGTTAAATGTATACATGTACCAATTTAAGTTGTGGGTGAATTTGACCCTTTTATGTTATGTTGGCTTCCCATCAGATGTATTTGGCAAAATAAATTAATTGTTAACAAAAAAGCATTACGCTCAAATGTGTTGTTAAATATTTTAGTACTGAATATTATTTACAAATAATTAAATAAAATGATCAAATATAGACATTTGTTCCATGTCTAAAAATAATATATACAAGGACAACCAAATTTGGTAAACAAATGAGATACAAAGCCAAACATTAATTCCACACAAAACACAAAGAATATTAAGAAAAGAAAGTTGAAATCAAATGGGCCTGGACTGATTGGGCAGAACTACTCTGTGTGCCCTCACATATTTTGTCCGGTATGTCCATGGTGCCTGTAGAGGGGGACACTTCCACATACTGGGGGACCTGCTCCTTGATGGCAAAATTGTGGAGCATGCAATAATTATCTGGATGACTTTGTTGGGGGCATACTGCAGTGCCCTCCCCCCCCCGGTATGGTCCAGACATCGAAACCGGGAGTCCAAAGGCCCTCTCCACAATGGCCCGGGTCTTTCTATGGGCCCGGTTATAGGCCTCCTGGGCCTGAATGTGAGGGCGAAGGACAGTCATGTCATGAGCCATGGCATGAGTGGGTAACCCGAATCCCCTGAAAACAGAGCCAAAAAACTAAGTTAGGGTCAACTTGTAAACAACATGATTGTTTAGCATTTATTCAAGGCAAAAAAACATCCGTAGGTTTATACAGGGTTTGGCTTAAAAATTCAAAGGCATACAGTGAAAGGCTCTATAAATTATTAGTCCAAACTTACCCAAGAGCCAGCCACCAGACAAATTTCCAGACTCAAATCGGCCATACAAGCTGGAATTGCGCAGGATATAGGCGTCGTGGGTGGATCCAGGAAACCCTGCCATGACACTCATGAAGGTAAGGTCCAGGCCAACCACCGCTTGGACGTTGATGGAGTGACCCATTTTCCTATTCCTGTGAAACCAGACATACAGGTATTTAGTCCAAAATACTAATTTAAACAGATAAATATGCAAAATATTAGCTAATAAAGGCATCCTTATTCTAAACCTGTCTTGTTACAAATATGTATAGGTTAGTACTATAACAATCCAAAGTAATATTTTTAATGTTGGTTAAAAATCAGGTGTACATGGTAAGGACTAATTAAGGTCAACAATAAAATGATTCCTTCAGGTGTACATGGTAAGAACTAATTAAGGTACACATTAAAATGATTCCTTCAGGTGTACATGGTAAGGACTAATTAAGGTATACATTTACCTTATTTAGTTAAGACATGCATGCTAAGAATGGATTGAGATATAACTGAAAACATACTGTGAATACTTGATTTCTGGAAATTCATAATGTGGAACTAAAATACTTACCTAAATAAATACTCGTCAGCTGCTAGAGGAACCAAGGCAACATGGGTACAATCGATCGCACCCATGATGTTTGGCATGTCGGCTATATTAAAAAAGCCCAACTTAACCGCATTCCAGGCTACCATGTTGTCTGGGAAAGATATGTATTTGGGACACAGGGTAGCCATGCCATCCAAATACTTGGTTAGTGTGCGGCTCAGTGTAGGCTGGAACATTCCCACGGAGAGGGCACCCAGCCTCTGAAATGAGCCGTTTGCCAAAAATTGCAGGCGGCCAAGCATCTTGGTCATACCTGAAATTGCATGCCCCTTCCTTGTGGTGCGGGCTAACCATGGCTGCAGCTCTCTATACAAATTATGGAGGGAAACGCGGTTAAGGTGGGTGAGCTTGAACAGCTCAATGTCATGCATGCGATCGATGTCCATGCGTGTGCGGGGAAATCTGGCTTCTGCCATGCTGATGCAGATCAGCCCGTTGAGCTGCAAGCGATCGTGCTCATCAACGAAAGCAGCAAACATCTCTGACATCGTGCTTTCGGCTACAAAATTACCCCGTAAGCTGAGCGGAAATAAACCCGTTATATGGGGTGGGTGGTTATCGGCAATCAAGGCTTTGAATCATGCGCAAGCCCATAACAATAACGTAAGTTGTCCGACATATCGCAAAAAGGACGATAAACATACAATCATCGAATACGCGTATATGCGTATTCAGCCAAAAACTCACAAAAAATACACAGACACATGCGAAAGTGCATGTGAAAGCGGCTCTGAATCAGGCCTATTGTGTACAGGTTTGTACAATTCCATTCCCGATCGGGGGTGACCTGCTGTGTGAAACCCCTCAGGACACCGCAGCCAACTCACCTCCTCCTGGTCCCACGATGCGTCTGAGAGCAGCAGCTCTTATGGCCGCATCCTCCGCCTCCCTCTAACAGGGAGCGTGCCCCCTGCCAGCCATTCACAAATGCCTGGGCGGGCACGTGCGCTGCTAGAGGGAAGTGGAGGAAGCGGCCATCAGAGCTGCTGCTCTTAGACGAGCCATGGGACCGGGAAGAGCTAAGTTGGCTGCGTCAATCGAGGGGGGGGGGGGGTTCATACAGTGGGGCACACCCGGGGAAAGGAACAAAACCCAGGATAGTCAAAATCCTGGGTTTTGGTCCACTTTAAGACTAAAAAAGAGGCCTAAAGGACTGCATGGACTAGAAGTCTTATTATATTTCTATGTTAACTGTAAGGTAGGCTGAGTCATCTCATGTTGAGATCATTACCTGGGAGTTACTGGAAATGAAAGCTTGCATAATGAAACCGGGGGTCAAATGGAAATGCTATAATTAAGTCACCAGCCTGACTTGCAGCAGGAAGCTATTTAACATTCTGCATGACTGAAATTGATTTCTGAGAATAATGATGTAAATTGAATCCAAATGGACTTAGTAGCTTTCAGGAGCCACTTCTGAATGGATTTTAAGACTGAATGTTTTTTTTTGGATGAAAACATTTCAAAACCAAGTGATTAACTAGACACAAGAGCTAACACCACCAACGTCTCTTCAGGTGTCACCAGGGGTGGACTGGCCATAGGAGAATTCTCGGTGGGCAGTAATGCTCTGGGGCTGTTTGGGCATCTGATACTTATACTCATATCTAATTGCTACCACCCTAGCCCACCCTTGTCCTTCTAGATCTGTTCCACTGTTCCCCCTTAGCCAAGAAACCCAGTAAATATCTTGTCTTTAATACTATAACCTCAGCATCATGGCTTTAGAGGAGCGTATCCACCCTGCCATATTATCTGCCCTACAATTCCAAGGTTTTCGGCCATTGACTTGGTGGGCCTTGGAGTGCACTCAGTGAACGGCCTTGGAGCACATGGGGTAGCTCAACAGGGATGCCATGGGCTAGTTAATTGCTGGCCAAGCTGCTAAAATCCCAGGCTGATTTTTGGTTCCAGTCCACCACTTGGTGTCACAGGAGTCTAGGAGCCTCTGGGTTGAATTTAAGCGTGCATGGTGAAGAAGACCAATAAAATGTGCACAGTGCAAAAGATTGTTAAATGGACAATGGTTTGCTTTACCATTTGTAAAAAGCCAGTAGCATAAAGATAGACATGCAGGGGAAGATTGACCATAGTGATTGCCAGGAGAACTACCGGCTGGGTGGGTATAGCCCCTGATTCAAAACCTGTGCCAGAATTCACTCATTTCATTGCACCTCTGCGTCTAAACCACATAAAATATCCAAAGGGTTTATTCATTCCTTTAACCAGGAATTTGTCCTCCACTAGGAACCTAATTCAACAATGCATCAGACACTATTTTAAAAAATATATTTTCACTGTATATGGAACTTTATTAAAATGTGTCAATCCCAAAAAAGTTCTTGCCCCTTTCAGATTGCAGGAACAATTTCATGAACAGACTGCAAGCAAGACAAAATGTATACTTTCAATCCAAATTGACTTCTGATTATTGAAGATGGATTAAGGCAAAGCAAATGCCAGCCCCGGAGGCTGTTGTTGCTAGCTCAGCTACACATTTTTCCCAGGGCTGTTTAAAGTGGACCAAAACTGGCACATGGGCAGACTGTCTGGTTCAATCAGTGCTCCATATGTATAGCCCTGTACACACAGAACACTGCTGCTGGGCATGTGTAGGTGTGAGTGAGTGAGCTCCCTCACATCATCAGCAGTGGCCATAGCAGCAGTGTTTTGTGTGTACAGAGCTCGCTTCTCTCTTCTTGTGGACCTTGGTGTACAGACTTGACATACATTTGCTAATAGCAGCAAATTGCAAGCAAAATGCATGTTTTATGGAAGCAATTTTCATTACCTACAACCTGTTGCTATTAGCTGGAAAGTTTTACTTTGGGACCCATGTCATGACCCGGGCCCATGTCAGGCCATTCTGGGTTATGAGAAGCTTAGCCTTTACTTTGGGAACCATGTCATGTCCCAGGTCCTACCTCTTTCCTCACTAGATTCTAGGCATGAAGGTTATGGGGAGGCCGCAAACCATACAGTCAGTCTCCTGGCTTGACCCCTCCATAACCTATGCATAATGGCTTGACAGCCATGGTATGTCTGTGCTGCTGCTCACCTTGCCACAGCCTGCTTGCTGTTACTGTCCCTTACCCCATGGCCCACTGACACCCTTCTTGGTGGTGCTACTCCTTGCATTCAGGCACGTGTGTCATGTGTGGTGGTGCTTGTAGTACCTGGGACTGGGAGTGATGTCATGCACTCCCAGCCTGCTTCCTCTGTGTACAAAGCTGTGAAGTGCATCGCTGTTGGGCAGGGCCAATAGAACAACACAGGGTCCAGCCAGGATCACAGAACTCAGGTTGCAGCCACGCCACGGTGACTATCTTTAAAATTAATGCTGTGGGTGGCGTTCCGGGGTGTTCAGTGTGCTGGGGGCCTGTCCATCATGGGGGCCCAAGGAAAATGGCATTGATGCTCCCCCCAGAGGCTGGTCCTGAATATCAGTCCCCAGGGCATTAGAATTCTGTGCACTCGGGTGGTAAGGGAATGTCCTGGTTTGGAAATCAGGACACAGGGCAGTGAGATCGCTCTCAGCCAGGAGGCCAAGTTGAAGGCATAGGGCAACTACAAGCTGTCCCTAAAAAACACAGACCAGGAACAGAGAGGGTGGGGGTCACAGGCTGAGGATAGAGACTTGGACTGGGAATAGGTGAGGGGGTAACAGGGCTGGGAACAAGGCGTGGAGGCTTACGTTGGGAGCCGCTTATCGATGGAGAGCCAGAACCACTCCAGCAAAGTCTGCGATAGGGGAGGGTACACTAGGCCCCGGCATGTCCTGTGGTGGCCACAGACTTGAGAAAGAGAAAACAGACGGTATACCATATGGCAGTGTTCTCAGCTGGGGAGGTAAAATACCACTGCTTTGTTTAGCCAAAGTTGCTAATGAGCTTGCCTTTTACAGTGGAAGAATTATGGGAGTTGTAGTAAGAAAAGATACTAAGAGCTTTACTAAAAGGCAAGAAGCCACTCCAATTTGACCGAGGCAGAGTCAGGGGAATTTAGGAAACTTGGAAGCAGCATGTTGATCTTGCTAGTAAATCACAGGTATGGGCACACAATCCTAACACAAATGTTCATTTTACATCCCAGATGAGAAACAAGATAAGGCAGAACACCATAACCTGGCTAAAGATACAAAACATACCAAGATATTAAAGCCCTTGGCTCATATGCTGGGAGCTTCGAAACACATTATGAGGCTCTTAAAGTGGACCAACACCCTCCCATGATCGGCCCGGGAATCTATAAGATTCCCGGACCAATCAGACCCCTCACTGCGGGGCACCCCGATCGGGGGTGCCCCGCTGTGTGAAACCCCCAGAAACTTCTAAATCCCTACCTTATCCACGATCCAGCGGTGCCCGCCGCCGCCTCCCGCGCGTCCCTCTAGCAGGACGCGCACCCACGCCGGCCGTCTGTGAATGGCCGGCGCAGGCGCGCGCCCTGTAAGAGTGACGCGCGGGAGGTGGCGGCGGGCGCGCTCTCTTGTCTGTCGCTGCCTCCCGCTTGTTCGTTGGCGGGGATTGGCAGCGGCGGTCATGTGGGAGCGAGGAGAGGTGAGTTTTCGGGGTTTCTGGGGGGTTTCACACGCCGAAGTGGACCAAAACCCAGGATAGTCAAAGTCATGGGTGTTGGTCCACTTTAATCTTCCTTTCCCCCTCTTTCCCTCTCTCTCCCTAGCCCTAACTTCTCCCCTTCCTTCTCCATACCCCTGTTTTCCCTGTGTGGGAGGCAGAGGGACTGCTCAAGGTTGATAACTGTGAACAGGATT
The DNA here is from genome assembly GCA_027917425.1 of Gastrophryne carolinensis. Classification (NCBI taxonomy): domain Eukaryota; kingdom Metazoa; phylum Chordata; class Amphibia; order Anura; family Microhylidae; genus Gastrophryne; species Gastrophryne carolinensis. Next base: position 127,068,786 of record CM051238.1, read on the forward strand.
TCATCCCTGAACCCCTCAGAATGCTATCTTGTCACACCAGGCCGGAGAGGATGACATAATATTCATAAATATTCATAAAATTGACAAATGGAGATCTATACTCTTTATTGTGCTATTATTTGCCTTCCCTTGCAGACTCACATTGACTGAATTCCTTGATGTTTAAACATATTTAGTTGACTGGTAGCGCACTGTATTATTTAATTACTGACCTTTGAACATTGCAATTTGTGCTGCATATCTCAATAAAAGTAATTTCATCAAATGAGAAAAAGTATTTTTTTCTTCAAACAAGGCCAGGTATCTTGTCCAAACATTTTTGTCCTGCTTCTCTACAGATGCGGTAAGCTGTAATAATGGATGCCATCAGAATTAGGAGGTATAACTAAAAAGAAAGTTGTAAGTGTGATTAAACGAGGACTTACAATGTATAAATATGTATTTCAATTTGTTTCACTGTGTGTTTCTTGTTATTTTGTTATTTCTAGGTGAATACACAAAGCCACTTAGGAACATGTTTGTATTTTGTATTGTATTTAAATAAGATGTAATATATAATGTTTATGTGAATCCTATCAATGTGGATTTTTTAGTATAAGGTTAAGTATAGAAGTTACCTGGCTATCATCCACAAAACCCTAGTGGTCCCCAAAAGTCAGTTACCTTTGTGGTAGAGCCCAGTGGGGAAGGGCTGTTTATGACAATGTCCATAGGGATTGGGACCCACACAATTCTAGCCCTTTGTGGCAGTGCCCGAGGGGGCTTGAACCTTTGTGAAAGTGCCCAGGGGAGATTGAGACCTTTGTGGCACACCCAGGGCAACTGGAAATTTCATGGCAGTGTCCAGGAGGATGAGAACCTTCATAAATATGGCCCTTGTGACTAAAACCCATACCACAAATCCCCGTAAAGTGGATGTCCACTCTCAGGATCCTTTTGCCTCAGCCCCGCTCCCTAGCGCTGAGGCAAGAAAGAAGGTTACAAAGTAAATTCAGGTCCTGAGTACAGTCACGTTGTGTAAAGAGGAGTGAACCTGAACCACATTGTACGAATCCTTGCCGAACACTGCAGGTTTGGGTCCCTAAAGTCGAATACAGACTTCAGCCAGGGTTCGGCTCGCGACTGAACAATGAAGCTGGTTGATGGGCTCAGCAGACAATCAACCAGCTTTTAGCCCATAGCAGCCACAGCAATGCCCGGTATGGGCATGGCTCGGACTAGCCAGGTAGGACATGTGTCCCTGTGCAGGTAAAGCTAGGTACAGATAGGCTCTCTCCTGCCCCATGCAGAAAAATAATAGAAACTCCTCTTAAAGCGGAACTACACTCCCTTCCTCCATTGGATGGGGGACTGGAAACAGCTATGCAGCAACTGAGGCCTGCTTCATTGTAGTGTGCAGCTATTTCCTGTCCTCCATGGGTGATTGCTGCATTGCAGTGTGCAGCTATTTCCTGTACCCCATTCCTGATTGCTGCATTGCAATGTGCATCTTTTTTCTATCCCCCATTCCTGATTGCTACATTGTAATGTGCAGATATTTTCTGTCCCCCATTTCTGATTACTGCATTGCAATGTGCAGCTATTTCCAGTCCTCCATTCTTGATTGCTTCATTGCAACATGCAGCTACTTCCTGTCCCTTATTTATGATTTCTGCATTGCAATGTGCAACAATTTATTTTCCCCATAATTTTTTTTTTTTTATTTTATGTATACTTTCCTCACCCCCGTAGTAAGTTATTACTTACTACCCCATTTTACAGCTATTTTTGAGTCACCAAATTCGTGTCCCTATTGATTTCAATGGGGCATCCAAACCGAACTTTTGTTCAAAGTTTGTCCGAACTCCCATGGGTTTGCTCAACACTAACCTTTAGTAGAAAGCACTTCCTTACTCTGTGTGCGGTGGTGTCCACCCATTTACTTAAATGTACAGGTGGGAGAGCGCACATAGCTGGGAGTTGCCGCTTTGTGCTCTCTCTGTCCAACAGCAGCACTGGCCCCTGAGAGCAGCACTGGGCCGTGGGTAAGGTAAGAGTTTTTTCTTTGTTACTGCAGTAGACAATATAAACTATTGTAATGTAAGTTTATGCACACACACACACTTTATTTGTGTTTATTTAGTTAGCTTTGAAGGCATAAACAACTGAATATGAGACTGCGACCGAATACGTTTTCTATTAGAGCCAGATAATTTATAAGGGAACTGGTGGTTTATAACCTAAAACAATAAGATACAAGTTACAGATGTAGCCACCTGTACTGTTTCCCATGGCTTAATGGGTTATGTGGAACTAGTGAAGATGTCTTCTCTGGCCGTTGTGTTGAAATTCAATACCCTGACAATTTGAGATAGGCTGCTATTCAGTGTTCTCAAGACCAGGAGGAGTATGAGAACATGGCCTATCTTAACTACAACAGACACACTGGCCGTAATTCAGTAACAGTTGAAAAAAAATCTGGTATGAAAAAATGCACTTTAGCTGAAAAAATCCTAAGAATGTCACTGTTACTGAATTACCAGCCAGGAAGATGATGAAAGTCAATGACACTTTTATGGAGGACCCCAGCCAGGTATGTTTGCCCCTCCTCTGACTGGGTCCAGTGTTTGTGGGATGTTTGGACACAGCTGACATGGGGCCCAAAACCTGGGCCCAGCCATCACAAAAAGGTAATGGGGGCCCAAACCTTACATTTTATATTACCTGGCTGGGCTCCCATAACCTAGAATTTGAGTAGAATCTGTCACCACCCACCTGTTCAAAGCATGGGGCCAAGCCATTACACATTGGTTATGGCGGGGCCTAGCCAGGAAGTACAGACTGACTGTATGGTTTGTGGCCCCCATGACCTATATGCCTAGAATCTGGTGGGAAAAGTGGTCAGGCCCGGGGGCATGACATGGGCCAGAAGTAAAGGCTAAGCCCCCCATAATCTAGACTGGCCTGAAATTGGTAAGGATATTTGCCCCCAAAGTAAAATTTGCCAGTGCGCGGCTCTCACCCCAGCAGCGGCAATAGCAGCAGTGTTCTGTGCAGGGCTCAGAGATCTTGGTGTACACAATTGGTGTACAGTTGCCAATAGCAACAGATTGCTGGTAGAGAAAACTGCTTCCATAAAACATTTTACTACCTGCAATCTGTTGCTATTAGCATCCGTACACCAAATCTGTACACCAAGATCTACAAGAAGAAATACGTGAGTCCTGTACACAGAGAACACTGCTGCTAGCCATGTGTAAGCAGTGGTGTAACTATAGATGATGAAGATGTTGCGACTGCACCAGGGCCCAGGAGGTCAGGGCCCCCTCTTATTATTTCTCATCCACATTATTTATCATATTTGGGCTCACCTAGCATCATTTGGAGAGATGAAGCACCATTCGTCTCTGCTGTTTCAGTCTTTAACCCTTCTAGCGCCAGCTACGTGAGTCTCACGTAGCTGCCTCTCCAGCCGTTAAGTGCCAGCTATGTGAGACTCACGTAGCTGACTTTATATATTTTTGGTCTGGTGTCTTTTTTCTTTTAACTATTTGTGAACTGGTAAGGGGTCCATGAGACCCCTTATACCAGTTCACAAGGCTCTGGGGCTGGCAATCACCTGCGACTAGCGGGTGACTTGCCATAACCCCCAGCCCCCCCATTACCTGCCTCCCCAATGGCCGGGGGGGGGCAGAAGGGCCCGGGCCACTTAGTGGCTATGTGGGTTAGCAGCCTGCAGGGCCAGGGGCCACCAACGCTGGCCCCTGCGCCCTGTTCTACAAGCCCGCATAGCTGGTCCAGGTCTGTAATGCTGGGTAAGGGGGACCCTACATCATTTTTGTTGGGGGACCCATATGGGGGACCCATATGTCATTTTTTTTACATTAACCCCTCCCCTGTATCCTATCTGAAATCTCCTAAACTGCTGTTTCAGTTTGGGGGAATTTCCTGGACAGGAAAGGGTGTATACCAATACATATGTGGTACCGTTGGAACCGGGAGAAATAGGGCTTTCACATGCAATAAGATTTTAGTAACAAACTTACATTTTCTATTACAAAAAAAATACTACAAATTGTAAAAAAATTGATTTTTTAAATTTTTTTGCACATATTTCACCCAAAAGTATTGCGAATACACTAAAAAAAGGCCAAACAAGGCATACTCAACAAGCCCAGCTAAAAAAAAAACAATATATAATTTTCCTGGAAAATCCCTGGAAATCCCTTCATAAATCAAGGTTGAACATGTGTAGAGCAAAAAAGTGAAAAGTAGTCTGGCAACAGAGTGTAACAAAAAATCTAGGTAGGCTGGCCCCTAAAGGGTGAATTGTCTATGTGAGCATTTAATGTTCACACCAGGGGCCACATCACAATTATTTATGCCACTGTGTGAAGGTTGAGTGAGTCTCCCTCACTTCAGCAGCAGCCATAATGTGTTCTATGTGTACAAGGCTTACTAATCGCTTCTTGTTCTTGGCGTGTACAGACTTGCATCATACGGTTGCTAGCAGCAAGGTAATGAAAATTGCTTTCATAAATCATACATTTACCACCGGCAATCTGTTCCTATTAGCAAATGTACGCCGAATCTGTAAACCGAGATCTACAAGAAGAGAGAAGTGAGCTCTGTACACACAGAACACTGCTGCGGTGGCTGCTGCTGTGGTGAGGGAGCTTACTTACACCTACACATGCCCGACAGCATTGTTCTGTACAGGGCTACACATATGCAGCACTGATTTGGTTCGGTTTTGGTCCACTTTAAACTATGTGTAGCCCTGGGAAAAATGTATAGTAGAGCAATCAACGACTCCAGGGCTAGCCATTTTGGGATGCCCCAGGGGCAAGATTGGCCAACCACACAAGGTTCCTCTTTAAAAGTGTCTTGGCGGGTGTTGGTCTACCTCTTTGTTGGGCATTTCAAAAATGGTCCATGCATGTGCCGTTGGATCGCGGTCAGATCGGTTTTACTGGGGAAAAAAAGATTAATTGTGGGGGTGATCTGGGGGTTTCATACACTGAGTGTCTTTTTTTTATTATATGAGAATAATCTCTATTTGGAGGGGGGTTATGTTTATTTTGCAGGAAGGGGCTGGAGTGGCCCTTTAAGTTACTCTGTTCATCTCACAAAGGGCTAAATTTAACCAATTTGGAGCTAAGTTGAGTATGACGACATCTGTACATTACATTTTAACAAACTTAGTAAGCAAAATGTCTTTCCATATTGAGAACTGCTAACAGGCAGACATAACGTTAGAAATATTTGTCACTAATAATTTCATTTAAATTATTCTGTTTCTTCCCTTTAGTTTATGACAAAGCAGAAAACTGTGGTGATTTTAAACATGGTGCACATATCCCTTTTTTCCAGCTGAATTATTCATACCTATAAAATACGTTTATTTCCTTTTCTATTCTGCTATCCACAGGCCTGTATGATGTGTTTGTTTATGGCACCTTACAATTCAACCAAAGTTTTTGCTTAAGGTAATTCAAGGAAAAATACAGTAGGCACCTGTGTGTAAAGCATATTACAACCTTGTGTTATAAAAATATTTATATATAGAAGAGAAGATGCATTTAGATAAGTAAACACGGAGTATATACACACATCATGTATAAGGTGATGGCAGTGAGGCAATTTTTGGGCAATATTTACCAGTCTGGAATACTAAAATACCAAATAATAAAAATGTTTAAATATGTAAGTAGCTCTGGGCAAATTCCGCTGAACAAAAATTTAGCTTGGGTACCCACTCTTAAGCTGAACCTGAACTTCTGGGAGCCCCTCCACCATTCCTCACCCATGGGTAGAGGGGGCCCCCAGAGGCAGAATTGTGACCGGAACTGTGAAGAGAAATAATGTGGTTTGGTGGGTGGGGGAATGCTTTAAATGAATGCAGAGTGTTCAGCAGCAAGCAGCTGTGTACTTCCGTGAGCCTGCGATCCAGACCGCAGTCGAATGAGTGAGAACACTGACAGAAGCTAGCAGCACTTCTAGTGCCAGCTGTCAGTGTACTCACTCATGGGAGCGGCAAACATCTTTATGAAGCCCAGGCCAGGGCCTACTTGACAAAAAGAACCTTGACAGGATCATGGGGCTTAGGTAAGTTGTACAGCAGTTTCCATCTGCTGTACACTTTAGGTAAAGCTGGTTGATGGGCTGCTCGGGCCAAACGCAGAACTCAAACACGGATTTCTGCGGTTTTGGTTCACCCATCACTATATGTAAGTAAACGCAGACTGTATGGCTTCGGTATGATGGAGAAGAAAAAATCCCTGTTAGACTTACGGGTAACAGCTTTTTCAAGCACGACCTTCAGCATGACCACATGGAGAAAGAGCGGCTCCACCCCCTGGGAGGAAACATAAACTGAACAGAGGTTAAAAGCCCCATCCCTTCCTCCCCACCTCAGTTTTTATAAAGTAACCTAAGCTAACCCTAGGACTATTGGTGAGTAATAAACAGTCATGCTGAAGGATTCTTGAAAAAGCCGTTACCGGTAAGTCTAATGGGGATTTTTCCAAATCATCCTTCAGCATGACCACACAGAGAGGATTGGGCAAGTAATTATACCTTAGGATGGGAAGCTACAAGTAGTGCCCTTCTACCGAAGGCATGGTGTTTTGCAGATAGTAGATTGAGTCTATAGTATTTTGAGGAAGGTGTGGAGTGATGACCACATTGCTGCTTAGATCTCTTCCAAAGAGGCGCCAATCTGCCTAAGATGCTGACATTGCTCTTGAAGAATGGGCAGACACCTCCTCTAGTAGAATATGTTTGTGCAATAGTCTGTTTTTTCCATCTGGCTATAGTGGACCTCGAGGCTGCTACGCCTTTCTTTTTTCCCCTGAAAACACTAAAAGTTGTTCCGCTATATACCATTCTCTGGATATTTCCAAATTAATGTTCAGAGCTCTTCTAATATCTAGCAATGAGAGATCTTCTTCCTTGCCTGGTCTTATCGGTAATGTCAGAAGAAGTATCTCTTGCGACCTGTTAGCAGAAGTCACTATTTTTGGCTAAAATACAAAGGATTAGGTCTAGGTATGACTTTGGCTGGGCATACTGAACAATAGGGCCCCTTCATAAATAAGGCCTGCAGCTCACTTGCTCACTCGCCTGGCAGAAGTAATGGCTAGCAGGAAGCAAAATCTTAGCGACAGCCATTTCTCTGGAACTTCCTCTAGAGGTTCAAAAGGAGGTTCTATTAGTCCTTTTAATACAACTGACAAGTCCCATGTAAGAAAAACCCTTAAAGGATGACTGTCTTTTGTGAATAACTGACTTGAAAAAATGATTGATTAGTTCATTCTGTCTCAATTTTTGTTAGAGAAAAACTGATAATGCAGAGGTCTGAGTCTATAATGTACTTGCATATAGCCTCTTCTCGAAACAAAATTCGAAGGAAGGAATTCGAGGACTGTGGCCATCTCTTTTTTTTCTTCAACTTGTTAACTTCCCAAACAGCAGAAAAGCATTTCCATACCTTTTTGTAGATTTGTCTAGTGGTTAATTTTTGACTGGCCAAAAGAGTTTTAATCACCCTAGATGAACAGCCCTTACTTCTTAGGATGGTCTCTTTAAGATCCATGCTGTCAGCAAAAGCTTTGACGGATTTGGGTGAAGAATGATGTCCTGATGAATGATATTCGGAATGTCTGAAAGTCGCCAGGGACCCTTCTTCACCATTCTTCTTAGTTCCGCGAACCACACTCTTCTTGGCCAAAAAGGAGCTGTGAGGACAACCTCTTCTTGTGCTATTCTGTGGATTACTTGTGGCAGAATTCTGAAAGGAGGAAAGGCATAAGCAAAATGAAATCCTCCATGGCTGAGCTTCAGCATCCACTGCTAATGCACCCTTTCCTCTTGTCAGAAAATAAAATATCTTGCACTTTGTATTGCTAGCGTTAGCAAACAGGTCTATCTGCAGGAGTCCCCAAGTACTATTTGAAGAAAAAAAACATTTGGTCCAGACACCACTTTGTCCGCTGAACCCTTACTCAACTTAAATAGTCTTCCAGAGTATTGAGAGTCCCCTTCCGATAAACTGCCGAGATGGACCGTACTTGCACCTGTAAGGGTAGAAAAATGAAATTTGACAGATTCATTAGAGCCAAGAATTTGATCCCCTTTGATGATTTAGATAAGCTGTTAAGGCATTGTCTGGCCATATCTGTATCTCTGTCTGCTATTACTATTACTGGCTGAAATTGATTCAGTGCCAACTTGACTGCCAGGAGCTCTCTGAATTTTGAGGACATGGTCGCCCAAGATCTTGTCCACTTTCCCTGAACCTGGTTACCATCCAAGTGGGCTCCCCAACCCCAACTGCCATTTGCGCTGGTGTGAAACCAGCCTAAATGTTTTATATGCTGAAGGTCTGTGCATGCTATTTTGTACTCTGCCTAGTGCTTTAAGGCCCTGGTGAAAATTGTCAGCAACTAGCTTTTTACCTAGCAGGTCTAAATTATGTAGGAGCTGCTATTCCCCATGCACGATTGTTCCTCGTGCTTGGCTGACAACCTAAGCAACTAAATACAGTACTAAAGTTGCCAACAAACAACCTAATGCCAGCACAAGACCAGTGGAACTGAAATGAACTAAAAACCACAAGGAGGCAAGTTCACATTGCACAGGGACCTCTAGAAGTTGGAAAAAGGGAAGCAAGTATATCCTTATGTTACATTGAGTTGTGCTGATCAGGGTGCCCTGGAACCGGCACAGACCGTGAATCGGGAAACTGGGCAAAGTTTTGGTCCCTCGCCCCAGGCCATTCCGTTTTAACACATTTGTGTGCATGAGATAGGATTCCAGGAGAGACTGCACTGCACCAGCTACTGTAATGTCCTCCGTGATCATGGGGCCTTTCTGAGTGCATAAAGAACGATTAAGAAGCAGACTCTCCCCTTTCTCTGTACAGTGGATGGTGCTTCCACCTGGCATGCCCCAGAGAACTGCAACCAGAGGTTCAGCAAGAAGGAGGAAAAAACTGCTAAGACATGTAATGCAGTGGCCATAAAACTGTTGGTTCTCATGTAAACAAAATAAATTATTAATGTAAAGTTTGTTGAAAGCTTAATACTTTTTTTCTTGAGATGACTGAAAACACACACAGTCATGAACTTTCTCTGGCCTTTAGGAGAAGGAACATAATACAGGGCATGTGCAACATAGTTTTGCTGCTGCGTATCATCGCTTTTGATAAAAAGTGCTTGAGTTTGAGCTTACATACAATTATATGTTTAATTAATTATCTACTCTTCCTACAAAAGTTACATTAATTATACTTGAAAGAAATGTTCCTTTTTATTCTATCGGCTTCACAGGCCTGGCACCCAGGGTGGTAGGGAACCATAACAACCAGTATACTGGGATGGGGGTGTACTAGATAGCTAAATAGCATGCAATCGTACAATGCATAAATGTACAAGCAGAGAGAGCTGGGCACACTGGCTGGGGCCCACCGGGCTGTATAAGGAAATTATCACAGTTCCTACCCAGTGAGCACCAGGGGCTAGGTGTCAGTAACAGCTTATGTAGTAGGATAGTAGGAGTGAATATACCTAGGTAATTAGAATACTATATCTGTAATGGGCCAACAGATATACCCACAGTTGGCAATATATTGCAGTGACAGAAGACATATATAGACGCAGTATGCAACTGCTCAAGATATATACATACAGACCAGATTCAGTAGTCAGCTGCTGTCTGGTGAGCTTCCAGGACTATAGGCTCGATTCAGAGGCACATTCGTCTGCACTTCCGTAGCTGTCTGTGAAAGTTTTTGTGGGTGTTTGTCTTCTTTTTTTTCATTCGGGCAAATGTGTATATGCGCTTTCGATTAACGAATGCAAATTTGCGTTAGTTCGGGTCATTTTCCCAACCAAATCTGATATTTTTCGTTCGTTCAGATAACTTACGTTATTGCTATGGGCTTGCGTCTCATTCAGAGAGCTGATTGCCGACGGACCACCACCCTATAAAGCTGTTTCCTTTGCGATCCCCTTACGGGACCATTTTGACCTCGAGACTAGCAGCTATGGACGACTCTAGTGCATTAGAGGAGCATGAGGATCTGCAGCTCATGGGCATTGAAATTGTCCGGAGGGCTGAGACCAGATTGCATCGGCAACGCATGCACATCAATGGCATGTATGATGTTGAGCTCACCAGACTTAATCGCCCTTCCCTCCATAAATTGTATAGTGAGCTGGGCCATGGTTAGCCCGCACCAAAAGGATGGGGCAAGCAATTTCAGGTATGATCAAGATGCTTGGCTGCCTGCAATTTTTGGCGAACGGCTCGTTCCAGAGGCTGGATGCCCTCTTCGTGGGGATCTCCCAGCCTACGCTGAGCCGCGCACTATCCAAGTTTTTGGAAGGCATGGCTATCATTACTCGGAAATATATTTGTTTTCCTGACGACATGGTAGCCAGAAACGCGATTAAGCTGGCATTTTATAACATCGCTGACATGCCCAACGTCACGGGTGCCATTGACTGCACCCACATTGCCCTGGTGTCTCCGGCAGCCGACGAGTATATCTACAGGCAAGTACAATCAGTCATATTTTGTTTACATTTTTTTTTGTTTATGTTAAAACAATTCCAAAAAGTCCCTCCGTGTAAAATGTCCCTCCATTTTATAATTCCCTCCTTGTAATTAATCCCTCCTTGTAAATTATCCATCCTTTAAAATAATCCCTCATTTAAAATAATCCCTCCTTGTAATTATTCCCTCCTTGTAATTATTCCCTCCTTGTAACTATTCCCTCCTTGTAATGTATATCTCCTTGTAATGGATCCCTCCTTTTAATTCCATCATTTTAATTCCCTCCTTTTAATTATTCCCTCCTTGTAAAGAGACCCTGTGGAACCATGGACCATATTCAGTTGCATATAAATTTCACATGTGTTCACCAAGGAAACATTTTAATGTGTACCTGAAATAGACACTTCTAAGTTAATCTTTCCTTTTTCAAACATACATATTCTTTTTTTGCTAAACAAAATACTTATGTACTTGTTTCTTGCTATTTTTATTGGGCCACAGGTTTTGCTTAGGGTGTGATTAGTTAGTGTTTCCCTAGTTTTCCTTGACTTGCTAATGTTTTTTGTTTGTTTTTTTTATTCCAGGAACCGCAAAATGGGCCACTCAATGAATGTCCAAGCAGTGGTGGCCCCGGACATGCGGTTCCTTAGTCTGCACGCCGGGTTCCCAGGCTCATCCCATGATGCCTACATTCTTCAAAGATCTGGATTGTACGGTCGGTTTGAGTCTGGGGAATTTTCTGGTGGATGGCTCCTTGGTAAGTTGACGCCAATAACGTCCTTTTTTTTTTTATATGTATGGCTATGAATTTAGTTTGTGTCCCAAGATATGAAACTATGCCTATTTGAACACCTTGTTTATTTATTTATTTTTTTTTCCCATTCAGTATGGATCTTAATTTAATTTAAAGAGCTTTAAGATCCCTTATGAGGTACATCATTATGGGGAGAAGAGAAGCTAAGAGCAGATTTATCTTGAGTGTACATGCCTTCCCTTCCCCCCCGTTTCTTTTCTTTTCTCCTTTTCTTCCCCCTCCTCCCCTCCCCTCCCCCTCTCTCCCCTACCTGAACACCTTGTTTAGATGTGAAACACTACCTTAACCATTAGATTTTTCAAACAACAAAGCCTTGCCAAATGTTAGTTCTGCATTAGCAAAATGTTAAACATGAATTTAGAGTAAAGTAAGAATTAGTCTTCCCCACACTCTGCTTAAATTATGTCCTTGAATTTATAATAGGGTCTGCGCCATCTTTGATTATATGCATTACACTTACTGAGTAAAGGAGAGCGGGATAAAGTGCAGGGGGCGGGTTACAGCTGTTTTGGACTCATACAAAGCAGATACAGGGTCTTGAAAAGTTAAGACATCCAAGAATGCTGAGCAGCACAGTCCGAAACCAATACCTGTTAGCAGTCTGACTGAATGGCCCTCATCCGCCATCTTGGATGTTTAATTTGTTCCTACATCTATTTGATGTTTTTTGGCTTTTTTTTGGCCTGTGCACTATGTATGCTCATGCTGTGTAGCAAATGTGACCTAGCCTCTTAGTCATGTTGATGGCCCGTTTTGGGGATTCCATTTATGGAGTAATGTGTAATTTATGTTTTTTATAATACATTTTTGCAGGTGATTCCGGCTATCCACTCCTTCCGTGGCTGTTGACGCTCATCCTCCGGCCCCAGAATGCAGCCGAGGAGGCATATAAAAGGGCGCACAGGAAGACCAGGGCTGTGGTGGAGAGGGCATGTGGCCTATTGAAGACCCGCTTCCGATGCTTGGACCATACCGGGGTGTACTTCAGTATGACCCCAAAAAGGTCATAGATATTATAATGGCCTGTGCAGTGTTGCATAATTTTGCTATATTGCAGCGTGTACCCCGGTATGTGGATTTGCCCCCCTCTCCACCCACCGATGACTCAGACGAGGACTATCGTGGCCCACCGAGTGCGTCTGCCCAAACCGTGCGGAGTAATTTAATAGAGACACATTTTGCTTAATTTGGTGTTCCTTTGTCTGTTTTGTCCCTTTTATTGTTTGTTAATTGTGTTTTTGGACCTTTGTGTTTGTATGTTTGTTTCTTACTTTTACAAACAGTAACTAATTAATTACAAACAACCTCACACCTGATTTTAGACTCTTTTTTTTTTTTTGGTTGTTCCAAATTTGTTAGTGCCTACTTTAGGTCATCTTTATTCACCAAAAACATAAAGGCATAAACTTTGTCAACAACAGGTTAATTACAATTTTATGGTGATTATTTCAAAAGCAAACATTGGAGTTCATGGTCACTCCCATAGTTCCATAAAATACATAGTCAAACCACAAATGAAAGTTTTGGCAAATCAGGCCACATAGCAATTGGCCAGAGGCAGGAGTTTTAAAGTAAGGCACTCCTGTCAAAAGTTTCATACAAATGAAAATTCAAAAAACATGTGTGACAAGCATTGCCATGTCCAGATTTGTCAGCAAACAAATAGGCCCACAGACACACCCTCTCCTGCTTGGCCACATTTGCCAAAGACACAGGTGTAAAGCAGCCAAACCTATGTCACATCTACACCTGTTACTCAGTGGGCCACCCAAACAAGAACCCCCAGTCCCAATCCAAGTCCAGTTCAATATCAGCCAGGGGTCAAGGTAGTAGTTTGCCAGGCCAGAATGTCCCCCAATCATGCCTACAAACAGGAGGAGCCAGAACCAATGTAATTTGCCACAAGCATGCAGCGCAACAGCTTGAGTGGCAGGTTCATTGAGGCTTCACCTCCGGCATTGGCTAGTTGGTTACCTCAGCACTCTAATGAGCTATATGGGCGCAAATCCAAAGCAAACAAGCAAAGCCATACCAAAAGGGTATATTGGTAGGGCTCACCAGACAGGTCAATTCAGTGGGGATGTAGAGCAAAGATGTGGAGCAGATACAGGCCAAATAGGCCTTAAAATTGGGGATGTTCATAAAACACAGGTTGGGGCCCTTGGAGGTGGGCCCTCACCTGGGCCTGTGTGGCATTCAGAATCTGCAACTGTTCCAACATGTTTCTATTTGAAGTTCGAAATTCAGCCATCATGGCACTGAGATTGTTAGTTAAGGTGGCCATGTGGCTGTTGCTATTTCGAACTTCCTCAAGCATGAAAATAGTAAAGAAAGAACAGCGCTTATAGAAATGCTCAGCTGCAGCCTGACCGGTTGGCTAAACCGTGGGGTTGAGAAAACAATAAAGGTGATAGACCTAGCAGACAACAGACAAGCTGCCTGTGGCTGTCAGTCTATCTGCAGGCGCGCTAATTTCTGTAGGATGCTCAGGTGTTTGGGATAAGATGGATGTTTAATCTTATCCTTGTTTTCCAAGTATCCTTAAATATTGTTGTTACTGCAAAGTCAAATGAGATTTTTGCGTTTGCAGTTTAATATTTATTACTCAATACATTTATAAAGTAACATACCTACTATAGAATTGACTCGAAATAGGTAAAACGAAATGGGACTTACCCACCAGGCCCGGCGGTAAACACCTAACCTGGGTCACTTTTGAATATGACTTATAGTTTAAGTAGATGAGGATCCCACTCTGTGATGTAGAAAGACGACTTCTTTTATTCAAATTAAAAGTGGAGATGCAAGACAGACCATGGAACGTGCCACAATCAATAATCTGTGAATTGTATACAGCAGTCCATTTAAAACTTCAACAGCAGCTCCTCTATGTATATGGCGCTGGCATGAATTCCCAGGGTGTGTATCCAAAAGTTCAGAGCTTGTCTATAAGCTCTACACAGTCCGTTAGTTGATCTGGCACTGTAATAATTGGATAAGGTGGCCATGTGGCTGTTGGACCTAAATTCAGTCAGCATGGAGTTTAATGTTTCTAATTGCCCATGAAGATGCTTGTGGTTTCGTTGATTTTGGAGGCGAAATAGCCGCCTCTCATGGTGCCATGCTGACTCCATCATCGGCGCCCCTCCCCTGGGAAACTGGGAGACATAGTCGACTACGCCTCCCTATTCCCCGGGTTGGGGGGTGTGCAGATGATGTGCCTCTAGGTCCACCAACAGCCACAGCTCTGCTTGGCAAATCCTCAGCAGCAGAGCTAACACTGGGGACTGTCAGCTCAGTCTCTGCATGCTGCCCACGATGGGCTGGCAGCATGCAGCCAGCTTCACTCTGCTGCTGAGGATTTGGTGTAGAAACATGTTGGGACAGTTGCAGATTCTGTCCCAGGGGGAACTGTTCCGAAGGTCCAATGAAGGGTCCATCCTCCTCCAGCTCCTGGATTTCCTCCATCAGTGTGTGGGTCTGTTGGGGCATGTAAATTAAAAGGTTCAGTTTGGGGAATACATATGTAATTCAGCACAAAGAAACATGGCAAGGCACATGCATAAGCAACATTATAAAAAGACACTTACCGTATATATCGGATCCTGGGTTCGAGACAGCACGGAAGTAGACGGCATGGTAAAACTGGATTCCCCACTAGCTGAGGGATGATGCTGGGTTGCATTGTGGCAAAGAAGGCATGTTAACACACAACTGGGCATTGGTGATGTGTAAAAACACATATGGTTCACTCAAACATGGCCCATGCATGAATGGCAACTCCCCCCAACAGACCAAGTTTAACTTGACTATGAATGCCATTATCTGTTAGATGTATTAGTCAACAAATACATACACATTGGTCTCCTTAACCAAAATAAACATGCATGTACTGGCTGTTTTGAGGCTTCACACATCCCTAAAAGCCCATTATGGGCTTGCAAATAGCATTTGCCATTAGATTAAGCTGGTTGCCATTCTTTCTAGGTCAAACTTTCAAGCACCCCAGATCAAGTCTTTCTGAGCAAAGCACAGCTCAAACCCAAATTGGCTACAGATAAAGATGGAAGTGTTGTATGTAATTGACTCTAAATACATAACAGGCAGTCCTTTGCTAATCTCAATAGTGTTCCTCCAGACTCTCCAAACTTTTGTATGGCCAAGGAAAAAAGCAAATGATGAGTCGCCACACATAACACACCCTGTTTAAATTGTTACCTCCACTACAAGGCACACCCTAGGGGCATGTGTTAATCTATGGCTTTGTGCCTCATTTTATATGTAGATCACATTTCACATACTTACTAACCGGCAGGAATAGTTGGAATGTCCGTGTCCTGTCGTGACGAGTGTCCCTCTAAAGCCACAGGATGTAGCAGGCCCAGCACCATCTCCTCAGCTCGGGTAAATTGCAGTTTTGTGGGGAATCTGCCGCCAGTTTGTAAGCTGAAAAAGAAAGTGGGACACATTTAGCTAAATGTTGCCAATACAAGACGAAGACAAATCCACAAAGTATATATATACCTGTAATGATGCCATTTATTTTCTATCTTCCGTGCTGCATACTTTAGGTCTGATATTTTCCTTTGTATCTGCTCCACATCTTTGAGCTCTTTCCCCGCTGCATTGACCTGTCTGGTGAGCTCCTCCAAAATCTCGGCTTTGGGCTGCTTGCTTGTAGCTTTGGATCTGCTCCCATATAGCTCATCATAATACAAGGTGAGGCCACTAGCCAGTGCCAGAGTTTGTGCCTCACCAAACCTGCCACTCAACTGGCCTCTGTGCAATGTGCGCCCTGTTGGTTGTGGTTCTGGCTCCTCAGTGTTTGGCGCAAAATCAGGGGACATTCTGGCCTGGCTGTGTGGGTGTGAAATTACTGACTGCTGGCTGGCTGCAGATTGAACCGGACTTGGAAAGGAACTGGGTGAGTGTGGATGAGTGGAAACTGAAGTCGCAGGTGTAGATGTGGCAAATTCAGCCTGCCTTGACACCTGTGCCGGTGTAGAATGTGGCCGAGGAGGAGAGGGTGTTGTGGAGGAAGTCATGCTTGGGGCCCTGTGCCTCTGTGAGCCCTTAGAATACCCATGACCCTTGGAGGTAGACGGCCGGTCCAGGGGTGACCCACAGCTTGGGTTTTGGGGCCTGTGCCTTGCCCTCTTGGCCGCAGATTTTGACACCCTTCTTTCCCGGTGTCTCCTTTTTGTTGGTGACCTTGGGGGGCTGGGGCTTCACACCCTCTTGGTCCCTTTTTTCTCCTCCGTTGGGGTTGGCTTTCTGGCCTGTGGCTTCCTTTCTCCAGCTGCCTCCTTTTTTTTGGTAGTTGCGATGGGTGCCTTTGGCTGTGCAATGCGGGTTGGCCGCAACTTCGTTTTGGTCATCTGTGACCGAGTGTTTGGCCCTTCAGCAGGCTCCTGCCGTTTGGCTGGCTGTTTGCTGGTGACCTCCTTTGCTGATTTTTGTTGAGATTTTTTTAGGTGCCATTGCTCATGGACTCTGAAAAAGAATGAGCTGTGTGTCCAGGACACTTTAAATAAGATTGGCGGGGTCTCATGCTACGAGTACGCGTGCGTACGGATGTGCCTACGGCCGTTCGTCCGGCCGTACGGAACCCGGAAAACGCAGGGGCATAACTTATCTGCTGCAGACAAGAGGCAAGATGGCGCCCACAATCTTCACCCGCCAATAAGAGATCATCATGCTTGTAAGTGTCTTTTAATGCCTTTGATTTGCCATCTAAATGCATGCCTAGCCCTTAAGGAAGCGCAGGAAGAAACGGTTTGTTTAAAAAGTGTCTAAAACTCTGTGCAAAACCGAAGTGAGGGCCCACACGTGCGAACCAACACTGAGGCCAGCTTCAAGGATTGGATTTGGCTACAAAAGTGTCTGTTAATGTAATTTAATCAAATGATCGATTGTTGACAGATATTTGTATGCAGTTTGAACTAAATCTTATGCTTATTTTGTGTTTTGTAGGCCATGCTGGAGTGCAGGTACGACTACCTGCCCAACTCTTTTGAGAAGTGCACCGTCGCCCTGGAGATCATTGGCAAAATCCAACATCAGACGGACACCACCTTCACCCACACTCAGATCATGCAGCATTGGTCGGACCTGAAACGGCTGCACATGCCCCGGGTGCGGCGGTTTTTCAGACTCCATTTCCCTAGTAAGTACATAGCGATTGCATGCCAGATGTAACTCATGCAGAAGGTAGGCAGTTATTTATAATTGTTTTGCTTTTCTAGTGTTGGAAATGGATTACCAAATCCGCCGTACCCGGAGGCGCACAGTGCTGCATGAATCTGCAGCTGGAAGTGAAGGTGGTGGATATCCAGGGCGAAGGTCCTATCTCTCCTCTGTTGAGTCCTCCGACCAGCCCCTGGACCTTTCCACAGAGGGGGTGTGGCACAGCGTGGGCAGGGAGTCGTACCCAGCGACGCAGGTGGGAGCCTCTGGTATGTGACTCTTCATGTAACCGCACACACATATACATGCTATTTCCACCCAAGCTGATTCCCTTCATCTGTTTTTGTAGATGCTTCTGGAGCGGGTGAAGATGCGGAGGATGCAGCAGATCTCGCCCAGGAGGCACAGGGAGAAGGTAAGTGATGTGACACACACATTGAAAATGACATTTGATTACTGTTGACTAAGACATTATAAGTGACCCTATTTGCCATGTCTCGACAGCCTCTACTTCACAACAGTGGCAGGGCCCAGGACGTAGGGTTGTCCCCAACGAGGCATCCGTCGGTCACCAACCAAGTAAGTTGTAATGTCATTCTTTGCAGTATGTGTTAATTGACATGATCACCCAGATGCATCAAGCCATAGCCAATGGCATTAGCAGAATGACCTGTGCCCACTTCCTTAGATTAATTACTTAGCAGAATGACCTGTGCCCACTTCCTTAGATTAATTACTTAGCAGAATGACATATGTCGTCATGATTTATGTTGCCAACTAAAAAACATTCCATCCACAGGTGAGAAACATGTATTTGTCTCTAAGTATTTTATTCCCAAAAATTTGATACAGGGACCACACGGGCAAGAGTGGAAGAAATGAATCGAAGGGTCCTTGAGTTGGTGGCTGATATGCAGCAGCTGGTTGACTCAGTTGGGGACAACAGAATAGTGTTCTGGGTCCTGTCACTGTGTTTTGTTCTGTAAATAGTTTTCTATATTTTAAATTTTTAAACATTTTAAAGTTTTTTACCAAAAAAAATTTACTAAAATTTGTACAAAAAAATATTTTTAAAAAGCCCCCCCAAAATGGCCTTCTACTAAAAAAAAAAAAAAAAACTAAACCAAAATAAAAGTTCAACGAAAGGTGAAATAAATATTTAGAGATGAAGATTCAGATGACCGGGAAGTTTTAGGGGCCTAAAATGGAAGAAGAACCTAACCGGGAAGTGGTTTGGGTAAGTTTTAGGGGCCTAAAATGGAAGAAGAACCTAACCGGGAAGAGGTTTGGGTAAGTTTTAGGGGCCTAAAATGGAAGAAGAACCAAACCGGGAAGTGGTTTGGGTAAGTTTTAGGGGCCTAAAATGGAAGAAGAACCAAACCGGGAAGTGGTTTGGGTAAGTTTTAGGGGCCTAAAATGGAAGAAGAACCTAACCGGGAAGTGGTTTGGGTAAGTTTTAGGGGCCTAAAATGGAAGAAGAACCTAACCGGGAAGTGGTTTGGGTAAATTTTAGGGGCATAAAATGGAAGAAGAACCTAACCGGAAAGTGGTTTGGGTAAGTTTTAGGGGCCTAAAATGGAAGAAGAACCTAACCGGGAAGTGGTTTGGGTACATTTTAGGGGCATAAAATGGAAGAAGAACCTAACCGGGAGGAGGTTTGGGTAAGTTTTAGGGGCCTAAAATGGAAGAAGAACCTAACCGGGAAGTGGTTTGGGTGATCTTTAAGGGTCCAAAAGGGAAGATGGAGGATAGTGCTAAGTGGTTGGGGTGAGCTTTAAGGGACTAAAAGGCAAGATGGAGGATAGTGCTAAGTGATTTAGTTAAACATTGTAGTAGAAGTGAGGGTGGCAAATACGTAGGCGAGCACTTTAATGAGTTAAGTTTGTAGTGCGCAGGCGTAGGATCGTAAGGATTTCCGTCTGGATGATTATTTATTGAAAAAGGGAAACAGAATCTAATGGGAAAAGGATTCGTGGGAGGAGACGATGGGAAAAGGGCAAAAACGAAAGCCTACGTTGAAACATGAGAAAATGAAACGGAAAAGTCACGCTGGAAAATGACATCCTCGTGGATGTCCCTGGGCAGGGGTTCGTAGCAGCTTATAGAGAGACATATAGAATACTAGTCCATGGATACAATGACACGATTTATAAATATACATACAGGGGACCCCTGATGCAGTAGACAGTTTAATGAGCTCAAGTGCCAGGCAGCACATGAGGGGGTATCATTACGAGGTGGGTGGGGGGCCCAGGCTGGGTGACCTGGTGGAGGCAGGTGTGTGGAACTCTCCAATACATACAGAGTGAGTTGTCCTTAGTGTGGGTCGCAGCTAGTGCACTGGGTAAATGCACCTCTGGGCATCCCCTGGGTATGAAAAAAATATACCAGCTGCTGAAGATAGATTGCACCCAAACCGGTGTCTTTAGCTACCTTTTTCGGCCTCTGCTGGACTGGCGAGGACATGTCCTTTTCGCCTCTAGCTACCCGCTCGCCGGAGCACTTAGCCTGTTCTACTGGGTGTTTGCGCACTGTCTGTTGCTAGCCCCGCTGCTGCTGTCGCCACCACCGCTCTGCAGCCACTGCTGCCGCCTCCGGTGTCATGTTACTCCCTCCGACCTGCACCCTGGAGAAAATGCCGCCTTTCCGCTTCTGGTACAGGCAATAGTGTAGCTGAATTCAGAAAATTGCATCATTTGACTGTTAAATTGTTAGGTGTCAAGAGAGCTGCTACTGCCCTTACACATGTGGTAGTGCCCCAAATGACGACATGTAGACATATGGCATAAAAAGCTACGGGGAGTTGCTTGCCCTTATGCTCTTGAGTTAATAACCCTTGGACATGACCTCCTACTTCATGACAATACAGATGAAATGGCTTATGGTAATTAGGTAAACTAAAAGCTGGGGCAGATGTAATGGCAGCTTGTAAGTTTTTCATGCATCTTATTTTTTCTTCTCCCATTTTGAATATAAGGGTTGTAACATTACTGACACTTTATATTGGTTCAATCTGTAGTCAAATGTTTAACTCCTTTTGTGACGCAAAGCCCTAAGAAAGTAACTTTCAGCTCATGGGGATAATAATTATAAGGTGAATTTGTATGAACGCATTTTGTGCCAAATTATTTCATAACCTAGATTTTAGTAGGACCATGTGATGCTTGGATTAATGGCACTGTCCTGGTCTGATATTGATATAATTAAAACATTGTCATGTAGAATGGCCTGAAATGGGTTAAACTTTAAGATTATCATTCTTTTTAGGAAGAATTCAAAGCTTGTTTACAAAATTTATAGTGAGGGGGTGGTTTAAGTAGCCCTGAAACCTAAGCACTCAGTGACACCATAAAGGTACTGAGAGCCCTCCCCCCCCACTCCACTTTGTCCTCTTCACCACAAATCCTAAACAATATTGGTAACTAGCAAAACTTGCATTTTGATATAAGGCTATTCTAATATGTTGAAATGCCCTACTATTCTTATAATTTAGGATTATTACAGATACAAATGATACTTATATTCAGTTATTCACTATAGGTTTTAGCCATTTATTTAAACCAGTTTTAACAGATTGCAAGATTTTCATTGTGTAATGAAAGTAAGAGTAAGGAAAGGCTGTGATAATCTACCCTTAGGAGTGTTAATGTCTAGTAGTGTTATGGTAGATCTTTTCTATGAGTACTACCATAGAGGTGGTATCCAGATTGCTCCCGATGTTTAAATACGAGAAGTTGTTCAAAAGCAGGGACCTGGGAATGAGGTAAAAATAAGGCACCATTGAGGTGTTGCATAGTCATTACATTTGTATATACAATTTTTTGAAAGCACACAGTACATTAAGGGCTTGATTTAGCAAGCACTGTCTGCCAGAATATGCAACATCGAGTGGTAAAAAACATGATTTAGAATTTTGTTTATACACTGGAACACATTGACGCATAGCGGTATTAATTTCATACAGGGACAGACCGCAATCTTGAATAGCATGCAATTCAGTAAAAAAAAAAAGGTTTTTACATGCCCCTTTAACCTTGGAGCTATATGATTAGCCTATGCCATTCCGCGTATCACCAAGTGCTCGGCTTTGTCAAAGGGGCTGGGGTGCTCTACAAACTTGTTTTTATGAGCAAGGCACAGATGCCAGGGTCTGGCACATGCACTGCCAAGCATGTGCCTCCACTTCTGCATCCAGCACTCAACTGGCAAATGGCAAGGTGGACACCCTAGCCATAAACTGGTTCCTGTGCCTTGCTCAAAAAAGTCCATGTCCCCACAACGTTTTCCAAAGGACTGAGCACTGCCTGACACTCAAAGCACCATATATAAAAACCCTTAGGTGACTATGCATCCAACAATTCAACTTCTGAGATCACTACCTCTGATTGCTACCAAGGAGCGACCAGCGAGGTAATATACTGAAATCATCTAACAATACTCGGTCTGTTTCTCAGCCCTAGATCCAGCTTCAATATGGCACAACTATTTACATAACAACAAGTTTGAATCGCACTCCAGCTCCTCTGACAAAGCCAAGCACTCGGTAAAAGGGTAATGAATAGCTTGTTGCTTAAAGGGGCAGGTGAAAACCTTTTTCCTACCACATTTCGTGCAATACAACGTTCAAAGAATTGTAAATACAAGTGAATGTAACAATGACCACAGAACTCTGGTACGTTATTTTCACCTCATTCCCTTTGCATTCTGCTCCAGGTCCCTGCGTTCAAACAACTTTCATATTTAACTAAATGTAATCATTGTGTTATTGTTATGCCCTGTGGGGCATCTGCCTTCAAGTAAATCCACAACCACCAGTCTTCACTGCTGCTTCTGCCTACAGACAAGCCCCCATTCACCGGGACGCTTGATATGCCTCACTGGACACAGTTGCCCCCAGGTCTTAGCTAGCACAAAGGATGCAAACTTACAGGGTGAAGGCAGATGAATCAGGGACAGACTGGGCAGGAGCCAGGCTGGCCAGAGTCATACACGGAAAGAACGTCCTCACAAAACGTCACTCAAAAGAGAGTTTGCGGTACAGAAGGGAAAGACAAGCTCGAGGTCAGGCAGGCAGGTGGCGGTCAGAGGAATGGCAAGACAAGACAGCAACGGGTAAACTAAACACAATTCAGAGACACTAGAACACCCAGCAGAACGCTATCATGGCACTGAGGTAGGGAACTGGGGAGACTAATAGGGTTTGGGTGGGGGGGTTTGGCCGGGACAGCTTAGGACTCATTGGCCCATGAACAACCTATGGGCTGATTAGCCCTAAAACCTAGTGGGCAATCAGCCCTACTAAAAACAATAGAGCTCATTGGCCAATCGGCCTCTGGCGGGCACGCTCTCTGCCGCACCACCATAGGGTATAATATTCCAAAATATACCACCAATAGTCCACACGCAAGCACTGACAGAGGAGCCATGAATGTGGTAGGAGGAGGAGGGCCACAACGCTAGTGCTAGCTCGAGCAGGCCCTTGCTCAAGTGGACGCCCGAAGCTGATGTGGTGGCTGAGCAACCGAGAGCGCAGCACGCTGCCTGGGCCAGTGCCGCTCGAACGGTTGGCTGAGGATGCTGCAGGACCAGAGAGCAGGTAAGGGGATCATCGTGACAGTTATTTTCTTAAAATGCTTTGCTCCTAAAAAGGCTGTGTGGAGTTTCATTACTAAGTTGTGTGTGCTTCTAATATTGAAATGCTTTTGCCGAAAGAAAAATCTGTAGTATAACACGTTCCAAAATGTATAGTGCTATAAAGATACAGAGACAGACCAAAAGGAAGACTATGCAAGGAAGACAGGCAATTGATTATTATTTGACTGTGTGCCCACTGGGTTTTACTTTCAGGTGCTTACACTCCTGCAGTTCTATAAGCATTAGCAACATTCAAAAACAAGGAGCTCTGTTTTCAAATTGATTGTTACTGAGAATAACAATTATTTAATCACTTGTCTGTTTCATGCAAACATTATAAAAATGGCACACATAATAGATGAAGTAACCCATACTTTATTGTAGTTTTGATCAGCGTTTGATAGTGTTTTTTAAAAAATGTAATATTCAGATGCTAGAATACATTATTAAGTATGAATTATACCTTTCTATTGTATATTTACTAAGTCAAATGAAATTTGGTAAGAATTTCCTAAAAAGTCTGAAATTAACCTAAATATTTGATGAGGATTTATTTCAAACAAATATTTAAAAAAAAAGCTAAATCAACATTAGTGATGAATGAAGTAATTTAAAAATCTTAATTTCTCAAAAATGTAGGTCCGAAACAAAATTGGGTTCTTGATGATTGATTTTTTACCTAGTTAGCAATTTTATCAAACTGATTGGACACAAAACAAAATGAATCATTCCAAAATTCCATGGATTAACCCTTTAAACTTTAAGCCTGTGAAATTTACATGGTTGCCTCTCCGATAATTAACTGCCATGTGAATTTGACGTGCCTTGTTGAACTGGTAAGGGGTCCATGAGAGCCCTATACCAATTCACAAGTCACATTCCAGCCAGTGGTTGAGATGCCATTAACCCCTAGCCCCAGTACCTGCCTCCTCAAAGCCAGAGGGGGCAGAAGAGTCCATTGCCCATGAGCTGGTAGCCTTCAGGCCAGGCCTGCTGGCCCCTGCACCCCGGTCTACCAGCACACATAGCTGGTGTCTGGACTGGTTTTACTGGGGAAGGGGAATACCATTTTCTAAAAACATTTACCTTTGGGTGCACATATTAGTTGTATTCTATTTGAAAATGTCATAGAGCGCTCTTTTCAGTTTGAGAGGTCTCCTGGGCAGGAATGTGGCACCATTGCAATTGGGAGGAATGGGGACTTCACACTTAAAATAGTTTTCTTGAAAAAATTACATTTATTTTTGATAAAAGGTGTCAACATTTTTTTATTCTACATTTTTACCCAAAAATATCATTTGCATTTTTTCTGGAATTCCCTGGAAATTCTTGCAAAAATCACAGTTAAACATAGCGCAAAATGGTGAAAAATGGCTTTCCAACAGAGGGTGACAAATTCTCAAGTTGGCCACAAGTTAAAAGGGTTAAAAGTACATATGTATGTTGGGTATTGTTCTATTCAGAGGACCGTGTGGTTTCAGATTTAGCTTATTATTTCTTGCTTGCATTTGGTATTTTAGATAAAATAGTTTTTTATTTTATTAAATCTATTTTTTTTATTTAAACCTTAATAGTGCACATAGTAGTTCTAGTTTATTTAAAAATCTACTAAAGAACTGTTTTCAGTTTCGGTGTCTTCTTGGCAGGAAAAGGGTGTCTTCTGACACATATGTGGTATTGTTGTAACCTGGAGGAATGGAGCTTTTAGACGTGATATGATTATAAAAGCCTTGCCTAATTCAAAGCATCTTTCATGCTTTTGTGGAAAAATAGAAAGTGGTATGTTACATGACAATAGTCATACTCCTTAATTGCTGAAAACTTGGGTTCACTGATGCAGAACCCACATTTGCATTATTTGTTAACAAAATTATTTATACAATAGGAAACTATGAACAGAAATTAAGTCTGATAAGAATAGGCCACCTGTCAAGATGAAGGTATAAAATATATAAAGGCTTAAAAATTAGGGATAAGCAAACCTCTTCAAATGATACAAGAAACTCAGCTTTGCTTAAAAATGTAGGGGGTTAGTTGAGAAATCCTAATGCCGCGTATTGCCACTTAGCCTCAGGTGAATGCCGGTGCAGTATATGAAAACCATATATATCAGTCTGGTGAGCACCTCTAATAGCGTCATGTAGCGTTGAATGTATTACTAGCGGTGGCTCAGTATAAAGTGCCGGTGCTGTATGTTCAGCAGCGCCATGTAGCACCTGTCTCTAAGTAGTGCCCTCCCTTACATTTCTATGGTGTTTTATTTGGTTGTGCATAAATAGCGTTTTCCCAAAGGTAATGTTCTAAATTGTTGGTTCAAACGACTGTGTGGCCTCTCCTGCCCAGCAACCAAACACTTTTATTGTGTTATTGTGTTACAGTGTTAAAACAATGTAATTCCATATGTTTTGCTCTGGTGCTGGTGTATATGTGTTTAGAAACAGACTTTTTGCACATAGTGTCTGGCGTTCAATGCTAGAGCGCCCAGTTTTAGATCGCCAATGCTTCAGTGCCAAGTGTCAGACGCACTTAACTGGCGCTGCCTATCTTTCACTGGAGCATTGTCCTATTGTTAGATGTAGCGTCGTCTTGGGCGCTTTGATCTCAGGACACCACCTAACGTTCTCAATTCGCTCTGCAGTGAATCAGGGAGAGCACTTCTAAAGCGCCCTCCAGATATCACATTCATCACTGCTGGACAGGATACAACTTGTCCAGCCGATACGATAGGTTATAGCGCAAGACACCTGCTTGCAGCGGACGCTCTATGTGCCACTACATAGATGCTCAAATGGCAATATGTGTAGTCTTAAATTAGCCTCCACGCCTACTGGGATCCTAATCACTGGTGCTTGGTGTATCATCTTAATTAGTTTAGTCCTATCCCTGGCAGGCCCCTCTCACTTTTGCCATTCTTACTGGCCAGTCCTGCCTCTTTTAAGATAACCTGTGATAGATCTTGTCATTGTAAAACTGACATGGTAGTATTGTGGGATCAACATCATCTGCTAGTACCAGTGTTCTGTTTAAACACTACTGGAGGAAGAATGAGGAGAAAAAAACAGCTGAAATCATTTTTCTTGTCCTGTTCAACTATGAGATTGGAGTCCTTGTTTTGCCCCATCTAAAATTGTGGGTATTTTTATAAATTGGTGACCGTCCAAATTTAAAGATAATAGGGCCGATTCAGCACCGTGAGAAAATGACAGGTAGCGGCAGGTGAACGCTGGACACAGCACGCAATTACACATTTATCAAGCCGATCCTGTTTAGCGACTGGGATAACGCCATGTTGCCTCCGATTCATCATTATCCCAGCCTCAGCGTACAGCGCCGCCGTTCAGCCTCGCAGAGCGCCAGGTATTACCTCTCGCTACCTGTCGCTCTCCCATACATTTCAATGGACATTCTTCTATGTCTCTTTAAACAGGGTTTTTGCTATTTTTTTTTTTTTTAAATCTCAAATAATGTTGTGACCTATCCTGGCCTAGAAAAGGCCATTTTTGAAAATATTTTTCATGCTTTATATATTTATGCAGAATTGACATTACAGGTCTAGTATTAATGTGTTCATGTTATAATGTTATTACAATGTAATTCCATATGTTTTGGCTTTGTTACTGGTGGATACATGTTAAAAAACAACCTTTAATCACACAACCTCTGGCTACAGCGAAGCATTTTTGAGCGCCGGAGGTGTGTGGGGCTTTTTTTTATGATTATATTGTGAGTCGGTCACACTGACGAGTCGCTAACATGCGCTCCCATACAGCGCTGTACTGGTCATATATGAACTAGCGACCCACGGCCCAGCACAGTGACTACTAGCAGACGCTCTGAAATGACTGCTACAGACGCTCATCTGTCGCTACCTGGCGTTAGTGATGAATCAGCCTGCCTGTGCAATTGAGCACTATTTTTAGCTAGGAATTTTTTTAAATAACTGGCACAGCTAAAAATAATGCTGAACTGCAATAAGAAAAATCATTATAAAAATGTTTTCTAACAAAACAAATTTCTCATAGTGCTGAATCAGTAGTATTGTACCAGGAATTTTGCAGGCTGACCATGAAGGCAAAGTTTGGGCAAGCAGTTAAAGTGGACCAACACCCAGGATTTTGACTATCCTGGGTATTGGTCCACTTCCCCGGGGCACCCCGATCGGGGGTGCCCCGCTGTGTGAAACCCCCCAGAAAGCCCCCAAAACTGACCTCTCCCCGCTCCCACGTGGCCGCGCCGTCCAATCGGCGCCGACGGACAAGCTGATTGACAGCAACGTACAAGCAGCTTGCCCGTCGGCGCCTCCCGCGCGTCACTCTTGACGTGTGCGCGCCCGCGCCGGCCATTTAGAGACGGCCGGCGCGGGCACGCGCACGCCTAGAGGGACCAGGTAGGTGGATTTGGGGTGTTCAGGGGGGTTCACCCCGTGGGACATCCCGATCTCGGATGTCCCTCGGTGTGTGAGCTGATCGCCCCGGGAATCTTATAGATTCCCGGGCCGATCACCTCAGGGTGTTGGTCCACTTTAAACATGCAGTGGGTGCTGGATGAAGGTAATTACTGGTGTTTTGCTACTTTTACAGCTTTAGATATTTTTCTTTGATACATCTATGTAATCATTAATGTGCACAAAATCAATGAGCCTTATTTAAAAACCGCCAGCACCACACAGCGCCACTTTTTTTTACCTCAGTGGCACTCAGATTCAACAGCTGCAGAAATCCTAACGCAAATGCAGCCAGCAAGTATCTTATTTAACTACAGCGTAGAAAATTATACAGTGCAGCATGGTCTGGTTGAAGCAGATGAAACCTGGCGCTGTAGCTCAAGATCCTATAGAGTACAATTGGCAGAACTGGATTGAAGTGTTTAATGACTTTAAATATATTTAAACTTGTGACTTGTCAATAATTGAAACAGAGAACCTAGATGGTCCAAATGTTTTTATGTGTGTTAATAAAGTTAATTAACCCTTTAAATGGCAGCCACGTAAAATTTACGTGGTTGCCTCTCCGCCACTTAAGTGCCAGCCACGTAAATTTTACGTGCCTGGCATTCCCCAATCACACAAAAAAAAGTTTAAAAAAAAGTCACTTACCTGACCCCTTGTTTGGTCCGGCCGGGTCTCCTCTTCAGCCAGCGGGGCTCCGATCGCCGATCGGGGCTTCTCCGGCTGCAGGGGAAGGCCCGGAATAGGGTGCCCCCCCCCGTTTCAGCAGCCGCCGGGATTGCCTGTTAAAAAAAAAAAAAAAAAAAAAAAAAAAATGACAGTTACTCACCTCCGCTCCCGCCGACTCCCGCCGCCTCTCCTCTTCATGGGGGGGGCTCCGATTACCCCCCCGGGTCTTCTGTCTTCTGGAGGGGGGCATAACAGCCCTCCCTCCGTCGCATCTTCCGATGGCGGCCCTTCGGGGCGGGGCTAATGACGTCACCGCCGGGTGTCATCGGGGCACCCGGCAGTTCTACTGTCAGATGCCGGTGACGGCTGGGCAGAGAAGGAGGGAGGTAGGCGATCATCCGATCGC
Organism: Gastrophryne carolinensis; assembly: GCA_027917425.1. Taxonomy (NCBI): domain Eukaryota; kingdom Metazoa; phylum Chordata; class Amphibia; order Anura; family Microhylidae; genus Gastrophryne; species Gastrophryne carolinensis. Next base: position 127,097,481 of record CM051238.1, read on the forward strand.
CTGCCTCCCCCCTTCTCTGCCCAGCTGTCACCTGCATCAGGTCGCCGCGGGACACTGCATCTGAACATCGGAGGTGAGTAAAGTTAAATTTTTTTTTTTTCTAATAAACTATTCAAAAAACCTGTGTCTGTGTTTATTTTTTTATACTGTTAACCCTTTGTGAACTGGTAAGGGGTCCATGTGACCCCTTATACCAGTTCACAGGGCTCGGGGGTCTGGCAAGTCACCTGCGCAAGCGGGTGGCTTGCCATTAACCCCTGGCACCCCCATTACCTGCCTCCCCAAAGGCCAGGGGGGGGCAGAAGAGCCCGGGCCCACATAGGCTATGTGGGCTCGTAGGCTGCAGGGTGGGGGGGCCACAAAAGCTGGCCCCCCCACTCTGTGCCTACAAGCCCCCATAGCTGGTCCCGGGCTGGTTACTTTGGGTAAGGGGGACCCCACGTCAATTTTTTTTATTTTTAAGGGTTTTTAACCCTTAAAAAAAAAAAATGGGGTCCGCCCCCCCTGGGAGGGGGGACCCTATGTCATTTTTTTTTTGATTAACCCTTTGTGATCTGTCATCCAGCAGCTATAAAAGGCTTCTAGCAAGTGAGCAGAAGCCAGTGATCGCCGAGGGACAGAGTGCTCCAGGATGGATCGGAGGTGAGTACAGTGTAAAAAAAAAAAATAAAAATTAATAAAATATTTTTTTCTCTGCTTGTGTCTGTGTGATTATTTACTTTTAACCCCTTGTGAACTGGTAAGGGGTCCATGACCCCTATACCAGTTCACAAGGCTGGGGGGATGGCAAGCCACCTGCGCTAGCGGGTGGCTTGCCATTAACCCCTGGCACCCCCATTACCTGCCTCCCCAAAGGCCAGGGGGGGGGGGCAGAAGAGCCCGGGCCCACATAGGCTATGTGGGCTCGTAGGCTGCAGGGTGGGGGGGCCACAAAAGCTGGCCCCCCCACTCTGTGCCTACAAGCCCCCATAGCTGGTCCCGGGCTGGTTACTTTGGGTAAGGGGGACCCCACGTCAATTTTTTTTATTTTTAAGGGTTTTTAACCCTTAAAAAAAAAAAATGGGGTCCGCCCCCCCTGGGAGGGGGGACCCTATGTCATTTTTTTTCTCGATTTAACCCTTTGTAGTGTGGATGGTATTTGTATTTTTTTTGTGAATGTTATAAAATACTTGTTTCAGTTAGAGGGGTCTCCTGGGCAGGAACAGGGGGCTACCGATAAATATGTGGTACCGTTCTAATCGGTAGAAATGGGGCTTTCACATGCAATATGATTTTCCTTAATAAAATACATTTTTTATTTAAAATAAAGGAGTCAATTTTCGAAAAAAAATTTTTATTTATTTATTTTTTTTACTTAATAATATTGTAAAAAAAAAAAAAAAATTTACAAACAAGACATTTCATGTTAAAGCCTAAACTCTGCTGCAAAAATATATATATATAATTTTCCTGAAAGTTCCAGCAAAAATGGCGCAAAACATGACGCAAAATGGGGAAAAAAGGCCTGTCAACAGAGGGTGACAAAATCTCAAGTAGGCTGGCAATTAAAAGGGTTAATAGTACCTCTGCATGTTTGGTATTGTTCTGTTTGGGGGACCTTGCGCTTTCAGACTTAGCTTGTTTTTTCTGGTTTGCATATTTATATTTTAGGAAAAGGTGTTTTTTATTCAGCTTTTTTATACATTTTTTAGGGAAACCCTGCGCAACCAAAGAATTCTTTGAGGTAATAATTCCAGAAAGATGAGCCCACTAGAACAAGCTGGGTACCCTTAGAAAGCTTAACGTGTGTACTTTCAGGGAATATATGGTTTATGGGGGATATTCCAAATGTCCAGGGTTGTTTTGGTTGAAAAATCGCAAGGTGCGCACTTTGTCTGCAGAACTGAAATTTTCAAGTAAAATTACCGCTACGCACATGCTTTACTTTGGGGTGTTTGGCAACTCTTCCCTTGACAGTAGCTATGCATGTTGGGTATTGTTCTGTTCAGGGGATGTTGCGTTTTCAGATTAAACTAGTTTTTTCTTGTTTGTATATAGTTTTTTTAGGAAAATGTGGCTTTGATTCTGATTTTGTATCCTTTTTTTAGGGAAACTCTTTGCAACCAAAGAATCCATTGAGGGATTACTTCCAGAAAACTATGGCCACATCAACAAGCCTGGTACGCCTAGAAAGCCTGAGGTGTGTACTTCCAGAGAATATATAGTTTGTTGGGGGTATTTCAAATGTAAAGGGTTGTTTTTCTGGAAAAACTGCAAGGTGCGCATATTGCGTAGCATAGTTGTATTTTATCTGAAAATCCCCTAAAGCGCTGTTTCAGTTTGGGGGAGTCTCCTGGGCAGGAAAGGGTGTCTACCTATACATATGTGGTACCGCTGTAACCGGGAGAAATTGGGATTTCACACGCAATAAGATTTCATTGACAAACTTACATTTTTTATTACAAAAAAAACTACAATATGTAAAAATTTTTTTTTTTTTTTTTTTGCACATATTTCACCCCAAAATATTAAGAATACTCCTAACAAATGACAAACAAGACATTTCATGTTAAAGCCCAGACTCTGCTGAAAAAAACAATATATCATTTCCTGGGAAATCCCTGGAAATCCCTTCAAAAATCACATTTGAACATGGGGAGCGCAAAATAGTGCAAAATGGTCTGGCAACAGAGTGTGACAAAAACTCCAGGTAGGCTGGCACTTAAAGGGTTAAATGGCTTCTTTTGCTTAACAGTGTAATTTGGAAACCAACAACTAACTAACGCAACGCAGCCTAAATGCACTTTAGAGTTTGTCCCCTTTGACCCCAACAGTTATTTCAAGAAGGAAAAAAGATTTCAAGAAGGGCAAAAATAATAAATATGCTGGGGAGTGGCAGAAAACAGGCAGTATAAAGTGCGGTCACTGGTGCTGGGCTAATCAGTCGGTGGGTCCAACAGGCGCTGACATAGGCTGGCCAATATCTCAGTGCAGCAATCAAAGCTAATTTATTAACATTCGACGCAACACATGATAGCGTCAATTAGGGATGAGCGAATCGATCCGGATGAACCCGGATTTGTTCTGAACGAATCCGAATATCCCTGCGATTCGATCGATCAAAGTTTTCCTTTAAACTCCATTTATTTCAATTACAGGCATTCTAAAATGTTGGATGAACATGTCCAGACATATCCCCTGGGGCAAGGTATCATGGGTAAGTCACATGCAGCCTATCAGCAGCCAGGAAGCCCGGTGACGTCACCGTGCTATATAAACCGGCGGCCATTTTCCTTTTGCGCATTTCAGCCTTGCATTGCAGACAGAACGGAGGTTGCTGCAGACAGGGAGAGACTTACAGACAGGCAGGGAGAGTCAGAGAGGCAGACAGAGAGGTAGACCAGGGAAAGATAGGGAAAAAAACTGAACCATCCAGCCAGGGACAGCTTAGAAGTGACAGTGAAAGTTTTTTTTTTTTCATTAGCCAGATCAGTTTTCAATTCAATTTCAGTTCTTTGTGCTGTAAATCTGCCTTGCCACTGTGCATGCCATCTATGCAGTGGCCTATTTAACCCTATCTGTTACACACAAGCATTTATCATAATATAACTGGATTAGTTTAAATATTTTTTGGTCTGCCTTTAACAAAAAAAACACCAGCCCACCTGGGTATCCCAAACCTGCACTTAGCAGCCTATCTGTTATACTAAATACGCTTGTTCATCCTCCTCAGCTTAATCAAAGTATTTCATTTTGAATTGGTTTTTGGTCTGCCTTTAACAAAAAAACACCAGGCCGCAGGGCATCCCAAACCTGCACTTAGAAGCCTATCTGTTATACTAAATACGCTTGTTCATCCTCCTCAGCTTAATCAAAGTATTTCATTTTGAATTGGTTTTTGGTCTGCCTTTAACAAAAAAAACACCAGGCCGCAGGGAATCCCAAACCTGCACTTAGCAGCCTATCTGTTATACTAAATACGCTTGTTCATCCTCCTCAGCTTTATCAAAGTATTGCATTTTGAATAGGTTTTTGGTCTGCCTTTAACAAAAAAAAACACCAGGACGCAGGGCATCCCAAACCTGCACTTAGCAGCCTATCTGTTATACTAAATACGCTTGTTCATCCTCCTCAGCTTAATCAAAGCATTTCATTTTGAATTGGTTTTTGGTCTGCCTTTAACAAAAAAAACACCAGGCCGCAGGGCATCCCAAACCTGCACTTAGAAGCCTATCTGTTATACTAAATACGCTTGTTCATCCTCCTCAGCTTAATCAAAGTATTTCATTCTGAATTGGTTTTTGGTCTGCCTTTAACAAAAAAAACACCAGGCCGCAGGGCATCCCAAACCTGCACTTAGCAGTCTATCTCTTATACTAAATACGCTTGTTCATCCTCCTCAGCTTAATCAAAGTATTGTATTTTGAATTGGTTTTTGGTCTGCCTTTAACAAAAAAAAACACCAGGCCGCAGGGCATCCCAAACCTTCACTTAGCAGCCTATTTGTTATACTAAATGCGCGTGTTCATCCTCCTCAGCTTAATCAAAGTATTTCATTTTGAATTGGTTTTTGGTCTGCCTTTAACAAAAAAACACCAGGCCGCAGGACATCCCAAATCTGCACGTAGCACCCTATCTGTTATACTAAATTAGCGTTGTTCAGCCTCATTTTAATTAAGCTATTGCATTTTGAATTGGTTTGTGTCCTGCTGCCAAAACACTAGGCCGCAGGGTATCCCAAACCTGCACATAGCACCCTATCTGTTATACTATATAAGCGTTGTTCAGCCTCATTTTAATTAAGCTATTGCATTTTGAATTGGTTTTTGTCCTGCTGCCAAAACACTAGGCAGCATGGTATTCCAAACCTGCACGTAGCACCTTATCTGTTATACTAAATAAGCGTTGTTCAGCCTCATTTTAATTAAGCTATTGGATTTTGAATTGGGTTTTGTCCTGCTGCCAAAACGCTAGGCCGCAGGGCATCCCAAACCTGCACGTAGCACCCTATCTGTTATACTAAATAAGCGTTGTTCATCCTCAGCTTAATCAAGCTATTGCATTTTGAATTGGTTTTTGTCCTGCTGCCAAAACACTAGGCCGCAGGGTATCCCAAACCTGCACGTAGCACCCTATCTGTTATACTAAATAAGCGTTGTTTATCCTCAGGTTAATCAAGCTATTGCTTTTTGAATTGGTTTTTGTCCTGCTGCCAAAACACTAGGCCGCAAGGTATTCCAAACCTGCACGTAGCACCCTATCTGTTATACTAAATAAGCGTTGTTCAGCCTCATTTTAATGAAGCTATTGCATTTTGAATTGGCTTTGTCCTGCTGGCAAAACACTAGGCCGCAGGGTATCCCAAACTTGCACGTTGCACCCTATCTGTTATACTAAATAAGCTTGTTCAGCCTCAGCTTTATTAAGCTACTGCATTTTTTATTGGTTTTTGTCCTGCTGTAAAAACACCAGGCTGCAGGGTATCCCGAACCTGCACATTTGACCCTATTTGTTACACAAAAGCAGCTTTTAAAGGCTATTTATCATAATAATATTGCAGTTTGAATTGTTTTTGTGTGTGCTGTAAAAACACCAGGCCTCAGGGTATCCCAAACCAGCACATTTGACCCACATGGGCATCCCAAACACTAGCATAAATATCTCAAGACTACCTGTCTAATAGCTGCTTGCATTTTATAATTAACGTCACTTTTCCACAATCAAGGGAGGCCTCCTTTGTATGTGAGGAGGGGGCATCCCAAACACTAGCAGTAATATTTCAAGAGTACCTGTCTAATAACTGCTTGCATTTTGTAAAGAAATTCACTTTGTCAAATTGCCAGCAGCCATTGCCTTTAACCGGGGGGCATCCCAAATATGCTAGCATGCTCACATTGGAGTTAGCAGCAGCATTAGGAGCCCATATGTTGCCTGAAAGACACACATATGAGCTGGCAGCAGCAGCATAGGGAGCCTACATATTGCCTGAAAGACACACCCAGGAGTTGGCAGCAGCATAGGGAGCCCATATATTGCCTGAAAGACACACCCTGGAGTTGGCAGCAGCATAAGGAGCTACCATGCATCAGCTACTACCATGGATCCGCCATTGTTGGCTGGAAATCCTGGTTGAACCATGCCTGATTCATCTTCACAAAGGTGAGTCTCTCCACATTATTCGTGGACAGACAAGTTCTCCTTGGCATGACTATGGCCCCCGCCGCACTAAACACCCGCTCAGATGGCACACTACTGGCCGGGCAGGACAGCTTTTCCAGGGCAAACTCTGCTAGTTGTGGCCACAAGTCAAGTTTGGCTGCCCAAAAGTCCAGCGGATCCTCAAGGTGTGTTAGCATGGTCATGTCAAGGTATGACACGACCTGCTGGTTCAGGTCCTGCTCCAGGTCTTCATGCTGCTCATGAGTAGACTCACTATGCGGGTGTAGAAAGCTACTCATTAGCGACTGAAGACTGAGGCTGGTGCTGATGGAGCTGCTGCTGCTTCTCCTTCCACCCCCCCAGCAGCCATGGCAGTGGAAGGTGATCGCAGAGGTCCCCCCGAGTCAGACCTGTGAGAGTATGGACCATGGCGCAGATAGGCATCGGCCAACTGAATATGTATAATGTCTTTGTAGTAGGTCAGTTTGTCCTCCCTCTCGGCGGGTTTAAAAAATGCCCCCATTTTGTGCCGGTTCAGTTCCGACACGGCTTGATCGACCATTCCTGTCTGCTGCCTGTACTGACCTCTGCTTTGTCTGACCACAAAGCTGCCTGCCCCTCTGGATACCCCGCGATCTCTGACCTTCTGGCTTGACCCTTTGGCTACTCCTGACTATGCACCTGTCTCATCCCTGTACTCTGATGCATCCTCCGGATTGACTACCTGTGAACGAGCTCGGCTTCGGGATACCCTTGTGGTTCATCTGCCTTCACCGTAAGCAGCCATCCTTTGCGCCTATTAAGACCTGGGGGCAACCGTGTCTGGTGAGGCGTACCTAGCGTCCCGGCAAACAGGGGCTTGGCTATAGGCAGAAGCGGCGGTGGAGATTGGGGGTTGCCTGCTTTCAGAAGGCTGGTGTCCCGCTGGGCATCACAGTATGGACCATGGCGCAGATAGGCATCGCCTCTCAGTGGGTGTAAAAAATGCCCCCATTTTGTGCCGGAAGCGAGGGTCCAATAAGGTGGAGAGCCAGAAGTCATCCCGCTGACAAATGGAGACAATTCTGCGGTCACTACTCAAGCACGTGAGCATGCATCGTGCCATTTGTGCAAGTGACTCGGAGGGACTACCTGTCTCCATCTCCACTGCAAACTGCCAAGGTGTGTCTGGGTCCTCTGTCTCACCTTCCTCACAACCCTCTAGCTCCTGTGGCTGCTCCTGCTCCTCCTCTCATGTCAGATGACTAGATAAAATGGCCATTTTGTCAAACCTAAACTGTGCTTCGCTGTGCCCCTCCTCCTCCTCCACTTCAGCCCCCACAGGCTTCATGTGGCTGTGAAATGTATGCACCATGTCTCCAGTTCCCTGACCAGCCATGGTTTCCAACATGTGTTGTAGTACATGAAGCAATGGAATCACATCGTTCTTCTCATAGTCCTGGTGACTGACTAATAAAGTAGCTTCCTCAAAGGGCCTGAGCAAATGGCAGGTGTCACGTATGAGCTGCCACTGGTTTACATTGAAGTTACACAGGGGAGTCCCCCTATCCCTTTGGATCATCAAGAAATCCGTGATGGCTTTTCTCTGTTCCTATAGTCGATCCTGCATATGGAGGGTGGAATTCCAACGGGTGGAAACATCGCAAATCAGACTATGTTTGGGGATACCGTTCTGACGCTGAAGCTCAAGAAGGGTGTGCTTGGCAGTGTAGGAGTGGTTGAAGTGCATGCAAAGTTTCCTTCCCATTGTTAGGATGTCTTGCAGATGGGGGGAAGACTTCAGAAAATGCTTGACACGTGTGCCATGGCAGGACACATGGCTCAGGCTTCCTTGTCACAGCGCAGACAAGATGTTCTTCCCAAATGTCAGTCACCATGGGTCCCATTTGCAGTTTTCGTGGAGTAAGCCATGATTTAATTTGATTTCTCATTTTTAGCAGTTCCTCCCATGTGTGGTTCTGTGGCTCAAAGCAAACCATGTGAAGAACAGCGTGAAACCGCCGTGTCCTGCACACATGGTAGGCTGGAAGGGCACTGGGAAAAAAATAAATAAAAAAAAAAATATTTAGAGAAAACAAAATACAAAAAAAAAAAAAATACAAAATAAAAAAAATGGTACAAAAATTCACAAAATATTAAAAAAAGACAATGGAAAAAAATATAAAAAAAAATTCAAAAAAATTTGATAAATTTTATATGTTACTGTTATTATGTTAGATGTTATTGTTGCTATGTTATATGTTATTATATGTTATTATTATAAATATGTTCAAATAAGATAAATGTTAACTATTAATATGTAATTGACAATTAGCCACTTTTTTCTGTGACACCATTGCTAAGTGCAAGTGCACTGTCACAGGCACAAAGGCCTAGAAGCGTGGAGGCCACACGTCCAAGTTGCTGTTGTGGTTTTGCAGGAACCACAATCACCCAGTGGGCCTTAAAGGATATGTATTGTCCCTGACCGTAGTTACAGCTCCAGACGTAGGCACTGCTGTGCAATGTGGTACACACTGACAAGCTAAAGGACTGGCCCACCTTCTGTTCAACAAAATTGTACAAGGCTGGTACTGCCTTCTTTGCAAAGAAATGAGAGCATGGGACTCTCCACCTCAGCTCGGTACAAGCCATCAGTTCTCTGAAAGGTCCACCAACTCAAAAGGGAGGGACTGCAGCACCTGCAACTTATACAGGAGCACATTTAGCTTCTGCACGTTGGATGAGTGGGCACATACCGTTGTCTCTTGGACATGGCTTGGCCAATGGATTGCTGGCGGAATGAGTGACTCGGATTAGGAGGAGGAGGAGCATCTGGAGCGACAGTAGATGGGTATGACACACAGGAGGTGGTGGAGCCTTGGCTGGCTGGAACAGAGAGCGGCATGCCACTGGGTAATGCAGCAGGCTGGCCCACCACTTTGGAGCCAATTCTCCCAGGCCACTTGATGGTGACGCTGCAAATGTTGACGCAGGGCTGTGGGTCCAACATTGGGACCCTGGCCACACTTCACCTTCTGCCTACACATCTTTCATATAGCCATGTTAAACTCCTGCGGATGCTTGATGAAAAACTGCCACATGGCCTTGTAGCTGATTTTTCCTACCAACAGTCCGCACTAATTCACTGCTGCTGCCGCCGACGACTACAGGGACCCTCTTCCACTACCTCCTGGAAAGATGGTCTGCCGCGCAAGTGGTCTACCCCAAGCACATTTGCCTCCATTCTTTCCCCTTCTGCCACCATGCTGGCCGCTAAGTCTGTCACTCTCCATTAGAGATGAGCGAACTTTTGAAAAATTTGATTCGACTGATTCGCCGAATTTTCAGACAAAAATCGTTTCGACCCGAATTTATTCGTGACGAATCGCTATTAAAAACGGCTATTTCTGAGCCTCCTAGAGCCTCAATAGGGTTGTAAACCATTCTGCCTTGCTGTAACACGCACAGGATGCGTGCTGGGTTAGTTAAATAATACTTTGAATAAATATCACATGCAGATCAGAGGCATCGCTAATAGAATCGCAGAGCGGCACAATTGCAGAGAGTTGAAGTGGCATCACTATGAGGGGCAGGAGCCCAAACATTGCTTTAAAGAGACACTGGAGTTGGCAGCAGCAGGAGCCCAAAAATTGGATGAATCACACCCTGGAGTTGCAAGCAGCAGCAGGAGCCCAAACATTGGCTGAAAGAGACACTGGAGTTGGCTGCAGGAGCCTAAAAATTGGATGAATCACACCCTGGAGTTGGCAGCAGCAGGAGCCCAAACATTACTTTAGAGAGACACTGGGGTTGGCTTCAGGAGCCCAAAAATTGGATGAATCACACCCTGGAGTTGACAGCAGCAGCAGCAGCAGGAGCCCAAACATTACTTTAGAGAGACACTGGGGTTGGCTTCAGGAGCCCAAAAAGTGGATGAATCACACCCTGGAGTTGGCAGCAGCAGCAGGAGCCCAAACATTACTTTTGGGTGAAATGTGTGAAAAAAAATAAAAAAAAATTATTTTTTTACAATTTGTAGAGTTTTTTTGTAATAAAAAATTTAAGTTTGTCAATAAAATCTTATTGCGTAAGAAACCCCAATTTCTCCCGGTTACAGCGATACCACATATGTATAGGTAGACACCCTTTCCTGCCCAGAAGCCTTATATAGCTGCTGGATGACAAATGGTTAATTAAAAAAAAAAATGACATAGGGTCCCCCTTCCCGGGGAGGGGGACCCAATTTTTTTTGGGATTTTTAAGGGTTAAAAACCCTTAAAAATCTAAAAAAAAAAATGACGTGGGGTCCCCCTTACCCAAAGTAACCAGCCCGGGACCAGCTATGGGAGCTTGTAGGCACAGAGTGGGGGGGCCAGCTTTGGTGGCCCCCCCACCCTGCAGCCTACGAGCCCACATAGCCTATGTGGGCCCGGGCTCTTCTGCCCCCCCCTGGCCTTTGGGGAGGCAGGTAATGGGGGTGCGGGGGTTAATGGCAAGTCACCCGCTAGGGCAGGTGACTTGCCACCCCCCCAGCCTTGTGAACTGGTATAAGGGGTCTCATGGACCCCTTACCAGCTCACAAAGGGTTAACTGTTAAAAAAAAACCACCACACAATAATAAAAAGTATTTTATTAGAAAAAAAAAAAAAATTTTTACTGTACTTACCTTCGATTGCAAGCTCTTGTCCCTCGCCGCTCAGCTGACAGATGCCGGTGATCGGCATCCAGAGAAGGAGAAGGCAGGAGATCAGAGGATCTCCTGTCACCTCCTTCCCCAGCGCCGATCACCGGCATCTGAGAAGCTGAGAAAGCTGAAGCCTGAGATCGGGGCCGGGATGACGTCATAAGCCCCGCCCCCAAGGGGGCGGGGCTTAGAGGCAAGATGGCGGCCGCCATGGAGAAGAAGAGAGGAGAGAGCCTCCCAGGCTCTCTCCTGAAGATCGGTAAGTCCTGGGGGGGATCGGAGGCCCCCCAGGTGAAGAGGAGGGACAGCGGGAGCCAGCACACACACAGGTAAGTGAATGTCATTTTTATTTTTTATTTTTTTTACAGTTAGAAGCTGCTGCTGCAGAAGCGGGGGGGCGGCCTATTCCGGGGGCTCTCCTGGAGCCATCCGACCCCCCACAGGGGATTGGATGGCACCAAATTAAAGAAGAGACCCGGCCGGATCCAACAAGGGGTCAGGTGAGTATTTTTTATTTTTATTTTTTAAACTAGAAGCGAGGAAAGTCAAGCACGTAACACCTACGGGCTTGGCACTTAAGGCCCAGCCAAGCCAGCACGTAGGTGTTACGTGCTTGGCAACAAAAGGGTTAAAGAGACACTGGAGTTGGCAGCAGGAGCCCAAAGATTGGATGAATCACACCCTGGAGTTGGCAGCAGCAGCAGCAGGAGCCAAAACATTACTTTAAAAAGACCCTGGGGTTGGCTTCAGGAGCCCAAAAATTGGATGAATCACACCCTGGAGTTGGCAGCGGCAGCAGCAGGAGCCCAAATATTACTTTAAAGAGACACTGGGGTTGGCTTCAGGAGCCCAAAAATTGGATGAATCACACCCTGGAGTTGGCAGCAGCAGGAGCCCAAATATTACTTTAAAGAGACCCTGGGGTTGGCTTCAGGAGCCCAAAAATTGGATGAATCACACCCTGGAGTTGGCAGCAGCAGCAGCAGGAGCCCAAATATTACTTTAAAGAGACACTGGGGTTGGCTTCAGGAGCCCAAAAATTGGATGAATCACATCCTGGAGTTGGCAGCAGCAGGAGCCCAAATATTACTTTAAAGATCTACTGGGGTTGGCTTCAGGAGCCCCAAAATTGGATGATTCATACCCTGGAGTTGGCAGCAGCAGCAGGAGCCCAAATATTACTTTAAAGAGACACTGGGGTTGGCTTCAGGAGCCCAAAAATTGGATGAATCACACCCTGGAGTTGACAGCAGCAGCAGCAGCAGGAGCCCAAACATTACTTTAAAGAGACACTGGGGTTGGCTTCAGGAGCCCAAAAATTGGATGAATCACACCCTGGAGTTGACAGCAGCAGCAGCAGCAGGAGCCCAAACATTACTTTAAAGAGACACTGGGGTTGGCTTCAGGAGCCCAAAAATTGGATGATTCACACCCTGGAGTTGGCAGCAGCAGCAGGAGCCCAAACATTACTTTAAAGAGACACTGGAGTTGGCAGCAGGAGCCCAAAGATTGGATGAATCACACCCTGGAGTTGGCAGCAGCAGCAAGAGCCCAAACATTACTTTAAAGAGACACTGGGGTTGGCTTCAGGAGCCCAAAAATTGGATGATTCACACCCTGGAGTTGGCAGCAGCAGGAGCCAAAACATTACTTTAAAGAGACCATGGGGTTGGCTTCAGGAGCCCAAAAATTGGATGAATCACACCCTGGAGTTGGCAGCAGCAGCAGCAGGAGCCCAAATATTACTTTAAAGAGACACTGGGGTTGGCTTCAGGAGCCCAAAAATTGGATGAATCACACCCTGGAGTTGGCAGCAGCAGGAGCCCAAATATTACTTTAAAGAGACCCTGGGGTTGGCTTCAGGAGCCCAAAAATTGGATGAATCACACCCTGGAGTTGGCAGCAGCAGCAGCAGGAGCCCAAATATTACTTTAAAGAGACACTGGGGTTGGCTTCAGGAGCCCAAAAAGTGGATGAATCACACCCTGGAGTTGGCAGCAGCAGCAGGAGCCCAAACATTACTTTAAAGAGACACTGGAGTTTGCTTCAGGAGCCCAAAAATTGGATGATTCACACCCTGGAGTTGGCAGCAGCAGCAGGAGCCCAAACAATACTTTAAAGAGACACTGGGGTTGGCTTCAGGAGGCCAAAAATTGGATGAATCACATCCTGGAGTTGGCAGCAGCAGGAGCCCAAATATTACTTTAAAGATCTACTGGGGTTGGCTTCAGGAGCCCCAAAATTGGATGATTCATACCCTGGAGTTGGCAGCAGCAGCAGGAGCCCAAACATTACTTTAAAGAGACACTGGGGTTGGCTTCAGGAGCCCAAAAATTGGATGAATCACACCCTGGAGTTGACAGCAGCAGCAGCAGCAGGAGCCCAAACATTACTTTAAAGAGACACTGGGGTTGGCTTCAGGAGCCCAAAAAGTGGATGAATCACACCCTGGAGTTGGCAGCAGCAGCAGGAGCCCAAACATTACTTTAAAGAGACACTGGAGTTGGCAGCAGGAGCCCAAAGATTGGATGAATCACACCCTGGAGTTGGCAGCAGCAGCAAGAGCCCAAACATTACTTTAAAGAGACACTGGGGTTGGCTTCAGGAGCCCAAAAATTGGATGATTCACACCCTGGAGTTGGCAGCAGCAGGAGCCAAAACATTACTTTAAAGAGACCATGGGGTTGGCTTCAGGAGCCCAAAAATTGGATGAATCACACCCTGGAGTTGGCAGCAGCAGCAGCAGGAGCCCAAATATTACTTTAAAGAGACACTGGGGTTGGCTTCAGGAGCCCAAAAATTGGATGAATCACACCCTGGAGTTGGCAGCAGCAGCAGCAGGAGCCCAAACATTACTTTAAAGAGACACTGGGGTTGGCTTCAGGAGCCCAAAAATTGGATGAATCACACCCTGGAGTTGGCAGCAGCAGCAGCCCAAATATTACTTTAAAGAGACACTGGAGTTGGCTTCAGGAGCCCAAAAATTGGATGATTCACACCCTGGAGTTGGCATCAGCAGGAGCCCAAAAATTGGCCTAAAGACATAAATATGTTTTGCACCATTTGGAAAGTGTAAAACATGGCACCATGCTGAATCTAGTCGCATGCATCAGGCATTGGTGGGTGGAAATCCTGGCTGATCCATCCCTGATTCATTTTGACAAAGGTGAGTCTCTCCACATTTTTATTTGACAGACGAGTTCTCCTTGCCGTAACTATGGCCCCCGCCGCACTAAACGCCCGCTCAGATGGCACGCTACTTGCCGGGCAGGACAGCTTTTCCAGGGCAAACTCTGCTAGTTGCGGCCACAAATCAAGTTTGGCTGCCCAGAAGTCCAGCGGGTCCTCAAGGTGTGTTGGCATAGTCATGTCAAAGTATGACATGACCTGCTGGTTCAGGTCCTGCTCCAGGTCTTCCTGCTGCTCATGAATAGCCTCACTATGCGGGTGTAGAAAGCTACTCATTAGCGACTGAAGACTGAGGCTGCTGCTGATGGATCTGCTGCTGCTGCTCCTGCCAACCCCCCCCAGCGGCCATGGCAGTGGAAGGTGAGCGCAGAGGTCCCCTCGAGTCAGACCTGCGAGAGTATGGACTATGGCGCAGATAGGCATCGGCCAACTGCCTACGTAGAATGTCTTTGTAGTAGTTCAGTTTGTCCCCCCTCTCGTGGGTTTAAAAAATGCCCCCATTTTGTGCCGGAAGTGAGGGTCCAATAAGGTGGACAGCCAGAAGTCATCCCGCCGACAGATGGAAACAATTCTGGGGTCACTACGTAAGCACGTGAGCATGCTTCCTGCCATTTGCGCAAGTGACTCGGATGGACTACCTGTCTCCATCTCCACTGCATACTGCCACGGTGTGCCCAGGTCCTCTGTCTCTCCTTCCTCAAAAACCTCTAGCTCCTCTGGCTGCTCCTGCTCCTCCTCTCCTGTCCGCTGACTAGATAAACCAGCCATTTCGCCAAGCCTAAACTGTGTTTCGCTAGGCAACTCCTCCTCCTCTTCCTCCTCCTCCTCCAGTTCATGTGGCCGTAAGATGTAAACGCCATGTCTCCAGTGCCCTGACCAGCCATGGTTTCCAACATGTGCTGTAGTACATGAAGCAGTGGAATCACGCCGTTCATCCCGTAATCCTGCCGACTGACAAAGTGGCTTCCTGAAAGGGCCTGAGCAAACGGCAGGTGTCACGTATGAGCTGCCACTGGTTGACATTGAAGTTACACAGGGGAGTCCCCCTATCTGCTTGGATCATCAGGAAATCCGTGATGGCTTTTCTCTGTTCTTATAATCGGTCCAACATGTGAAGGGTGGAATTCCAATGGGTGGAAACATCGCAAATCAGACTATGTTGGGGGATACCATTCTGACTCTGTAGCTCAAGAAGGGTGTGTTTGGCGGTGTATGAGTGGCTGAAGTGCATACAAAGTTTCCTTGAAGTTGTTAGGATGTCTTGCAGATGGGGGGGAACGCTTCAGAAACCGCTTGACAACCAGATTGAAGACGTGAGCCATGCAGGGGGCATGGGTCAGGCTTTCTTGGCGCAGCGCAGACAAAATGTTCTTCCCATTGTCGGTAACCATGATTCCCATTTTAAGTTTTCTTGGAGTAAGCCATGTTTGGATTTCCTGATGAATAAATTTAAGCAGTTCCTCCCCTGTGTGACTCCGTTCGCCAAGACAAACCATGTGAAGCACTGCGTGACACCTCCGTGCCCTACACACATGGTAGACTGGAGGGGCACTGAGACTTGAGCCTACAGTGGAGGGTGAGGAGATGGCGGAGGATGAGGAGGCCGAGTCGCACAGTGTCACAGGCCCAACGGGCAGGGAACGCGGAGGCCGAAGCGGCGTGACGTGTCCAAGTTGCTGCTGCAAAGGGACCACATTCACCCAGTGGGCCGTAAACGGCATGTACTGTCCCTGACCGTAGTTACCGCTCCAGACGTCGGCGCTGCCATGCACTTTGCTACACACCGACAGGCTCAAGGGCTGGCCCACCTTCTGTTCAACAAAAGTGTGCAGCGCTGGTACTGCCTTCTTGGCAAAGAAATGACGGCTTGGGACTCGGCTCGGCACAAGTCATTAGTTCTCTGAAAGGTGCAGAGTCCACCACCTGAAAAGGGAGCGACTGCAGCACCAGCCACTTGGACAGGAGCACATTCAGCTTCTGCGCCGTAGGATGAGTGGGCGCATACTGCTGTCTCTTGGACATGGCTTCGCTGATGGATTGCTGGCGGGATGCATGACTTGGAGGAGGAGGAGCAGGAGCGACAGAGGATGGGTATGACGCACAGCTGCCTTCGGCTGAGGTGCTGGAGCCTTGGCTGGCAGAAATTGGGAGCGGCGTGCCACTCGGTGAGGAAGCAGTCTGGCCCACCTCTCCGGAGCCTAGGTTCTCCCAGGCCGCTTTATGGTGACGCTGCATATGTTGACGCAGGGCCGTGGTGCCAACATTTGGACCCTGGCCACGCTTCACCTTCTGCCTACATATCTTGCATGTGGCCATGTTACCCTCCTGCGGATGCTTCAGGAAAAACTGCCACACTGCCGAGTGGCTACTTTTCCCACCCCCTGGCCTCACTGATTCACTGCTGCTGTTGCCAACTCCAGGAACCCCTGCTCCACTACCTCCCGATAAGGTAGACTGCCGCACGGCAGGTGCTCTACCCCGGCCGGCTCCAGCCTTTGGAATTGTGCCCCCATGCTGACTGCTACCACCTTGCTGCCTGAGCTGCTGACTCCGGGGCAACCTGCGCCCCTCTTCTCCTGATGATGACGATGAAGCCCCTTCATCGCCCGGCTCCCAAGTGCGATCGGCTTCATCGTCATCATCATTATCACCGAGTTGTGGCTGTACGTCACTGATGTTCGTGGATTCGTCAACAGTGTCTGGCGCAGGAGCTGGAACGCTCGCAGCACCCACGACACTGTCCACATCACTATTTGTCTGCCTAGCTAAAGAATCCACCTCCATTTCTTGGCTGGGCAGTAGCTGCTGACTGTCCTCTATCTGATCGTCCTCCTCACTAAAGAGTGGAGCTGAACCCAAAGCATAGGATACGTCACTGGGGGAGGGAACGGCGTAGGACAGAGGCAATGGGAGGACAGGGACTGCTCTCGGGGCATGCCAACTCAGGGTTGTGTCAGAGGAACCTACCGACCCTAGACTGGGGGTCTCAGACGTAAGTTGTGATGATGTTGATGAGCGCGTCAACCAATCTACCACGGCAGATGCGTTACTGGTGGAGACCCGACCGCTAGCAGATACTGGCAGATTAGGTCTCTCAGCGTGACTCCTGCTGCTACTGGCCCCCCAGTCTGCTGCGACTTCTGCCTGCGGAATCTTTGCCTCTGCCACTCCTCTTTTCACTTCCAGGCACTTGTCTGCCCGACATAGTCTAACTGGCGTGGTAGTAGGTGATGTTTTAAGAACCCCCAGGCAGCAGTGGGTCTATATGAAACAGAATATAATGCACACCAAAAGTGAGCAGTAACACTCAGCCTCCAACAGGCCTGCTTAGTGTAAATAAGAGAGCTGCTTAGTGTAAATAATGAGGGGTATGGTATGTTACAGAATGGGATGCCCCAACAGCAGAGCACCTGTGAGCAGTAGTACTATGCACAGCAAAAGTGTGTTTATCAGGCCAAATTTCTATTAGAATAAGTGCAAAGGGTTATAGTAGTAAATAGAGGCTTGTGTAGTCACAGAATGGGATGCCCCAACAGGAGTGCACCTGTGAGCAGTAGTACTATGCACAGCAAAAGTGTGTTTATCAGGCCAAATTTCTATTAAAATGAGTGCAAAGGGTTATAGTAGTAAATAGAGGCTGGTGTAGTCACAGAATGGGATGCCCCAACAGCCAGCAGTGCACCTGTGAGCAGTAGTACTATGCACAGCAAAAGTATGTTTATCAGGCCAAATTTCTATTAGAATAAGTGCAAAGGGTTATAGTAGTAAATAGAGGCTGGTGTAGTCACAGAATGGGATGCCCCAACAGCCAGCAGTGCACCTGTGAGCAGTAGTACTATGCACAGCAAAAGTGTGTTTATCAGGCCAAATTTCTATTAGAATAAGTGCAAAGGGTTATAGTAGTAAATAGAGGCTGGTGTAGTCACAGAATGGGATGCCCCAACAGCCAGCAGTGCACCTGTGAGCAGTAGTACTATGCACAGCAAAAGTGTGTTTATCAGGCCAAATTTCTATTAGAATAAGTGCAAAGGGTTATAGTAGTAAATAGAGGCTGGTGTAGTCACAGAATGGGATGCCCCTACCGGAGTGCACCAGGGAGCAGTACTACTATGCACAGCAAAAGTGTCTTTATCAGGCCAAATTACTTTTAGAATAAGTGCAAAGGGTTATAGTAAATAGAGGCTGGTGTAGTCACAGAATGGGATGCCTCACAGCAGACTTGATATCAGTTCAGTATATATGCACAGTAAGTGTATAAGCAGCCTGAAAACGCTAACAAAGCCAGTCAGCCAGCCAGTAACACTCAGGCTGGATGAAAAAAAAAAAAATCTCCCTGTGACTGCCTTCGATTTTTCCTAACTTTCCCTGCTTCTCGCTGACTTTCTGCCTGTCTCCTGCCTGTCCCTGTCTGTCCCTGGCTCTCTGTCTCTCCCTCACTACAGCAGCGTCCTGTCTCTCAGGAATGCAATAGAGAAATGAGGAAAAGCAAGATGTCCACCGCCTTAAATAGCGCTGTGACGTCACCGGGCTTGCTGGCTGCTGATAGGCTGCATGTGACTGCCCCAGCTTGCACTGGTGCGGGGTAGATGTCTGGACATGTCCCATCCGCCATCTTAGAATGCCTGTAATGTAAATGAATGGATGTTAAAGGAAAACTTCGAGCGATCGAAGCACGGGGAAATTCGGATTCGATCCGAATCGAATTTTTCATGAAATTCGGATCGAATCCGGGTTTGTCCGGATCGATTCGCTCATCCCTACTCTCCATCTCTCCAAGCCTTTAAAAGTGCCCTCAAAACTCACTGATGTCCTCCTCAGGTTCCTCAACAGTGTCTGCTTAAGAAGCCAAAAGGCTTGCAACACCACCTCCCACCACACTCTCCTTATCACTACTTGCCCGCCTAGTGGAAGAAGCGTCGAGTGTCTCCTCCACTTCTTGGCTGGGCAGTAGCTGCTGATTTTTCTGATTATCAGATTGTCCTCACTGAATAGTGGAGCTGAACCCTAAGCATAAGACATAACTGACAGTTGACTTGGGTGTCAGATGTCACTTGTGATGCAGTGGATGATCGTGTTAACCAATGGATGATGGCAGATGGGTTGCTGGTGAAGACACGACCGCTAGCTGATCCCGGGAGATCAGACCTCTCACTGAGACTCCTGCTGCCACTCACCCCTAGTCTGCTGCAACCTCTGCTTGATGAATTTAGGCCTCTGCAACTTCTCTGTGCCCATCCTGCCACTTATCTGCCTGACATACTTGGATGAAACTCTTAGATGTGCGTAAGTGATGCTCTGATGAGAGCAATTCAATGTGCTCCAGTATGCTTCAAAAATGTTTTTTTCAGAGACTCGCCTGCGTGGAAATGAATCGGCCAAGATTTCCACCCACCAATGCCTGATGCATTAGAGTAGATTGATCATGGGGCCAGACCAACACTAAAGAAATATGGATCATGCAAAACAGATTTAAGGCGCTGCTCTCCAGTTACAGACATTCCTCCGCATCAGACCACAAGTAATTATTGAGAAAATGCTTTACGTTACTCTTACTTTTTATTAATATTCTTCGGATAAGATATTTGTGCCAAAAAATCTGTATATGTTCTCTTAATGCTGCTGCCAACTCCAGGGTGTGTCTTTCTGGCAATTTTGGGCTCCTGCTGCTGCTGCTTGCAACTCCCGTGTGTCTTTAGGCCAATTTGTGGGCTCCTGCTGACAACTCCAGTGTGTCTTTCAAGCAATGTTTGGGCTCCTGCTGCCAACTCCAGTGTGTCTTTCAAGCAATGTTTGGGCTCCTGCTGCTGCCAACTCCAGTGTGTCTTTCAAGCGATTTTGGGCTGCTGCTTGCAACTCCAGGGTGTCATTCAGCCAATTTTTGGCCTCCTGCTGCTGCTACTGCCAACTCCAGTGTGTCTTTCAAGCAATATTTGGGCTCCTGCTGCCAACTCCAGTGTGTCTTTCAAGCAATGTTTGGGCTCCTGCTGCCAACTCCAGTGTGTCTTTCAAACAATGTTTGGGCTCCTGCTGCCAACTCCAGTGTCTCTTTCAAGCAATGTTTGGGCTTGTGCTGCTCCTGCTGCCAACTCCAGTGTGTCTTTCAAGCAATGTTTGGGCTCCTGCTGCCAACTCCAGTGTCTCTTTCAAGCAATGTTTGGGCTCCTGCTGCCAACTCCAGTGTCTCTTTCAAGCAATGTTTGGGCTCCTGCTGCTCCTGCTGCCAACTCCAGTGTCTCTTTCAAGCAATGTTTGGGCTCCTGTTGCTCCTGCTGCCAACTCCAGTGTGTCTTTCAAGCAATGTTTGGGCTCCTGCTGCCAACTCCAGTGTGTCTTTCAAGCAATGTTTGGGCTCCTGCTGCCAACTCCAGTGTCTCTTTCAAGCAATGTTTGGGCTCCTGCTGCTCCTGCTGCCAACTCCAGTGTCTCTTTCAAGCAATGTTTGGGCTCCTGTTGCTCCTGCTGCCAACTCCAGTGTCTCTTTCAAGCAATGTTTGGGCTCCTGCTGCTTGCAACTCCAGGTTGTCATTCAGCCAATTTTTGGCCTCCTGCTTCTGCTGCTGCCAACTCCAGTGTCTCTTTCAAACAATGTTTGGGCTCCTGCTGCTCCTGCTGCCAACTCCAGTGTCTCTTTCAAGCAATTTTTGGGCTCCTGCTGCTCCTGCTGCCAACTCCAGTGTGTCTTTCAAGCAATGTTTGGGCTCCTGCTGCCAACTCCAATCTCTCTTTCAAGCAATGTTTGGGCTCCTGCTGCTGCTTGAAACTCCAGGGTGTCCTTCAGCCAATTTTTGGCCTCCTGCTGCTGCTGCCAACTCCAGTGTCTCTTTCAAGCAATGTTTGGGCTCCTGCTGCCAACTCCGTTGTCTCTTTCAAGCAATGTTTGGGCTCCTGCTGCCAACTCCAGTTGTCTTTCAAGCAATGTTTGGGCTCCTGCTGCCAACTCCAGTGTCTCTTTCAAGCAATGTTTGGGCTCCTGCTGCCAACTCCAGTGTCTCTTTCAAGCAATGTTTGGGCTCCTGCTGCTGCTGCCAACTCCAGTGTCTCTTTCAAGCAATGTTTGGGCTCCTGCTGCTCCTGCTTCCAACTCCAGTGTGTCTTTCAAGCAATGTTTGGGCTCCTGCTGCCAACTCCAGTGTCTCTTTTAAGCAATGTTTGGGCTCCTGCTTCTCCTGCTGCCAACTCCAGTGTGTCTTTCAAGCAATGTTTGGGCTCCTGCTGCCAACTTCAGTGTCTCTTTCAAGCAATGTTTGGGCTCCTGCTGTTCCTGCTGCCAACTCCAGTGTGTCTTTCAAGCAATGTTTGGGCTCCTGCTGCCAACTCCAGTGTCTCTTTCAAGCAATATTTGGGCTCCTGCTACTACTACTGCCAACTCCAGTGTCTCTTTCAAGCAATGTTTGGGCTCCTGCTGCTTCCGCTGCAAACTCCAGTGTGTCTTTCAAGCAATGTTTGGGCTCCTGCTGCTTCTGCTGCCAACTCCAGTGTCTCTTTCAAGTAATGTTTGGGCTCCTGCTGCCAACTCCAGTGTGTCTTTCAAGCAATGTTTGGACTCCTGCCGCTGCTGCCAACTCCAGTGTCTCTTTCAGCCAATGTTTGGGCTCCTGCTGCTGCCAACTCCAGTGTGTCTTTAGGCTAATTTTTGGGCTCCTGCTGTCAACTCCAGTGTCTCTTTCAGCCAATGTTTGGGCTCCTGCTGCTGCTGGCAACTCCAGTATCTCTTTTGGCCAATTTTTGGGCTCCTGCTGCCAACTGCAGGATGTCTTTCAGCCAATATTTGGGCTCCTGCTGCAGCCAGCTCCAGGGTGTGTTTTTCAGGCAATATAGGGGCCCCTCATAGTGATGCCACCTCAACTCTCTGTAATTGTGCCACTCTGCAATTCTAATAGCGATGCCTCTGATCTGAATGTCATAATTATTTACAGTATTATTTCACTAACCCAGCACACATCCTATGCGTGTTACAGCAAGGCAGAATGGTTTACAACCCTATTGAGGCTCTAAGAAGCTCAGAAATAGCCGTTTTTAATAGCGATTTGTCACGAATAAATTCGGACCGAAACAAATTTTGGAGTTAGCCGAATCGAGTTTTTCAAAAGTTCGTTCATCTCTAGCGTCAATGCAGTTTGAAAACTTAAAATGAGATTTTGCACATAGGAGCTGGCTCCCCAACAGAAAAATCGCTATGATATGCTGAGATATAACAATGTTCCTTGTAAACTCATGATGATCCCTGTAACAAGGGATAAACTGCTCACCTGTTTAAGTTTCCAGGTTTGGCATTTGATTTGGCCCAATGAATAAGTAGGTTTTATGGGTTTCCCCTGCATGACTGCCAGTTTAGTACAATGGCACCCCTATATTTTCTATAACTGGATAAGTGAGATGGTTTTAAGATTACATAGCCGGATGCACTGTGCTTGAATATACATGTCATAAATATAAAATTAGAAGAAGACTGAAAAATATTCATACATATCATAAACCATTCCTTTCCTTTTAGTCATGTGAAAAAAATATATTATAAAGGAGTTAGAGGAAGTTTAAGGTTCAAGGGAGATTTTGACACATTTGTTGCCAGCTCACAAAAGACAGGAAAGAAATGCCAACACAAAAATTGTGGAGAACAAATTCCTGTGATAGTAGCACAGTGTACCTGTCTGCTCCTTGTGATACTGCTTGCATCTAGGTAAAGTGACAATTTTTTCAGCAAATACCACTTTCCATTTTCCAGTTATATCAAGTACCACCTGGGTGGTGTGTGTGGGTTATCTGTCAACTACAATTGTGCTAAAAAATACACACACAAAGCATTTAACCCTTTAAGTGCCAGCCTACCTTGAGATTTTGTCACCCTTTGTTGCCAGACCATTTTGCACTATTTTGCGCTCCCCATGTTCAACTGTGATTTTTGAAGGGATTTCCAGGGATTTCCTAGGAAAGTAATATATTGTTTTTTTCAGCAGAGCCTGGGCTTTAACATGAAATGTCTTGTTTGTCATTTTCTAAGTGTATTCTCAATATTCTTAATAAAAAATGTAAGTTTGTCAATAAAATCTTATTGCGTGTGAGACCCCAATTTCTCCCGGTTACAGCGGTACCACATATGTATAGGTAGACACCCTTACCTGCCCAGGAGACTCCCCCAAACTGAAACAACGTTTTCGGAGATTTTCAGATAAAATACAACTATGCTATGCAATATGCGGACGTTGCAGTTTTTCAAGAAAAACAACCCCCAACAAACTATATATTCCCTAGAAGTATACACCTCAGGCTTTCTAGGCGTACCAGGCTTGTTGACATAGGTGCAGTTTTCTGGAAGTAATCACTCAATGTATTCTTTGGTTACGCAGGGTTTCCCTAAAAATTAATAAAAAAGCAGAATCAAAACCACATTTTTCTAAAAAAAACTATATGCAAACCAGAAAAAAACTTAAAATCTGAAAAAGCAACATCCCCCAAACAGAATAATATGCAGCATGCATAGGTTCTGTCAAGGAGAGAGTTGCCAAACACCCCAAAGTAAAGCATGCGCATAACGGTAATTTTACTTCAAAATTTCAGCTCTGCAGACAAAGTGCGCACCTTGTGCTTTTTTTACCAAAACAGCCCTTTACATTTGGAATATCCCCAATAAACCATATATTTCCTGAAACTACATATGTTAAGCTTTCTAAGCGTACCCAGCATGTTGTATTGGGCTCATCTTTCTGGAAGTAATATCTTGAAGAATTCTTAGGTTGCACAGGGTTTTACAAAAAAATGTATAAAAAGCTGAATAAAAAACACCTTTTCCTAAAATATCAATATGCAAATAAGAAAAACAAGCTAAATCTGAAAGTGCAAGGTCCCCCGAGCAGAACAATACCCAACATGCATAGGTACCTGTAACCTTTTAACTGCCAGCCTACTTGAGATTTTGTCACCCTCTGCTGACAGGATATTTTTCACCATTTTGCGTGATGTTTAACTGTGATTTTTGCAGGAATTTCCAAGAAAATGGCATATTTTCTTTTTGTGGCAGAGTTTAGACTTTAACATGAAATGTCTTGTTTGTATTTTTTCTACTTTTTTTTATATATTTTTAAGTAAATAAGTAAAAAAAAAAATATTTATATTTTTTAAATTGTCTTTTTTATTTTAACAAAAACATTTATTTTATTAAAGAAAACCATATTGCACGTGGAAGCCCCATTTCTCCCGATTACAATGATACCACATATATATCGGTAGCCCCCCGTGATCCCCTAAACTTAGAAGAGCACTTTATAACATTTACAAATAAAATGCAACTACTATCCACATTGTAAAGGGTTAAATAAAAAAAATTGGTGTGGTGTCCCCCTTCACAGGGGGGGGGGACACCATTTCTTGGGGGAATATAAGGGTTTTTTTGGGAGGCAGGTAATGGGGGGTCTCGGGTTAATGGCAAGTCACCCACTAGCCGCAGGTGACTTGCCAGACCCCCGAGCCTTGTGAACTGGTATAGGGGTCACAGGATTAAAAGTAAAAAAAAACACACACACTTTTTCAAAATAACTTTATAAAAATTTTTTTTTTTTTTTTTAATACTTACCTCCCATCCATCCCTGTGTCCCACGCTGATCACTTAGGCTTCTGCTCTCCTGCTGCTGCTGGAAGCCTTTTATACCTACTGGGTTACAGGTAACATAGGGTTAATTTTTTTTAAAAAATGACATAGGGTCCCCCCTCCCAGGGAGGGGGACCCCATTTTTTTGGGATTTTTAAGGGTTAAAACCCTTAAAAATCCCCCCAAAAAATGGCGTGAGGTGCCCCCTACCCAGCGTAACCAGCCTGTGACCAGCTATGGGGGCTTGTAGAATAGGGCGCAGGGGCCAGCTTTAGTGGCCCCTGGCCCTGCCGGCTACAAGCCGTCATAGCCTAGGGCCACGGCTCTTCTGCCCCCCCCCCCTGGGCTTTGGGGAGGCAGGTAATTTGGGTGGCCAGGGGTTAATGGCAAGTCACCCGCTAGTTGCAGGTGACTTGCCAGACCCCCGAGCCTTGTGAACTGGTATAAGGGGTCTCATGGACCCCTTACCAGTTCACAAAGGGTTAACAGTATAAAAAAAAAACACAGACACAGTTTTCAAATATGTTTATTAAAAACTAAAAAAAAAAATTTTTTACCTTTACTCACCTCCGATCTTCATATGCAGTGTCCCGCGGCGATCATATGCAGGTGACGGCTGGGCAGAGGAGGGGGGAGGCAGGCGATCGGAGGATCGCCTACCTCCCTCCTCCTCTGTCCAGCCGTCACCGGCATCTGACAGCTGAACTGCCGGGTGCCCCGATGACACCCGGCGTTGATGTCTAAAATCCAAGATGGCGGCCGCCATCGGAAGCTCTCACAAGATCTCACTGTGGACTCTATTTCCATGGATCACTTCTGACCCATTCCTGCCTCCCAGCCCCTGGCTGCTATGGGATCCGTGACGGTAGGGTGAACGGCGGGGTCTGTGGCATTCGGCAGAGCTCATGCTCTGGGCCGCAGACCTTATGCTAAAAGGTAGCCGGCCACAGGCTTATGGTGAGCCTGAGGGGGAACCACTATGTATATATTTTTGTATATGTCCCTCCCTGCCCACAAGCTTTATTATCTGTGTATTCACTGCTGTTTGGTATGATTTTACTGGTGCTCCTCACTGACTGCAACTCCAACTCACCTCCCTGCGTTTCCCCGTCGAGTGCCCGGGACGCGCGCCTCTCGGCTGTCGTGCCCCGCAAGTCTCTGTCGCATCGCCGTGTGCGGCACTGGCTGTGTGATAGACGGAGGGGAGCACGTGGCCGCGCTTTTACATGCAGCGGCCCTCGCTACAGGAGCCGCCGGCATTGCAGCTCTGAACGAGGCGCCGTCCTTCTTGTGATGCGCCGCGGAGGGGGGCGGGGCGCAGCGTCAGCAGTGCAGCTGTGCCGCCCCCCCCGAGGATCCTTCCAGAAGGCGACTGGCCAGACGCGCTGCTCGGCTGCTGCTTCTCTGCTGCTGCTGGGGACCAGGCTCAGGCTTCTTGCTGCAGATGCTGCGGTGATCCCTCCTGTCGGTGTCATGAGTCCCTCTCTTGATGCTTTGCTTTCTGCCATTTGTATTTATGCTAAAGCTGACCAGGGGCTCTCTTTCTCATTTTTGTATAGATCGTGAGCTAAGGTTGAGGGTTGTGGTTCCTCCCGGTCCTCCCTTTTTAATAAGAGGAATTGTTTATAGGTTTATAGGCCGATAAAGTCTTGTAGCCTTATTGAATTTTTACTATTCTTAATCACCATAATGGAGGCATCGGGATAGTGAGCTGGGGGCCCCATTTGGGCAGGACAGGCTCTGCCCCTTGTGCAGAAGGAATCCTCTGGGCGGATTCAGCACTGTTTGTACCACTTGCGCCAGAGGCATTGTTTTGGACCATGAGCGGGCAGTCGCTCCTGACTCTAGCCCTGTATTACCATCGGCCTATCCGGACCCTCCGCTGCTGCACTCAACCCCTAGTGAAGGGGGAGCCAGCAAGGGGTCTCATATTGATTTTTCGCATAGGTTGGCCCGTCTCGAGAGACAGATTTCGTTGACAGCCCCTAAGAAGGCTTCGAGTAAGAAGCGGCATCTGGAGCCGATTTACTCGGATGACGATCTGTTTGATTGCTTGGGTTCTGCGGAGGAAGGTGAGTTGCCAGATAATTCACGCTCAACGGTGGAATATTCCGGTGACAGTATCTCTGGTTCCTCCTTGGACAAGGATTCTTGTCTCCCGGACAAAAATGGAGAATTTGCTCTCCTCCGTGTTTGATATCCTACACATTGTTCCTCCCAGAGGAAGCAGGGTGATTTATTTCGGCCTGAGAGGCAGAGACGGGTCTTCCCGAGCAGCCTCACTTTTCTAACATGATCCTTAAGGAATGGGAAAGGCCCAACAAGTTACCATCGGTAAGGGCCGATAGGCGGTACCCCTTCTCTAAGGAGTTGGTTTGGTTATGGTGTCATCCACCCAAGGTGGATCCTCCCGTGTCAAGCTTGTCCAACATTACTGTTATGCCGTTGCCTGACAATGCTTCCTTACGTGACCCTGCAGACAAGCGCATGGATCAGCTGGTCTGCCATGCGTTAACCTTTGCTGGTGCCCTCTTTCGGGCTGCGTGTGCCTCGGCAATTGTCTCATTATCCAACAGGAGAAAGGTGAGACACCTTGTGGCTGGAGCTCAGGCTCGCAAGCGGGCTGAGGAGTATAAGGAACTCGCTTGCTTGGATTTTATTGGCTTTGTTGTTACTGCAATGGATGATGTGGCCAGGCTTGGTGCCAGGATTTCGGCCTTGCTTGTTGCTCTGCACCGCTTGCTCTGGCTGAAACAGTGGTCGGCTGATGCGGCTGCCAAGAAGTCCCTCACAAGTCTGCCTTTTGTGGAAAACCGGCTGTTTGGGAAGCGCCTGGACCTTCTGGTCAGGGACGGTAGACTCCCTCAGAGAAGGAAGCCTGCTCAGTCCTTTCAGAACCCCTCTTTATATCGTTCCTTTTCAAGGAGGAAGAGGTTCTTCATTTCCCAGTGCCCGCAGAGATACCTGGGACAGAGGTAGGTCCCGCGGCCAACCCAACTCCTCATGGGGAGCTAAGTCCAAACCCCCTGCCGAACCCTCTCAGGCATGAGGGGGCGCCCTCACCCTTCCAAGTGAGGGGACGGCTTCTGCTGTTTGCTCAGATCTGGAGGCGTCACGTCTCAGAATGGTGGATTCAGGAGATAGTGTTCTCCGGCTACAAGATAGAGCTGGCAGCCAGGCCGCCCACAAAATTCCTCCGTTCAAGGATATCCCGAAGCCCGCTAAAAGCTCAAGCTTTAAGAACGGCTGTTCACCACCTCCTGCGGATAGATGTGATTTGCCCTGTACCCCTACAGGAACAGGGTCGGGGATTCTATTCCAATCTGTTTGCGGTTCCCAAGAAGGATGGAATGCTAAGGCCGATCCTGAACCTGAAGGGTCTCAACAGGTTTGTAAGAGTCAGACATTTCCGCATGGAAACGTTGTGGTTGGTGGTGAGATCGCTTCGGCTCGGCGACTTCATGACCACAATAGACATCAGGGACACTTATTTGCACATCCCGATTTTTCAGAGACATCAGAAGTTCCTGAGGTTTGCGCTGGAGGATCAACATTACCAGTTTGTAGCTCTTCCATTCAAGATATCCTCAGCCCCCCGTGTGTTCACCAAGGTGCTGGCGGGTATCATGGCTTTTCTGAGGAGTCAGGGTATCAGTGTGTTACCCTATCTGGATGATTTGCTGATTTCGGCCCGGTCCCTTCAGCAGGCCGAGAGCGATACTCGGACGGTGCTGTCAACTCTGGAAGCCTTCGGTTGGGTAATCAATTACCCCAAGTCTATCATCACTCCTTCAACAGTGAGATCCTTCCTGGGAATGACAATAGACACCTCTCAGGTCAAGGTTTTTCTACCACAGCAGAAGGTTTCGGGTCTCCAGACGCAAATGCAGGCCTTGATGTCTTGTCAGCAGCCGTTGGTATGTCTGGGGATGAGATTGGTGGGACTAATGGTGTCATGCTTCGAGGCAGTACCCTTCGCTCAATTTCACATGAGACCTCTACAATTGAACCTGCTGACCGGCTGGAATCGGGCACAGAAATCACTGGAACAACGCTGGCCCCCTGGACAGACAGTCCCTCTTGTGGTGGTTGGACTCCCGGAACCTGCTGGTGGGCAAGTCCTTTCTGACTCCCCATTGGGAGATATTTACCATGGATGCCAGTCTGACTGGGGAGGCGTTTGGCAGACCCAGAAGATCCAGGGTCAGTGGGGTCCACAAGAGAACCGTGTACCCATAAATCTCTTGGAGCTGAGAGCAATCCAGTTGGTTCTTCTACGCCTGACTCCCCATTTAAGAGGCCGCGCGATTCAGGTTCACTCGGACAATCAGACTGCTGTAGCCTACATCAACCACCAGGGCGGGACTCGTAGCAAGAGATTCCTCAAGGAGGTAACACAGATTCTGACTTGGGCAGAGGAGAATGTTCCCTGCATCTCAGCAGTCTACATCCCCGGGGTGGAGAACCAGGAGGCAGACTCCCTGAGCAGGAGTTCCTTGCACCTGGAGGAATGGTCCCTCAGCAGCGGGATCTTTCAGGCTCCGTGTCTCCGCTGGGGTCAGCCGGACGTGAAACTGTTTGCGTCCAGGCACAATCACAAGCTTCCAAGGTTCGTCTCCCTCTCAAGAGATCCTCTGTCCATTGCAACAGATGCTCTGGCGATTCCTTGGATGGAGTTCATATTTATGTATGCATTCCCTCTGTTTCCGCTCCTGGGCAGAGTGCTGCGCAAGATAGCTCAGGAGGGGGTACCAGCCATCCTGGTTGCTCCTTGCTGGCCGAGAAGGAGTTGGTTTGCAGACATTGTCCAGATGTCAACGACCCGGGGCTTCTCACACAGGGGTCGCTGCGGCACCCCAATTTACGGACGCTGGCTTTGTCGGCTTGGCTATTGAAACCTCAATCCTGATGGAGAACGGGTTGTCGGCCATGGTCTTGCATACTATGATTCAGGCACGGAAGAAATCTTCTTCCATGATATACTACAGAGTTTGGCGGGCCTATATCGCTTAGCGCGAGGCCAAGAGCCTTCCTTGCCGAAAATTTGCTATTTCTTGGATTCCGGAGTTCTTACAACATGGCTTAGACTTCGGTCTCCAGGTGAGCACCCTCAAGGGTCAGATCTCGGCTTTCCCCATCTTTTTCCAGAGATCCATTGCTAACCATAGGTTGATCAAGACTTTTTTCCAGGGAGTTACCCATGTCCGACCACCGCGTAAGTCAGTATTACCGGTGTGGGACTTGAATTTAGTACTATCTGCTCTCCAGGGTCCTCCTTTCGAGCCATTGAGTGATGCTGCATTGTCTATATTGACTCTCAAAGTGGTCTTTCTGGTAGCGATCACCTCGGTGCTTTGTGTATCTGAGCTGGCTGCGCTTTGTATGAAACCACCCTACTTTGAGCTGCACAGGGATAAGGTGGTTTTTTCGCTTCAAATCTGATTTCTTACCCAAGGTCGTTTCTCCCTTTCACCTTAATGTGGAAGTTGTCTTACCTTCTTTGTGGCCAGCACAGGCTAATTCCAAAGAACAGACCCTTCATGCCTTGGATGTGGTCAGAGCCATAAAGTATTACCTGGCTGTGACTGAATCCTTCAGGAAATCGGATTTGCTCTTTGTCCGAACAGAGGGTCACCAGCCAAGTCCACTCTCAGTAAATAGATCAGACAGGCGGTGGTACAAGCATATTCTGCCAGCGGGAAGGAACCTCCTTTTCGGATCACAGCTTATTCTACCAGAGCTATTGGTGCCTCTCGGGCTTTTCAGCACAAGGCATCGGTGGAACAAGTTTGTAAGGCCGCAACTTGGTCTTCTGTTCATACTTTTACAAAGTTTTACAAGGTGGATGTCAGGGCCTCAGCTGACGCTGTTTTTGGCCAAAAGGTGCTTCAGGCGGTAGTGAAATGAACTACCTGCTGTTCCACACTGGGGATCCCGCCCATATAGACACTGCTTTTGGATGTCTCAGTCGTGAGATATTGGGATGGCCTGGACTGGATGTAGGGAAAAATACAAGTCTGTAAAACTCACCTGTAGAATTGTTTTTGTATACATCCAGTCCAGGCTGTCCCACCCCGCCCTTGTGTTCATTATGTCCTGTATGCCTGTTATGGTAATCAACCGTTTTTGTTCATAGGACACTGGTTTTTCTAGTTGTTTACTTAGAGAGAGTACAAACTGAAGCTATGTGAAGTAACATGGTTTCTTAGGCCTCCCGGCCTGTCCTCTTTTTGTTGAATACTGATTTTAAACCACTGGGGAATGATAGCGGGATAGCTGCCTTTATAGAGGGCCGGGAGGAGCTACAGCTTTGATCTTGCAGTCAAGCGCCCCCCTAGGGGCGAACACCCAATCGTGAGATATTGGGATAGCCTGGACTGGATGCATACAAAAACAATTCTACAGGTGAGTTTCACAGAATTGTATTTTGCTCAACTCTCCTGCAGTTAACTGACAAACCCATAGAATCTACATGCCTTGCATAGAAAAAATAAAAAGCAGCTCATCATGAATTTCACGAAAGCTCAAATGATGAGAATCAAATATAATGAAGGTACCTTCATTATATTTGATTCTCATTTGGCTTTATGGAGGAAGCAAATGCTGATTAATTCATTGATACCCTGAAGATTACATCTGCTGTTTATTATAAAGTGTTCCTTGAGAGAAGTTACACTTGTGGCATTATCTAACTACGGAATCTGGTACGTGATTTGACCATAAGTGGTGTTGGGATTCACAAAGCCTGCATTCTTTTTTTTCTACAATGAAGGTGTTGCTGATGATTGAAATATTTTATTATTGATATTTCCCGGGGAGTTATTAGTGTTTTAATACACAAAAAATACTTTTGGTTGAAACCCACCTGCATCCTGTGCTGCTTTTGTTTCGGGTGGCCACATCGCCGCATACTCACCCTCGGGTAATCCTGTAGAGACAAAGAAGCACAATACACTGGCACTTAGAAAAGCTTAAACAACCTGTGTTTTTTTGTTGTATTGGCCTGCCGGAGATGGCAGGAGCTGTGGGCAACTCCAAGACCAACACACCCTCCTCTTCAGCAGGATCCATGGCTGGTGGTGGTGAGGCTTGAGAGGAGAAAGAGGACATTGGCAGGGTTCGGGCCGCTGAATAACCCACACCCTGTCCTCTGGACTCCACTGGTCGGACCCCTCGCCTCCAGGAGGGTGCGATGCACAGCCAAAACTCCCCAGCTACAGAAAAAAATATGATTTTGTAAAGCATGTCACTCATAATCCTGATAGCTCACTTTTGGGGGGTAGCTCAGACCCCCCTGATAAGTCTTGTCTGGCCTCTCTGACTCAACCTGTGTGTTATTCACCCTTTAACAACTGGTTGTAGAATCATGTGTTCATATTTAACCCTTTAAGTGCCAGCCTACCTGTAGTTTTTGTCACCCTTTGTTGCCAGACCATTTTGCACTATTTTGCACTCCCCATGTTCAAATGTGATTTTTGAAGGGATTTCCAGAAATTTCCCAGAAAGATTATATATTGTTTTTTTCAGCATAGTCTGGGCTTTAACATGAAATGTTTTGTTTGTCATTTTGTAGGTGTATTTGCAATATATTTGGGTGAAATATGTGAAAAACATTTTTTACAATTTGTAGTTTTTTTTGTAATAAAAAATGTAAGTTTGTCAAAAAAAATCTTATTTCATGTGAAATCCCAATTTCTCCCAGTTACAGCAGTACCACATATGTATAGGTAGACACCCTTTCCGGCCCAGGAGACTCCCCCAAACTGAAACAGAGCTTTAGGGGATTTTCAGATAAAATACAACTGCGATACCCGCTATGCGCACCTTGCAGTTTTTACAGAAAAACAACCCTTTACATTTGAAATACCCCCAACAAAATATATATTCTCTGGAAGTACACACCTCAAGCTTTCTAGGTGTACCAGGCTTGTTGATGTGGCCACAGTTTTCTGGAAGTAATCCCTCAATGTAATCAAATAAAAATACGGGGGAAATCTTTCGGATAAGGCAATACTTGAATTGTAGAATGGAAGGTATGATATATCTGTTGGAATGTGGATGTGGGCTTGGAAATGTAGGGGAAACAAAAAATGAATTGAGAAAACGTATACAAGCCCACATATCAAATATTAGATTAGCATCAAGTAATATAGGAATTGGTAAAATCATATCACCAGTAGCGGACCACTTCTTAAAAATCCATGGGGGAAAGATGGACACCTTGAGAATAACTGCATTAGAGAAGGTGAGTCTAGGAATTAAGGGGGGTAACCTGAAAAAGGCCCTACTCCAGAAGGAACTTAGATGGATTTATAAATTGGGTACGGCGGCCCCTATGGGCCTAAATGAGGATATTGCCTTTGGACCATTCCTAGGGAGATAGTGATAATAACAATAATATATCATTGATTGAATATTAATTGTACCCTTGTATGGATTTATAAATTGTATTGATATTGCTTTTGGATTCCTTTTTGGGGGGATAGTGATAGGAAGAACAATATGAAAAATACCAGCACTGGATCGATTTGTTACTATTCACCTAACCCCTTTGGTAATTTGTTCTAATTTTATTGATCTGCTTCCTCTTTCTCTTCCTTTAAGTGGGAACTTTTGAAATGTGAATTCAACTTTATTCCCCTCTTCGGTCCTTGAAGATGAAACTACTTCTTGAAGAGGAACATCCTTTGGGAATTAAATGAGAATATATATATATATGTAATAAGCATACATTTTGATTTCATATATATATATATATATATATATATATATATATATATATATATATATATAATCACTTAATTAATTTTATTTTATTATATAGATGGATTTATTATAGGTTAACAATTTATTAATTCACCAACTAATTGATGTATTTATTATTTTGTGGGTAAATAACCCCATTTATTTATTTACTTCTTTAATTATTTATTGGTAGATTTTCCTTTTTATCAATTTCACAGATTTAATATTTAATGGAGATGAGCAGATTAGATATATATTAAGGTTTAGTATTTTTATTATTATTTATATATATATCATTTTTTGGAGGGGGCACACTTTTCTAATTAATTTGGGTATAGATTGTTTATAGTAATGGTTTAATTGTATTAATTAATTGTTTATTAGTTATTTAATTGCACATTTATTTAATGAATCTAATAATAAAAAAATATATATTTTTTGGGTTTGTTTATTTATGTATTTATTCACTTATTTATTTATTATTGATATATTATTGCATGTATATTATTATATTTCATATATGGGGAGGGGAAGAGTTCCCCCCAAAGAGACCCCCCAAACTGAAACAATTACTTTATAACATTTACAAATAAAATACAACTACCATTCACACTACAAAGGGTTAAATCAAGAAAAAAAAATAACAGAGTCCCCCCTCCCAGGGGGGGGGGGGGGGGGGCATTTTTCTTTTGGATTTTTAAGGGTTAAAAATGCTTAAAAATCCCCCCAAAAATGACAGGGGGTCCCCCTTACCCGAAATAACCAGCCCGGGACCAGCTATGCAGGGCTTGTAGAAACAGGGCGCAGGGGCCAGCTTTTGTGGCCCCTGGCTCTGCAGGCTACAAGCCCGCATAGCCCATGGCCACGGGTTCTTCCGCCCCCCCTGGGGTTTGGGGAGGCAGGTAATGGGGGTGCCGGGGGTTAATGGCAAGTCACCCGCTAGCCAAGGTGACTTGCCAGCCCCCAGCTTTGTGAACTGGTATAGGGATCTCTTGGACCCTTTACCAGTTCACAAGGAGTTAAGTGTAAAAAAAAACACATCACACACACAGATAAAAAAAAATATTTTATTTTTTTATTTTTTTAATACTTACCTCCCATCCATCTTGCACTGTGTCCCTTCCCAATCACTGGCTTCTGCTCACCTGCTGGAAGCCTTTTATAGCTGCTGGGCGACAGAGCATAAGGGGTTAATAAAAAAAAATGACATAGGGGGGGGGGGGGGGAACCCCATTTTTGGGGGGATTTTTAAGGGTTAAATACCCTTAAAAAAAAAAAAAAAAATGACATGGGGTCCCCCTTACCCGAAGTAACCAGCCCGGGACCAGCTATGCAGGGCTTGTAGAAACAGGGCGCAGGGGCCAGCTTTTGTGGCCCCTGGCCCTGCAGGCTACAAGCCCGCATAGCCGTGGCCACGGGCTCTTCTGCCCCCCCCCTGGGCTTTGGGGAGACAGGAAATGGGGTGCTGGGGGTTAAAGTGGACCAACACCCACCGGTGATCGGCCCGGGAATCTATAAGATTCCCGGGCCGATCACCTCCCTCCCCGCGGGACATCCGAGATCGGGATGTCCCGCGGGGTGAAACCCCCCCAAACTCCTTACCTTATCTTCGGCGGCGGCCGACCGCCACCGCCTCCCTCGCGCCCCTCTAGATGTGCGCGTGCCCGCGCCGGCCGTCCGTGACTGGCCAGCGCGGGCACGCGCGCGTCAAGAGGGACGCGCAGGAGGCGGCGGCGGCGGCGGAGCCGCTTGTCCGCGGCTTGTCCGTTGGCCCGGAGAGAGGTGAGTTCGGGGGGTTCGGGGGGGTTTCACACACTTAATTAATTTTATTTTATTATATAGATGGATTTATTATAGGTTAACAATTTATTAATTCACCAACTAATTGATGTATTTATTATTTTGTGGGTAAATAACCCCATTTATTTATTTACTTCTTTAATTATTTATTGGTAGATTTTCCTTTTTATCAATTTCACAGATTTAATATTTAATGGAGATGAGCAGATTAGATATATATTAAGGTTTAGTATTTTTATTATTATTTATATATATATCATTTTTTGGAGGGGGCACACTTTTCTAATTAATTTGGGTATAGATTGTTTATAGTAATGGTTTAATTGTATTAATTAATTGTTTGTTAGTTATTTAATTGCACATTTATTTAATGAATCTAATAATAAAAAAATATATATTTTTTGGGTTTGTTTATTTATGTATTTATTCACTTATTTATTTATTATTGATATATTATTGCATGTATATTATTATATTTCATATATGGGGAGGGGAAGAGTTCCCCCCAAAGAGACCCCCCAAACTGAAACAATTACTTTATAACATTTACAAATAAAATACAACTACCATTCACACTACAAAGGGTTAAATCAAGAAAAAAAAATTACAGAGTCCCCCCTCCCAGGGGGGGGGGGGGCATTTTTCTTTTGGATTTTTAAGGGTTAAAAATGCTTAAAAATCCCCCAAAAAATGACAGGGGGTCCCCCTTACCCGAAATAACCAGCCCGGGACCAGCTATGCAGGGCTTGTAGAAACAGGGCGCAGGGGCCAGCTTTTGTGGCCCCTGGCCCTGCAGGCCCTCCCATCCATCTTGCACTGTGTCCCTTCCCAATCACTGGCTTCTGCTCACCTGCTGGAAGCCTTTTATAGCTGCTGGGCGACAGAGCATAAGGGGTTAATAAAAAAAAATGACATAGGGTCCCCCCTCCCGGGGGGGGGGGAACCCCATTTTTGGGGGGATTTTTAAGGGTTAAATACCCTTAAAAAAAAAAAAAAAAAAATGACATGGGGTCCCCCTTACCCGAAGTAACCAGCCCGGGACCAGCTATGCAGGGCTTGTAGAAACAGGGCGCAGGGGCCAGCTTTTGTGGCCCCTGGCCCTGCAGGCTACAAGCCCGCATAGCCGTGGCCACGGGCTCTTCTGCCCCCCCCCTGGGCTTTGGGGAGACAGGTAATGGGGTGCTG
Organism: Gastrophryne carolinensis; assembly: GCA_027917425.1. NCBI lineage: Eukaryota > Metazoa > Chordata > Amphibia > Anura > Microhylidae > Gastrophryne > Gastrophryne carolinensis. Next base: position 127,133,789 of record CM051238.1, read on the forward strand.
GGGGTTAAAGTGGACCAACACCCACCGGTGATCGGCCCGGGAATCTATAAGATTCCCGGGCCGATCACCTCCCTCCCCGCGGGACATCCGAGATCGGGATGTCCCGCGGGGTGAAACCCCCCCAAACACCCCAAACTCCTTACCTTATCTTCGGCGGCGGCCGACCGCCACCGCCTCCCTCGCGCCCCTCTAGATGTGCGCGTGCCCGCGCCGGCCGTCCGTGAATGGCCGGCGCGGGCACGCGCGCGTCAAGAGGGACGCGCGGGAGGCGGCGGCGGCGGCGGAGCCGCTTGTCCGTTGGCCCGGAGAGAGGTGAGTTCGGGGGGTTCGGGGGGGTTTCACACAGCGGGGCACCCCGATCGGGGGTGCCCCACCGAAGTGGACCAAGACCCAGGATAGTCAAAATCCTGGGTGTTGGTCCACTTTAATGGCAAGTCACCCGCTAGCCGCAGGGGACTTGCCATCCCACAGTCTTGTGAACTGGTATAAGGGGTCTCATGGACCCCTTACCAGTTGACAAGGGGTTAAATGTTAAAAAAAAAAAAAAGACGGACACAAAGAGAAAAAATGATCTTTATCTTTTTTTTTTTTTTTGTTTACTTTACTCACCTCCGATCCTATGTCCCCTGGTGATCTGCGATGACAGCTGTCAGTCTGCTCGGGTGTTTGGAGGAGAGAGCCTGGGGAGGGGGGCGATCATAGCCCTCTCCCCCTCCCCACCTCTCTGCTCCAAGCACCCGATCAGACAGATTCTTAGTCTTGGGTGCCGGTATTAAGAGGCAGACTGCTGGGGACATCACAGTGATGTCATCTGACCCCGCCTCCAGGGGGCGGGGCTAGCAGACCCGATCCAGGAAGTGGGGGGACAGGGCGATTTCTGCCCTCTCCTCGCCACGGAAGAGGCTGGGGGGGGCAATCAGAGGCCCCTCCAGTCAAGAGGAGGCCCATCGGGAGGCAGCACGGCCACAGGTAAGTAAATGTCACTTTTATTTTTTATTTTTTTTTACAGTTAGCAGCTGCTGCTGCCAAAGGTGGGGGCTCGCTATTCTGGGGGCTCTCCTGGAACCATTCAAGCCTCCACAGGAGATTGGATGGCACCAAATTAAAGAGGAGACCCGGCCAGATCCAACGAGGGGTCAGATGAGTATTTTACTTTTATATTTTTTTTACTGTGGGGGTTTAAAGTCAGCTACGTGAGTCTCACGTAGCTGACACTTAAGTGGAGTAGAGGCAGCTACGTAAGGGACTAGAAGGGTTAAGAGAGACATGCACAGCAGGACAATTCAACACATGACACATGTTTGTATTGAAGGAAGGCTGTATCTTTTAAAGACCAAGGAGAGCTTTAGCTTGTCCCTCTCTTCATGAGAAACATAATTTTCACATAACCCAGAATAATGTTATCTCGCAGTTGGCATTAGGGAGTTAGGGAGTTACTTATCTTAACCTTGGGTGCATGGAATTCTCTCGCTGTACCAAGCCTTAGAGTCACACGTACACCACAAAGCTTAAGGTAAAACTCTACGTCTAAATATATTAAAGCAGCAAGATTACTGAAATGTCGAAGAAAGAGAGCGAAAGAGAATTAACCCTTCACTCACCTTCTCTGTTGTATATCCACTTACCTGGGAAGTTCTGGCTGTAGAATCCCTGCACCCGGTGCCACTTTCGCAGTTTGAGGTCCGACCAGTGTTTCCTTATTCGGGTGATGGTGTAAGGCGACATTCCCTCGCCACTCACATGGGCTGCCATTTCCTCTGCCAACCTGCTCTTTTCATGTGTGTTGAGCTTGAAGACGTACCTTTGCTCCATCAAGGTCTGCAAAGAACAAACAAATTTGCATTATTATCTTGTCTATTATCTTCTTATACCAGAGTGGTACATGTCACAGGGGCAGCACAGTACTGTTGGCCTGTAACGTTTGAAGACCAGGCCTCTGCCATTACTGTGGCACTATGTGTCTTCACTTGTATGTTGCGGCCACTCTGTCACCTGTTTGCACCTTGGCTGGAGTATAATGCAGCACACATGCATAGGTGAATGTCATGAAAGGGTGACTTACCCTCATAATGTACTCCTGCTGCTCAGGGGTGTACATGGTGGGTGCCATGCTGGTCCTTTGGATGTCAACTGTGTGACTCACCCCTGCTCTGAGGCGTGACAAGGCCTACATGCCCCGACGGACCCTATAGGTTTCTGGTGTTGTGCTGTCTTGTTAAATAAACTCAACTGATGTCCAGTTAACCACCCACTTATTTTTAAAAGAACACAGAAGAGCCTCAGACTTTCACGGCGGTGCTTACTTAGGAGCTCACTATGCTATACCATAGGTGACAAAGCAACACCTAGAGGCTGGAACACAGGCATAAACGAGGAACCCGCAACACCTGGTCCAGGTATTGCAGCCCCCACAACAGTGTGAGACATCAGCAGCCAGAGTTTTACAACCAGGACTTCTGGGGCTCCCGGCACAAGCCACCATGGACCAACCAAGGGTCGGGACACTGGTGCCTTATGCGGACCCCAGTGCAGGCTCCACTGTGGAGTCCACAGCAGAGTCCCATGCAGAGTGAACGGCGGAGCCAAAGGCTGAGCTGCACTTCCACAGCCAGGCCTGCTCTTCCCCTAGCAGTAGCCTGGAATCTATCCATTTTGGGCCTGGAAGTGGGCATAGTGGCTCCCCCTTCAGCCAAGACAAGCCCCAGCAGACCCCTGGGCACAAAATAACAAGGCTAATTTAATGATGCCCAGCTGGAGGTTCTGCTGGATAGCATGGCAAAAAATTAGGCTGGCTGGGCCCTGGTCCAACTCGACCCCTAAAGCATAGCAGGAGGAGTTATGGGTCGGGATTGCATGCAACGTGACTGGGCTGGGACAAAACCCAAGGATGATGCCCAGACCAAGAAAAAGTTGGATGACCTGAAGGTGGTGGTTAGGTGGAAACTCAGCGCCAGACAGGCTGAGGGGTAACTAGTGATAAACCAGTGGGATGTTTCTGCCTGAAGCATTGGACAACTCTCGAAAGCCAACCTTTCCTTGTTTGAATCTAGAGTGAAAACTAGTAGGGGCCTCCCCAAGACTCTGTAATTTACCCATGCTGAGGAGTGGGTGGCGGGGATGCTCCACCCCAACACCTATCAGGGGGCACCGTACCATAGACACCGATAGGCAGCAAGTGTCCACCAGTAGTAAGACTTGGTTCCTAATTGTAGCTTGGTACAGGGGGAGGAGGCTGACAAAACCCCAAACCCACCAACCGGAATGCCAACATGCACACCCAACTTTTATGGCTTGCCTGGGACAAACATTTTGGCCTACAATAGAAACCAAGGTGATTTGTCAAACTATAAATGTATTCCCCACTTGGGTTTTATATATGGCGTTTAAACAGCGTTATGTATGTCTGTCGTGTAGTGTATATGTAGATTTGTTTAGCATGTACATTATTCAATAAATTATATACATTTAATCTAAATTTTTGTTGTGTGGATGGTTGTAGTGGGTTAGCCCTGGAATCCCACTGTTATTTAGGATCTATAGATGTAACCCCTAACATAGTGGTAGCAGCATAATTTTAGGGCCCCCCTGTCGATGTGGGCACCAGTGTGTAGGCCTTGTTGTGATTTTGAAGGGGCACATATACTGTAAGGAGTAAACTAACAGTGCATTTACCTTTACTTTGCAGCAGCCCCCCAGCCAGCAGCCCCTGGCCCTCCATATTCTCCAACTGTGGCCACAGCTGCCCTGTCTGGCGTGCCTACCTCCGAGCCACCATCAATGGTGGGCCCACCAGGGACACTGAGCATCAACCTATTCCCAGCATCAAGATCTTCCCTCTGCCAGCAGTAGCCCCACCAGCTCTACAGAGCGTCCGGGAGGAAGTCGGCCCCTTCCTACAGCTAGGCGGCACCTGTCTCTGAACTTGGTTTCATTGTTATTTAATCACAGCCTCAAATTGTAGACTAATTCAAAATTACATAAGGGCAAGAAATAGGAAAACATTAAGAGAAAGAAGAGTCCACCAAGTGCTGGGGAATGCTTTGGGCATCACAGCTCTGGGTGCCAGAAAATAGATGACCTGGAATCTCCGGAGCCAAGATAATTTTGATGACTTTCTCAGACTTATATTGGAGGGCACCACAGTGTGGTCAAGACATCAAAATCTGGCCTTCATGAGGCCGAAGGCACATTTCACTGCTGTCCATGTGCATCAGTGGGCCCGTCTTCTGGCCAGGATTTCTTAAAAAAAAGGATTTAAAAAAATAGCTACAAAATGTAGAAATAGTATTTTTGGATTTTTTCCACATATTTATTCAAAAAATATTAAGGAAGCATTGAAAAGGTAACAAATAAAACATTATTTGGCAACAGAGGATGACTTAGAGTCTAATTTATGAAGCGTCATATCCCATTTTTTTGCATACAGTTTAACCCTTTAGATGCCAGCCTAATTAGAGACCTTGCCACCCTGTTTCCAGACCATTTTTCACTATTTTGTGCTATACATCTTCAACTGTGATTTTTGAAAGGATTTCCCAGACAAATTATATATTGTTTTTTTCAGCAGAGTCTGGACTTTAACATGAAATGTCTTGTCATTTTTTAGTATATTCTAAATATTTTCTTGGTGAAATATGAGTTAAAAAATGTAGTTGTGTAAAAATGTACGTTTTTCAATAAAACCATATTGCCTGTAAAAGCCCCATTTCTCCCGGTTACAAAGGTATCGCATATGTATTGGTAGACCCCATTTTCTGCCCAGGAGACTCGCCCAAACTGAAACAACGCTTTAGAAAATTTTCAGATAAAATAGAACTGCTATGTGCACATTGCAGTTTTTCAAGAATCCGCAGGTGACTTGCCAGCACCTAAGCTTTGTGAACTGGTATAGGGGTCTCATGGACCCCTTACCAGTATACACAATGGGAAAAAAAACACACACACCGAGAAAAAAATATTTTATTGTCTTTTTTTTTTTTAATACTGTACTTACCTCCCATTCCTCTTCTTCCCTCAGCAATCACTCTGGCTTCGGCTCTCCTGCTGCTGCTGGAAGCATTTCATTGCTTCTGGGTGACAGAACTTAAGGGGTTAATAAAAAAAACAACAACATAGGGTCCCGGGGGGGACCCCATTTTTTGAGGGAATTTTACGCAGGGCTTGTAAAATGGGGCGCAGTGGCCAGCTTTGGTGGCCTTCCACCCTGCCGGCTATAAGCCCACATAGCCAGGGGCCAGGCCCTTCTGCCCCCCCCGGGCTTTGGGGAGGCAGGTCATTGGGGAGCCGGGGGTTAATGGCAAGTCACCCGCTAGCCGCAGGAGACTTGCCAGCCCCCAGCCTTGTGAACTGGTATAGGGATCTCATGGATCCCTTACTATTTCACAAAGGGTTAAATGTAAAAATAAACACACAGACATAATAAAAAAATGACATTTATTTATTTTTTTCTTTACTTACCTCTGATCATCTGATGTCCCCTGGCGATCCCTGATGACAGCTGTCGGGTGCTAGGTGGAGGGAGGCTGGGGGGTGAGAGATCACAGCCCCATCCCCCCTCCAACCTCTCTCCGCCGAACACCCGGCAAGACTGATCATCTCAGGTGAGGGTGAGAGAAGCCGGTTGCCAGGTGACGTCATAGTGACGTCACCCAACCCCGCCCCCAAGGGGTGGGGCTAGGGATGAGCGAACCGGTTCGGATGAAAAAAATTCGGGGTCGTGCCGAATCGAATTTTCCCTGACATTCGGAGCAAATTTTCCCTGAAATAAAAAAAAAAATGCCGGCATGGTGGGAGCGGGCAGGCCGGCTACGCTGTCAGCGGGCGGCAGAAGCAAACACTTACCTGCATGGTCGGAGCGTGGAGGCCGGCGCCGCTCTCAGGCGCCTCTGATGACGCGCCCTCTGATGACGCGTCCTCTGATGACAGCTCAATGCGACGCCCTCTGATGACGCGCCCTCTGATGACAACTGAGAGCGGCGCCCTCTGATGACGCGCCCTCTGATGACGCGTCCTCTGATGACAGCTGAGAGCGGCGCCGGCCTCCACGCTCCAACCATGCAGGTAAGTGTTTGCTTTTTAAAAAAATGCTGGCATGGTGGGAGCGGGCAGGCCGGCTACGCTGTCAGCGGGCGTAGCCGGCCTGCCCGCTCCCACCATGCCGGCATTTTTTTTTTTCAGATGAGCGATTCGTGAAAGTTCGATTCGGGCGAACCCGAATTTCTTGGGGAAATTCGGCGAATCGCCCGAATCGAACTTTCAAGAAGTTCGCTCATCTCTAGGTGGGGCTAACAGCCGCGACCCAGGAAGTGATAGAGAGGGGGATTTCTCGGCCCTCTTCTCACCACAGAAGAGCCCGGGGGGCGATTGGAGGCCCCCCGGTGAAGAGGAGACCCGCCAGGAGGCATCGCGTTCGCAGGTGAGTAAATGTCTTTTTTTTCTATTTCACTTAACAGCAGCTGCGTCCGAAGCAGGGGGTCGCTATTCCGGGGGTTCTCCAGGGGGGATCGGATGGCACCAAATTGAAGAGGAGACCCGGACAGATCGATAGAGGGGTCAGTTGAGTATTTTGTTACCCTTTTTTAACTAGCATGAGGGAAAGTCAAGCAACACCTACGTGCTTGACACTTAGGTCCTGGACAAGCCAGCACGTAGGTGTTACATGCTTGGCACTTAAAGTGTTAAAGTCAGCTTTGTGAGCCTCATGTAGCTGGCACATGATAGTTGGAGATGCAGCTACATGAGACACACGCAGCTGGCACTAAAAGGATTAAGCAAAAAAATGGCAGTGCCAAAACTTTCTGGTTGAAGAGCGCAGTAGGTCAAGATCCCATAGAGCACAATAGACAGAACTGGATTGCAGTGTTTTATGCTTATAATTAATATTACACACATATTTCGTACAGAACTTACATTGTGACTTGTCAGATACAAAAAATCGATTTTTATGGCTTCTTTTTCTTATCAATATGTACTTTGGACAACAACAACTTAAATGCAGTCTCAATGCATTGTAAATCTTGTCCTTTTTTTCCCCTATTCAGGGTGGAAAAAAGAAATTAATGCGCTGTGCAGTGCCAAATAGATGGTGCTCACTAGCGCTGGTATAATTGGCAGTCAGGTCCAATACCTAACAACAATCAAAGCAAACTAGTTAGCATTGAGAGCTGCAAATTCTAGTGCCATTTTAGTTCCAAGTGCAGTGGCAGAAAAGACAAAGATGGTGGCGTTCCTGAACAGGTGCTATAGCCACCAAAAGATGCTAAATGGCACACATCATAAATAAGGCCTTAGGGGTAGCCTACAGTAAAAACTGGTCAGTAAACAAAAATAATAAAACACTCATTACATGTACTTGGCCGACTGTAAACTACTTTGGCATATCTGAGCATTTATGGCTCTTTGGTCAACGTCAGGGTCTGACTGACCCATCAGAAAATCGGAGGATCCTCCGGTGGTCCCCAGGCAGATACCTAATAATTCAGCAGCTGGGCCACATAATGCTGAGCAACAGGATGCTAGTGCTGTGTTGCCCTGTGAGCATTAACCACAGTGCAAGAGATGCCAGCAGCTGTGGAAGGAGCAGAGAAATGCTACAGGCAGCCAGGGGCTATTTCTTCTGTTTCCGGTTGCAAGCACGTTGATACTTGGTGTGGGCCAGAAAGGCACGAAGCAGTTTGGACTACTTCTCTTCAGGCAGCCTTCACGGAGTGTGGAGAATATCAGCCTCAGCTTCAAAGCGGATGAGAACAGCGAGGTTTGGCTGGGCCTTTGCAGGCTAGTACTAGAAGTGCTCTTGCATGAGGATACATATCATTGTGTAGTTTGATATGGCCGCCATTAATTTTGTTTCTCATTTTTCCAATAGTGCCCTACCCTCCCATAGCACTGGAACCTATGTGCTATTTCTAGTTTACTTTTATTGGTGGTGCAGCAGGGGTCAACCTCCTCCTGCTCAGCAGGCATCTAGTGTAGGCGGTAGTGTAGGTCAAACTAATTTCCATTGAGGGCCACATGAGCATTATGGTCACCTTTAGGGATGAGCGAATCGATCCGGACGAACCCAGATTCGTTCCGAATTTCATGGAAAATTCATTTCTGAATGAATCCGAATTTCCCCGCGATTCGATCGATCGAAGTTTTTCTTTAAACTCCATTTATTTAAATTACAGGCATTCTAAAATGGTGGCTGGGCATGTCCAGACATATCCCCTGGGGCAAGGTATCATGGGTAAGTCACATGCAACCTATCAGCAGCCAGGAAGCCTGGTGACGTCACCGTGCTATATAAAGCGGCGGCCATCTTGCTTGTGCGCATTTCAGCCTTGCATTGCGGCCAGAGCACAGCTAGTTAGAGACAGGGACAGAGAGTTAGAGATAGGTAGGAAGAGTCAGAGAGGCAAACAGAGAGGTAGACAGAGCAAGGGAAAGATAGGGAAAGATAGGGAAAAACCAGAACCATCCAGCCAGGGACAGCTTAGAAGTGACAGTGAAATTTTTTTTTTTCATTAGCCAGATCAGTTTTTAATTTAATTTCAGTTCTTTGTGCTGTAAATCTGCCTTGCCACTGTGCATGCCATCTATGCAGTGGCTTATTTAACTATCTGTTACACACAAGCATTTATCATAATATATAACTGGATTAATTTAAATATTTTTTGGTCTGCTTTTAACCAAAAAAACACCAGCCCACCTGGGTATCCCAAACCTGCATTAGGCAGCCTATCTGTTATACTAAATACGCTTGTTCATCCTTCCTCAGCTGAATCAAAGTTTTGCATTTTGAATTGGTTTTCGGCCTGCCTTTAACAAAAAAAACACCAGGCCGCAGGGCATCCCACACCTGCATTAGGCAGCTTATCTGTTATACTAAATACGCTTGTTGATCCTTCCTCAGCTGAATCAAAGTTTTGCATTTTGAATTGGTTTTTGGTCTGCCTTTAACAAAAAAAACACCAGGCCGCAGGGCATCCCAAACCTGCATTAGGCAGCCTATCTGTTATACTAAATATGCTTGTTGATCCTTCCTCAGCTGAATCAAAGTTTTGAATTTTGAATTGGTTTTTGGTCTGCCTTTAACAAAAAATCACCAGGCCGCAGGGCATCCCAAACCTGCATTAGGCAGCCTATCTGTTATACTAAATACGCTTGTTGATCCTTCCTCAGCTGAATCAAAGTATTGCATTTTGAATTGGTTTTTGGTCTGCCTTTAACAAAAAAAACACCAGGCCGCAGGGCATCCCAAACCTGCATTTGGCAGCCTATATGTTATACTAAATACACTTGTTGATCCTTCTTCAGCTGAATCAAAGTTTTGCATTTTGAATTGGTTTTTGGTCTGCCTTTAACAAAAAAAAACAGGCCGCAGGGCATCCCAAACCTGCATTAGGCAGCCTATCTGTTATAATAAATACGCTTGTTGATCCTTCCTCAGCTTAATCAAAGTATTTTCATTTTGAATTGGTTTTTGGTCTGCCTTTTAACAAAAAAAAACACCAGGCCGCAGGGCATACCAAACCTACATTAGGCAGCCTATCTTTTATACTAAATACGCTTGTTGATCCTTCCTCAGCTGAATTAAAGTTTTGCATTTTGAATTGGTTTTTGGTCTGCATTTAACAAAAAAAACACCAGGCCGCAGGGCATCCCAAACCTGCATTAGGCAGCCTATCTGTTATACTAAATAAGCTTGTTGATCCTTCCTCAGCTGAATCAAAGTATTGCATTTTGAATTGGTTTTTGGTCTGCCTTTAACAAAAAAAAAACAGGCCGCAGGGCATCCCAAACCTGCATTAGGCAGCCTATCTGTTATACTAAATACGCTTGTTGATCCTTCCTCAGCTGAATCAAAGTATTGCATTTTGAATTGGTTTTTGGTCTGCCTTTAACAAAAAAAAAACAGGCCGCAGGGCATCCCAAACCTGCATTAGGCAACCTATCTGTTATACTAAATACGCTTGTTGATCCTTCCTCAGCTGAATCAAAGTTTTGCATTTTGAATTGGTTTTTGGTCTGCATTTAACAAAAAAAACACCAGGCCGCAGGGCATCCCAAACCTGCATTAGGCAGCCTATCTGTTATACTAAATACGCTTGTTGATCCTTCCTCAGCTGAATCAAAGTATTGCATTTTGAATTGGTTTTTGGTCTGCCTTAAACAAAAAAAACACCAAGCCGCAGGGCATCCCAAACCTGCATTAGGCAGCCTATCTGTTATACTAAATACGCTTGTTGATCCTTCCTCAGCTGAATCAAAGTATTGCATTTTGAATTGGTTTTTGGTCTGCCTTTAACAAAAAAAACCAGTCCGCGGGGCATCCCAAACCTGCATTAGGCAGCCTATCTGTTATACTAAATACGCTTGTTGATCCTTCCTCAGCTTAATCAAAGTTTTGCATTTTGAATTGGTTTTTGGTCTGCCTTTAACCAAAAAAACACCAGGCCGCAGGGCATCCCAAACCTGCATTAGGCAGCCTATCTGTTATACTAAATACGCTTGTTGATCCTTCCTCAGCTGAATCAAAGTATTGCATTTTGAATTGGTTTTTGGTCTGCCTTAAAAAAAAAAAACACCAGGCCGCAGGGCATCCCAAACCTGCATTAGGCAGCCTATCTGTTATACTAAATACTCTTGTTGATCCTTCCTTAGCTGAATCAAAGTATTGCATTTTGAATTGGTTTTTGGTCTGCTGCCAAAACACTAGGCCGCAGGCCGCATATTGCCCTCACTTTATTTAGCTTCTTCTTTTTAAAGTAAACACATTTTTATCGTACCTATTGCGCATTTCAAATACATAAAAATGTCAGGCAGACAAGTGCAAGGATGTTCAAAGAGGAGTGGCAGAGGCCAAGATTCAGCAGGCAAAGGTCACAGCAGACTAGGAGCGAGTGGTAGCAGGAGTCACGGTGAGAGACCTGAACTGCCAGTATCCGCTAGCGGTCGTTTCTCCACCAGTAACACATCTGCCATGGTAGATTGGTTAAAGCGCTCATCAACATCATCACAAGTTACATCTGACACCCCCATTCTAGGGTCGGTAGGTTCCTCTGACACAACCCTGAGTTGGCATGCCCCGAGAGCACTCCCTGTCCTCCCATTGCCTCTGTCCTACGCCGTTCTCTCCCCCAGCGACGTATCCTATGCTTTGGGTTCAGCTCCACTCTTTAGTGAGGAGGACGATCAGATAGAGGACAGTCAGCAGCTACTGCCCAGCCAAGAAATGGAGGTGGCTTCTTTAGCTAGGCAGACAAATAGTGATGTGGACAGTGTCGTGGGTGTTGCGAGTGTTCCAGCTCCTGCGCCAGACACTGTTGAGGAAACCGAGAACATCAGTGACCTGCAGCCACAACTCGGTGATGATGATGATGATGAAGCCGATCGCACTTGGGAACCGGTTGATGAAGGGGCTTCATCGTCATCCTCAGGAGAAGAGGGGCGCAGGTTGCCCCGGAGTCAGCAGCTGAGGCAGCAAGGTGTTAGCAGCATGTTTGGCAGTCAGCATGGGGGCACAATTTTAAAGCCTGGAGCCAAACGGGGCCGGGGTACAGCACCTGCTGCGCGGCAGGCTACCTTATCGGGAGGTAGTGGAGCAGGGATTCCTCGAGTTGGCGACAGTAGCAGTGAATCAGTGCGGCCTGTTGGTGGGAAAAGTAGCTACTCGGCAGTGTGGCAGTTTTTCCTGAAGCATCCGCAGGAGGGTAACATGGCCACATGCAAGATATGTAGGCAGAAGGTGAAGCGTGGCCAGGGCCCAAATGTTGGCACCACGGCCCTGCGTCAGCATATGATGCGTCACCATAAAGCGGCCTGGGAGAACCAAGGCTCCGAAGAGAGCCGCTCCCAATTTCTGCCAGCCAAGGCCCCAGCACCCCAGCCGAAGGCAGCTGTGCATCATACCCATCCTCTGTCGCTCCTGCTCCTCCTCCTCCAAGTCATGCATCCCGCCAGCAATCATCAGCGAAGCCATGTCCAAGAGACAGCAGTTTGCACCCACTCACCCTACGGCGCAGAAGCTGAATGTGCTCCTGTCCAAGTTGCTGGTGCTGCAGTCGCTCCCTTTTCAGGTGGTGGACTCTGCACCTTTCAGAGAACTGATGGCTTGTGCCGAGCCGAGGTGGAGAGTCCCAAGCCGTCATTTCTTTGCCAAGAAGGCAGTACCAGCGCTGCACACTTTTGTTGAACAGAAGGTGGGCCTGTCGGTATGTAGCAAAGTGCATGGCAGCGCAGACGTCTGGAGCTGTAACTACGGTCAGGGACAGTATATGTCGTTTACGGCCCACTGGGAGAATGTGGTCCCTTTGCAGCAGCAGCAGCAGCAACTTGGACAGGCAAACGGAGTCACACAGGGGAGGAACTGCTTAAATTTATTCATCAGGAAATCTAAACATGGCTTACTCCAAGAAAACTTAAAATGGGAATCATGGTTACCGACAATGGGAAGAACATTTTGTCTGCGCTGCGCCAAGGAAGCCTGACCCATGCCCCCTGCATGGCTCACGTCTTCAATCTGGTTGTCAAGCGGTTTCTGAAGTGTTCCCCCCATCTGCAAGACATCCTAACAACTTCAAGGAAACTTTGCATGCACATCAGCCACTCATACACCGCCAAACACACCCTTCTTGAGTTACAGCGTCAAAACGGTAGCCCCCAACATAGTCTGATTTGCGATGTTTCCACCTGTTGGAATTCCACCCTTCACATGTTGGACCGATTATATGAACAGAGAAAAGCCATCACTGATTTCCTGATGATCCAAGCAGATAGGGGGACTCCCCTGTGTAACTTCAATGTCAACCAGTGGCAGCTCATACGTGACACCTCGTCTGTCAACTAAAAATGTGGAGAGACCCACCTTTGTCAAAATGAATCAGGGATGGATCAGCCAAGATTTCCACCCACCAATGGCTGATGCATGCGACTAGATTCAGCATGGTGCCACGTTTTACACTTTCCAAATGGTGCAAAACATATTTATGTCTTTAGGCCAATTTTTGGGCTCCTGCTGATGCCAACTTCAGGGTGTGCCTTCCAGCCAATTTTTGGGCTCCTGTTGATGCCAACTTCAGGGGGGGCCTTTCAGCCAATATTTGGCCTCCTGCTTATGCTGCTGCCAGCTCCAGGGTGTGCCTTCCAGCTAATGTTTGTGCTCCTTCTGCTGCCAACTTCAGGGTGCCTTCCAGCCAATTCCTGGGTTCCTGCTGTGGCTGCTGCCAACTCCAGTGTCTCTTTAAAGCAATGTTTGGGCTCCTGCAGCTGCTGCTGCTTGCAACTCCAGGGTGTGATTCATCCAATTTTTGGGCTCCTGCTGCCAACTCCAGTGTCTCTTTAAAGTAATGTTTGGGCTCCTGCTGCTGCTTGCAACTCCCGGGTGTGATTCATCCAATTTTTGGGCTCCTACTGGCAACTCCAGTGTCTCTTTAAAGCAATGTTTGGGCTCCTGCTGCTGCTGCTTGCAACTCCAGGGTGTGAATCATCCAATTTTTGGGCTCCTGCTGCCAACTCTAGTGTCTCTTTCAAGCTATGTTTGGGCTCCTGCTGCTGCTGCTGCTTGCAACTCCAGGGTGTGATTCATCCAATTTTTGGGCTCCTGCAGCCAACTCCAGTGTCTCTTTCAACCAATGTTTGGGCGGCTGCTGCTGCTTGCAACTCCAGGGTGTGATTCAGCTAATTTTTGGGCTCCTGCTGCTGCCAGCTCCAGGGTGTGTTTTTCAGGCACTATAGGGGCCCCTCATAGTGATGCCACTTCAACTCTCTGCAATTGTGCCGCTCTGCGATTCTATTAGCGATGCCTCTGATCTGCATGTGATAATTGTTTACAGTATTATTTCAATAACCCAGCACGCGTCCTATGCGTGTTACAGCAAGGCAGAATGGTTTACAACCCTATTGAGTCTCTAGGAGGCTCAAAAATAGCCATTTTTAATAGCGATTTGTCGCGAATAAATTTGGGTCGAAACAATTTTTGTCTGAAAATTCAGCGAATCAGTCGAATCAAATTTTTCAAAAGTTCGCTCATCTCTAGTCACCTTCAAGGGGCCTGTTAATCACAGATAAAAACTTAAAGCAAACATGACAATTCAAATGAATGTTTACAGACATGGAATGATTTTGCCCGGGACAGGTGGTATCTATTTGCCTGGTTTCCCACCCCCTAGCATACCTACTCTTTTTAATAAATAGGGTGTACTGTACCCGCCTTGGAATGTGCCCTCCATTGCAATGAATAGAGTAGGTGTGTGGGGGTGGAAACAGAGCCCTACCAAATACACCATTAGAGGCAGCCACCCTTGGAGACAGAATTGCTGAATCCCAACCATCTCCATAATATGCAGATATCAGAACAAGATGGAGAACCTGCACAGGAACACTGGATCCACACAGAGGAGCTGCGGGGGACAGAAGGGGAGTATGGGCTTTCTTTCGCATGGATATTGCCTTTAAAGTAATGGTGGAATTACATAAAATTGCTCTGCTACCATATGTACTATAATTGTATATAAATGTTTATTATATTTATATAGTTCACATGCAACATTCCAGTTTGGCACAATATTTTTGTTCATGGAATCAAAAAATATTAGCTTGTAAATGCTGGACGGGGCACTAGGGTCGGCTTGTCTAATGGGCCCAGTCCAACTCTGGGTGAGCCCCAGAATGATTTCCTTTGCTGGGCCCTAGATAGTCCAGTCTGACCCTGGTCAGCGTGATTTATGTATGTGAGCTTGATGGGAGGTAAAGCTTCAGTCTCCCAGCTGCCATTTATCAGATCACCTCTTCATTGAATATTTCCCAATACAACGTAAAAGGAGTGATGATTTGCAGAGATAACACCAGCAGTAGACAGCACTCTTTAATATTTTTCAAAGGCTGCAAGCTGTTTGATTTGTGTGAGAGAATGGATTTCTTGACCTATATTTAAATGTAAATTCGAAAATAATACCAGGTAACCTGGTTGAACCTACTTTCCTTTTTGTAAGAGGGGCAGCTCATTATCCCACGCAATTCTTAAAGAAAACATTTATATTTTAGAATTTCATCTTAGAATGTATTATTTCTTTTTCAATAAACATCAAAGAGCTAACTTGAGATGTAAAGTTTAGCTGCATTGAAACAGCAGATAAAGGGCCCCAATTTACTGTGCTAATGTATGCAGAAAAAGCAGCTGGCCTGCATCTACAGTTAAGACCAGTAAAGGCTCTCTGGATTGTGTACGATGTGAGTACCAAAGCGCATAATAAATACAAAAAATAGCAATAATACATGGGCAATCCTGATTATAAAGCATTTTTAACATGCCATGAGGTAACAATACACTTTCACTGTTTTATGTTTCTACAAAGGGCTTGCAAAAGGGTCCGAAAATAGGTAAAATTATGAAATAATAAGGCTGATTCAGAGCCTTCCATAATAGTTCATCGTTTTTGTGCGTAAGAGCGCTTGCAGCATGTAAATTCAGTTTGCAAGGGCGGTCGCATGATTCAGAGCCTCCATCGGGAGCACTTTGTTCTGTCCTCGTTGCTGCCAGCGAAAGCACTGTGCGTACGGCTTTCCCGGGTTTGGAGATGGACGAACGACCCGTCCTCCAGCGAAGTCCCACTAGTTCCCTTTGGAAAATAGCTGTTTTTTTCCCTTAATAACGCTCCTTGTAGAAGTTTAAAAATTCCCCCATAATTGCTTCTGAGTTTTCTATTTATGTTCTATCTGGTCTTTTTATTTCAGGGTGTGAAGAGTTCCCTGGGTCTGGGGATAAGCAGTTTGAGAGTAGTCTCCCTGTTCTGTTACCCATTGTGTACCATTTAGCCAATTTCCATCTAAGGCTTATAATGGCCTTATGGGCTAGCCAGTTCATTGAGGGCAATGTGTTGGCCACTACATTCTCTAAAACTAAGTTCTCAAATTCCAGTTGTATTTCTAATGTACTCCTGGGTAGCTAAGGATGACTTCATTCAATTTCCACAAGCTTGGGCCTGGTTTGACCCACGAATCCTTAAAACTAAAAGAATTAGGGCAGAGTGAACTGATCATGTGGTTTCCAGTATTCTGCATCCTAGAACCCTGGGTACCACCCTTGATGGAATAAAAAAGTGTTTCATAATTGTGTATACCCGATGAGCAATCAAGTATATATAGTCTTTGGAGGCAGGGTTATATTCACACCAAATGTCTTAACCCCAGGGAGAACAAAAGCTTAAATAAGCAAAGGGCATTCTCAATCCTGAAGATTCTGAGTTATCAATTGTGGGGTCTATAGCTATGTTCGAATCTCCTCCCTAGAATGTGGGGACCAAATCACCCTGAAGAGTTCCTGAAAGAATTCTAATTGATTTTTATTAGGGGCATAATAACAGACCAGGCAGACCACTACTCTCGCTATTCTTCCTTTCATCAATAAGATGTACCTTCCCTCTTTGTCCTATATGGTGTCCATTAAGGTATCTAGCTAGACAAATCACTACCCCTTTACTTTTTTTCGTGTAAGAACACGACTTAATAGGGTAATTCAGGGCTTATACATTCTGTTAAATAATTTAATGAGCTGGCATTTCATAATAAGTTTTAGTCACCCTTACCATGTAACATCAAAAGTTGTGAGTTCCGAGAGCAAACAGCATTTGTCTCTCTCTAGGGAACCTAAATACCAGAAGTATTTAATTTTATATTCTGCCTTATCAGTGCCCTAGATCAGTGCCCCCTGTATCTTCACCTCACCCCTTAGAGCCTCTAACCTCTAACCTGCCAGAGTAGGGACAGCAGGTAGGGTTAATTTACCTTGCTGTCCACATGCTGCTCCTCCATCAGCTGACCTCCTGGTGGCCGTGGTGCTGGTGCAAGCTCATGTAAGTATACTTTTTTTTTTCTTCTTTCCAGCGTCTGGGGGAGGGGGGGGTTGGAGTGATTCTGCTACACTGCTTATGGCAATGGAATGGGGGGGAAATGACTGAATAAGGGGATAGGGGATAATGCCACACTGCCTATATGGGGAAAGGGATGGGGAGGTGCCACATTGCCCATGGGAATGTGGGGGAGAATGGCACACTGCCTACGGAATGGTAGGGAGTAATGCCACACTGAATGAGGGGATGGGGGAGAATGCCACACTGCCTATGGGAATGGGAGGGGGTGACATACTGTTTATGGGAAAGGGGAGGAATGCCACACTGAAAAAGAGGATGGGGGAGAATGCCACACTGCCTATGGGAATGGGAGGTCACACTGAATAAGGGGATGGGGAGAATGCCGCACTGCCTATAGGAATGGGAGGGGAAAATGCCACACTGCCTATGAGATGGGTGGAGAATGTCACACTACCTATGGGAAATGGGAGGGGGGAATGTCACGCTGCCTATAGGGAATGGGAGGGGAGAATGCCACACTGGCTATGGGGAATGCGATAGGGGAATGTTACACTGCCCATGGGGAATTGGATGGGGGAAAACCACACTGCCCATGGAGAATGGGGTGGGAGGGGGGAAAGCTGCACTGCCTGTAACCCTTTAAGTGCCAAGCATGTTTCTCTCCATCACTTAAGTGACAACCACGTAAAATTCACATGCCTGGCATTTACCCCTGCTAGCGGGAAAAAAAATAAGAAAAAACACTCACCTGACCCCTCGTTGGATCCGGACGGGTCTCTTCTTTAATTTGGTGCCATCCGATCCACCGTGGAGGGTCAGCTGGCTCCAGGAGAGCCCCCGGAATAGCCCCCCCCGCTTCAGCAGCAGCTGCTAACTGTAAAAAAAAAAAAATTAAAAATGACATTTACTTACCTGAGGCCGCGCTGCCTCCCGATGGGTCTCCTCTTCACTGGGGGGGGGGGGGCTCCGATCGCCCCCCAGCCTCCTCCGAGGCAAAGAGAGGGCAGAAAATGCTCTCCCCCACCACTTCCTGCATCAGGTCTGCTATCCCCGCCCCCTGGGGGTGGGGCCGGTGACATCACTGTGATGTCACCAGCAGCCGGCCTCTTAAGACCGCCACCCGAGACAGAGAATCAGTCTGCTCGGGTGCTTGGAGGAGAGAGCTGGGGAGGAGGAGAGGGCCGAGATCGCCCCCCCTCCCCAGGCTCTCTCCTCCAAACACCCGAGCAGACTGTCAGCTGTCATCGCAGATCGCCGGGGGACAGAGGATCGGAGGTGAGTAAAGTAAAAAAAAAATAATAAATGTAATTTTTTTTCTTATGTGTTAGTGGGTTTATTTTTACATTTAACCCCTTGTGAACTGGTAAGGGGTCCACGAGACCCCTTATACCAGTTCACAAGGCTGGGGGCTGGCAAGGCTGGGGCTGACTTGCCATTAACCCCCGGCACCCCCATTACCTGCCTCCCCAAAGTCCAGGAGGGGGGCAGAAGAGCCCGGGCCCACATAGGCTATGTGGGCTTGTAGGCTGCAGGGTGGGGGGGCCACAAAAGCTGCCCCCCCACTCTGTTCCTACAAGCCACTATAGCTGGTAATGCTGGGTAAGGGGGAACCCCTTTTCATTTTTTGGGGGGATTTTTAGGGGTTTTAACCCTTCAAATTCCCCAAAAAATGGCCCTATGTCATTTTTTTTTTAATTAAGCCCTTATTTTCTGTCGCCCAGCAGCTATAAAAGGCATCCAGCTGCAGCAGGAGAGCAGAAGCCAGATTGATCAGCGTGGGATACAGGGATGGATGGGAGCTAAGTATTAAAATGTATTAAAAAAATAAATACCGTATTTTTCGCCCTATAAGATGCACCTGCCCATAAGATGCACCTAGGATTTGGGGGAGAAAAATAAGAAAAAAAATATTTTAAACCAAAAACACACCATTACAGACAGTGTGGCATTCCCCTTTCCCATTGGCCGTGTGGGATTCCCCCATTCCATAGACAGTGTAGCATGCCCCCATCCCATTCCCTATATAGGCAGTGTGGCATTCCCCCTCCCATTCCCCATATAGGCAGTGTGGCATTCCCCCTCCCATTCCCTATATTGGCAGTGTGGCATTCCCCCTTCCATTCCCCATATAGGCAGTGTAGCATTCCCCCTCCCATTCCCCATATAGGCAGTGTAGCATTCCCCCTCCCATTCCCCATATAGGCAGTGTGACATTCCCCCCTCCCATTCCTCATATAGGCAGTGTGGCATTCCCCATATAAGCAGTGTGGCATTCCCCCTCCTATTCCCCATATAGGCAGTGTGACATCCCCCCTCCCATTCCCCATATAGACAGTGCGGCATTCTCCCTCCCATTCCCCATATAGGCAGTGTAGCATTCCCCCTCCCATTCCCCATATAGGCAGTGTGACATTCCCCCCTCCCATTCCCTATATAGGCAGTGTGGCATTCCCCCTCCCATTCCCCATATAAGCAGTGTGGCATTCCCCCTCCTATTCCCCATATAGGCAGTGTGACATCCCCCCTCCCATTCCCCATATAGGCAGTGTGGCATCCCCCCTCCCATTCCCATATAGGCAGTGTACACCCCATTATCATAAGCAGTGTGGCATTCCCCCTCCTATTCTCCATATAGGCAGTGTGCCCCTCCATTCCCATTGGCTGTGTGGCATCCCCCTCCCCCCATTAGTATAGGCTGTGTGGCATCCCCCTCTCCCCCCATAGGCTGTGTGGCATCCCCCTCTCCCCCCATAGGCTGTGTGGCATTCCCCCTCCCCCCCATTAGTATAGGCTGTGTGGCATCCCCCTCTCCCCTAATAAGCTGTTGGGCATCCCCTCTCCCCCCATTTGTATAGGCTGTGTGGCATCCCCCTCTCCCCTTATAGGCTGTGTGGCATCCCCCTCTCCCCCCATAGGCTGTGTGGCATCCCCCTCTCCCCCCATAGGCTGTGTGGCATTCCCCCTCTCCCCCATTAGCATAGGCTGTGTGGCATCCCCCTCTCCCCCCATAGGCTGTGTGGCATCCCCCTCTCCCCCCATAGGCTGTGTGGCATCCCCTCTCCCCCCATTTGTATAGGCTGCGTGGCATCCCCCTCTCCCCCCATAGGCTGTGTGGCATCCACCCCTCCCCCCATAGGCTGTGTGGCATCCCCCCCACCCCCATTTGTATAGGCTGTGTGGCATCCCCCCTCCCCCCAATTCCCATAGGCTGTGTGGCACCCCCCTCCCCCCATAGGCTGTGTGGCATCCTCCTCTCCCCCCATAGGCTGTGTGGCATCCCCCCTCCCCCCAATTCCCATAGGCTGTGTGGCACCCCCCTCCCCCCATAGGCTGTGTGGCATCCCCCTCTCCCCCCATAGGCTGTGTGGCATCCCCCTCTCCCCCCCATAGGCTGTGTGGCATCCCCTCTCCCCCCATTTGTATAGGCTGCGTGGCATCCCCCTCTCCCCCCATAGGCTGTGTGGCATCCACCCCTCCCCCCATAGGCTGTGTGGCATCCCCCCCACCCCCATTTGTATAGGCTGTGTGGCATCCCCCCTCCCCCCAATTCCTATAGGCTGTGTGGCACCCCCCTCCCCCCACAGGTTGTGTGGCATCCTCCTCTCCCCCCATAGGCTGTGTGGCATCCCCCTCGCCCCCATTAGTATAGGCTGTGTGGCATCCCCCTCTCCCCCCATAGGCTGTGTGACATCCCCTCTCCCCCATTTGTATAGGCTGCGTGGCATCCCCCTCTCCCCCCATAGGCTGTGTGGCATCCTCCCATAGGCTGTGTGGCATCCACCCCTCCCCCCACAGGCTGCGTGGCATCCCCCTCTCCCCCCATAGGCTGTGTGGCATCCACCCCTCCCCCCATAGGCTGTGTGGCATCCCCCCCACCCCCATTTGTATAGGCTGTGTGGCATCCCCCCTCCCCCCAATTCCCATAGGCTGTGTGGCACCCCCCTCCCCTCATAGGCTGTGTGGCATCCTCCTCTCCCCCCATAGGCTGTGTGGCATCCCCCTCGCCCCCATTAGTATAGGCTGTGTGGCATCCCCCTCTC
Source organism: Gastrophryne carolinensis (assembly GCA_027917425.1). Lineage (NCBI taxonomy): Eukaryota > Metazoa > Chordata > Amphibia > Anura > Microhylidae > Gastrophryne > Gastrophryne carolinensis. The sequence goes on from CM051238.1 coordinate 127,154,679, forward strand.
CCCCCATAGGCTGTGTGACATCCCCTCTCCCCCATTTGTATAGGCTGCGTGGCATCCCCCTCTCCCCCCATAGGCTGTGTGGCATCCCCCCATAGGCTGTGTGGCATCCACCCCTCCCCCCACAGGCTGTGTGGCATCCCCCCTCTACCCCCATTTGTATAGGCTGTGTGGCATCCCCCCTCCCCCCAAATCCCATAGGCTGTGTGGCATCCCCCTCTCCCCCATAGGCTGTGTGGCATCCCCCTCTCCTCCATAGGCTGTGTGGCATTCCCCCTCCCCCCTATTAGTATAGGCTGTGTGGCATCCCCCTCTCCCCCTATAGGCTGTGTGGCATCCCCCTCTCCCCCCATTTGTATAGGCTGTGTGGCATCCCTCTCTCCCCTCATAGGCTGTGTGGCATCCCCCTCTCCCCCATTTGTATAGGCTGTGTGGCATTCCCCTCTCCCCTCGTAGGCTGTGTGGCATCCCCCTCTCCCCCCATTTGTATAGGCTGTGTGGCATCCCCCTCTCCCCCATAGGCTGTGTGGCATCCCCCTCTCCCCCCCATTTGTATAGGCTGTGTGGCATCCCCCTCTCCCCCCCATTTGCATAGGCTGTGTGGCATCCCCCTCTTCCCTTATAGGCTGTGTAGCATCCCCCTCTCCCCCATAGGCTGTGTGGCATCCCCCTCTCCCCCCATAGGCTGTGTGGCATTCCCCCTCTCCCCCATTAGCATAGGCTGTGTGGTATCCCCCTCTCCCCCATTAGTATAGGCTGTGTGGCATCCCCCTCTCCCCCCCATAGGCTGTGTGGCATCCCCTCTCCCCCATTTGTATAGGCTGCGTGGCATCCCCCTCTCCCCCCATAGGCTGTGTGGCATCCCCCCCTCCCCCCATAGGCTGTGTGGCATCCCCCCACCCCCATTTGTATAGGCTGTGTGGCATCCCCCCTCCCCCCAATTCCCATAGGCTGTGTGGCACCCCCCTCCCCCCATAGGCTGTGTGGCATCCCCCTCTCCCCCCATAGGCTGTGTGGCATCCCCCTCTCCCCCATTAGTATAGGCTGTGTGGCATCCCCCTCTCCCCCCATAGGCTGTGTGGCATCCCCTCTCCCCCCCATTTGTATAGGCTGCGTGGCATCCCCCTCTCCCCCCATAGGCTGTGTGGCATCCCCCCCATAGGCTGTGTGGCATCCACCCCTCCCCCCACAGGCTGTGTGGCATCCCCCCTCTACCCCCATTTGTATATGCTGTGTGGCATCCCCCCTCCCCCCAATTCCCATAGGCTGTGTGGCACCCCCCCTCCCCTCAATTCCCATAGGCTGTGTGGCGCCCCCCTCCCCCCAATTCCCATAGGCTGTGTGGCACCCCCCTCCCCCCAATTCCCATAGGCTGTGTGGCACCCCCCCCCCTCAATTCCCATAGGCTGTGTGGCACCCCCCCTCCCCTCAATTCCCATAGGCTGTGTGGCACCCCCCTCCCCCCAATTCCCATAGGCTGTGTGGCACCCCCTCCCCCCAATTCCCATAGGCTGTGTTGCACCCCCCTTTCCCCCCAGTCGGCTTAAGTAAAAAAAAAAAAAAAGTTAAACTCACCTCTCCACTGACACCGCTCCGCTGAGCGGTCGGCTCCGTGAATGGGGTGGGCGTGGCCTGCGCCGCGTCAGCACAGGCCACGCCCACTCCATTCATGGAGCTGGTCGTAAGAAGCAGCGGTGGGCTCTGTCCCGGCCCCGCCACTGCGATCGCTGTCTTTTACCGGCAGCGATGACAGCGGCGGGGCCAGAGACAGCGCCCCCGCCGCTCCTCTATCTGCTGCTTCTTTCTGGGCACATGCGAGCACCCAGGTAAGGGCAGCAGGTGGGCGTGGCCCGCACCGTCTTGGTGCAGGCCGTGCCCACACCGCTGCCCTGACCTGGGTGCTCGCATGTGCCCCAGGCGGAAGAAGCAGCAGATGGAGGAGCGGCGGGGGCGCTGTCTCTGGCCCCGCCGCTGTCATCGCTGCCGGTAAAAGAAAGCGATCGCAGCGGCGGGGCCGGGGCAGAGCCCCCGCCGCTCCTCTGGGCTCCCGCAGTGTGACAGGCAACGCGGGAGCGCTGGCAACAGGTGAGTTTTTTTTTTTTTTATTTTTTTATTTTTTTTTTACATTCGCCCGATAAGGCGCACGGACATTTTCCCCCACTTTTGGGGAAAAATAAGTGTGTCTTATAGGGCGAAAAATACGGTAAATAAAATATTTTTTCTGCTTGTTTCTGTGTTTTTTTTTACACTTAACCCCTTGTGAACTGGTAAGGGATCCATGAGATCCCTATACCAGTTCACAAGGCTGGGGGGCTGGCAAGTCACCTACGGCTAGCAGGTGATTTGCCGTTAACCTCCGGCACCCCAGAAGAGCCTGGGCCATGGCTATGTGGGCTTGTAGCCTACAGGGTGGGGGGTCACCAAAGCTGGCCCCCTTGCACCCTGTTCTAAAAGTCCCCATATCTGGTCCAGGGCTGGTTATGATGGGTAAGGGGGACCCCATATCATTTTTGGGGGAGTTTTAAGGGTTTTTTTTATAGTTTTTTTTAGGAAAATGTAGCTTGATTCTTCCATTTTATTCTTTTTTAGGGAAACTTTGTGCAACCAAAGAATACATTGAAGGATTACTTCCAGAAAACTAAGCCCACATAAACAAGCTTGGTACGCCTAGAAGGCTTGAGGTGTGTAATTCCAGAGAATATATAGTTTGTGGGGGGTATTTCAAATATAAATGGTTGTTTTTCTGGAAAAACTGCAAGGTGCGCATAGCGCAGTTGTATTTTATCTGAAAATCTCCTAAAGCTCTGTTTCAGTTTGGGGGAGTCTCCTGGGCAGGAAAGGTTATCTACCAATACATATGTGGTACCGCTGTGACCGGGAGAAATTGGGGTTTCGCACGCAATAAAATCTTATTGACAAACTTACATTTTTATTACAAAAAACACTACAAATTGCAAAAAATAGATTTTTTAATTTTTTTTTGCACATATTTCACCAAAAAGTATTGAAAATACACTAAAGAAAGGCCAAACAAGACATTTCATGTTGAAGCCCAGACTCTGTTGACAAAAACAATATATAATTTTCCTGGGAAATCCCTGGAAATCCTTTCAGAAATCACAGTTGAACATGTGTAGCGCAAAATAGTGAAACATGGTCTGGCAACAGAGGGTGACAAAAACTGCAGGTAGGCTGGCACTTAAAGGGGTAACGGAGGGTTTTAGTGTGAATGACCTGCCCTTAATTTGTTTCAATTAATGTTGTTATATGTTCATTATCTTGTTCACAATATGTTCACAAACTATTGGTTTGAACAGATATATCATGAAACCATGTCATATAGTGTAAAGAGGACCCTACTTCTTTTTTTTTTAATGAACTTTTTCACTTAATGATACAATGGGTTTTAACTTTATATAATGTCAAATAAAAAATGTATTAATTTAATGTTACTTGGTGCATGGTAGAGTAAAACTATTCTACATACAGCAGCATCCCTGCACACAAACTGCGGAAAGAAGTATTGAATGATTGCCAATGGGTGGGCGCAGGCAAGAAGGAGCAGAAATGCCACCAGGTGCAGCAGCAATAAGTGCACTCAAGCACGCTACGACCTGCCTGGTCCCTGCCCTGTGTAGAATGCCTGAGGGAAGTGGAGCAAAAAAAAAAATACCAATAAGTCCCAGGATTAAGTTTGTTTCACCCAGGGGAAATCAGTCTTCTTGAATTGTAGGTGCATTGTAATCTAAATTCTTAAAAAGATTGGTACACTGTGTTAGTAATGGCTGTTTAAATGTTATAAGCAGTTTAAATTTGGTGGTCTGTCCCACCTTAATAAGGTAAGATCATGTAGGGGTTAAAAAATGGTCTGACTAACTACATGTGAACTCAATACGGTTGATTGAGCACTTTTTTTCCTAGGTGCAATTTAGCGCCATATTTAGCTGTTCAATTATTTAAAAAATGTGCACATATACATATGGTACTGAATTGCACCAAGGGAAAAAAAGAAAAAGTGGGAAGAAGGGGAAAAAAAGAAAAATGGTGCTTCCCTTATATGACATGTATGGAGTGTAATCACTATAAAGTTCATATGCAGGTTTTGTACAGTTTTGTAATTCTGTTTACAAATAAATATACGTTTAGGCATATATAAAAAACTAAATACAATTCCCAAAAATGTAAAACTAGATATTAAACCAGATATTTGATATTTACATTCAGAAAGACATACTGTGTCTAGGTCATTTGTTTGGCATATAATTGGTAGTGCAGGGTAGGGTGTGATAACCCAGGATTGGGCTTCCTCAGGAGTTGGGTTCTAATGCTGTGTTGAAATAATGACTGGCATGTGCCCTCAGCTTGTAGCAAGGTTGGTGATACCCTCAGTACTGTAGCAGGTTTTGTGGGGTATGTGATGCCCTTAGTATTGAAACAAGTGTAATGTAGGGGCCCCTCAATTGTATAGCAAGATAGGCTAAATAGTCCTTTTTAGGATATCTAGGCTTAGTTGCCCTAGGTCTTGGTGGAAAGTGGGTTGCTAAGATGTGAAGGCTCAGGGGTGCATTCCCCAGCCAGTCTAGGGAGGCTGCCATCTGTGTGACAGGGTAGGATTTGAAAATTTGGTAAATGTTGGACAGAGAAGTAGTTGGATGTCAACCTGAATGTGTTGCATTGAAAAATTACACTATAACATTGTTGGCTGTTTGGTATAGTAGGTGCCTAAAATCTACAATGTGATTGATGTATAGAAAGCAAAGATCACAGTAGCTTTTTCCAGAAATCAGATGCTGAATTGTAAAACGTACAAATGCAATTTTCACAGCTATTGTGCTTGAATTAAGGGGGCTGAATCTATTTTGCATGTACTGCGGTAACAGTGTGATCAAATGTCTGAAACATTTACTAGTAACAAATAGCCTATTCATCACAAGAAGCTGCAGAATACCTTACTACAATATTTCTATAGCCTCTATGAACATGGCAATAAAGCAATTATTGAAGATATTTGATAAATTACTAACAACCATACAAGCTTAAAATAAAATATGTTTACATCATTGGAAATTGCTGCAATTGCCGGCATGGTTTTGATCAATGAAATTGACAGGTGGCATGTTTTTTTTAAATAAGTTTACTAAAATTGTAAACCTAAAAATATATACCCCCCTTCCAGCAGCCAACTAGCATCGGTACCAGGCATAGGGGCTGGTAACCCAAGAGTCAGAGGCTGTCCAGCAGGCCCCTGGCCCTGCTGGTGTACCAGCCCTTATGCCCCTCGGTAAGTGTCCAGTGTTCTGCTGTAGGCAGCCCTGGACGAACCCTGGGCCCATACTAATGGCCACTGGGTTCTTTTGCACCACCTGAATCAGTAATGGGTGTGCAGGTAATCGGGCAGGGTACAGCCATTGCTGGCAGGTGACATGGCAGCACCCTACCCTGTGAAAAATCCTGGTATAGGTAATAAAACAAATTAAATATTCAAATTTTCTTTACTTACTGTTCTGCATCTTCTTTCTTCTGCCCCCCCATCTCCCTCTGGTTCGGTTGTGATCAACATCCCATGCCGCGTCTTCCTTCAATCTTTATCAAATGCTGATGCCGCACTGCCAGTTGTGGAATGGGGGGGACTCTCATCCCAGCCATGGACTTATTGAAGAGATGTGAAATCTCCCCCACATGACTCACTGGAATCTCTCGCACATGCCTACATATGTCTTATGAGTGGTGGGGATGATGTGTAAGTCATGTGAGAGAGGTTCCAGAGAGGCTCTGCCTGTCTATATAAAATAATTCTCCAACCGCTTCTCATTCAGTCCCTGGATGGAAACCAAGGAATGAAAGGAAGGGGACCTGTGTCTGCCTTCTATCCAGATGCCAGATCACGTCAGTATCTTTTTTAGTTTGTCAGCACTGGACAATGGATGGAGAATTGTAAGTATCAGTAAATTAAGATTATTAAAGTATTTATTTGATTATGTGATGTCTTTTTGTTACCTTTCATTTGACATTTGAACTGGTAAGGGGTCCAAAGGACCCCTACATCAGTTTAATAGCCTTACCTGCACCACCAATGGCCAGGGTAGTGTGGATAAGCCTAGTTGCCCATAGCATGGGCCCGATGCTGAGCACCGGACCTTTGCTATAGGGCATACAGGGCATAAAGTCTGGTAATAACTGGGGGTGGCAGTTCAGCCCTTAAGCCTGGGGATTACTAGCCGCTATACTTGGTTTGCCAGGTTGGTAAGCTGTAGATAAGGGGAGACTGCGCTTTTATTTTTTCTTTGATTTTTAGAGTGGGAATATTTTTAAAAAATTAGCTCCTCCCACCCATTTATCAACCCCTTACCGAGTCTGCAGGGCCAGATGAGGCCTCTGAGTCCCAGGTTACCCTTATGCCTGGTGCCTAGGATAACTGGGGGGGGGGGGGGTATAGATTTTTTATTAATTTAGTTTAGATGGTAAGGAAAAAAAAAGACGGCTCTCATTTTCATTAAAAAAACAAGTTGGCAATTGCAGTATTTTTTTCAATAAAAAAGTGTCAGTAAGTGAATTTGGCTCAATTTTACTCATGCTTTAAGCAGGAGACATATCCTTGTAAAAACCCAGATTGGATAGAATTTTCCCCCTGCAAAACAAATATATACCGTATTTTTCGCCCTATAAGACGCACTTATTTTTCCCCAAAAGTGGGGGAAAAATGACCGTGCGCCTTATCGGGCGAATGTAAAAAAAATAAATAAATAAATAAAAAAAAAAAAACTCACCCGTTCCCGGCGCTCCCGCGTTGCCTCTCACACTGCGAGAGCCCAGAGGAGCGGCGGGGGCTCTGTCCCGGCCCGCCGCTGCGATCGCTGTCTTTTACAGGCCAGCGATGACAGCAGCGGGGCCAGAGACAGCGCTCCCGCCGCTCCTCCATCTGCTGCTTCTTCCGCCTGGGGCACATGCGAGCACCCAGGTCGGGGCAGCGGGTGGGCGCGGCCTGCACCCAGTCGGTGCAGGCCACGCCCACCTGCTGCCCTGACCTGGGTGCTCGCATGTGCCCAGGAAGAAGCAGCAGGCGGAGGAGCGTCGGGGGCACTGTTTCTTGCCCCGCCGCTGTCATCGCTGCCTGTAAAAGACAGCGATCGCAGCGGCGGGGCCGGGACAGAGCCCGCCGCTGCTTCTTACGGCCAGCTCCGTGAATGGGGTGGGTGTGGCCTGTGCTGACGTGACGCAGGCCACGCCTACCCCATTCACGGAGCCGACCGCTCAGCGGAGCGGTGTCAGTGGAGAGGTGAGTTTAACTTTCTTTTTTGTTTTACTTAAGCCGACTGGGGGGAAAGGGGGGTGCTACACAGCCTATGGGAATTGGGGGATGCCACACAGCCTATAGGTGATAGGGGGATGCCACACAGCCTATGGGAATTGGGGGGAGGGGAGATGCCCCACAGCCTATAGGTGATAGGGGGATGCCACACAGCCTATGGGAATTGGGGGGAGGGGGGGATGCCACACAGCCTATGGGAATTGGGGGGAGGGGGGAATGCCACACAACCTATACAAATGGGGGGAGAGGGGATGCCACACAGCCTATGGGGGAGAGGGGGATGCCGCACAGCCTATACTAATGGGGGAGAGGGGGATGCCACACAGCCTATGGGGGGAGAGTGGGATGCCACGCAGCCTATACAAATGGGGGGAGAGGGGATGCCACACAGCCTATGGGGGGAGAGGGGGATGCCACACAGCCTATACTAATGGGGGAGAGGGGGATGCCACACAGACTATGGGGGGAGAGGGGGATGCCACAGAGCCTATGGGGGGAGAGGGGGATGCCACACAGCCTATGGGGGGAGAGTGGGATGCCACACAGCCTATATTAATGGGGGAGAGGGGGATGCCACACAGCCTATGGGGGGAGAGGGGGATGCCACACAGCCTATACAAATGGGGGGAGAGGGGATGCCACACTGCCTATGAGGGGAGAGGGGGATGCCACACAGCCTATGGGGGGAGAGGGGGATGCCACACAGCCTATACAAATGGGGGGAGAGGGGATGCCACACAGCCTATGGGGGGAGAGGGGGATGCCACACAGCCTATACAAATGGGGGGAGAGGGGATGCCACACAGCCTATGAGGGGAGAGGGGGATGCCACACAGCCTATACTAATGGGGGGGAGGGGGAATGCCACACAGCCTATGGGGGGAGAGGGGGGTGCCACACAGCCTATTGGGGGAGAGGGGGATGCCACACAGCCTATACTAATGGGGGGAGGGGGATGCCACACAGTCAATGGGAATGGGGGGGCACACTGCCTATATGGAGAATAGGAGGGGGGAATGCCACACTGCTTATGATAATGAGGTGTACACTGCCTATATGGGAATGGGAGGGGGGAGAATGCCACACTGCCTATATAGGGAATGGGAGGGGGAGAATGCCACACTGGGTATATGGGAAATGGGATGGGGGCATGCTACACTGTCTATGGAATGGGGGCATCCCACACGGCCAATGGGAAAGGGGAATGCCACACTGTATGTAATGGTGCGTTTTTGGTTTAAAATATTTTTTTTTCTTATTTTTCTCCCCCAAATCCTAGGTGCGTCTTATGGGCAGGTGCGTCTTATAGGGTGAAAAATACGGTGTGTGTACATATATATATAGATATAGATTTTTCCAGGAAAGTGTCTCCCCAAAAATATAAACCACTCAATGAATGGTTGAATAAACGCAAGAGTACTACATAAGTTAAAGAAAAATACAATTTATTGTTAATAAATATTTACACAAAACCCATTGCTAATGGCCTAAACATACCCAAATAGCATTTATTTTGCAAATTAATGCCCAAGACAGGGTTACTAATATTAATGCAGGTTCATTAGATTGTTTTAAATCAGAGCATAACCTGATAACCTTTTATTCTAAGTAAGATATAAAAATGATATATAATATACTTATATACAGAAAATAAAGCTTAGCAAAGGTTAAAAATACATAAAAGTACAAGAAAACTTCACCACACAGTAATAAATAGCTTAAAACTCAGGGGGATATATACAGTATTATCTCACCACAGAAACAACCATTGTTTGAGAATCATCAGTCACAGGACCAAAGAAGGCAACAGACAAGGTGTTCATGGGAAAAACACAGGTAGTGTAGCTCCTTCATTCACACACTAACATAGCATCACCACTCAGTTAACATCACCTTTCCTATGGGAACCTGAATGGGAACGGTACCCCCTTTCTGGCACACAAGGCAGGTCCTCGGCACCCAAAGTGCAGCTTCCTTGTGGCACCATAATGGCACCCCCTCCAGCTACCATTATTTATGTTAACAAGAGGACATTCACGCAGCCCAAAAGTTCTGCGTCAACTATTTTCCAATCTTACATCATGTGTAAACACAAGTAAGACCAATCAAACATTAGTAACAGTTAACTCATTAAGGAGACGCTTTCTCAATTGCATCAGAGATTTTACAGAGATTTAGGAACAGCATATAGTCAGCAGTCAAGCCTACTTTAAACATAATGACAATGGTTAGACCTTCAGTGCTGAGGTTAACACACAACACATAACACAGACAGCAAAGGCAAGCCTAATTCAGTACGGTGTTACAATATCTTGCCCAACAGTTCAATGACAGGTCTCTGTTTCCCAATCACAAAGAAGTTAAGCCAACAAAAGAGAGAACACACTTCTTATAAGGAAGTCAGCAAATTAAAGCTTATACAATGTAATGTTTTCGATAAAATATATACATTTATGTATAAAATGTTGTATAACATATAGTTTTTAAAAAAGGCTGGGGGGGTGGGGGATGACAATCAGTATACCCCTATTTAAAGCTGAAAAGGGCAGTCAGGAAACTTAAGCCCAGACTGACAGAAGCTCCTGGCTAGGACTCCAAGCTAGGACTATATTTGGATATTTTATGTGTAAAGAACACCAATACTGGAAGGTAAGAGACCTATTATAGTTGAATGGAACTTGGAGACAAATAGGTCTCCTGGAAGGAAATATGATAATTAAGGCACTTAATACTGCATTGTACTTTATAGATAAACCGTCTAGGCATGTCTGACATTCTCCCAAGGGGATTTAAAGAGACTTTTCATGGATATCCAATGTTATAGAATGCAATGAAAGCAATTGTAAGTGCATACATGTATTATTAGCATAAACAATTAATGTGCTGTCCCATTGTTAGTTTTAATCACTATTATCACTGTAGAGATCACATTGAAAAAGCAGGATTTAACCTGTGAAGTGCCTATGTGCATTCCTATAATAAATTTATAAGTTGAAGATTATTTGACAAAATTTCCTTATGGAATTTCAATAATCTGAAGACGATGACTAAAAGCATGTAGAGTGAACCATGTATATTGGATTATTCTTTGAAAAGAGTGTCATATATTGTTTTAAAGAAAAAGCAGTTTTTAAATATTGAAATAAAATGAATGTTTAACCTAAAGCTGACCAGGTGATGCATGTCAATATGTTGAATTAGGGAAAAGAATAAGGCAGGTGTGGGAAGGGGAGGGGGATTCCTCCTGGCCAATCAGGTTAGTCTGCCAGCTTCTGTCCTTAGTAAAACTGTGCTGGTTGTCACTTATAATATTATGCATAGTTACATATTCATGTATGTAGTCTCTTAATGGCCCCTTAAGCAATTTTAACTTAAAGGTCAATATTTGCCTGGGGAAGACCTAGAGCCCTTTTTAAAAATGGGCGCCACATTTGCCCTACGCCAATCCTTTGGCACTATAGCAGTTGTTAGTGAGTCTTTCAAGATCAGGAACAGGGGTGTTGAGATAACTGAGCTGAGTTCTTTAAGAACTCTTGGGTGAAGTCCAGCTGGTCCTGTAGTCTTATTCACATTCAAATTCAAATCAAATCTTATTCACAATATATTTCATCTTTCTTGGATGATATCCATGTTTTGCATGTTGAGTATTATAGGCCCAGGCTGAAAGCCGGTATCAATTGCACTATGGAAGAGTATCTGTATCTCTGTTTCTCGGTTCCCTTTTCTATGTACACTGTAGTCAACTGTTAACTGTTGCACTGTGTATATACCAAAAAGAATTCCTTGTTCATCTCACGATGTACTTGGTGAACAATGGGCTATTGCTTTCTTGGGCTATTGCTTTCAATGGCATCTCTTGTGTTTGCTCCTTGCTCCTCTCTTGTGTACACAGAGCTAAAGAATCCATTCCGTCTTCTCTTCATCCCCAATGACCATTTCCCGATTATCATTAATTATGGCACCTACCCATTTTGATTTAGTTTTCTTTAAATTGATATATTTAAAAAATGTTTAGGGTTTGTTTTGCCTTCTTTGGCCACATCACTTTCATGCTGTGCTTTTTCAAATCTTATTTATTTCTTATATGCTTTATTTACTAATATTTACTACTTTTCAGCTGAGAGCTCAGCCTTGTAATTTTTAAATGTCCTTATCTTGTTCTTTATTGTCCATTTAACTGCAAGTGCCAGCCATGAGGGGTTTAATTTTAGTCGCTTATATTTGTTACCCGCAGGAATACATTTTGCAACATTGGTACTCACAATTGATTTAAAAATACTCTTATTTGGCATCTGTATCCTTATTGCTAAACAGATGCTCCCAGTCAATGCCCTGGAGTGCAGCTCTGAGCCTGGGAAAGTTGGCCTTCCTGAAATTGAAAGTTTTTGCCCTCCCAGACAGAAAATCTTTCTTACAGTTTATGTTAAATACAATTATATTGTGGTCATTGTTACCAAGATTTTCACAGACTGTTACTGCCCCCATCAGGTCATCATTATTTGATATTACAAGATCCAAAAATCGCCCCTAGTAGGTGCCTCCACGAACTGATTCCTATAGTTATCTTGTAGCAAGTTGAGGAATGCTCCTCCCCTTGTAGTAGAAGAAGAACCATGTCTCCAGTGGATACCTGGGTAGTTAAAGTCCCCCATCACCATCACTGTACCAGCTTGTGATGCTCGCTCAGTTTATGCAGTTGACCCTCTATTTTCTCAGTTATGGGGGTCTATAGATTACACCAAATTGTATTTTAACATTATTTACATTGCCCCGCATTTCTACCCACAAGGATTCTACATCCTCACAATCTTCTGCTAGTATCCCTCCATTAATATATGCTTTAAATGCTTGCTTTACATAGAGACACACGCTTCTCCAGGTCAAAGTGGAGCAGCAACATAGATGAATGATCTTGCTGAAGAGACAGGCTGGAGTCAGCTTGATCTACCCGATTGCCCATAAATTGAAGATCTTGTCTGAAGGTCAATTCCACATGGAGTGCAAGTCTGCACGAGTTGGTAGGGACTGCATTAGGGTCCTAATATCCATAATTTCTCTTTTGATGGGCTCTGATGGTCAAAGGAGTGATGAGAACCCCACCAGAGTGGAGGTAGAACAGACAGAGGAGCTGCTAGACGTAGCACAGAGGGGGTGGAAAGTGTGTCCACTGCATCCTGGTGTGGTGGGCAGTCCATCAAGTGCTTGGCCACCTTTATTAGGGAAGCCTGTAAGCTTCTCTCCAAGCACTGATGCAGTGGCCTGAGGTAGCATTGACTTTCTCGTGTTCTTCCTGAGAAGCAGACCCCTACGGTGGGGTGAGGTGGTAAAATGAGCATCCCACCAATGCTGGCATGGCGCATGTTAGTGTGCTGTTCTGTTCCTGTGGATGGTGTGGACCTTGAATGGGGTTCCAATGGCCCTCAAATGAAAGCCTCCCTTCATGGGAAGCTGCTGATGGTGACAACAAAATGAAGATCTCCACCTGCGTGTGAGGAGTAGAAGAGCTCCAGAGAGGGCCAGGTCCCTGGGGCCAAGGTTCTGCTTCTGGACTCAGGCAGTGGAGTGGGGTAATGAGGGGGTCTTATAATAGCTGCTGATAGATGAGGGGAAGGGACAGGAGAAAAGATGCCATTGGGAACACAGGGCATATCGAAGAGTGGATGGGCTTGTAGCTCTGGTGGCTTTCTCAGAAGCAGTGGTCTGCTGCATGCCTGAGGTAGAAAATGACACCATGTTGTCCCATCTGCCGTGCTGGGAGGCAATTTTCTGGTGCAGTGACCAGAATGTTGATTGGGGGCTTTTTGGGGGTTTGGGAGTCAGCAATTTATGGAGAACCTGGAAGATTGCAGTTATAAAGCCTCCAACAAGCCACCAAAAAAATTCTATAAATAATTTCTGTTCTTATATTTCCCCCAAAATCACCAATACTTGTGATGGGGCATTTAGACAGGTGAGGTACATTTTTCACTGAGGTAAGGATATTTTTTCAAAGTTTGGAAACAACATGGATCATGGCATGATTAGGCAAATTAGGCAAAGCTCATTCATATTTAAACTTCAGTTTACACCTGAAAGCACACCTAAAGGTAAACTAGCTTTTCCAGGTCTTTAGCATTAACCTGACAGTCATATATATCTGGCTGAAATATACATATGGCCTACTAAATTTAGATAAATGCACTGAAGTTAACTGGGCCAGATATGGCCAAGGATACCAGATTTAATTTAAATGTCAAGTGCTGTTAGGTTCCATCGTTTGAAAGAATAATTATATAATTACAAACTTTAAACATGTGGGAGATTTGAGTATTGGCTCTAGTCATGTGACAGAGATGTTATGCGTTTATGCTCCTTATTAGTGTTGGGAACAAATAACAAGCATTGGTGGGAAAAACAGGACTAAACACAGAGTTTGCTACATTAGTGTAAGTGTAGTGTAGATTGGTATTATTTTATAGTAAAATAGGGTATGGGATTTTAACCTACAGCCCTTACCTGCCCTTATAAACTGGCACTGCTTTTGCAAGGGCACTGGCCATTGTGGTATTGACGTTTTTGTGCCATTAGGCATACGCATTGGCTTTAATTGCTGCCCAATTCTTAAATGAAGCATAAAGTGATTCTGTGCTTAATCCCTTGGTACTAATTGCATTTAAGTGGGGCTGATGCTTAATAATTTAGGATCTTAGACTCAGTCTTGTTCTATGCTTAATAGTTGTTATCTCCATTGGGCGATCTCTTTGTTTTCCATCTATCTTTCCTTTCTCCTAAGGACTACTATGCATTCCCTATATTGATGGCTCTGTTCAGGAAGTGGATCTTCTGCCACTTGAATTGTTGGTCAGTGACAACTATGGTGGAACAGACTTGTCATCTTTGTTTCTTTGTCTCTGCGCCTCCACTGTTTGTGCCTGTCCTTGTTTTATTTATTTCCAGTCCCTGTGTCTTTTATAGATTGTTAGACTGTAAGCTTGCAAGGCCAGGGCTCTCTTTCCTATTGTCTCTTGTTATCTCATTTGGTTTGAACTTTGTAACATCTAGTTTCCCTGTACAGTAAGTTTTACCTTGTCTGTAATTATACATTGTACAGTGCTACAGAAGTTGATGCTAAATAAATAAACATTAATAATAATAACTGACTTGGCTTTGGACATGCTGTGTCTCCTAGAACACTGGCCAAATGATTACTCGTACCCTGGTAAGCACAGGTGTGCATAACAATAAGCAAGTGCCAACCCACTATCAGTGGTGAACTGGAGCCAAAAATCAGCCCGGTAATTTTCCAGCCCGCAACATTTTTGCTTCACTTCAGTGACTTGCTAGCCAGTTAACAAGTGTGTTCTAAGGCTGAGGCTATAGCATTGCAGGAACATATCATGGACAGGGGTTGGTTATGGCTAGTCTTAAATTGATGGTACAGAAGCTTTAATATTGTATGGGCAGATAATTTGGCACATGTAGGCAAGACCCCAAAAGCTGTGATGCTAGGGCTATAGTATTGCATGGGCAGAATATACTCTTTTTTGGCTGTGGGGTGTACAATGGGCTAGGGGGAGACTAGAGAGGCAGGGATTGGATGCAAGTGTTGGAGGCATCAGCCCAGCTGGCCCCAAAGCACTTCAGCCTACTGGAAATTCTCCCAGAGTCCCCTATGGCCAGTCCTTTCCTGCCCTCTATGATGCCTGCTATGTTGCATGGCATCCCGCATGGCTTAGTTTGACAGTTGCTTTATTTTCTTCTTTTCATCTGTCTATGTTTATTAGTCAAATGAGCAAGCATGCAGGAAGTATGTTTTTTTTCATACTTATGTGTAGGTCCTTTGGTAGCAGAAAAGCCCAACACAACCGTTCCATTTTCCTTTGGCTTAAACCAGCTGTTCCTAAAAAAAGGAAGGGGGGAGGTGTGATAATTCCCTGAAAATCAACCTGTTTTATTACAGACTTGCACTTACACTGGTATCCCTAGATTTAAAAAAGCTACGGATACATTGAATACATTTTTGTTTTCTATATCCTTATAATTAATACATGAGCCTTATAAAATCCCTATAATTATACTTCAGTATCTTTTATACACCATAAAACATGTTGTGTTTGTTTCCCTCAAATTCAGATTAAAACTAAAATATTTGCATTTGTTTTCATGGCTATCAAGTCATTTAGTAAAGCTTTCTTAATTATTTACTCAGTTTGTTTCCCAAAACTATTCACTCGTAGCATGAAAAACAGAATTACATAAATGTTGCTAACAAGTCTCTGCATAATCCCTAGGATTTATTTAATATCTGGATGTCGAATGTCAAATTAGCCTTCTTTCCAGTGTTTTTTTCTTCATGGTTCTTTTTGTTTTTCTTCAGATTATTGCCTTTACTGCTGTCTATATACCAGTATTGGTAATTATTAAGGTAGGGGGAGCTCACCAAACTCTGTGAGTGCAAAGGTGCATGTACAATAGTGCAGCAGATATAGTACTGTGACAGAAAGGGATTTGGAGGGACCATTATTTGTTCTTGTTTGAACCCTGTCTTCTGAATTCAAGATGTTGACCTTGATCAAAATCCTTTGTCATTTGCTTAGACCTGAAACAGATACAACTATGGGCCTTATTCATGAAGGGATAGCATCAGGTAGTGCCTTGTAAATGACAGGTAGCGTCAGGCAGCGTCAGGTGAACGCCGGACACGGCACGCAATTACACATTTATGAAGCAGAATCTGTTAAGCGACTGGGATAACGGCATGTAGCGTACGATTCATCATTATCTCAGCCTCAGTGTACAGTGCCAGCGTTCAGCCTTGCAGAGCGCCACGTATTACCTCTCGCTACCTGTCGCTCTCCCATACATTTCAATAGGTGTTCTTTTTTTCCTCTTTAAAAAGGGGGTTTTTATTAATTTTTTTTTTAATTCTCAAATAATGTTGTGACCTCTCCTGGCCTAGAAAAAGCCATTTTTGGAATTATTTTTCAGTTTTTATAAATTTATGCAGACTTGACATTACAGGTCTGTCATTAATGTGTTCATGTCAAAATGTTATTACAATGTAATTCCATATTTTTTCGCCTTGTTACTGGTGGATACATGTTAAAAAACAGCCTTTAATCACACAGTCTCCAGCGCTTTTTTGAGCGCCGGTGGTGTGTGAGGCAGTTTTTTTGATGAATATGGTGTGAGTCGGTCGCACTGACCAGTCGCTACCATTCGCTCCCATACTGCGCTGTACTGGTCATATAGGGACTCCCCACATTGTATTTATAAATGCTGCACAGAGACTGAGTCGCTCTGAACTAGCGAACCACGGCCGAGCACAGCGACTACTAGCGGGCGCTCAGTAATGCCTGCTACAGATGCTCATCTGTCGCTACCTGCCGCTAATAATGAATCAGCCTGCCCGATTCTTTACTTTTCATTGACACCATTGGCTTTAACCATTGTTCAGTGGTGCTCAACACTATGGTCAAATGGCTTCTTGGGGACACCTACTCTACTAGTCATGCCAAGGTCTCTGAGAAAGTATCAGGATTAATTTTAGTTAATCAAGCTAAAGTATATTGTAGCTTTACAAGTATTAGTTGTGGCTAATAAGAGGGGCTAAGTGCATCCAGGAGAACGCAAAGACAATACAAATATATAAATAATATCAAGCTAAGATTGTTATACACAAAATAATCACCAGTTTTAACATACATGGGCTATAGCGCACTTTAAAGCAGACCTCCAATCAAAATAGAAAGTTTAGTATTTTTTTTCCCTAAACCCCTCTCTTACAATCAGTGATGTATGCTATGCAGATGTTGTGGAATAGTGGGCAGATTCTATGCTAATATACTGCATGGAGACGGACAACTTGCCACAATTTTGACAGTCCTGCTTCTGAAAAACACAGTCCTACATTCAAAATTACCCTAAATATCTTTGAAATAATGCTTTATTTCTAGCCAGAAGTAATAGCCATCACCTGTAATTGACCATTACATTGTATCAACATTATAAACAATAGAGATGAGCGAACTTTTGAAAAATTCGATTCGACTGATTCGCCGAATTTTCCGACAAAAATCGTTTCGACCCGAATAAATTCGCGACGAATCGCTATTAAAAACGGCTATTTCTGAGCCTCCTAGAGCCTCAATAGGGTTGTAAACCATTCTGCCTTGCTGTAACACGCACAGGATGCGTGCTGGGTTAGTTAAATAATACTTTGAAGAAATATCACATGCAGATCAGAGGCATCGCTAATAGAATCGCAGAACGGCACAATTGCAGAGAGTTGAAGTGGCATCACTATGAGGGGCAGAAGGAGCCCAAACATTGCTTTAAAGAGACACTGGAGTTGGCAGCAGCAGGAGCCCAAAAATTGGATGAATCACACCCTGGAGTTGGCAGGAGTTGACAGCAGCAGCAGCAGCAGCAGCAGGAGCCCAAATATTACTTTAAAGAGACCCTGGGGTTGGCCTCAGGAGCCCAAAAATTGGATGAATCACACCCTGGAGTTGGCAGCAGCAGCAGCAGGAGCCCAAATATACACTGGAGTTGGCTTCAGGAGCCCAAAAATTGGATGAATCACACCCTGGAGTTGGCAGAAGTTGGCAGCAGCAGCAGCAGGAGCCCAAATATACACTGGAGTTGGCTTCAGGAGCCCAAAAATTGGGTGAATCACACCCTGGAGTTGGCAGGAGTTGACAGTAGCAGCAGCAGGAGCCCAAATATACACTGGAGTTGGCTTCAGGAGCCCAAAAATTGGATGAATCACACCCTGGAGTTGGCAGCAGCAGCAGCAGGAGCCCAAATATACACTGGAGTTGGCTTCAGGAGCCCAAAAATTGGATGAATCACACCCTGGAGTTGGCAGAAGTTGGCAGCAGCAGCAGGAGCCCAAATATACACTGGAGTTGGCTTCAGGAGCCCAAAAATTGGATGAATCACACCCTGGAGTTGGCAGGAGTTGACAGTAGCAGCAGCAGGAGCCCAAATATACACTGGAGTTGGCTTCAGGAGCCCAAAAATTGGATGAATCACACCCTGGAGTTGGCAGCAGCAGCAGCAGGAACCCAAATATACACTGGAGTTGGCTTCAGGAGCCCAAAAATTGGATGAATCACACCCTGGAGTTGGCAGAAGTTGGCAGCAGCAGCAGCAGCAGGAGCCCAAATATACACTGGAGTTGGCTTCAGGAGCCCAAAAATTGGATGAATCACACCCTGGAGTTGGCAGAAGTTGGCAGCAGCAGCAGCAGGAGCCCAAATATACACTGGAGTTGGCTTCAGGAGCCCAAAAATTGGATGAATCACACCCTGGAGTTGGCAGGAGTTGACAGTAGCAGCAGAAGGAGCCCAAATATTACATTAAAGAGACCCTGGGGTTGGCCTCAGGAGCCCAAAAATTGGATGAATCACACCCTGGAGTTGGCAGCAGCAGCAGCAGGAGCCCAAATATACACTGGAGTTGGCTTCAGGAGCCCAAAATTGGATGAATCACAACCTGGAGTTGGCAGAAGTTGGCAGCAGCAGCAGCAGCAGCAGGAGCCCAAATATACACTGGAGTTGGCTTCAGGAGCCCAAAAATTGGATGAATCACACCCTGGAGTTGGCAGAAGTTGGCAGCAGCAGCAGCAGGAGCCCAAATATACACTGGAGTTGGCTTCAGGAGCCCAAAAATTGGATGAATCACACCCTGGAGTTGGCAGGAGTTGACAGTAGCAGCAGCAGGAGCCCAAATATTACATTAAAGAGACCCTGGGGTTGGCCTCAGGAGCCCAAAAATTGGATGAATCACACCCTGGAGTTGGCAGCAGCAGCAGCAGGAGCCCAAATATACACTGGAGTTGGCTTCAGGAGCCCAAAAATTGGATGAATCACACCCTGGAGTTGGCAGAAGTTGGCAGCAGCAGCAGCAGGAGCCCAAATATACACTGGAGTTGGCTTTAGGAGCCCAAAAATTGGATGAATCACACCCTGGAGTTGGCAGGAGTTGACAGCAGCAGCAGCAGCAGCAGGAGCCCAAATATTACATTAAAGAGATCCTGGGGTTGGCCTCAGGAGCCCAAAAATTGGATGAATCACACCCTGGAGTTGGCAGCAGCAGCAGCAGGAGCCCAAATATACACTGGAGTTGGCTTCAGGAGCCCAAAAATTGGATGAATCACACCCTGGAGTTGGCAGAAGTTGGCAGCAGCAGCAGCAGGAGCCCAAATATACACTGGAGTTGGCTTCAGGAGCCCAAAAATTGGATGAATCACACCCTGGAGTTGGCAGAAGTTGGCAGCAGCAGCAGCAGGAGCCCAAATATACACTGGAGTTGGCTTCAGGAGCCCAAAAATTGGATGAATCACACCCTGGAGTTGGCAGAAGTTGGCAGCAGCAGGAGCCCAAATATACACTGGAGTTGGCTTCAGGAGCCCAAAAATTGGATGAATCACACCCTGGAGTTGGCAGGAGTTGACAGTAGCAGCAGCAGGAGCCCAAATATTACATTAAAGAGACCCTGGAGTTGGCCTCAGGAGCCCAAAAATTGGATGAATCACACCCTGGAGTTGGCAGAAGTTGGCAGCAGCAGCAGCAGGAGCCCAAATATACACTGGAGTTGGCTTCAGGAGCCCAAAAATTGGATGAATCACACCCTGGAGTTGGCAGGAGTTGACAGCAGCAGCAGGAGCCCAAATATTACTTTAAAGTGACACTGGGGTTGGCTTCAGGAGCCCAACAATTGGATGAATCACACCCTGGAGTTGGCAGAAGTTGGCAGCAGCAGCAGCAGGAGCCCAAAAAATGGCCTAAAGACATAAATATGTTTTGCACCATTTGGAAAGTGTAAAACGTGGCACCATGCTGAATCTAGTCGCATGCATCAGGCATTGGTGGGTGGAAATCCTGGCTGATCCATCCCTGATTCATTTTGACAAAGGTGAGTCTCTCCACATTTTTAGTTGACAGACGAGTTCTCCTCGCCGTAACTATGGCCCCCGCCGCACTAAACACCCGCTCAGATGGCACGCTACTTGCCGGGCAGGACAGCTTTTCCAGGGCAAACTCTGCTAGTTGCGGCCACAAATCAAGTTTGGCTGCCCAGAAGTCCAGCGGATCCTCAAGGTGTGTTGGCATGGTCATGTCAAAGTATGACATGACCTGCTGGTTGAGGTCCTGCTCCAGGTCTTCCTGCTGCTCATGAGTAGCCTCACTATGCGGGTGTAGAAAGCTACTCATTAGCGACTGAAGACTGAGGCTGCTGCTGCTGATGGAGCTGCTGCTGCTGCTCCTGCCAACCCCCCCATGGCAGTGGAAGGTGAGCGCAGAGGTCCCCTCGAGTCAGACCTGCGAGAGTATGGACCATGGCGCAGATAGGCATCGGCCAACTGCCTACGTAGAATGTCTTTGTAGTAGTTGAGTTTGTCCTCCCTCTCGGTGGGTTTAAAAAATGCCCCCATTTTGTGCCGGAAGCGAGGGTCCAATAAGGTGGACAGCCAGAAGTCATCCCGCCGACAGATGGAAACAATTCTGGGGTCACTACGCAAGCACGTGAGCATGCTTCGTGCCATTTGCGCAAGTGACTCGGATGGACTACCTGTCTCCATCTCCACTGCATACTGCCACGGTGTGCCCGGGTCCTCTGTCTCGCCTTCCTCAAAAACCTCTAGCTCCTCTGGCTGCTCCTGCTCCTCCTCTCCTGTCCGCTGACTAGATAAACCAGCCATTTCGCCAAGCCTAAACTGTGTTTCGCTGGGCAACTCCTCCTCCTCCTCTTCCTCCTCCTCCAGTTCAGCTCCAACGGGGTTCATGTGGCCGTAAGATGTAAACGCCATGTCTCCAGTGCCCTGACCAGCCATGGTTTCCAACATGTGCTGTAGTACATGAAGTAGTGGAATCACGTCGTTCATCCCGGTAATCCTGCCGACTGACAAATAAAGTGGCTTCCTCAAAGGGCCTGAGCAAACGGCAGGTGTCACGTATGAGCTGCCACTGGTTGACATTGAAGTTACACAGGGGAGTCCCCCTATCTGCTTGGATCATCAGGAAATCCGTGATGGCTTTTCTCTGTTCATATAATCGGTCCAACATGTGAAGGGTGGAATTCCAACGGGTGGAAACATCGCAAATCAGACTATGTTGGGGGATACCATTCTGACGCTGTAGCTCAAGAAGGGTGTGTTTGGCGGTGTAGGAGTGGCTGAAGTGCATGCAAAGTTTCCTTGAAGTTGTTAGGATGTCCTGCAGATGGGGGGAACACTTCAGAAACCGCTTGACAACCAGATTGAAGACGTGAGCCATGCAGGGGGCATGGGTCAGGCTTCCTTGGCGCAGCGCAGACAAAATGTTCTTCCCATTGTCGGTAACCATGATTCCCATTTTAAGTTTTCTCGGAGTAAGCCATGTTTGGATTTCCTGATGAAAACATTTAAGCAGTTCCTCCCCTGTGTGACTCCGTTCGCCAAGACAAACCATGTGAAGCACTGCGTGACACCTCCGTGCCCTGCACACATGGTAGACTGGAGGGGCACTGAGACTTGAGCCTACAGTGGAGGGTGAGGAGATGGCGGAGGATGAGGAGGCCGAGTCGCACGGTGTCACAGGCCCAATGGGCAGAGAGCGCGGAGGCCGAAGCGGCGTGACCTGTCCCAGTTGCTGCTGCAAAGGGACCACATTCACCCAGTGGGCCGTAGACGACATGTACTGCCCCTGACCGTAGTTACAGCTCCAGATGTCGGCGCTGCCATGTATTTTGCTACACACCGACAGGCTCAAGGACTGGCCCACCTTCTGTTCAACAAAAGTGTGCAGCGCTGGTACTGCCTTCTTGGCAAAGAAATGACGGCTTGGGACTCTCCACCTCGGCTCGGCACAAGCCATCAGTTCTCTGAAAGGTGCAGATTCCACCACCTGAAAAGGGAGCGACTGCAGCACCAGCAACTTGGACAGGAGCACATTCAGCTTCTGCGCCGTAGGATGAGTGGGCGCATACTGCTGTCTCTTGGACATGGCTTCGCTGATGGATTGCTGGCGGGATGCATGACTTGGAGGAGGAGGAGGAGGAGGAGCAGGAGCGACAGAGGATGGGTATGACGCACAGCTGCCTTCGGCTGAGGTGCTGGAGCCTTGGCTGGCAGAAATTGGGAGCTCACTTGGTGAGGAAGCAGACTGGACCACCCCTTGGGAGCCTCGGTTCTCCCAGGTCGTTTTATGGTGACGCATCATATGTTGACGCAGGGCCGTGGTGCCAACATTTGGACCCTGGCCACGCTTCACCTTTTGCCTACATATCTTGCATGTGGCCATGTTACCCTCCTGCGGATGCCTCAGGAAAAACTGCCACACTGCCGAGTAGCTACTTTTCCCACCCCCTGGCCTCACTGATTCACTGCTGCTGTTGCCAACTCCAGGAACCCCTGCTCCACTACCTCCCGATAAGGTAGACTGCCGCACAGCAGGTGCTCTACCCCGGCCCCGGCCCCGGCCGGCTCCAGCCTTTGGAATTGTGCCCCCATGCTGACTGCTACCACCTTGCTGCCTCAGCTGCTGACTCCGGGGCAACCTGCGCCCCTCTTCTCCTGATGATGACGATGAAGCCCCTTCATCACCCGGCTCCCAAGTGCGATCGGCTTCATCGTCATCATCATCATCATCACCGAGTTGTGGCTGTACGTCACTGATGTTCGTGGATTCGTCAACAGTGTCTGGCGCAGGAGCTGGAACGCTCGCAGCACCCACGACACTGTCCACATCACTATTTGTCTGCCTAGCTAAAGAAGCCACCTCCATTTCTTGGCTGGGCAGTAGCTGCTGACTGTCCTCCTGTATCTGATCGTCCTCCTCACTAAAGAGTGGAGCTGAACCCAAAGCATAGGATACGTCGCAGGGGGAGGGAACGGCGTAGGACAGAGGCAATGGGAGGACAGGGACTGCTCTCGGGGCATGCCAACTCAGGGTTGTGTCAGAGGAACCTACCGACCCTAGACTGGGGGTCTCAGACGTAAGTTGTGATGATGTTGATGAGCGCGTCAACCAATCTACCACGGCAGATGCGTTACTGGTGGAGACCCGACCGCTAGCAGATACTGGCAGATTAGGTCTCTCAGCGTGACTCCTGCTGCTACTGGCCCCCAGTCTGATGCGAGCTCTGCCTGCGGAATCTTGGCATCTGCCACTCCTCTTTTCACTTCCAGGCACTTGTCTGCCCGACATAGTCTAACTGGCGTGGTAGTAGGTGATATTTTAAGATCCCCCGGGCAGCGGTGGGTCTATATGAAACAGAATATAATGCACACCAAAAGTGAGCAGTAACACTCAGCCTCCAACAGGCCTGCTTAGTGTAAATAAGAGAGCTGCTTAGTGTAAATAAAGAGGGGTATGCTATGTTACAGAATGGGATGCCTCAACAGAAGTGCACCTGGCAGGCAGCAGTAAGCCTATGCCCAGCAAAAGTGTCTTATAATATAAATATAATAAGAGCAAATGGTTATATGGTCTTAAACAGAGGCTGCTTTAGTCACAGAATGGGATGCCCCCAAAAAAGATCCAGTAGTACTATGCCCAGCAAAAGTGTCTTTATCAGGCTAATTTCAAATATAATAAGAGCAAATGGTTATATGGTCTTAAACAGAGGCTGCTTTAGTCACAGAATGGGATGCCCCCAAAAAAGATCCAGTAGTACTATGCCCAGCAAAAGTGTCTTTATCAGGCTAATTTCAAATATAATAAGAGCAAATGGTTATATGGTCTTAAACAGAGGCTGCTTTAGTCACAGAATGGGATGCCCCCAAAAAAGATCCAGTAGTACTATGCCCAGCAAAAGTGTCTTTATCAGGCTAATTTCAAATATAATAAGAGCAAATGCTTATATGGTCTTAAACAGAGGCTGCTTTAGTCACAGAATGGGATGCCCTGGCAGGGACAAGTAGTGCTATGCCCAGCAAAAGTGTCTTTATCAGGCTAATTTCAAATATAATAAGAGCAAATGGTTATATGGTCTTAAACAGAGGCTGCTTTAGTCACAGAATGGGATGCCCTGGCAGGGACAAGTAGTGCTATGCCCAGCAAAAGTGTCTTTATCAGGCTAATTTCAAATATAATAAGAGCAAATGCTTATATGGTCTTAAACAGAGGCTGCTTTAGTCACAGAATGGGATGCCCCCAAAAAAGATCCAGTAGTACTATGCCCAGCAAAAGTGTCTTTATCAGGCTAATTTCAAATATGATAAGAGCAAATGCTTATATGGTCTTAAACAGAGGCTGCTTTAGTCACAGAATGGGATGCCCTGGCAGGGACAAGTAGTGCTATGCCCAGCAAAAGTGTCTTTATCAGGCTAATTTCAAATATAATAAGAGCAAATGCTTATATGGTCTTAAACAGAGGCTACTTTAGTCACAGAATGGGATGCCCCCAAAAAAGATCCAGTAGTACTATGCCCAGCAAAAGTGTCTTTATCAGGCTAATTTCAAATATGATAAGAGCAAATGCTTATATGGTCTTAAACAGAGGCTGCTTTAGTCACAGAATGGGATGCCCTGGCAGGGACAAGTAGTGCTATGCCCAGCAAAAGTGTCTTTATCAGGCTAATTTCAAATATAATAAGAGCAAATGGTTATATGGTCTTTAACAGAGGCTGCTATAGTCACAG
Source organism: Gastrophryne carolinensis (assembly GCA_027917425.1). NCBI lineage: Eukaryota > Metazoa > Chordata > Amphibia > Anura > Microhylidae > Gastrophryne > Gastrophryne carolinensis. The sequence continues at coordinate 127,179,593 of CM051238.1, forward strand.
AATGGGATGCCCCCAAAAAAGAAGTGGACCTGGCTGGGACCAGTAGTGCTATGCCCAGCAAAAGTGTCTTTATCAGGCCTGATTTCTATGAGAATAAGTGCAAATGGTTATTATGCTATTAAATAGAGGCTGGTGTTGTCACAGAATGGGATGCCACAAAAACCAGAGAGCATGCACAGCAAAAGTGTCTTTATCAGGCCAAATTTCTATGAGAATAAGTGCAAATGGTTATTATGCTATTAAATAGAGGCTGGTGTTGTCACAGAATGGGATGCCACAAAAACCAGAGAGCATGCACAGCAAAAGTGTCTTTATCAGGCCTGATTTCTATGAGAATAAGTGCAAATGGTTATTATGCTATTAAATAGAGGCTGGTGTTGTCACAGAATGGGATGCCACAAAAACCAGAGAGCATGCACAGCAAAAGTGTCTTTATCATGCCTAATTTCTATGAGAATAAGTGCAAATGGTTATTATGCTATTAAATAGAGGCTGGTGTAGTCACAGAATGGGATGCCACAAAAACCAGAGAGCATGCACAGCAAAAGTGTCTTTATCAGGCCTAATTTCTATGAGAATAAGTGCAAATGGTTATTATGCTATTAAATAGAGGCTGGTGTTGTCACAGAATGGGATGCCACAAAAACCAGAGAGCATGCACAGCAAAAGTGTCTTTATCAGGCCTGATTTCTATGAGAATAAGTGCAAATGGTTATTATGCTATTAAATAGAGGCTGGTGTTGTCACAGAATGGGATGCCACAAAAACCAGAGAGCATGCACAGCAAAAGTGTCTTTATCAGGCCTAATTTCTATGAGAATAAGTGCAAATGGTTATTATGCTATTAAATAGAGGCTGGTGTTGTCACAGAATGGGATGCCACAAAAACCAGAGAGCATGCACAGCAAAAGTGTCTTTATCAGGCCTGATTTCTATGAGAATAAGTGCAAATGGTTATTATGCTATTAAATAGAGGCTGGTGTTGTCACAGAATGGGATGCCACAAAAACCAGAGAGCATGCACAGCAAAAGTGTCTTTATCAGGCCTAATTTCTATGAGAATAAGTGCAAATGGTTATTATGCTATTGAATAGAGGCTGGTGTTGTCACAGAATGGGATGCCACAAAAACCAGAGAGCATGCACAGCAAAAGTGTCTTTATCAGGCCTGATTTCTATGAGAATAAGTGCAAATGGTTATTATGCTATTAAATAGAGCCTGGTGTTGTCACAGAATGGGATGCCACAAAAACCAGAGAGCATGCACAGCAAAAGTGTCTTTATCAGGCCTAATTTCTATGAGAATAAGTGCAAATGGTTATTATGCTATTAAATAGAGGCTGGTGTTGTCACAGAATGGGATGCCACAAAAACCAGAGAGCATGCACAGCAAAAGTGTCTTTATCAGGCCTGATTTCTATGAGAATAAGTGCAAATGGTTATTATGCTATTAAATAGAGGCTGGTGTTGTCACAGAATGGGATGCCACAAAAACCAGAGAGCATGCACAGCAAAAGTGTCTTTATCAGGCCTAATTTCTATGAGAATAAGTGCAAATGGTTATTATGCTATTAAATAGAGGCTGGTGTTGTCACAGAATGGGATGCCACAAAAACCAGAGAGCATGCACAGCAAAAGTGTCTTTATCAGGCCTAATTTCTATGAGAATAAGTGCAAATGGTTATTATGCTATTAAATAGAGGCTGGTGTTGTCACAGAATGGGATGCCACAAAAACCAGAGAGCATGCACAGCAAAAGTGTCTTTATCAGGCCTGATTTCTATGAGAATAAGTGCAAATGGTTATTATGCTATTAAATAGAGGCTGGTGTTGTCACAGAATGGGATGCCACAAAAACCAGAGAGCATGCACAGCAAAAGTGTCTTTATCAGGCCTAATTTCTATGAGAATAAGTGCAAATGGTTATTATGCTATTAAATAGAGGCTGGTGTTGTCACAGAATGGGATGCCACAAAAACCAGAGAGCATGCACAGCAAAAGTGTCTTTATCAGGCCTGATTTCTATGAGAATAAGTGCAAATGGTTATTATGCTATTAAATAGAGGCTGGTGTTGTCACAGAATGGGATGCCACAAAAACCAGAGAGCATGCACAGCAAAAGTGTCTTTATCAGGCCTAATTTCTATGAGAATAAGTGCAAATGGTTATTATGCTATTAAATAGAGGCTGGTGTTGTCACAGAATGGGATGCCACAAAAACCAGAGAGCATGCACAGCAAAAGTGTCTTTATCAGGCCTAATTTCTATGAGAATAAGTGCAAATGGTTATTATGCTATTAAATAGAGGCTGGTGTAGTCACAGAATGGGATGCCACAAAAACCAGAGAGCATGCACAGCAAAAGTGTCTTTATCAGGCCTGATTTCTATGAGAATAAGTGCAAATGGTTATTATGCTATTAAATAGAGGCTGGTGTAGTCACAGAATGGGATGCCACAAAATCCAGAGAGCATGCACAGCAAAAGTGTCTTTATCAGGCCTGATTTCTATGAGAATAAGTGCAAATGGTTATTATGCTATTAAATAGAGGCTGGTGTAGTCACAGAATGGGATGCCACAAAAACCAGAGAGCATGCACAGCAAAAGTGTCTTTATCAGGCCTGATTTCTATGAGAATAAGTGCAAATGGTTATTATGCTATTAAATAGAGGCTGGTGTTGTCACAGAATGGGATGCCACAAAAACTAGAGAGCATGCACAGCAAAAGTGTCTTTATCAGGCCTAATTTCTATGAGAATAAGTGCAAATGGTTATTATGCTATTAAATAGAGGCTGGTGTTGTCACAGAATGGGATGCCACAAAAACCAGAGAGCATGCACAGCAAAAGTGTCTTTATCAGGCCTGATTTCTATGAGAATAAGTGCAAATGGTTATTATGCTATTAAATAGAGGCTGGTGTTGTCACAGAATGGGATGCCACAAAAACCAGAGAGCATGCACAACAAAAGTGTCTTTATCAGGCCTAATTTCTATGAGAATAAGTGCAAATGGTTATTATGCTATTAAATAGAGGCTGGTGTTGTCACAGAATGGGATGCCACAAAAACCAGAGAGCATGCACAGCAAAAGTGTCTTTATCAGGCCTGATTTCTATGAGAATAAGTGCAGATGGTTATTATGCTATTAAATAGAGGCTGGTGTTGTCACAGAATGGGATGCCACAAAAACCAGAGAGCATGCACAGCAAAAGTGTCTTTATCAGGCCTAATTTCTATGAGAATAAGTGCAAATGGTTATTATGCTATTAAATAGAGGCTGGTGTTGTCACAGAATGGGATGCCACAAAAACCAGAGAGCATGCACAGCAAAAGTGTCTTTATCAGGCCTAATTTCTATGAGAATAAGTGCAAATGGTTATTATGCTATTAAATAGAGGCTGGTGTAGTCACAGAATGGGATGCCACAAAAACCAGAGAGCATGCACAGCAAAAGTGTCTTTATCAGGCCTAATTTCTATGAGAATAAGTGCAAATGGTTATTATGCTATTGAATAGAGGCTGGTGTTGTCACAGAATGGGATGCCACAAAAACCAGAGAGCATGCACAGCAAAAGTGTCTTTATCAGGCCTAATTTCTATGAGAATAAGTGCAAATGGTTATTATGCTATTAAATAGAGGCTGGTGTAGTCACAGAATGGGATGCCACAAAAACCAGAGAGCATGCACAGCAAAAGTGTCTTTATCAGGCCTGATTTCTATGAGAATAAGTGCAAATGGTTATTATGCTATTAAATAGAGGCTGGTGTTGTCACAGAATGGGATGCCACAAAAACCAGAGAGCATGCACAGCAAAAGTGTCTTTATCAGGCCTAATTTCTATGAGAATAAGTGCAAATGGTTATTATGCTATTAAATAGAGGCTGGTGTTGTCACAGAATGGGATGCCACAAAAACCAGAGAGCATGCACAGCAAAAGTGTCTTTATCAGGCCTGATTTCTATGAGAATAAGTGCAAATGGTTATTATGCTATTAAATAGAGGCTGGTGTTGTCACAGAATGGGATGCCACAAAAACCAGAGAGCATGCACAGCAAAAGTGTCTTTATCAGGCCTAATTTCTATGAGAATAAGTGCAAATGGTTATTATGCTATTAAATAGAGGCTGGTGTTGTCACAGAATGGGATGCCACAAAAACCAGAGAGCATGCACAGCAAAAGTGTCTTTATCAGGCCTGATTTCTATGAGAATAAGTGCAAATGGTTATTATGCTATTAAATAGAGGCTGGTGTTGTCACAGAATGGGATGCCACAAAAACCAGAGAGCATGCACAGCAAAAGTGTCTTTATCAGGCCTGATTTCTATGAGAATAAGTGCAAATGGTTATTATGCTATTAAATAGAGGCTGGTGTTGTCACAGAATGGGATGCCACAAAAACCAGAGAGCATGCACAGCAAAAGTGTCTTTATCAGGCCTGATTTCTATGAGAATAAGTGCAAATGGTTATTATGCTATTAAATAGAGGCTGGTGTTGTCACAGAATGGGATGCCACAAAAACCAGAGAGCATGCACAGCAAAAGTGTCTTTATCAGGCCTAATTTCTACGAGAATAAGTGCAAATGGTTATTATGCTATTAAATAGAGGCTGGTGTTGTCACAGAATGGGATGCCACAAAAACCAGAGAGTATGCACAGAAAAAGTGTCTTTATCAGGCCTAATTTCTATGAGAATAAGTGCAAATGGTTATTATGCTATTAAATAGAGGCTGGTGTAGTCACAGAATGGGATGCCACAAAAACCAGAGAGCATGCACAGCAAAAGTGTCTTTATCAGGCCTGATTTCTATGAGAGTAAGTGCAAATGGTTATTATGCTATTAAATAGAGGCTGGTGTAGTCACAGAATGGGATGCCTCACAGCAGACTTAAGATCAGTTCAGTATATATGCACAGTTAGTTAGTATAAGCAGCCTGAAAACGCTAACAAAGCAGGCTGGATGAAAAAAAAAAAAAAACTGACAGCCTCCGATTTTCCCTTCCTTTCCCTGTTTTTCGCTTACTTTCTGTCTGTCTCCTGTCTGTCTCCTGTCTGTCTTCAGCCTGTCCCTGTCTGTCCCTGCCTGTCTGTCTGTCTCTCCCTCAGCTACACAGCGTTCTGTCTCTCACGAATGCAATAGAGAAATGAGGCTGGAAAGCAAGATGGCCGGCCTTAAATACCGCTGTGACGTCACCGGGCTTGCTGGCTGCTGATAGGCTGCATGTGACTGTCCCAGCTTTCACTGGCGCGGGGTTGATGTCTGGACATGTCCCGTCCGCCATCTTAGAATGCCTGTAATGTAAATGAATGGATGTTAAAGGAAAACTTCGAGCGATCGAATCACGGGGAAATTCGGATTCGATCCGAATCGAATTTTTCCTGAAATTCGGATCGAATCCGGGTTCGTCCGGATCGATTCGCTCATCCCTAATAAACAACTCTGTGACAGCCAAGGCCATAGACTTTCATTGATACATAGTTACATTCATCTTTTCGGGCTGCAGCTGATTTGATGAGTTTGTAACATGACTGACATGCTGATGCCTTTTCGGAGGTAAATCTCTCTGTTTGGTGTCGGCTACTTAAAGGCAAAATCCCAAGCTCCAGAAAGCCTGTGTTGTGAGGAGAAACAATATCACACAAGTATACTGCAGTCATGCTGGATCAATGCAGCCAGCTAGATAAATTATGTGTGGAAACAGAAGATAAAATCTCATTCTGTCTGGTTGAGCTAATATTAAAGAAGCTCCCAGCTCACCTGCAGTGTGTCCATGTGCGAGCAAAGGCTCTCCCCAACCTGTCATTCATGCTTATATGCAAGCAGGGCTCTCATCCAAGATGGCTGTTCCCATGCTCCCATGCTAGGAGCACTGCTATTCCACAATATCTGCATGGATTTAAGCTCTCTCAAACAGCATATACCACTGATCATGAAAGGGGGACTTTAGTGAGGCAATTATTTTCTTGACTGGAGATCCACATTAAAGAAGAAGTAATTGGGGCAACCTAAGCATTAAGTTCTTATTTGGATGGACAACGACTACTGGGACACTGTTTTCATACAGAGTATTTCTGCATGGAGGCACTATAAACCATCTGCCATTTAAAGTCATTGTCCAAGCACATATAGGCCAGTGCTTCTATTTTTGTTCCTTTTTAAAAATGAAGATATATTGCTAGAGTAATGATGAAATAAACGTTCACCTTGTGATGTGCTGTTCTTAGTCATGAGAGTGGCAAGGCTGAATCATACAAGCAAACAAAATTGGTGAGCCTGGGGCTGCGGGGGAGTATCAGCAGGGGTCCCTCCAATCACAAGCAAATATAGAAGAAAAATGGGTATAATGCCAGCTTGATGCTGCAAAGTTGGGTACTGGCAGTGGCAAACTGGGGCCAAAAATCATCCCTGGATTTTACCAGCCCCTGGCCAGCCCGGGGCATCTCTGCTGAGCCAACCATGCTGGGGCTATAGCATTGGGGCCTGGAGTTTTTTGGCTTGTGGGTATAGGGGGCTGAAAGGGAGACTTAAAGCGGTCCTTCACTCTAAATAAGAGTCTATCTTATATGTTCCCCCCACCCTGTACATACAGATTGCTCACATTAAAATTCATCCTACCTGCAGCTACTGCATGTTATGAGCCTTTAAACATCCAAGATGGCGGCTCATGGAACATCAGGCAGCCTGCAAACAGGAAGTGCCTTCTGACTGTGCTGCTCTACATTCTGGGATTGCTGACCTTTTCCTGTCCCCAGCTCTGCTCTGTCTGAGCAAAGCACAGCTATAACCCGCCCCCTGTACTTTATCCCACTCTCCTCTCCTCAGTAAGTGTGATGCTTCTGAGGCAAGATGACAGCGCCCGTATCCTAAAGTCCTGAACAGAATTGCAGCCCAGTGGGGGAATGAATAATAAGTAAGTGACTTAAAACTTAAAATATATTAACTTTAGATGCTGGTGAATCATTTTTTTAGGGGTTTGGGTTTTTCAATACATCATGGTGAAGGTCCGGGTTTAAGAGGGTAGGGATTGAATGTAGGTGTTAAAAGCAGCAGCCCTAGTAGCCTAAAGCAGTGTGGCCTACCGGGCATTGTCCTAGGTCTCTCTATAGCCAGTTGGCCCTTGGGTACTGGCCATAGTAATACAGTTTTATTTTTTTCTAAAAAAAATCTAATCCACGTTGATGCTGTAACAAGCTTCTGGAGGCTATTCCGGACCTTGTTCTTAAAGAGGAGTAGCGTTCTCCATATTTTGTGTATTGGCTATTAGGGAAGAGTGGACTGAATTGGACTCCAAACCATGAACCCCAAAAAATCAATAGGGACCCAAACCTCTGTGTTGTAAAATCTCTGTAAAATTATAGCCGTATAGGGGCTATGGGGGTCATTGGTGACATACTGTATCTCTAGTCGCAGGTCCCACCTCTGGGACACACACCTATACTGAGAATGAAGCCCACATAGTGAACCTTCCACCCACACAGCAGCCTGCTCTATGCACTTTTATGGGGGGATTGATACTTTTTGAGTCACCAGGTCAGAAGCATTGAGCCGTGGAGTAGGTAAAGTTAAATCCTTACATATGTCTTTATTTCCAGCCATATCTAAATTTCAGTTTTGGCTAGACCTGTGAAATGTTAGATTAAATGAGCAGTGAAATTTGAATATAGATATGTATAGTACCATTTTTAGGTTGCCAAATTTTTATTTATTTGGACTACTTTTTAAACAGGCTTTGAACAATGTGTTTATCAGTTTTAATGTGTCATTACAGCCAGGATAGTTAGGGAGTTCTAAGCCATTTTGCCTGTGTGCTGTACTGTCTGTCCCTATCATATTAACAAGGGCTGCTATGGATCTAGGCATACCCTTAGCAATATGTGATTGTGTGTGTGTGTGTGTGTGTGTGTGTTTATATATAGATAAATCCACTGCAATTTAGTTAACATCAAATGCCAAGCTTAGTGGATGTGAACAGTGCCTTTGTATTTGAAGGTGGGTATGGCATTACTCATGCCTTTCAACCTCCTGTCTACAAGCTGGAGGGAAAAAAATTTATAGCGGTTTGTGTGTTGCTGATAATAAAACCACAGCCTTCTATACAGAGATAAGAGAACTGCTAATGAATCATGGCTTTGTGAACCAATGTGTCTTTAGTGAGGTAAATTAATTGTACTTTTACTTCTGAATTGACCCAATTATATTTTTATTTTAAAGATTTCAAGATCCATAAAGCTATACAGCTATAGTACGATATATCAGGCTGTATATGGACACTCAACAGGAACTTTCTTATTCTGAAACATAATAAACATTTTGACTTTGATTTCATAAACTCTCCTTAAAATATCTCCTTAAAGTGGTTGTTCTAAAACTCCAGAGCAGGCCAACTAAGTGACCCTGGGGGCTACCCAATTCTAGACACGCCCCTGTGTGAACCCCTCGCAGCAGCTTGCAATAGCTTATCTCTGCTGGTCCCTTACCATGATCGTCCATATCCCCGACATTGATGCAGCTGTGATATGCTCTGGAGCACTGCCATTCAGATAAGCTTGGAATGGAAGCGCACATACATGCAGGAAAACCGGTTATAGATCTTCCTTCACTCCCTATGTCAATGCTCAATTTTAACCAAAGCTTAATGCCGTGCATTTGTATGATCACTGTAAAGCATACCTTTCCTGGCAATCCGATGGTGCATGTGAGGGCTTCCTACTTTTGTACTCTCGACCCCAGACCTCTCTGAATGGTAGGCGCAGGCACGCATAGCCAGAGGGGAGCTGTCACTGACAACTGTTTATAACACTGACATTAAATAATCACATGTCTTACAGAGAACCTACTGTACCCCACTGAATTCTTTAGCAGTCATCAACATTGTTGCATACTGTCAGACTGCCGGGTGTGAACCCTGATTGCGGAGACCAAGAACCGGCTCCCCTCTTGACCGGGAAGCTTGAAATCTACAGACTTAGCTGGTTTTCACTAGAGCCTCTAATGGTGAGGATAGGCTGGCCTGCAGGAAGGCCCCAGGTCAGGCAACCTAGGACTGGGTTTTGCCAAGTTCTGGGTAGAATACAGACCATAGCTGGACTGGAAACGTAGAACAAGCTGAAGTCGTGGCTGGCAGATCAGGCTTAAAGTCGTAAACAAGCCGAGGTCATGGGCAGGCAGAACAAAATCGAAGTCGTAAACAGGCCAAGGTCGTCAGGAGATCAGGAGCGTAGTCAGGAACAAGCCGGGTCGTTACACAGGAATGGAAGACTGGAACTCAGGAACAGTCAGGAGAAATGACCAACTGGCAATGGAGCTCAGGGCTCGCCAGTATTTAAAGGCCCTTGCGCATGCACAAAAGCGTATCATATGGAGCACAAATGCCCTCACATAATCGCACGCTTACTGGCCCTACCATGTCTAGTGCGAAAATACTAACGCACAGGGGACCTTGGCACCCTCTGCTGGGAAACAAAAGGAACAGTCCTGGTTCTATGACACATACACCTTTCCTCATTTGGCAGTCCACATGAATATCAGAAACGAATCAAGGCTGCTGACAAACTGCTTTTGGCATTTTCCAAGTCCTTTTACAAGACAGATATCCCTAATGTTGTGGAGGTCCACTTGGGGTGAAATTGAGTGTTTTACCTATCATGGTTTCTGCAATTGTGTCATTTTGTCCTGGGATTTTAGCCTCACCTCCAGGGTTGTTGTACAGTGTTAGCCATCAACGTAAGCAAGAATTCCAATGTTAAAGGGCCATTCCAGCCAGCATTGTTATTTTCAAAGCACCCCTCCCCTTGCCCTGCCACCTTTCCCTAGTACTGATACAGGGCAGGAGGTTACATAAAAAAGTACTCTTATTTGCCCTGGAATCAACCATTTTTCTTGCCGTGTGATGCCGATCGTAGAAGGCGGTTCTCCCTGTACTCCCATTTGTCTATTCAAGTGAATGGGTGGGCGGGGCTGCGCATAGTGCGCCGGAATAATATTGATTAGAATATTTTAATGCACTTCCCACTACAACCTCTCCTTTTGTGAATGGAAGCCCCCATTGAGCACTATGAGGTCTACAGAAATGGGCTGTTATTTTTAAGATTTAGTCACTTTCATAGCACTAGCAAAGAATGGGACCCCCACAAATGACCTCTAGGCCAATGACAGGGCTTTAGAAGGAATTTTTTTTCATCAGTTCAAAGCTTCCTACTGACTAGTTGTTAAGTCACATGATTGCAAGTTACATTACATTACTCCATTGAAAATCAATCGAACACAGTAAGGCTTTATTAAGATTAGAGATGAGCGAACTTTTGAAAAATTCGATTCGTCTGATTCGCCGAATTTTCAGACAAAAATCGTTTCGACCCGAATTTATTCGCGATGAATCGCTATTAAAAACGGCTATTTCTGAGCCTCCTAGAGCCTCAATAGGGTTGTAAACCATTCTGCCCTGCTGTAACATGCATAGGACACGTGCTGGGTTATCGAAGTAATACTGTAAATAATTATCACATGCAGATCAGAGGCATCGCTAATAGAATCGCAGAGCGGCACAATTGCAGAGAGTTGAAGTGGCATCACTATGAGGGGCCCCTATAGTGGCTGAAAAACACACCCTGGAGCTGGCAGCAGCAGGAGCCCAAAAATTAGCTGAATCACACCCTGGAGTTGCCAGCAGCAGCAGCCGCCCAAACATTGGTTGAAAGAGACACTGGAGTTGGCTGCAGGAGCCCAAAAATTGAATGAATCACACTCTGGAGTTGCAAGCAGCAGCAGGAGCCCAAACATAGCTTGAAAGAGACACTGGAGTTGGCAGCAGGAGCCCAAAAATTGGATGAATCACACCCTGGAGTTGCAAGCAGCAGCAGGAGCACAAACATTGCTTTAAAGAGACACTGGAGTTGGCAGCAGGAGCCCAAAAATTGGATGAATCACACCCTGGAGTTGCAAGCAGCAGCAGGAGCCCAAACATTGTTTGAAAGAGACACTGGAGTTGGCAGCTGGAGCCCAAAAATTGGATGAATCACACCCTGGAGTTGCAAGCAGCAGCAGCCCAAACATAGCTTGAAAGAGTCACTGGAGTTGGCAGCAGGAGCCCAAAAATTGGATGAATCACACCCTGGAGTTGCAAGCAGCAGCAGCAGGAGCCCAAACATAGCTTGAAAGAGACACTGGAATTGGCTGCAGGAGCCCAAGAATTGGATGAATCACACCCTGGAGTTGCAAGCAGCAGCAGGAGCCCAAACATTACTTTAAAGAGACACTGGAGTTGGCAGCAGGAGCCCCAAAAGTGGATGAATCACACCCTGGAGTTGCAAGCAGGAACCCAAATATAGCTTGAAAGAGACACTGGAGTTGGCAGCAGGAGCCCAAAAATTGGATGAATCACACCCTGGAGTTGCAAGCAGCAGCAGCAGCAGGAGCCCAAACATAGCTTGAAAGAGACACTGGAGTTGGCTGCAGGAGCCCAAAAATTGGATGAATCACACCCTGGAGTTGCAAGCAGCAGCAGGAGCCCAAACATTACTTTAAAGAGACACTGGAGTTGCCAGCAGGAGCCCAGAAATTGGATGAATCACACCCTGGAGTTGCAAGCAGCAGCAGGAGCCCAAACATAGCTTGAAAGAGACACTGGAGTTGGCAGCAGGAGCCCAAAAATTGGATGAATCACACCCTGGAGTTGCAAGCAGCAGCAGCAGGAGCCCAAACATAGCTTGAAAGAAATACTGGAGTTGGCAGAAGGAGCCCAAAAATTGGATAAATCACACCCTGGAGCTGCAAGCAGCAGCAGCCCAAACATAGCTTGAAAGACACACTGGAGTTGGCAGCAGGAGCCCAAAAATTGGATGAATCTCACCCTGGAGTTGCAAACAGCAGCAAGAGCTCAAACATAGCTTGAAAGAAAAACTGGAGTTGGCAGAAGGAGCCCAAAAATTGGATGAATCACACCCCGGAGTTGCAAGCAGCAGCAGCAGGAGCCCAAACATAGCTTGAAAGAGACAGTAGAGCTGGCAGCAGGGGCCCAAAAATTGGATGAATCACACCCTGGAGCTGCAAGCAGCAGGAGCCCAAATATAGCTTGAAAGAGACACTGGAGTTGGCAGCAGGAGCCAAAAAATTGGATGAATCACACCCTGGGGTAGCAAGCAGCAGCAGCAGCCCAAGCATAGCTTGAAAGACACACTGGAGTTGGCAGCAGGAGCCCAAAAATTGGATGAATCACACCCTGGAGTTGCAAGCAGCAGCAGCAGCAGGAGCCCAAACATAGCTTGAAAGAAACACTGGAGTTGGCAGAAGGAGCCCAAAAATTGGATGAATCACACCCTGGAGTGGCAAGCAGCAGCAGCAGGAGCCCAAACATAGCTTGAAAGAGACACTGGAGCTGGCAGCAGGGGCCCAAAAATTGGATGAATCACACCCTGGAGTTGCAAGCAGCAGCAGGAGCCCAAACACAGCTTGAAAGAGACACTGGAGTTGGCAGCAGGAGCCCAAAAATTGGATGAATCACACCCTGGAGCTGCAAGCAGCTGGAGCCCAAACATAGCTTGAAAGAGACACTGGAGTTGGCAGCAGGGGCCCAAAAATTGGATGAATCACACCCTGAAGTTGCAAGCAGCAGCAGGAGCCCAAACATAGCTTGAAAGAGACACTGGAGTTGGTAGCAGGAGCCCAAAAATTGGATGAATCACACCCTGGATTTGCAAGCAGCAGCAGCAGGAGCCCAAACATAGCTTGAAAGAGACACTGGAGTTGGCAGCAGGAGCCCAAAAATTGGATGAATCACACCCTGGAGTTGCAAGCAGCAGCGGCAGGAGCCCAAACATAGCTTGAAAGAGACACTGGAGCTGGCAGCAGGAGCCCAAAAATTGGATGAATCACACCCTGGAGTTTCAAGCAGCAGCAGCAGGAGCCCAAACATAGCTTGAAAGAGACACTGGAGTTGGCTGAAGGAGCCCAAAAATTGGATGAATCACACTCTGGAGTGGCAAGCAGCAGCAGCAGGAGCCCAAACATTGCTTGAAAGAGACACTGGAGTTGGCTGCAGGAGGCCAAAAATTGGATGAATCACACCCCGGAGTTGCAAGCAGCAGCAGCCCAAACATACCTTGAAAGACACACTGGAGTTGGCAGCAGGAGCCCAAAAATTGGATGAATCACACCCTGGAGTTGCAAGCAGCAGCAGCACGAACATAGCTTGAAAGACACAATGGAGTTGGCAGCAAGAGCCCAAAAATTGGATGAATCACACCCTGGAGTTGCAAGCAGCAGCAGGAGCCTAAACATAGCTTGAAAGAGACACTGGAGTTGGCAGAAGGAGCCCAAAAATTGGATGAATCACACCCTGGAGTTGCAAGCAGCAGCAGCAGGAGCCCAAACATAGCTTGAAAGAGACACTGGAGTTGGCAGCAGGAGCCCAAAAATTGGATGAATCATACCCTGGATTTGCAAGCAGCAGCAGCAGCCCAAACATAGCTTGAAAGATACACTGGAGTTGGCTTCAGGAGCCCAAAAATTGGATGAATCACACCCTGAAGTTGCAAGCAGCAGCAGGAGCCCAAACATAGCTTGAAAGAGACACTGGAGTTGGTAGCAGGAGCCCAAAAATTGGATGAATCACACCCTGGAGTTGCAAGCAGCAGCAGCAGCAGGAGCCCAAACATAGCTTGAAAGAGACACTGGAGTTGGCAGCAGGAGCCCAAAAATTGGATGAATCACACCCTGGAGTTGCAAGCAGCAGCAGCAGGAGCCCAAACATAGCTTGAAAGAGACACTAGAGTTGGCTGAAGGAGCCCAAAAATTGGATGAATCACACCCTGGAGTTGCAAGCAGCAGCAGAAGGAGCCCAAACATTGCTTGAAAGAGACACTGGAGTTGGCTGCAGGAGGCCAATACTTGGATGAATCACACCCTGGAGTTGCAAGCAGCAGCAGCAGCCCAAACATACCTTGAAAGACACACTGGAGTTGGCAGCAGGAGCCCAAAAATTGGATGAATCACACCCTGGAGTTGCAAGCAGCAGCAGCCCGGACATAGCTTGAAAGACACAATGGAGTTGGCAGCAAGAGCCCAAAAATTGGATGAATCACACCCTGGAGTTGCAATCAGCAGCAGGAGCCCAAACATAGCTTGAAAGAGACACTGGAGTTGGCAGAAGGAGCCCAAAAATTGGATGAATCACACCCTGGAGTTGCAAGCAGCAGCAGCAGGAGCCCAAACATAGCTTGAAAGAGACACTGGAGTTGGCAGCAGGAGCCCAAAAATTGGATGAATCACACCCTGAATTTGCAAGCAGCAGCAGCAGCCCAAACATGGCTTGAAAGACACACTGGAGTTGGCTTCAGGAGCTCAAAAATTGGATGAATCACACCCTGGAGTTGCAAGCAGCAGCAGGAGCCCAAACATTACTTTAAAGAGACATTGGCGTTGGCAGCTGGAGCCCAAAAATTAGATGAATCACACCCTGGAGTTGGCAGCAGCAGCTGCAGGAACCCAGAAATTTGCTGGAAGGCACCCTCAAGTTGGCAGCAGCAGGAGCACAAACATTAGCTAGAAGGCACACCCTGGAGTTGGCAGGAGCATAAGCAGGAGCCCAAACATTGCTTGAAATACACCCTGAGTTGGCAGCAGCAGGAGGCCAAAAATTGGCTGAAAGGCACACCCTAAAGTTGGCATCAGCAGGAGCCCAAAAATTGGCCTAAAGACATAAATATGTTTTGCACCATTTGGAAAGTGTAAAACGTGGCACCATGCTGAATCTAGTCGCATGCATCAGCCATTGGTGGGTGGAAATCCTGGCTGATCCATCCCTGGTTCATTTTGACAAAGGTGAGTCTCTCCACATTTTTAGTTGACAGACGAGTTCTCCTCGCCGTAACTATGACCCCCACCACACTAAACACCTGCTCAGATGGCACGCTACTGGCCGGGCAGGACAGCTTTTCCAGGGCAAACTCTGCTAGTTGCATCCACAAGCCAAGTTTGGCTGCCCAGAAGTCCAGCGGATCCTCAAGGTGTGTTGGCATGGTCATGTGAAGGTATGACATGACCTGCTGGTTGAGGTCCTGCTCCAGGTCTTCCTGCTGCTCATGAGTAGCCTCACTATGCGGGTGTAGAAAGCTACTCATTAGCGACTGAAGACTGAGGCTGTTGCTGCTCCTGCCAACCCCTCCAGCAGCCATGGCAGTGGAAGGTGAGCACAGAGGTACCCCCGAGTCAGACCTGCGAGAGTATGGACCATGGTGCAGATAGGCATCGGCCAACTGACTTCGTTCTTTGTAGCAGTTCAGTTTGTCCTCCCTCTCGGCGGGTTTAAAAATGCCCCCATTTTGTGCCGGAAGCGAGGGTCCAATAAGGTGGACAGCCAGAAGTCATCCCGCTGACAAGTGGAAACAATTCTGGGCTCACTACTCAAGCACGTGAGCCTGCTTCCTGCCATTTGCGCAAGTGACTCGGAGGGACTACCTGTCTCCATCTCCACTGCATACTGCCACGGTGTGTCCGGGTCCTCTGTCTCGCCTTCCTCAAAACCCTCTAGCTCCTCTGGCTACTCCTGCTCCTCCTCTCCTGTCCGCTGACTAGTTAAACCAGCCATTTCGCCAAGCCTAAACTGTGCTTCACTGGGTCACTCCTCCTCCTCCTCAAGTTCAGCTCCAATGGGGTTCATGCGGCCGTAAGATGTAGACGCCATGTCTCCATTGCCCTGACCAGCCATGGTTTCCAACATGTGCTGTAATACATGAAGCAGTGGAATCACTTCGTTCATCCCGTAATCCTGCCGACTGACAAATAAAGTGGCTTCCTCAAAGGGCCTGAGCAAACAGCAGGTGTCATGTATGAGCTGCCACTGGTTGACATTGAAGTTACACAGGGGAGTCCCCCTATCCGCTTGGATCATCAGGAAATCCTTGATGGCTTTTCTCTGTTCATATAATCGGTCCAACATGTGAAGGGTGGAATTCCAACGGGTGGAAACATCGCAAATCAGACTATGTTGGGGGCTACCGATCTGACGCTGTAACTCAAGAAGGGTGTGTTTGGCGGTGTATGAGTGGCTGAAGTGCATGCTAAGTTTCCTTGAAGTTGTTAGGATGTCTTGCAGATGGGGGGAACACTTCAGAAACTGCTTGACAACCAGATTGAAGACGTGAGCCATGCAGGGGGCATGGGTCAGGCTTCCTTGGCGCAGCGCAGACAAAATGTTCTTCCCATTGTCGGTAACCATGATTCCCATTTTAAGTTTTCTTGGAGTAAGCCATGTTTGGATTTCCTGATGAATAAATTTAAGCAGTTCCTCCCCTGTGTGACTGTGTTCGCCAAGACAAACCATGTGAAGCACAGCGTGACACCTCCGTGCCCTGCACACATGGTAGACTGGAGGGGCACCGAGACTTGAGCCTACAGTGGAGGGTGAGGAGATGGCGGAGGATGAGGAGGCCGAGTCGCACGGTGTCACAGACCCAACGGGCAGGGAGCGCGGAGGCGGAAGCGGCGTGACCTGTCCAAGTTGCTGCTGCTGCTGCAAAGGGACCATGTGGGCCGTAAACGACATGTACTGTCCCTGACCTTAGTTACAGCTCCAGACGTCGGCACTGCCATGCACTTTGCTACACACCGACAGGCTCAAGGACTGGCCCACCTTCTGTTCAACAAAAGTGTGCAGTACTGGTACTGCCTTCTTGGCAAAGAAATGACGGCTTGGGACTCTCCACCTCGGCTCGGCACAAGCCATCAGTTCTCTGAAAGGTGCAGAGTCCACCACCTGAAAAGGGAGCGACTGCAGCACCAGCAACTTGGACAGGAGCACATTCAGCTTCTGCGCCGTAGGATGAGTGGGTGCATACTGCTGTCTCTTGGACATGGCTTCGCTGATGGATTGCTGGCGGGATGCATGACTTGGAGGAGGAGGAGCAGGAGCGACGGAGGATGGGTATGACGCACAGCAGCCTTCGGCTGAGGTGCTGGAGCCTTGGCTGGCAGAAATTGGGAGCGGCGTGCCACTTGGTGAGGAAGCAGGCTGGACCACCTCTTCGGAGCGTCGGTTCTCCCAGGCCGCTTTATGGTGACGCATCATATGTTGACGCAGGGCCGTGGTGCCAACATTTGGGCCCTGGCCACGCTTCACTTTCTGCCTACATATCTTGCGTGTGGCCATGTTACCCTCCTGCGGATGCTTCAGGAAAAACTGCCACACTGCCGAGTAGCTACTTTTCCCACCAACAGGCCGCACTGATTCACTGCTACTGTCGCCAACTCCAGGACCCCTGCTCCACTACCTCCCGATAAGGTAGCCTGCCGTGCAGCTGGTGCTCTACCCCGGCCCTTTCCCCGTTTGGCTCCAGGCTTTACAATTGTGCCCCCATGCTGACTGCCAACCATGCTGCTAACACCTTGCTGCCTCAGCTGCTGACTCCGGGGCAACCTGCGCCCCTCTTTTCCTGATGATAACGATGAAGCCCCTTCATCACCCGGTTCCCAAGTGCGATCGGCTTCATCATCATCATCATAACCGAGTTGTGGCTGCACATCACTGATGTTCTCGGTTTCCTCAACAGTGTCTGGCGCAGGAGCTGGAACGCTCGCAACACCCACGACACTGTCCACATCACTATTTGTCTGCCTAGCTAAAGAAGCCACCTCCATTTCTTGGCTGGGCAGTAGCTGCTGACTGTCCTCTATCTGATCGTCCTCCTCACTAAAGAGTGGAGCTGAACCCAAAGCATAGGATACGTTGCTGGGGGAATGAACGGCATAGGACAGAGGCAATGGGAGGACAGGGACTGCTCTCGGGGCATGCCAACTCAGGGTTGTGTCAGAGGAACCTACCGACCCTAGACTGGGGGTGTCAGATGTAACTTGTGATGATGTTGATGAGCGCGTTAACCAATCTACCACGGCAGATGCGTTACTGGTGGAGACACGACCGCTAGCAGATACTGGCAGTTCAGGTCTCTCACCGTGACTCCTGCTGCCACTCGCTCCTAGTCTGCTGCGACCTCTGCCTGCTGAATATTGGCCTCTGCCACTCCTCTTTGAACATCCTTGCACTTGTCTGCCTGACATTTTTATGTATTTGAAATGCGCAATGCGTACGATAAAAAATGTGTTTACTTTAAAAAGAAGAAGCTAAATAAAGTGAGGGACTGCTTCTTTGCACCAGATACTATGAAAATTGGCAATATGAGATACTTTGCGGCCTAGTGTTTTGGCAGCAGACCAAAAACTAATTCAAAATGCAATACTTTGATTCAGCTGACGAAGGATCAACAAGCGTATTTAGTATAACAGATAGGCTGCCTAATGCAGGTTTGGGATGCTCTGCGACCTGGTGTTTTTTTGTTAAAGCGGACCTTCACTCTAAATAAGTCTATCTTATATGTTTCCCACACGCTGTACATACAGATTGTCCACATTAAAAATCATCCTACCTGCATCTACTGCATGTTATGAGCCTTTAAATATCCAAGATGGCGGCTTATCGTTCAGATAACTTACGTTGTTGGGATGGGCTTGCGTCTGATTCAGAGAGCTGATTTCCGACGGACCACCACCCTATAAATCCGTTTAATTTACGATCCACTTACGGGACCTTTTGAGGGCTCGGATTGCTATTGTTGAACATGTTTTGCGGCTATGTGGAGGAGTCTGTGCGCCTTTAGCACCAAGGCATTGCATGTATCAGCATGGCCGAGGCCATAAATTGTATAGCAATGCATACCTAAATCAATATATTTCATGTATGCCTTATAGAAGCATTTTAATGCTGACCTTAATTAGTCCTTAGCATGTAAACCTTTATTTTCCCACACATCCATATAATTGCTATTTTTTTAATACTTATGTCCTTTGTGAATTATATTTGGATTGTTGAACTTGAATCTTAATTTGTTGTAGGAGTTATTGTTTTAGTCGGTTACCTTTGCTTTGTGTAATTATTTTATATTTGGTTGCAGGACCCGCAAGATGTGCCACTCACACAACATACAAGCAGTGTTTGGTCCAGCTATGCGATTCCTCAGTGTTCTTGCAGGGCATCCAGGGTCGTCCCATGATGCTTATATATTGCAGAGCTCCGGCTTATTTCGTCAGTTTGAGTCAGGATAATTAGATAGATGGCTCCTGGGTAAGTTTGCTCACATTCCATCAATCCATTTTCACTGTATGGCAATGAATATAGTTGATGACTCATGTCTTAACCTATGGCTGTTTTTAGCCCTTGATGACATGTTAAACAAGATTGTAGCTTAGAATGTGTATTTTATGTTAGTATTTGTAAATTCTTTCAGGGGATTCAGGATATCCACTCCTGTCCTTGCTCCTGATGCCCGTTCTTTGCCTGCAGAATGTGGGCCAGGAGTTCTCTAATCGGGCACTATGCAAAACCCGGGCCATGGTGGCGAGGGCCCTCTGGCTTTTGAAGTCCAGATTTAGGTGTTTGAACCATACAGGGGGGGGGGGGCACTGCAGTATGACCCCAACAAGGTTATACCAATATTTTAATTTAAGTTTTTTAACAGGGACCACACGTGCCAGAGTAGCACAACTGAGTGTCAGGGTCCTTCAGTTGGTGGGCGAGATGCAGGAGCTGTGCAACTCGTTGGGGACCACAGATGAAGAATAATGTTCTGTGGCCTGCCATTGCTATGTATTTTGTTTTTATAGTTGTAAAAATGTGACATTTTCAAAATGTATAATTATATTTTTATATTTTATGATGGAATAAAAAAAAAAATGTTAGTGTCATTTCATTTACAAAATACATTAACACAAAACTAATGGGCCCAGAAATATTTAAAGATGAATATTCACATGACCGAGAAGTGATTTGGGTAAGTTTTAGGGGGCTAAAATGGAAGAAGAACCGTGAAGTGGTTTGGGTGAGCTTTAAGGGTCCAAAAGGGAAGATGGAGGATAGTGCTAAGTGGTTTGGGTGAGCTTTAAGGGTCCAAAAGGGAAGATGGAGGATAGTGCTAAGTGGTTGGGGTGAGCTTTAAGGGTCCAAAAGGGAAGATGGAGGATAGTGCTAAGTGGTTTGGGTGAGCTTTAAGGGTCCAAAAGGGAAGATGGAGGATAGTGCTAAGTGATTTAGCTAAACATTGTAGTAGAAGTGAGGGTGGCAAATATGTAGGCGAGCACTTTAATGAGTTAAGTTTGTAGTGTGCAGCCACAAGATCGTAAGGTTTTCCGTCTGGATGAATATTTATTGAAAAAGGGAAACAGAATCTAACAGGGAACGTAAAGGATTTGTGGGAGGATACGATGGGAAAAGGGCAAAAACGAAAGGCGACGTTGTAACATATGAAAATGAAACGGAAAAGTCACGCTGGAAAATGGCATCCTCGTATTCGTAATCTGCTGTATGAACGGACGGAAACTTTACAGAAGGATTGCAATGCATGCATAGAATCGCTCGTACACTCATACGAGAGCGGAAACATTTCACAAAAAGAACAGATCGGCCCTAAAACGGAAGATTTTTTTTGTCTCTCTGAATCAAGCCTAAGGTCATTGTATTGTGGGCCCTACTCTAATATGCAAGAGCCCCATGGTTGTGAAATGCACTGCAACTAGTAAAATAGTAAACTAGTAAAATCCGAGCTAGTTAGTGGAAGCGCCAACCCCCATTCAATAAACCATTGGAGAGCTAGCAAGAAGTCCTAAGGTGTAAGTGCTGTCATTTTGGCCAAGGTTAAAGAGATTGTTCAGGCCACAGCAATAACATGCCAGAAATAAATGGAAGTAAATACTGTAGCATTGCTTAGAATATATAAGGAATAATCAGACATATTGAGATACTGTACTAGGTAACGGTTTATTTTACACTGTCCCCACTTGTGTTCCCACCAACCCTGCATATAGCTCATAGGTATTAGTCCCATTCACTAAAGTGAAATGCACTAGAATTAAATCATTGGCAACAAAGGGCCTGAGTCACCACAGGGAAAAAAAAATCAGCATCACTTCTGATAATTCATCAAAGCACTTGATTTTTTGTGGGCGCGTGAATTGCCATCTGAATTACTATTTACCTGCTTGTCCAGCTCACGCTTTTGAACAGTGTATACTATAAGCAGCTGACAATATTTTAACTAAACTGGCCAGGGTACAAATGTTGGGCCTCTGTGGGTAAATTTTATTGTGGTGGCAGGTAGAGAGACTAATAATAAACCCCCTGCTGTTTTTCATTTAGGTATCATTACTTTGCAAGCATTTTACTTCTCAGAGCAGTTTGGAAATATGCTTTTAAAATGCTTTTCTGTTAGCATTTTACTGGACCACTGAGTTGCTGTGTATTTTTATATACTTTTATATATTATATAGCAAAATGCTAATATTAACTTTTGCCATAACACTAAGGAATCCTATTCTCTGTGATTAGGTATTTCATTTGCTTCAGTGAGATACGATTATGTATAAATGCACTTGGGGTTTTTGATTAAAAATTACAATGATGGATGAGTTTCAAAAGGCATGTTGTATTTATTTGCAGGTCTGAAGAGATAATTCAGTAAATTTAGCAGCAAACAAATGGAAAATGTGGATAAATTTTTTTCACTGGGATATCGAAGAAAAGTTTAGGTGGAGATATCACCATATAAGACTCACCATCTTAGTGCATAGTATTATGGGGTGAATTAATAAATATTTTTTTGGGAATTCCTTATATGCAGTCAGGCCATAGATGCATACCTAAAGTTTGCAGAATAGATCAGAGTTTTTTTAGTAACTCCAATAGGTAAGGCCTCTGGGTTCAGGCTACGTACTTGGTCACAATAGATCCACAAAAAAAGAGAAATGAGCAGCCATTTTTGTAGTTAACTATCAAAGTCAAATTGTATTGAGATTAGCAAAATATATCATATATAAAACAGAATAGCTTCATTTTACAGTGGCATGACTTCACAGAAAATAGTGAATACAATAAAGTAAAGTTAGAGGAATATTGATGTCATGAGCTGTGCCATCCACTAGGGAATGTCTAGTCTTTAGCAAGGACTTTTTTTTAGCAAGGACAGCTTTGTGGTTTTAATTGGTTTTGTAATAAGAACAGTTCTGTAGCAAAGGTCATTTTGTATCAAAAACAGTTGTGTAGCAAGAACAGTTTTGTAGCAAAGATAACAGTTTTATAGTCAAAACAAAGAGCATTTAGTTGGAGAAACAACACAAACAATAAATAGCAAGCATTTATAGCAGGATGAGGAAATGCAATATCTGGATATGTTGCATTGCCTCTGCTATAAATGCTTGCTATTAATTGATTGTGTTGTTTTGTTTAGATAAAGCTGCTTAATACAGATACTGACTTTGTGTAGGTGCACTTAGGGTTAGTATGGTTTATCAACAGGGGGAAATAATGCACTCACTAGCAGCTGCCATGAATTAAGCTCAGTTCATACCAATCATGTTTTTGTGACCAGAGAATAAAGATAGTTAGACCATGCAGCCAGCAGATAGTACCCCAATAACCATTTAACCAGAACTAAGTTATAGTCGCCCTATAAAATGTATACTGCTGTACTTATATTCATGCATGTCTGGTCATCTGCCAATATTGAACTGTAAGCTGTCAGTGTCATGTCAGTGTCACAAACCCTCTTTTACTTAACTTATGTTTCTCCCTCAAATTCCAGGTGTATTTTATGGGCAGGTGCTTCTTAAATGGCAACAATTATGGTAATCCCTATAATAATCTCTACACTTAGAGTATTATAAAAACACAGTATATAAAAAACACTCAACTGATCCTGGCTATTCGTACAATCCCACTGCAGGAGCTGAGCACTGCAATTGTGATTTCTCAGTCTGCCAAAATGCATGTGGATGTCAAACTCTTGCTCAATATCCCCATGATACCCCCATATGTCCTCAGGACATAAAATAAATACAATTATTTGGCTAGACAGAGAAAGAGAAACTTTAGATGTAGTTTACAAATAAAACAGAAGATGGCAGTGGTGATGATAAATCTATTGTAAGAATAAGGTTTAGCTAAATAGGATAGAACAAGAAATATAGGGGTGAGTTTAAGATTGAGGACCAGATATGGAAAACAGTCTAAACTAGTTTTGTCTGGTCTTCAGGAAGGTCTCACAGGTAGGGATAAGCGTGTCCAAGCTGCAAAGTTCTAGTTCGTACTGAACTTTGCGGGCTCAGGCCCCAAAATCCAACATGGACTTTAGTGAAAACTACAACTATACACATGTAAGGCATGGCTGTGATTGGCCAGGAACACTTAAGCATTGTGTAGATAGGGAGATGCTCTGCTGCTGACAAATAGAGCTGCAAACAGAAGCATTTAATGTCTTTTTGAGCACACATAGAAGGGAGAGGAGGCTGACTGCATCTTAAACTGTCATTATCAGGACATATAGCTAAGGAGAGCAGATGGTATTAGTGAGGGACAGGTAGGGAGAGGGACATCTGCCTGTCTGTCAGTTTTCATTGCACCCTGAAGACAGGCAGTTGCTGGGGCACATTCTGTAGTACAGCTCATCTGTGGGCAGATCTTGCATTATATCCTTCTTGGCTTTGATAAACGATTTAATTGTGGGCATGTCTGGCATTATATGCTTTTGAGCTTTGATAAACTAATTGTGGACACACCAGGCATTAGAACATTTGATAAACTAGTTACTTGTGGGCACACCTTGCATTATACTTTTTTGACCTATGATAAGCTAGTGTGGTAAAGTGTATGAGAAAGTGTTGGATGGTGTCTATTTCTCCCTTGATTTTCTCAATCAGGCACGATCTATGCTGCGTTCACAAGACCCCAGTCCACATTCCCAGTCCTCTACAGGTTTTTCCCTTACTCCCAGTTCTCACACAGGTGATGAGGCTAATTGCAAGGAAGCCTAATAGAAAGACCCGCTGAGGCTTTCAGTTTGGTGTTGGACAGGCTTGGATGAGGGGCCCGTGCCTTGCTGCTCCCAATACTGACAGTGCTGAATTGCAGCCGAAGGACTTTATGTGTTCCTTGAGATCCTTGCTCACCTTGGTGTTTTGCCAACTGTTCGTGCCAGGAGAGTTCACAACTGGAGATTTGCCATTGATAAGCCTGCCCGATCACAGATGTATGACCTGATTCATCTGGTACAAAAGTGGCTGGATCCAGAGGATTCTACACCAGCTCAGATGGTGGAATGGACTAGGGATGAGCGAATCGATCCGGACGAACCCGGATTCGATCCGAATTTCAGGAAAAATTCGATTCGGATCGAATCCGAATTTCCCCGCGATTCGATCACTCGAAGTTTTCCTTTAACATCCATTCATTTACATTTACAGGCATTCTAAGATGGCGGACGGGACATGTCTGGACATGTATCCCGCGCCAGTGCAAGCTGGGGCAGTCACATGCAGCCTATCAGCAGCCAGCAAGCCCGGTGACGTCACACAGCGGTATTTAACGGCGGCCATCTTGCTTTTCCTCATTTCTCTATTGCATTCGTGACAGACAGACAGAACGCTGTGTAGCTGAGGCAGTTAGACAGGCTGGAGACAGGGACAGACAGGGACAGGCAGGAGACAGGCAGGAGACAGACAGGAGACAGACAGAAAGCCAGGGAAAGGTAGGAAAAACGGAGCTGGCTGACAGGGAGATTTTTTTTTTTCATCCAGCCTTTGTTAGCGTTTTCAGGCTGCTTATAGTAACTAACTGTGCATATATACTGAACTGATCTTAAGTCTGCTGTGAGGCATCCCATTCTGTGACTAAAGCAGCCTCTGTTTAAGACCATATAAGCATTTGCTCTTATCATATTTGAAATTAGGCCTGATAAAGACACTTTTGCTGGCCAAAGCACTACTGGACCCTGCCAGGTCCATTCCTGCCCAGGGCATCCCATTCTGTGACTACAGCAGCCTCTGTTTAAGACCATATAAGCATTTGCTCTTATCATATTTGAAATTAGCCTGATAAAGACACTTTTGCTGGCCAAAGCACTACTGGACCCTGCCAGGTCCATTCCTGCCCAGGGCATCCCATTCTGTGACTAAAGCAGCCTCTGTTTAAGACCATATAAGCATTTGCTCTTATCATATTTGAAATTAGGCCTGATAAAGACACTTTTGCTGGCCAAAGCACTACTGGACCCTGCCAGGTCCATTCTTGCCCAGGGCATCCCATTCTGTGACTACAGCAGCCTCTGTTTAAGACCATATAAGCATTTGCTCTTATCATATTTGAAATTAGGCCTGATAAAGACACTTTTGCTGGCCAAAGCACTACTGGACCCTGCCAGGTCCATTCCTGCCCGGGGCATCCCATTCTGTGACTACAGCAGCCTCTGTTTAAGACCATATAAGCATTTGCTCTTATCATATTTGAAATTAGGCCTGATAAAGACACTTTTGCTGGCCAAAGCACTACTGGACCCTGCCAGGTCCATTCCTGCCCAGGGCATCCCATTCTGTGACTACAGCAGCCTCTGTTTAAGACCATATAAGCATTTGCTCTTATCATATTTGAAATTAGGCCTGATAAAGACACTTTTGCTGGCCAAAGCACTACTGGACCCTGCCAGGTCCATTCCTGCCCGGGGCATCCCATTCTGTGACTACAGCAGCCTCTGTTTAAGACCATATAAGCATTTGCTCTTATCATATTTGAAATTAGGCCTGATAAAGACACTTTTGCTGGCCAAAGCACTACTGGACCCTGCCAGGTCCATTCCTGCCCAGGGCATCCCATTCTGTGACTACAGCAGCCTCTGTTTAAGACCATATAAGCATTTGCTCTTATCATATTTGAAATTAGCCTGATAAAGACACTTTTGCTGGCCAAAGCACTACTGGACCCTGCCAGGTCCATTCCTGCCCAGGGCATCCCATTCTGTGACTAAAGCAGCCTCTATTTAAGACCATATAAGCATTTGCTCTTATCATATTTGAAATTAGGCCTGATAAAGACACTTTTGCTGGCCAAAGCACTACTGGACCCTGCCAGGTCCATTCCTGCCCGGGGCATCCCATTCTGTGACTACAGCAGCCTCTGTTTAAGACCATATAAGCATTTGCTCTTATCATATTTGAAATTAGCCTGATAAAGACACTTTTGCTGGCCAAAGCACTACTGGACCCTGCCAGGTCCATTCCTGCCCAGGGCATCCCATTCTGTGACTAAAGCAGCCTCTGTTTAAGACCATATAAGCATTTGCTCTTATCATATTTGAAATTAGGCCTGATAAAGACACTTTTGCTGGCCAAAGCACTACTGGACCCTGCCAGGTCCATTCCTGCCCAGGGCATCCCATTCTGTGACTACAGCAGCCTCTGTTTAAGACCATATAAGCATTTGCTCTTATCATATTTGAAATTAGGCCTGATAAAGACACTTTTGCTGGCCAAAGCACTACTGGACCCTGCCAGGTCCATTCCTGCCCGGGGCATCCCATTCTGTGACTACAGCAGCCTCTGTTTAAGACCATATAAGCATTTGCTCTTATCATATTTGAAATTAGGCCTGATAAAGACACTTTTGCTGGCCAAAGCACTACTGGACCCTGCCAGGTCCATTCCTGCCCAGGGCATCCCATTCTGTGACTACAGCAGCCTCTGTTTAAGACCATATAAGCATTTGCTCTTATCATATTTGAAATTAGGCCTGATAAAGACACTTTTGCTGGCCAAAGCACTACTGGACCCTGCCAGGTCCATTCCTGCCCGGGGCATCCCATTCTGTGACTACAGCAGCCTCTGTTTAAGACCATATAAGCATTTGCTCTTATCATATTTGAAATTAGGCCTGATAAAGACACTTTTGCTGGCCAAAGCACTACTGGACCCTGCCAGGTCCATTCCTGCCCAGGGCATCCCATTCTGTGACTACAGCAGCCTCTGTTTAAGACCATATAAGCATTTGCTCTTATCATATTTGAAATTAGCCTGATAAAGACACTTTTGCTGGCCAAAGCACTACTGGACCCTGCCAGGTCCATTCCTGCCCAGGGCATCCCATTCTGTGACTAAAGCAGCCTCTGTTTAAGACCATATAAGCATTTGCTCTTATCATATTTGAAATTAGGCCTGATAAAGACACTTTTGCTGGCCAAAGCACTACTGGACCCTGCCAGGTCCATTCCTGCCCGGGGCATCCCATTCTGTGACTACAGCAGCCTCTGTTTAAGACCATATAAGCATTTGCTCTTATCATATTTGAAATTAGCCTGATAAAGACACTTTTGCTGGCCAAAGCACTACTGGACCCTGCCAGGTCCATTCCTGCCCAGGGCATCCCATTCTGTGACTAAAGCAGCCTCTGTTTAAGACCATATAAGCATTTGCTCTTATCATATTTGAAATTAGGCCTGATAAAGACACTTTTGCTGGCCAAAGCACTACTGGACCCTGCCAGGTCCATTCCTGCCCAGGGCATCCCATTCTGTGACTACAGCAGCCTCTGTTTAAGACCATATAAGCATTTGCTCTTATCATATTTGAAATTAGGCCTGATAAAGACACTTTTGCTGGCCAAAGCACTACTGGACCCTGCCAGGTCCATTCCTGCCCGGGGCATCCCATTCTGTGACTACAGCAGCCTCTGTTTAAGACCATATAAGCATTTGCTCTTATCATATTTGAAATTAGGCCTGATAAAGACACTTTTGCTGGCCAAAGCACTACTGGACCCTGCCAGGTCCATTCCTGCCCAGGGCATCCCATTCTGTGACTACAGCAGCCTCTGTTTAAGACCATATAAGCATTTGCTCTTATCATATTTGAAATTAGGCCTGATAAAGACACTTTTGCTGGCCAAAGCACTACTGGACCCTGCCAGGTCCATTCCTGCCCGGGGCATCCCATTCTGTGACTACAGCAGCCTCTGTTTAAGACCATATAAGCATTTGCTCTTATCATATTTGAAATTAGGCCTGATAAAGACACTTTTGCTGGCCAAAGCACTACTGGACCCTGCCAGGTCCATTCCTGCCCAGGGCATCCCA
The DNA here is from genome assembly GCA_027917425.1 of Gastrophryne carolinensis. NCBI lineage: Eukaryota > Metazoa > Chordata > Amphibia > Anura > Microhylidae > Gastrophryne > Gastrophryne carolinensis. The sequence goes on from CM051238.1 coordinate 127,207,523, forward strand.
TTCTGTGACTACAGCAGCCTCTGTTTAAGACCATATAAGCATTTGCTCTTATCATATTTGAAATTAGCCTGATAAAGACACTTTTGCTGGCCAAAGCACTACTGGACCCTGCCAGGTCCATTCCTGCCCAGGGCATCCCATTCTGTGACTAAAGCAGCCTCTGTTTAAGACCATATAAGCATTTGCTCTTATCATATTTGAAATTAGGCCTGATAAAGACACTTTTGCTGGCCAAAGCACTACTGGACCCTGCCAGGTCCATTCCTGCCCGGGGCATCCCATTCTGTGACTACAGCAGCCTCTGTTTAAGACCATATAAGCATTTGCTCTTATCATATTTGAAATTAGCCTGATAAAGACACTTTTGCTGGCCAAAGCACTACTGGACCCTGCCAGGTCCATTCCTGCCCAGGGCATCCCATTCTGTGACTAAAGCAGCCTCTGTTTAAGACCATATAAGCATTTGCTCTTATCATATTTGAAATTAGGCCTGATAAAGACACTTTTGCTGGCCAAAGCACTACTGGACCCTGCCAGGTCCATTCCTGCCCGGGGCATCCCATTCTGTGACTACAGCAGCCTCTGTTTAAGACCATATAAGCATTTGCTCTTATCATATTTGAAATTAGCCTGATAAAGACACTTTTGCTGGCCAAAGCACTACTGGACCCTGCCAGGTCCATTCCTGCCCAGGGCATCCCATTCTGTGACTAAAGCAGCCTCTGTTTAAGACCATATAAGCATTTGCTCTTATCATATTTGAAATTAGGCCTGATAAAGACACTTTTGCTGGCCAAAGCACTACTGGACCCTGCCAGGTCCATTCCTGCCCAGGGCATCCCATTCTGTGACTACAGCAGCCTCTGTTTAAGACCATATAAGCATTTGCTCTTATCATATTTGAAATTAGGCCTGATAAAGACACTTTTGCTGGCCAAAGCACTACTGGACCCTGCCAGGTCCATTCCTGCCCGGTGCATCCCATTCTGTGACTACAGCAGCCTCTGTTTAAGACCATATAAGCATTTGCTCTTATCATATTTGAAATTAGGCCTGATAAAGACACTTTTGCTGGCCAAAGCACTACTGGACCCTGCCAGGTCCATTCCTGCCCAGGGCATCCCATTCTGTGACTAAAGCAGCCTCTGTTTAAGACCATATAAGCATTTGCTCTTATCATATTTGAAATTAGGCCTGATAAAGACACTTTTGCTGGCCAAAGCACTACTGGACCCTGCCAGGTCGATTCCTGCCCGGGGCATCCCATTCTGTGACTACAGCAGCCTCTGTTTAAGACCATATAAGCATTTGCTCTTATCATATTTGAAATTAGCCTGATAAAGACACTTTTGCTGGCCAAAGCACTACTGGACCCTGCCAGGTCCATTCCTGCCCAGGGCATCCCATTCTGTGACTACAGCAGCCTCTGTTTAAGACCATATAAGCATTTGCTCTTATTATATTTATATTATAAGACACTTTTGCTGGGCATAGGCTTACTGCTGCCTGCCAGGTGCACTTCTGTTGAGGCATCCCATTCTGTAACATAGCATACCCCTCTTTATTTACACTAAGCAGCTCTCTTATTTACACTAAGCAGGCCTGTTGGAGGCTGAGTGTTACTGCTCACTTTTGGTGTGCATTATATTCTGTTTCATATAGACCCACCGCTGCCCGGGGTTTTTTTAAATATCACCTACTACCACGCCAGTTAGACTATGTCGGGCAGACAAGTGCCTGGAAGTGAAAAGAGGAGTGGCAGAGGCCAAGATTCCGCAGGCAGAGCTCGCATCAGACTGGGGGCCAGTAGCAGCAGGAGTCACGCTGAGAGACCTAATCTGCCAGTATCTGCTAGCGGTCGGGTCTCCACCAGTAACGCATCTGCCGTGGTAGATTGGTTGACGCGCTCATCAACAACATCATCACAACTTACGTCTGAGACCCCCAGTCTAGGGTCGGTAGGTTCCTCTGACACAACCCTGAGTTGGCATGCCCCGAGAGCAGTCCCTGTCCTCCCATTGCCTCTGGCCTACGCCGTTCCCTCCCCCAGCGACGTATCCTATGCTTTGGGTTCAGCTCCACTCTTTAGTGAGGAGGACCATCAGATAGAGGACAGTCAGCAGCTACTGCCCAGCCAAGAAATGGAGGTGGCTTCTTTAGCTAGGCAGACAAATAGTGATGTGGACAGTGTCGTGGGTGCTGCGAGCGTTCCAGCTCCTGCGCCAGACACTGTTGACGAATCCACGAACATCAGTGACGTACAGCCACAACTCGGTGATGATGATGATGATGACGATGAAGCCGATCGCACTTGGGAGCCGGGTGATGAAGGGGCTTCATCGTCATCATCAGGAGAAGAGGGGTGCAGGTTGCCCCGGAGTCAGCAGCTGAGGCAGCAAGGTGGTAGCAGTCAGCATGGGGGCACAATTCCAAAGGCTGGAGCCGGCCGGGGCCGGGGCCGGGGTAGAGCACCTGCTGTGCGGCAGTCTACCTTATCGGGAGGTAGTGGAGCAGGGGTTCCTGGAGTTGGCAACAGCAGCAGTGAATCAGTGAGGCCAGGGGGTGGGAAAAGTAGCTACTCGGCAGTGTGGCAGTTTTTCCTGAGGCATCCGCAGGAGGGTAACATGGCCACATGCAAGATATGTAGGCAAAAGGTGAAGCGTGGCCATGGTCCAAATGTTGGCACCACGGCCCTGCGTCAACATATGATGCGTCACCATAAAACGACCTGGGAGAACCGAGGCTCCCAAGGGGTGGTCCAGTCTGCTTCCTCACCAAGTGAGCTCCCAATTTCTGCCAGCCAAGGCTCCAGCACCTCAGCCGAAGGCAGCTGTGCGTCATACCCATCCTCTGTCGCTCCTGCTCCTCCTCCTCCAAGTCATGCATCCCGCCAGCAATCCATCAGCGAAGCCATGTCCAAGAGACAGCAGTATGCGCCCACTCATCCTACGGCGCAGAAGCTGAATGTGCTCCTGTCCAAGTTGCTGGTGCTGCAGTCGCTCCCTTTTCAGGTGGTGGAATCTGCACCTTTCAGAGAACTGATGGCTTGTGCCGAGCCGAGGTGGAGAGTCCCAAGCCGTCATTTCTTTGCCAAGAAGGCAGTACCAGCGCTGCACACTTTTGTTGAACAGAAGGTGGGCCAGTCCTTGAGCCTGTCGGTGTGTAGCAAAATACATGGCAGCGCCGACATCTGGAGCTGTAACTACGTCCAGGGGCAGTACATGTCGTTTACGGCCCACTGGGTGAATGTGGTCCCTTTGCAGCAGCAACTTGGACAGGTCACGCCGCTTCGGCCTCCGCGCTCTCTGCCCATTGGGCCTGTGACACCGTGCGACTCGGCCTCCTCATCCTCCGCCATCTCCTCACCCTCCACTGTAGGCTCAAGTCTCAGTGCCCCTCCAGTCTACCATGTGTGCAGGGCACGGAGGTGTCACGCAGTGCTTCACATGGTTTGTCTTGGCGAACGGAGTCACACAGGGGAGGAACTGCTTAAATGTATTCATCAGGAAATCCAAACATGGCTTACTCCGAGAAAACTTAAAATGGGAATCATGGTTACCGACAATGGGAAGAACATTTTGTCTGCGCTGCGCCAAGGAAGCCTGACCCATGCCCCCTGCATGGCTCACGTCTTCAATCTGGTTGTCAAGCGGTTTCTGAAGTGTTCCCCCCATCTGCAGGACATCCTAACAACTTCACGGAAACTTTGCATGCACTTCAGCCACTCCTACACCGCCAAACACACCCTTCTTGAGCTACAGCGTCAGAATGGTATCCCCCAACATAGTCTGATTTGCGATGTTTCCACCCGTTGGAATTCCACCCTTCACATGTTGGACCGATTATATGAACAGAGAAAAGCCATCACGGATTTCCTGATGATCCAAGCAGATAGGGGGACTCCCCTGTGTAACTTCAATGTCAACCAGTGGCAGCTCATACGTGACACCTGCCGTTTGCTCAGGCCCTTTGAGGAAGCCACTTTATTTGTCAGTCGGCAGGATTACGGGATGAACGACGTGATTCCACTGCTTCATGTACTACAGCACATGTTGGAAACCATGGCTGGTCAGGGCACTGGAGACATGGCGTTTACATCTTACGGCCACATGAACCCCGTTGGAGCTGAACTGGAGGAGGAGGAGGAGGAAGAGGAGGAGGAGGAGTTGCCCAGCGAAACACAGTTTAGGCTTGGCGAAATGGCTGGTTTATCTAGTCAGCGGACAGGAGAGGAGGAGCAGGAGCAGCCAGAGGAGCTAGAGGTTTTTGAGGAAGGAGAGACAGAGGACCCGGGCACACCGTGGCAGTATGCAGTGGAGATGGAGACAGGTAGTCCATCCGAGTCACTTGCGCAAATGGCACGAAGCATGCTCACATGCTTGCGTAGTGACCCCAGAATTGTTTCCATCTGTCGGCGGGATGACTTCTGGCTGTCCACCTTATTGGACCCTCGCTTCCGGCACAAAATGGGGGCATTTTTTAAACCCACCGAGAGGGAGGACAAACTCAACTACTACAAAGACATTCTACGTAGGCAGTTGGCCGATGCCTATCTGCGCCATGGTCCATACTCTCGCAGGTCTGACTCGAGGGGACCTCTGCGCTCACCTTCCACTGCCATGGCCGCTGGGGGGGTTGGCAGCAGCAGCAGCAGAAGCTCCATCAGCAGCAGCAGCCTCAGTCTTCAGTCGCTAATGAGTAGCTTTCTACACCCGCATAGTGAGGCTACTCATGAGCAGCAGGAAGACCTGGAGCAGGACCTGAACCAGCAGGTCATGTCATACTTTGACATGACCATGCCAACACACCTTGAGGATCCGCTGGACTTCTGGGCAGCCAAACTTGATTTGTGGCCGCAACTAGCAGAGTTTGCCCTGGAAAAGCTGTCCTGCCCGGCAAGTAGCGTGCCATCTGAGTGGGTGTTTAGTGCGGCGGGGGCCATAGTTACGGCGAGGAGAACTCGTCTGTCAACTAAAAATGTGGAGAGACTCACCTTTGTCAAAATGAATCAGGGATGGATCAGCCAGGATTTCCACCCACCAATGCCTGATGCATGCGACTAGATTCAGCATGGTGCCACGTTTTACACTTTCCAAATGGTGCAAAACATATTTATGTCTTTAGGCCATTTTTTGGGCTCCTGCTGCTGCTGCTGCCAACTCCTGCCAACTCCAGGGTGTGATTCATCCAATTTTTGGGCTCCTGAGGCCAACTCCAGTGTATATTTGGGCTCCTGCTGCTGCTACTGTCAACTCCTGCCAACTCCAGGGTGTGATTCATCCAATTTTTGGGCTCCTGAGGCCAACTCCAGTGTATATTTGGGCTCCTGCTGCTGCTGCTGCCAACTTCTGCCAACTCCAGGGTGTGATTCATCCAATTTTTGGGCTCCTGAGGCCAACTCCAGTGTATATTTGGGCTCCTGCTGCTGCTGCTGCCAACTTCTGCCAACTCCAGGGTGTGATTCATCCAATTTTTGGGCTCCTGAGGCCAACTCCAGTGTATATTTGGGCTCCTGCTGCTGCTACTGTCAACTCCTGCCAACTCCAGGGTGTGATTCATCCAATTTTTGGGCTCCTGAAGCCAACTCCAGTGTATATTTGGGCTCCTGCTGCTGCTGCTGCCAACTTCTGCCAACTCCAGGGTGTGATTCATCCAATTTTTGGGCTCCTGAGGCCAACTCCAGTGTACATTTGGGCTCCTGCTGCTGCTGCTGCCAACTTCTGCCAACTCCAGGGTGTGATTCATCCAATTTTTGGGCTCCTGAAGCCAACTCCAGTGTATATTTGGGCTCCTGCTGCTGCTGCTGCCAACTTCTGCCAACTCCAGGGTGTGATTCATCCAATTTTTGGGCTCCTGAGGCCAACTCCAGTGTATATTTGGGCTCCTGCTGCTGCTGCTGCCAACTTCTGCCAACTCCAGGGTGTGATTCATCCAATTTTTGGGCTCCTGAGGCCAACTCCAGTGTATATTTGGGCTCCTGCTGCTGCTACTGTCAACTCCTGCCAACTCCAGGGTGTGATTCATCCAATTTTTGGGCTCCTGAGGCCAACTCCAGTGTATATTTGGGCTCCTGCTGCTGCTGCTGCCAACTTCTGCCAACTCCAGGGTGTGATTCATCCAATTTTTGGGCTCCTGAGGCCAACTCCAGTGTATATTTGGGCTCCTGCTGCTGCTGCTGCCAACTTCTGCCAACTCCAGGGTGTGATTCATCCAATTTTTGGGCTCCTGAAGCCAACTCCAGTGTATATTTGGGCTCCTGCTGCTGCTGGTGTCAACTCCTGCCAACTCCAGGGTGTGATTCATCCAATTTTTGGGCTCCTGAAGCCAAATCCAGTGTATATTTGGGCTCCTGCTGCTGCTACTGTCAACTCCTGCCAACTCCAGGGTGTGATTCATCCAATTTTTGGGCTCCTGAGGCCAACTCCAGTGTATATTTGGGCTCCTGCTGCTGCTGCTGCCAACTTCTGCCAACTCCAGGGTGTGATTCATCCAATTTTTGGGCTCCTGAGGCCAACTCCAGTGTATATTTGGGCTCCTGCTGCTGCTACTGTCAACTCCTGCCAACTCCAGGGTGTGATTCATCCAATTTTTGGGCTCCTGAGGCCAACTCCAGTGTATATTTGGGCTCCTGCTGCTGCTGCTGCCAACTTCTGCCAACTCCAGGGTGTGATTCATCCAATTTTTGGGCTCCTGAGGCCAACTCCAGTGTATATTTGGGCTCCTGCTGCTGCTGCTGCCAACTTCTGCCAACTCCAGGGTGTGATTCATCCAATTTTTGGGCTCCTGAGGCCAACTCCAGTGTATATTTGGGCTCCTGCTGCTGCTACTGTCAACTCCTGCCAACTCCAGGGTGTGATTCATCCAATTTTTGGGCTCCTGAGGCCAACTCCAGTGTATATTTGGGCTCCTGCTGCTGCTGCTGCCAACTTCTGCCAACTCCAGGGTGTGATTCATCCAATTTTTGGGCTCCTGAGGCCAACTCCAGTGTATATTTGGGCTCCTGCTGCTGCTACTGTCAACTCCTGCCAAATCCAGGGTGTGATTCATCCAATTTTTGGGCTCCTGAGGCCAACTCCAGTGTATATTTGGGCTCCTGCTGCTGCTGCTGCCAACTTCTGCCAACTCCAGGGTGTGATTCATCCAATTTTTGGGCTCCTGAGGCCAACTCCAGTGTATATTTGGGCTCCTGCTGCTGCTGCTGCCAACTTCTGCCAACTCCAGGGTGTGATTCATCCAATTTTTGGGCTCCTGAGGCCAACTCCAGTGTATATTTGGGCTCCTGCTGCTGCTGCTGCCAACTTCTGCCAACTCCAGGGTGTGATTCATCCAATTTTTGGGCTCCTGAAGCCAACTCCAGTGTATATTTGGGCTCCTGCTGCTGCTGGTGTCAACTCCTGCCAACTCCAGGGTGTGATTCATCCAATTTTTGGGCTCCTGAAGCCAACTCCAGTGTATATTTGGGCTCCTGCTGCTGCTGCTGCCAACTTCTGCCAACTCCAGGGTGTGATTCATCCAATTTTTGGGCTCCTGAGGCCAACTCCAGTGTATATTTGGGCTCCTGCTGCTGCTTCTGTCAACTCCTGCCAACTCCAGGGTGTGATTCATCCAATTTTTGGGCTCCTGAGGCCAACTCCAGTGTATATTTGGGCTCCTGCTGCTGCTGCTGCCAACTTCTGCCAACTCCAGGGTGTGATTCATCCAATTTTTGGGCTCCTGAGGCCAACTCCAGTGTATATTTGGGCTCCTGCTGCTGCTGCTGCCAACTTCTGCCAACTCCAGGGTGTGATTCATCCAATTTTTGGGCTCCTGAGGCCAACTCCAGTGTATATTTGGGCTCCTGCAGCTGCTGCCAACTTCTGCCAACTCCAGGGTGTGATTCATCCAATTTTTGGGCTCCTGAGGCCAACTCCAGTGTATATTTGGGCTCCTGCTGCTGCTGCTGCCAACTTCTGCCAACTCCAGGGTGTGATTCATCCAATTTTTGGGCTCCTGAAGCCAACTCCAGTGTATATTTGGGCTCCTGCTGCTGCTGGTGTCAACTCCTGCCAACTCCAGGGTGTGATTCATCCAATTTTTGGGCTCCTGAAGCCAACTCCAGTGTATATTTGGGCTCCTGCTGCTGCTGCTGCCAACTTCTGCCAACTCCAGGGTGTGATTCATCCAATTTTTGGGCTCCTGAGGCCAACTCCAGTGTATATTTGGGCTCCTGCTGCTGCTACTGTCAACTCCTGCCAACTCCAGGGTGTGATTCATCCAATTTTTGGGCTCCTGAGGCCAACTCCAGTGTATATTTGGGCTCCTGCTGCTGCTGCTGCCAACTTCTGCCAACTCCAGGGTGTGATTCATCCAATTTTTGGGCTCCTGAGGCCAACTCCAGTGTATATTTGGGCTCCTGCTGCTGCTGCTGCCAACTTCTGCCAACTCCAGGGTGTGATTCATCCAATTTTTGGGCTCCTGAGGCCAACTCCAGTGTATATTTGGGCTCCTGCTGCTGCTGCTGCCAACTTCTGCCAACTCCAGGGTGTGATTCATCCAATTTTTGGGCTCCTGAGGCCAACTCCAGTGTATATTTGGGCTCCTGCTGCTGCTGCTGCCAACTTCTGCCAACTCCAGGGTGTGATTCATCCAATTTTTGGGCTCCTGAAGCCAACTCCAGTGTATATTTGGGCTCCTGCTGCTGCTGGTGTCAACTCCTGCCAACTCCAGGGTGTGATTCATCCAATTTTTGGGCTCCTGAAGCCAACTCCAGTGTATATTTGGGCTCCTGCTGCTGCTGCCAACTTCTGCCAACTCCAGGGTGTGATTCATCCAATTTTTGGGCTCCTGAGGCCAACTCCAGTGTATATTTGGGCTCCTGCTGCTGCTACTGTCAACTCCTGCCAACTCCAGGGTGTGATTCATCCAATTTTTGGGCTCCTGAGGCCAACTCCAGTGTATATTTGGGCTCCTGCTGCTGCTGCTGCCAACTTCTGCCAACTCCAGGGTGTGATTCATCCAATTTTTGGGCTCCTGAGGCCAACTCCAGTGTATATTTGGGCTCCTGCTGCTGCTGCTGCCAACTTCTGCCAACTCCAGGGTGTGATTCATCCAATTTTTGGGCTCCTGAAGCCAACTCCAGTGTATATTTGGGCTCCTGCTGCTGCTGGTGTCAACTCCTGCCAACTCCAGGGTGTGATTCATCCAATTTTTGGGCTCCTGAAGCCAACTCCAGTGTATATTTGGGCTCCTGCTGCTGCTGCTGCCAACTTCTGCCAACTCCAGGGTGTGATTCATCCAATTTTTGGGCTCCTGAGGCCAACTCCAGTGTATATTTGGGCTCCTTCTGCCCCTCATAGTGATGCCACTTCAACTCTCTGCAATTGTGCCGCTCTGCGATTCTATTAGCGATGCCTCTGATCTGCATGTGATATTTCTTCAAAGTATTATTTAACTAACCCAGCACGCATCCTGTGCGTGTTACAGCAAGGCTGAATGGTTTACAACCCTATTGAGGCTGTAGGAGGCTCAGAAATAGCCGTTTTTAATAGCGATTCGTCGCGAATTTATTCGGGTCGAAACGATTTTTGTTGGAAAATTCGGCGAATCAGTCGAATCGAATTTTTCAAAAGTTCGCTCATCTCTAGAATGGACCCCAGATTCAGAAAAGGCTTTTTAAAACCTAAAATCTGCCCTGTGTGAACAGCCCGTGCTGGTGTCCCCGGATTTCAGAAAACAGTTTTTGGTACAGACAGATGCGTCTGACTCAGGTTTGGGTGCAGTTCTATCACAAGAGGTAAATGGGGAAGAACACCCAGAAATGTACCTGAGTAGGAAACTCATCATTAAGTGGGTGTTAGAAGCCCTAAAGTATTACCTGTTGAGTAGAGAATTTGTGTTGATGACAGATCATGCTCCGCTGGCCTGAATGAAACAAAATATGGAGAGAAATGCAAGAGTGACCAGATGGTTTCTCTCCTTACAAAATTTTAAGTTTAAAGTAGAACATAGGCCGGGGAAGTCACAGGGGAATGCGGTTGCTTTGTCCAGAGTCTATTGTATGGTCAGTGAAAATTGTCAGACCTCTGGTCTGCAGAAGAGGGTGGGGAGATAAGTGGTAAAGTGTATGGGAAAGTGTTGGATGGTGTCCATTCCAGGTTTACAGGACCCCTATCTACATTCCCAGTACTTTACAGGTTTTTCCTCTACTCCCAGTTCTTACACAGGTGATGAGGGTAATTGCAAGGAAGCCTAATAAAAGGAGCCGCTGAGGCTTTCAGTTTGGTGTTAGACAGTGCTGAATTGCAGCCGAAGGACTATATGTGTTATCCGTTCTTGGTACCTGTGGATTAACAGCCTGGACTTGTATGCCCTGAAAGAGGACCTGTTATATCAAGGACTTGCAATATGCTGTAATTATCCAACACTGGACATTGCTAGAGTTGGTGAGGTAACCGCTTGCTGTACTGCATTGTTCCTGCATCATTCTCTGAAGTTAAGAGAATTTAAGAGAATTTTGCCTGTTGGAATTGCTTATTATTTATTTATTCATTAAGAACTGTCTTCAGAGTCATTGCCATCAGCCCCAGATCCTGACACTAGTTTCTTGTGGGCACACTTTGCATTATACTCTTCTGAGCTTTGATAAATTATTAAACTGTGGGCACGCCTGGCATTAGATCCATTTAAGTGTTTATTAACTAGTTCCTTGTGGGCAAACTTTGCATTATACTCATTTGAGCTTTGATAAACTAGTTACTTGTAGGCACACCTTGCATTAGAGTGTCTTGGTCTTTAATAAACAACTTACTTGGCACACCTTGCATTACGCCCTCTCGGTCGTTGATGAACTAGTTACCTGTGGGCACACCTGACATTACACCCTCTTAAGCTTTGATAAACTAGTTACTTTGCACATCTTGCATTGGTCCCTCTTGGTCTTTGATAAACCAGTTACTTGGCATTAGACCCCCTTGGTGTTTTATAAACAAGTTGCTTGTGGGCGCACCTTGCATTAGACCATCTTGGTCATTGATAAACTAGCTACTTGTGGGCACAAGTGAAAAAATACAATGAAAAAATAAGTTGGGCTTTTATTTGATAGATAAACATTGTGTCTAATTAAAAATGTCCAAATAATGAATTAAAAACATGAATAGGTAAACAATCTAAAAATAAAAAGTGAGGGACGTGGTTTGGCTATGGGTACATGAGAAGAGCTTTGCACCTAATCTTTCTGAATAAACCCTATTATTTTGCCATCCAAGCCCTAAATGCTCATGTCCAAGAGCAAAAAGAGTCTTGCAGCTGCTGGCAGCTCTCAGGCTGCGAAAATCATGCAGTATTTTCCTCCAGGAGACTCCTCAAACCCAAAGGGGAGGAAGCCACAACATTATGTCAGGACCGGGATGCAGGGGCCAGAAGTACAGCATTTCTACAGCAGAAATGGCAGCAACCGCCTGAAGTACTAAGGACCAGAGTGGCGGATCAAATACAGCTCCGGAGATGCACCCCCAGAAAACAATGACTCTTTGAAATCAGCACCAGCGTCAGACCAAGATAATGACTCTCAACTCTCAAGGATCACTTCAGCAGCTCAGATCCCAAACCATAGACTCTCCTCCCACTTGCCAGACATTTCTCTTGACCTCCTCCTCTCAGCAATGCTCCAATTATGAGAACCAGCACCCATAAATGGAAGGGACTAGCACCTCCCACCTGCCGCCTAATACCTGGGAAGCCAACCACATGGCACACAGAGGCAATCCAAGTCACTACCTACCCGTGGTTACTAATCAAGCTTCTGTCACCCCCAGCCCGGTGCGCCTACCCCAAGCAGATCCTCTCTCACTGAAACCATTCCCTCCACACCACGTGAGCAGCAACAGTCTGCCCCCCACCGGAACTGTAAATTTCTCAGGGAATCTGTGGACCTTAACCCCACTAGATTCCCATCCTCTGCCTCGCCCCCTGGCTGGTCCAGCTCCTCATTACCGACTGGCCCTTTAACTTCTGAACGAATAACATCTGCACAATACAACCTAGATGTCTTACTCAAATTCCTACCATCCAGAAAGGAAAACTACATCAATAGAATGTAGACCCTATTCAGAAGAGAAATAGCAGAAGTAAAAAGAAAATGATTGGAAGTGTCAGAGTCCAAACCAAGTTTCCACAGACCAGCATTTCGAAGTCCTGGAGAGAGCTAACACTGCTTAACACTACTCAACACAACATACCACCAAAATGATACTTCACATTGACAACATAGAAAACAGAGGAAGGTGCAACAATATTCAAATTTAAGGCCTCCCCGAGTCTACCCCATCTTCAATGAGGAGATGTTGCCAAGATGAGCATATCAAAACAGCTACTTATAGATTGGGTCAGCCATTCCATCTGGTAGTCGCTAGACAAGGCCACCCTTTTTTTTTTGTGCTCCCCTTCACAACTTGCCATTCTCATAGAGGATTGGGTATCTCCAGACCTTGGATTCAACAAAGCCGTAAAACACAGCTCTGAGGTGCAATAAACCATGACCTCGCAGTCTTTGTAGACTCGACAACAGAAACGGTGAATGTAGGAACCAGCAGATATGATCGGGATGGTCTTGATCTCCATACAGAGACGGTACTACCTCCTCTTACATAACCGGTTCCTTAACCTTTAGACCGCAAAGACTCCCACCTTCACCGCTCTTTGATCATCTGGGCCATGGTAGTTTCCATCCCCCCCACCCCAAGAAGCTTACCACCCGACATTCGACTCTCATGGTCTCATATATCTAGATTATTGGTGTCTGAACTCGGCTAACACTATGCAATGTTGTTGCTGTGCACTTGGTGAATTGGATCCTGACTCCTTGAGGTGCCAGGACATGGTCTACTTCAAGCTACTGCATGACCAACCCTGGCACCATCATTCCTTTCAGTCCCAGGCCACCAACTATAAGTGTTGAGCAACAAAGACTGATGCCCTTTAATAGGCATCACGCTTTGACTGAACAGATGTGTCAATAGAGCCACTTAAGCCCTAGATTTATTACTTCAACATTAGGACTGTTACTCACTAGAGATGAGCGAGTAGTGAAATATTCGAAATTTCGAATTTCGTTTTGAATAGACCGCGTTACTCGACTACTCGACCGAATATCGAATCCCATTATAGTCTATGGGAAAAAAATGCTCGACACTTGGAAATCTCAATTCGACCACTTGGAGGTCACCAAGTCCACCCTGAAACATCAGAAAATTATGCCAACACTGCTGGAATGCAACTGGGACAGCAGGGGAAGCATGTCTGGGTGCATATAACGCGCCCAAGTCGCACTATTACGCCACTATCACAGCCACTCAACAATACACTCCAAACACAATATAACTTCTACGTAAAGTGAGACAAGACAAGGAAACCTTCTTTCCTCTACATTGCCATGGACCCCAAGCCAAACTGTACAAAAAAGAACAAAATTCTGCACCCCTATCACGTTGCCTAATAACAACCACAGATGACATAGGCAAGGGGGAAAATAAATAGACCCCACCCCTAATTGTCATTGTGTGTGTGTGTGTGTGTGTGTGAGATGTGGTCAGACATGTCCTCTTGTGTCATTGTGTCACCCCAGCAGTAAGGGAAGCTTAAAGGAGGAGGTTTGTTATAGTGTGTTACCCCAGCAGTAAGGGAAGCTTACAGGAGGAGGTTTGTTACAGTGTGTCACCCCAGCAGTCAGGGAAGCTTACAGGAGGAGGTTTGTTACAGTGTGTTACCCCAGCAGTCAGGGAAGCTTACAGGAGGAGGTTTGTTACAGTGTGTCACCCCAGCAGTCAGGGAAGCTTAAAGGAGGAGGTTTGTTACAGTGTGTTACCCCAGCAGTAAGGGAAGCTTACAGGAGGAGGTTTGTTACGCTGTGTCACCCCAGCAGTCAGGGAAGCTTAAAGGAGGAGGTTTGTTACATTGTGTCACCCCAGCAGTAAGGGAAGCTTAAAGGAGGAGGTTTGTTACAGTGTGTCACCCCAGCAGTAAGGGAAGCTTAGAGCTGAGACCTCTTAAAAATTGTGTGGAGGCCCAAGAGCTGAGACCTTTTAAAAATTGTGTGGATGCCCAAGAGCTGAGACCTTTTAAAAATTGTGTGGAGGCCCAAGAGCTGAGACCTTTTAAAAATTGTGTGGAGGCCCAAGAGCTGAGCACTTATTAGTGCTGCAGCTACGGCTGCTTTAGTGAGGGGTAGCTGCTGCTGCTGGAATAGGGACAGAAAGACTTCAGTGGTGTATTACCACCTATATACAAAACTATATACACTCTGCTCAAAACGGCTGCTTTAGTGAGGGGTAGCTGCTGATGCTGGAATAGGGACAGAAAGACTTCAGTGGTGTATTAGCACCTATATACAAAACTATATTTTGCACTACTGTTTTGTGTCCTCTGTGCCAACAAAACACTGTTTTATACACGGTGCGTATAGGCACCATTTCACCTTCTGGCAGTATACGGTTGTATAGCCAGGTGTTCTTCCTAAAAATATATTTATATTTTGCACTACTGTTTTGTGTCCTCTGTGCCAACAAAACACTGTTTTATACACTGTGCGTATAGGCACCATTTCACCTTCTGGCAGTATACGGCTGTATAGCCAGGTGTTTTTCTTAAAAATATTTTTATATTTGGCATAACGCGTGGCCAAAAAAGTAAAACGTCTGAAATGCGGAGGGCTAGTGCAAAGGGACGTGGACGAGGACGGGGTCGCGGAAATGCTGGTGGGGGCACAAACCGCGTTGAAGCCAGTGGGGATACAATGCGTGCTGATGAGGGGCAGCCAGCATTACGCTCATCCAGCTTCCCTGCCTTTATGGGACAGTTATGCGGGGGGCGGGGTACACCTCTGTTAAAGCCTGAGCAGCGTGAACAGGTGGTGCAATGGATGGCCGATAACGCTTCCAGTCACTTGTCCACCACCCAGTCATCCACACAGTCTCACTCTGACCCTCCTTCCTCCCAACCTGGCCAACAGAGTCAGCCCACCCTTGACCCCTCCCAGGACCTCTTTTCGGGTCCTTTTCCAGATGTGCTGCAAGAATCCCAGGAGCTAGCAGAGGAATTTGTTTGTAGTGATGCCCAAACACTTGAGTATCCACCATCTGCTAGTGATGTGGACCCAGAACCAGCATCTGCTATCATGAGCGATGATGATGAGACGCAGTTGCCATCAAGGGAGGCTGTTGGAATGTCCAGTGGGCAGGAGGAGGAGCAGAGAGAGGAAGTGGAAGAGGAGGTGGTGGACGACGAAATGACCGACCCCACTTGGACAGGGGTGATGTCCAGCGGGGAAAGCAGTGGAGATGCGGTCTGCGCATCACCGAATAAGGCAGCAAGAGGCAGAGGACAGTCCAGAGGCAGAGGACAGTCCAGACAGAGAAGGCAGGCCACAGCCAGCAGGGCCGAAGCTCTTCCCGGCAGCAGGCAGTCGCGCGAAGCTCCCCCATCGAGGCCTCGTACTTCTGTGGTGTGGAGATTTTTTAATGTTTGCGCGGATGACAAACTGAGCGCGGTTTGCGCAATCTGCCACTCAAAACTGAGTAGGGGCTCTGAGAAGAGCAATCTGACCACCTCAGGCATGCGCCGTCACTTGGAATTCAAGCACTGGGCTGAGTGGGAGAGAGCAAACGCAATACAACCTGCGCCCGGTCTTGCTGCCACTGCCTCTTCCCCCTTGTTGTGTGCTGCCACTGCGGTCCAGACCTCCAGCCAGGACACCTCCACATCTGCCTCTGCCTCGGCTACTTTGGGGCCTTCTCCTTCAGCCCCCCCTTCCCCCGCATCTTCGTCTGCACCTTCCATCTCCTCGTCCCATCAACTGTCCATCTCGCCGGCGTTCAACCGCAGGCGGAAGTACGCCTCCAGTCACCCCCAAGCCCAAGCCTTAACCTGCCTCATCTCCAAACTGCTGGCCCTGGAGATGTTGCCGTTTAGGCTTGTGGAGACGCAGGCCTTCCGCGACCTGATGGCGGCTGCCGCACCTCGCTATTCCGTCCCTAGCCGCCACTATTTTTCCCGGTGTGGCGTCCCCGCCCTGCACCAGCACGTGTCGCGTAACATCAGGCGGGCCCTGAGGTACGCAGTGAGCGCAAAGGTCCACTTGACCACCGACTCGTGGACAAGCGCTTGCGGCCAAGGACGCTACATCTCTTTGACGGCACACTGGGTGAATGTTGTGGAAGCGGGGACGGGGTCGCAAACAGGGACGGCCTACATACCACCCCCGCCCAAGATTGCCAGCACGGGTTCTGATAGACCCCCCTCCTCTTCCTCCTCCTCCTCCTCCTCCTCCTCTGCCTTAACATCGCCCTCAGCCCCTAGCTGGAAGCGTTGCAGCACTGGCGCGGGGAGACGTCAGCAGGCGGTGCTTAAGCTCATCAGCTTGGGCGACAGGAAGCACAGCGCCGCAGATAGGAGGAGGAGACGCAACGCAGGTAGACAGTCAGACCACACTTTTGTCTGCTGCTCGGTGGCAGTTGCAGGAGGAGGAGGATGAGGAGGAGGAGGACAACGTGGAGGTGGCTGTGGAAGAGGATGCTGGCGGCGAGGGTAGCAGTCAGGCTGTGTGCGTCCCATTGGTTCAGTGCGGATGGGGCGGAGAGGAGGAGGAAGAGGAGGAAATGGAAAATGATCCTTCTGGTGGGGGCAGTGAGGTCATGCCTACTCAGAGTCTGGCACACATGGCTGACTTCATGCTGGGCTGCTTTTCCCAGGACATACGTGTTGTCCGGATATTGGAGAACAAACTATACTGGGTCTTCGCACTCCTGGACCCCCGGTATAAAGATAACTTCTCCTCTTTTATTCCGGTAGAGGAGAGGACGAATCGATTACTGGAATACCAGAGGGAACTCTTGCAGAACATGATGCAGATTTTCCCACCCAGCATCGCTGGCGGCAGAGAGGAGAGTGTCTCCCAGAGTCTGACAAAATCGATCAGGCCCACAGCCACCAGGGGAACACTCTCCAAGGTGTGGGACACGTTCATGTCACCCCCTCGTGCAACTTCCATCACTGCGGGGCCCGCTATCAGCAGGAGGGACAAGTATCGGCGGATGTTGCGGGACTACCTGGCAGACCACACCCCTGTCCTCCCCGATCCCTCGGCGACCTACACTTACTGGGTCTCCAAGTTGGACACGTGGCTGGAACTGTCCCTGTACGCCTTGGAGGTGCTTGCCTGCCCTGCCGCCAGCGTGCTATCAGAAAGGGTGTTCAGCGCAGCCGGGGGCATTATAACCGATAAGCGCAGCCGCCTGTCAACCGACAGTGCCGACAGGCTGACGCTAATCAAAATGAAAAGCAAGTGGATTGACCCGGACTTTGCTTGTACAACAGTGGAAAGCAGCCAAGAGTGAAGTGCCATCTGTATGAAGTGCCATTTCCTCCTCCTCCTCCTCCTCCTCCTCCTCCTTAACCGCCGAAGAATTGCTGTATTAATGAAAAAAATTATGGCTCACCTCTTGGGCTTAATACAATCAATTTTTAAGAGGTCTCAGCTCTTGGGCCTCCACACAATTTTTAAGAGGTCTCAGCTCTTGGGACTCCACACAATTTTTCTTTCAATATATCTTTATTGAGTTTTGCATGGAAGTTAAGAACAATACATGTAGACAGTAATAAACACACAAAGAGAATTGCGGGGTCAGGACGGAACAGCCGTCCACAAATAATACAGCCTCGTGCAGACTAAAGAGGTCGGGCACCTTAAATGCTCAAGGAACCGGGAACGACAGAAGCGCGGGCCCAGAGCACCGCGGCCCGCGACCCCCGCCACACCCCAGAGACTACAGCCAACCTAGATTCATCTCCCATACATGTCGACCTCCGGCATGACCAAAATATAGTGGCCGCACCCGTCCCTCCCGCAACCCCGAAAATAAGGGAAATTGTAGAGAAGGAAAAGGGTTTATAGAAAGGAACAAGAGAAGAAAGAGAAATTAAGAACATAAAGCAGGAGAAGAGAGAGAAAGTGGATAAGAGACAGTAGGAAGGAGAACACGACAGACAAACAAAGAGACACAAACCTAGGGAAGGATGACCATATCACATCACATCCCCGCTCCGACCCCCCCCAAGGGCCACGGCAGAACCGACCCCGGCCCAACCATTCACCGTCCAACTCGTCCCGGGGCTCATTCACGCTCCAGTAACGCTCGGAAATCAGGAGACTCCCGAGAAACCTCCCAAAGAGTCCACGTCTTAAGAAACCTCTGAGTGCCCCCCTCCACCCCCTCCAGAGACAGCTCCTCCATCCTCTTGATGGTCTCGACTTCCCCGTACCACTCCAGCATAGACGGAACGGTAGTGGAGCGCCAGTGTCTGGGAATCACCGATCTAGCAGCAGTGAGTAAATGCCTCAACAGCCCCTTCTTATTAGTCAACACCGACCCTGGGAGCATGGACAGAAGGGCGACCTGAGGCGTGCGGGGGAGCTTTTCGAGTGACAGGTGTTCATACATCCCTAACACCCGCTCCCAGAAGTCCCGCACCAACGGGCACTCCCACCAAATATGTACCATGGTCCCAGGAGCCCCTGCACATCTCCAACAATCACCAGTGTCCACCCCTCCAAATTTTAGAAGGTCCGATGGGCACCTATACCATCTTGCCAAAATCTTATAGTTCCGTTCCTGGGCTCTAGAGGCGACAGACAGTTTGTGGGTAAGTACAAAGGATTTCTCCCATTCATCGGGCTCAAACACCTGTCCCAGGTCCTCCTCCCATCTCACGCAGAACCGTGGCAACCCCTCACCCTCCTCCTCCTCCCGGAGGATCTTGTAAAGGGTAGAAATCACGCGTGTAGGGGGGGAAGGGTCCCGGAGGACACTCTCCAGGGGAGTTAGCGTGCAAGAAAGGTTCGAGATTGGCGTAAGAGACCTGATAAAGGCCACCAACTGAGCATATAGAAACCATGAGATGTTCCGGAGCCCGCTCCGCACCCCCAGATCAGAAAGGGAAGGGGGACCCGCCCCCGACATTATGTCCCCTAGTCTAGTATCTTGAGAAGCCTCCCATACAAGAAAGGACCCAGAGTTCTGGCCCGGGGGGAAGGCCGGATTGTCAAACAGCGGAGTGAGGGGGCCCGGTCTAAGCGAAAGCTTCCCCCGCCTCAAGAATCCGTCCCAGACTTTCAACAGCGGGCCCGCTAGGTAAGGCAGCTCCTGGGGCCCGGGCCTGTCCGGAGGGGACACCCAAGGCAGGGCTGCCAAATTGAGAGGGGAAATTGCCCTCTCAATAGCCACCCAGCCTTTATCATCCTTATGGTGGAACCAGTCCGACAGACGCACCAGTACCGAGGCAGCGTGATAGGTCCTAAGGTCCGGGACCCCCAGCCCCCCCCTCACTTTAGATCTGAAGAGTGTGGCCCTCCCAATCCTGGGCTTCCCGTTGCCCCAGATGAATTTAAAGAGGCACCCCTGTAAAGATTGGAAAAACCCCCGCTCCGGGGCCAAGGGGATTGTCTGAAATATATAAAGAAATCTGGGGAGGATGTCCATTTTAAGGATGTTAATGCGTCCCAACCACGAGTACTGCTTCTTGTTATAGGAGGCAAGGCAGGCAGCTGTGGAGTGTAGGAGCGGGGCGTAGTTGAGCCTATATAATTTTCCCAAATCCGAGGGCAACTGAACCCCCAAGTATGTAATGGCCTCCCCCTGCCACTTGAAGGGGAAATTAGTCTGGATGAGGAGTCGGGTCTGATCGTTCAATGAAATGTTTAAGATCTCAGTCTTAGACAAATTTACTTTAAAATTGCTCAAATCACCAAAGCGCTTGAATTCCGCCAAGATAGAGGGCATAGAGATGTGGGGTGAGGTCACGTACATAAGCAGGTCATCGGCGAACAGAGAGAGCTTGTGCTCCCTCTCCCCGCAAACAACCCCATGCACAGACGGGTTAGCCCTCAACGCATTAGCTAAGTGCTCCATTACCAACACATAAAGCAACGGGGACAGGGGACAACCCTGGCGAGTACCATTCCGAATTGGAAAGGAATCAGACAGAGAACCATTAACCTTCACCCTTGCGGTGGGTTCCTGATATAGAGCCATTATTCTGGCCAGCATAACCGGGCCCAGTCCAATCTGGCTCAGTGTAGCCCTCAGAAACCCCCAATGGACTCTGTCGAATGCCTTCTCCGCATCGACTGCTAGTAGACAAGTCGGAATACCCCGCGACTGCGCGTAATGGATTAGGGATATCGCCTTAATGGTATTATCCCTCGCTTCCCTTCCCGAGACAAACCCCACCTGATCCAGATTGACCAGCGCGGAGAGCAGAGGTTGCATCCTAAGAGCGATGATTTTAGCGTAGATTTTTAGATCCACGTTGATCAATGAGATCGGCCTGTAGCTCCCAGGTAGGGTAGCATCCTTACCGGGCTTTAATATGACTGCAATGTGTGCCTCCAAGGTCTGTCTCGGGAAGGAACAGTCGTTCGATATGGAGTTAAACACCTTAACCAGAAAGGGGGTTAGCAAAGCTCCAAGTGTCTTGTAAAATCTGGGGGTGAACCCATCAGGACCGGGACTTTTACCTACGGGGGTCCCTCTTATTGCCCGACCCACCTCTTCTGGATCAAATGGGTCCTCCATAAGATCCCTGTCTGCCGAGGGTAAGGGCGGAAGGGCCGTCTCCCTGACATAATCCAACATCGCGACACCCCCCCCCCGACTGCGAGCCCCGGGCAGAGGGGCATCCAAGGTTATATAATTTAGAATAAAAGGCCTGGAATTCACTCGCTATCTGCGGTGTCTTATGGTGATCGGCGCCGTCACCCCCCCTTAGGACGGGTATAAAGGTACAGCCCTGTCTGGGGTGGAGAGATCTAGCCAACATCCTACCGCACTTGTCGGAGTGTTCGTAGATACGGGCTCTAAACCTATCACGGTATTTGAGAAAGCACTGGTCATATAGATTCTTGAGGCCCTGCCTGGCATCCAACAATTCCCTTAAGACAGCAGGCGCGGGGGAAGTCTTGTGCGCCTCCTCCAACTCCCCGATACGCGCCAAGGCCTCCTTAATCCGATGCGCCCTGTCCCTCCCGAGCCTCGACCCGTGTTTGATGAAGATCCCACGGAGCACGCATTTAAGAGCCTCCCATTGCCATGGCAACGGGGTCGGGTCATTCACATGGTCCGAGAAAAAGTTCCTAATCGAAGTCTCGACTTCTGCTAGGCATACTGCATCCTTCAGCAGATTGTCATTCAGGCGCCAATTGTATTGCCTAGGGATCATGTCCGGGATCGGGAGGCTCAGGAAGACAGGGGCATGGTCCGACCAGAGGATCTGCCCTATAGAGGTGTCGGGGTCATACGAGAGCGCATGATGGCTAAGGAAGACGTAGTCTAGCCTACTATACGTGTTATGAGGATGGGAGAAAAACGTATAGTCCCTTGCCCCCCCGTGCTGAATCCTCCAAGTGTCCACTACCTGAAGAGCCCGGAGAGCGCCCCGGAGACTATTCAGCTTAGAGAAGGGTATGGCCGACTTACCTTGAGAAGAATCAAGTCTCGGGTCAAGGGCCAGGTTGAGATCTCCCCCTATCACCAAGGTACCCTCCGTAAATCCCTCCAACACGTGAAGTATCTTGAGGCCCACCTCTACCTGAGCCTGGTTAGGTAAGTATAGATTGGCGAGGGTGTATATTGCCCCACACATTGTGAAGCGAAGAAACAGGTATCTGCCATTGGGGTCAACCTTTGATTCCAACGTTTCCAGAGGGACAGCTTTATGGAGAGCAATAGAGACCCCTTTAGATTTGTTCTCCGGGTTAGGGCTATGAAACCATCTGTCATAATACTTGTTTTTGATCTCCGGGATTTTCCCCTGACAAAAATGGGTCTCCTGAAGTAGAATAATATCAACCCGCTCCCTATGGAACCCGTACAATATTTTCGCCCTTTTTTCCGGGACGTTCAGCCCCTTAGCGTTGAAGGTGCAAATCTTAAGGCCTGCCATGCCGGTCCGGGGCTAGAGTTACAAAGCCGAAGAAGCGCACCACAGCAACCAAGAGGGCCAGAAGGCCAGAGGCACCCAGGGAGCGGGATCCGCAACAGAGACCAAACCCCGGAGAAGGACGGAGCAGGACACCAAACAAACAGACAAAGGGAACGGGTCAGAGGTCCAGCAGGACACAGAAGACAGAGAGGGAAAGAGTAGAGAATGGGACAGAGAGGGGAGACAAAGAAGCAGAAAAGCCTGAAGAGCCCTTTCCTTACAGAGGAGGGCAGGCAAGAAAGTTGAGGACGATGCCCTCAGACACCACGCACTATCCGCCGGTCAAGGTCCGGCAGAGAAGCGCGGGGAAACTTGTTGTGGAAGGTGGCCAAGCAGCTCAGGAGCCAACCCCAAATATACATAACCATCATTCAAACCCCCTAAACCACCCCGCCCGCCCAGAAGGGGAAAGTAATCCCCTAAACCGCGTCAGAGCGGAAACCATCACACATATCTATAGAAACAGCCCCATAACAAACCGTGAACATATCCCCTAAAGGGAAACCATTGGCAACAACTAAGAGAGATCCCCTCCCCCCACCCACCCAGCAGCACAACACCACCCATTCACCCATGTATGGACAGACCACCCCCCCCCCCAAGCCCACCGCGACATCCGCACCATGGACCAAGGGGAGGGAGGAAGGCCCGATCCCTCCAACACCACCCAAACCCCCGGACCACGCCTAAGGGCTAGACATAGAATCAATGATACAGCTCAGAGTCCTCTGGAGCACGGAGTCCGCTGTAAAGTGTCGACAAAAAGGGGGGGAGGCACGGGCCGGGGGGGCACCAAGAGGGCCGAGCAGCATTCAAAAGCCGCCGGGAAGGAGGGGGGGGGAGCAATACAGAGGGTCCCAGGCAAGAGGGGTTACAGCTATCGGCCTCGGATCGGTCCAGGGGCGCCTCTCGCCTGACCCCGAGCCAGCCGGGGTCTCCGTGGAACCCTCTGCGGTTGAGGGGGCGGGGGATCAAACGCCAGCCAGTCCGGTAACGGAATAGGATCCAGGCCCAGGAAGATGAACATCCCGGGGAGATCCGCCTTGCTTCTGAGGGTGTACGTGGAATTGTCTTTGCGAGCAATAAGGTGGAACGGGTGCCCCCATTTGTAGGAGCCTCCAACTTCTCGTATCCCGTCGAGGAGAGGTCGTAGCATACGTGTCATCTGTAGGGTGCGCCGCGACACATCCGGTAAGATTGTGATTTGCGAGCCCCTCCAAGCGACTCTTCCCCTCTCCCAGGCCAAACGCAAAATGTCCTCCTTGATGAGAAAAAAATGGACTCTGCAGAGAACGTCTCTAGGGGCCTGGGGGTCCCCGGCTGGGCGTCCGCCTACTCGATGGATCCGATCCAGAATCAATTCGGCGTCAGGCGGTCTTCCCAGTAGGTTGTTAAATAATTCCGTCGCCCATGAGCGCAGGTCTTCCGATCTAACCGATTCCGGGATACCGCGGAGCTTCAAATTGTTACGTCTGCTTCTGTTCTCTTGGTCGTCCGTTTGGAGTCTAACGTCGACCAATTGTTGATGCAGCAGCTCTTGGTTTCTTTCAAGGGTCAGCAGGCGCGACTCGTGATCTGAGCGGGAGTTCTCCAGTGAGACGACTTTAGAGTCCAAGGCGGAAGATTTTTGTTGTAGATCTTCAATTTCCCTGCGCAGGGCACACTCGATTCTAGTAGCAACCGCCTCCAGGTCCGCCTTCAGCTCGGCTTTCGTCGGGAGGCATTGTAGAAGGTCTCGCAAGGATGGATCTGCAGTGGGCCGTGGGAGAAGCTGTTCATTCGGAGACCGGGCCAGGGGCATCCCATGTCTGGATTCTCCAGGGGCTACATCCGCAGGTAAGGCTTTAATAGGGCTCAGGGTTCCAGAGTCCGCCCCACAGTCACGGGAAGGGGACAGGCCATCCGGCGGCTCAACACTGGGACCCGGGGACCACTCCAAAGGGATGGCGTCCATGGAAGACTGGGAGGATTGGCCAGGTCCAGTCCACTCAGGGGCCGGGTGGATGTCCGCCCAAACAGTTCGCCTGTCTGGTCCCGGACTGTCTCCCCAGGAGCGCGGCGTGTGGCTAGGTTGCGCTGGGGATGGCCACTCTGGTGCCAGGGGATCCAGTCTGGGAGGTGATGCCAGAGCAGCCCGCCCCTTTAATTCCCCAGTTGCAGGCTGTGTCTCCATGCCTGGGCTGCTTTTACAGGCAGTGCTGCGCTGGTTATGTGAAGCAGCATCTGATGCTGATGGGCAGGCAAGTAAGGGCTCACAGCAGCCCGGTCTCCCAGCCTGCCACTCATCGGTGACATCACCCTGCTCCACCGGCCCCCGCCCCCGGCCGCCGCCGGCTCCAGCAGAGGCTCTTCCCGGCGGGGTGAGAGGACATTCAGACCGACGGGGCTCCGGCGGAGGAGGTCCCGAGCCGCCATCAGACCCCCCGCGGCTCTCCTCCTCCTCATCCACATGTGCGCAGCCAGGCGGTCTCCCATTCGGTCCCGGGCAGGTCGCGGCCGCACCACCCGCCGGGCTCGCAACCAGGGGCGCCTGGTTTAAGGTAGGCTGCGGGGTTATCGCACCGGGGGGTACCTCACGCTCCGGATTCGTCTCCGTCCTCCTGCGGCGGGCTCCCGGGTGCTCTCCGTCCCCACATGGCTGGCCGGGCGCCATCTTGGCCGGCTGGGCTCTCCTCTCCGTCAGGTCTCGGCGTCCGAAAAAGGCCCCAATGTCCTTCTTAGGGGGCTTTTTTGAGGAGGCTCCCGCTCTCTTCTTCCTCCCGCTCCCCATTGCTTCAGGCAGGGGTGTCCCAGGGGGTCAAAATCAGCTGAAAAACCGGGGTGTAAGGCAGAGCTAACGTCTGCACGTCTTTACTCCTGCATCGCCAGGCCACGCCACCCTCCACACAATTTTTAAGAGGTCTCAGCTCTTGGGACTCCACACAATGTTTGAGAGGTCTCAGCTCTTGGGCCTCCACACAATTTTTAAAAGGTCTCAGCTCTTGGGCCTCCACACAATTTTTAAAAGGTCTCAGCTCTTGGGCCTCCACACAATTTTTAAAACATAGCAGCACTAATAAGGGATTAAGGACTCTCTTGTCTTCTGGTAGCTGGTATATATGGTGGTAAATGCGAGATTCTGAGCTTCTAGGGCCCTGCCTGACTACATAGGATATGAGCTATATACTGTTCAACATAGCAGCACTAATAAGGGATTAAGGACTCTCTTGTCTTCTGGTAGCTGGTATATATGGTGGTAAATGCGAGATTCTGAGCTTCTGGGGCCCTGCCTGACTACATAGGATATGAGCTATATACTGTTCAACATAGCAGCACTAATAAGGGATTAAGGACTCTCTTGGCTTCTGGTAGCTGGTATATATGGTGGTAAATGCGAGATTCTGAGCTTCTGGGGCCCTGCCTGCCTACATATGAGCTAAATACTGTTCAGCATAGTAGCCCTAATAAGGGCTCTCAATGACTCTCTTGTCTTCTGGTAGCTAGTATATATGGTGGTAAATGCGAGATTCTGAGCTTCTGGGGCCCTGCCTGCCTACATATGAGCTATATACTGTTCAGCGTAGTAGCCCTAATAAGGGCTCTCAATGACTCTCTTGTCTTCTGGTAGCTGGTATATATGGTGGTAAATGCGATATTCTGAGCTTCTGGGGCCCTGCCTGCCTACATATGAGCTATATACTGTTCAGCATAGTAGCCCTAATAAGGGCTCTCAATGACTCTCTTGTCTTCTGGTAGCTGGTATATATGGTGGTAAAAGCGATATTCTGAGCTTCTGGGGCCCTGCCTGCCTACATAAGAGCTATATACTGTTCAACATAGTAGCCCTAATAAGGGCTCTCAATGACTCTCTTGTCTTCTGGTAGCTGGTATATATGGTGGTAAAAGCGATATTCTGAGCTTCTGGGGCCCTGCCTACCTACATATGGGCTATATACTGTTCAGCATAGTAGCCCTAATAATAAGGACTCTCAATGACTCTCTTGTCTTCTGGTAGCTGGTATATATGGTGGTAAAAGCGATATTCTGAGCTTCTGGGGCCCTGCCTGCCTACATATGAGCTATATACTGTTCAGCATAGTAGCCCTAATAAGGGCTCTCAATGACTCTCTTGTCTTCTGGTAGCTGGTATATATGGTGGTAAATGCGATATTCTGAGCTTCTGGGGCCCTGCCTGCCTACATATGAGCTATATACTGTTCAGCATAGTAGCCCTAATAAGGGCTCTCAATGACTCTCTTGTCTTCTGGTAACTGGTATATATGGTGGTAAAAGCGATATTCTGAGCTTCTGGGGCCCTGCCTGCCTACAAAAGAGCTATATACTGTTCAACATAGTAGCCCTAATAAGGGCTCTCAATGACTCTCTTGTCTTCTGGTAGCTGGTATATATGGTGGTAAATGCGATATTCTGAGCTTCTGGGGCCCTGCCTGCCTACATATGAGCTATATACTGTTCAGCATAGTAGCCCTAATAAGGGCTCTCAATGACTCTCTTGTCTTCTGGTAGCTGGTATATATGGTGGTAAAAGCGATATTCTGAGCTTCTGGGGCCCTGCCTGCCTACATATGAGCTATATACTGTTCAGCATAGTAGCCCTAATAAGGGCTCTCAATGACTCTCTTGTCTTCTGGTAGCTGGTATATATGGTGGTAAAAGCGATATTCTGAGCTTCTGGGGCCCTGCCTGCCTACATATGGGCTATATACTGTTCAGCATAGTAGCCCTAATAATAAGGACTCTCAATGACTCTTTTGTCTTCTGGTAGCTGGTATATATGGTGGTAAATGCGGTATTCTGAGCTTCTGGGGCCCTGCCTGCCTACATATGAGCTATATACTGTTCAGCATAGTAGCCCTAATAAGGGCTCTCAATGACTCTCTTGTCTTCTGGTAGCTGGTATATATGGTGGTAAAAGCGATATTCTGAGCTTCTGGGGCCCTGCCTGCCTACATATGGGCTATATACTGTTCAGCATAGTAGCCCTAATAATAAGGACTCTCAATGACTCTCTTGTCTTCTGGTAGCTGGTATATATGGTGGTAAATGCGATATTCTGAGCTTCTGGGGCCCTGCCTGCCTACATATGAGCTATATACTGTTCAGCATAGTAGCCCTAATAAGGGCTCTCAATGACTCTCTTGTCTTCTGGTAGCTGGTATATATGGTGGTAAAAGCGATATTCTGAGCTTCTGGGGCCCTGCCTGCCTACATATGGGCTATATACTGTTCAGCATAGTAGCCCTAATAATAAGGACTCTCAATGACTCTCTTGTCTTCTGGTAGCTGGTATATATGGTGGTAAATGCGATATTCTGAGCTTCTGGGGCCCTGCCTGCCTACATATGAGCTATATGCTGTTCAGCATAGTAGCCCTAATAAGGGCTCTCAATGACTCTTTTGTCTTCTGGTAGCTGGTATATATGGTGGTAAAAGCGATATTCTGAGCTTCTGGGGCCCTGCCTGCCTACATATGGGCTATATACTGTTCAGCATAGTAGCCCTAATAATAAGGACTCTCAATGACTCTCTTGTCTTCTGGTAGCTGGTATATATGGTGGTAAATGCGATATTCTGAGCTTCTGGGGCCCTGCCTGCCTACATATGAGCTATATACTGTTCAGCATAGTAGCCCTAATAAGGGCTCTCAATGACTCTCTTGTCTTCTGGTAGCTGGTATATATGGTGGTAAAAGCGATATTCTGAGCTTCTGGGGCCCTGCCTGCCTACATATGGGCTATATACTGTTCAGCATAGTAGCCCTAATAAGGGCTCTCAATGACTCTCTGGTCTTCTGGTAGCTGGTATATATGGTGGTAAAAGCGATATTCTGAGCTTCTGGGGCCCTGCCTGCCTACATAAGAGCTATATACTGTTCAACATAGTAGCCCTAATAAGGGCTCTCAATGACTCTCTTGTCTTCTGGTAGCTGGTATATATGGTGGTAAAAGCGATATTCTGAGCTTCTGGGGCCCTGCCTGCCTACATAAGAGCTATATACTGTTCAACATAGTAGCCCTAATATGGGCTCTCAATGACTCTCTTGTCTTCTGGTAGCTGGTATATATGGTGGTAAAAGCGATATTCTGAGCTTCTGGGGCCCTGCCTGCCTACATAAGAGCTATATACTGTTCAACATAGTAGCCCTAATAAGGGCTCTCAATGACTCTCTTGTCTTCTGGTAGCTGGTATATATGGTGGTAAATGCGATATTCTGAGCTTCTGGGGCCCTGCCTGCCTACATATGGGCTATATACTGTTCAGCATAGTAGCCCTAATAATAAGGACTCTCAATGACTCTCTTGTCTTCTGGTAGCTGGTATATATGGTGGTAAAAGCGATATTCTGAGCTTCTGGGGCCCTGCCTGCCTACATATGAGCTATATACTGTTCAGCATAGTAGCCCTAATAAGGGCTCTCAATGACTCTCTTGTCTTCTGGTAGCTGGTATATATGGTGGTAAATGCGATATTCTGAGCTTCTGGGGCCCTGCCTGCCTACATATGAGCTATATACTGTTCAGCATAGTAGCCCTAATAAGGGCTCTCAATGACTCTCTTGTCTTCTGGTAGCTGGTATATATGGTGGTAAAAGCGATATTCTGAGCTTCTGGGGCCCTGCCTGCCTACATAAGAGCTATATACTGTTCAACATAGTAGCCCTAATAAGGGCTCTCAATGACTCTCTTGTCTTCTGGTAGCTGGTATATATGGTGGTAAATGCGATATTCTGAGCTTCTGGGGTCCTGCCTGCCTACATATGAGCTATATACTGTTCAGCATAGTAGCCCTAATAAGGGCTCTCAATGACTCTCTTGTCTTCTGGTAGCTGGTATATATGGTGGTAAAAGCGATATTCTGAGCTTCTGGGGCCCTGCCTGCCTACATATGAGCTATATACTGTTCAGCATAGTAGCCCTAATAAGGGCTCTCAATGACTCTCTTGTCTTCTGGTAGCTGGTATATATGGTGGTAAAAGCGATATTCTGAGCTTCTGGGGCCCTGCCTGCCTACATATGGGCCATATACTGTTCAGCATAGTAGCCCTAATAATAAGGACTCTCAATGACTCTCTTGTCTTCTGGTAGCTGGTATATATGGTGGTAAATGCGATATTCTGAGCTTCTGGGGCCCTGCCTGCCTACATATGAGCTATATACTGTTCAGCATAGTAGCCCTAATAAGGGCTCTCAATGACTCTCTTGTCTTCTGGTAGCTGGTATATATGGTGGTAAAAGCGATATTCTGAGCTTCTGGGGCCCTGCCTGCCTACATATGGGCTATATACTGTTCAGCATAGTAGCCCTAATAATAAGGACTCTCAATGACTCTCTTGTCTTCTGGTAGCTGGTATATATGGTGGTAAATGCGATATTCTGAGCTTCTGGGGCCCTGCCTGCCTACATATGAGCTATATACTGTTCAGCATAGTAGCCCTAATAAGGGCTCTCAATGACTCTCTTGTCTTCTGGTAGCTGGTATATATGGTGGTAAAAGCGATATTCTGAGCTTCTGGGGCCCTGCCTGCCTACATATGGGCTATATACTGTTCAGCATAGTAGCCCTAATAATAAGGACTCTCAATGACTCTCTTGTCTTCTGGTAGCTGGTATATATGGTGGTAAATGCGATATTCTGAGCTTCTGGGGCCCTGCCTGCCTACATATGAGCTATATACTGTTCAGCATAGTAGCCCTAATAAGGGCTCTCAATGACTCTCTTGTCTTCTGGTAGCTGGTATATATGGTGGTAAAAGCGATATTTTGAGCTTCTGGGGCCCTGCCTGCCTACATATGGGCTATATACTGTTCAGCATAGTAGCCCTAATAATAAGGACTCTCAATGACTCTCTTGTCTTCTGGTAGCTGGTATATATGGTGGTAAATGTGATATTCTGAGCTTCTGGGGCCCTGCCTGCCTACATATGAGCTATATACTGTTCAGCATAGTAGCCCTAATAAGGGCTCTCAATGACTCTCTTGTCTTCTGGTAGCTGGTATATATGGTGGTAAAAGCGATATTCTGAGCTTCTGGGGCCCTGCCTGCCTACATATGAGCTATATACTGTTCAGCATAGTAGCCCTAATAAGGGCTCTCAATGACTCTCTTGTCTTCTGGTAGCTGGTATATATGGTGGTAAAAGCGATATTCTGAGCTTCTGGGGCCCTGCCTGCCTACATAAGAGCTATATACTGTTCAACATAGTAGCCCTAATAAGGGCTCTCAATGACTCTCTTGTCTTCTGGTAGCTGGTATATATGGTGGTAAAAGCGATATTCTGAGCTTCTGGAGCCCTGCCTGCCTACATAGGAGCTATATACCGTTCAGCATAGTAGCCCTAATAAGGGCTCTTAATGACTCTCTTGTCTTCTGGTAGCTGGTATATATGGTGGTAAAAGCGATATTCTGAGCTTCTGGGGCCCTGCCTGCCTACATAGGAGCTATATACCGTTCAGCATAGTAGCCCTAATAAGGGCTCTTAATGACTCTCTTGTCTTCTGGTAGCTGGTATATATGGTGGTAAATGCGATCTTCCGAGCTTCTGGGGCCCTGCCAGCTACAGCCTGTCTTTCCCTGCTGTGAGCATCTATCCCTCACTAAGTTCAAGCTGCTAATGCTGACGAAGAGGAAGTGCTGAGTTTTGTAGATTCGAGGTCACATGGTTTTTCCAGCCAATACGTGTAGACGCCGTTCTCGCGATGCCAGCGTCCTCCCAGGACCTGTCCCACCCCCCCTGCATGGTGATTGGTGTAAAAAACGCGCCAGGGAAGGTGGGAGGGGAAACGAATTGTGAGTGCGCCATCGCCGCTGTACTCGATCGAAATCGAGTATGACGAATAGCGTAGTACTCGATCGAATACCGACTCGGTCGAATACTACTCGCTCATCTCTATTACTCACAGTCAAAACATCAGTGTCCTTTTGGGAGACTAAGACTAGCCAAGGGTGGCTGAATTCAGTGGAATGACTTTCTCCAACAGAGTACACTGTTGGCGCTGGCCCTCCTAAACTTGAACAGGTTAGACTTGCATGGCATAAGACTCCACCCAACAATCTAGCCATGGTGGCCCTACCTGCTGCCTGACACGATATACCACACATAGGCCCTGCAACCTGTTGAACTCTGCTACAGCATTCCACAAACGTGAATAGCTTTTCACAAAGCCGCTTCTCAAAGTTTGCTGACGCAGCGTTGGGGGTCTTCTTGGGATGGGGGACTCGGTTGAGGCCAGCCCTCATCCCACCTGGACACCAACATTTATACCAGAGCCGGGCCACCACTTGCAGTTGTAGTTCCTAGTTTCGACCGGGTTGTTTTTTCTTTTTTGTTGAATGTTGTTACCTGCTCCTCCGCAACTTTATTATCTATTTAGAAGGTTTGTACTTAGATATTTGTAAGTTTGTCATTTTGTGGACCTCGGCCCATGCCCTTATTGGGAAGTGTGGGGCTTCCCCCCCTCCATCAGCGATGGAAGGTTCCCAAAACCTGGGCACCATTCATAGTCCACAGTCATGTTTACTGTCCTAAGAACCCGATTTCTAATGGCCTTAGTAATGACCAAATAGGTAAGCGTATCTCTTGTCTTGGCTATAGCTTTTCGTTTCCCCGGCATAGGCCCCCTTCCCTCTCTCACAGAGAGAGGAGTGTAATTAGTTACACTTAAATATCTTTTTCTTCCCCTCATAATACCCTTTTCAACCCTCCCCCTTAAACTCTTTATCCTCAACCCTATTTAGCACTCTCTTACACCATCTCTTCCTTCTAATCATCCTCATCCCGCCCCCAATTATTTATTCTATCTATGCTTTTTTACCCTTTTCTTTTTTCTTCCTCTCTCTCTTTTCCTACTCTCTCCTCTTATTTTTTTATTTTTCTTCTGTTTTCCTCTTTTTCTCTTATCCCCAAATTACTAGGGGAGTGGTCCCCAACCCTGTCCTCAAGGCCCACCAACAGATCAAGTTTTGTGGATCTTCACAAAGCCAGCTCTATAACTTTGCTGCTGCACTAATTACTCCACCAGCGCACCCATAGCTCTGCTGCTGCACCAATCACTCCGCCTGTGCTTCTGTGTGGATATCTGCAAAACCTGGCCTGTTGGTGGGCCTTATGGACAGGATTGGGGACTCCTGATCTAGAGGATTACACACAACTTCACCAATGACAGAGCTAACAATATGTTCCTTCAATGTAAAGGGATTTAAAATTCCCAAGAACAGATCTAAAAATCTTTACGATCTCCATAGGCAAAGGGGCAAGGTTGTTCTCTTCCAAGAGACCCCCTTCAAGAGAGACATATCACCAGGATTCATGACAGATACTTTGCGTCATGGTATCACTGCCCCAACCCTGTAGCCAAGTCAAAAGAAGTGTCAATTGCATTCCATAAATCAATCCCACATGAGATTCTAGAAACTAAAGTAGACTCCCAGGGTAGGTTACTTTTTAATAAACTCAATTTTTTTAGCAAAACATACACCCTAGCTAACATCTAACAACTATGCACCCAACACGGACCAGGTGAACCTTCTTGAGAACTCCGTAGAATGAGTTCTACTCGTAGGGAGCGATTCCCTCGACTCTTGCACTGGGAGGTGGGCAGTGTCACTGAGCAAAATATAACGACTAAAAAACCTTTATTGGGCATCCAATTCCCCAACAATTTTTACAAAATAAATGAACTGAACTATACCCCTCTCCTCACTAAAACACCAGCTGACCCTAACACATATATAAAGAAATAATTTTTCTGATTTGGAAGAATTAATATCCTAAAGATGAACATCATTACAAGTCAATGTACGTTTTCCAGGCAGCCCCCATAAAACCTCCCAACAGCTTCTTCAACAAGCTGCAATCTGAGTTCTCCAAATTTGTTTATTTACCAGAATACAATTCTCCATACTCTCCAGGAGCAGATCAGGAGGAACAGGTCTTTCTGACTTAAAAATGTACCACACAGCCACTGTCCTTTAGAGGAAGCAAAGATAAACTATGGGTGCAGTTAGAGAAGGCACTTTCTCTATTTAACCCTGCCTCAATTGCGTGGACTGTCCCCTTTTCCAATCCACAGACGGTATCAATTCCCTTCCTTATGCAACATTTCTTGGAAATATTAGATACCCTCCTGCGCAAATTCAATTTTGTACAAAGACCGGGCCCCCTCACCCTGATATGGCTACTACATAGACAGCCTGGTGCGTTTATTACAGCTAATAATTTTGTAGAGACATTTCAACAAACCTGCCAACCAAAATCGAAGCCCTGGTTGCTTAAATTCTTCCCCTTACATAGTCATTATCAGTACTTTACTCATTACTCGGCAGAATGAATCATCCCACACCCCCTACATTTATTGCCAAATGGGAGAGGGAACTGGGAATCCAGATCTCAGAGACTGATCTTGCCAACATCTCGCCAACATCTTCACTTGCACCCATAGTATGTCAACAGCATGTGCCAGAAATTACAAGGACCAGTAACACATCAAAGTCTGGAATCCCCTTAGTCAGGAGTCTTGTCTTGTAGGAGCTAGAAATGCACTAAAATAGGACAGGAGCACAAATGTGGCTAAATTGGACCTCCTGTTCAAAGGTAACCTGGATTCTGCCAAAATGGCCAAAAGAAATGGGTTAACAATGTTTTATGTTAGAAAGAAAAGGTTCTTGTGAAGTGTAGTTTATTTGCATAATATTTTCTAAATGGATCTGTTGTTTAGTTATTTGTTGAGTTATGCAACAGTTACGCCAAAGAAAAAGAGCCCAAATTACAGCATTGGCAAGTGGACCAAATCCCCGGGATTTTAACTATCCCAGGCTTTGGCACATGATGGTTAGGTCTTACACTGATACTAGATAAGTTCTGTACTCTTTAGACTGAACACCTGCATGCAGACTACAGTGGGGCACCAGGATGACCTTAACCAGGCTTCCCGATCTGGACTCCATTTCTATCCTTGTGCAGGGTAGGAGTATGTACTGCTGCTATCTCCATTCAACAGAATGGGGGACAGGCATACCCGCTACGCATAGTGTGGTCCAAAGTGTTAAATGAGAATGAAGCTTGTTGAAAGGCTTGTTGTTGTTTAAAGGATGCTGTGGTGCAGCCAGTCAACAAGCTTTTCATCGGGGTCACTTCCACAGCTATGTAAAGAATTGGCATGGCTGTTATTGGGGAGCACAACATGTGACCCGCACCCACAGTTAGGTAGAGTGTTAGGTTTGAGCATTCAGAAAAATGGCACAGTATATTTTATAGGTTTTAGACCACCAAGGACTGCATTTGAATAGGGGGACATGATCTGAGTAGTGTAAAGAGAGGCAACACTCCACGTTAGGGACAGTTTTAGGTTTGTGCAACAAGATCACACACTGCAAAGCATATTTTATGGCTTTCCACTACCATAGACCACTACAAAGCATATTTTGGGTTTTTTTACTAACACAAACACAGCATCTTAAAGAAGACCCGCTGTAAGTACTATAGGCACTGCCCCACGTTAGGGACAGTTTTAGAACTCTGCAGTCAGATCACACATCACTAGGTGTATGTCAGGGCATTTCACTAACACAAATTACTACATAGCATATTTTAGAGGTTTTATAGAACCACCAACCACTGCATTTGAAAGGGGTCCATGCAGCTAGATCACACACTGCAAAGCATAACTGAGATCTTTCTACTACCTCAAACCATAGCAAAGCATTTTTTAAGGATTTTTACTAACTCAAACCACAGAAAAGCATTTCTATGGCTTTCTACTACCACCAACAACCGCAAATCATGTTTTAGGGCTTTATACTAACCCAAACAGCACCTTAAAGGAGGTGTTACACAACCAATTTTTAGGGCTTTATACTACTTAACCAAATCACAGCAAGGCATATTTTAGGGTTTTCTACTATCAGAACCAATTGAAAAGCATCTCAAAGGGGTGTGTACCACCTCCACTTATTGCATAGAATCACAAATGAGGTCACAGCACAGCACAGCATTTTAGAGGTATCTGTAAATCACCAACCTCAGCACAGCAATTTACAGGGGGCTGTAAAAATACAAGCCACAGAACAGCAATTTACAGGGGTCTGTACATGCACAGACCACAGCACAGAATTTAACCTACATCTTGAAGTTCTTCTCCCTCAAATATCTGATTCAGATGAAATTAAAGGGGTTAATCTTAATAAC
Source organism: Gastrophryne carolinensis (assembly GCA_027917425.1). Classification (NCBI taxonomy): domain Eukaryota; kingdom Metazoa; phylum Chordata; class Amphibia; order Anura; family Microhylidae; genus Gastrophryne; species Gastrophryne carolinensis. Next base: position 127,242,713 of record CM051238.1, read on the forward strand.
CTTACAATAAAAGTACTGCCTACGCAGATTATGCTTTGTCTAATGGACGCACATAAATCACTATCAAGCGGTATGTACCTCATTGAACAATTCAGAAAATTGTCTAAATGTAACGTGGTATGTTGGACAATACTAAACAGAAAATACAGTATTTGTTTTCCTTCAGCTGGGACGATAAATTGATTCTGTGGGGAAGCTTTTGGAAAGGAAGTATATTAACTTAAATCTATATGGTAGAATCTCATTAGTCAAAATGTCAATCTTATTTTTCTCAAACTTATTTTTTTGACTCCAAATCTCCCAGTTAAAATTCTGAATATCTTCTTTAAGCCATAAATTATATCATGACTAGATTCTTACAGAACTGTAAAAGGCCCAGAATCAAGAATATTATATTGTGCTTTCCGATCTCTTTCTGTGGCCTGGGGACGACTAATTCTTATCAATATAGGGCTGATTCAGCACTGTGAGAAATTTCTTTTCTCACTTTTTTATAAGAAAAAAATTTATCTTTTGCCCGGTGCAACTCAGAATCATTTTTAGCTGTGCAAAGTATTCAAAACATTTGCAAAGCTAAAAATGTTAAAAATCAAGATTAATTTCTTTTTCTCACAAAAACCAAATCGGCCCTTACTACTGGTCAACCTTAATCTGTAGAACATTAAAATGTGGGTAAAAGCAGAAATCGGCCAAGCAAATATTCAAAATATATTAATAAGGCAAATAGGGAACTAACAAATCCAATAGCATGCAATATAATAAAAATTGATTAAAAGTAAAGATATATCACAAAATCCAGTAATCCTGACATACCGCTGTGAAGCAAACTAACCATTTAAGCTGACACAGGTCTACCACACATTATTAATGTAAATTTGTCCATTCCCCAAGCGAACTATAGAAAAATAGGAGACCAATCTCCACTGTAAACTACATGAAAAAAATTTGGCAACAAAATTTACAATTTGCTTAACTAGCCAGAAGTCTTTCTCAGGGCGTTTATGTCTACTGATTATAATAAGTGTATGACCCATGCAATGTCTGCAACATTTTTTGATGTATAGTGGTCATGCCCCTTCATTGAATCCATGTGGAGGGGAATAATCACTACACACCTGGAATATAATCCTATATTATGTTTGCTGCACAGTGGAATATCCTCAGATAGCAAGATATTACACCTTGGCCCTTATTCATCAAGCGATAGCGCCAGGTAGTGTCCGACGAGCGCCAGGTAGCGGCAGCTAACGGCGACTACCGACTCAAGTACGCCCGGCGGCGGTCACAATGACGCATTTATCAAGCAAAATGAGGCTAGCGCCGGCGAGAGCGACGGCTAGCGCGGCATTCATCATGAAGCCGCCTGGACCGAACAGCGCTGCTGCAAATTCCCTCACAGCGCCAGGTATGAGCTGTCGCTCCCTGGCGATGTCCAATGCATTTCAATGGAGCAATCTATAATAATTCATGATTAATTGGTAATAATTTTTTTTTTAATTTTTTTAATGTCAAAAAATCGGAGAACACTTCTGCAATGTTAGGATTTATTTTTAAGTCAAAAAAAAAAAAAATATGTGCAGAATTGATCTAACAGGTCTGAGATTAATGTATTCATATAACAAAATGATTCTAAAAACATGTATAATGTTACATTCAAAAAATATGGTTGTTTAGGGGTTAAAAACTAGTTAATACAGATCGCCGCCAGCGCTCTGGGGTTTAAACAAGGAATGGACAGCGACAGCACATTCGGAGCGTGATTTTTTGATGAATATGAAGCTAGCCGTTCGCTCTGGCCATTCGTTGTCAGGCGCTCACATACAACGCTGGACCTGTGAAACAGCGACCCCCCAGCCCGTATTCAACATTACCGCACACCGACTGAGTCGCTGTCATCAAGCTAATGCCGGCCAAGCACAGCGAATACTGGCTGGCGCTGAAAAAATCACGCTACAGTCGCTCATCTGTCGCTACCTGGCGCTATTGATGAATCGGCCTCCTTGTCCTCTTCATCGACAAAAAAGTGTATTACCCGCAGATGGAGGTGTCTAACCTGTAGCCTATAAGTTGATGGCACCTGCGATGCCTGTTAGAAATTGTTTCCACCACAATTTCGCACTCAAATACGTATAAAAGAATCAGATTTTCTTGCCACTGCTGACTTAGGAGCTCACTATGCCACACCATAGGTGCCACCACCCTTTCATTTGCTTGAATCTAGCTTGCAAACTGGTAGGGCCTCCCTTAAACACTACAATTTACCAGTGCTAAGGAACGGGTGTTGGGCGTGCTCCACCCCAACACCTACCAGGGAGTGTTGGGCACCATGGACACCGATAGGCGGCATTTTTCCACCAATGGTAAGACTTGTTTGCAAATTGTAGCTTGGCACAGGAGGGAGTAGACCAAACACCCCACCCACCAACCTGAGTGTCCACATGCACACCCAACTTTGAGGGCTTGTCTGCACAACATATGTTGTGCGACAACACACACCAAGGGTAGTAGGCAACCTTTACATGCAACCCTTAAAATGGGTGTGAGCAGACCACACTTTGGGGGTCCACATTGATATGGGATCCAGTGCTTAGCCCTTGCAGGGATTTTGAAGGGGCACATATACTGTCAAGAAGAAACTACGAGTGCATCTACCTTGACTTTGCAGCAACACCGCAGCCAGCAGCACCTCGCCCCCAAAGACCAACCACCTGAAGCCACAACAACGTCAACGTCATGGGCCCAACCACCAGCCTTCCAGCCACCCAGGGAGCGGAGTCCAGACAGTGATGAGGTAAATGAGTGAGCTAAATAGGCAAAGGGCAAGGGGCAGTGTGGAGGAGGAGGATGAACCAAGGAAAAAGTTTTGGTCCCTGGAGGCTGTGTGGTAACATTTAGGCAAACCAACATTAATGTTTTCTTCAAACAGATGGCACCTCTCTTGGCTTAAATAAATGAGCTGGAGAAAGGGCATTCTGAACATCTGCATGAGGCCCCCAATATCATCTGGACACCTCCACCAGCTGCTGGTACCAGGACACTGGCCATCACCATTTCTTCCTACAGCTACAGCTTCATTCTGCCAGTACTAGCCCCACCGTTCCACAGAGTGCCCAGAAGGAAGCCAGGCACCACCTATCTTTGGTAAGGTGGTGCCAAATCATGGAGGCAAGCTGGTGGGCCAAAGTTGTGCCATGGACTCCCAGTTTGCTCCATGAAGACCTGGCTGCAGCGGTTGTGGAGAAGCAGTGCCACCACCAGCGGATGGAGATGCAGGTTGGGGCTCTGGTAATGTTCTGCCTGTGGCAGGCTGGAAATGCTAGCCCCCAAAGTACCAACCCAGGGGCGGTGGTGTTGACAATATGTCAAAGTGTATAAAGAAATGCCTAGCCAGCGCGCACAGTAAAGAGGCACAATTATAGGGAAAGGATCAGATGGTAGCCTGGGGGTGAGCATAGTATAATCAATGAATGCATTTTGGGCATCCTGGTCAGCATTTGTATAACCCTCCACACATCCACAGATGAGTGGGGCACTGTCGCTAGCATCAGCGTAGCCAATTGCTCAGAAACCTGGCAACGCTGTCTCCTGAGAAGGCTGAGAACAGCGTCACTCGACCGGGCATTTCCGTGTGGCATCCGATTACGCTCCACCCAGATGCTCCGTGATTGGCCCCTGGGCAGTGAGAAGCTAGCAATCCAACACAGGCAGAGCTGCCAATGTTCTGTCTGTGGCAGGCTGGAAACGCTAGCCCCCAAAGTCCCAACCCAGGGGCGGCAGTGTTGACAATATGTCAAAGTGTATAAATAAATGCCTGGCCAGTAAAGTGCACAGTAAAGAGGCATCATTATTGGGAAAGGACCAGATGGTAGCCTGGGGGTGAGATAAAGCTAGGAGCAAATAGAATCAAGAGAAGGGGATTCTTGCCTCTGCTCAAGGCAGAATTCTGAAGGCTGATGCATGCCAAGATAGCTTTCACAACCTTCTCTGGCTTGTATTGAGGGGCACCCCATGTGTGGTCAGGACAACGCAATCTGGCCTTCAACAGCCTGAACGCATGTTCAACTACTGGCCGTGTGCGGCGGTGGGCCACAGTATAAGAATTCTGGCGTATGGGGCCTTAAGAAGGGCATCAGAGCCAGGGCAGAAATGGATAACCCGAATCACCTAAAAAACAAATGAAAATGGAAACTAAATTACAGGCAACACAGCATCAAAGCAGCCTAGACCAAAAGTAAGTATTAAAAAAGAGTAGAGCAAAACAAGCTATATGTAAAGCAGGATGCATGAGGCATTAAGCATTTGTAACTGCAACATGGAGAAGGGGATATTCAAAGAGAGGCAGGAGCATAGTCAAAGTGATGGAGGGCAGGAAGACCAATTGGCAAGCACAAACTTGGACCAATTTCAAAAACGGGGGCACATAACAGAAATGAAAAACACATTGCAAATGCAACATAAACAGTAAACCCCCAGATCCACTCCAGCAATAAACAGACTTACCCACAAGCCAACCACTAGTCAGCTCACCACCCCCAAACAGGTGTATAAAACTCCTTAAGATAAATGCATTGTGGGAAGAGCCAGAGAAGTAAGCCAAAACACAGGAAAAGCAAAGATCGGGCCCATCTTGAGGTCGCTAAAAAGAAGCCACAAATAAAAAAGGGTCACTAGACTGGCAACAATAAATGAACAGCAAAAATTATAGTGGGAGAGTGGGCTACAAGGAGGAGGAATGTGGACCTAAACATACCAAAACATATACTCCTGAGTATCTGGGGGAACTAGGGCCACATGCGTACCATCGATGGCGACCATGACACTTGGCACATGGCATATTTGAAAAAAAAGCACTACCTCACCGCCTCCAGACTGCCATGCTGTCAGGGAAAGAAATGTATTTCTCCTGCAGAACAGCCATACCATCAAGAAATTTAGTCAGGGTGCAGCTCAGCAAATGTAACAAGAGACAACCTGATCAAGCCAACAGTTGGTTGTCTACCTCCATTGCTGCTGTTACATTCCTGGTCCATTTGTCACCCTGCATTAGCTATATGGTCCATTGTTTATTATTAGTCACATAATCATATTCTGTGGTTTAACTACCCTCAGCTGGTATAGGCCACTTCAATCACAAAGTTATTGCTCTTGTCAAGTATCCCTGTATTGTTTATGTTATTTGCTTTGTGGTCTTAGGCTATAGTGGCTGTGTTTCATGCATCCATCGTTAATTGTTATTTCTATTCACAAATTAATAAAGGTTGTCCTGGTGTGCATACAGTAAAACTCTTTTTATTACTGTCTGCTAAACATCATTGTTGAACATAGATCATACAGACTTACCTTAGGTGTAAACCTGTAGTACTTAATTATGCTTTCTTTTTCCTACAGCTTGCATTCAGGAGCATCACAGGCCCTGGCAATATGTCCTGGAATCCAGGGATATGCTTCTGGAGCTGCAGCAGAAGATGCAGGGTGGGGAAGAATGATGTTGCTGATGTGCAGCAGATTTTGTTGGCCATGTTGGCCTTTTTTGTATATTTAAATATTTTTTATCATTTTTCACAACTAAATCTGTCTTATGTTTTTATTTTTGCATAGTATTGTATGTGTCCACACACAGAGTAGTAGCTAGTTCTCAGGCCCCCCTTTGGCGCCTCCTGACCTGGTGCACCAGGGGCAATTGCCCCCATGCTCCCCCCTAGCTATGCCTGTTTCCACACATGTATCTATGTTTAAAGCTAAAAAAATTGACACAACATACATCTTGATGACATGAGATCAGTTTGCATGTGAAAAGTCAATTATTTTTGCCTAAACTCAGGCACAAGTTAGTGCTTTATATAGGTCAAACATATTTTATATTAAATCCTCTCAACCCAATATATCATTTAGGCCTCCTTGAGGAGGGTGCATGGCTTGGGTAGAAAAAAAAATAAAAAAAATATATATTTTGTCTTAGAATATATATATATATAGAGAGAGAGAGAGAGAGAGAGAGAGAGAGAGAGAGAGAGAGAGAGATTTATATATAGGCTAGTTACACATTTAACATAAAATAAAAAATAGAAGTCAGGTGTGATTTAAGCTTTTTGGGTAATGTGGGTGGAAAAGAACGCTGCGCAGATTGGTTATGAACAAAGCATGCAGCACTGGAACGCTCAGGCACTGCATAGATTGAGGGAGAGAGTTCTACAGTGCCCTCAAAAAAACACATTATCAATGGAAAACAGGATACTACAACGTCTGCCCCCTACACTAGGTTGTAGCGTTTACTAGCAGACGCTTTAAGCGCCGCTACATAGACGCTCAAATGGCAATATGCGCCGCTAATCTAAAATCAGCCTCTTAATTTTTTATTTTGTAATTTTTATTTCATATTGTATTATTAAATCATTAATGTATTGTAATTGCATTATTATTCATAATGTATTTTTTAAGATTTTATTCATATTTTTTTGGGGATGGTTAATTTTTTTTATAATTTTTTAAAAATAAATATTTTAATATTTTATAGCCCTCTCTCACATGCTAAATCTGGGCTCTGAATAATGTGGAAGCCCTCACTCTTCCCAACTTTTACACACCTAGGCCCTTATTTAAGAAGGGATAGCGTCAGGTAGCGCCTGGTTAATGAGAGGCAGCGACAGATAGCGACTGGTCAACGCCGGACACGGCACGCAATTACAAATTTATCAAGCAGAATCTGTTTAGCGACTGGGATAGCGCCATGTAGCGTCTGATTCATCATTTTCACAGCCTCAGCGAACAGCGCCAGCGTTCAGCCTTGCACAGCGCCAGGTATGACCTTTCGCTACTTGGCGCTCTCCCATACATTTCAATGGACGATCCTTTTCTTCTCTTTAAACTGTTTTTTTTTTTCAAAAAAATCACAAATAATTATTTGACCTCTTCTGGCATTGAAATTTTTTCATTTTTTAAATATTTCCTCAAAAATGACATTACAGGTCTGGCATTAAAGTGTTCATGTTACAATGTTGTTACAGTGTAATTCCATATGTTTTCACTTTGTTACTTGTTGATAGATGCTTGAAAACAGACTTTAAACACACCGCCTCCTGCGCTCTGGGCTTCAAACAACTATTTTTCAGCGCCAGAGATTTGTGAGGCTGTTTTTTTCCTGAATATGGTGTGAGTCGGTCGCTATGAGCAGTCGCTAACATGCGTTCCCATACAGCGCTGTACTGGTCAAATAGCGACTCCTCACAATGTATTCAACATTACTGAACAGCGACTGAGTCGCTATAAAGTAGCGACTCACGGCCGAGCACTGCGAATACTAGCGGGCGCTCTGAAAATGCCGGCTACAGACGCTCATCTGTCGCTACCTGCCGCTGATGATGAATCAGCCTGCCCAAGGTAAGGGGAGCGTACTTGTGACCGGAGGGTGGCAGGTTCGAATCCTGGTCCTGAGACATGACTGAAGTGCTCTTAACAGGACATCTAACCCCTCAACTGCTCCCCGGGCGCCGAAATTAGGGCAGCCCACCGCTCTGGACATGGGTACACTCAATGCATGGATGGGTTAAATGCGGAGAACTAATTCCTATGTGTGCGCAAGCATACAATGGCCATCTATGCATTAAAATAAAAAAAAAACAATACGATGCAATTACACATTAGAGACGGCTTACACACAACCACAAAAATGCTAATACAAAGAAAATAATGCACTAGAAACTCACATTCATGTGTAAAAGTTGGGATGAGTGAGGGCTTCCATATGATTCAGAGTCCATAGACTTATGGGCACTTTTTGTTGGTGAGTTTGGGCTTACGTGGTGTGTGATTCAGTATGATTTATTGGAAAGCCCAAACCGATTCCCCAGCATCTTAAAATTAATATATTTTAAGTTTTTAGTCACTTACTTATTATTCTTTCCCTCACCAGGCTGCAGCTCTGTTCAGTATTCTAGGATACGGGTGCCGCCATCTTGACTCAGAGGCATCACACATGCTGAGGAGAGGAGAGCGGGATAAAGTACAGGAGGTGGGGTTATAGCTGTGCTTTGCACAGAGAGAGCAGAGCTGGGGTCAGGGAAATGCAGAATCCCAAAATGCAGAGCGACACAGTCAGAAGACACTTCCTATTTGCAGGTTGCCTGATGCTCCATTAGCTGCCATCTTGGATGTTTAAAGGCTCATAACATGCAGTAGATGCAGGTAGGATGATTGTTAAAGCGGTCCTTCACCCTGAATAAGAATCTATCTTATATGTTTTCCACACCCTGTACATACAGATTGCTCACATTAAAAACCATCCTACCTGCATCTATTGCATGTTATGAGCTTTTAAACATCCAAGATGGCGACTCATGGAAAATCAGGCAGCCTGCAAACAGGAAGTGTCTTCTGACTGTGCTGCTCTGCATTCTGGGATTGCTGTCCTTTTCCTGACCCCGCCCCCCTGTACTTTATCCCACTCTCCTCTCCTCAGTAAGTGTGATGCTTCTATGTCAAGATGGCGGCACCCGTATTCTAGAGTCCTGAACAGAGTTGCAGCCCAGTGGGGGAAAGAATAATAAGTAAGTGATTAAAAACTTAAAATATATTAATGTTAAATGCTGGGGAATCGTTTTTTAAGGATTTGGGCTTTTTATTAAATCATGGTGAAGGTCCAGTTTACTGTGAGCAATCTGTATGTAGAGGGTGTGGGAAACATAAGATGTGCTCTTATTCAGGGTGAAGGTCCGCTTTAAGGCACTGGGAGGCTGCCACCTTTTTTAAACACCCCCCCAAAAAAATTTGTAAAACATTTCATAAAAAAACCTAATAATAATAATTTTACCTATTTTTTGTCTTCGTGTTATTTTTTTTTACTTTTATATTTTCTTATTAAAAAAAAAAAAAAAAAAACATTAACAATCAAAAAATAAAACAATATGAATACAAAATGTAAAATTCATTATGAATAATAAATAAAAAATACATTATGACTTAAAAATTACACAATAAAAAATACAGAGAGTGATTTAAGACTAGAGCCACACATTGCAATGTGAGCATCTAGGTAGCGTCCCAAGGGCAAAATGTCCAAGATGAAACTACATCTAATAACAGGACAATGCTCCAGTGAACAATAGGTAGCGCAATGATTTGATCATAAAATTGATTTGAAAAAAAGCTATTTATACACAAGCAAAAAAAAAAATTAACAAAACAAAAAAGCAATAAAATTAAAAAACATCAAGACTAAAAAATTACATATTTAAAAATTAAATAATGTTGTGTTGTATTTCATTCATTATTATAAACAATCAGAGTAAGGTAGAAAGGAAAGTAGGAAAGAAGTAGAGAAGAATGGATGGCAAGCATGAAAGTGGTTAAGGTATGCATAAGGAATAAAAAAGAAGTGGGAGCATGTGCACTGATTTTGGTATGTCACTAATATATGTGTGCTCCTGGATGTAGACAGGGACATGTTCTTGATTTTGTTCTTCTGTATCTTTATCCTGTACTGTTTCCTTATATGATATGAAAAGTAATAAAAAGATATTGAACAAAAAAGAAGAAAGCATGAAAGCAGTTAAGGTATGCATTAGGAATAAAAAAGGAAAAGCATGAAAATGGTTAAGGTATGCTTTAGAAATAAAAAAGAAGAAAGCATGTGGTTAAGGTATGCAAAGAAGCAAAGAAGAATGCATGGCATGCTAAGTAGTTTGGAGCATAAGAGACTTGGCACAGCAGTAAGTAAGTAATGAGCTTGCAGGGCCAGGGTATGTGAAACAGTTAAAGAAGAGGTTCACATATGCATACAGGCCAGAGAAAAAGCCAGTGTCTGTGTATCAATTTCACAAAAAAGAAAATATTACGGAATATAGAGGCTAAATGAAGGGTAAAAATTGAATTTTTCCGATGGGAACTAGGAGGATCTTGTTGCAGAATTAAACATTTTATGACAAGGTACATGAAAAAATGCTAGAAAACGCTAGGAAATGAGATGCAGATGCTTGATGCAGAGCTTTCTATATTCTTTTTCGTTTTTGTCTCTCAGTGTGAACATGGCTTTCGTTGACTCTACATGAATTTGCATGATTCAGAGCCTGCATCGGGTGCGCATCATAATAGTCCCGTAGCTGTGTAAGTCTTCGAGAACGCTGGTAGTACGGCTCCCGCGGCCTATTTCACAGACAACGCTCTCGTATACATTGGAGTGAAACTCTCGTCTTGTAGTGTTTTTCTAATATTTTGTAATGTGCCTTGCCATGAAATGTGACAGTCTCCAATGAGATTCTCCTCATTCCCATTGAAAAAGTCCTGTTAGTACCTTCATTTTGCCCCAAAACTCCCTAAAATTTTCATTGTGTAATTTGTAATCGCTGGCTTTTTTGCTGGCTTGAACACATATGCGACCCTTTTTTTGTTGTTTCCCATGTCCTGGCCCTGCTAGCCCATTACTTACTTATTGCTGTGCCAACTCTTTTATGTTCCAAACTACTTAGCATGCCATGCTTGCCATCCATTCTTCTTTCTTATTTACCTTAATGCTTACCTTAACCCTTATTAATGTTTATCCTCCATTTGTCTTTTCTTCTTTAACCTTAAAGCTTACATTAACCCCATTAATGTCTATCTTCCATTCTTCTTTTCTTATTTACCTTAATGCTTACCTTAACCCCATTAATGTCTATCCTCTATTCTTTTTTCTTTAACCTTAGTGCTTACATTAACTTCATTAATAGATATCCTCCATTCTTCTTTAACCTTAATGCTTGCCTTAACCCATTAATATCTATCCTCCATTCTTCTTTTCTTCTTTAACCTTATTGCTTACCTCAACCCCATTAATGTCTATCCTTCATTCTTCTTATTTTGTGGTTCCACAATGTTCACATTACTGTGATTGTTATTTACCTTAAATAAAATTCAACACAGCGTAATAAACATATTTATTAATTATGTATTTTTTTTGTTTTTGGTATGTTTTTTTTAATTCAAAGTTAAAACTTATTTTTTTTTTTATATAAAATTGTAAAAATGTAAAAACTATTTACAAAAGATGGTGGCAGGCCCCTAGTGCATTATGTTGTGTGGCTCCCCATGGCTGCCGACAATTCTTCAATATTCCCCTATGCCCATGCACAGTAGCTAAATATTTACATTTATTTAGTATACACTCTGCTTCCTGACAACCTGCAGAAGAAGCCATGTTAGTAAATAGTCACTTGTCTTTACACTTACTGGGCTACTGGGCTGCTGGGGGTAGCAGTGTGTGGGAGCATCTCTTCTTTTGGGAACCTGTCACTTCTCTGAGTCTGCATAAGAAAACAAAATAATTAGTGAATATGTTTCATGTGTTTCTTGCCTTCTCTTTTATGTGGTCTACATTACCCACCTTCATCTTCTAGTTGTGGTTGTATCTGAGCACCTCCATCCCCTCGTCATCACCCACAGGCACATCTAGAAGAAAATTACACATTACAACACATATGTGTGTGTTTGTAGTTATTGGCTTCCTGAGTGTGTGTGTTTGTGATGTTCATACCTGAGTAGTCCTGTGCTTATTCTCCCTCAGACTCCCAGCCTGACAATATCTTCCTCCTCTGCAGGTTGCTGCAGATGAGCTTGTTGCCGGAGGTCATTGCCACTTCTCTGGCTCCACTTTCACCTCCACCAGATTTGGGCAGCCGTGGCTGGACTCATCGCCTCCGGGAGGGACACACTCTAGTGTGGAATTCAGACTCTAGAAAATAATAGCATTGTTTAAAACACAGGCCTGCCTAATGTGATTGCAGCAGTAAATATATTTGCATTATAGTCTCCAGCTGCTCGTGGTTGCAGACCGAGGGTACCATCTTTCTTCAGCTCTATGCGTCATCTGACGCATTCCAGAAAGCTGGCATGTACTCAGCGTGTGGGCAGACGTGGTGATGTAGTGGGGAGGTGGCACCAGGGCACTGCATAGCAGCCCAACCCTCACTGCTCGCCCATCCCAGCCAACTAACACCAACAGTGGGAAGCCAAAGCAGAGTAGTGGGAGGCCATCTAGTAGGACCCCCACTGTTAGCCCCAGACATAGTGAACGTCAAGCCAAGAGCTCCTCCACCAAGAGTGCCAAAGCAAAGGAGAGCAGAGGCCACCCTAATGCTGGGGCAAGCACTGCTAGCCCCAGACATAGTGCTGGCCCTAGCCAAACATCTACCAAGAGTCTGAAGAAGACCAAAGGGAAGGGTAAGGCAAAACACATTAGCACCCCAACAACTCCCTCTCCCACTGGAGAGCAGCAGGGCAGCTCTATCCTGGAGAGCCCCGTATCACCCTCAACATCCACTCCTGCAAAATCATGGGCCACACAGGACAACACACCCAGCCCCTAATATATCCTTGTAGAGACTTTGGCTACACTACTGTCCACTCAATCCGATTCCTCTACCACACCTCAGGGCTAAATGTCCCCCAATCCTCCCAGGGAGATGAGGTCTAAAGTTTGTTAGCAGACACCTGCCACAGGGCACTTTAAGTGGCAGGTTTAGTGATGCCCAATGTCTGGCTTTGGCCACGGCTGTTTCTGATCACTTTCATGAGCTGTATGGGCAAAGTTCACGTGGCACATCAAAATCTGTGCGATACCACATTTGGGAGGCCATCACCCACAAGGTCAATAGTACGGATCTAAAAGAAAGGATATTGATCAGGTGAAAATTAAAATATGCTGTGTGCCGGAAAATAAACAAGCACAAGCAACACAACCATATATTGTGATGCTGTGGATGCTGATGTTGGCCATGACCTTTCCATGACACCATTTCATTATTGTTTTCTTTAAGGTTTCAAACTGGAGGTGATCTTCCCATGAAATTTACTCTCACACCAGCAGAGGAAATCATATATGGACTAGTGAATCCTGCCACACTCCATGGCTTGTTTTGTTTGCTTCATATCACTCATTATAATTGCCTAGTTTGTCATGCCATCATGGCCAAAGTGTTGTTGTTGTTGGCCCATCAAAGCTCAAGATAACTAAAGCAACAACATGACAACTCATACTTTGTCAACTAAGTGGAATTTAATCTGTATAATCCAATACATTCATATATGTACACAAGGTACAACATTCACACATGAACACCCATGTACCCCAACTACCATGTACTGGTGCAAGTACCTGAAGAACTGGCTATTCAAGGAGTGCAGCAAATGAAGATTTAATGAAGAAGTGAAATGTTGCAGACTGCTGATGCATGCAAAAACATGCATATTTAAATTGAAGCTTTAATGTGTAGATCTAAAAACACAAGTCTAATGAATTTGTCTGGCCCACACAGATACCCTCACTACTGGCTGCCACTCAAGATCTTGAGGAGGATGTGCCACTCCATCAACCTCAAAAACAAAAGCAGCATCAATCGTCTATGCAGCACCAGTTGCCACTGCAGATGCTGCAGAAGCAACAACACATGGCAATGCAACAGCACCTACAATGCCGCATCATCACCTACAAATGCCGTTATAGCAGCAGCTACAAATGCCTTTTCAACAGGAGCAGCAGCTACATATGCCAATGCCGCAGCAGCCTCCACCACTCCCTGAGCAACAGCAGCTGGATCCTCACCTCCATGGGGTAGCTCTGTTGCTGAGGATTTGGGCTCTCCCCAGGGGCGTAGCTAAAGTCTTGTGGGCCCCGATACGAGGAGTCAAACTGGGCCCCCCCCCATCATCAGTGACAGCGACCCCTATAGCTACGCCCCTGGATATGAGATAGATAGATAGATAGATAGATAGATAGATAGATAGATAGATAGATATGAGATAGATAGATAGATAGATAGATAGATAGATAGACTGGCAGAGAGATAGATAGATAGATAGATAGATAGATAGATAGATAGATAGATAGATAGATAGACTGGCAGAGAGATAGATAGATAGATAGATAGATAGATAGATAGATAGATAGATAGATAGATAGACCCCGCGTATATACTGCCACAACTAAAAGGACAATTAGAATCTATGGATTTCAAACCCATATACTGCCCCTTAACCCCGCCCAACCCCCCACTGCCTCTATACCTCTCCACCTGCCATCATCACTGGACCGATATACACCCAATCCTGCCCCTATAACCCAACACCCCCACCATTTGTTATTCCCTTTTGCTTTGGCAATGCTAAATGTTTTTTTGGACCTGCCAATAAAGCTCTTTTGAATTGAATTGAATTGAAATTGATAGATAGATAGATAGATAGATAGATAGATAGATAGATAGATAGACTGGCAGAGAGATAGATAGATAGATAGACTGGCAGAGAGATAGATAGATAGATAGATAGATAGATAGATAGATAGATAGATAGATAGATAGATAGATAGACTGGCAGAGAGATAGATAGATAGATAGATAGATAGATAGATAGATAGATAGATAGATAGATAGATAGATAGATAGATAGATAGATAGGCAGAGAGATAGATAGATAGATAGATAGATAGATAGATAGATAGATAGATAGACCCCACGTATATACTGCCACAACTAAAAGGACAATTAGAATCTATGGATTTCAAACCCATATACTGCCCCTTAACCCCGCCCAACCCCCCACTGCCTCTATACCTCTCCACCTGCCATCATCACTGGACCGATATACACCCAATCCTGCCCCTATAACCCAACACCCCCACCATTTGTTATTCCCTTTTGCTTTGGCAATGCTAAATGTTTTTTTGGACCTGCCAATAAAGCTCTTTTGAATTGAATTGAATTGAAATTGATAGATAGATAGATAGATAGATAGATAGATAGATACTGGCAGAGAGATAGATAGATAGATAGATAGATAGATAGATAGATAGATAGATAGATAGATAGACTGGCAGAGAGATAGATAGATAGATAGATAGATAGATAGATAGATAGATAGATAGATAGATAGATAGATAGATAGATAGATAGATAGGCAGATAGATAGATAGATTGATAGATAGATAGATAGATAGATAGATAGATAGATAGATAGATAGATAGATAGATAGATAGATAGATAGATAGATAGATAGATAGATAGATAGATAGATAGATAGATAGACTGGCAGATAGATAGATAGATAGATAGATAGATAGATAGATAGATAGATAGATAGATAGATAGATAGATAGATAGATAGACTGGCAGAGAGATAGATAGATAGACTGGCAGAGAGATAGATAGATAGATAGATAGATAGATAGATAGATAGATAGATAGATAGATAGATAGATAGATAGATAGATAGATAGATTGGCAGAGAGATAGATAGATAGATAGATAGATAGATAGATAGATAGATAGATAGATAGATAGACTGGCAGAGAGATAGATAGATAGACTGGCAGAGAGATAGAAAGACTGGCAGAGAGATAGATAGATAGATAGATAGATAGATAGATAGATAGATAGATAGATAGACTGGCAGAGAGATAGATAGATAGACTGGCAGAGAGATAGATAGATAGATAGATAGATAGATAGATAGATAGATAGATAGATAGATAGATAGATAGATAGATAGATAGATTGGCAGAGAGATAGATAGATAGATAGATAGATAGATAGATAGATAGATAGATAGATAGATAGATAGATAGATAGACAGACAGACTGGCAGAGAGATAGATAGATAGATAGATAGATAGATAGATAGATAGATAGATAGATAGATAGATAGATAGATAGATAGACTGGCAGAAAGAGAGATAGATAGATAGATAGATAGATAGATAGATAGATAGATAGATAGATAGATAGATAGATAGATAGACTGGCAGAGAGATAGATAGATAGATAGACTGGCAGAGAGATAGATAGATAGATAGATAGATAGATAGATAGATAGATAGATAGACTGGCAGAGAGATAGATAGATAGATAGATAGATAGATAGATAGATAGATAGATAGATAGATAGATAGATAGACTGGCAGAAAGAGAGATAGATAGATAGATAGATAGATAGATAGATAGATAGATAGATAGATAGATAGATAGATAGACTGGCAGAGAGATAGACTGGCAGAGAGATAGACTGGCAGAGAGATAGATAGATAGATAGATAGATAGATAGATAGATAGATAGATAGATAGATAGATAGATAGATAGATAGACTGGCAGAGAGATAGACAGATAGATAGATAGATAGATAGATAGATAGATAGATAGATAGACAGACAGACAGACAGACAGACAGACAGACAGACAGATAGATAGATAGACTGGCAGACAGAGAGATAGATAGATAGATAGATAGATAGATAGATAGATAGATAGATAGATAGATAGATGTACTGGCAGAGGGGTGGATGGATGGATACAGGGGTGGGTGGATAGATAGACAGGCAGAGGGAGAGGTTGATAAATAAATGGACAGAGGGATAAACAAACTTGTGGAGTGAAGTAGCCAGACATGACCTTTACACACAGTGCAGCCATCCTCTCTCTGTCCCTCCCCCGTGGTTACTCTACAATGGCCTCTAGTTACATTACACAGCTTAGCATTGGTGGCTCAGTAGATATCTTTGCTGCCCCCTCCCTGTCTCTCCTGTCTCTCAGCTCCTCCAGTTATTGCACTTCCTACGTTGTGGCTTCGCCTGCAGGCACTCGGCTTCTTCAGTAAATAGCGCGCTGTGACAGACATAATTCTTTCCCAGCTGCCCCTGCAGAGTCAGTGGGCGGGGCTGAGGCCTCTCATTGGTCCATTGCCAGGCAGCCTGTAGAGGAGCCAGGGGCGGGGCTGAGGCCTCTGATTGGTCCATTGCCAGGCAGCCTGTTGAGGAGCGAGGGGCGGGGCTGAGGCCTCTCATTCATCCATTGCCAGGCAGCCCGTTCTGTCTCTCCTCCGGGCCCCGCTCGACCCGCGGCGGCGGACAGTTACAGTGGGCAGGGGGGGCCCTGCGGGTCGACCCTTGCGACCCCTATAGCTACGCCCCTGGCTCTCCCTCAACAAGCAATGCCCATGTTGAAAGGCCAACACACACTCCATCAGCAAGTGCCTCTACCCGGAGAAGAGGACGACGGCCTCAGGCACATTGCCACTTTTCCCTGCTGAGGTGGGTGCAGATGATGGAAGATGATTGGAGATGTGATAGTCGAATATACAGGCAAAGCAATCTTCGGTTCAGGCAAACCCTAGACCGAAATGTAAACAGGATCCACGAAGATATGCATTCATTGATGGAGGCTACCAATAATCAGAGGAAAACACTGTTAGGGTAGTTGCATAGCTTAATGACAGCCTGTCCCAGCTGGTGACACTACAACAATCCAGGCAACATGCATACTTTGGTAGCCAGCCACCCTACTATTTTTTTAACATACTTTTATATGTAAACAAGGGAGGGAAACAAGGGAGGCATTGACAAATGCAATAGTTAAACATGAGGCCTAATTAAAAAAATACACGGACTATAAGGTTTAGACTTACCAAGTAGCCACCCTCCTGATAACTTGCCAAAACACCCATACAGACTCGAACTCCTCAGAATGAAAGCATCATGGGTGGAGCCTGGGAATCCAGCCAACACACTGAGAACCCTAAGATCAGGAGCTGCAACACATTGAACATGATGGAATGTCCAAGCTTACAGTTCCTAGACAAAAGACACAAAGCACACCAGTCAAAAACAAAGCAACATTAAAGCACACCTACAACAGATGCTATGCAGGAAGGACTTACCATTGGTAAGATTAACTTATTTGGCTGCGTATAATACAGTGTGAGAGTGTAAGGTGGGGGACTGTGTGTACAAAATAACAAAGAAGCAGGTATTCACATTAATGCCTTGGAGGCTACTAGATGACAGGGCAGATTGAGGTCCACTTTTAATGAAGCTACTACATTACAAGGTGATATGGAACATTGAATATGGTGAAGCTACACTACTTAAGGACAAGGAAGCAGGTAAATACATTAATGCCTTGGGGGCTAGTAGATGACAGGGCAGATTGAGGTCCACTTTAATGAAGCTACTACATTGCAAGGTGATATGAAACATTGAATATGATCAAGCTACACTACTTAAGGACAATGAAGCAGGTAAATACATTAATGCCTTTATTACACTACTTAACACATTAGATACAGTGTATTAAATGAATGAGCCAGGGGAAACAAAAATACACCTGTATTGTACTCATCAGCAACTGGAGGCACCAGCGCCACATGCGTGCAGTCAATTTCACCCATGACATTGGGCATATGGGCCAGTTCTGCAATGATTACACTTTCTTATGTCGTTGTTGTGTTCAAATATCCTCATTTTTAATGGGTGTATGGTTTTACCCACATAGAACTCATCACAATGACACTTGGTCAGGTAAAAATTGCGAATTGCAATTGTCCAAATTACATATTTTTGGTAGGTGGCCCAGCGTTTATGGTAGCAATAAGTTTGCATGCTGCACAGCCTCCACATGTACCCCGAAGTCTATAGTGTTGTTGGGCATTGGGGGCATCATCGCTGGGCACTAATTTATCCCGTAATGTTGGAGGTTTGCGGTATGTTATTGAGGGTTGTGGCATTTGTAAAGGGAGGTGCCAGTAGCTTTTACTTCCTCATGGTAGCATCCATATGTTGTAATGAAACATGTCTTTGGGTTGATAGAGTTAGCTGTCAGGTCTTTATTGTGAAAAAGTTGCAGTGTTTATCCTTATACCCACAGGCCCGAAGGAGCTGGCATAAGGTCTTTGCTTCTTGTGCGAAGGTGTTGTTGTTTTTACAATTTCTCTGAATTCAGAGGTATTGTCAACTGGGATGCTGTGGATTAGGAGCTGAAGATGGAAGTTAGATAAATGCAGAATTGTACTTCCTGCTGTGGGTTTTTGGTAAAAGGATTGAGTTTGCGTGCTGCCCATCTCTAGTTGGATTTAAATATCAAGGAATGTGATATTTCGTCTGTGGAAAGTGAAGGTTACGTTTTAGTGGTTTTGGTTAATGAGTTCAGCCAGTACCTGGAAAGGGTCACATTCCATAATATCAGGATGTTAATAACATAACAACCTCAGTACAGGTGTACAAATGGTTGGTACTTAGCACCTGAGAAAATGATGTGCTCTTACCAACCCAGATACAGGATGGCATAGGATGGAGCACAGGTCATGCCCATAGCTGAGTTAAGATGAATTTGAAGAGATCAATGATGAAGCATTGCTTGTATCGTGATACGTGCCCATTTCACCAAGTAATATGCGGGTGGCATTTAGTCCTAAATTGTGTGGTATACAAGAGTAAAGGCCTCTACATTGAGGGTAACCAGTAACACATTTGGGAGAGGAGGGAGATTTTCTATCTCAATGCATTTTCTATCTCTGATGTAGGATGGTAGACGGCGTACATAAAATTGTAGAGTAGCGTCCATGAAACAGCCTGCTGGGGCTGTCAGCGATCCACATTGTGAAATTATGGGGTGGCCTGGGGGGTTGTCTCTGTCTTTATCGACTGTAGGGAAGGCATAAAAGGTACGAGTGCAAGGGGGAAGGTTCGTGAGGTATTAAGCATCGTACTTGTTAAATGTTAATATGACTGGTTACCCCTGAGTAAATGCACCTGTCTTTAACTGTATTGTTGCCTTTCACTTCAATTCTGGCATTTCAGCTCAGTTTGGCCGTCTGTTTAGTATAAGAGGGACGCTATCTCATTTGCTCTGCTTTCCATATAGTACAGTCTCTCTTTATGTGTTTGTGGCATCTAATACCCTGTTTTCTTTCTGTGTAAGCTTGTGTTTGTAGCTTTAAGAGGTATTCTGGTTTCGGTTTCTGTGTAGTCATGCACAAGCTCCTTTCTTCGCTGATACTCATCTATGGGCCTGATCTTTACAAATAATTGTGTCTGATCTCTCTCAAGCCTTGTCTTCAGCGCATTGATCAGTGCAGTGTATGTATAGTAGAAACTGCACAACAGCATGGCTGCGGCGCAACTATCTGTTATATTCTCACCACAGGAAGAAAAAAAAACAGGATTCTGCACACCATTTCCAAAGCATTGGTCAATATGGAGACTGGAAAAGGATCACTACCATAATCCGAACTGGTATGAAGCAAGGTTTGAGGTATCCAGTTGATTCCTAGCAAAATTAAAACTTAACCTTTAATAGGTCTGCATTAAAAGTAGCATTCCATGAATCAGGGTATGCCAAATCACAACATGTTTTTTTCGAACCACCTGGGTCCTTTATCGAGCAGTGAGGTACTGAGTGGACAATGTTTAAATTCCCTTATGCAGGTTGATGAACCCCGTCCCTGGAAGGAACGTCATGTCATATCAATGTCTAAAATACTTCAATCCTTATTCCACTTAATGGAATACGTGGTTTGAATAAGTGGTTATTCAAATGATTACATTGAAGAAAAATTTTTAAAAATTCCTAAAGTATCAAGAATCCTTTGGCTATGTGTATCAAAGGCACACTGTTGCATATCGGCAAGGGAAATTTCCATACATGTGTACATATAATGGTGCAACCAGAAGAAATATATGTCAACCAAGAGGATATGCAAGACACTCACCACAGTTCATTAATGATGGTGAATCACTAGAGTATATCCAATAATAATGTCTCAATACAGAGACAGAGATAAATTTAGGTGTCCTGTCCTCACCAGAATGAAAAGGGAGCTCCTAAAGCTGACGTAGTCATCTGTCACAGCAGGCAAATAACAAGGCAGTCCCGATCCTTTAGGGTCTATGGGAGTCCCTACTTCTGCTCAGAATTTAACCACACTGACAGAAGCCGGGACTCCAGCAGGACACAGCTTACGGTGCATAGATCTTGTTAATTAATTAATTAACTAATTAATGTGGTTAAGTAGACATGTTATTTCTAGATATTTCTAGATATAAAATATCTGAAACATATATAGGTGAATGCCTAAAACAATTAAATGCTGCCTGTGTGTATATGACCTGTATATATTTTGCACATATAAACTAATTTTTACACAAACAATGAGAAGTGAACACTACATTATTCCACAGACCTGTTTAGGGAAAGTGATTGCTAAAAGTCCACCAGAAAAAAAGTTAAAACCATGAAAAGTTAATACCACGGGTGCCATTGGACAAGGAACAAAGGAAAACACAATGTATTTGGCTTGTCAGCCAGTAAATAGGCTAAATCTAGTCTATCATTTAAGCTGGGTGGTTGTCGCATATCAAAAGGCAGTATCCGTCTGGCTTCCCTAGAGAACAACAATTTCTGTAGATCTCCTCCTCTTATGCCACACTGTATTTTTTTTGAGTACCACCAATTATCTGTACTACACTCATGATATTTCTGACAATGGCACATCACATTTGATTTAGCAAAGTTGTTTTTACATCATATATCCCTCTTTTGCAGGCTTTGCAAAGTGCATCCTATATACTGGTACTTACATAGCAAACATGTAATCACATATACCACTGTGGTAGTTTCACAACTTCAGACACCCCTGCATAAATTTACAACACCTGGATGCATTGCAAGAATAACTTCCATTGCATGTTAACTAATCTCTGAGGGGATAGGATTGTTATGTATCATAGAGGGAGCTAATTTGCTTCCAATTGTTGGTGCCCAACTGGACACAATTCTGATGCCCTCGAACAAGATGGTATCCAGCTCCCAGTCACATTTCAAGATTGGGAGACTGGTTTCCAGGATCTTGCATATTTCAGGAAACTGCTTTCTATAGGTTGTCACAGAGGTGACTTGTGATGTTTAGACGGTATTTTGGTAGCGGGATTTAACATATTTACACAATTTTTTGATCTGATATATGATTCTGCCTCACAATCCAAAAATCTGTTTTGCACTCCAAATTGAAATACTGCTCATCAGAGCAGTTACATCGGGCATGTATGTATTCAGCCTTCAGGATGCCCTTTATTGTATGGCATGTCTGGTAACTTTTGGCATGTAACAAACTGTTTCCAGCAGTGTGTTTGCGAAAATTTGTTGTAATAATTTACATGGTATTTGGTTCAATAGAAACGGTTATATCTAGAAAGTTCATTTTTTTATTGTTCCAATCAGCGGTAAATCTTAAATTCAATCCGTTGCTGTTCAAGTATGTTACAAATGATGGCAATAACCCCTTAGCTCCTTTCCAAATACTTGCAAAATCATCAAAGCATCTGCCATACCAATGTATTTGGTTGACAAAGGGGTTGTCCTGGGAAAAAAATATACTTCCATTCCCACCATATAGATGTTAGCTAGGGATGGTGAGAAATGAGCACCTTAAAGGGGGGGTGGCAGCCGCTCAGACCATTTTATAACTAACCTGGGAGGTGCACGTTAGCAGGGCAATTAGAATACAAAAGTCGGCTGCCACCCCCCCCTTTGTTTCTTTTGAATTTGTGCAAGCACATGGTGTGCGGGGTCTAGGCTGTATTGCAAGGTCTTTGACCCTTCCACCCCATGGCTTGCACTTGAGAGGTTTAGGGCAACCTCAGGTAAGCCTGCTCCCAATTTATCTATTGCACTGTATGTCCCAGATGGGCTCTCAGAGATTAGAGTTAGGACTGCACCCCACAGAGGCACTTTGGCATAGTGGTGCAGCTTAAGCATACTTCTGCAGATGTGTGTGACCGAGTCCTCTGTTTTTAACTAAGTTTAGAGACAGATTATAGGCTGGCCTGCAAGCTAACAGGGTTGAGTGCTGTGGCTCCTTTAAGACTTTTGTATTCTAATTGCCCTGCTAACGTGCACCTCCCAGGTTAGTTATAAAATGGTCTGAGCGGCTGCCACCCCCCCCTTTGTTTCTTTTGAATTTGTGCAAGCACATGGTGTGTGGGGTCTAGGCTGTATTGCAAGGTCTTTGACCCTTCTACCCCATGGCTTGCACTTGAGAGGTTTAGGGCAACCTCAGGTAAGCCTGCTCCCAATTTATCTATTGCACTGTATGTCCCAAATGGGCTCTCAGAGATTAGAGTTAGGACTGCACCCCACAGAGGCACTTTGGCGTAGTGGTGCAGCTTAAGCATACTTCTGCAGATGTGTGTGACCGAGTCCTCTGTTTTTAACTAAGTTTAGAGACAGATTATAGGCTGGCCTGCAAGCTAACAGGGTTGAGTGCTGTGGCTCCTTTAAGACTTTTGGAGTCTTACTTGTATACTGAAGAGGTCTCTGTGGAAGCTACTTTAAGTTGATCTTCACATCGGCCTGTTCGGGGCTTTGCTCTGCCCGGGCTGCATCTGGTCACTGGGCTTTATCCGGTCTCTTGGGCTTCATTTGGTCACTGGGCCTATAACCTTTTGTAGAATGTGAGTGCTGGAGTCAAATCCAGATAGATATTTGTGTGTAACAGTAACTGGCTTTACAGGAACATGAGTGAAGTAAGAGAAGGTTACATGGTGGAAACCTAGACAGGGAAAATAAGTCATAGAGAGGAGCTTGATGTACAGGAAACACAACACAGCCAAAAAATGAAGAGACTACAACTAGATATATGTAACAGTGCCATCATCACCCAGCAAAATAGATGCAGATCACATACTAAGCTAAGTCTGTTGTATTTCCAACACGTGCAACCACCAACCACAGCACAGCATTTTACATGGGTCTGTACAAACACCAACCACAGCAAAACATGTTATAGGGGACCCTACAAGAATGAGGAGAGCAACAAATAGGTGACAAGAAGGTGAATAGGGCCATAGCTGGAGCTGCTGCTGCAAGGGAGATAAGTAATCCATGCTTTTTGCACACGCAAAGGCTGCATGACTCTGACAAATTTAGTTGTCAGGAGTACCCCTATATGAATGGTGTGGCCAGAACAAGTAGAGGCGATTGCTCATGGGCATCTGCCTTCCATTTCAATCCCTTGAAAATCAGCCAAGCAGTCTGAAACCCAAGTCATGTAGCAGTCACTTCTGCATTTTGATGACTCGCTCTTGGCCTTCCCCTAGCAGTGGAACAAATTGAACATGGGAGGGCTAGTGAACGCAGTCAACGGACCACCGCAGCACACTTATGATGATGACTAGAACAGGTGCTGATTGCTGCAGCTTTCTTCAGTGTGCAGACAGAGAAGGAGCACAGGTCCAAGGAATGGGTGGAAGATGATGCGCAGGATGATAAAAGCCATCCCGTTGACAAGTGCAGTTCAGAGGAAAATGGGGTTGCCACTGTGCCCCAGCCACACAGCAAAACAGAGAGTAGGGTGCAAATGCCCAGCAGCCAGCGCCTAGCCAGTAAGTTGGTTGCTACTACCCACCAAACAAAGGGACTGAGCAGACCAACACCAGCTCAAAAAGATTTCTTTAATGTGCAGACAACAAGAAACAGGTGGTTTGCAGGCTGTGCCATCATAACCTGAGGGGAGGCAACAATCTGCTTAACATGGAAACCACCTGCATGACGAGGCACAGAGGTGCACCTGTAATGAGGCCATGTGAGGCAGCCATCTCAGCAAACCAGTGCTAGGCAGAAATCTTAGCATGTATGCTGGTTCCTCTTCCTCTGTAAGCAGACCCTTAGTGGACAATCTTAAAGTGATACTGGCAGGCAAAGAGAATTGTTACACCATTGCGTCTGGCCACATTCTGTTTCTCTTCTGTTTTTAAATTGAAGAAGAAATGGCTGAGATATTGAGTTTTAACTTTTCACCTCATGATTTATTTTCTGAAAAAGTGAGATCTGTGATGCTTTATAATAATCTGCATAATGGGTGGGGTCTGGCATATTCCCAGAGTGCATAAGACACCCTGGTTGTGCTTCTCCCCTCTCTCCCTGGTGCTAAGTGACATTGTGGCCTAGAACAGCACCCCCAAACACACTCCCAAAGTGCATAGGCTCACTCTCAAAATGTATGCCCACACTCCAAAAGTGCATGGGCAAACCCCCAAAGTGCATGTGAGCACTCCTAAAAAGCATACCCGCACTCCCAAAATGCATGCGTGCACTCCATAAGTTCTGGGAGAAAGGGGAGGTGGGAAGGAGGTGGGGCAGCAGGCGCCATGCTGCTCTCTCCCTGCATCAGTCGGGGCAGAGAGGAGGAGCTAGGGCAGGGTAGGACTAGAGTGTCTTGGGCCCACCAGAGAAAATCTGGCATCCACCCTAAATCAACTGGCAGAATGTACAGCTGAAGCCTCCTCCCCCCAGCACTGTCACCCCCAGCACTCGCTGTCACCCCCCAACATACACTGTCACCCCCAGCACATGCTGTCACCCCCCAGCACACGCTGTCACCCCAGCACACACTGTCACCCCAGCACACACTGTCACCCCAGCACACACTGTCACCCCCAGCACACACTGTCACCCCCCAGCACACACTGTCACCCCCCGCACACACTGTCACCCCCCAGCACACACTGTCACCCCCAGCACACACTGTCACCCCCCAGCACACACTGTCACCCCAGCACACACTGTCACACCCAGCACACACTGTCACCTCAGCACACGCTGTCACTCCCAGCACACACTGCCTGCAGGCAGGTTTCTTTTCCCCCAGCTGTGTTGAGTGGTGGAGCAGGTCCCCCCACTGCTGGCTGGTGGGGAGGGTAGTTGTACACAGCAGGGGGAAAAGAATCATGCCCTCGGCGGATGCTGACATCCCCACCAAGCGGTGTGGGTTCTCCCCACTGCAGAGATGCCAACCCTGCAGACAAGCTTTCAGGGTGATGGGTGTGGCAGGGGTGTGGTTTAGGCGAATAGCTTATTTACAGGCTTTTTTAGATCAAATATTTTCATAATTCCATGAAAATACATTTATATTATGCAGGGCAGATATATAAAATCATACCTACCAACTTTTCAGGGTGAAAAAGAGAGGCATTTGTTAATTTAGCGTAGGGTGTAACAGTTACAACAATATAAACACTTTGAATAGGCGAATGAATAATTTATTGTTGCAGATCTGCATGTTACACCTCAAAGAGGGACAAATGAGAACAACGAGGGGTAGGGGGGCAGGGACTCAAAAGTGAGTCAGTCGCTCCAAATCTGGGACACTTGGGAGGTATGATAAATTTACTAAAATACATGAACTTTACATGCTGTGGCGCAAACAATTTTGCAGGCAAGGCCATTGCTGCCCCTAAAACCTATTCTTAGGAAGGGAAAAAGAAAGCAGGCACGTGGAAATAAGAGAAAGAATGGATGATGTCAAAAGAAGTTAAAGAATGTAAAAAAGGGATAAAGATGGTGAGAATGTTGGAAGGGAAGAAAGAATGATAGAGAGAATGTGATAATCAAGAAAAAAGTGAATGTGGAAAAGAATAGGAGAATGCAGGAAGTTGGAGATAGGGGAGACAGTGACAAAGTTGAATAAAGAATGACTGGAATAGAGATGGAGGTGTGTGTGTTCTTCTGCAGCACCCAGAAATTTGCTGGGGGGGGGGGGGGTCTCAGGAAGGCCACACACAACAGTAATACAAAGCAGCAGCAGCTTTAGCCCCTGTCCATTGTCAATTCCTCTCCTCTGCTGCAGCTTTCCATGGACTTCACTCCACAACCCTGGGAGAGAGCAGAAGTCTTCTGATGATGGGGGGGGGGGGGGGGGGGGGTAAGACCAGCAACTGCAATCTTAACATTTATAATGATTCCTTTCCCTATTTTTTAAAATGGCCCTTGGTGGGCATCTTAAAGCGGAACAAATTTGACTTTCCTGGGATTTGTTCCAGTCCCCCAATCCAGGATGCCCCGGTGTGTGAATCCCCCGAATGCTGCTTTTCAACAGTTCTCATTGATTATAATGGGGTGTGCATGATGCTGCATCCCCCCCCTATCCCAACAGGATGTGCACTCCTGTCCCAGCTTATCTGAATGCATGCGCACACCACCAGGAATGCAGGAGATGTGGCAGCTCCCCATTCACAACATTGAGAGACATTTGCCATATGACATAGTCATAGCAGATGGTTCTCATTGGACTAGAGCATGTGCTGTTAGTGAGGGGAAAGGTGAGTTTTTACAGGAACCCTGGGGGGGGTTAACACAACAAGGAAATCCTCATTCTAGGGCTGGGCCAGGCATGTTTTGTTCCGTTTTAACATGTATGCTGGTTCCTGTTCCTCTGTGGAAAAAAAAAAAACCTTGGCGGACAATCTGAACATGTTCGCTGGTTCCTCCCCCTCTGTAAAAAAACCCTTAACCTGTCTACTGTGTCCCTGACCTCTGTAAAAAGGCCCTTGGTGAGCAATCTCAACATGTATGCTGGGCCCTCCCACTCTTTTTTAAAACGTTCCTAGACCACAGTGGTTGACGCAGGGAAACCTTTAGGCTGTTATGGGATGCAAGGGCCCATATAGGCTGCTTTGGGGTGGGGGGTTCACTATGGGCGCTTCAATATTAGTATAGGTGCCTTGAGGAGGCATCCACAGCTATAACACATAAATATCTTAGCGCTCTGCCACCAATGAGCTCCTTAGATTTACAACAACCATGTTAAAGGCATTTTACACCACAGAAGCTCGGTCCCTCATTGCCTTCTACTGGGTTAAGCTAGGGTCAGGTTTGGTTTCCGAACTGAACTTTTCATTAAAATTCAGCCAAATCCATTGAACCATAACATCCACTGTGTAACTGTTATTGGGGTCATCTTTAAATTGTAATCCCAAGTATGTCTCGGTGTCAATTTATTAAAGCACATAGGTATGGTAACTGGTAAGAGAAAATGGGACTGCAGCATGGGGAGATGACAAGATAGTATCCCAGTGAACAGATACTCAACGGCAAACACAATAGGTGAAAGCATCAGCTTGTTTTATTGATGCAGGGTTATTAAAAGAAATGTTTAATACTTCCATCCACATCATGGTCAAAGACACAGTTCACAGGCCAAATAAACTTGCATTGCTTTGTAGAAAACCAACACAGGCACACTTGCTTCATAAGGAATGTCTCAGAACTAGTCTTTCATTTGTGTCATTCAGGCAAAAGGATAAAAGGTCTTATTCAAAAACTACAGTCTCAGTAGCACAAGGTTGGTGGGTTTTAGCTTAAATGGGCTTATGGAAACTTTACTCAAGAGCTGCCTGGACAAACCCTTTACATGTTAAGTTCACAGAGTTAAAATTTCTTCAGTAGCATGTATATGAAGGTTCTCAATCATCCAGATCATGGTATATCTGAAGGAGATATCTGTACTTACTGCATTCTTTAATGTACCAGTCATCTGACTCGATTCAGAATGTAGTAATGTTCAAATTTCAATGCAAAAAATGTAATGCATTTTCCGGGTTCTCAACCACAGAAGTAATTAGGCATTTAGGGGACCCAAGTCCCAAGACCCGTGGCATAGGGGACAAAATTAAAACTCACCATACTTTATATTTGTGGGGCTCATTTTGGATTCCATAAGAAGGTGCTCAAAACATTGTATTCAACACTGGTTTCAGTATACTGCTTTCAAAAGTAATTGTAAACAGGCTGATTTTGAATAGATAAAGAAAGGAGGTAATATGCAACTAATCTATGATGCCAGTAATTAAATACATTTAGATAACACAATGAGGAACCTAAAAAATGTTATTAGCATTCATAAGGCAAGTCATTCTAATATTGATAACAATTGAAAAGAAAAAAAACTATCTTTAATAACGTTGCCTAATTTACTTGGCCGTGGGCATCTAAATCTGGCATTGAGATTATATGAACTGGAACCACCTAGCCATCCGTGTATCAGATAAACTTAATTAGATTCTTTGCTCTTGAAAAAGAGCAGCAACATACGAGAGACAAGTATGAAACAATTTCTAACTTAAGGCTAAAATACCTTAATATAGGTAAATAAAAAAGGGAATAGTTGATTTAGGTATCTTTAAAGCAGAACAAACCCCCCCCTTCATCCATTAAAACTCACCTCTCCTCGGTACAATGGTGCATGCTCTCATTCAACCAGAGACTTTGCTGTGTATATATCTTTCTGCAAAGGGCTCCGACTGAATTCAATGGGGAGCATGTGCTGCCGCTTCCCCCTTATCCCTGGCCGCAGTACCTGCTCTCCATTGAAAACAATTAGAGGTGTTTGCTGAAAGGTTTGGACAAGAGCCTGCACATGGGTAAAGGTGAGTCACTACACACACCCTGGGGGGTTTTACACAGAGGAGCATCCTGATTTAGAAAAGCAGGGGGAAAGCCAGCGGCTGTCCCTGGAATCTTTTAGATTCCAGGCTGGCCGCTGGTGGATATTGTTCTACTTCAAGCACTTTTTGGCTTGCCTTTACTTATAAATGAGGAATTTAAGGTCTTTTCTTGATATTCAAACATAAATGGACCATAAAGATGAAGCAGAAGTGTCAGAAAAGAAAATGTTAATGATATCTGTGGGCAATGCAAAGGGACCTTATTGCTAACAATTTTTAAACATGGATGAAAGATGAACGGGCCATTTCAGAAAACTAAATAAAAAATTCTTGCTGATTCGTGGTAACAATTTTTTTCCCAGAAACATCCGAAAAGTAAAAAAAAAAATGCCTACTTTATCTTTTACTGTAAGTGCTGGAAAATATCCTCATTGTCCTTTGGGTCTCCCCTGGCTCCGATGCCGGCAGCACCTCTCACAATGCCATCCCAGAGTCCACAGGTGCACTGTGATATCAGGCTGGCAACCCTTACTAGGTAATCCCAGCGATGGGGGTGTGCCAGAATTTCTGAGTATGGTCCCATTATTATCCTGTGGTACCGAACGGCCTAAGCAAGAAAGACCTCTGTCTCCCTGTATGTTAATGTAATCAGCTGCCAGACACCATCCAAAGATGGACCGTGCCAGGTCAAGAAGACATCACTAATGAAGCCAGTAAAATAATAATGATTTCTTCTAGCAATGAATGCATTAAAAATGTGTTTTGGTTCAGATGGCATCTCAGGTAAGGTCCTAAAGGCCTGCATGGGTCAGCTTGAATCAGTATTCATCAATATTTTCAGTCTATCTCTGATAATGTACATTCTATCATTCCTAAGTGCTTCAAATATTCCATTATTATTTCTGTTCAGTAATAAGTACAGCCTATCATCAGTTGTGATGAAATGCTATGAAAGGCTTATCATCACAATGCTCCCAGATACCGTATACACACTTCAGTTTGCATATTGCACCAATCAGTCAACTCATGATGCCATAAATCATCTGCTGCATTCCCACATCTGGACTACAGGAGGGCCAACTACATAAAATTGATGTTTGTTTATTATAACTCAGCATTTAACTTTAGGATTCTATTTAAACTTATCATCTAGCTACAAAGCCGACCATAAGCACATCAGGAATGTACTTATGGGGGCTATTCATCAAGGGATAGCGCCAGGTAGTACCTCGTAGCGACAGGCAGCGTCTGGTGAACGTTGTACGCAAAACCACATTTATGAAAGCGAATCTGGTGAGTGACTCGAACAGCGCCATGTAGCATCCAAAGTATTATTACAGGTGGCTCAGCGTATAGCGACAGTATTACCTGTCGCTACCTGTCGCTCTCCCATACATTTTTATGGATGTCCTTTTCTTCTGTTTAAACAGGGTTTTTTTTTTTTAGTTTTTTTTTTCTCTCAAATAATTGTGTCACCTCTCCTGGCCTAGAAAAAGTCATTTTTGAAAACTTCTTTGTTTTTTGATTTTTTTTATGCAGAATTGTATTTACAGGTCTGGCACTAAATTGTTAATGTCACATTGTTCTAACAATGTAATTCCATGTATTTTCTATTTGTTACTGGTGGATATGTGTTCAAAAACAGACTTTAATCACACAGTGTCTGGCGCTTTGTGCTATGTGTATATCTTTGATAAGCGCACTGAGCTGGCGCTACCTTTCGCTTCCTGCAGTGCTGTACTGGTGTTACAGGGCCCAACATACATCACATTCATCAATGCCGGCCAGGTTACTAGAGCAACCGAGACACTCTGTTACAGCGCCCGATACCCGTTTACGGCGTCTACTAGTGGTCGCTCTAAGAGCCGATATACAGACGCTCATCTGCCGATACCTAGTGTTAGTATTGAATCTGCCTCCACGTGAATGTACACGTGATGATGTGACCTCCTCCATCTTCTTTGTCCATTTTACAGACACTATTGAAGTAGGCATGCTTATGAGAAGTACTACAGGAAGATGTTAAAGGCCTTGAGAACTAGTTTCTGGAGAAATATTTTCTCCTCAATAGTGTTGATCCAGTTGGAACTGTGATGCAGCATGGTATCCAGGAAGTATGGGAGTAACAGCTCTGGGGAACGGGCTTTCCTAGCTAGAATGCACTGTAGTGTAGAGCATTCAGCATTGGATGTCCCCTCACTATTGATTAAAGTTTTGAGTGTTCCTCTTTAAAATGATTCTGCAGGCAAAAGTAATTGTTACACCATTACACTGGACTACATTTGGGACTATCCTAAACTGTTTTCCATTTTTAAATTGGAGCCGGAATGGCCGGGATATCAGGGTTTACAGGCTAAGCCAATGACATTCTCCTTTTCATCCTATCCCCCCAATCAGCTCAGCAGAGGGGGACAGGATTACTGGTCCCTCCGCCTCCTTCCGCCCCTCCCTCCACCTTCTCCTCCACCACCAGATTCATCACAATGCTGATCATTATGCAGCATTACAGAAACAGCCCACTTCCACTTTTTTCAGAAGAGAAATCATTAATTGAACCTGTAAACTTCAATATCTCTGCAATTTATTCTTCAATTTAAAAACTGAAAACATTTTTGCATAGTGCCAAATGTAGCCCAACACAATGTTGCAATTACCTTTGCCTGGTGGTTAATGTAACACCAAATATTTTACCTGAAGTAAAATATTGATTCCTAGGGCTTGTATATCCAATTTCATGTATATATATAAATGTACTGTATATAGATTTGTAGAGCAGTTTGGGAAGCTAAAGTTTAGTAACAACTAATGCTTACTTGCTCATAAAAAGAGGGTAGTTTCATTTGTTGATAAAACAGGCAATAATAATTGGTTTCAATGGGAAGTATCCTTACTATTTATCATGTATCTTTTTTAAATTAATGCTGGCAATTCTCTTTGTATTTTTTTATTTTGTCTCTAAACAACTTCAATATCAAAATTCAAGCATAGAGGTCTGAGGTTAGCATATCTTTGTTTCACATAAATTTGAAGTTGAAAACATTACAGCCATACTGATATAATTTCAATGTAAAAGACTGGAGAAGGGCTACTATACAGGACTTTGGAGGGGCATCCCATTAATGGATTCCCCACGGGCAGGCTGATTCATTATTAGCACCAGGTAACAGCAGATGAGCGTCTGTACTGCGGCGCTAAGAGCGACCGCTAGTTGTCCCTCGGCCATGAGTCGCTATAACAGAGCGCCTCAGTCGCTATAGTAACAGTAGTATAGTAGTATAGTAAATTCAAAACTATAAAATGTTTTTATTAATTTAAAAAAGGCCCAACATGAGCCAAAAAGTAAAGTGCCACACAGCGGCAACCCTTATTCCCCCCACCCTGTTGCTGATTCTTGTCCAGCAGCATTTTCCGCATCCTTTGGACGTACTGTCACAGTTTGCATTGCTCCTGTGTGCAAGCTGTTGGAAAGAAAATACAAAATTAAGTACCACAGCTCAAAATATACAGTATATACCTATGAAAGTGAAAAAAATAGTAAGTGTACAGATTATTCATTCACACTATTATAACCCTTAAATGACAGGCAAGTTTGGAGAAATAATAGATGCCTAAATAATCAAACCTGTCCCTCCATTCTATATTATCCACCCTAGTCTCACATCATAAACTACCTAAACTAACCAAATAAGGCCTACTTGACCAGCGGAAGAATGTACTTCATGTATTGGTCAATTACTTCTCAGCCAATTTGATATAAAATCATTCACCTATCAAAGTTAATTAATGATTGTATATATTAATTAGTGAATGGGGAATTACAATAGTAGCAGGGATAAAAACCCACCATATAAACAACTGCTGCCTTTATCAGGTAGGGTCAAGTAACATTAGCAGGGCCACCAAACTAGCATGCTTACATTCAATTATGAGTGATGATTGCAAAAAGAGGGTCTTCTTGTATGATAGTAAACAGCAGACTGCCACTAACGTGTGTACATGGTCATGGACACAGACATATGCCTGTTTACAAGGTTATAGTAAGAAATCACAGTACTCACCATCGCAGCTGTGGCTTGGGCCCATGCTGCTAGAGGGTCCCGGAGCTGGGGAGAATTAGGACAGGGTCCGTCTGTGTGGAAACAGAAGCAATCATAAGAGCAAAGTGGGGCCTCGCTTAACCGGAGGCCCCCACACTGCTGTGTAGGGTGACCCTCTAGTCTTCTTTCACTGGAAGGTTATTTTGATACAAGAGTGCTTTTTGACCATATTAATGCAAAATACACCTTGGTCTATGTGTACTGTTTTAAATCCATTTGCACATCAATTCCATAAAAAAATATATGAAATTGTTTTCTTTATGGTGGGTGATCATGTTTTTTTTTGTAAAGCAACCTTTTACTTCAGGGGTCAGGCCAATTATTTGGTGAAACAATTTGGGTTTGATTTAAAACCTGCATCTAAAACGCTATTTAAATTTAACACACAAGAATTTCACAAACAAAACAAAAGGAGACGTGCCAGAGTCGGTTCACGTGCCCGCCGGCAACCAATTGGAGGACCACATTTAGCCTGAGGTGTGAGTTTCAGGTTAGAATTTAGGGTTTTGCAGGGGAGGGGGGCATTGCGCGTTGGGGGTCCAGCAATCTGGATGCCCCCCTGAGCCTGTCACTATGCGGAGCCGTACCTGTTCCCTAGGGAACGGTGTGGGACTGCTTTAAGGGGTTATCTTTAAATAAAGTAGAGCTGGCCATCAGATGAATATTGTTCCTTTCTAATCAAACCAAACTTTTGAATTCTGGTT
Organism: Gastrophryne carolinensis; assembly: GCA_027917425.1. NCBI lineage: Eukaryota > Metazoa > Chordata > Amphibia > Anura > Microhylidae > Gastrophryne > Gastrophryne carolinensis. The sequence continues at coordinate 127,276,524 of CM051238.1, forward strand.
GCATATAACTTTACAATAAGAATATTTTTATTACAAAGGCATAAGATTCTCACTCAAATATGATATAGTGATAATTACAGTAACCTTAAAAACTATTGTTGTATAAATGTGTTTAGTACATATAGTAACACATTCAAAGCATGATCATATGGAATTTGACTGAAAATTGTAATAAAGCATTACTTTAAAAAGAAAACCTGTGATTCCTACTATTAAATTCCAGGCCAGATTCCTAGCTAGACCCTTGCCACATTTCTAGCCAAATCTCATGTCATTTATTTACATTTTTAGATTGAAATAAATTCCTATATAATGATGCTATGTTGTAAATTAATTTGTACCACATATGGTGATGATTGGATAATGGTGTGGGCATTGGATCAGGGGAAAGGTGGGGTCACCTGGCAATCGTCTCTGAATGGGGTGATAGCCGCTTACTGCCAGGATGCCTCAGAGACAGGGAATCATCCTGTAGTGGCCAAAAGCAAAGTCACCCAATAATTTGAATTGGGTCTTGTTTCTCTCTGGGAAATGTGGGATGCACCGCTGTGTATATTCCCTGGGTCCACTGTAAACACACTGTGCCACTCAGCCAATAAGCGCTCTTGCTCGAGTCTGCGTTGTGGAAGCAGAAGGAAGGTGAGTGAAACGGGGGAAACGTGAAATTCCTGCGTGTTGTTTCTCTTTAAGTGAATTAATGTTGTGACTGCAATGCTAAATAAATGACAATAATATAAACTACGTTTGCAAAGGAATTGGATTGATCTGTAATTATATGACAAGTTATATTTTACAAACTTGTCCCACCAGAGGGAGCTATTTGAGCACTTGTTCTTGAAAATGAGATTTATTGCGGATAAAGGGCTTGATTCAACAAACATAGAAAAAAAATCATTTTGGTTGGAAAATTGGATTGCGTGCGAAAAACAAGTATCTTCGATTGACTCAACAAAGCTGACCAATTAAATTCATGCAGTCGAATAGGCTTGAAAATGTGGGTAACAAATGTAAGTTTCCATATGAAAATAGCTTTAGTAAGTGAAAATTTCAGAAAAATCATCTCAAATTTTCCAGCTAAAATCCGTAAATATCTGAAAGCGTTTCTGGTGCTGAGAAGTCTTTACCACAAATGGTGCATTAGTTTCCTAAATTTCACACAGCTTCAGAATGATCAGATGACATCCTCATGTAATATATCTCAGATGACAATTGCTTTTTAATGCACTTGTGCAACTAGTCTTTTTGTTATGAAGGATCACATGTAATGCTAGGTATGCATTTAGTAATAGGTCAAGGCAATTAGACTTTTCTTTTGCTTTATGTGTTTTGCCATTCATCCCACTCAGAGCCAGATTAAGTGTGGTGGAGGCCCCTGGGCACAAAATCTGGCGGAGGCCCCAAATACAGTATTTTTTTTTCCTTTTAAAATAAAAGTCCAGCCAAGTAACTGATTGCAGTTGTCTGGCACCTGCCTACTTAATGGTGCGACAGATCGAGTCCCTTGTGCCACCTTTGTGCGGGTGCGTGCTGCTCAGGAACTCCGGATTTGCAGTTCTGGGCGGGGGGGGTAGTGTAGTCACCCAGCTGGTCCAGTGGAAAACAGTTCCACCCATCACCCATCACTGTAGCGTTGCTGATGGCGGGTTTGCTGCTCTAGACTCCTGCCCTGTAGTGGCTTTGGCTTTCCCTGGCAGTGGGGGCCCTTACTCCCGCGGCCCGTCAGACCAAAGACTGAAAAGCCTCCTGGACCAGACAAAGACGAGTTACAAGTGGTGTTCCACAAGGTTCTGTCCTGGGCTCCATTCGTTTTAATATGTTTGTAAGTGACATAGGAGAAGGCTTGGTAGGAAAAGTTTTCCTGTTTGCTGATGATACAAAGGCTAGTAATAGGGTGGACACTCCTGGAGGTGTCTGCAACTTTAAAAATGATAAATCTTTACTGGATAATGGTCAAAACTGTGGAAACTAAAGTTTAATGTCTCTAAATACAAAATCCTGCACCTGTTAGCCAGAACCTCGGAGGAGAAAGATTTAGGGATACTGATTACTGAAAGCTGCAAGATGAGTGGACAGTGTAGCCAGGCAGTAGGTAAAGCGAGCAGTGTGCTCAGCTGCATAGCTTGAGGCATCACCAGTGGGAAGGGGGAGGTTGGGATGCCGCTGTATAGAGCCCTGGTGAGGCCACAGCTAGAATTCTGTGTGCAGTTCTGGAGACCTTACCTGCAAAAAGACAAAATGGTAGAAGGTCTTAAACTTATCAGGAATGACTTAAAGAACTTAATTTGTACAATCTGGAGGTTCAGGAGGAAAGTGTTTTTAAGAAGAAACTTAATGATAGAACAAGAAGGCCCAACCTGAAGCTAGTCAGAGGGAAGATCAGGAGCAAGGTTAGAAAATATTATTTTACAGACAGAGTAGTAGACGCTGGGACAAACTTCCAGCAGAGGTAGTTGAAACATCGACAGTCACTGAATTTAAAAATCCCTAGGATAAGCCTCCATCTATCCTAAGATAAAGAATACCTACAGTATACACATAACGGCAGACAAGATGGACCAGATGGTCACCTTCTGCCATCAACCTTTTATGTTTCTATGACCATAACCCAAACCCAAAAGGCAAGTGGTAGAGGCCTCGGGGCACGTGCCCCTTGCACCTCTCTCCGAATGATGAATTGTGACATGTGTTGTCTTGTGAAGTAAAAAAAAAAAAAACATTTTTCCTGAGGTGTTGTCTTAAATTTTTTATTAAAACAGTAATTAAAAAATGTAAACTTAACTAATGGATTGACTGAACTTACTGTTTTCTTTTGCTCCACATGTTTTATTATTCATCCCACTGGATGAATTAAACACTGCCTAAAAAAAATGCTATTGCAATGGCATAGATTTATTCCTGCAAACATACTACAGTTAACTTTTTATTTATTTATTTTTATCTTTTCATATTAAAATGAAAACAAATCATGGCCTCTTGCTCCAAATTACCAGGCAAGATTATTTTCCCTAGACCATTTTGTGCAGTGCAATCGCCCTGGTGTTTCCCTCGATTTGCAGACTTCTAGCCCTTGCAACCCTTATTTTACAGCAATTCTGACAATTCATATGAACTCGTGGAACCCAAAATTCAAAGGTTCCACTCATCACTACAAGTAAGCAAGGTAATGGCCATTACATCTCTTTAATTTCCCACTGGGTTAATATACTGGTGGCTGGGCCTGAGGCAGGAAGCACTTCGACGCATATACTTCCACCACCCAGGATTGCCACACATCACTCGAAGCCTCCTGTTGCCTCCTCCACCCACTCCCGCTTCCTCCTTATCAGTCAGTGAAGCATATGTGCCACTAGAGATGAGCGAACTTTTGAAAAATTCAATTCGACTGATTCGCCGAATTTTCCGACAAAAATCGCTTCGACCCGAATTTATTTGCGACGAATCGCTATTAAAAATGGCTATTTCTGAGCTTCCTAGAGCCTCAATAGGGTTGAAACCATTCTGCCTTGCTGTAACACACATAGGATGCGTGCTGGGTTACTGAAATAATACTGTAAATAATTAGGACATGCAGATCAGAGGCATCGCTATTAGAATCGCAGAGCGGCACAATTACAGAGAGTTGAGGTGGCATCACTATGGGGGGCCCCTATATTGCCTGAAAAACACACCCTGGCAGCAGCAGGAGCCCAAATATTGCCTGAAACACATCCTGGAGTTGGCAGCAGGAGCCCACAAATTGGCTGAATGACACCCTGGAGTTGCAAGCAGCAGCAGCAGGAACCCACACATAGCTTGAAAGAGACACTGGAGTTGGCAGCAGGAGCCCAAAAATTGGATGAATCACACCCTGGATTTGCAAGCAGCAGCAGCAGCCCAAACATTGCTTTAAAGAGACACTGGAGTTGGCAGCAGCAGGAGCCCAAAAATTGACTGACACACCCTGGAGTTGGCAGCAGCAGCAGCAGGAACCTAGAAATTGGCTGGAAGGCACCCTGAAGTTGGCAGCAGCAGGAGCACATACATTAGCTGGAAGGCACACCCTGGAGTTGGCAGCAGCATAAGCAGGAGCCCAAACATTGCTTGAAAGACACCCTGGAGTTGGCAGCAGCAGCAGGAGGCCAAAAATTGGCTGAGAGAGACACTGGAGTTGGCAGCAGGAGCACAAAAATTGGATGAATCACATCCTGGAGTTGCAAGCAGCAGCCCAAACATAGCTTGAAAGAGACACTGGAGTTGGCAGCAGGAGCCCAAAAATTGGATGAATCACACCCTGGAGTTGCAAGCAGCAGCCCAAACATAGCTTGAAAGACACACTGGAGTTGGCAGCAGGAGCCCAAAAATTGGATGAATCACACCCTGGAGTTGCAAGCAGCAGCAGCAGCCCAAACATTGCTTTAAAGAGACACTTGAGTTGGCAGCAGCAGGAGCCCAAAAATTGATTGACACACCCTGGAGTTGGCAGCAGCAGCAGGAACCTAGAAATTGGCTGGAAGGCACCCTGAAGTTGGCAGCAGCAGGAGCACATACATTAGCTGGAAGGCACACCCTGGAGTTGGCAGCAGCATAAGCAGGAGCCCAAACATTGCTTGAAAGACACCCTGGAGTTGGCAGCAGCAGGAGGCCAAAAATTGGCTGAGAAAGACACTGGAGTTGGCAGCAGGAGCCCAGAAATTGGATGAATCACACCCTGGAGTTGCAAGCAGCAGCAGCAGCAGCCCAAACATAGCTTGAAAGAGACACTGGAGTTGGCAGCAGGAGCCCAAAAATTGGATGAATCACACCCTGGAGTTGCAAGCAGCAGCCCAAACATAGCTTGAAAGACACACTGGAGTTGACAGCAGGAGCCCAAAAATTGGATGAATCACACCCTGGAGTTGCAAGCAGCAGCAGCAGCCCAAACATTGCTCTAAAGAGACACTGGAGTTGGCAGCAGCAGGAGCCCAACAATTGACTGACACACCCTGGAGTTGGCAGCAGCAGCAGCAGGAACCTATAAATTGGCTGGAAGGCACCCTGAAGTTGGCAGCAGCAGGAGCACATACATTAGCTGGAAGGCACACCCTGGAGTTGGCAGCAGCATAAGCAGGAGCCCAAACATTGCTTGAAAGACACCCTGGAGTTGGCAGCAGCAGCAGCAGGAGGCCAAAAATTGGCTGAGAGAGACACTGGAGTTGGCAGCAGGAGCCCAAAAATTGGATGAATCACACCCTGGAGTTGCAAGAAGCAGCAGAAGCCCGAACATTACTTTAAAGAGACACTGGAGTTGGCTTCAGGAGCCCAAAAATTGGATGAATCACACCCTGGAGTTGCAAGCAGCAGCAGCAGCAGCCCAAACATAGCTTGAAAGAGACACTGGAGTTGGCAGCAGGAGCCCAAAAATTGGATGAATCACACCCTGGAGTTGCAAGCAGCAGCCCAAAAATAGCTTGAAAGACACACTGGAGTTGGCAGCAGGAGCCCAAACATTGGCTGAAAGAGACACTGGAGTTGGCAGCAGCAGGAGCCCAAAAATTGACTGACACACCCTGGAGTTGGCAGCAACAGCAGCAGGAACCTAGAAATTGGCTGGAAGGCACCCTGAAGTTGGCAGCAGCAGGAGCACATACATTAGCTGGAAGGCACACCCTGGAGTTGGCAGCAGAATAAGCAGGAGCCCAAACATTGCTTGAAAGACACCCTGGAGTTGACAGCAGCAGCAGGAGGCCAAAAATTGGCTGAGAGAGACACTGGAGTTGGCAGCAGGAGCCCAAAAATCGGATGAATCACACCCTGGAGTTGCAAGCAGCAGCAGCAGCAGGAGCCCAACATTGGCTAAAAGAGACACTGGAGTTGGCAGCAGGAGCCCAAAAATTGGATGAATCACACCCTGGAGTTGCAAGCAGCAGCAGGAGCCCAACATTGGCTGAAAGAGACACTGGAGTTGGCAGCAGGAGCCCAAAAATTGGATGAATCACACCCTGGAGTTGCAAGCAGCAGGAGCCTAAACATAGCTTGAAAGACACACTGGAGTTGGCTTCAGGAGCCCAAAAACTGGATGAATCACACCCTGGAGTTGCAAGCAGCAGCAGCAGGAGCCCAACATTGGTTAAAAGGCACACCCTGAAGTTGGCATCAGCAGGAGGCCAAAAATTGGTTGGAAGGCACACCCTGAAGTTGGCATCAGCAGGAGCCCCAAAATTGGCCTAAAGACATAAATATATTTTGCACCATTTGGAAAGTGTAAAACGTTGCACCATGCTGAATCTAGTCGCATGCATCAGGCATTGGTGGGTGGAAATCCTGGCTGATCCATCCCTGATTCATTTTGACAAAGGTGAGTCTCTCCACATTTTTAGTTGACAGATGAGTTCTCCTCGCCGTAACTATGGCCCCCGCCGCACTAAACATCCGCTCAGATGGCACGCTACTTGTCGGGCAGGACAGCTTTTCCAGGGCAAACTCTGCTAGTTGCGGCCACGAGCCAAGTTTGGCTGCCCAGAAGTCCAGCGGATCCTCAAGGTGTGTTGGCATGGTCATGTCAAGGTATGACATGACCTGATGGTTCAGGTCCTGCTCCAGGTCTTCCTGCTGCTCATGAGTAGCCTCACTATGCGGGTGTAGAAAGCTACTCATTAGCGACTGAAGACTGAGGCTGCTGCTGATGGAGCTGCTGCTGCTGCTCCTGCCAACCCCCCCAGCAGCCATGGCAGTGGAAGGTGAGCGCAGAGGTCCCCTCGAGTCAGACCTGCGAGAGTATGGACCATGGCGCAGATAGGCATCAGCCAACTGCCTACGTAGAATGTCTTTGTAGTAGTTCAGTTTGTCCTCCCTCTCGGCGGGTTTAAAAAATGCCCCCATTTTGTGCTGGAAGCGAGGGTCCAATAAGGTGGACAGCCAGAAGTCATCCCGCCGACAAATGGAAACAATTCTGGGGTCACTACGCAAGCACGTGAGCATGCTTCCTGCCATTTGCGCAAGTGACTCGGATGGACTACCTGTCTCCATCTCCACTGCATACTGCCAGGGTGTGTCCGGGTCCTCTGTCTCGCCTTCCTCAAAACCCTCTAGCTCCTCTGGCTGCTCCTGCTCCTCCTCTCCTGTCCGCTGACTAGATAAACCAGCCATTTCGCCAAGCCTAAACTGTGCTTCACTGTGCCCCTCCTCCTCCTCTTCCTCCTCCTCCAGTTCAGCTCCAACGGGGTTCATGTGGCCGTAAGATGTAGACGCCATGTCTCCAGTGCCCTGACCAGCCATGGTTTCCAACATGTGCTGTAGTACATGAAGCAGTGGAATCACGTCGTTCATCCCGTAATCCTGCCGACTGACAAATAAAGTGGCTTCCTCAAAGGGCCTGAGCAAACGGCAGGTGTCGCATATGAGCTGCCACTGGTTGACGTTGAAGTTACACAGGGGAGTCCCCTTATCCGCTTGGATCATCAGGAAATCCGTGATGGCTTTTCTCTGTTCATATAATCGGTCCAACATGTGAAGGGTAGAATTCCAATGGGTGGAAACATCGCAAATCAGACTATGTTGGGGGATACCGTTCTGACGCTGTAGCTCAAGAAGGGTGTGTTTGGCAGTGTATGAGTGGCTGAAGTGCATGCAAAGTTTCCTTGAAGTTGTTAGGATGTCTTGCATATGAGGGGAACACTTCAGAAACCGCTTGACAACCAGATTGAAGACGTGAGCCATGCAGGGGGCATGGGTCAGCCTTCCTTGGCGCAGCGCAGACAAAATGTTCTTCCCATTGTCGGTAACCATGATTCCCATTTTAAGTTTTCTTGGAGTAAGCCATGTTTGGATTTCCTGATGAATAAATTTAAGCAGTTCCTCCCCTGTGTGACTCCGTTCAACAAGACAAACCATGTGAAGCACTGCGTGACACCTCCGTGCCCTGCACACATGGTAGACTGGAGGGGCACTGAGACTTGAGCCTACAGTGGAGGGTGAGGAGATGGCGGAGGATGAGGAGGCCGAGTCGCACAGTGTCACAGGCCCAATGGGCAGGGAGCGCGGAGGCCGAAGTGGCGTGACCTGTCCAAGTTGCTGCTGCTGCTGCTGCAAAGGGACCACATTCACCCAGTGGGCCGTAAACGACATGTACTGTCCCTGACCGTAGTTACAGCTCCAGACGTCGGCACTGCCATGCAATTTGCTACACACCGACAGGCTCAAGGACTGGCCCACCTTCTGTTCAACAAAAGTGTGCAGCGCTGGTACTGCCTTCTTGGCAAAGAAATGACGGCTTGGGACTCTCCACCTCGGCTCGGCACAAGCCATCAGTTCTCTGAAAGGTGCAGAGTCCACCACCTGAAAAGGGAGCGACTGCAGCACCAGCAACTTGGACAGGAGCACATTCAGCTTTTGCGCCGTAGGATGAGTGGGCGCATACTGCTGTCTCTTGGACATGGCTTCGCTGATGGATTGCTGGCGGGATGCATGACTTGGAGGAGGAGGAGCAGGAGCGACAGAGGATGGGTATGACGCACAGCTGCCTTCGGCTGAGGTGCTGGAGCCTTGGCTGGCAGAAATTGGGAGCGGCGTGCCACTTGGTGAGGAAGCAGACTGGACCACCCCTTGGGAGCCTCGGTTCTCCCAGTTCGCTTTATGGTGACGCATCATATGTTGACGCAGGGCCGTGGTGCCAACATTTGGGCCCTGGCCACGCTTCACCTTCTGCCTACATATCTTGCATGTGGCCATGTTACCCTCCTGCGGAGGCTTCAGGAAAAACTGCCACACTGCCGAGTAGCTACTTTTCCCACCAACAGGCCTCACTTATTCGCTGCTATTGTCGCCAACTCCAGGAACCCCTGCTCCACTACCTCCCGATAAGGTAGCCTGCCATGCAGCAGGTGCTCTACCCCGGCCCCGTTTGGCTCCAGGCTTTACAATTGTGCCCTCATGCTGACTGCCAACCATGCTGCTAACACCTTGCTGCCTGAGCTGCTGACTCCGGGGCAACCTGCTCCCCTCTTCTCCTGACGATGACGATGAAGCCCCTTCATCACCCGGCTCCCAAGTGCGATCGGCTTCATCATCATCACCGAGTTGTGGCTGTACGTCACTGATGTTCTCGGTTTCCTCAACAGTGTCTGGCGCAGAAGCTGGAAATCTCGCAACACCCACGACACTGTCCACATCACTATTTGTCTGCCGAGCTAAAGAAGCCACCTTCATTTCATGGCTGGGCAGTAGCTGCTGACTGTCCTCTATCTGATCATCCTCCTCACTAAAGAGTGGAGCTGAACCCAAAGCATAGGATAAGTCGCTGGGGGAGGGAACGGTGTAGGTCAGAGGCAATGGGGGACAGCTCTCGGGGCATGCCAACTCAGGGTTGTGTCAGAGGAACCTACCGACCCTAGACTGGGGGTCTCAGACGTAACTTGTGATGATGTTGATGAGCGCGTTAACCAATCTACCATGGCAGATGCGTTACTGGTGGAGACACGACCGCTAGCAGATACTGGCAGATCAGGTCTCTCACCATGACTCCTGCTGCCACTCGCCCCTAGTCTGCTGCGACCTCTGCCTGCTGAATCTTGGCCTCTGCCACTCCTCTTTAAACATCCTGGCACTTGTCTGCCTGACATTTTTATGTATTTGCTTATTTAGTATAAACAGATAGGGTGCAAGGTGCAGCTTTGGGGTGCCCTGCGGCCTGGTTTATTGAAAGCAGTCAAAAACAAGTGCAAACTGAAGTAGCTTAATAAAGCAGCTGATGCTGATCAACGCTTATGTTGTATAACAGATAGGGTGCAAGGTGCAGCTTTGGGGTGCCCTGCAGCCTGGTTTATTGAAAACAGTCAAAAACAAGTGCAAACTGAAGTAGCTAAATGAAGCTGATGCTGATCAACGCTTATGTTGTATAACAGATAGGGTGCAAGGTGCAGCTTTGGGGTGCCCTGCAGCCTGGTTTATTGAAAGCAGTCAAAAACAAGTGCAAACTGAAGTAGATTAATAAAGCAGCTGATGCTGATCAACGCTTATGTTGTATAACAGATAGGGTGCAAGGTGCAGCTTTGGGGTGCCCTGCGGCCTGGTTAATTGAAAGCAGTCAAAAAGGAAGTGCAAACTGAAGTAGCTTAATAAAGCAGCTGATGCTGATCAACGCTTATGTTGTATAACAGGTAGGGTGCAAGGTGCAGCTTTGGGGTGCCCTGCGGCCTGGTTTATTGAAAACAGTCAAAAACAAGTGCAAACTGAAGTAGCTTAATGAAGCTGATGCTGATCAACGCTTATGTTGTATAACAGATAGGGTGCAAGGTGCAGCTTTGGGGTGCCCTGCGGCCTGGTTAATTGAAAGCAGTCAAAAAGGAAGTGCAAACTGAAGTAGCTTAATAAAGCAGCTGATGCTGATCAACGCTTATGTTGTATAACAGATAGGGTGCAAGGTACAGCTTTGGGGTGCCCTGCGGCCTGGTTTATTGAAAGCAGTCAAAAACAAGTGCAAACTGAAGTACCTTAATAAAGCAGCTGATGCTGATCAACGCTCATGTTGTATAACAGATAGGGTGCAAGGTGCAGCTTTGGGGTGCCCTGCGGCCTGGTTTATTGAAAACAGTCAAAAACAAGTGCAAACTGAAGTAGCTTAATGAAGCTGATGCTGATCAACGCTTATGTTGTATAACAGATAGGGTGAAAGGTGCAGCTTTGGGGTGCCCTGCGGCCTGGTTAATTGAAAGCAGTCAAAAAGGAAGTGCAAACTGAAGTAGCTTAATAAAGCAGCTGATGCTGATCAACGCTTATGTTGTATAACAGATAGGGTGCAAGGTGCAGCTTTGGGGTACCTTGCGGCCTGGTTTATTGAAAGCAGTCAAAAACAAGTGCAAACTGAAGTAGCTTAATAAAGCAGCTGATGCTGATCAACGCTTATGTTGTATAACAGATAGGGTGCAAGGTGCAGCTTTGGGGTGCCCTGCGGCCTGGTTAATTGAAAGCAGTCAAAAAGGAAGTGCAAACTGAAGTAGCTTAATAAAGCAGCTGATGCTGATCAACGCTTATGTTGTATAACAGATAGGGTGCAAGGTGCAGCTTTGGGGTGCCCTGCGGCCTGGTTTATTGAAAGCAGTCAGAAACAAGTGCAAACTGAAGTAGCTTAATAAAGCAACTGATGCTGATCAACGCTTATGTTGTATAACAGATAGGGTGCAAGGTGCAGCTTTGGGGTGCCCTGCGGCCTGGTTTATTAAAAGCAGTCAAAAACAAGTGCAAACTGAAGTAGCTTAATGAAGCTGATGCTGATCAACGCTTATGTTGTATAACAGATAGGGTGCAAGGTGCAGCTTTGGGGTGCCCTGCGGCCTGGTTTATTAAAAGCAGTCAAAAACAAGTGCAAACTGAAGTAGCTTAACGAAGCTGATGCTGATCAACGCTTATGTTGTATAACAGATAGGGTTAAAATTGCATGTGCCTTGGGATGCCCGTGTGGCCTGGTATATTTTAAGCTGAACAGAAACTTTTAACACTAATCCAAGTATGAGAAATGCTTTTGTTTAACAAATAGGGTTAAAATAGCATGTGCCTTGGGATGCCAGTGTGGCGTAATGTATTTTAAGCTGAACAGAAACTTTTAACACTAATCCAAGTATGAGAAATGCTTTTGTTTAACAGATAGGGTTAAATAGCATGTGCCTTGGGATGCCAGTGTGGCGTAAAGTATTTTAAGCTGAGCAGAGAGTATTAACAATAATCCAAGTATGAGAAATGCTTTTGTTTAACAGATAGGGTTAAATAGCATGTGCCTTGGGATGCCAGTGTGGCGTAATGTATTTTAAGCTGAACAAAAAGTATTAACAATAATCCAAGCATGAGAAATGCTTTTGTTTAACAGATAGGGTTAAAATAGCATGTGCCTTGGGATGCCAGTGTGGCCTAATGTATTTTAAGCTGAACAAAAAGTATTAACAATAATTCAAGTATGAGAAATGCTTTTGTTTAACAGATAGGGTTAAAATAGCATGTGCCTTGGGATGCCAGTGTGGCGTAATGTATTTTAAGCTGAGCAAAAAGTATTAACAATAATCCAAGTATGAGAAATGCTTTTGTTTAACAGATAGGGTTAAAATAGCATGTGCCTTGGGATGCCAGTGTGGCCTAATGTATTTTAAGCTGAACAAAAAGTATTAACAATAATCCAAGTATGAGAAATGCTTTTGTTTAACAGATAGGGTTAAATAGCATGTGCCTTGGGATGCCAGTGTGGCGTAATGTATTTTAAGCTGAACAAAAAGTATTAACAATAATCCAAGTATGAGAAAGGCTTTTGTTTAACAGATAGGGTTAAAATAGCATGTGCCTTGGGATGTCAGTGTGGCGTAATATATTTTAAGATGAGCAAAAAGTATTAACAATAATCCAAGTATGAGAAATGCTTTTGTTTAACAGATAGGGTTAAATAGCATGTGCCTTGGGATGCCAGTGTGGCGTAATATATTTTAAGCTGAACAAAAAGTATTAACAATAATCCAAGTATGAGAAATGCTTTTGTTTAACAGATAGGGTTAAATAGCATGTGCCTTGGGATGCCAGTGTGGCGTAATGTATTTTAAGCTGAACAAAAAGTATTAACAATAATCCAAGTATGAGAAATGCTTTTGTTTAACAGATATGTTTAAAATAGCATGTGCCTTGGGATGCCAGTGTGGCCTAATGTATTTTAAGCTGAACAAAAAGTATTAACAATAATTCAAGTATGAGAAATGCTTTTGTTTAACAGATAGGGTTAAAATAGCATGTGCCTTGGGATGCCAGTGTGGCGTAATGTATTTTAAGCTGAGCAAAAAGTATTAACAATAATCCAAGTATGAGAAATGCTTTTGTTTAACAGATAGGGTTAAAATAGCATGTGCCTTGGGATGCCAGTGTGGCCTAATGTATTTTAAGCTGAACAAAAAGTATTAACAATAATCCAAGTATGAGAAATGCTTTTGTTTAACAGATAGGGTTAAATAGCATGTGCCTTGGGATGCCAGTGTGGCGTAATGTATTTTAAGCTGAACAAAAAGTATTAACAATAATCCAAGTATGAGAAATGCTTTTGTTTAACAGATATGTTTAAAATAGCATGTGCCTTGGGATGCCAGTGTGGCCTAATGTATTTTAAGCTGAACAAAAAGTATTAACAATAATTCAAGTATGAGAAATGCTTTTGTTTAACAGATAGGGTTAAATAGCATGTGCTTTGGGATGCCAGTGTGGCGTAATATATTTTAAGCTGAACAAAAAGTATTAACAATAATCCAAGTATGAGAAATGCTTTTGTTTAACAGATAGGGTTAAATAGCATGTGCCTTGGGATGCCAGTGTGGCCTAATGTATTTTAAGCTGAACAAAAAGTATTAACAATAATCCAAGTATTAGAAATGCTTTTGTTTAACAGATAGGGTTAAAATAGCATGTGCCTTGGGATGCCAGTGTGGTCTAATGTATTTTAAGCTGAACAAAATATATTAACAATATTCCAAGTATAAGAAATGCTTTTGTTTAACAGATAGGGTTAAATAGCACGTGCCTTGGGATGCCAGTGTGGCATAATGTATTTTAAGGTGAACAAAAAGTATTAACACTAACCCAAGTATGAGAAATGCTTTTGCTTAACAGATAGGGTTAAATAGCATGTGCCTTGGGATGCCAGTGTGGCGTAAAGTATTTTAAGCTGAGCAGAGAGTATTAACAATAATCCAAGTATGAGAAATGCTTTTGTTTAACAGATAGGGTTAAATATCATGTGCCTTGGGATGCCAGTGTGGCGTAATGTATTTTAAGCTGAACAAAAAGTATTAACAATAATCCAAGTATGAGAAATGCTTTTGTTTAACAGATAGGGTTAAAATAGCATGTGCCTTGGGATGCCAGTGTGGCCTAATGTATTTTAAGATGAACAAAAAGTATTAACAATAATTCAAGTATGAGAAATGCTTTTGTTTAACAGATAGGGTTAAAATAGCATGTGCCTTGGGATGCCAGTGTGGCCTAATGTATTTTAAGCTGAGCAAAAATTATTAACAATAATCCAAGTATGAGAAATGCTTTTGTTTTACAGATAGGGTTAAATAGCATGTGCCTTGGGATGCCAGTGTGGCGTAATGTATTTTAAGCTGAACAAAAAGTATTAACAATAATCCAAGTATGAGAAACGCTTTTGTTTAACAGATAGGGTTAAAATAGCATGTGCCTTGGGATGCCAGTGTGGCGTAATGTATTTTAAGCTGAGCAAAAAGTATTAACAATAATCCAAGTATGAGAAATGCTTTTGTTTAACAGATAGGGTTAAATAGCATGTGCCTTGGGATGCCAGTGTGGCGTAATGTATATTAAGCTGAGCAAAAAGAATTAACAATAATCCAAGTATGAGAAATGCTTTTGTTTAACAGATAGGGTTAAAATAGCATGTGCCTTGGGATGCCAGTGTGGCGTAATGTATTTTAAGCTGAACAAAAAGTATTAATAATAATCCAAGTATGAGAAATGCTTTTGTTTAACAGATAGGGTTAAATAGCATGTGCCTTGGGATGCCAGTGTGGCGTAATGTATTTTAAGCTGAACAAAAAGTATTAACACTAATCCAAGTATGAGAAATGCTTTTGCTTAACAGATAGGGTTAAATAGCATGTGCCTTGGGATGCCAGTGTGGTGTAATGTATTTTAAGCTGAGCAGAAACTTTTAACACTAATCCAATTATGAGAAATGCTTTTGTTTAACAGATAGGGTTAAAATAGCGTTCAGGGCTAAATAGCAGAAAGGGTTAAATAGCATGTGCATTGCATGCACAGTGTGCAGCTGTTTTTTAACCAAACCAAATATATTAACAGTAACCCAGTAATTATGAAATATGAATCATAGCCAGCACTAGGCACCCTGTCAATGTGACTTGTATGCTGCTGGATTGTTCTGGTTTTAAACCTTTTTATCTTATTTTATCTTTCCCTAGCTCTGTCTACCACTCTAAATCTCCCTAACTATCTGTCTCTCTCTTTACCTATCTGTAATTCTCCCTACCTATCTGTAAATCTCCCTACCTATCACTAACTGTCTGTTCCTGTCTGCAGCAAGCAACCACCGCTGTCTCATGAATGCAAGTCTGAAATGCGCACAAGCAAGATGGCCGCCACTTTATATAGTGCTGTGACATCACCGGGGCTCCTGGCTGCTGATAGGCTGCATGTGACCTTCCCATGATACCTTGCCCAAGGGGATATGTCCGGACATGTGCTTCCACCATTTTAGAATGCCTGTAATTGAAATAAATGGAGTTTAAAGGAAAACTTCGATCGATCGAATCGCGGGGAAATTCGGATTCGTTCAGAATTGAATTTTTCATGAAATTCGGAACGAATCTGGGTTTGTCCTGATCGATTCGCTCATCCCTATGTGCCACCATTTTAAGCACAGTCATGGGGAAACGGCAGCAGGCCATGCTGAAAGTCATCTGTCTGGGCAGAAAGACGACACACCACCCACGAGTTGTGGACTGGCATCCAGGAGCAGAAAGAAGAGTAGTTGCTGTGGTTGAACCTTAAGCAGGACAAGGTGGTGTGCGACAGAGTGCGGATCCTAGTTGCAGCCTTGGGCAGAACCAGGTTGATGCACGTCCCTTGCCTGGTGCATGTGCTCAACATGGTGGTGCAAAGCTTCCTGGCCAATTATCCAGACATGCAAGAGCTGCTGCATAAAGTGAATGCCATGTTTGCACACTTTTGGCATTCACACCCTGCTACTGCTCACCTATCTGCATTGCCTTCCCAGCTATCTCCCTTATATGTGGTTTCCCAACCAGGTGTTAAGGGTGTGTGAGCAGCAGCAGGCAATAGTGGAGTTCCAGCTACAAAATTCCCAGGTGAGGTGAAGTGCAGACCAACAGCCCTTCACAACCAATGAGTGGACATTTGTGGCATGCTCCAGTGTTTCCAGTATGCCACCAATATGGTCTGTGCCGATGATGTCATCGTCATTGCTACCATCCCCATCCTTTACCTGCTAGAAAAACAGTTCAGGCCATGAAGGAGGATATGATGGTGGCATAGGAGGAAGCAGAGGAGGGAGGCACATTTACTCAGGTGTCAAGCCAGTACACACATGGCTCACAGGGTGTGCCGAATCAACAGCAACCAGGTACTCCACTGCCCAGCCAGCAGAGGAGGATTGTGGGGAGGACTTTTCCTTAGATGGTACCCAGAGCAGCTCGAGGGCATCACTCGAGCATGGCTAGGGGGGTGAGGAGGAAGGGAAAGAAGAGACACCTTTCACTGAGAACATCTTCTTCTTGATTCAGGCAGCCTGGTGCACAAAGGCCACTACATGCTCCAGTGCCTGCAGAGGGGGCGCGGAGTTCCCACATAGTCACCAGTGCCGATTACTGGTCACTCTGCTGGATCCCCACTAGAAGGATAAAATCACCTCCTTGATTCCAGTACTGGAGCGTGATAGAAACATGAGTACAAATGCATGCTGGTGGAGGCTTTACTGACAGACTTCTCATCTGACATTGAGGGCATAATGGCCGCACAAGTCCGAGAACATTGCCAATGCAGCAGGGGCACCAACACCACCTTAAAGGGAGCTCGTGCATGCCCACAATGTGGAACACCTTATTCAATTGTCCAACCCATCTACCACCATCGGATACAGCCCGTAGTACCAGGACGCAGACTTTGACTCACATGGTGGATGACTATCTGCTGATGTGTCTCTTGATACTGAGCGATGGGCCCTCCCTCCTTCAATTTCTGGATCACTAAATTGGACAGGTGGCCAGAGCTTAACCTCTATGCCTTAAAAGTGCTGGCCTGCCCTGCGGCAAGTGTCCTGGATCTCGGACACCTGTTTAAGGATTTTTTTTATTGTATTATTTTAATAGTTTTTAATTTATTATTTATTTATATTTATATATTTAATAACATAAAACGAAAAAAATATATATTTTAAGTACTCCCTACCCCATTTTGTACAGGGCAATCACCCTGTTATTACCCCTGTTTTGCAGCCCTCCTCCCCTTACTACTCCCATTTTACAACCATTTCTGTATTCCCAAGTTTGGGTCCCTATTGACTTCAGTTGGGTTCGGGTTCACTTTGAGTCCGGGTACACAAACTGAATATTCGCGCAGAGTTCGGTTGAACTTGCTGACCCAAACTTGATTTCAAAACAGTAACAGCAAACAAGAAAATAAAAAATAAACATCATTAGAAAAAAAATTAAATATTTGTTTTTTTGCTGGTCGGGGGGTCAAATCGAGGGGTTAGTGAGTAACACAAAAGGTACTAAAAATAATAACAGAAAACAAAAAAAAAATAAATACATAGACAAAATAAAAAAAGATATATATATATATATATATATATATATATATATATATATATATATATTTTTTTTTTTTTTTTTTACAGCCGTCAGAATTGGGTAATGGGGGGGGGGGCTTACCACAAGAAAGATACTCCAAATAATAAAAAAAAAAGAATTAAATAAATACAAATAAATAAATAATATTATTATTATTATTATTATTATTATTAATTAACAACATTAACATCAATAAATATATACATAAATATATGCAGACATAAATAAATATTAACATATTATAATATCAATAAATACATACACGTCAGGATCAGGGTTGCTAGTGGTAATGAAGAACTATAAATAGAAGCACACCTACAACTCTTGTATGATGCAAAAAGTAACAAAGCGATTTATTTTATACAAAAATGTACAAAAAATGGGCAGAAATTTAGGTCCACATGAAGGCAATATGGACACTGAGTATAAAGACACACAATCTATCTTAAGCCAATAAGTATACTATATACACTATTTACAAAAAATCAAAGAGCACACCGAGTACTGTACAGGTAGTTAATTCTGCTGTGAATATTTCTTTAAGCGTGAACAGCGTGAATTAACTACCTGTACAGTACTCGGTGTGCTCTTTGATTTTTTGTAAATAGTGTATATAGTATACTTATTGGCTTAAGATAGATTGTGTGTCTTTATACTCAGTGTCCATATTGCCTTCATGTGGACCTAAATTTCTGCCCATTTTTTGTACATTTTTGTATAAAATAAATCGCTTTGTTACTTTTTGCATCATACAAGAGTTGTAGGTGTGCTTCTATTTATAGTTCTTTATGGTATATCAGGGGGATATCACCCCTTTATATATGAATGCACCCACTGAGCTATAACATACCCAGGTATTTCTTTTGAGTGTGCTTACCAATGTATATTAAAATTGCTAGTGGTAATGACACACAGGTGAAATAACAAAGGGTTTTTTTTAACACAAAATCCAACATAAAGTCTTTTCAATTCAGAGTATAACAACAGATACAATAAATCCAGCAACATAATTGGTTTCCACTTATTCCAAAAATTCAATTTTTGTTGCGGCATGCAACGGGGAGGCCGATTCATTAACAGCGGCAGGTAGCGACAGTTGAGCGACTGTAGCTGCATTTTCAGAGCGCCCGCTAGTAGTCGCTGTTCTTGGCCGTTGTTCGGTAGTTGATAGCGACTCAGTCGGTTTGCCGTAATGTTGAATATTGGGTGAGGAGTCGCTATTTGACAGGTTCCGTGCTGTATGGGAGCGCATGATAGCGACTGGCCATAGCGACCGGCTCCCACCATATTCATTAACAAATCACGCTCAAAAAATTCTAGCGCTGTAAAATGCATGTTTAAACCCCAGAGCGCTGGCGGCGATGGGTTAAAAGTAGTTTTTTAACCCCCAAACAACCATATTTTTGGAAACCAAAAAAAACAAGTTTTTTTAAATAATTTTGTAATATGAATACATTAATATCAGACCTGTAATATCAATTCTGTACATTTTTTTTTATTTTTTTTACCTTAAAAAATTATTTAAAATGGCAGAAGTGGTCACAGAAATTAAAAAAAAAATTAATTAATTAAAAAATTAATTATGAATATTTAAAGATTGTTCCATTGAAATGCATTGGAGAGGTAGTGAGAGGTCATACCTGTCGCTGTTCAAGGTCGGACGCTGGCGCTGTGGGCTGAGGCTGGAATAATGATGAATGAGTGGCTATATGGTGCTATCTCAGTTGCTAAGCAGGATTGGCTTGATAAATGTGTGATTGTGGTGGGGAGCCGGCGTTCTCGTGGTGGAGCCTGTCATTACCGGCCGCTCACCGGTTGCTACCTGTCGCTATCCCTTGTTAAATAAGGGGCAAAGTCTCTCTCAGGCTCCACACTTGAGGCTGGCTGTCTCACCACACACCACACAACTTTACCACCACCAAAGCAGGCTTTTCTATCCACTGATGAACAAGGCCCAGCCACCTGTGCCGCTGAGACGGGGAGGCTGATTTATTAATAGCGACATGTAGCGACAGTTGAGCGACTGTAGCGGTATTTTCACAGCGCCCGCTAGTAGTCGCTGTGCTTGGCCATTGTTTGGTTGTTGACAGCGACTCAGTTGGTGTGGCGTAATGTTGAATACAAGGTTACGAGTCGCTATTTGACAGGTTCCCCGATGTATGGGTGCGCATGATAGCGACTGGTCAGAGCAACCGGCTTCCACCATATTCATGAAAAAATCACGCTAAAAAAATTCAAGCGCTGTGAAATGCATGTTTAAACCCCAGAGCGCTGGTAGCGATGTGTTAAAAGTAGTTTTTTAACCCCCAAACCACCATATTTTTGGAAACCATTTTTTAAATAATTTAGTAATATGAATACATTAATATCAGACCTGTAATATCAATTCTGTACAATTTTTTTTTTAATTTTTTTTCCCTTAAAAAATTATCTAAAATGGCAGAAGTGGTCACAGAATTTTTCACATTAAAAAAAAAAAAAAAAAAAAAAACATTAATAACAATTAATTATTAATATTTAAAGATTGTTCCATTGAAATGCATTGGAGCGTGCCAGGTAGCGAGAGGTCATATCTGTCGCTGTTCAAGGTCGGACGCTGGCGCTGTGGGCTGAGGCTGGAATAATGATGAATGAGTCGCAATATGGCACTATCTCAGTCGCTAAGCAGGATTGGCTTGATAAGTGTGTAATTGTGGTGGGGAGCAGGCGTTCTCAGGGCCCCTCATTAGCGGCCGCTCACCAGTCGCTACTTGTCGCTATTCCTTCATAAATAAGGGCCAAAGCAGGCAAACCCTGGTCTGAAGGGAGGGGAATGGCAGGTCCCACTACCAACCTTTCCTGTCATTCCATAGAATTCCAGGCCCCAGTAAAAATTTAAGAAAATGCTTCAGTTCTCTAAAGCACTAAGGCGAACAGTCTCCTGGATCTCTCATCTCACCCAGGCTAGAATTCTGGGAGAAATGTATACCCCCTCCAGAGTATAGCCCCCTACATGCCTACAATACATAAATATATACATAAATAAATATTAACATCAATACATATATAAATAAATAAATATATACATATATACATAAATAAATGAACTAAAATGTTACATTTTATACAGGTGTCAGAGGTCCGAGAGGGGAGGTCGTGGCGGTGGATGTGACTGTGTAAGCAGAAGAGATGGAGGAGGTGGATGTGGCAATGTAGGTGGAAGATTAGGGAGGTAGCAAACACTTTAACCCCTCACTTAGGTGACACAGTCACAGTCCCGTGCGATCCACACCTGGTTCATCTTAAGAAATGTAAGCATGTCCAGGTTGGCTGTGGCTAGGCGGATTCTTCTGTCGGTGATGACACCCTCTGCAGGGCTGAACACATGTTCTGATAGGGCACTTATTGCAGGGCAGACCAGAACCTCAAAGGCATAGAGGGCAAGCTCTGGACATGTGCCCAATTTAGAGACCCAAAAATTGAAAAGGGAGGAGCCATGGCTCTGTACCAAGGGATGCATCGACAGATACTCATCCAGGCTCACCCTCTTCTGCAAGGTGCTGCCGGTACCCTGCTGCATTGGAGACTTGCTCCTTTCGCTGGTGCAGGGCAAGGATGGCCTGGTGAGAAAAATAGTGGCGGTTGGGAATGGCATATTGTGGGACAGCAATCTCTATCAGATTTTTAAAACTGTCCATCTCCACCAGGCAGAATGGGAGCATTATAATGGCCAGCAATATGGAAATGCTTGCATTTAGGCCCAGGGCTCGTAGGTGAGATGAGCCCAATTTCTGTTTCCTGTCTAAGGTTTTCAGGATGAAAAGCTGAATGCTTCCTTGGGATGGTGTGGACAGGCTTGGTGATGGTGGTGGTGCTGCTGCTGGTGATGCAGGTGGTGGTCTCACATACTGCCTTTGGGGGGGGAGACAGGTGACCTTGTTGTTGGGGAGGTGGTGCTAGAAGCTGAGACAATTGAAGCAGCGGAGGGAGACCCAGGTGTCTCATTTGTTTCTGCCACTGCAGCTTGTGTTTTGTTTGCAGATGCCTGGTCATGCACGAGGTGCTGAGATTATCATCATTTATCCATCGCTTCAGGGACTGTTGGCACATAACCCGTGTCTTGTTATTTGTGCACTGCATGAAAAAAAATGCCACATTGGGGAGATACTGTGGTGGCCTTCAGTCCAAGTCAGGTCTTGGACTTTGTCATCACCTCTGGAATCCTCTTCCACCCATTCCTCCCTGCTAGTCTCCCTCTCAGCCTCAACATTGCAGAAAGCTACAGCAGTCAGCACTAGGGTTTCATCATCATCGAAGGTGTCCTGTGATGGTTCACTGGCTAAGTCCTTATCCTCCAGTATAAGCTGTTATGCATCTGGGTATCCTAGGTCTGCAACTGGGCAGGGGCAGGTGGAGAGCCCATGGTATTCCAGCTAGGAGGGTCCTTAGAAAGCATTAGTGACTTCATGACTTGTGGCTGGGACAACCTTGCTGATTTTAAGGGGAGTGAGGTGGAGGGCTCAGCACTCTCAGCAGAAGTGGAATTGGTGGAAAACAATCCTATGGAACTTGTAGCACTGTGTGCCATATAACAACAGTAAATTAGGCATACACAACTGCCTAAACTTGTTCCGGCCTCACCACTCGCTAGTAGTATAGGGAACTACTAATATATGCTCCAAACCCTGGCACCTGCTTGCACCAGAGAAAGATGTAACAGGCAAGGATGAAAGCCCTCTCACTGCAGTACTAGTTCCATTACCACCATCACTAGCAGCAGCACCACAGACTTGGCCCTGTCCCTTATTTGCTACTTTCTGCATTGTTGGACACCTGCAGTTACAGGGCCCAAAATGGAAAATTAAAAACAAATTAACAGGAAAATGACCCTTAAGTGGCCTGAGCCAAAAGAGCCTGATGTGGCCTGAACAAGTGGACACTTGTTAATAAACAGTGGCCTTAGCGCGTGAATACTCTACTAACACTGATGTGGCCTGACACCCAAGAGGCTTGAACTTGTGGTCAAAAGGCTCACGTGGCCTGAACAGGTGAACACTCCACTAACACTTGTTATTAAATAGCAGTGACCCTTAAGTGGTTTGAGCAAGTGTATATTCCCCTAACAATTGATATTAAACTGCAGTGGCAGCCAAGTGGTTTGACCAAGTATTTACTCCAATAACAATTGTTTTTTAACCCTTTGAGTGCCGGCCTACCGAGATTTTTTGTCACAATCTGTTGCCAGACGACTTTTCACGTTTTTGCGCTAGAAGGGTTAAACTGCAGTGACACCCAAGTGGTTTGACCAAGTACTCAATTACTATTGTAATTTAAAAAAAAGCCTCACATGGTCTGAACCAGTAAACACTACAAAATGTTTTTTTTCAAAAGAGCCTGACGTTGCCTGAACAAGTGTATACTCCACTAACAGCTGTTATTAATCCGCAGTGACATGCAAGTGGTCTGAGCAAGTGTATACTCCTTTTACAGTTGTTATTAAACTGCAGTGACTCTCAAGTAGTTTGAGCAATTTGTTATTGAACTGCAGTGACACCAAACAGCTCTGAGCAAGTATACACTCCGCTAACAATTGTTTTTAACCCTTCTAATGCCAGCTACGTAAAATATACCTAGCTGCCTTCTACCGTTAACTGCCAGCTGCCTACCTGGCTTTCATAGATCCCTTACCAGTTCACAAAGGGTTAAATGTAAACAGACACAGAGAAAATTTTTTTTATTATTTTATTTAATTTAATACTTACCTCCCAGTTTTCAGCCCTGATCACTTTGGCTTCTGCTTTCCTGCTGCTGCTGGAAGCCTTTTGTACCTGATGAGTGAATTGTAACAAACCCGGGGGGACCCCGTTTTATTTTTTGTAAATTGTAAGGGTTAAAACCCGAAGCTGGAAGTCTCCTCTGCTAGCTGCTAAAAAAAAAAAAAAACACTCACCTGCCCCTCTATCAATCCGGCCGGGTCTCCTTTTCACCTAGGGGGCCTCTGAATCCCCCCCCCCCCGGCTCTTCTGGCTTCAGTTTTTAACCCTTAAAATTTCCAAAATATATAAAATATGGGGTTCCCCTAGGCTTGTTACCATTCAATCATCAGATATAAAAGGCTTCCAGCAGAAGCAGAAGAGCAGAAGCCAAGGGGATCAGTTCAGGACACTGGGAGGTAAGTACTAAAATAAATAAAAATAATAACATATTTTTTTCTCTGTGTTTTTTACATTTAACCCTTTGTGAACTGGTAAGGGATCTAGGAGACCTCTATACCAGTTCACAAGGCTTAGGGGGCTGGCAAGTCACCTGCAGCTATTGGCTGACTTGCCATTAACCCTCTGGCCCCATTACCTGCCTCCCCAAAGCCCAGGTGGGGCAGAAGAGCTGAGGGCCATTTAGCCTGAGCAGGCTAGTAGCCTGCAGAGTGGGGTGTCACCAAGGCTGACACCTGTGTCCTGTTCTACAGGCCGCCATAGCTGGTCCCCTGGCTAGTTAAGCTGGGTAGAGGGGACCTTGTGCTATTATTTTATTTTTAAGGGTTTTTAACTCTTAACATTAAAAAATTGGGTCCCCCTGGGAAGGGGACGCTATGGCAGTTATTTTATTTAATCCTTTATAGTGTGGATAGTAGTTGTATTTTAATTGTAAATGCTATAAAGGGTTCATTTCAGTTTGATGGGTTTGCTGGGCAGGCATGGGGGGGCTACAGATACAAATGTGGTACTCTTGAAATCAGAGAAAATGGGGCTTTCACATTCGTTATGGTTTTCTTTAATGGAATACATTTTTATTAAAAACAAATGAGACAATTTAAGAAAATATATATTTTTATTAAAAATATTTAAAAAGCTGTGGAAAAATTACAAACAAGACATTTCATGTTAAAGTCTAAACTCTACTGTAAAATATTGCTAAACCAAATTTAATATATATATATATATATATATATATATATATATATATAAAAGTATGCCTAAACACTCACAAGTGTAAATAAAATCAGCGCTTCAAATAAAATCAGTAGCTTTCACCGCACCATCGGCATACACGATTTCCTCAACATCCACGATAGAATAATGAAAACTCCTGCCCATCGATGATAACTGAATCCTCCCAATCGTCCAGAACTTCTGTCACAGTCAAAATATAAACGAATGTTCTGTGCTTTCTCTCAAAATTCTCAATTACCCTTCAGGAGACGACCTAATGTGCCTTTAACTCCAATTTCTTCATAAACATCCCGAGAAACTGCTGCACTCAAGACCACCACCAGGGACAATCCAGCAATCTGGATAATGACTGCTGCTTACCGACAGTACCTCAGGATGATACTGATTTTATTTGAAGCATTGATTTACACTTGTAAGTGTTTAAGCATACTTTTATATATATATATATATAAATATATATATATATATTTATATATTGCACTAGTCTGCTTTCTATGCTTTCTTTACATGCTAATATTCTTATGGGGTTTAAAATATATCCCCATTGTGAACAGCCTTTGAGCATTTAAAGTAATAGCTACTTTCGGCATTGACTCACTACCCGCGGAGCCTTAAAGGAACAACTACTGGATGATAAGCCTGGGATTAAGTTGATAAGCTTGTCATCAGGACTCGACCTTACATTATATGCTGTCTCCTTATTGTTGTCCGGTAAGAGTTTGAGCTATCCGGTGGTGGGAATACACCAACAATTCTGATGCATGCACTTCGGGATGCTGTAATTCTGATGTCCTATGCTTGAAGCTGAAATATTCTTTGATAAAGCTCTGTGTTTTATTATTATTTTATAATTAAGATTGGGACTTTTGTACACAGGGTTGATTCAGAGAGACAAAAAAAAACTTTTGTTTTTGTGTCGATCTGTTTATTTTTTGAAATTTTCCCGCTCCCGTATGAGTGTACGAGCGATTCTATGCATGCATTGCAAGCCTTCTGTAAAGTCTTCGTCCGTTCATATGCCAACGAGAATGTCACTTTCCAGCTTTCATTTTCCGTTTTTTTTTCTCATGTTACAACATCGGCTTTCGTTTTTGCCCTTTTTCCATCGTCTCCTCCCACAAATCCTTTACGTTTCCCGTTAGATTCTGTTTACCTTTTACAAGAAATAATCGTCCAGACGAAAATCCTTACGATCTTACGCCTGCGCACTACAAACTTAACTCATTAAAGTGCTCGCCTACATATTTGGTTCACTCACTTGTGCTACAATGCTTAGCTAAATCACCTTGCGGTTAGGTTCTTCTAAAACTTACCCAAATCACTTCACAGGCATGTTCTTCTTCTATTTCTCACTCCTCAAACGTACCCAAATCACTTCGCGGTTAGCTTCTTCTTCCATTTCTCACCCCTAAAACTTACCCAAATCACTTCACGGTCCTGTTCTTCTTCTATTTCTCACCCCTAAAACTTACCCAAATCATTTCGCGGTTAGCTTCTTCTTCCATTTCTCACCCCTAAAACTTACCCAAATCACTTCGCGTTCATGTTCTTCTTCTATTTCTCACCCCTAAAACTTATCCAAATCACTTCGCGGTCATGTTCTTCTTCCATTTCTCACCCCTAAAACTTACCCAAATCACTTCGCGGTCATTTTCTTCTTCCATTTCTCACCCCTAAAACTTACCCAAATCACTTCGCGTTCATGTTCTTCTTCTATTTCTCACCCCTAAAACTTATCCAAATCACTTCGCGGTCATGTTCTTCTTCCATTTCTCACCCCTAAAACTTACCCAAATCACTTTGCGGTCATGTTCTTCTTCTTCTATTTCTCACCCCTAAAACTTACCCAATCACTTCGTGGTTAGCTTCTTCTTCCATTTCTCACCCCTAAAACTTACCCAAATCACTTTGCGGTCATGTTCTTCTATTTCTCACCCCTAAAACTTACCCAAATCAAATAAATATTTCTTGGCCCATTCGTTTTGTGTTAATGTATTTGGAAAATAAAATGACACTGAAACAGTTTTTGGTTTTTTTTTGTTTTAATACAAAATGCCATTTGTTTATGGCTTTTTAAAAAAAAAATTGCAGTAAAATGTATAAATTTTTTTTTTAAAGAAAATATAAAATTTTTAAATTTTTAAAATTTTTAAAAATATTAAAAATCAAAACTATATACAAAGCAATGGCAGTACCCAGAACATTAGTCTTCTTCTGTGGTCCCCAATGAGTCACGCAGCTCCTGCATGTCGGCCACCAACTGAAGGACCCTTTCACTCATTGCTGCCACTCTGACATGTGTGGTCCCTGTATAAAAAACAAACAAACATTATTTGTTGGCAAATACATGTTTCTCAGCTGTGGATGTAATGTTTTTTTAGGTGGCAAGCTAATTCATGACGCCATATGTCATTATGCTAAGTAATTAATCTAAGGAAGAGGGCATATGTCATTATGCTAAGTAATTAATCTAAGGAAGAGGGCATACGTCATTATGCTAAGTAATTTACCTAAGGAAGAGGGCATATGTCATTATGCTAATGCCATTTGCTATGGCTTTAGGTATCTTGGTGATCATGTCAAGTACCACATACTCAAAAGAATGACATTACAACTTACTTCATTGGTCGCCAACGTCTGCGTCGGGGACCACCCTGGGTTCTGGGACCTGCCACTTCTGGGAAGTTGAGGCTGTAGAGACATGTCAAAAAGGGTCACTTCTAATGTCTGAGTCAATAGTAAGCAAATGACAATTTGAATGTGTGTGTGACATCACCCACCTTCTCCATGTGCCTCCTGGGCCTGATCTGCTGCAGACTCTTCCAAAGATCCTTCACCCGCTACATATTCAGCTAGAAAAAGATATTAAGGGAATCAGCTTTTGTTTAAATAGCATGTATGTATTTGCGGTTACATTGAGAGTCACATACCCGAGGCTAAGGGCTCCGTCGCTTGGTACGACTCCCTGCCCACGCCGTGACACCCCTTCTCTGTTGAGAGGTCCAGGGGCTGGTCGGAGGCCCCTACAGAGGAGGGGTAGGACCGTCGCCCTGGAGATCCACCACCTTCACTTGGTGGTGCAGATTCATGCAGCACTGGCCGGCCTGTGCGCCTCCGGGTGCGTCGTATTCAGTACTCCATTTTCAGCACTAGAAAAGAAAAGCATTTATAAATAAAGGCCTACCTTCTGTATTAGTTACATCTAGCATGCAATCACTGTGTACTTACTTGGGAAATGGAGCCCGAAAAATCGCCGCACCCGGGGCATGTGGAGCCGTTTCAGGTCCGACCAATGCTGCATGATCTGCGTGTGGGTGAAGGTGGTGTCCGTCTCGTGCTGGATCTTGGAAACGATCTTCAAAAAATGAAATCTTGGAGGAGCTCACCAGACAGGTCAATGCAGCGGGCAAGGAGCTTAAAGATGTGGAGTAGATCCAGCGCAAAATTTCTGACCTGAAGTATGCAGCACGGAAGAAAGAAAATAAACGGCGCAATTACAGGTACATATTTGAGTTGTGCATTTGTCTGCTTCTTGTATTGTCAACAATATCCTAAATTTGCAAGCCTATATTTTTCAGCTTACAAATTGGCGGAGGCTTCCCCACAAAATTACAGTTTACCCGAGCTGAGGAGATGGTGCTGAGGTTGATACATCCCGTGGCATTAGAGGGCCACTCGGGGCGACGGGACATGGACATCCCTACTATTCCTGCAGGTTAGTAATGTTAGCGTGTATGTGAAATGTTTTAAACGTGTAAAATGAGGCTCACAGGGCATATATGAACACATGCCCCTAGGGAGTGGCTTGTAGGGGAGGTTACAGTTTTAGCAGGGTGTGTAATGTCTGCGGAATGTTCATTTTCAAATTTGCCAGCCCATACATGACCTTGAAGAGTATTTATGGTCACTATTAAAGTCTTAATATTAGCAAAGCACTGCCTGTTATGTGATTCTACTCAATCATATCCAACACTTCCTTCTTTGTCTTTAGGCCACTTGGGTTTTAGCTGTGCTTTGGTCTCAAATACTTGATCAGGGGTCAGGGAAAGGTCTACATATGAAGAATGCCCACCAGCATACTCCTAAGCCAAATGCTATTTGCAAGCTGAGTGTGGATCCCTAATGACCCTTTAGGGATGTGTGAAGCCTCATAACATGCAGTACATGCATGTTTGTATTATTTAAGGTGACCAATGTGTATGTACAGGATGAGCCATACATATAACAGATAATGACATTCATAGTGAAGATCACATTGGACTGTTGGGGGAGTTGCCATTCCGGCTTGCCCACGTGTTTTATTGTAGCATATGTAGTAATACAGATCATCAATGGATATTTGGGTGTTTACATGGCTTTTTATTTACAATACAGCCCAGCATCAACCCTCAGCAAGTGTGGAAGCCTCATCCAGTTTGACCACACCGTCAACTTCCATGCTGCCTAGGAGCCAGGAGCAGATATATACGGTAAGTGTATTTTGCTGAATCTGAATGCGACTAATTAGCATAACTAAGATATTTATGGACCAAACTGAACCTTTTTTTGCACATGTCCCAACAGACCCACACACTGATGGAGGAAATCTAGGAGATGGAGGAGGATGCCACCTTGATGGGAAGTTCACAACTGACCCCCCTGGAACATAATCTGCCACGGTCCCAACATGCTACTGCACCAAATCCTCTGCAGCAGAGTGAAGCTAAACGCATGCTGCCAGCCCATCGTGGGCAGCATGCAGAGACTGAGCCTACAGTCCCCAGTGGTAGCTCTGCTGCAGAGGATTTGCCGAGCACATCTGCGACTCTTGCTCGCCCTAGACGTCCAGCATCTGCAGGCGCTCAAACCCGGGGAATTGGGAGACGTAGTCAGCAACGTCGACCAGTTTCCCAGGGGAGGCGCGTGCTGATCCTGGAGTCAGCGTGGCACCATGAGAGGCGTTTCTTTCGCTAGGTGACTCAAAGAACCACAGAGCAGCTTAGTGCACAATTTGATACATTAAATAATACATTCACCCCCATGCTGACAGAATTTAGGACAAGCAACAGCCACATGGCCACCTTAACTAATAATTTGACAGTCATGCTCGAGGAAGTTAGAAATAGCAATAGACTCATGTTGGAACAGTGGCAGATTCTGAATGCCACACATGCCCAGGTGATGGGCCATCCCCAAGGCCCACCACCAGGGTTTTATGGGCAACACCCATTTTAACAGCTATTTGCCCTGGATCTGCTCCACATCTTTCCTCTACATCCCCACTGTATTGACCTGTCTGGTGAGCGCTACAAATATAGCCTTTTTTACGGCTTTGCTTGTATGATTTGGATTTTCACCCATATAGCTCATTAGAGTGCTGAGATACCCCACTAGCCAATGCCTGAGATAAAGCCTCACCGAACCTGTCACTCAAGCTGCCACGCTGCAGGCTTTGGCCTAATGAAATTGTGTCTGGCTCATCATGTTTCTAGGCATGATTGGGGGACATTCTGGGCTGGCAAACTACTACTTTGAACCCTGGCAAACATTGGACTGGACTTGCATTTGGACTGGGGGTTATTGTTTGGGTGGGCCACTGACTTACAGGCGTGGGTGTGGCATAGGTATGGCTGCTTTCCACCTGTGCTTGTGGCAAATATGGCCAAGCAGGAGAGGGTGTGTATGTGGCCCTATGTAATACTGGCCAAAGATTTGCATGCAAATGGTTGCTCCCTATGTATGTATATGTTATTTGGCCTGGAGTGCGTTACTTTACAACTCCTGGATGTGACCAAATGCTAGGTGCCATGAGTCTGCACCAATGTATATTTCTGTTGCACTATGTATATACATGAAATCTGCGAGTGCCCTTCAACTAATAATTGACATATTTATATTAAATATATTGAATGGGCCTTTAGTTGTTGTGGACTAAGTTGATGCAATAATGTTTGGGTTATTTTGAGATTAGTGAAGGTTTTTGGAACAAACGTGAGAAAAAAATGAATGAGGCTCAGATCAAGTTTGAATATTTTAGCAATTCATTCATTACTATTTCTAAAAAATAAAATAACAATACCTTCACAAAGGTAAATGAGAGTCCAAAACAACAAATACATACAACAATCAAAAACAGAAAAAAAAATTAGGCTAAATGGGTCCTAATCAAATTTGCCCTCACAGCTTGCCCAGAGGCACGAGGTGTGCCACGGTAATTGGCATCAGGCTCCTGGCTGGGTGGAGAGGGGGGAAGATCCACATACCGGGGGACACGCTGCATTATGGCAAAGTTGTGTAGCACATAGCAGGCCAGTATTATATCAATCACCTTGTTGGGGTGATACTGGAGTGCCCCCCGGTATGGTCCAAACATTTGAACCTAGTTTTTAGGAGGCCAAAGGCCCTCTTCACAATGACCCGGGTTTTCGGTGGGCCCGATTGTAGGCGTCCTGGGCTGCATTCTGTGGCCGACGGACGGGCGTCATCAGCCAGGGAAGAAGCGGATAGCCAGAATCCCCTGAAAGAATTAGAAAATACTTACATTAATTACCCAATCCAACAAAAAATGTTGGGGACAAGCGGTCATTCCCCCTGACTAAGAAACTATCGTATATTTTTGCAACACCCTGTACATACAGATTGCTCACCTCAAAAAAGAGCCTAACACCATCTACTGCATGTTCTGAGCCTTTAAACATCCAAGATGGCGGATGAGGGCAAATCAGGCAGACTGCAAACGGGAATTGGGTTAGGACTGTGCTGCTCAGCATTCTTGGATGTCTTACCTTTTTAGGACCCCAGATCTGCTTTGTCTGAGCCAAGCACAGCTCCAACCCGCCCCCTGCACTTTATCCCGCTCTCCTCTACTCAGTAAGTGTCATGCTTCTGAGCAAAGATGGCGCAGACCCTATCATAAAGTCAAGAACAGAATTGCAGCCGAGTGTGGGGAAGAATAATAAGCAATTTACTAGAAAGTAGATACATATTTTATAGAAATGGTGGGAAATCATTTTGTAAGGGTTTGTGCTTTGCTAAAGATCATGGTTAAGGTCTGGTTTAACATGTCATCAAGGGGTAAAAACAGCCATAGGTTCAGACATGGGTCATCAACTATATTCATAGGCATACATTGAAAAGTGAATGACGGTATTTGCGTCAACTTACCAAGGAGCCATCCACCGGAGAATTCTCCAGACTCAAACCGATGGTACAATCCAGATCGTCGCAATATGTGCGCGTCATGGGATAAGCCTGGAAACCCGGGGCCACCACTGCTTGGACATTCAGGGAGTGGCCCATTTTGCGGTTCCAGGGAAAAAAGAAAAACAACAAAAATTAACAATGCTAGGTAAACTACTCAAACACTAACTCCTAACATCCTCCCAAAAACATGTTGGGCAATACAAATAACACTAAGTACCTAAGTATTTTTTAGCCCAAAAAGGATATGTATGTTGGATCAACTAAAGATTACCTTGACTAATTAAGGTCCACAAGAAAATGTTTGGCTTTGGCCGACATGAAAAACATTGATGAAGCTAAAGACGGGCAAATGTATCACATGAACAATTTACAAGGAGGGATTAATAGATATACAGTGTAAGCTATTTCACAGGGACAATTTACAAGGAGGGATTAATAGATATACAGTGTAGATAGATAGTTAAAATACAATTTATGTAAATTATATAAAAAAAATGACCGATTGAACTTACCTATAGATGTACTCGTCGGCTGCCAGAGGGACCAATGCAGCGTGGGTGCAATCAATGGAACCCATGACGTTGGGCATGTCGGTGATATTATAAAATGGCAGCTTAAGCACGTTCCAGGCTACCACGTCATCAGGAAAATAAATATTTTTCTGTCTAATGGTAGCCATGCCTTCCAAAAACTTGGATAGCTGGGAGATCCCCATGGAGAGGGCACCCAGCCTCTGGAACGAGCCGTTCGCCAAAAGTTGCAGGCAGCCAAGCATCTTGGTCATACCTGAAATTGCTTGCCCCTTCCTTGTGGTGCAGGCTAACCATGGCCGTCGGTCACTATTCAACTTATGGAGAGAAGGGCGATTAAGTCTGGTCAGCTCAACGTCATGCATGTCATCGATATGCATGCATCGCCAGTGCAGTCTGGCCTCGGCCCTGCTGATACATTCAATCCCCATTAGCTGGAGTTGGTGATGTTCCTCCACAAACGCACAAAACACGTTGATAGCAAGGTATCCAAGGTCAAAATGGTCCCGTAAGGGGATCGCAAATAAAACGGTTTTATAGGGCGGTGGTCCCTCGGCAATCAGCTCTCTGAATGAGATGCAAGCCCATACCAATAACGTAAGTTATCTGAAAGAACGCAAAATATCAGATTTAGATGGGAAAATGTTCAGAACTAACGCAAATGATCCGATTTACTTTCGTTCATCGAAAGCGCATATACGCATGAGCTCGAAAGAACGTACAAATGAAAATGCAATGAAAAAACCTACAAAAATGACAAACACACACAAAAACATACACAGACAGCTACGGAAGTCCAGACGAATGTGCTATATGGAGAAAAACATTTTTATAGTTGGATTAATTTAATTCTGTGTGCGCAGTGTTTTTTAGACTTCAAGGTGTTATATATTGCTTTCAGATATAGCTTGTTTTTTCTTGTTTGCATATTGATATTTTAGAAAAGTGTTTTTTTTTATTCTGCTTTTTTATACATTTTTTTTTAAGAATCCCTGTGCAACTGTGCAATTCTTCAAAGGATTACTTCTACAAAGATAAGCCCACCACAACAATCTGGGTACCCCTAGAAAGCTTAACATGTGAATATATGGTTTTGGGGGTATTCTAAATGTAAAGGGTTGTTTTATTTAAATAATTGCAAGATGCGCACTTTGTCTGCAAAGCTGAAATATATTAGCTGATATATTTACGCACATGCTTTACTTTGGGGTGTTTCCAGAAAACTGCATCCACATCTACAAGCCAAGTACACCTAGAAAGCTTGAGGTGTGTATGTCCAGAGAATTTATAGTTTCAAATGCAGAGGGTTGTATTTTATTTGGAAATCTCCTAAAGCGCTGTTTCAGTTTGGGAGAATCTCCTGGGCAGAAAAGAGTGTCTACCAATATATATATACAGTATATATATATATATATATATATATATGTGGTACTATTGTAACCAGGATATATATATATGGGGCTTTTATGTGCAATAAGATTTTATTGAAAAGCTTACATTTTTTTATTACAAAAAACACTACAAATTGTATAAAATGATGACAAATAAGATATTTCATGTTAAAGCCTAGAAAATATATAATTTTCTTGGGAAATCCCTTCAAAAACCACAGTTGAACATGTGTAGCGCAAAATAGTGAAAAAATGGTCTGGCAATAGAGGGTGACAAAAACTCTAGGCAGGCTGGCATTTAAAGGGTTAAACTGCAGTGACACCCAAGTGGTTTGAGCAAGTGGATACTCAATTACTATTTGTTACTGAACAAAAATTAGCCTCACATCACCTGAACTATTTTTTCTTCAAAGTGCCTGACATGGCCTGAACAAGTGTATACTCCACTAATCACTGTTATCAAACTACCAGCCCAAAGGGGGAAGCAGTAACAGAAGGACTGGTGTTGTCTAGAGATGAGCGAGTAGTGAAATATTCGAAATTTCGAATTTCGATTCGAATAGACCGCGTTACTCGACTACTCGACCGAATATCGAATCCCATTATAGTCTATGGGAAAAAAATGCTCGCCACTTGGAAATCTCAATTCGACCACTTGGAGGTCACCAAGTCCACCCTGAAACATCAGAAAATGATGCCAACACTGCTGGAATGCAACTGGGACAGCAGGAGAAGCATGTCTGGGTGCATATAACGCGCCCAAGTCGCACTATTACGCCACTATCACAGCCACTCAACAATACACTCCAAACACAATATAACTTCTACGTAAAGTGAGACAAGACAAGGAAACCTTCTTTCCTCTACATTGCCATGGACCCCAAGCCAAACTGTACAAAAAAGAAGAACAAAATTCTGCACCCCTTAAAATCACGTTGCCTAATGACAACCACAGATGGCATAGGCAAGGGGGAAAATAAATAGACCCCACCCCTAATTGTCATTGTGTGTGTGTGTGTGTGTGTGTGTGTGTGAGATGTGGTCAGACATGTCTTCTTGTGTCATTGTGTCACCCCAGCAGTAAGGGAAGCTTAAAGGAGGAGGTATGTTACAGTGTGTTACCCCAGCAGTAAGGGAAGCTTACAGGAGGAGGTTTGTTACAGTGTGTCACCCCAGCAGTCAGGGAAGCTTACAGGAGGAGGTTTGTTACAGTGTGTCACCCCAGCAGTCAGGGAAGCTTACAGGAGGAGGTTTGTTACAGTGTGTCACCCCAGCAGTAAGGGAAGCTTACAGGAGGAGGTTTGTTACAGTGTGTTACCCCAGCAGTAAGGGAAGCTTAAAGGAGGAGGTTTGTTACATTGTGTCACCCCAGCAGTCAGGGAAGCTTACAGGAGGAGGTTTGTTACATTGTGTCACCCCAGCAGTAAGGGAAGCTTACAGGAGGAGGTTTGTTACAGTGTGTCACCCCAGCAGTAAGGGAAGCTTACAGGAGGAGGTTTGTTACAGTGTGTCACCCCAGCAGTAAGGGAAGCTTACAGGAGGAGGTTTGTTACAGTGTGTCACCCCAGCAGTCAGGGAAGCTTACAGGAGGAGGTTTGTTACAGTGTGTCACCCCAGCAGTAAGGGAAGCTTACAGGAGGAGGTTTGTTACAGTGTGTCACCCCAGCAGTAAGGGAAGCTTACAGGAGGAGGTTTGTTACAGTGTGTTACCCCAGCAGTAAGGGAAGCTTAAAGGAGGAGGTTTGTTACATTGTGTCACCCCAGCAGTCAGGGAAGCTTACAGGAGGAGGTTTGTTACATTGTGTCACCCCAGCAGTAAGGGAAGCTTACAGGAGGAGGTTTGTTACAGTGTGTCACCCCAGCAGTAAGGGAAGCTTACAGGAGGAGGTTTGTTACAGTGTGTCACCCCAGCAGTCAGGGAAGCTTACAGGAGGAGGTTTGTTACAGTGTGTCACCCCAGCAGTAAGGGAAGCTTACAGGAGGAGGTTTGTTACAGTGTGTCACCCCAGCAGTAAGGGAAGCTTACAGGAGGAGGTTTGTTACAGTGTGTCACCCCAGCAGTAAGGGAAGCTTACAGGAGGAGGTTTGTTACAGTGTGTCACCCCAGCAGTAAGGGAAGCTTACAGGAGGTGGTTTGTTACAGTGTGTCACCCCAGCAGTCAGGGAAGCTTACAGGAGGAGGTTTGTTACAGTGTGTCACCCCAGCAGTAAGGGAAGCTTACAGGAGGAGGTTTGTTACAGTGTGTCACCCCAGCAGTAAGGGAAGCTTACAGGAGGAGGTTTGTTACAGTGTGTTACCCCAGCAGTAAGGGAAGCTTACAGGAGGAGGTTTGTTACAGTGTGTTACCCCAGCAGTAAGGGAAGCTTAAAGGAGGAGGTTTGTTACATTGTGTCACCCCAGCAGTCAGGGAAGCTTACAGGAGGAGGTTTGTTACAGTGTGTCACCCCAGCAGTCAGGGAAGCTTACAGGAGGAGGTTTGTTACAGTGTGTCACCCCAGCAGTAAGGGAAGCTTACAGGAGGAGGTTTGTTACAGTGTGTCACCCCAGCAGTAAGGGAAGCTTACAGGAGGAGGTTTGTTACAGTGTGTCACCCCAGCAGTCAGGGAAGCTTACAGGAGGAGGTTTGTTACAGTGTGTCACCCCAGCAGTAAGGGAAGCTTACAGGAGGAGGTTTGTTACAGTGTGTTACCCCAGCAGTAAGGGAAGCTTAAAGGAGGAGGTTTGTTACATTGTGTCACCCCAGCAGTCAGGGAAGCTTACAGGAGGAGGTTTGTTACATTGTGTCACCCCAGCAGTAAGGGAAGCTTACAGGAGGAGGTTTGTTACAGTGTGTCACCCCAGCAGTCAGGGAAGCTTACAGGAGGAGGTTTGTTACAGTGTGTCACCCCAGCAGTCAGGGAAGCTTACAGGAGGAGGTTTGTTACAGTGTGTTACCCCAGCAGTAAGGGAAGCTTACAGGAGGAGGTTTGTTACATTGTGTCACCCCAGCAGTAAGGGAAGCTCACAGGAGGAGGTTTGTTACATTGGTAGCTGGTATATATGGTGGTAAATGCGATATTCTGAGCTTCTGGGGCCCTGCCTGCCTACATATGGGCTATATACTGTTCAGCATAGTAGCCCTAATAAGGGCTCTCAATGACTCTCTTGTCTTC
This sequence comes from Gastrophryne carolinensis, assembly GCA_027917425.1. Lineage (NCBI taxonomy): Eukaryota > Metazoa > Chordata > Amphibia > Anura > Microhylidae > Gastrophryne > Gastrophryne carolinensis. The sequence goes on from CM051238.1 coordinate 127,313,033, forward strand.
TGGTAGCTTGTATATATGGTGGTAAATGCGATATTCTGAGCTTCTGGGGCCCTACCTGCCTACATATGAGCTATATACCGTTCAGCATAGTAGCCCTAATAAGGGCTCTCAATGACTCTCTTGTCTTCTGGTAGCTGGTATATATGGTGGTAAAAGCGATATTCTGAGCTTCTGGGGCCCTGCCTGCCTACATATGAGCTATATACCGTTCAGCATAGTAGCCCTAATAAGGGCTCTCAATGACTCTCTTGTCTTCTGGTAGCTGGTATATATGGTGGTAAAAGCGATATTCTGAGCTTCTGGGGCCCTGCCTGCCTTCATATGAGCTCTATACCGTTCAGCATAGTAGCCCTAATAATAAGGACTCTCAATGACTCTCTTGTCTTCTGGTAGCTGGTATATATGGTGGTAAATGCGAGATTCTGAGCTTCTGGGGCCCTGCCTGCCTACATATGAGCTATATACTGTTCAGCGTAGTAGCCCTAATAAGGGCTCTTAATGACTCTCTTGTCTTCTGGTAGCTGGTATATATGGTGGTAAATGCGAGATTCTGAGCTTCTGGGGCCCTGCCTGCCTACATAGGATATGAGCTATATACTGTTCAACATAGCAGCACTAATAAGGGATTAAGGACTCTCTTGTCTTCTGGTAGCTGGTATATATGGTGGTAAAAGCGATATTCTGAGCTTCTGGGGCCCTGCCTGCCTACATATGAGCTATATACTGTTCAGCGTAGTAGCCCTAATAAGGGCTCTTAATGACTCTCTTGTCTTCTGGTAGCTGGTATATATGGTGGTAAATGCGAGATTCTGAGCTTCTGGGGCCCTGCCTGCCTACATAGGATATGAGCTATATACTGTTCAACATAGCAGCACTAATAAGGGATTAAGGACTCTCTTGTCTTCTGGTAGCTGGTATATATGGTGGTAAATGCGAGATTCTGAGCTTCTGGGGCCCTGCCTGCCTACATATGATATGAGCTATATACTGTTCAGCATAGCAGCACTAATAAGGGATTAAGGACTCTCTTGTCTTCTGGTAGCTGGTATATATGGTGGTAAATGCGAGATTCTGAGCTTCTGGGGCCCTGCCTGCCTACATATGAGCTATATACTGTTCAGCGTAGTAGCCCTAATAAGGGCTCTTAATGACTCTCTTGTCTTCTGGTAGCTGGTATATATGGTGGTAAATGCGAGATTCTGAGCTTCTGGGGCCCTGCCTGCCTACATATGAGCCATATACCGTTCAGCATAGTAGCCCTAATAAGGGCTCTTAATGACTCTCTTGTCTTCTGGTAGCTGGTATAGATGGTGGTAAATGTGAGATTCCGAGCTTCTGGGGCCCTGCCAGCGACAGCCTGTCTTTCCCTGCTGTGAGCGTCTGTCCCTCACTAAGTTCAAGCTGCTAATGCTGACGAAGAGGAAGTGCTGAGTTTTGTATATTCGAGGTCGCATGGTTTTTCCAGCCAATGCGTGTAGACGCCGTTCTCGCGATTCCAGCGTCCTCCCAGGACCTGTCCCACCCCCCTGCATGGTGATTGGTGTAAAAAACGCGCCAGGGAAGGTGGGAGGGGAAACGAATTGTGAGTGCGCCATCGCCGCTGTACTCGATCGAAATCGAGTATGACGAACAGCGTAGTATTCGATCGAATACCGGCTCGGTCGAATACTACTCGCTCATCTCTAGTGTTGTCAGCAGCAGTCTGAACCTTTGCTGTCATCATGCAACTAGTTAGAAAAAAACAATGTTATTTTTTTAATAAAGAATAGTAAACAGGATTGTTTCACCATCTACGGCAATATAGGGGTCAATTTAGAGCCAGGTGAGAACTCTTACTCCTTTTTTATGAGATAAAACTGTCATTGACTTTCATTGTGTACCTTGAGGCTGATTCAGAGCCAGTCTCTTAAAAAAAAGTGAGAATTTTCACCTGGCTCTAAATCAACCTCAAAATGTAAAAACTCTGGTGAAAAGCACGAGGAAAAAATATTTCATGGTTCTGAATCAACCCGATTATGCAACTAGTTGGAAAAACTTTTTTATTTATAAATAATTTCACCAACTATAATAATATAGTGTAAAAACTGCAGCCGAATCATGGAAAACATTACCATATGGTATTCTGGGCCTTTGGTGCCATTGTGCAACTAATTATAAATGTTTTTATATAGTGTCCCCAACTATTGCAATATAGTGTAAAAAAAACACTGCTGAATTTTGGCATACACTACTGTACAGTGATTTTGTAAAATAAAATGGATTCCAAGCTCTTCTGCTGACTAATGTTGGCCTAACATGATTTGACCTTCCAATCAGATGGTTTCCCAAATGCAAGATGGTGGAATCTAATGTACTATGTGCATGATGTGTCAGTGGCTCTTTTGCTGCAGAATACTGGGGGCGCAGTGCCACATTCTGTGAGTTGTCACAAATCCGCCAGAGTTTACATGTTTTTTGTGTTTTGTGAATTTACCTTTTACCCGAAACCAGAGCCAATCACTAGTTATATGGGACCAAAACCTTAATTGGTCAGAGAGATAGGAGGAGCAGCAGAGTGTTCAGGAGAATTGATATCAGTAACCTGACTGAGAAAAAAAAATAGCAAATTGTTATGTGGGGAGGGGCAAGGAACTCACAAGTGGAGCTTTCACTGTTGAAGTAGTGATTCCTCTTTCCCTTGAAAAATGTTTTTTAATAGGTTTACTCTAGCATGATCTGCTTTTGCAGGTTTTATTATTTAGCTAAAGGGGGGTTTGCTTTTTATTAGCTAGATGTCCTAGAAAATATTTTTTCCTTGTCAACACAATATTGTATTAAAAAATATATTATATTAAAATTATAATGTTTCTTTAACATAAATATGAAACAAAGAAAATCCTATTTAAAGTGGACCTCCTGTCACTATTTCCCCTTGGGGATGCTCCTGATTTTGGGATGCTTATCCCCTTCGATCCTCCTAGGAAAACTATTATGAAATGTAGGCAGCAATACTCACCCAGTCTGTGCTTCAGTATCATGTTATCAGTATGTATATATGTCTGCCAACTTTAGGTTGCCTGCATTGAAAATACAAATTCTGCTGCCAAAAAGTAGTTTCCAAGTTGTCAGACTTTGTTTACGCACAGTTTTTGACTTTAGATTCATGTTGCAAATAGTATGATGATTTTTCTGGGCTAAAAAGTGAAATAACACATGTAAAACCATTTATCACACTGCAGATCATAAATACATTAGCAATTAGTTTAAAATGTTTAAAATCTTTCACTAGCTATTACATGCTGAATATAAGATCTAGTATGAGAAACCCTTATAGTTACATTTATGTATTGTGGCTTGCTTACATGAATTTTAATTTATATGCAAAGTAGCTACTTAAACAGTAGGATAACAAGTACATTATCACAACTGGAACGCAGTTGTTATACTAACATAATAGAAATCCATCTATTCAGCACCAAGTGGAGAATTAGTATTAGAGGTTTCAAAATTATCCATGCAAATCTGTAAACATTATGATTACTGCTCAGAAGGGACGGGAGGTTAATGCACGTAATCTCTTTGTACAATGCTAGCACACAAGTACCCCTGGGACAATTACCCACTCTTCCAACATTCTGTTTGGAACACAGGAATCTGTGTGAAAAAAATGTTTGTTTGCTGTTTTATGCCTGTCTATGTGGATAATGTCATCACATGGTGAGAATATTAAGTAGGGGCAGGGAGAACACACTGGGCACACCTTTAACAGCCATCCTGTTTTCTGCACATGAGTTAGCGACACTGTTGGTGGCACAGGCCATATGATATTCCTCTCTTTCACTGAGCTCTGTCATCACATGACGCCCTGTCTGATGACAGCAAGAGGCCCAGCATGGAACATACCAATATGAGACAGCAGTGATACCATAAGATGGATGAGAAGGGGGTAGATACGTTTCCATCATATACTATTGAAATTCCCCATAGTAAGGGGCCTGTGTAGATTGGCTTGGAAGCACAATTGCTATAACCCTTTCAGTGCCAAGCCCGTAGTTTCTACGTGCTTGCTTCCACTCCACTTAAGTGCCAAGCCCGTAGAAACTACGGGCTTGGCATTTACCCCAAACAGTTAAAAATAAATAAAAATAAAACGCGTACCTTTGGTATCCCCGAGAAGCTGCTGGTCTCCTCTTCCTGGGGGGCATCCGATCGCCCCCCCGACGTCCTCCATCTTCAGGGGGGGGGCGAAACCGGCCGCCCCCCCCCGTTTTCCCCGCGCTCAGCATAAGTAAAAAAAAAAAAAAAAAAAAAAGCGCCACTGACTCACCTCCTCGCCCGATCCCCGGCCCGCCGTCTTCTCTTCACCAGGGGGGGGGTCCGATCCCCCCCCTGGGCTCCGCAGGCTTCGTTGAGGACCCTCTTCCGGGTCCTCACCGCTCGTAATGGCGGCGATGGCCGCCGCCTCTAATGGGAGGCGGCGGCCCCGCCTTTTGTGGGAGGAGCGGGATGACGTCATCCCGCTCCTCCTATACCCTCACCGAGCACCGGCATCTGTCAGATGCCGGTGGTGATCGGTGCAGAGCGGGTGAGAGGAGAGGAGGCTCCGATCGGAGCCTCCTCTACTCTCATCCGCCCTGCGCCGATCACTATCGGCATCTGACAGATGCCGGCGCTGAGAGAGCGGCGCGGGACAGCGACGTGGGACCCAGGATTGGAGGTGAGTATAGTGTAAAAAAAAAATAATAAATGTCATTTTTTTAAATATGTGTCTGTGTTTTTATTTTTAACTTTTAACCCCTTGTGAAGTGGTAAGGGGTCCATGACCCCTATACCAGTTAACAAGGCTGGGGGGATGGCAAGTCACCTGCGCTATCGGGTGGCTTGCCATTAACCCCCGGCACCCCCATTACCTGCCTCCCCAAAGGCCAGGGGGGGGCAGAAGAGCCCGGGCCCACGGGCTATGCGGGCTTTGTAGCCTGCAGGGCCAGGGGCCACAAAAGCTGGCCCCTGCACTCTGTTCCTACAAGCCCTACATAACTGGTCCCGGGCTGGTTACTTTGGGTAAGGGGGACCCCATGTCGTTTTTTTTTTGGATTTTTAAGGGTTTTTAACCCTTAAAAATCCAAAAAAAAATGGGGTCCCCCTCCCCTGGGAGGGGGGACCCTATGTCGTTTTTTTTTTTAATTAACCCTTTGTTTTCTGTCATCCAGCAGCTATAAAAGGCTTCTAGCAAGTGAGCAGAAGCCAGTGATTGCGAGGGACAGAGTGATCCAGTATGGATGGGAGGTAAGTAAGTAAAAAAAAATAATAATAAAATATTTTTTCTCTTTGTGTGTCTGTGTTTTTTTTTACATTTAACCCCTTGTGAACTGGTAAGGGGTCCATGAGACCCCTATATCAGTTCACAAGGCTGGGGGGATGGCAAGTCACCTGCACTAGCTGGTGACTTGCCATTAACCCTTGGCACCCCCATTACCTGCCTCCCCAAAGGCCAGGGGGGGGGCAGAAGAGCCTGGGCCCACGGGCTATGCGGGCTTTGTAGCCTGCAGGGCCAGGGGCCACAAAAGCTGGCCCCTGCGCCCTGTTTCTACAAGCCCTGCATAGCTGGTCCCGGGCTGGTTACTTCGGGTAAGGGGGACCCCATGTCGTTTTTTTTTTTGGATTTTTAAGGGTTTTTAACCCTTAAAAATCAAAAAAAAAATGGGGTCCCCCTCCCCTGGGAGGGGGGACCCTATGTCATTTTTTTTCCCGATTTAACCCTTTGTAGTGTGGATGGTAGTTGTATTTTATTTGTAAATGTTAAAAATTACTTGTTTCAGTTAGGGGGGTCTCCTGGGCAAGAATGGGGGGCTACCGATAAATATGTGGTACCGTTCTAATCGGTAGAAATGGGGCTTTCACATGCAATATGGTTTTCTTTAATAAAATACATTTTTTTATGTAAAATAAAGGAGGCAATTTTCTAAAAAAAAATTTTATTTATTTTTTTTTTCTTACTTAATAATATTGTAAAAAACAGAATAAAATTTACAAACAAGACATTTCATGTTAAAGCCTAAACTCTGCTCCAAAAAATATATTTATATAATTTTCCTGAAAATTCCAGCAAAAATGTTGCAAAACATGGCGCAAAATGGGGAAAAAAATGACCTGTCAACAGAGGGTGACAAAATCTCAAGTAGGCTGGCAATTAAAAGGGTTAATAGTACCTCTGCATGTTGGGTATTGTTCTGTTCGGGGGACTTTGCGCTTTCAGACTTGGCTTGTTTTTTCTTGTTTGCATATTTATATTTTAGGAAAAGGTGTTTTTTATTCAGCTTTTTTATAATTTTTTTAGGGAAACCCTGTGCAACCAAAGAATTCTTTGAGGGATTAATTCCAGAAAGATGGGCCCACTACAACAAGCTGGGTACGCTTAGAAAGCTTAACATGTGTACTTTTAGGGAATATATGGTTTATGGGGGATATTCCAAATGTAAAGGGTTGTTTTGGTTGAAAAATCGCAAGGTGCGCACTTTGTCTGCAGAGCTGAAATTTTCAAGAAAAATTACTGTTATGCGCACGCTTTACTTTGGGGTGTTTGGCAACTCTTCCCTTGACAGAACCTATGCATGTTGGATATTGTTCTGTTCGGGGGATGTTGTTTTTTCAGATTATACTTGTTTTTTCTTGTTTGTAAATAGTTTTTTTAGGAAAATGTGGCTTTGATTCTGCTTTTTTATCCTTTTTTAGGGAAACTCTTTGCAACCAAAGAATACATTGAGGGATTACTTCCAGAAAACTGTGGCCACATCAACAAGCCTGGTACAAATAGAAAGCCTGAGGTGTGTACTTCCAGAGAATATATAGTTTGTGGGGGGTATTTCAAATGTAAAGGGTTGTTTTTCTGGAAAAACTGCAAGGTGCGCATAGCGCATATCACAGTTGTATTTTTTCTGAAAATCCCCTAAAGCACTGTTTCAGTTTGGGGGAGTCTCCTGGGCAGGAAAGGGTGTCTACCTATATATATGTGGTATCGCTGTAACTGGGAGAAATTGGGGTTTCACACGCAATAAGATTTTATTGACAAACTTACATTTTTTATTACAAAAAAACACTACAAATTGTAAAAAATAGATTTTTTTTTATTTTTTTGCACATATTTCACCCAAGAATATTGAGAATACACCTAAAAAATGACAAACAAGACATTTCATGTTAAAGCCCAGACTATGCTGAAAAAAACAATATATCATTTTCCTGGGAAATCCCTGGAAATCCCTTCAAAAATCACATATGAACATGGGGAGCGCAAAATAGTGCAAAATGGTCTGGCACCAAGGGTGACGAAAACTTCAGGTAGGCTGGCAGCGAAAGGGTTAACTTTATTGATACAGATGTTACCTGCATTTAATACTTTCCTACATGTGCAGCACATAATAACTCATACATTGCATCTATTGTACTACATTGCAATCCCTCCTAAATCAGGGATTTTTTACTTTCCTGGGTTTTGTTCCTTGCCCTTGCAGCATCCTGATTTGGAATGTCCCGCTGAATGAATCCACCCAGATTGCCCACATAAATTCACCTTTCCCCATCATATGCTCTCGTTCAATCAGAGCCATTTACCGTGCATATTTCATGTTCAGCAAACGATTCTGTTAATTAAGCTTGTGTGATTTAGCAAATGTTTTGTGTGTGTGTGTGGGGGGTGGGGGGTTGTGGTAATTCATGGCTTAAGGGCCAAACTGCCAGCCCCTGGCCCTAGTTATTACCAGTCCTATTTGCCCTATAGTACAGGTTTGGTGCGGAGCATTGGGCCTATGCTGAGGGGCTCCAGGTTCTTTCACATCCTCTGGCAATTAGGAGTGTGGGTAATGTGGCAATATTAAGTGTTATGTTATGTTAAGAGTTAAACAGGCCTTTGAACTCCTTACTAGATAGTATTAAGTACAATAATTACCTTATTCCACTCTCTGTTCTGCACTAGCTCTTTTAGAATGATGCAAGCAGGGCTTCTGTCTCAGATGCTCAGTCAATGTCTGGAGTGAAGAGGGACACAGGTCCCCACTACTTTTACCTTAGCTTCCATCCAAGGGTAATGACAGGTGTCAGGGGTGGGGAGCTTTGATACTAGAGAGACAGAACATCTTTGGAATCTCCCCACGTGACTTTGATTTCACTGAAGGGGAGCATTATGGAGGGTGATATCCCCAGGAAAACCCACTCTATACCCCTTACCTCCATTGACATATTTATATTTCCCTGGTATTCCCCTTTCAGTGATGTCAATAGTCATGGGAAATTCCACAGGGGGTGTTCCTGTCTGTAAATTGATATGTGGTCCAATAAACCCCTAAAGCAGTTCACACATTGTGGTGGCTGGCATATCATCTGTTCGCAATGGCGGGTGGCATGCCGAACAAGTAAACCCATACAAATCTTGTTGGTATCCGGGATAGGGCAAACTGGACTGAATCGGCAAGATCAGGGTATAATCTATCTTTGGCCCAGAGCCCAAAATTCATCACTAGTGACCAGCCCCTACTCCTGGTACTCTGGCTGGTTAGCTTAGGGAGGGTGTGGGCACAATTTTTTTTTAATCCAAAAACTAGAACTAATGTATTTTTTATTGAAAAAAACTACAACTGTGCCATGTTTTTTTTTCAATGAAAAAAGCCACAACACGCCTTCTTTTAATCATTTGACTCCTGCTGATGTGAGCGCCAAATAAAGAAAGTCCCAAGCAAAGCTGCAAAAACTGTCATGAAGCACATTATTCCTGCATAGCCTTTTCTTACCCTCTCGTAAGAGGTTGTTTCAGATGTGTCCCATTAATTATGTAATAGATTTACCACCAAATCGAATAGGAGGTACCTGTAGCGCTGCATTATCGAGGAGGCCTTGGTTCTTCTATTATGTCTGCTTTAATTGTGGGCAAGCTGCTGAAAACCATTGGCGGACTTTGTAAAATAGAACTTCAGAGACAAACTAACATAGTACAAATTGGTGATTGATGCAGCCACACACACCCCTTGATGTATTCTGCCGCCTGATCTCCTTTCATGCCACCGCCCACTACCTTTGATTGATTCCACTTTCCACTCCCCCTTGATGCTGCTGCCCAATCCCCTTGATTGGTTCCTCCATCCACTGTTCTTCTTGCTGCTGCCTGCTGGAGGGAAAGAGGAGTGATAGTGACCTAGCGCTCACAGCTCTCTGTCGGTGCACATGCACCTTGGAAGATACATACTGGGATTGGCTACAGTATGGCCTGATGGGCCGCGGGGCCAGCAACTATGCTATGTGCCAATGCCTCCCCCAGCAAGCCTGGTGGCAAGCCTTTTTTGTTTTTGCAAACCAGTAGCCAAAGCCACCATGGAGAGTTTAGAGCAGCAAAGCCACAATCAGCAAAGTACAGTGATGGGTGGATGCAGAGTGCCTTGGTGAAGTTTGAGCTAATGTGGTCCTCACACACTGCTACTGTAAGTTTCCTGGTTCTGAATGGGAAGTGCATTGCAATGCAAATACACATTGAAGTCTGAATACACAGACTCCTCCGAAGGAATCTGTGGGTTATTATTAATCTTTTTGATGACCCAAATTAAGAATAGAGTCATCTTTTTCATCCTGGGACAAGTAATTAGGCCACTGTGCATATGAATTAGTCCATGGGTTGAGTTGAGAAATGATAAACTGGATTGTGGTTTAAGTCTAGGAAATGTTAGCTATACAACAGCTTCAGCTTATTATGCTATTTTATTATATGTTTTATGCTGGACGGACTACAATGTAATAATAGGATAGTAGATGGTGCTGTCTTATAATACTAATGTGTAGTTTTGCTAGTTTGTATTTCCTGTATTTTATTGTTGGTTTTCCGTTGTAATACGCCATTTTTACATGATACATCTTGATCTGTATGTTCCAGTAAACCCGTCTATTCTTCCACAAAGTTTGTCTACAAGGGACTGCATACTGCATTCACCTGTACAATAGGTTATGGGCCCAGGACAAGGAAAACCCCAGTATAAGACACAGCCCAGCTGGATGATTAGACCAATATAAATGAAGCAGAGAAATCCCTTAATTACAATGTAATAACATTTATGAGAAAAAAAAAGCCTGAGAATTTCACTGTTTGACTTTCATAGTCTTTTTATCTGGTGATTTAGTGACATTAAAATTCTTATACTTTTCTCATAAAATGAGTTTTTAACTACCATGAGAATTTTTCAACTCTAATTGAAATGAGGCCTGTGTGCTGGGTCAAAGTCAATGATAGATAGCCAGCAGTAATACAAACAAAGAATGCCGGAAAATCATTGTACAAATCATATAACGAAAATGGCAAAATGGAAGCATTCAAAACCGAGCTATTAGACATGGGCAGGCTGATTCATTACTAGCGCCAGGTAGCGACAGATGAGCGTCTGTAGAGCAGATTTCAGAGTGCCCGCTAGTAGTCGCTGTGCTCGGCCATAGATCATTGTTTCAGAGCGCCTCAGTCGCTGTCCGGCATTGATGAATATGATATGTGAGTCATTGTACTACGCTGTATGTGAGCGAACCATAACGCCAGCTCACTGACTCACACCGCATTCATCAAATAAACAGCCACAAACATCGCCGGCGCTCAAAATCATGTAATTGTAGCCCATAGCGCCCGAGGCTGTGTGATTAAAGGCTGTTTTTGTACATGTATTCACTAGTAACAAAGCGAAAACATATGGAATTACATTGTTATAACATTGTAACATGAACACTTTAATACCAGACCTGTAAGGACAATTCTGCATAACAATATTATTAATTCAAAAAGTTTTCAAAAATGTCATTATCTTGACATTGATGACCCCTTTTCAGGGATTCCAGCTTGAGTGAGGGCTACAATAGGGTGGACTCACTACTACTGCACTAATATGACTGGCTTGTCACTACTGGCGTCAGGGTGCCTCCTTATCCCACATCTTTCTTCATCCCACAAGAAGCTGTAAGCCTGGGAATTGTGTGTACTGTGATCCCAAATTTTCACTTAAGCACTGGGGTGTATCCCATTATCCCACAAGAAGCTGTAAGCACTAGGGATGTGTGTCCTGTGATCCTATATTTTCATTTAAGCACTGGGGTATATCCTATTAACCAGCAAAGAGCTGTGAGAACTGGGGCTTGTGTATACTGTGATCCCACCTTTTCAATTAAGCACTGGAGTGTATCCCCTTATCCTACAAGAAGCAGTAAGCACTGGGTTTTGTGTGTACTTTTATCGAAAACTACTTGGTCTAAACACTGGGGTGAGTATACCCGGTTATACTACAACTTGGTCTAAGCACTTGGGTGTACCCTGTTATACCACAACTTGCTCTAAGCACTGAGGTGTACCCTGTTATATCACAACTTGGTCTAAGCACTGCTGAGGTGAGTATACCCATTAAACTACAACTTGCTCTACGCACTGGGGTGAGTGTAGCTTGTTATACCACAACTTGGTATAAGCACTGGGGTGTACCCTGCTATATTACAACTTGGTCTAAGCACTGCTGGGAGGAGTGTACCCATTAAACTACAACTTGCTCTAAGCACTGGGGTGAGTGTAGCCTGTTATACCACAACTTGGTCTAAGCACTGGGGGGTACCCTGTTATATCACAACTTGCTCTAACCACTGGGGTGTACCATGTTATACCACAACTTGGTCTAAGCACTGAGGTGTACCCTGTTATATCACAACTTGGTTTAAGCACTTGGGTGAGTGTACCCATTAAACCACAACTTGCTCTAAGCACTGGTGTGTATCTTTTAATACTACAACTTGCTCTAAGCACTGCGGTATACCCTATTATACTACAACTTGCTCTAAGCACTGAGGTCCACCTGGTTATATGACAGCTTTATCTAAACACTGGGGTGAGTGTAGCCTGTTATACCACAACTTTCTCTAAGCACTGGGTAAACCCTGTTTTACCACAACTTGCTCTAAGCACTGGGTTGTACCCTGTTATACTACAACTTGGTTTAATCTCTAGGGTGAATGTACCCTGATATACCACAACTTGCTTAATGCACAGAGGTGTACCCTGTTATACCACAATTTGCTTTAAGCTCTGGTGTGAGTGTACCTTGCTTTACCCCATCTTGGTCTAAGCACTAGGGTGAGTGTGTCTCTTTTATACCACAACTTGGTCTAAGTGTAGCCCTCACGTACCGGGTGTCCGACACGTGACGACAGGGAGCAGGTTCTTCTGGGCCCAGGTGTCCGATGTGTGTGTTGTGAGTAGGTAAGGGTTAGGGTTTCAGGAAAGGTAAGTGCTCACTGGTGCCGCTTGGAAAGATGTACAGCAGTCCAACTGTTTAAAGCCGAGTTCCTCTTTATTTATTCCACAAGCAAACGGCAAAACACGGAAAAAGTACATGTCTTTCAGTTACATCTCTGGTTCTGTCCAATATCAGGTACAATCATCAGCATTGCTTCCATAGAGAATAATGTCCTAGGTTGGAACCTCTACTTTCTCTCTTTCTTATAGTTTGTGCTCCTGCTCCTTACAATTCAAATGGTTAATAACCTAATACTGAGTTTGGGTTGGGGGCTTCCCTATATCCCTTCTCACTACCTTCCAGAACCTTCTATCACATGTTCAGCCTCATGTCCGACATCTGATAGGATGGTTGGTAAACCCTCTGACCAATCACTAGCTTTCAGTTGTAACTATATCACTAGTCTATCTCCTGTTATGACTAACAACCCTTCTGACCTCTCCTTCTAGAATGCTCCCCATTCTAGTCTATGGACTATGTTAGTCTATGGCCTAAACCCACTACTGCCATCTTGTGTCTGTTTAGATTATGGCACTTCCAATGTACTTAAATAGGTAGAAACGATAAAAGTGAATTAATGTATGGTTAACTCTATTTAAAGGATTCTTATTAGTTGATTTAAGTGTGTCTAGTTATTACCAGGTCCCTACATAAGCACTGGGGGGAGTGTACCCTATTATACCACAACTTGGTCTAAGTACTAGGGTGAGTGTACCCTTTTATACCACAACTCGGTCTAAGCACAGAGGTGTACCCTGTTATACCACAACTTGATCCAAGCACTGTAGTGTACCCTGTTATACTACAACTTGATCTAAGTACTGTGTAAGTGTTCCTAGTTTTACCACAACTTGCTCTAAGCACTGGGTTGTATCCTGTTATACTACAACTCGGTTTAATCTCTAGGGTGAATGTACCCTGATATACCACAACTTGCTTAAGCACAGAGGTGTACCCTGTTATACCACAATTTGCTTTAAGCTCTGGTGTGAGTCTACCTTGCTATACCCTATATTGGTCTAAGCACTAGGGTGAGTGTGTCCTTTCATACCACAACTTGGTCTAAGCACTGAGGTGTACCCTGTTATACTACAACTTGATCTAAGCACTGGGGCGAGTATACCCTTTAATACCACAACCTGGTCTATGCAGTGGGGGTCTTGCTTAAAGCACTGAGGTGTACCCTGATATACTACAACTTGCTCTAAACACAGAGGTGAATGTACCTCTGTTATACCACAACTTGCTCTAAGCACTGGGGTGTACTCTGTTATACCACAACTTGCTCTAAGCACTGGGGTGTACCCTGTTATACCACAACTTGATTTAAGCACTGGGGTGTACCCTGTTATACCACAACTTGGTTTAAGCTCTGGGGTAAATGTGCCCTGATTTACCACAACTTGGTCTAAGCACTGGGGTGAGTGTACCCTTTTATACCACAACTCGGTCTAAGCACTCAGGTGTACCCTGTAATACTACAACTTGGTCTAAGCACTGGGGTGTACCCTGTTATACTACAACTTGATCTAAGCACTGTGTAAGTGTTCCCTTTTATACCAGAAGTTGCTCTAAGCACTGCGGTTTACCCTGTTATACTACAACTTGATCTAAGCACTCGGGTGAGCATACCCTGTTATACCACAACTTGGTCTAATCACTGGAGTAATTGTACCCTGCTATACCACAACTTGGTTTAAGCACTGGGTTTAGTTTACCCTGTTTTACCACAACTTGCTTTACGCACTGAGGTGTACCCTGTTATACCACAACTTGCTCTAAGCACTGGGGTGAGTGTACTTTGTTATATCACAACTTGCTATAAGCACTGGGGTTTACCCTGATATATCACAACTTGGTCTAAGCACTGGGGTGTACCATGGTATACCACAAATTGGTCTAAGCACTGAGGTTTAATACTTACTCTTTAATACTACTTGCTTAAGGAAAAAATGAATTTTTGTCAGGCTTTAGGTGTTCTGCCTTATTCTGGAATGTAAAATAAATATTTGTGTTAGGCTGTTGCCCCCAGACCTGTGATTTACTTATCAGCATGCTGTTTCCAAGTTTCCTATATTCCTGTGTGTCTGTGGTCGTAAGGTGGGAGTGTTTTTTCAAGCATTGAGTAAAAACTAATGGCCAGATATCCCATAATCATTCCACTGTAACAGTTGAGCACATTAGCAGCTTTAGCTAAGTCAAACAGCAGTAGCACCTGTCTCCGTTTGTGATCCTGCCTATCCGAATGAGTTGAATTACAGCAATGGGTTAAACCTGTCACCTGTGTCTTAGCCTGTTAGCAGTGAGAAGGGAGTGAGGAAGTCTCTGTATCTGTACATCTAATGAACTAGTTGATGTACAAATAGAAAATAAAAATAGATAAGCTTAGCACATTGAACAAATCATTTTTAAAAAAATGCAGTTGAAAATGATTTAGCCCTTTAAAGCACATGGGGTTTAACTCCACTTTAATACTACTTGTTTAAAGCACTGGAGTGTAACTCCTCTTTAATACCAATTGTTCAGGGCACTTTTGTGTCACTGCTGCTAACAAATAGTAATTGAGTTTCCGCTAGTTCAGCCCACATCGGGTTCTTTTTGGTTTAATAACAAATAGTCCACTGGTTCAGGAATCTAGCTACGGTGAGCGGACAGTGTCAGTGAGGGACAGCTATGGAGGGACATCTTCCTGTTCTCATTGCACTTTGAAGGCAAGCAACTGCTGGGGCATATCTGGGCATTTATGTCAGCTCATCTGTGGGCACCACCTGCATTCTGCTTACTGGGGCTTAGAAAACACTACTCATTTGTTGGCACCATTTGTATTCGGCTTACTAGGGCTTAGAAAAAGCTACTCACTTGGGGAGGTGGATGTGGTGGTATAGATGAAAGAGATGGAGGTAGCCAGTAATTCAACCGCTCACTTTGGCACAGCAAAGTCCTGTTGGATCCACATTGGATTTATCTTCAGAGATGTAAGAATGTCTACATTGACTTTGGATAGGTGGATTCTCTTGTGAGTAATGACCCCGCCCTGTGGTGCTGATCACACATTCTGATAGGACAGTTGCCACAGGGCAGGCCAGCACCTCCAAGGCATAGAGGGCAAGCACTTGCCATGTTTCCAGTTTACCAACTTGCCTGCTGGAACTCCACTATTGCCTGTTGCTGCTGTGGCAACTCACACCCTTTCCAACATACAGTATGTAAAGTGGAATTCCATCTGGTTGGCAAATCACCTATGAGTTGGTGGGTGGGAAGGGCAAAGTTCCACTGCAGTGCAGATAGGTGAGCCGCAGCAGGGTGTGAATGCCCAAAGTTCATGCACATGGCACACTTAATGCAACAGCTCTAGCATGTCTAGATAATGGTCCAAGAAGCTTTGCACCACAAAGTTGAGCACATGCGCCAGCCAACGGATGTGTCTCAACCCGGCTTGGCCCAAGGCTGCCACTAGGCTCTGCTCATTGTCACACACCACCTTGCCAAGCTTTAGGTGCATTGGCAGCAACCACTCATCTGTCTGCTCCTAGATGGCAGTCCACAGCTCCTGGGCAGTGTGTGTTCTTTCACCCAGATGATTTTCAACAGCAGATGAGGAGTCAGGAGAAGAGGAAGCAGAGTAAGAGGCAACAGGAGGCAATTGGTGATGTACAGCAATCCTGGCTGGTGGAAGTAAACGTGGCAAAGTGCTCCATAGCTCGGGCCTGGCCACTTAAACACACTGGACAGCTAAAGAGATGTAACATCCTTGCCCATGCTTAGTTGTCCACGTGTCAGATGTGATGTGGACCTTGCAACATATAGCATTGCACAGTGCACACTTTTCTTCACAACCTGTTGGTGCAGGGCAGGGATGGCCTGCTGAGAAAATTGTGGTGGCTGGGAATGATATATCATGGGCAAGCAATTTACTAATGCTCGTATTCAAGACCAGGGGTCTAACAATAACAATACCAACAACTTAAAAATACTAACTAATGTATTTTTGGTTGCTTTGTAGGTCCTTGGCAACGAACGTCGTGCGCAGATCTCACTAGCTTCAGTGACTTGTGGCAAAGCATGCAAATGACCCGTGTCTTCCTCATCCTTAGCCTCGTGATGACACTGAACACTCAAATTAAGCCAGGAACTCCACCAATTGTGCATCCATCAGAGTGTGTTTGTACTCTCATATTGCTATCCTGCTCCAATGCTTGAATCAAGGAGGTTATGTTATCTTTATGGGGGGGAACTAGCAGGGTGGCCACCCTTTAATTATCGCTGTTGACAAGGAGGGTAAATCTTCAGTCAATCTGCAGGCACTGGAGCATATAGTGGCCCAAGTGAACTAGGATGCCCTGAGTCAAAAAGAAGCTGTCCTCAGTGGGAGGGGTCTCCTTCCCTGCATCCCCCCAGCCATGCTCCAATAGCACCCATGGGCTGTGCTGGGTGCTACCCTGCTGCCAGGAAAAGTACTCCTACGATGCCTCCAAAACCTTAGTTGGCTTCTGTCGGTCTAGCAACCCACCCTGTGAGCCACTTGTGGAGTGGCCTGACACCTGAGAAAATGGGCTTTCCTGTTTTTATTATTTACATTTTTTAATAATTTTAAATTTGTAATCATACTATTAATTTATTTTTTGTTTGCCTTACAGGAGCCTGGCGATGGACATGGAGCAGAGAACACATGGTTTTATATAACATATTAAAAGAACCGTGTTATATACATGTCTCAGATTTTAGATGATGCTAAAGAAGGAGATCTTTGTATCTTGCCTGACTCTAATGATTCTCCTCCAGCGGAAGAGAGTCAGGAGAGTTTGTGGACAGCCTAGTTGAGAAGCAAGTGGAATATGTCAAAGAAGATGGCTCAAAAAGGACTGGCATGGTAATTCATCAAGTTGAAGCCAAACAATCAGTGTACTTCATCAAGTTTGATGACGATTTCCATATTTATATCTATAGTTTGGTGAAGGCCTCCGAGAACCCTGGTGCCTGCTTGCACCAGAGAAAAAAAGGGCGGGAGGAGGAATGAAAAAAAAGAAAAAATATATAATAATAATATTGATAACAATGTTTTGCTGTTTGCTTTGCAGGTCCCTGGTGATGGACAATGTTAAGAATTTATGTTATAGCTATGCCCCTCACTGGGCGCCGCGCTCTCCCCACACAGCTAATTTCCTGCCATGCTGCTACAAAAATGGTGCATTGTCCACCCTGCTGTGAAAACAAGTCCTTCTTTGCACCCTCCAAAACTGATCTTTGGCTGGCTGCTGTCGGTCCAGCAACTCACCCTGCCAGCCACATATGGAGTAGCCTGGCACCTGGGAAACAAGGTGCATTTGGGTTTGCTTTGCAGGTTCCTGGTGATGGGCGTTGTGCTGAGAATGCATTGCAAGGACAAATGCAGCATCTTTCCAGTGCCAGTGAAATGAGTGGTGCGGGAGGTGTGGGGAGCCCAGCGACTGGCAGAACAATAACATGAATTTCACTACAAGTGCAGAACACATGCAGGTTCCTTCTGCAATCTTGAAAGTGAGAAAGTTGAGGATTTGGCCGCCAATTCTCCT
This sequence comes from Gastrophryne carolinensis, assembly GCA_027917425.1. Taxonomy (NCBI): domain Eukaryota; kingdom Metazoa; phylum Chordata; class Amphibia; order Anura; family Microhylidae; genus Gastrophryne; species Gastrophryne carolinensis. The sequence goes on from CM051238.1 coordinate 127,330,860, forward strand.
CTGAACAAGTGTATACATAAATACTTGGTGGAAATCCGTCACAATGTAGACGCTGCTTCAGGATGGTTATGCAATGGATTCAACAGACCCTCTAAAATACAAGAAACTTCTCTATGATGCTAGCAGATCCTCCAAATTTAAAAAAAAAGATGGCCATTGTATGCTTGCACACACATAGGAATTCGTCCTCCGCATTTAACCCATCCGTGCAGTGAGTGTACACATGCTCGGAGCGGTGGGCTGCCCTAATTACAGCGCCTGGGGAGCAGTTGGGGGGTTAGGTGCCTTGCTCAAGAGCACTTCAGTGCTCTTGAGCAAGTGCTCAGTGCTCGAACCTGCCACCCTCCAGGGAAAAGTCTGCTCCCTTACCTCTAGGCCACAACTGCCCCCGAATAATCTAATAGAACAGAACCAGAGGAAAATAATGGGAGGGGAGGGATGAAAAAAGAAAAAAAATACAATAATAAAAATTCTAACAATGTTTTTCTGTTTGCTGTTTGCAGGTTCCTGGGCATGGATGTGGGGAAGATTATTCAGTGTCCCACCCTTTTGCAATTATTTTGTGCCATCTAATCTATCATTACCTCACCTTGATCTAGCCTCGGGCAGTGGTATTGGGGTCTAAGAAAATATGCTGCAAGCCCTGGCGCCTGCTCGCACCTGATATTTCTTTATTTATGTAAATATTTTATTTATAAATATGTATATATTGATTGATATATTTATTAATTTGCGTATTTTCTTAATTTTTTTAATTTTCTCTATTTTGAGTACCTCTCCTAGCCCATTTTATGCAGGGCAATCACCCTGGTGTTCCCCTCGATTTTCAGCCCTCTAGCCCTTGCTACCCCCATTTTACAGCCATTTTGGGGCCCGCAACTTTAAAGGATACCTGTCATGACATTAAATTGTGTTATGTTCTTTGCCTTCAATATATCTGCATATGAAACAAGTCAAGAGCTGTGTCCATGAAAAAAACAAATTTCATTTTCTAAATGCAGCTGAGATATCAACCAGATCAATTTTTATACTTGTGGTATTTGTCCCATGTGTGTGCTGAGATTGGCGCAATAAAATTATGTTTGCTCAGCTTATTCAGTTTCAGCAGTTGTGCCAGTCCTACATGTAACCGTGTGATATGTGTGTTTATTAGTCAGATCACTAAATCCCAATCACATTATGAATTGACTAAGAGCACCAGGTTTTTCTTTCATTCCCACCGCAGCTATTGCAAACTGTGACAGCTCCATGATAGACAGGGAATGCCCTTGATCTTACTAGAAAATGAAAGCTGTTAACTTCAAAATGTATATGAATCTAGGAGCTATCTCCCAATATCATCATTGCTTCATGTTTGTGAATGAGGTCACAAACATCATAAAATCTATAGAAAATAACTGTATGATTGCATGGACTGGTTCATGGTCAGCTTGTAAATTATATAAATATAGAAATGGTCAGCAAAACCTAAAATTTTTACTTTTATTTTCAATTGATACTTCTTAAAATAAAAACAAAATCGGGATGCATACATTAATAATAACTGCAAAGCTGTGTATTTGAAAACCAAAGTGTTGATACAATTTTATCGTGTTGGCATCCCTTTTTTTTTTAAATAGACTTTGTGTAATTTAATTTTGTAGATTGAAGTTTTTATATCTACAAACATAAACAATTTGTAGCCGTATGCAGGTGCAGGACAGAAGCCTCGATTCAGAGACAGATTCGTCTAGACTTTCGCATGTGTCTGTGCATGTTTTTGGGTCTGTTTGGTCTTTCTTTTGCTTTTTACGTTCCATGAGTATGTTCGTTCCCGCTAATGAGTATATGTGCTTTCGATGGACGGATCGAAATCTGATCATTTGCGTTACTTTTGATCATTTTCGCATCCAAATCTGATATTTTGCCTTCGTTCAGATAACTTACGTTATTGGGATGGGCTTGCGTCTCATTCAGAGAGCTGATTGCCGAGGGACCACCGCCCTATAAAACGGTTTCATTTGCGATCCACTTATGGGACCTTTTTGCACTCAGCTAGCTTGCTTTTGACCATGTATTGCGGCTTTGTGGAGGAATATGAGCGCCTTCAGCTCCAGGGCATTACATGTGTCAGCAGGTCCGAGGCCAGATTGCACCGGCGACGCATGCATATCGATCGCATGCATGATGTTGAGCTGTTCGAGCTGACCCGACTTAACCGCGCTTCTCTCCATAAGTTGTATAGTGAGCTGCGGCCATGGTTAGCCCGCACCACAAGTAAGGGGCAAGCAATTTCAGGTATGACAAAGATGCTTGACTGCCTGCAATTTTTGGCGAACGGCTCGTTCCAGAGGCTGGGTGCCCTCTCCGTGGGGATGTCCTAGCCTACGCTGAGCCATGCCCTATCCATGTTTTTGGATGGCATGGCTACCATTAGTCCAAAATATATTTAATTTCCGGACGACATGGTAGCCTGGAACGCGCTTAAGTTGGGTTTTTTTTTATATCGCCGACATGCCCAACGTCATGGGTGCGATCGATTGCACCCACGTTGCATTTTGTTATATAGTTTAGACAAACTGTATTGTAAATATCAATTAATCCCTCCTTGTAAATTGTCCCTGTGACCCATTTAAGCGTGTATACCTTAATCCCTCCTTGTAAATTGTCCTTGTGACCCATTTAAGCGTGTATACCTTAATCCCTCCTTGTAAATTGTCCCTGTGACCCATTTAAGCTTGTATACCTTAATCCCTCCTTGTAAATTGTCCCTGTGACCCATTTAAGTGTGTATACCTTAATCCCTCCTTGTAAATTGTCCATGTGACCCATTTAAGCGTGTATACCTTAATCTCTCCTTGTAAATTGTCCCTGTGACCCATTTAAGCATGTATACCTAATCCCTCCTTGTAAATGATCCCTGTGACCCATTTAAGCATGTATACCTTCATCAATGTTTTTAATGTAGGCCTTAGCAAAACATTTTAATGCGGACCTTAATTAGTCATTAGAATGTTAATCTTTATTTTCTCCCACATACATATACTTTTTGATTTTAAAACTATTTATGTACTTAGTGTTATTTGGATTGTCAAACATGTATTTGGGAGGGTGTTAGGAGCAGTTTACCTTGGATTGCTAACATTTTTTTTTTCTTTTTCCTTCCAGGAACCGCAAAATGGGGCACTAACTGAATGTGCAAACAGTGGTGGCCCCGGACATGCGGTTCCTTAGTGTCCTCACCGGGTATCCAGACTCATCCCATGACGCGTACATCTTGTGGAGATCAGGATTATTCCGTCGGTTTGAGTCTGGAGAATTATCAGGTGGATGGCTCCTTGGTAAGTTTCCTCTAATTACGTCATTCCCTTTTCACTGTATGCCTATGAATATAGTTGATCACCCATGTCTTAACCTATAGCTGTTTTTACCCCTTGATGACATGTTAAACCGGACCTTAACCATGATCTTTAGAAAAGCACAAACTGATTCCCCAATATTTCCACCTAATATTTTTCTAGTTTTTAGGAACTTACTTATTATTCTTTCCCCCACTGGGCTGCAATTCTGTCCATGACTTTAGGATCAGAGCCATCTTTGCTCAGATGCATCACACTTACTGAGGAGAGGAGAGCGGGATAAAGTGCAGGGGGCGGGTTATAGCCGTGCTTTGCTCAGACAGAGCAGAGCTGGGGTCCGGAAAAGGTCAGAAATCCCAGAATGCAAAGCAGCACAGTCAGAAGCCACTTCCTGTTTGCTGGCTGCCTGATAATCCCTGAGCCGCCATCTTGGATGTTTAAAGGCTCATAACATGCAGTAGATGCTGGTAGGATGTTTTTTTATGTGAGCAATCTGTATGTACAGGGTGTGGGTAACATATAAGATAGGCTCTTATTCAGAGGGAACAACGGCTTTAAAAAATATTGTTGTTTGGAATGTGTAATTTATGTAAGTATTTTATTATTCTTTCAGGGGATTCCGGCTATCCGCTTCTTCCCTGGCTCATGATGCCCATCCTTCGGCCACAGAATGAGGCCCAGGAGGCCTACAATCGCTCACACCAAAAGACCGGGCCGTAGTCGAGAGGGCCTTTGGCCTGCTAAAAACCTGATTTTGGTGTATGGACCATACCGGGGGGGCACTCCAATATGACCCCAACAAGGTCATTGACATAATCCTGGCCTCTTGTGTCCCGCATAACTTTGCCATCATGCAGCGTGTCCCCCGGTATGTGGATCTGCCCCCCTCTCCACCCAGCCAGGAACCAGCTGAGCACTACCCTGGCACACCTAGTGCGGGCCAACGTAATCACTGGCTATTTTGCCTAATTTGGTTTTGCTTTGTTTGTTTGCTGATGTTAATTTGTGATTAGGACTTTGATTTGCCTTTGTGAAGGCTTTTATTTATTTATTTTTTTAAAATAGTAATGCATTAATTACTAAAAAATTGACGCATGATCTGAGCCTCGTGCAGTTTATTTTCGCATGTTTGTTTTTAAAAACCTTCAATAACACAAACCTTAATGCATCAAATTAGTCAACAACAGCTAAAGGCACATTCCATATATTTTATGGAAATATGCAAATTTTTAGTTGAAGGGCACTCGCAGACTTCATGTACATACATAGTAAAAACAGAAATATACATTGGTGCAAACTCATGGCACCTAGCAATTGGCCACATCCAGGAGTTGTAAAGTAATGCAGTTTCACCGACCAATAGCATAAACATACATAGGGAGCAACCATTTGCAGGGGAATATTTGGACAGGAATACATAGGGCCACATACACACTCTCTCCTGCTTGGCAACATTTGCCACAGGCAAAAGTGGAAAGCAGCCATACCTATGCCACATCCACGCCTGGAAGTTAGTGGGGCCACCCAAACAATAACCCCCAGTCCTAATGCCAGTCCAGTCCAATCTTTGCCATGGGCAAATATAGTTGTTTCACAGCCAAGAATGTCCCCCAATATTGCCAACAAACAGGATGAGCCAGCCACAATTTCATTAGGCCCAAGGCTGCAGCTTGAGCGGCCGCTTGCTTCAGTGAGGCTTTATCTCAGGCATTGGCTAGTGGGGTATGTCAGCACTCTAATGAGCTATATGGGCAACATTCAAAATCAAACCAGCAAAGCCTTAAAAAGCCAATCTTGGTAGCGCTCACCAGACAGGTAAATAGAGTGGGGATGTACAGGAAAGATGTGGACCAGGTCCAGGTGAAATAGATCTTAAAAGTGATGCTGCCCATAATAAGGTTGTGGTGGGCCTTGGAGGTGGCCCAACACCTGGGCATGTGTATCATTCAGAATCTGCCACTGCTCAAGCATCTGTCTGTTAAGTTGGCCATTTGTTCAGCCATCTGGCTGTTGCTCGTCCTAAATTCAGTCAGCATGTTGGTTAATGTATTATTGAAAATCTCGAGCTGGCATCCTCCTCCTCCTCCATCTCCTGGTTTCAGTTTGGGCCCTTAATATATTTGTTAGGCAAATTAGTCATGTGCATTCACATGCATCAGCAGTTTCATCAAAGTCCACTTACCCTATATATCTGTTCCTGGGTCCTAGGCAGCAGGGAAGTAGACGGCATGCTCAAACTGGAGGAGGCTTCCACACTTGCAGAGGCTGGATGCTGGGCTGGGTTTAAAAGTAAAAGGCACGTAAACACACAAAAATCTATTGATGAGCTGGATTACTACATATGGTTTAAAAAACATGTGGCCAAGCAGGAATGCCAACTCCCTCAACGGTCCAAGGTGACCTTCACTATGAATGTCAGTATCTCTTATATGTATGCCTCACCCTGTACATACAGATTGGTCACCTGAAATAATCCAAACATGCATGTACTGCATGTTATGAGGCTTAACACATCCAAAATGGTGCATTAGGGGCCCACAGTCAGCTTGCAAATAACATTTGGCTTCAGAATATGCTGCTGTGCATTCTTACTATGTAGACCTTTCTCTGACCCCAGATCAAGTGTGTCTGACCAAAGCACAGCTACAACCCAAGTGGTATAAAGACAAAGAAGTAAGTGTTGTCTATTATTGACTATATTCACATAACAGGCACTGCTTTGGTAAGATTAAGGGTTTAATAGTGACCATAAATACTGTCCAAGGTCGTGTATAGGCTGCAAACCATTTAAATGACCATTCCTCAGACATTAAACACCCGGCTAAAACAGTAACCTCCCCTCAAAGCCACTCCCTAGAGGCATGTGTTCATATCTGCCTATGAGCCTCATTTCTTACGTTTACAATAGTTCACATTCAAACAAACATTACTAACCTGCAGGAATGGTATGGATGTCCGTGTCCCATCTTCCAGAGAGGCCCTCTAATGCGACGGGGTGTATTAATGCCAGCACCATCTCCTCAGCTTGTGTATACTGTAATTTGGTGGGGAAGCCTCCGCCAGTTTGTAGGCTGAAAAATAAAGGTAAACAATTTTTGGGCATTGTGGTCAATACAACAAGCAGCAAAATGCTAAACTCAAATATGTACCTGTGATTGCGCCGTTTATTCTGTTTCTTCCGTGCTGCATACTTCAGGTCAGATATTTTGCACTGTATCTGCTCCACATCTTTCATCTCATCCCCCGCTGCATTGACCTGTCTGGTGAGCTCCTCCAAGATTTGGGTCTTTCTCATTTTGCTTGTAGATTTTGAATGTCGCCCATATAGCTCGTCATAATGGAGTGTGAGGCCACTTTCCAATGCGAGAGTTTGGGCCTCACCAAACCTACCACTCAACTGGCCTCGCCGCAATGTTCGGCCAAATGCTTGCTCTTCTGGCTCATCTATTTTTATTGGCAATTTGGGGGACATTCTGAGCAGGCTCGGTGGTGATGAATTGGGCACGTGGCTTGGGGGACACGTGGCTTGAAAACAGCTGGACTGGACTTGCAATCGGACTGGAGGTCCTTGCCTGGGTGGCCACCGAACTTCCAGGCGTGTATGTCGCATGTGTATTGGTGGTTGCCACCTGTGCCGAGGAGGAGAGGGTGTGCTTGGGGGGGTGGGGCTTCGGGCCTTGTGTCTCTTTGTTGCCTTTGAAGTGGTGCTACTTTGGGCATGTGATGTTCTGCCACATGGAGCAGGAGAGGCAGTGCTGGCTGGGCTTGGGCTTCGGGCACGCTGGCTCTTACTGGCCTTGCCACTGGTGCTACTTTGGCCATGTGATGTTCTGCCACGTGGAGCAGGAGAGGCAGTGCTGGCTGGGCTGGGGCTTCGGGCATGCTGGCTCTTACTGGCCTTGCCACTGGAGAGCCGTTTATCATGGGATGTGCTTGCGCAGGGAGGAGGAGAGGGTGTGCTTGTGGGGCTGGGGCTTTGGGCCCTCTGCTTCTTGGTGGCCTTGAAACTGGTGCTCCGTTTAACATGGGATGTGGTAGGGCGGGGAGGAGGAGAGGGTGTTCTTAGTGGGCTGGGGCTTTGGGCCCTCTGCTTCTTGGTGGCCTTGGAACTGGTGCTCCGTTTATCATGGGATGTGGTAGGGCGGGAAGGAGGAGAGGGTGTTCTTAATGGGCTGGGGCTTCGGGCCCTCTGCTTCTTGGTGGCCTTGGACATTGTCATACCTTGCTGTTTGGATGTGGGTGCCTTCTTCTTTGAGGTCCCTTCCTTGCTTTTGGTTGCTGTTTTGGATGTTCTGGGATTTGTGGCCAATGTCGCCTTGTGGTGGCCACTTTTGCTGCGCGTTTTCCGTACCTTGCTAGTAGCTTGGTGTGACCGAGTGGTCGGACGGGAGACAGAAGTCTCCTCATGCCGCTGTGGCCATTTGCTGGTGGCCTCCTTTGCTGGTGTGGCCTTAGCGCTCTGTTTTTTTTGTGCCATGATGACAATCTCAAAGAGAATGAGCTGTGTCTATGACCCTTTAAATCCTAATGACTGGGTATGACGCATTCGCGTACACGTGTGTATAGCCGTTCGTCCGGCCATGCGGAACCCGGAAACCGCTGGGGCATTACTTATCTGTTGCCGACAAGAATCAACATGGCGCCCACGATCTTCACCCGCACAACAACAAGAGCTCATTATGCTCATAAGTGTATTGTAAGGACGTTGATTTGCCATCTAAATGCAAGCCTAGACCTTAAGGAAGCGCAGGGAGAAACAGTTGTTTTAAAAAGTTATTTAAACTCTGTGCCAAACAGAAGTTAGTGCGCACATGTGAGAACCAAGTCACTTGCATCTATAAGGATAGTTTGAGGCTAGAAATATGTCTGGGAATGTCATTTAGTCAACTGATCTAATTGTGACAGATATTTGTAGGCAGTTTGATCAAACAAATATGTTTATTTTGTGTTTTTTAGACGATGCTTCAGCGCAGGTACAACTACCTGCCCAGCGCATTCGAGAAGAGGAACGTAGCCCTGGAAATCATCTCCCAGATCCAACAGGAGACGGACACCACCTTCACCCATACGTAGATCATGCAGCATTGGTCGGACCTGAAGCGACTCCACATGGCCCGGGTGCGGCGATTTTTCGGTCTCCATTTCCCAAGTAAGTACATAGCGATTTCATGCTATATGTAACTTATACAGAAGGTAGGCCTTTATTTATAAATGTTTTTCTTTTCTAGTGCTGGAAATGGAGTACCGAATACGACGCACCCGGAGGCGCACAGGCCAACCAGTGCTGCATGAATCTGCAGCAGAAAGTGAAGGTGGTGGATCTCCCCTCCACTGTAGCGGCCTCCGACCAGCCCCTGGACCTATCCACAGAGGAGGGGCATCATGGTGTGGGAAGGGAGTCGTACCAAACGACAGAGCCATTAGCTTCTGGTATGTGACTCTTAATGTAACCGCACACACACATACATTAAAAGCCAACCTGATTCCCTTCTTTTTCTAGATGATAATGTAGCGGGTGAAGGATCTGTGGAAGAGTCTGCAGCAGATCATGCCCAGGAGGCACATGGAGAAGGTGGGTGATGTCACACACACACATTCTAAGTGTCATTTTCTTACTGTTGACTCAGACATTAGAAGTGACCCAATTTTACATGTCTCTACAGCCTCAACTTCCCAGCAGTGGCAGGTCCCAGAGTCGAGGGTGGTCCCCGAAGCAGAGCTCGTCCACCAACAAAGTAAGTTGTAATATAAATATCTGTCGCATGTGGGAAATTATACACCAATCTACCTAAATCCATAGTCACCGCCATAAGCATAATGACATATGACCTATTCCTTTTATTAATTCCTTGGCATAATGACATATGGCCTCTTCCTTTAATTAATTCCTTAGCATAATGACATATGGCTCTTCCTTTTATTAATTCCTTAGCATAATGACATATGTCCTCTTCCTTTTATTAATTCCTTAGCATAATGACATATGGCCTCATGAGTTAGCTTACAACCTAATAAACATCCCATCCACAGCTGTTAAACATGTATTTGCAGACAAATAATTTATTTTTCGTTTTTATACAGGGACCACACATGCCAGAGTGGCACAGCTGAGTGCCAGGGTCCTTCAAAGTGAACAAAAGGGGAGTGGCAGCCGCTCAGACCCTTTTATAACTAACCTGGGAGGTGCAAGCCAGCAGGGCAATTAGGTTACTAAAGACTTAAAGGAGCCGCAGCACTCAACCCTTTTAGCTTGCAGACCAACCTATAATCTGTCTCTAAATCTGGTAAAAACAGAGGCTCGGTCACACACATCTGCAGAAGTATGCTAAGTTGCACCACCACACCAAGGTGCCTCTATGGGTGCAGTCCTAACTCTAAACTATGAGAGCCCACTTTGGGACATACAATGCAAAAGATAAAATGGGAGCAGCTTACCTGAGGTTGCCCTAAACCTCATGTGCAAGCCATGGGGCGGAAGGGTCAAGACCTTGCAATACAGCCTAGACCCCACACCCCATGTGCTTGCACAAATTCAAAGTGAACAAAAGGGGAGTGGCAGCCGCTCAGACCGTTTTATAACTAACCTGGGAGGTGCAAGTCAGCAGGGCAATTAGGTTACTAAAGACTTAAAGGAGCCGCAGCACTCAACCCTTTTAGCTTGTAGACCAACCTATAATCTGTCTCTAAGTCTGGTAAAAACAGAGGCTCGGTCACACACATCTGCAGAAGTATGCTAAGCTGCACCACCACGCCAAGGTGCCTCTATGGGTGCAGTCCTAACTCTAAACTATGAGAGCCCACTTTGGGACATACAATGCAAAAGATAAAATGGGAGCAGCTTACCTGAGGTTGCCCTAAACCTCATGTGCAAGCCATGGGGTGGAAGGGTCAAGACCTTGCAATACAGCCTAGACCCCACACCCCATGTGCTTGCACAAATTCAAAGTGAACAAAAGGGGAGTGGCAGCCGCTCAGACCATTTTATAACTAACCTGGGAGGTGCAAGTCAGCAGGGCAATTAAAACAGAGAATAAAACACCGCGCTAATATAAAACTCTAGAAGCTCAACGTGCTGAAAAAAGTCCTTCTTCTTTAAATAATCAATAAAAACATACACATGCACAGAGCTTAAAATTTAGGTGCAAGGATCTTAAATCCAAGAGTTCCAGAACATAAGGGCCCGTCACCAGGTGTGGTAATCTCACTCTTACCCTGATGGTGTAAAGGACTGGCGCCTTAATATACCCCTTAAAAGCCGTTCTCAAGTCCCCCCACTGTCAAAGATGGCTAAAATCTGTGGTAACAGCTTGTTTCAACCAATCATGCAGCAGTCTCTCCACGCAGTACATGAAAGGCAATAAAAGAGAGAGTGCAATACGTCCCAATACACCAACAAAATGTATTTAATCAAATGCACTGTACAAATGCACAAATGCATTCCTCTGCTGGAATGCTTGGTAGTAGTAGACAGCGATCATTTGAACCGAAAGCAAGATGACGTCAGAGTCACGTGATATAATCACATGACCCGCAACGTATATATAACTGCTAAAGCGCTTCCGCCCTATCTTGTTAGTGAGAACTGCGCATGCGCAAAACCCGTCTATGTACGCAATCCATGGGGCTCAGCAAAGGCTCGCACCCCTCACACAGCGCATGCGCAACTTCAAAACTTACTCAGCGGGGCCCACGTCCCCACACATCGCCCTGCACACAACAGAAGCGCGTGCGCATCTAGAGCAATTCCGCCCTTCCTCCTCCCAACCTAAGAGTACGTAAGCGTTTCCGCCCTCACCTTCCTACGGTGGCCCAAAGCTGTTAAACTATAAAATTCTCTATGCTGCGCGCGCAGCTAAAACTCGAGATCTACCATAGATCTTAATCTGAATATGCGCAGATCAACTGCCAGCGGTAATGAGTCTAAAATTCTAAGAGCAGGAGTCCAAAGCCAGTAATGAGTCTAAAATTCTAAGAGCAGGAGTCCAAAGCCAGTCACGGACTCTGGACAATTTAAAGGGGGCCCGGCTGATGAGAAGAGCTTTACAGTACAGAGACAAAAAACAACATTAAAAATTAGTTGTCATATAAACAATTATAGACATATAAAGTACAAACATATTTGTGCCCCGTTCCTCTTCCCCACATCAAAAGAGGGATAATTATAACTAGACCTCAGGAATCATCAATAAAGCAATTGAGGTCAAATTCAACGTTTAGACCTCCCGGGACCAAGGTGTCTAGTTCATAGATCCATTTACTTTCTCGTTGAGATAATTCCCTAACTAGATCTGAACCCCTCCAGTGGCGCTCTATTTTATTCAAACCTACAAAGGAAAGACAGCCAGGATTAGATGCATGCACCCTTTTAAAGTGGGCGGACAAATTATGTCCCTCATAACCCCTCTTTATGTTGTAAATGTGCTCGCGAATCCTGGTCTTAAGTTCACGAGTGGTCCTCCCTATATATGTCAAGCCACAGGGACACCAGATGGCATACACCACTCCCTTCGAGCTGCAAGTGATAAACTTCTTAATTTTATATGGTGTCCCCGTACGGGTATGCTCAAACATCTTAGTAGCCTTCCCCTTCCCAATAGCTGTTCGGCATCCACAACATCTCCCACATCTATAAAAATCTATCGGTGAAACTTCGACTAGAGAGACGGGTTTAGGGGGATCGATAAAGCTACGTACCAATTTGTCTCTCAGACTGGGAGCTCTCCTGAATATACAAATAGGCTTAGGGGGTATTACGGGGCCCAATACAGGGTCCTCCCTAAGTATGTGCCAATGCTTTCCCAATACATTCTTGATCTTACGATATTGTACATTAAAGCCTGATATAAAGGCAAACTCCATTTTGGTATCTTTTTCCACCTTCTTTTCAGACTTAGTAAGTAATTTATCCCGTGCCATCGACCGGACTGAACCGAGCTGGGTATTAACCATGTCTAAATCGTAACCTTTGTCTAAAAATCTCTGCGTGAGGTCAGCTGCCTGTTTGTCAAAGACTCTCACGTCGCTACAGTTGCGCCTAAGGCGCATGAATTGCCCCCTGGGTATAGTCCGCAACCAATTAGGATGGTGACAGCTATCCCAGGGGACATATCCATTCCTATCTGTCGCCTTAAAGTAAGTTGAGGTTACCAATTGGGAACCTTCGATTTTAATCGTGAGATCTAAAAAGTTAACCTCATATGGTCCGATCTCAGGGGTAAACTCCAGATTGCAATTATTGGTGTTCACACCCTTAAAAAAATCTTCCAACTCTATTTTCGGGCCCTCCCATAAGACCAGCACATCGTCGATGTACCGCCGCCACAGTTTAAGATGCGGCCACGGTCCATCAAAAACGTGCCCTGATTCCCAAAGGCCTACAAACAAATTAGCCATACTGGGGGCAAATTTGGCCCCCATGGCTACGCCTTTGGTCTGAAGATAAAATTGGCCACCAAACCAAAAGTAATTATGGTATAGGGCAAATGTTAAACAGTCCACTATAAAGTTTACCTGTTTGTCTGGTAGTCCAGATGCACACTGAAGGTAATGACGAACTGCTACAATACCTAAGTCATGGGGGATAACCGTATATAGGGACGTTACGTCTGCTGTTGCTATAATAGTCCCCTCTGTTACTCTCATATTGGTACATAAATCCAAGACCTGCCTTGAATCTTTAAGATATGCCGGTAATGCACATACTAAGGGCTGGAGGAAAACATCAACATATTCTCCCAAACGACAAGTTAGGGAGTTTACGCCACTAACAATAGGGCGTCCCGGACAATTAGGTTACTAAAGACTTAACCCTTCTAGTGCCAGCTACGTGACTCTCACGTAGCTGCCTCTCCAACCGTTAAGTGCCAGCTACGTGAGAGTCACGTAGCTGACTTTAGAGGCCCATAAAAAAAAGTAAAAAACATACAGACTTACCTTACCCCTCATTTGAAAGGGCCAGCGATTCTGTACAAGAATCCGCTGTTAGATTTCCACCCCCAGGCCTCTGATCTTCAGGAGGGGGCCCGGAATAGGCCCCCCCTGCCGGCGCCGACATCTGTAGAAAAAAAAAAACAGTAAATGACATTTACTCACCTCGCAGCGCGATGGCTCTCCCCGGGTCTTCTCTTCACCAGGGGGGGGCTCCGATCCCCCCCCTGGGCTTTCCACGCTGCTTGTGAGGGCCCAGAAACGGGCTCTCACCATCCTCTTCGGCCGGCGCGGGCCCCGCCCCTAACCCCGCCCACTTGATGACGTCATCCCGCTCCTCGGGTTACCGGCACCCGGGCTCCGATCTGTCAGTTGTCAGCAGCGATCGGTGCAGGGAGGGTGGCAGGCAGAGAGGCTCTGATCTCCCTGCCTCGCACCCTCCCTGCTCCGATCACTACCGACAACTGTCATCTGCAGCAGCGTGGGACACTGGATGGGAGGTAAGTATAAGTCAAAAAAAGAATAATAAAATATTTGTCTGGTGTCTTTTTTTTTAACTTAACCCTTTGTGAACTGGTAAGGGGTCCATGAGACCCCTTATACCAGTTCACAAGGCTCTGGGTATGGCAGGTCACCTGCGGCAAGCGGGTGACTTGCCATAACCCCCAGCCCCCCATTACCTGCCTCCTCAACGGCCAGGGGGGGGCAGAAGGGCCCGGGCCACGTGGCTATGTGGGCTAGTAGCCTGCAGGGCCAGGGGCCACCAACGCTGGCCCCTGCGCCCTGTTCTACAAGCCCCCATAGCTGGTCCGGGTCAGTAATGCTGGGTAAGGGGGACCCTATGTCATTTTTGGGGGGGGGTTTAAGGGTTTTTAACCCTTAGAATTCCAAAAAAGAAATGAGGTCCCCCCCTTCCCCCTGGGAGGGGGAACCCTATGTCATTTTTTTTTTTATTAACCCCTTACAACTATGCAATCATATTGCATAGTTGTATTCTATCTGAAATCTCCTAAACTGCTGTTTCAGGAAAGGGGGTATACCTATACATATATGGTACCATTGTAACCGGGAGAAATAGGGCTTTCACACGCAATAATATTTTATTAACAAACTTACATTTTTTATTACAAAAAAAACATATATTTCACCCAAAAGTATTGAGAATACACTAAAAAAAGGCCAAACAAGACATTTCATGTTGAAGCCCAGACTCTGCTGAAAAAAACAATATATAATTTTCATGGAAATTCCTGGAAATCCCTTCAAAAATCAAGGTTGCACACGTGTAGCGCAAAAACATGAAAGGTCGTCGGGCAACAGAGTGTGACAAAAAATCTAGGTAGGCTGGCACTCAAAGGGTTAAAGGAGCCGCAGCACTCAACCCTGTTAGCTTGCAGACCAACCTATAATCTGTCTCTATATCTGGTAAAAACAGAGGCTCGGTCACACACATCTGCAGAAGTATGCTAAGCTGCACCACCACGCCAAGGTGCCTCTATGGGTGCAGTCCTAACTCTAATCTATGAGAGCCCACTTTGGGACATACAATGCAAGAGATAAAATGGGAGCAGCTTACCTGAGGTTGCCCTAAACCTCATGTGCAAGCCATGGGGTGGAAGGGTCAAGACCTTGCAATACAATACTTGCACAAATTCAAGTTGCCAGGGTCCTTCAGTTGGTGGGCAAGATGCAGGAGCTGCGCGACTCGTTGGGGACCACAGATGAAGAATAATGTTCTGGGGCCTGCCATTGCTGTATATATAGTTTAAAAAATGTAAATTATTTTTAACAAAAATTGTAAAATTTTATATTAACATTTACAAAACATATTTTATATTGGAAGTTGTTAAATTCTATAATTTTTTTAAAGGCAATATAAAAATGCCTATGAAGATTAAACAAAAAAAAAATGTTTCTGTGTCATTTCCTTTTCTAAATACATTCATTAAGGGTTGGTTACCACAAAACGAATGCAAAATTTATATATGAAGATTCGCCTGACCGCGAAGTGATTTGGGTAAGTTTTAGGTGCGCCAATGGAAGAAGAATGAGACCGCAAAGTGTTTTAGGTAAGTTTTAGGGGCGGGAAATGGAATAATATACTGAGCACGAAGTAATTTGAGTACGTTTTAGGGGCGGGAAATGGAAGAAGAATGAGACCGCGAAGTGATTTAGGTAAGTTTTAGGCCTGGGAAATGGAAGAATATACTGAGCGCAAAGTGATTTGGGTAAGTTTTAGGTACGCCAATGTTAGAAGAATGAGACCGCGAAGTGATTTAGGTAAGTTTTAGGGGTGGGAAATCGAAGAATATACTGAGCGCGAAGTGATTTGGGTAAGTTTTAGGTGCGCCAATGGAAGAAGAATGAGACCGCGAAGTGATTTAGGTAAGTTTTAGGGATGGGAAATGGAAGAAGAATGAGACCGCGAAGTGATTTAGGTAAGTTTTAGGGGCGGGAAATGGAAGAATATACTGAGCACGAAGTGATTTAGCTAAGCATTGTAGCAGAAGTGAGTGAACCAAATATGTAGGCAAGCACATTAATGAGTTAAGTTTGTAGTGCGCAGGCGTAAGTTTGTAACGATTTTCGTCTGGACGATTAGTTATAGAAAAAGGAAATCTGAATCTAACGGGAAACGGAAAATGATTTGTGGGAGGAGACGATGGAAAAAGGGCAAAAACGAAAACCTACGTTGTAACATGAGTAACATAATCGGAAAACGAAAGCTGGAAAATGACATTCTCATTGGCGTACGAACGGACGAAGACGTTACTGAAGGCTTGCGATGCATGCATAGAATCACGCGTACACTCATACGCGAGCAGGAAAAATAAAAAAAAAAAACAGATTGACATACAAACAAAAGTTTTTTTATGTCTCTCTGAATCAACCCTAGAGATTCTGTTTTTTTAAGGCCGTCCTACACCCATTTTCTACATGTGGGTGCGGAGCCATATTGTGACAGGGGGCATTGAGATTGCTGGATCCCCCACGCATAGATCCCTACAACAACCTGTAATTCTTACCTGAAGCTTGATTCCCCCAGAGAAAATTGTGGCCATGCAATTGCACGAGAAAGAGAAAGGGCTCACAGCTCATGTGACTTCTGGCAGCAAATCGCAGGGCTGCATTTTGCCTGAGGATCAATTAAGGATTGCAAGGTGTTGTGGGGGTCTAAGCACGGGGGGGCTTCAGCAATCTGGAGGCCACCCTGAGAGTGTTACCATGCAGTCCCACGCCCATTATATTGAAAATGGGTGTGGGACCACTTTAACACCACAAATTCAGGTTAACCATCTGCATTGGGCATTATCTTAGAGGCTAATTTATTGTGAAAGGTGCTGGCCGCACTTGAGCACCTTGTCCAAGACACATATTTTTATAAAAACATGACATAGCTTTCTCACAGCCCAAAACACAAGTTTGCAACACAAAAGTACCAAAAATTCATACAAAATAATCCCAACCAGACCAGGCATACCGTGCACATGCACCAGTCCCCTCCCAAAATAATTACAGGGCCTTATTCGTGAAGGGATAGTGACAGGTAGCGGCAGGTGAATGCCGGAGACGGCACGCAATTACACATTTATGAAGCTGAATCTGGTGAGCGACTAGCAATGCCATGTAGTGTATGATTCATCATTATCCCAGGCTCCGCGTACAGCGCTTGCGTACTGCCTTGCAGAGCGCCGCGTATTACCTCTCGCTACCTGCCGCTCTCCCATACATTTCTATGGACGATCCTTAAATCCCTTTCCTGATCCCAATTTTTTTTTTTTAATAAAATCTCAAAACTTTCTGACATGTATAGTGAACAAGATATTTTTATGTAGAATTGTCCTTACATGTCTGGTATTAAAGTGTTCATGTTACAATGTTATAACAATGTAATTCCATATGTTTTTGCTTTGTTACTAGTGGATACATGTTCAAAAACAGACTTTAATCACACAGCCTCTGGCTCTATGGGCTACAACTACATGATTTTGAGCGCCGGCGCTGTTTGAGGCTTTTTGATGAATGTGGTGTGAGTCAGTCGCACTGACCTGACGCTACCGTTCACTCCCATACAGCGTAGTACTGCAACTTACACATCATATTCATCAATGCCGGACAGCAACTGAGGCACTCTGAAATAAAGAACCATGGCCGAGCATCGCGACTACTAGCTGTCGCTCTGAAATCTGCGCTACAGACGCTCATTTGTCACTATCTGGCGTTAGTAATGAATCAGCCCTGTAGGGAACTCAGCCCCGGCACTTATCCCATCGGCAATGCTGTTGATAGATGGGACACTACCTGACACTATCACGGGCGCTCTGGATTTTTGACTTGATAAATACACTCACTGGGACCTGATATTCACCTGACACTCGTCTGTCACGACCTAGCACTATGTGGCCTTAGCGTTTCTTAAATAACCCCCCCCCAAGTCACATTTGTTTCTTCTGGAGAGGCTGAGTTTTGAAAGGTGGTGAGAGCTTTTCTCACTCAGATCATAAGAAAGTGAATTAAAAATACTTTTCTTCTATTTAAAAATCAAAATGATCTGAACCTGATATAGGACAGTTCTACAAGGAGGAGTACATTACTTTTTTATGATAAACATTTTACTTCTTTATTTTACTAATCCAAAAGGAGCCTCCCCAAAAGTTTCTTATTCCTCAAAAGCTGCTGTTACAAATGTATAAATAAAATATCTACCCTATTAAAAATATTTCCTGCGTTTCACATGTGTAGGGGGTTCTGATATTTAATTGGAAAAGAAAAAGAAAATGTTTCATTTTATTGTGCAGAGTGAAACAAACTTAAAAAAACCTAACAAGCTTACATTTATTTTTAATGTGATTGTATGTGATAGAGCAACACTAAGTATGTGAAGTGTAAAGAAAATGATACATGCTTTTCTGAAAACCTGAAAAGTGAAGATGTACTCTGATAACCCTAAATATATCCCAGTTGGATCTATTGCCTTGAGAATTAGTAAATAAAGTCCATCTTTATGCCCACCTTTATGTAAGTTATTCTCAGTATAACTACAGCTGTTCTGTGAAGGACGTTTGTTGGAAAGCATTAGTTACCTAACGGAATAATGAAAACCAAGAAACACGCCACACAGCTCAGGGATATAGCTGTGGTGAAGTATATTGCAGGCTTGGGATTAAAAAAAATGCTTAAGTTCTGGACATCTCAGAACACAGTTCACTCTATCATCCATAAATGGAAAAGAGTATGGCACAACATACAGGCTGCAAAAATAAAATATGTAGTACACAGAGCTCCAAGTCGACAACCAGGATAAAGTCTCCGTTTAAGATATTCCTGCGGTGCAGAAAAATATTAACACTGTGCATAATCCGCCGCAGTTTATGCAAAATTCTTAGCAAAGCCTATGGTCAGAAGGGCATATACATTATCAAGATGTTTTCCAGAATTATGTTAAACCCAAAGAAGCATAAGCCTCCAAATTGGTCTCCACGCAATAGTATTTCAACTCAGAGGAGTATCCATAGGTGGTAGCATACAAACAAAATAAAAAAATATCTAGTACAATACCTTCTAAAGTTCACAGAGAATTTAATGGGTATAATATGCACTTACAAGAAATACAATTTGATGAGCTTAAAATCAAGGCAAAGTTGATTCAGCAAGTCACAACACCTCTCCGCCTGAGTATCATAGAGCGGTGTCCACACAGACGAGTGACCAAAATCCTTCACATTTCATCCCAAGGGGGGCCTTGAACTCAGATGCTCGCCAGGGAGCAAGGCTCAGTTTTTATACCCGAGCACACTGTCAAAAAGGGCGAGGAGAGACTTCCAATTCGTCAGCACGTCTCAAGTGCTGAGAAAATCACCCTATATGTAAATGAGAGCAGATACAGCCAATGAGCAGGCGGGGGTGGGATCTATCAGATGTAAATCAGATGTAAATAAAAAAGAAATGTCTGATCACCGCGATCTGACAAACGCCGTGGTGTCCGTGAGTTCTCCACCACAGACGGAAGAAGCTGTCAAACATGATCTGACAGCAGCTGCAGCGTAAGTGCGCTTGCTACCAGCATTCCTAATAAAGGGCACATCGCTGGTTTATAAAGTCATTGTAAAAAGAACAACATAGTGGCAGTTTCAAAAGATGACCCAATGGCTGGTGAACTGTCTAACTATCTACTCAACCAGACCAAGCTGTTATACAAATTTTAGCAAGGGTGAAACATAGAGGCCAAAATTCTGTTATTCAATGGCCCTTAAGCGGATCTAAAAACAAAGTAAAGGGGATGAATGAAGTTCCCAAGCTCTATCAAAAAGGTTCTATTATTCAAAGGACCTTAAAGGGGATCTAAAAGCAAAGTAAGGGAACGAGTGAGGTTCCCAAGCTCTATCAAAAGGACAATCACCTAATGAGCATGGTGGAAGAACAAACTGGTACTAAACTGGGATCCGGCCCTGTGGGTGTTGAATGATTCATTGATAGCCTCAGAGGAAGCAGTGCAGCATGCTTGGCCTCGGAGTACTTTGCACACAATACAGGATCGGTGACCTCGCCCTCAGTGCTATGGGTGGCCTTTAAGGCTGTTCTGGAGGCCAGCCCTAGGAAGTGGCCTCTCATGAGAAAGAAGGAGACGAAAGCGATAGCCCACCTCTTGCAGAAGGAGTACTCCGAGGCTGCACATGAGTTTAAGAGCTCTCATACCAGGACCGGGCGGCCAGGCTGGAGAAGGCTAGAGTGGCACTAAATCAGCTTCAAATAGCGCAGGCAGAAACCCGCTATAAATGGTTAATGCAGAAATACTATGCTTGTAGCAACAAGCCTAACACATTGCAGGCATCCCAGCTTGAGTATCAGGAAAACTCGACCCCACTGATAAAGACCAAAGGAGGAGCTATAACTACAAATCAGCAAAATATTTTAGAGGAATTTAGAGCAGGCCTGTCTAAGCTGTATGAGGCCCCTCAACCAATGAACGGTCGGAAAACCTCTTTGCGGATGTTGCTCTCCTGAAACTTACT
This sequence comes from Gastrophryne carolinensis, assembly GCA_027917425.1. NCBI lineage: Eukaryota > Metazoa > Chordata > Amphibia > Anura > Microhylidae > Gastrophryne > Gastrophryne carolinensis. The sequence goes on from CM051238.1 coordinate 127,351,138, forward strand.
GAGGCGCAGCAGTACATGGAAGCTCATATTACAGCAGAGAAGGTGAAGCAGGCAATTAATACACTCAAGCCAGCAAAGAGGCCCGGACCAGATGGGTTCACTGTGGCTTTTTATAAAAAAACTTAGCCAGGGGGCGATTCCCCTCCAGGTGCCCTTTTTAATCACATAATGGAGGGAAATTACCTTGAGGGTGAAATGTTGAAGGCTAAAATTGTTATGAATTGTCAAGCTCTCTCCCCCCAAAGGTTGGGGCTAATGACGGGTGTCATGCCAGCTCCAGGACTCTCAGCTGTCAGATGCTGATGATCGGTGGCGAGAGAAGGAGGGGACAGGAAATCCTCTGATCTCCTGCCTCCCCCCCTCCTCTGGCTGCCGATCGCCAGCATCTGTCATCGGATCAGCGAGGGACAGAGGAGCTGACGATCGAAGGTGGGTAAAAAAAATATATATTATTTTTTTTAAGAAAATCATTTTTTTTCTATATGTTTGGGTTTTATTTTACTGTTAACCCTTTGTGAACTGGTAAGGGATCCATGAGATCTCTATACCAGTTCACAAGGCTGGGGGCTGGCAAATCACCTGCACTAGCAGCAGGAGATCAGAAACTAAAGTGTTCAGCCTGGCACACAGTGCTCTGGGATGGATGAAGGTAAGTAGTAAAAAAAAAATAATATAATATTTTTTTGTCTGTGTATTTTTTTTAACAAAACCCAGGATTTTGACTATCCTGGATTTTGGTCCACTCCCCTGTGGCACCTCGTTCGGGGGTGCCCCACTATGTGAAACCCCCCAGAGATTGCGCATTATCTCACCTCATCCCTGTTCTACGCCGCGTGCGCGGCCGCTCATCCAAACAGCGCGCTCGGAGCCGCTGATCTATGGACGTCTGACCTGCCGCCTTAGCTCAGCGGCTCCGAGCACGCTGGTGGTTGCATCTCGCGCTTGCCTCTGGCGGCCACATCTCGCGCTTCCCTCTATCCCTGCTAGAGGGATATCGGGAATGCGGTCCGCGCATGCACCGTTGGACCGGGATTAAGTGTAGCAGGCGACCTGGAGGGTTTCACACAGCGGGGCATCCCGATTTTGGATTCCCAGCGGGGAGGGAATGGATTGACCCGGCTGATCCAGCTGGGTTTTGGTCCAATTTAACCCTTTGTGAACTGGTAAGGGATCTATGAGACCCCTATACAAGTTCACAAGGCTTAAGGGCCTGCGGCTAACGGGTGACTTGCCATTAACCCCCTGCCCCCCAAATTACCTGCCTCCCTGCAAAAAGCAAGGTTAAACATAGCACAAAATGGCTGGCAATTACAAGGGTTAAAAGTAGCTATGCATCTTGGGTATTGTTCTGCTCGGGGGACCTTGTGCTTTCAGATTTAGCTTGTTTTTTCTTGTTTGCATATTGATATTTTAGGAAAAGGTGTTTTTATTCTGCTTTTTTATACATTGTTTAGTGAAATCCTGTGCAACCTACGAATTCTTTGAGGGATTGCTTCCAGAAAGATGGGCCCACTACAACAAACTGGGTATGCTTAGAAAGCTTAAAATGTGTACTTTTAGGAAATATATGGTATCCCAAATGTAACAGGTTTTTTTGGTAGAAAAATCGCAAGGTGTGCACTTTGTCTGCAGAGCTGAAATTTTCAAGAAAAATTACCCTTACGCACATGCTTTACTTTGGGGTGTTTGGCAACTCTTCCCTTGACAGTAGCTATGCATGTTGGGTATCGTTCTATTTGGTGGATGTTGCTTTTTCAGATTTACCTTGTTTTTATCTTGTTTCCATATAGTTTTTTTTAGGAAAATGTGGCTTTGATTCTTCTTTTTTATTCTTCTTTTGTGAAACTCTGTGCAACCAAAGAATTAATTGAGGGATTACTTCCAAAAACTCCACCTACTTCAACAAGCCTGATACGCCTAGAAAACTTGAGGCTTGAGGTTTGTTGGGGGTATTTCAAATGTAAAGGGTTGTTTTCAAAAGTTTGCAAAACTGCAATGTGCGTAAAGCATTTTATCTGAAAATCTCCTAAAGAGCTGTTTCAGTTTGGGGGAGTCACCTGGGCAGAAAAGGGTGTCTACCAATACACATGTGGTACTGCTGAAACTGGGAAAAATGGGGCCTTTACACACAATAATATTTTTTTGACAAACTTACATTTTTTATTACAAAAAAAACACTAAAAATTTTAAAAAATTGATTTTTTTTATTTTTTGGCACACATTTCAGCCGCAAATATTGAGAATACACCTAAAAAATGACAGATAAGACATTTCATGTTAAAGCTCAGACTCAGCTGAAAAAAATCAATATATCACTTTCCTGGGAAATCCCGTCAAAAACCACAGTTGAACACGTGGAGCGCAAAATAGTGCAAAATGGTCTTGCAACAAAGGGTGACAAAATCTTAAGGTAGGCTGGCAGTTAAAGGGTTAAAGGCTCATAACATGCAGTAGATGCAGATAGAGTAATTTTTAATTTGAGCAATCTGTATGTACAGGATGTGGGAAACATATAAGATATGCTCTTATTCAGGATGAAGGTCCGCTTTAAGATAGTCCCGACTTATGAGGCACTCTTTAAGCCCAATTACTCACATATTCCTAAGCTCATTGACTCATTATTGAATCCATGGTACACTCTAAGAATTTCTTGGCTAGGCGGGCTGGCGGTTAAAATGACCCTCCTGCCAAAACGTTGCACCTGTTTCGTGCCCTCCCGGTCACTATTCCTTTAGCTTTCTTTAAACTACTACATAGTAAGATCCTTCTTGTGGAAGGAGGCATACAGGGTATTGTCCCGTGTCTTGGGGAAGACTTGCTCCCCAAGCCTATTGGAGGCCCTGCTATCAATGCTTACACTACAGTAGAATGGTGATTAGTAAGGTACCTTTTGGTCTTGGTAAGACTTACGGTGGCGGCCAACTGGTATGGGAACCATGGCAGGAATATATGCATAGAAGGTTGTAAAGCGGAAGGGAAAGAGCTTGGTTAATGGGATGAACTGGAGGATTTGGGAAGGGGCTTGCAGTATCACCATCCCTCCCCCTCTCATGTAGGTCAGCATCATCACCCCCCACTTCCCTACTCCTATTCTTTCTCCTTACCTGACCCGTTCTGGTTTCTTATTTTGTCTTTGTCTATCCTTGGTGTTTTAAAATATGTTAGCACGGTTCTAATTATTCAGTGTGTTCTAGAATTCCACACCTTGCTTTGGAGGAGTTATGTTGGAGTCTAACCCTTTGGAATTCCTACAATGTGCAGTGTATGGGTACTCAGGCAATTGTAACTCAGCAACTGAGCCCCCCGCACAGGAATCAGAGGGTACCCTGTATAACTTCAGTGAATGGATAGTCTGTATAAGATGAAGTGGATAACACCGATGTCTGTTTTATTATTAGAACTGGAACATAGCTGTAACATGTACATTGTAAAATGTTCTTTTTCTTGAATGGCAATAAAAATATTGTGAAAGAAAAAAGGAAACAATAAATATGCCTGTACATTTCTGGAATTGCTTTTTTCACTGAAAAAAACATGCAAGATATTGAAGCTCACCCTTTACTCCTGCTCTTGGCAGGAGTAGAAATTCAGCACAAAAACATGCTGAAAAAATCAAACACCCTTGGAATCATCCAAATATGGCTTCATGAGAATTTTTCAGAACGTCTTTGCATTTTAAAAGAGCAAGAAGATAAAAGGTCTGCTGAATCGCTCGAGAGTACTTTCACAGATTTTCTCATCTCATCGTTTAGACTGTAAGCTCACAAGGGCAGGGCTCTCTTTCCAATTGTATCTTGTAGAATATCCATTGTTAACTCTGTAACACTGCATCTGAAATAGTCTATATACTGTATGTTTCTACCCTGTCTGTAATTACTACTTTGTACAGCGATATGGAAGATGATGGCGCTATATAGACACAGCCAGTGTACCATCACAGGACTCCCTGGATGATGATGAGACCCAGGTGCTGTCTGCTGCAGCTTTCTTAAATGTCGAAGCTGAGAGGGAGGCTAGCAGGGAGGAGTGGGTGGAGGAGGATGCCAAGGGTGATTATGAAGTCCTAGACCCAACGTGGACTAAAGTCCATCAGAGTTCAGAGGAAGAGGTGGTGGTCCCACAGCTCCAGGCGGCCAGCAGAAGAAGAAGAAGGGTGCAAACCCTCTGTGGTCAGCTCATTGCTGCTGATGCCCACCACACCAGGGGACTGAGCGAGCCAAGGCAAGCTCCCAGAATCTTACCAGGGTGGCATTTTTCAAGCAGTCCACAGCGGACAAGACAGAGATTATTTTCAACCTGCACCAACAGTCGCTGAATCTTGGGAAAACTGCTAATCATCTCTGCACCTTGTGCATGACCAGGCATCTGTAAGCAAAACATGAGCTTCAGTGGCAGAACTACCAAAAAACCTGCAAACACCTGTTTTTCTCTGTCTCCACCTCCAGCTCCATCTCCATCTCCCCAAATACAAGGCCACATGTGGGAACTCCAGCACCTCTAGCACCACCACCACATCATCCCATGGAAGCATTTAGCTCTCCATCCAGCAAACTTTGGAGAGACAGCAGCCCATCTCACACAGGAACCCTGGCCCTGAATGTGAGCATTTCTAAATTGCTGGCCTTTGAAATTCCGTCTGGTGGAGACAGACAGTTTTTAAGAGCTGATGGCGGCTGCTGTTCCACAATATGCCATTCCCAGCCACCACCACTTGCACCAGGACAGCCCTGCCCTGCATCTGCCCTGGGCAATGTCATTAGTTGCAGTGTCCACCTCACCACAGGCACGTGTACAAGTAAGCATGGGCAGGGATGTTACATCTCTCTAACTGCCCACTGTGTCAAAATAGTGGTGAGAAGCACTGTGGTGCAGATCCTTCCACCACCCAGGATTGCGGGACATCCATTGGTGCCTCCTGTAGCTTCCTCTTTCTACTCTGCTTACTCCTCTATTTCCTCCTCAGTTAGTCAGGGTAACCCCTGCACCACCAATTTGAGCACTGCCATGGGGAAATGGCGGCGTGAAGTGATAAAACTCATCTGTCTGGGTGAAAGACCCCACAACACCCAGGAGCTGTGAACTGGCATACAGGAGCAGACAAATGAGTGGCTGCTGCTGTTGGTGCTGAAGCCTGGCAAGGTGGTGTGCGACAATGGGCAGAACACTTGGTGTTGCAGAGCTTCCTGTCCTATTATCCAAAAATGCTAGCGCTGCTCCATAAAATGCATAGCATGTCCCACGCTACTGTTAGCACTGCAGAGCAACTTTAGCCTTCTCACCCATGGCCTCATATGTGACTTGCCCACCAGGTGGAATTTTGGCGCCATTGTCAGCACTACCATCCATATCCTCTTCCTCAGGACAGATTTGGAGGAATCGGAGGAGGATCTTTCTCTCACAGCAGGGTGGTACCTAGCATAACTCACAGGCATCACTGGTGCATGGCTAGAAGGAGGAGCAAGAGGAGGAGCAGGAGACACCTGGCACTGATGACAGTTTCTCTTTGTCAGCCTGGCTCACAAGAGCCATTACATACTCCAGTGCCTGCTCAATGATCACAGTGTTACCCATATAGTCACCAGTGCCAATCACTGGGAGGCCACCCTCCTGTAATAAGGACAACATCACCTCCTTGATTCCAACACCGGAGCGGGATTGAAAAATTAGAGTGTACAAATGCACACTAGTGGATTCACAACTGACAGAGTTCCCAGCTAAATTTGAGGGCTCAGTGGTGACACAACGAGGAGTAGAAGGAGGAGGAAGTCACCAGCACAGCAGGGGCACCGGTGGCACCTTGAGCATGTCCACAATGTGGAACAACTTATTCCATTGTCTGCCACATCCACCACCATTTTACACTACGCCCATAGCCAGAGCTTGCCCTGTATGCCTTGGAGGTGCTGGCCTTTCCTCCGGCAAGTGTTCTTTCAGAACATGTGTTCAGCACTGTAGGGGGTCCAACAGGATGATCTGCCTATCCACAGCCAACTTGGACATTCTAACATCCCGGGGCCAGCACCTAAATGACTGGTTAAAGTGTTTGCTACCTCTTCCTCCATTTTTTATGCTTAACCCTTTAAATGTCAAGCACATTTTCTACGTGGTTGCTTCTCCTACCGTTAAGTGCCAAGCACATATAAACTACGTGCTTGGCATTTCCCCCGCTAGTGTAAAAATAGAAATAAAAAAAAACTCACCTCTGGTATGTGTGGAAAGCTGGGGGTCTCCTCTTCCTGGGGGGGGGGGGCATCTGATCCCCCCCTTGGGGTCTCCCGTCTTCATGAGGGGGCCCGAAACTGGTCCCCCCCCCATTTTCGCCGCTGACTTGCGGCTGTAAAAGAAAAAACCTCTTCCGGGTCCACATGTGGAAGCCAAACTGTCCCGACAAGGCACTCTGTGTTTAGTGTGGTCCCTACTTATTTTTGAGTCCCCATGCAATGCAGCCAGAGCTACTCACTTGGGAAGCTGCCAGCCTCCCTTTAGAACACTCCCCAGGGAGAGATCCATATTGACTGAATCCCTCCCTGTGTGTGTTCATGGCAATTCAAACTGAGTAAAGGGGGTGGGAGTAGCTCCATCACTATTATTTATACAAAATTATTATCATTATTATTCAGGGCCTGGGAACCAATTTACCGCCCAGTTTAACCCTCTCATCATCTAAGTATTAAGCACCAAACATGTCTAGCCATGAACACACACAGGGAGGGATTCAGTCAAGGCTGGGGGCTGGCAAGTCACCTGCAGCTAGCGGGTGACTTGCCATTAACCCCCGGCACCCCCAATTACCTGCCTCCCTAAAGCCCAGGGGGGGCAGAAGTGTGGGCTTGTAGCCTGCAGGGCCAGGGGCCGCTAAAGCTGGCCCCTGCACACTGTTCCTATAAGCCCTGCATAGCTGGTCCCGGGCTGGTTATTTTGGGTAGGGGGGACCCCATGTAATTTTTTGGGATTTTTAAGGGTTTTTTAACCCTTAAAATTCCCCCCAAAAATGGGGTGCCCCCCCAGGGAAGGGGGATCCCACGCCAATTTTTTTCTTGATTTAACCATTTATAGTGTGGAAAGTAGTTGTATTTTATTTGTAAATGTTATAAAGTACTCATTTCAGTTTGGGAGGTCTCCTGGGTAGGAACGGAGGGCTACCAATACATATGTACCATTGTAATCGGGAGAAATGGGGCTTTCACATGCAATATGGTTTTCTTTAATAAAATAAAAGTTTTATTTAAAATAAAGGAGACAATTTTCTGAAAAAAAAAAATATTTTTGTTTTGTTTTTTTTACTTAATATTTGAAAAAAACAGTAGAAAAATTACAAACAAGACATTTCATGTTAAAGCCTAAACTCTGCTGCAATATATATATATATATATATATATATATATATATATATATATATATATATATAATTTTCCTGGAAATTCCTGCAAAAATGGCACAAAAATGGCGCAAAATGGTGAAAAATGACCTGTCAACAGAGGGTAACAAAATCTCAAGCAGGCGGCAGTTAAAAGGGTAAAAGTTAAAATGTTGGGTATTGTTCTGCTCGGAGGACCTTGTGCTTTCAGATTTAGATTGTTTTTTCTTGTTTGCATATTGATATTTTAGGAAAAGGTGTTTTTTTCTGCTTATTTATACATTTTTTTCGGGAAACCCTGTACAACCAAAGAATTCTTCGATGGATCACTTACAGAAAGATGAACCCTCTACAATTAGCTGTGTATGCTTAAAAAGCTTAACATGTGTACTTTCAGAGAATATATGGTTTATGAGGGATATTCCAAATGTAAAGGGTTGCTTTGGTAGAGAAAGCTCAAGGTGCGCACTTTGTCTGCAGAGCTGAAATTTTCAAGGAAAATTACTGTTACGCACATGCTTTACTTTGGGGTGTTTGGCAACTCTTCCCTTGACAGTAGCTATGCATGTTGGGTATTGTTCTGTTTGGGGCATGTTGCTTTTTCAGTTTTAACTAGTTTTTTCTTGTTTGTATATAGTTTTTTTTTAGGAAAATGTGGCTTTGATTCTGCTTTTTTATCCTATTTTTTAGGGAAACTCTTTGCAACCAAAGATTACATTGAGGGATTACTTCCAGAAAACTGTGGCCACATCAACAAGCCTGGTACGCCTAGAAAGCTTGAGGTGTGTACAGAGCATTTTATCTGAAAATCCCCTAAAGCGCGATTTCAGTTTGGGGGCATGTTCTGGGCAGGAAAGGGTGTCTAAAAATACATATGTGGTATCGCTGTAACCGGAAGAAATTGAGATTTCACACACAATAAGAGTTTATTGACGAACTTACATTTTTTATTACAAGAAAAACACTACAAATTGTAAAAAGTAGATTTTTAAAAAAATCTTTGCACATATTTCTCCCAAAAAAATTGAGAATATACCTAAAAAATGACAAACAAGACATTTCATGTCAAAGCCCAGACAGCTGAAAAAAACAATATATAATTTTCCTGGGAAATCCCTGGAAATCCCTTCAAAAATCACATTTGAACATGCGTAGCGCAAAATAGTACAAAATGGTCTGACAACAAAGGGTGACAAAAACTCCAGGTAGGCTGGCATTTAAAGGGTTAACCCACCACTTTCACCACCACCTTCCCGGACTTCTGACTCCTGTAAAAAATGCAATATTTTAATTTATTTATTTATGTTATATTTATGTGAATATGTATTGCAGTATATACCGTATTTTTCGCCCTATAAGACGCACCTGCCCATAAGACGCACCTAGGATTTGGGGGAAGAAAATAAGAAAAAAAAATTTCAATCAAAAACGCACTATTACAGACAGTGTGGCATTCCCCTATCCAATTCCCATAGGCCGCGTGGGATGCCCCCATTCCATAGACAGTGTAGCATGCCCCCATCCCATTCCCCGTATATCCAGTGTGGCATCCCCCCCCTCCCATTCCCCATATACCCATTGGCTGTGTGGCATCCCCCTCTCCCCCCATTAGTATAGGCTGTGTGGCATCCCTCTCCCCACATTCCCATAGGCTGTGTGGCATCCACCTCTCCCCCCATTCCCATTGGCTGTGTGGCTTTCCCCCTCCCCCCATTAGTGAAGGCTGTGTGGCATCCCTCTCTCCCCATTCCCATAGGCAGTGTGGCATCCCCCTCTCCCCATTAGCATGGGCTGTGTGGCATCCCCCTCCCCCCATTAGCATGGGCTGTGTGGCATCCCCCTCTCCCCATTAGCATGGGCTGTGTGGCATCCCCCTCTCCCCATTCCCATAGGCTGTGTGGCATCCCCCTCCCCCCATTCCCATAGGCTGTGTGGCATCCCCCATTCCCATAGGCTGTGTGACATCCCCCTCCCCCCATTCCCATAGGCTGTGTGGCATACCCCTCCCCCCATTCCCAAAGGCTGTGTGGCATCCCCCCCGCCCATTCCCCCATTCCCATAGGCTGTGTGGCATACCCCTCCCCCATTCCCAAAGGCTGTGTGGCATCCCCATCCCCCCATTCCCATAGCCTGTGTGGCATCCCCATCCCCCCATTCCCATAGCCTGTGTGGCATCCCCATCCCCCCATTCCCATAGCCTGTGTGGCATCCCCCTCCCCCCATTCCCATAGGCTGTGTGGCATAACCCTCCCCCCATTCCCAAAGGCTGTGTGGCATCCCCATCCCCCCATTCCCATAGGCTGTGTGGCATACCCCTCCCCCCATTCCCAAAGGCTGTGTGGCATCCCCCTCCCCCCATTCCCATAGGCTGTGTGGCATACCCCTCCCCCCATTCCCAAAGGCTGTGTGGCATCCCCATCCCCCCATTCCCATAGGCTGTGTGGCATCCCCATCCCCCCATTCCCATAGCCTGTGTGGCATCCCCATCCCCCCATTCCCATAGCCTGTGTGGCATCCCCCTCCCCCCATTCCCATAGGCTGTGTGGCATAACCCTCCCCCCATTCCCAAAGGCTGTGTGGCATCCCCATCCCCCCATTCCCATAGGCTGTGTGGCATACCCCTCCCCCCATTCCCAAAGGCTGTGTGGCATCCCCCTCCCCCCATTCCCATAGGCTGTGTGGCATACCCCTCCCCCCATTCCCAAAGGCTGTGTGGCATCCCCATCCCCCCATTCCCATAGGCTGTGTGGCATACCCCTCCCCCCATTCCCATAGGCTGTGTGACATACCCCTCCCCCCATTCCCAAAGGCTGTGTGGCATCCCCATCCCCCCATTCCCATAGGCTGTGTGGCATCCACCTCTCCCCCCATTCCCATAGGCTGTGTGGCATACCCCTCCCCCCATTCCCAAAGGCTGTGTGGCATCCCCATCCCCCCATTCCCAAAGGCTGTGTGGCATCCCCATCCCCCCATTCCCAAAGGCTGTGTGGCATCCCCATCCCCCCATTCCCAAAGGCTGTGTGGCATCCCCATCCCCCCATTCCCAAAGGCTGTGTGGCATCCCCATCCCCCCATTCCCATAGGGTGTGTGGCATCCCCATCCCCCCATTCCCAACCCCTCTCCCCCCATTAGTATAGGCAGGCGCCATAGTAAAAAAAAAAAAAAAAGTTAAACTCACCTGTCCGCTGACACCACTGCGCTGAGCGGCCGGCTCCGTGAATGGGGTGGGCGTGGCCTGCGCCGCAGCGTCGACGCAGGCCACGCCCACCCCATTCACACACTGGCTCTGTCCCGGCCCCGCCGCTGCGATCGCTGTCTTTTCAGGCAGCGATGACAGCGGTGGGGCCAGAGACAGAGCCCCCGCCGCTCCTCCATCTGCTCCCCCACATGCGATCACGAAGGTCCGAGCAGCGGGTGGGCGTGGCCTGCAGGCCACGCCCACCCACTGCCGGGACCTTCGTGCTCGCGTGTGGAGGAGCAGATGGAGGAGCGGCAGGGGCTCTGTCTCTGGCCCCGCCGCTGTCATCGCTGCCTGAAAAGACAGCGATCGCAGCGGCGGGGCCGGGACAGAGCCCCCGCCGCTCCACTGGCCTCTCGCAGTGTGCCAGACAACGCGGGAGCGCCGGGGACGGGTGAGGTTTTTTTTTTTAATTTTTTTTTTTTTTTTTTTTTTACATTCGCCCGATAAGGCGCACTGACATTTTTCCCCCACTTTTGGGGAAAAATAAGTGCGTCTTATAGGGCGAAAAATACGGTATGTATAGATTAATTTATTTGTATATATTTATATATATTTATTGATGTATATATGTATATGTTTTGGTATATATTTATTGATGTAAAGATCTATTTATTTCTGCATATATAGGTATATATTGATTAATGGATGTATTTTTTTCTTTATTTGTGTATTTCTTTAATTTTTTTTCGTTTTCTGTGATTATTTTGAGTACTTTCCCTAGCCCATTTTATGACACCCATTGAAATCTTTTATTTATTTATTTTTTTAATTGATGCATTTATTTATTTTTTTTGGTTTCTGTTATTATTTTGAGTACTCTCCCTAGCCCTTTTTGTGCAAGATACCCCCCTCCCCAATTCGGCCTACATTCGGCCTTTCTTTCATTTTTTTTTTTCTAGTTTTTTGTTTTGATTACTTTCCCTGGCCTATTTTGTGCAGGGCAACCTTCCTGATGTTCCCCTTGATTTTCAACCCTCTAGACCTTGCTACCCCCATTTTACAGCAATTTTTCCCCCCAAGTTTGAGTCCCTATTGACTTTAATGGAATTTGGGTCCCCAAACCTGAACTTTACTGGCAAGTTTGGCTAAACTCGGCAAACTCAAGTTCAATCGGCCCGCTCATCACTACTCATTAACAGTTAACAGTTATTTGTTTTTTTTAAAAAAGGGGGAAAAGGAAAAGCAAGCTTGTATTAAAAGCAGTAAATAACTTTTTTCATAGATGCCTATAGATTTGCTTAGAATAGAAAGCATGGAGTCCTGGCCAGCCACAAGAGGAAGCTGCGGGACCGGGCCGGAGGTAAGGTTACCATGACACTGGGATTGCTGTCCTTTTCCTGACCCCAGCTCTGCTCTCTCTGTCGAAAACACATCTATAACCCACCCCTCTGTACTTCTCACCCCTCTTCTCAATATGTGATGCTTTTAAAGCAAGATGGCCGCACCTGTATCCTAGAGTCCTGAATAGAGTTAAAGCCCAGCGGGCGAATGAGTAATATGTAAGTGACTAAAAACTTAAAATATATACATTTTAGATGCTGGGGAATATTTTTTTAAGGCTTTAGGCTTTGCATTAAATGGTAAAGGTCCGGTTTAAATTCCATTTTAATTTGTCTTTTAGGTAATTCATGTTATTTGTTGCTGCCCTGGCTCCTGAAGCCCTTCTTAAGGCCCCAGACATCTGGCCAGGAGGCTTATAACATGACTCATTGCTGCACACAGGCTGCAGTTGAGCATCGGGCTGTTGAAGGTCAGATTTTGTTGTCTGGACCACACAGGGGGCGCCCTTCAATACAAGCCAGAGAAGGTTGTGCAAATTATCATGGCATGTATCAACCTTTATAACTTTGTCTTGAGCAAAAGGGTGGCAGCATATTTGGAGGAGACAACCCCTGATTATGCTCTAGAGCAGGGGTACTCAACTACTTTCAGGGTCTGCCGTGGGATGAAGGTCCGGGGGGGGGGGTGGTGGTGGTGTAAGTAAGAGTGCCAGCCCGGACAGGACGAGCGCGCCCAGGCGCATCAAGCACTGGAAGCGGCGGCTATATAGAACAAACCATGGCGGCGCACGCTTTTCATACACATATTGGCGGGGAATTACCTCAGGCTTGACCCAGGAGCTCCGGAACATGGCTCACACCAGGGCGCAAACCGAACCAGCCACCCAGGGGCGGACTGGGGTCAAAAAATGGCCCTGGACTTTTTGGTCACAACGGCCCTGCTGTACTTTGTACAGCCCAGTATAAGTGTGTTAATGTCACATTAATATATTTATTATATATATTAAAACTTACCAAAACCTGGGATTGGTCCTTGACCCTGGGGTAGCCCCACGGATCGCTGGTAAAACTTACCTGACTGCCGTTCCAGCAGCACATGCGCTGATTCTTGTTGGCTGAAGGGTTGAATGGAGCCAAGCATGCTGCCGGCCACATCCCCACTGGCCTCTAGCTGGGTGCATGTGCCATTAGATTGGTAGTCAGGTAGTTTTTTACTGAGAAAATCTTGGGTGTTGTTCCTCTTTAAAGTGGACCTATCACCAGGATTTTCATTATCTTGGTGATAGGTCCCTGCCCCAGGGGGCCTCTCGATTTGGGATACCCTGCTGTGTATAACCCCCAGATTGCTCACCCCACTCACCTTTGCACCAGTCCCACAGCACATTCGTAGACACTTGTCCAATTGGCGCTTTATATTGTGCTACTAATGCATGGCATAAAGCCATTGTTTAGGACTCAGCGTTGGCATAGGGAACAGCAGCAGGCGCATCCCTGGTTTCCCTATGATGTGCGCATCCCTGCCTATCTGAATGTCTGGGCGGATGCTGTAGGAACGCCAGGGATGCAGCCATGGCAAATGACCAGTGGAATGCTAAGGGGTTCATACAGTGGAGCATCCATTTGGAGCCCCCAGGGGCACCTAGTCGGCCAGCCCTGGAGTCTTTTAGATTCTAGGGCCAGCTGTGTTGGTGAAATGGTCCACTTTAAACAGACCAAAACCCAGGTGAGCTGTGTTTTGATCCACTTTATGAAAAACAATTAGGGCTAAATGCAAAACTGGAATAGGAAAGGACCTTTACTGGATCTCTGTGTACAAGCAGCTTGCACATTGCAGAAAAAAAAAAGTTTTTCAAAAAGGACAAAAACATTTGGCTTACTTTTTGGGTTAATTCCCAGCACATCAGATTTACAGCCCCTGCTGCTGATCCAGGGATGACATGGTCGGGTGATTGAGAGGGAGAAAGGACAGACTCTGATCTCTTAGGATACGGAACCTGGCTGCCGATGCTCAGCCGCGCTCTTCTCTGCCTCATCATCGGTTCCTCCCACGTGTTCTCCTTCGCTTCATGCTGAACCTTATGCGCCTGCCAGCCCTGGCCTCCGACCTGTCCGGAACTAATGTTGCTTCCTGTATTGCAGCCTGGCTATCATAGGCTGCAGCACAAGCAATATGATAACCAGCGACTGCGCTTCATTAGCCTGTGTTCCACTGCGGAACACATTGCAAGACCTGGAGCAGCCCAGCAAGGTAAAGAGAGGCCCACAATTGTGGGACTAGCTGCGGCCTACCGGGATTTGTCCCGGTATGCCCTACTGCCAGTCCGCCCCTGCAGCCACCGAACGGCGCGCTCTCACCGTGCGCAATATACAGCCAGCCCGACTATTGAGTCCAGGGCAGCCGCGGGAGGAGGAGACAGCGCGTCATCAAGCGGCGCCCGAACAGGGGACCACAGGCGGGGGCCATCGCCACAGTCCGGCCCTGGGCAGCGGTCCGGACAAATGGCGTCTGCGGTCCGGATTCGGACCGCGGTCCGCCATTTGAGTACCCCTGCTCTAGAGATTCCTGGACATCTGTATGCTGGCACCCAGAGCATGCAAGCCAAAGCATTCACCAGCATTTGGCGGACTCCTCTTTCTACTACCATTTATGTGATTTGTGATTATTATTTGTGTGGGATTAAATAACATCTAAACAAAGTTTGTTTTTTATATTTTCTAATTACATGTTAATTGTCACAAGTTGTTGGGTTATGGCACAACTGTGGATGCAGGTAAAAAATGTACCTGTCTGGGGTAACTAAAGCTTGGTGGCCTCCAAAACCCAAAGTCCAGCATGGCAGGTTATGGTGATGTTGCTCAGCTTTGGGTGTTTTCAGTCAAGTCGTCATGGAGCAAACTGGCGGTCCATCTCACAACTTTAAAATATCTATTGGCATTTTGCTGAAAAGTTGTTCCACCAGTTTGCCTCCATGATTTGGCACTGGCTTAACAAATACAGGTGATGCCTAGATGCAGGCCAGGGCTGCCTTCCTCTTGGGTGCTCTGTGGATCTGGTGGGGTTACTACTGGCAGAATGAAGCTGGATCTGCAGGGGGAAGTGGTGATTGCCAGGGTCCAGGGTGCCAGCAGCTGGTGGAGGTGTCCAGATAATATTGGGGGTTTCATCCAGATGTTCAGAGTGCCCTTCCTTAATTTCATCCAGGAGAGGTGCCGTCTTTGTGGAGAAAGGCCAACATTAGTGGCCCCCTGGCCCCCAACCTTATCCTGGATTCAGCCTCCTCCTCCTTGCCCGTTGCCTATTCCCCTCATTAATTTACCTCATCACTGTCTGTGAGGAAACTTTCAATAAAAAACTTTTTTCTAACTAAGGATTCTGGTAATTATACGGCATCTCCGTTGGTAACAAACAAGGAGAATGCGATACAACATACTAAGTTACGCAATAAATCGCTATTCAACCCCCCCAACGTTTCCAATTCACAATTGGAAGCCTTTAAGTATGCAATGACTAGGGATCTCAAGCGTCTATCCTTTAAAAAGAAGCGCTGGCCCGCCAACCTCTATGAAGGCTTTAAATCGTTAGAGAAAAAACATGAAGTGGTTATAAAGCCAGCGGATAAGGGGGGAGGGTTAGTCATCTTAAACAAGGTGGACTACCTAGATGAATTGAATCGACTTCTAGCAGATCGGGATACATATAAATTCTTGAACAAAGATCCCACTATAGAGTATAAAATGGCCTTGTCAACTTTACTACAAGAGGGACTACAAAAAGGCCTTCTAACACAAGAAGAGTTTGATTACCTTACACCAAAGACTCCAAAAATTCCCACGATATATCAGCTGCCAAAGATACACAAGGGTTTAGAAAAACCCCTGGGGCGCCCCATTGTGAGTGGGGTAGGATCTTTAACTTGTCATCTGGGTGAATTTATTGATTTTTTTCTCCAAGGCCTGGTCACTAAACTTCCTTCTTACCTCAAAGATTCGACACAGGTGATAAATCTTTGTGGAACTGGTGATTGGTCTGAATCCACACTTCTTGCCACTGCAGATGTCTCATCGCTATACACAGTAATTCCTCACGACAAAGGAATCTTAGCGGTTAGACATTTTTTGACTATAGATTCCAAATTAACTACACAACAGATTGATTTTATTATACAATGCCTCACTTTTGCACTTGAACACAATTATTTTTGGTTTGCAGATAATTTTTATTTACAAGTCACGGGTGTTGCCATGGGGGCGAAATTTGCGCCCATCATGGCCAATCTGTATGTTGGGTGGTGGGAAAGTCAGTTTATAGATCAGATTGAAAGGCCATGTTTGGCAACTTGGAAACATTACATTGATGATGTCCTCTGCGTATGGAGTGGCACTAAACTAGAGCTAGAGGCTTTTTTTGTTGAAGTGAATAATAATTCCTTCAATTTAACATTTACTATGGAAAGTAGTCCAACTTCGATACATTTTTTGGACTTAACTATAAACAGAGTGGGGACTAATTTAACTGTATCCACTTTCTTTAACCCTTCTAGTGCCAGCTACGTGACTCTCACGTAGCTGCCTCTCCAACCGTTAAGTGCCAGCTACGTGAGAGTCACGTAGCTGAATTTAGAGGCCCATAAAACAAAAAGTAAAAAACATACAGACTTACCTTACCCCTCATTTGAAAGGGCCAGCGATTCTGTACAAGAATCCGCTGTTAGATTTCCACC
The DNA here is from genome assembly GCA_027917425.1 of Gastrophryne carolinensis. Classification (NCBI taxonomy): domain Eukaryota; kingdom Metazoa; phylum Chordata; class Amphibia; order Anura; family Microhylidae; genus Gastrophryne; species Gastrophryne carolinensis. Next base: position 127,367,738 of record CM051238.1, read on the forward strand.
CCAGGCCTCTGATCTTCCGGAGGGGGCCCGGAATAGGCCCCCCCCCGCCGGCGCCGACATCTGAAAAAAAAAAACAGTAAATGACATTTACTCACCTGGCAGCGCGATGGCTCTCCCCGGGTCTTCTCTTCACCAGGGGGGGCTCCGATCCCCCCCCGGGCTTTCCACGCTGCTTGTGAGGGCCCAGAAACGGGCCATCACCATCCTCTTCGGCCGGCGCTGGCCCCGCCCCTAGCCCCCCGCCCCTAACTCCGCCCACTTGATGACGTCATCCCGCTCCTCGGGTTACTGGCACCCGGGCTCCGATCTGTCAGTTGTCAGCAGCGATCGGGGCAGGGAGGGTGGCAGGCAGGGAGGCTCTGATCTCCCTGCCTGCCACCCTCCCTGCTCCGATCACTACCGACAACTGTCATCTGCAGCAGCGTGGGAAACTGGATCAGAGGTAAGTATAAGTGAAAAAAGAATAATAAAATATTTGTCTGTGTCTTTTTTTTTTAACTTAACCCTTTGTGAACTGGTAAGGGGTCCATGAGACCCCTTATACCAGTTCACAAGGCTCTGGGTATGGCAGCTCACCTGCGGCAAGCGGGTGACTTGCCATAACCCCCAGCCCCCCATTACCTGCCTCCCCAACGGCCAGGGGGGGGCAGAAGGGCCCGGGCCACGTGGCTATGTGGGATAGTAGCCTGCAGGGCCAGGGGCAACCAACGCTGGCCCCTGCGCCCTGTTCTACAAGCCCCCATAGCTGGTCCGGGTCAGTAATGCTGGGTAAGGGGGACCCTATGTCATTTTTTGGGGGGATTTTAAGGGTTTTTAACCCTTAGAATTCCAAAAAAGAAATGTGGTCCCCCCCCCTGGGAGGGGGAACCCTATGTCATTTTTTTTTTTTTTATTAACCCCTTACAACTATGCAATCATATTGCATAGTTGTATCCTATCTGGAATCTCCTAAACTGCTGTTTCAGGAAAGGGGGTATACCTATACATATGTGGTACCATTGTAACCGGGAGAAATAGGGCTTTCACACGCAATAATATTTTATTAACAAACTTACATTTTTTATTACAAAAAAAAAACACTACAAATTGTAAAAAATAGTTTTTTTTCATTTTTTTGCACATATTTCACCCAAAAGTATTGAGAATACACTAAAAAAAGGCCAAACAAGACATTTCATGTTGAAGCCCAGACTCTGCTGAAAAAAACAATATATAATTTTCATCGAAATCCCTGGAAATCAAATCAAGGTTGCACACGTGTAGCGCAAAAACGTGAAAAGTCGTCTGGCAACAGATTGTGACAAAAAATCTCGGTAGGCCGGCACTCAAAGGGTTAAACCCACAGATCGAAATGGGTATGTCCCCTAAAAGAGTTGCCACCACCCGGGATGGCTGGGGGCCATACCAAAGGGGCAATTTATGCGTCTTTGAAGAAATTGCACCAATGTTGATATGTATGACACCCAGTCAACCGTTCTAATGAAAAGGTTCATAGAGAAAGGGTATGATCCACAAATAATTAAGGAACAGCAGAAAACAATAAGGTAGAGAAATAGAGCTTCCCTATTGGTGCAGAATAGGGAAAAAGGCTTTGATTCTATTCAAAATGTGTCTTTCATTACTGATTATAATGTGCAACATAAGGATATAAAAAGACTTCTCCAGAAACATTGGCACATACTGAAACATGATTTAATTTTAGGCCCTACTTTACCTGAGAATCCGCAAGTGATATTCACAAAGGCCCCGAATTTGAGAGATCTTTTGACACATAGCTATATAGACCCTCCTAAAAATGTTCCTTTAACCACAACCCACATGAAGGGATTTTATAAATGTGGTACTTGTATGGGGTGTAAAACTTGCTTACCAATTACAAAACCCCTAAAGGACTTTGCTATAGGTGGTAATAAGACTTATAATATCAATAGTTTTATATCATGTCACACACAATATGTAGTGTATTTAATATGGTGTCCCTGTCATTTATATCACTATGGACGGACTACAAGGGAGCTCCGGGTGCGAATCAGGGAGCATATATATAACATCAGGAGGGGGTTGGAAACTCATAGCCTGTCCGCTCATTTTAAGTCTGCTCATGCAAATGATCCCAAATATATGTCATTTATTGGGATCGATCATGCTGAAAGACATTGGCGAGTTTCAAACCTCACTCGTGAAGTTTCTATACGTGAGAGCAAATGGATTTTTGAACTCAATACTCTAACGCCACATGGATTGAATATTGATTTTGATTTAAATTGTTTTATCGATAATACATAAAATGTTTTATTTATATTGTAATTTTCCCTAAATTTGGGTTAATGTAGTGTTATTAATATGCCTATGTTGATTCTAACTTTTAGGTTTTTACTGTATTTCTTCATTGTACTTTTCATTGTATGTATATGGGGCAGTCCATCCTACCATTGTTCGAGTGCGAGCCCTTCCCCCCTCCTTATATTGGTCCTTTTTATTAAATTAGTCCATTATATTTTTAATGATTAATTTATTATTCTATTTTTATAGATATGATTAATTTGGCTTTTTTTCATTAATGGTAATTTTTATGGGTCCCTTTACTTTTATGTGCCCATATAAGTGTATTTCTCATTCCTTGCACTGGTTATGTAGGTCCGTGTTGGGATTGTGCACTATAATTGGATATATGTGGACATCTATGGAGCCCGTTGAGATACATAGCTTGTGTAGGTTTATGAACAGTGACTGAGCGCGCTGAGGCTTATAATAGCCTTTGATGAATCAGCCGCAGCTCTGGAGTTTGTCATATGCGAGGAGGTTGCATCATGCTGTTTTGGCTTCCTGCGCTATTGGAGTGGGTTCTGCGCTGTATTTTCTTGGACTCCGAGATTTAATGATATTCACCTTCGGGCTCCTGATTGGCTAGTGCCTTTCTAGGGAGGATACACTCTCCGAAGATTGACGAGGAGTGTCGAGATTTGCCGAGGTCCTTAGTAACACTCGGCAAATCAGCTGACTTTCCGGATCTGGCCGATATGGTGGGGAAGCTTTTGTATGTGGCTGGGGCTTTCCCCGCTATTGGAGTACGATCTATGATGCATCTCCACCAGACCCCGCCCTGATAACATGTGTGACCACTAATGATATTCACCTCCCGGGCTTTTGATTGGTTAATACCCAAAGCGGGTGGGCCCTCTTTTTCTTATAAATATATCTTTTATGCCGCGCCGCCTTGCCTTTGAAAAAGTTGCGCTCTAGCAACGAAACGCGTTAGGTCAAATAGGAAGCGGCTGCTCCATATAGATGTTTTTAATAACCTGAGGATCCGTAGTATAGAACCTGAATGCTCCACTAACGGCCGTGGTGGAACAAAGGAAGGAAGGACTTCTCAGCTTTTATGACTTATATGCGATTTGACCATTTGGAATTTGTGAGTGCATTTCAATTATTAAATATTTTTATATATTTTATTACGGAGTTGCACTAGATTTTTGTGCTTTCTCTTTTAACCCTTTAAATGCCAGCCACGTAAAATTTACGTGGTTGCCTCTCCGTCACTTAAGTGCCAGCCACGTAAAATTTACGTGCCTGGCATTTACCCCTGCTAGTGGGCAAAAAAAAAAAAAAAATTACTCACCTGACCCCTCGTTGGATCCGGCCGGGTCTCCTCTTTAATTTGGTGCCATCCGATCCCCCGTGGGGGGTCGGATGGCTCCAGGAGAGCCCCCGGAATAGGCCGCCCCCCCCCCGCTTCTGCAGCAGCAGCTGCTAACTGTAAAAAAAAAATAAAATAAAAATGACATTCACTTACCTGTGTGTGCGCTGGCTCCCGCTGTCCCTCCTCTTCACCTGGGGGGCCTCCGATCGCCCCCCAGGACTTACCGATCTTCAGGAGAGAGCCCGGGAGGCTCTCTCCTCTCTCCTCCTCGATGGCGGCCGCCATCTTGCCGCTAAGCCCCGCCCCCTTGGGTTATGACGTCATCCCGGTCTGTCTCCGTGCCAAGCCCCGCCCCTTTTGGGGGCGGGGCTATGACGTCACCCAAGCCCCGATCACCGGCGTCAGCTCTTTCAGCTGTCAGATGCCGGTGATCGACAACGGGGAAGGAGGTGGCAGGAGATCCTCTGATCTCTTGCCTCCCCCTTCTCTGGATGCCGATCACCGGCATCTGTCAGCAGAGCGGCGCGGGACAAAGGAGCTTACAATCGGAGGTAAGTACAGTAAAAAATAATTATTTTTTTTTTTAAATAAAATACTTTTGTGTGGTGTTTTTTTTATTTAACCCTTTGTGAACTGGTAAGGGGTCCATGAGACCCCTTATACCAGTTCACAAGGCTCTGGGTATGGCAGCTCACCTGCGGCAAGCGGGTGACTTGCCATAACCCCCAGCCCCCCATTACCTGCCTCCCCAACGGCCAGGGGGGGGCAGAAGGGCCCGGGCCACTTAGTGGCTATGTGGGCTAGTAGCCTGCAGGGCCAGGGGCCACCAACGCTGGCCCCTGCGCCCTGTTCTACAAGCCCCCATAGCTGGCCCGGGTCGGTAATGCTGGGTAGGGGGGACCCTACGTCATTTTTTTGGGGGATTTTTAAGGGTTTTTAACCCTTAAAATTCCAAAAAAAAATGGGGTCCCCCCCCCTAGGAGGGGGAACCCTATGTCATTTTTTTTTTAATTAACCCTTTTGTTTTCTGTCATCCAGCAGCTATAAAAGGCTGAAAGAGTGCTCCACTATGGATGGGAGGTAAGTATTAAAAAAAAAAAAAATAATAAAATATTTTTTCTCTTTGTGTGTCTGTGTTTTTTTTTTACATTTAACCCCTTGTGAACTGGTAAGGGGTCCATGACCCCTATACCAGTTCACAAGGCTGGGGGAGGTGGCAAGTCACCTGCGCTAGCTGGTGACTTGCCATTAACCCCCGGCACCCCCATTACCTGCCTCCCCAAAGCCCAGGGGGGGGCAGAAGAGCCCGGGCCCACTGGCTATGTGGGCTTGTAGCCTGCAGGGCCAGGGGCCACAAAAGCTGGCCCCTGCGCCCCGTTCCTACAAGCCCTGCATAGCTGGTCCCAGGCTGGTTACTTTGGGTAAGGGGGGGGCCCATGTCATTTTTTTTTTTTTTTTTTTAAGGATTTTTAACCCTTAAAAATCCCCCCCAAAAATGCCCCCCTCCTCCCGGGAGGGGGGACCCTATGTCATTTTTTTTTCTCGATTTAACCCTTTGTAGTGTGGATGGTAGTTGTATTTTATTTGTAAATGTTAAAAATGACTTGTTTCAGTTAGAGGGGTCTCCTGGGCAGGAACAGGGGGCTACCGATAAATATGTGGTTCCGTTCTAATCGGTAGAAATGGGGCTTTCACATGCAATATGGTTTTCCCTAATCAAATACATTTTTTATTTAAAATAAAGGAGGCAATTTTCTAAAAACATTTTTTATTTATTTATTTTTTTTTACTTAATAATAAATAAAATGAATAATAAATAAAATTTACAAACAAGACATTTCATGTTAAAGCCTAAACTCTGCTGCAAAAAATATATATATAATTTTCCTGAAAATTCCAGCAAAAATGACGCAAAACATGGCGCAAAACATGGCGCAAAATGGGGAAAAATGACCTGTCAACAGAGGGTGACAAAATCTCAAGTAAGCTGGCAATTAAAAGGGTTAATAGTACCTCTGCATGTTGGGTATTGTTCTGTTCGGGGGACCTTGCGCTTTCAGACTTAGCTTGTTTTTTCTTGTTTGCATATTTATATTTTAGGAAAAGGTGTTTTTTATTCTGCTTTTTTATACATTTTTTAGGGAAACTCTGCGCAACCAAAGAGTTTTTTGAGGGATTAATTCCAGAAAGATGAGCCCACTACAACAAGCTGGGTACGCTTAGAAAGCTTAACATGTGTACTTTCAGGGAATATATGGTTTATGGGGGATATTCCAAATGTAAAGGGTTGTTTTGGTTGAAAAATCGCAAGGTGCGCACTTTGTCTGCAGAGCTGAAATTTTCAAGAAAAATTACCGTTATGCTCATGCTTTACTTTGGGGTGTTTGGCAACGCTTCCCTTGACAGAACCTATGCATGTTGGGTATCGTTCTGTTCGGGGGATGTTACTTTTTCAGATTATACTTGTTTTTCTTGTTTGTATATAGTTTTTTTAGGAAAATGTGGCTTTGATTCTGCTTTTTTATCCTTTTTTTAGGGAAACTCTTTGCTTTTTTACCAGTTTTATTGGGTAAGCGCATATCCAAAAGGTGGTGTGCATGCACCGTGGGATACTTACCTTTGGACTCTAGTTCACTGTTTAAAAGAACATTGTTTTAATTTGCTCTGTGCCTTATATATACGTATTACTGTCTGGACTCTGTTCTCTTGGTGGCTGGCTAGTGGGTGGGCCCAGTCTTGATGCTGTCTTGGTAGTAGCCAAACCAGAGGGGCCAGCACGGCTATAGGTGGTGGGTCTTGCAGACGAGGTGCTGCTGGCTGGGGTGTTGCTGCAAAGTCAAGCTAAATGCACTGGTAGTTTCCACTTAACAGTATATGTGCACCTTCAAAATCTCTACAAGGGATACACACTGGGTCCCACATCAATGTGGGCCCCCATATTTTGGTCTACTCACACCCATCTTAGGGGTAACATATAAAGGTTGCCTAATACCCTTGGTGTGTGTAGTCGGGCAACATATGTTGCGCAGACAAGCCCTAAGTTGGCTGTGCATGTGGGAACTAAGGTTGGTGGGTGGCGTGTTTCGTTCGCTTACTCCCCCCTGTTCCAAGCTACAATTTGCTACTGGTGGGAACATGGCACCTATCAGTGTCCATGGTGCTCGACACCTGGTAGGTGTTGGGGTGGAGCATCCCCAATACCCCCTGCTCAGCATGTGTTAACTGTAGAGTCTTGGGGAGTCCCCCACCAGTTCTCAAGCTAGATTCAAACAAAGGAGTGGCTTTAGTGAGTTGTCCAATGTTGCCTAGCCTGGGCACCATCCTTGCCCCTTTCACATTCTGAGCAATCTCCAATCATAACTGCTCCTGCAACGCTTTGGGGGTTGAGCAGGACTGGGACACAGCCAGTTGATCCTAATTTTTGTCAACACCATCCAGCAGAACCTCCAGCCAGGCATTATTAAATCAGCCTCTCAACTTGGCCCTTATTAGTTTGCTCCCAGGGTGAGGGGCCAATGCTGTTGGCTGCTGGGTGGTGTCTTGGCCAAAGGGGGAATCACAATGCCCATACCCATGCCCAAAACAGATGGATTCCAGGCTACTGGCTGGGGAAAGAGCAGGTCTAGCTGTGGCAATGCTGCTTCAGCCTTTGCCCCCCCTTTGGCTCCATTGTGGACTCCACAGTGGGGCCCGCACTGGGGTCTGTCCTGGAATCCACATAGTGCTCCAGTGTCCTGACCATTGGCTGGTTCCAGGTTTTCTGACTCCCGCTGCTGATGCCTGAAGAGGCCCAGGTACCACAGCCCCAGGACCCACATTTTTTCCCGCAGGGACTCCCCTGCAGATACCCACACAGCCACCATCTCACCAACTCGTTGAACTCGTTGGGTGAGTTGGTGAGACGGTGGCTGTGGGGAGGGAGCCGGAGGAGGAGTGGGGAGCCATTATGAGGATGGACTGACCCCGGAGAGGATCGCAGCTGTGGGATCCTGGAGGAAAGAAGGTAGCCAGGCCAAAGTATTTATTATTTATAAATAAAATTGTGTTGAATCCTACTGGACGAGCCTGACGATCATTTAAAGGGCCAATCAATTCATCTCATGATTTGCCACACAGCCTGGACTTCAACTAAGAAGCGATATATCTTCAGAGACCCTGGGTGAGTTGCGAACCCCCGGGCCATGGCGGTAAGTGTGGCTTATTGTTGGGGGTTTCTTTGGGTCTGTGCTGGCTGCCCAAGTCCTTTTGTCTTGCCCTGTATACACCTTTTTGGTGTTCCCCCACCAGCTTGCACCGCCATTATATTTATATTAATAGGATATCGTTTTTTTGTGCGGGACAAGCCTTTTTTCAATTGTATTCACTATTTTTAATTAGAATATTTAAATAAATATATGTACATGGTAGCGGTTTAAAAGTTATGTACTCAATAATGTGTAGTCATGTATATATTTGTTGAAGTGAATTTAAGGATGGTGGAAGTGTTTTTGTCCCTTTATTACTCAACCTTTCTATGTTTGTTTGCTATTCTATGCTGTTTTGCCCCACTGGAGTGTTGGGTCCCTGGTGGCAGTCTTTAGAATTTTAATATCTGTCGGCCCCTCCATGAGAGGTGGCCTTTGGTTGGGCTGGCATGTGTTGCTGTTGGGGTCGGGGTGTCTCTTGTCTTGGGTTGGGCTATGATCATCTAGGCCCTGCCCATTGGGGAATGAGGCAATTGTAAAGGGGCTGATGTTTCTCACTTCACTCACTCACCCATTGGCAGAGGTAGATCAGAGTTGACCTTCACCCCTAGGAGGAAGTGGCTCCACCTGGGCACATAATGCTCATTTCCCATGTGTCCACACAGCTGTTTTGAGCATTAAGCAGGTATCATGAAAAATCTTTGATGAGTTTAAATGGTGTGTGTTCTCTTGTGTACATTTTTTTAAATTATTGTTTTAAGTGCAGTTTGGCTCTGCATATGGGTGTCTTCAACATTTTTTGACATATGTATTGTTATTATTAAGAAAGAGAGGTTGGCTTATTATTGGTTAACCATTCTTTGGTCTTGGTTGTCTTTTGACCCATATGTAACTATGAGCCTTCTCATTATGCAGGGATTTGGTCTCAACTTCATTTGTTTGGCCACTTAATATTTACAAGAAAAATGTATTAAACAAGACCAACAACAATTTTACAAAACATGGGTGTTGGTCAGCTGTGGGGGGGGGTTTCCCCTCAAACAAGCACCTTACAACTCACACCCTCATGGAAATGCAGTGCCATGATTGGCCCGATTGGGCTCCCGCTTTGCCTGCAACTAACCATGTGAAAGCTGCCGGACTATTGCGGGGCTGCATTTCCCTGAGGGAGTGGACCAACACCCATGTTTTGTAAAATGGGTTGTTGGTTTGGTTTAAGTAACATCGGACAAGACAGTTCTCACCCTCAAGGATTGGCAAATGTTGGTATCTGCCTATGTTAGGACAATTAAACAAAAGGAACACATTGAGACTAGAGTTGTGTTTAGTTCTATGTGGCACTAGATGTACTTCTCAAAGTTCTGCTTTACAAAGTCTAGTGCTATTTTAGCTGACATACTGTACAAAAGACAACGTATAGATCCCATAAAGAACTGCCCCTGATAGATCTGTATTTCAGATATATATCACTGACCCAGCAAAAGTCCAAACACAGCTTTTTCTTCTTTTTGGAATGGGAGCTAGCAGTCAGAGGCCGGGAGTGATGGTCGGAAGTTGATAGCTACCAGCTTCTGCCAATCACTTATGGCTGTCAGTGATTGGCACGGGAGAGTAGGATCAGCAATGAAATGAAAGTAAGTAGGAAAAAAAAGATTTTGGGGGTTGCAAAGATGCAGGGGTTTTGGCCCCTTGTGTTACTCATTGCAAACGTTCAGAGCCGTTTGCTGAATGACATAGGCACTGCAAACTGCACTGATTGGACGAGAGCCCGCCTATGTGTAGCTGGACCGTGGAAAGATAAGCTGTTACTGTTGATCTGGGGGTTTTAAACAGTGGTGTATCCCAAATTGGGATGCCCTGGGGTAAGGCCATAGGCATGAATAATTTTAGATTCCAGGGCTGGCCACACAGGGTTTTGTTCCACTTTAAAGCAACGTTGTTTAAAGGTTATTTGAAAAGCTGTACTGAAACAAAACAAACGAAACTAAGGCCCTTATTTAAGAAGGAATAGCGTCAGGTAATGGCTGGTTAATGAGAGGTAGCGACAGGTAGCGACTGGTGAACGCCAGACACGGCACTGCACATTTATCAAGCAGAATCGGTTTAGCGACTGGGATAACGCCATGTAGCATCCGATTCATCATTATCCCAGTCTCAGCGAACAGCGCTGGTGTTCAGCCTTGCACAGCGCCAGGTATGACCTCTCACTGCCTGTCGCTCTGCCATACATTTCAATGGATGATCCTTTTCTTCTCTTTAAATTGGGTTTTTGTTTATTTATTTTTTTTTTCAAAAAATCACAAATAATTCTGTGACCTATTCTGGCATTGAAAAAGCATTTTTTTCAAATTTTTTTCATTTTTTATATATTTCTGCCATTAAAGTGTTCATGTTACAATGTTGCTACAATGTAATTCCATATGTTTTCGCTTTGTTACTAGTGGATAGATGCTGGAAAACACACTTTAAACACACCGCCTCCTGCGCTCTGGGCTTCAAACAAGCATTTTTCAGCGCCAGAGATTTGTGAGGCTGTTTTTTTGCAGAATATGGTGTGAGTCGGTCGCTATGAGCAGTCGCTAACATGCGCTCCCATACAGCGCTGTACTGGTCAAATAGCGACTCCTCACAATGTATTCAACATTACTGAACAGCGACCCACGGGTGATCACAGTGACTACTAGCGGGCGCTCTGAAAATGCCTGCTACAGACGCTCATCTGTCGCTACCTGGCGTTAGTGATGAATCAGCCCGCCCAGTATTGATAAAAATTCCTTCCGAAATCTGACTTCATAAACATACAGAGCAAAGAATTGGCTCTCTAATTACAATAGTCTGCCTGGAGTTAGTTTCAAGCATAAATTACATTTATTATCATTACTCCAAAGGCCAAACCAAGAACCAGACCTTAAGCAACACACAGCTTAAAAAGAAATCTGTAATTAATTTGAACAAATGTTAAAAGTATTGTATTATCTTCTAATTGTAAACTTTAAAGGTGCCCTTTTAACTGATTATTTTTAAACCTTTGAGAGAACACAAATAATTGAAAGGTTAATAGATCTACAATTTTCCAATTTAAAATGAAATAAAAATGAAAAAATAAAAATAGATAAATGGTGACCTTTACGTTTTGATTCATGTTCTAGTTGTGTTGACCTAAGCTGTATATTATGTGGATTTATTTCGTTTGAAAAATCCTGTTCTGCATAACTAGTATCAGAAGGTCTGCCTGTTGGATGTTAGGGCTGAACCTGTTTTGTGGTATTATTATGGTTTTTAATGTATACTTACATCTACATAGAATAATAAAGCAAGGTACTACTTTTAATGTACAATAAAACATAATGACATAATGTCCAAAAGCAATGCATGATTGTGCAAAACAAAAATGTAAGTAACCCCCTTTCCCACTCTAATAGTAGGTCATCCATCAATGGAGAATAAATAGAAGTTACTCCTCCAGTGGAGATCTCCTATACCTAGGCAGGCCTGTGATGTATGTCTCTCATAATTCTATGGTGCTGACAAGTTAAATTCACCAAAATTATAATGCTGTAAATACATTTAACATTTCTATATAGGTATGTATTGTGTGGTGATTATTTAACAACAAAGGTTGATTATTATTTATGTTTTTTATAAATATATTAAGAATACTATATATTTGAGAGAGTATCAGAAGAGAAGAGATAAAACAACAAAAGTGTCTCCTAGTTAAAATGTTTTGATATGCAATTTTCTGCAAAACGAAATATGGGTGAATAGGTTGGCTATAAATTAGAGGTTTAATGCAAGATTATATATATATTTTTATGGGGGTTTAAAAATGTTACCTGGTTCAGCGTATCGATTCAGTTAGGAGTAAAGGTTTGTAATTCAGTAAGCTTTTTCATAATACAAAACAGGGTTAAAGCGGAACAAAACCTGAGAATTTGAATTTCTCAGGCTTTTTTCCGTGCTTCCCCATTCCAACGGTGCATGCAAAGGCTCTCGTCCAATGAGAGCCACCTGCCGTGACTACGTCATTCGTCAGGCTGCTCTCATTGGCTTGAATGGGGAGCATGTGCTGCTGCATCCCCTGAAGCAGAGTGCAAACAATGAGAGCTGCCTGCCCAATGACGTAGTTACAGCAGGAGTCTCTCATTGGACGAGAGCCCACACGTGCCATTGGCGTGTGGAAAGGTGAGTTTTTATGGCCAAACTGGGGGTTTTTCACAGTGGGGCATCCCTATTTGGGGTGCCACAGATAGAAGACAGTGGTCAGCCCTGGGTGGGCTTTGTTCCGCTTTAAAAAGTGTCTGTAGAGCTAAGGGTAAGACTTCCCCCTTTCAGAGTAACCACTCATTTTACAAAAGTGGTAGGGCCCCTTTGAGATTTTTTTGCCACCAATATTCTCTGGACCAGGTACAAAAGGTGGCCTACCTGGTTCGTGGATCACCTTTTTGGAAAGTTTTACAAGACTCATTAACTGGGATTGGCTGATGCAGCTATACCTTAAAGATGCTTAACTTTTTCTCTTTCCACTGGCTCGCATGTTGGTGTGCTGCTTTGCCATTATAGCTTCAATAGTTTGTTTTTTTTAGTTTATAATGTACTACTTTTGACAGTCTATGAATATGTGGTAATATATACACCCGGCCAGTAGTTATACATTTTAATTCACCAAAAAACAACTAAAATATCGCTTTTGAATTGTGGTTCAATGGAAACATTTTGATAAACAAACTAATTACATTTCTTATGGCTGGGTATTGCTTAGAGCCAGAGGAGGGACTCCTCCCTCATAAGCCTGTATCAGGCCAGTAGCTTTCCCTGCCCTGCTGCAGTCTCCATCAGGCAAGACAGGATAGGTATTCTTCTCTTAGAGGTGCGCTGTGTTTTTTCTTTTTTCTTGTGAGTGCAAAGTAATGGTAGGGCAGCATTTGCACCCAGGTCCTCCCATTCGCTATCTCAGAGGGACACAAAACCGATGCCAGGACCCAGGTCACACTGTGCAAGGAAGCAGCAAAACTTCTAGTTATGAGGGCTGTTATGTGCCCTGTCCCTTGGGACCGATGCGGGTCCAACAGCAGTCAGGGCTGCTGCATTAAAAAGTTGAAGTCCCCTTTACTGCTAAGGGCATTTGGTTTTAGGGGGCCAGACTTTATCTTTTTGCACACATAAGGGTTTTCATGGTCCAATAGGGCTTCACTCCCTCTGTGTCCATCTCTCCATACTTTTGCTTCCCCAGTGCTACAGGTGTCTTGTGTGGTGCATTGCTGCTGCAGCACTTTTATTGTTACTGTGCATTTGTGTTGCACTTTTTTGGCGCTGTCCTTTTCAATTTTTAGGGGGAGTTGCTTCCTGTCAACAGGGAGTCACGTGTAACTTCCGTCTGGCCAGGGGGTAGACATACAAGAGGACCAATGCTTCTGCAGCAATTCTGCACCCAGTCTGATCTGGGCCACTGGTCCACATGAGACCAGGGCCATTATCAGGCTGCTGCCACAACAGTGGCTGGTGCTGTCTCTATTTAGGCCACCACTGCCATTTTGCAGGCCACCTCTACCCCTATACAAAAGCCATTGCCTCCATTAACCACCACCTTTTTGCCGGCCCACCTATCTACTCACCTTGATGCCACCAAATCCTTCAGTGGCCCTCTGCCTGCACACACAGTGGAGCACCCTGCACTTTAGTACTACCTTGCTATTTTGTTCCAATAGTTATGGGGTCCATTGTGCTTTTTCCTCTAGAAAGTAAAATCCTTAAGAAGGCACAGACTTGTTTAAGTCATCCACTCCCTCCCTTAGGTACACTTAGGTTGAGATTATGTTTATGGGAGGATTCATGGTGTCCCGTGGCTGACTGTTCTTATATGGGAAATAGCACCATTTGTCCAGTTGATTCCTTTTTATGATTAGACATTTTATCATTGTCTTTAACATCGAATAAGGGTGCACAGGCTGGGTTGGGTTGGCACACAGGGGCACAGGGCTTCCATCAAGGGTGATAATTAAATGTTATAGGAATGCTGCATGAAAAAGTGGCTTGTTGAATACTAAAGCTTGGGTAATCTGGAGTCTCTGGAGAAATTTAATCCATTCACAAGTATTGAAAAGTGTTGACATTCTGTGTATACAATAACGAGGAGAGCTCTTCAACCTGGTGAACTTCATTAACTCTGGAAAGCCAGTGGGCAATTTTTTTTTGGGGGGGGATTCTGCTTCAAAAAAATGAGAATGCAGGCCCGGATAGCCATCAGCAAATGAATTGCCAGACAGTCCTTGTAATATTTTTTTGGGAAGGGGGGTAAGATGTAGTAGGCATGCCGCAGGGTTGTGGACCAAAAGGTTTGCAGGGAGATGCATGACAAGAATACTTGCAAAAGCATACTTTCATCTTTTATACATCTCCAGCAAAGGGAGCTTATCTCATGAAAACTGAGGTGCAGCTGGCTCGGCATATGATACCACCTGGTGACCAGTTTGTAACCCAGTTCTTGATACCTACTGGCAACTGAGGCTTTGTGGGTGAAGATGAGGATTCTTGTCCTCTATTCATTAGAAAAAGAGATGCCCAGATCTGCTTGCAATTTATCGAAGAAGGAGGGGATACTGTGTACTAAAGTATGTGTGAGAATAGAGTAGGTTTGGGATAGGATGTGGTGGACTGATTCCATGCCCTGGCAAAGCAGCTCAAAGGGGGTGAGCTTGCATGCATATTTTTCCGGCTCTTTGAGGGAAGAGAGAAAGTGCCTTAATTAGAGGGACTTCCAAAAAGGAAGGGGTTCTTTTGTCATCTCGCTGATCTCATGTATGTAAAAAAAGTGACTTTGAGTCCTGGGGGGTATGCTGGAGTAATCTTGTTCCAGGCCGATCCAAAGTTTGGTCTTACGGTTTCTACACCATTCGACTACTCTGGACAGATGAACCGCTATGTAGTAATTTACTACCAAGGGCTTGGGTAGGGTCAGTATTGTCAGTATTTTTTTTATGTCAGTTGGGATTTGTTGTCCCACTGCATAGTAAATTAGGTCAAGCATTCTGGTTGTATTGTCTTTTGCCTCTCTGTTGGGCAGGAACCTCGCTTGATCTGGCTTGATCAAGCCCTCACAAAGAAGCAGCAGTCTGGAGGCAATTGCTTTGGTTAAAGATTTTTAGATCTGTATGGATGAGGGAAATTGGTCTGTAGCTTGTGCAGCTCTTTGGGTATAAGTGTCACATTGGCTTTTAAGGAGTCTGGGGGCAAGATACTGCCATTAGGATTGGCATTGAATGCCTTTGCAAAGTAGGTAAAGTTGCTTTGTGAGAAAAGTCTTGTGGTAGGAAACTGTAAAGCCATCAGGCCGTTACCTGCCAGGCTAGATCTAAAGGTCACTGTGAGTTCCTCGTGAGTTAAGACATTTAAAACTCTTTGCTACTGCCGGTTTGAGTGTGGGAAGGTCCGATCTTGCAAGGTCCTGAAAGGATATTGTACCACCCACATTATTGGGCAGGTTGTAGTGTTCGTAGTGTTCGGTATAAAATTAGGCAAACTCACTCACAATCTCGCTGTATTTATTGACACGTCTGCCCAAGGGGGACATATGTGGTCTATGAATGTACATGCGCGAGTCTCACAGAGTGCCTGTGCAAGCATTTTACCTGGTTTATTACCAAACTTGTAGTACATTCTGCACCATTTGGCAAGCATTGCCTTGGCTTTGGAAAGGAGAAGGGATCTCAAATTCTCTCTTTGGGCTTCAAGTTGCGCCCCATGCAGTGTAAGTAATGTTTACTTGTGTACTGTGTGTTTCAGAGTGTGTTTCTGTGAAAGCAAGGCAGAGACACAAGAGGAACGTTCTTTTTTGATACGAGAGCCGTGTTTGATGCCCCTAATGATGCATTTATGTGCATCTCAGAGAGCAGTGCTGTCGATATCTGGGCCCTTGTTACGGCTGAAGTATGTATCAAATTCTTTTTCAAGATCAGCTTTTACTGCTGGGAAGCATTGTGTTCCCTGTCACTTAGGGTAATAGATATGGTTACAGGGGCATGGTCCAAGGTGACAATGCTGCAAATACAAGCATCGTCAACGTGCGAGATATTACAATGTCTAATAAAAAAGTATTCAATCCGAGAATATTATTTGTGGTTATTTTGTGTAGAAAGTATAATCTTCCTCATACCGATTACGTAAGTAAGGATGTCAAGAAACTGGTGAGCATGTAAGGTCTTTTTGAGGCATTTTAAAGCTTGGACGGAGAGATCGGATGACCCCTTAGAGGTATCTAGACTGGGGTTAAGGGCAATATTGAAATCCCCACTTTGGATTTGAAAACCTTCAGTGAATTATTAGAGGCTATTATGGCATGTTCTAGAAAAGAGATTTGAGAAGGAGGAGGTGGAGGAAGGCCAAAATCACAACCAGAACACCGGTCGAGGGGGGTGATCGGTGGCCAGGTGGGTCCAGTCCGGTGCAGCCAAGATGAAGGAGCAGCCCAGATGTGGAGGGGCCCCCATTGCAAAATAGGAAGGTTTGGTATTCTTTAAAGTATGTAGCTGTTGGCACCTAGGGTGTTTGCTAGATGGCAAGGTGGTCTAAGATTGGGGCCACCACCTCTGTGGGGACGCTGAGACTATGAGGATCTTTGGGGGTTGTCTCTAGCCAATCAGGAATTTGGATTGGGTCAGATTTAAAAAAAAAATAGACCGGATAGTTCACTGTGGGTCTTAAGGGTGTAGGAGTTGGAGTTCTTTTGGAAGATTAGATGGAGAGGGTGGCCCCATCTGTATGTACTTTAGCCACCGTTGCCGGGTCTAGTATCGGCACAAGTTGAAGAGCATGGCTGGAGAGATTGTGGAGAACATGTATCTGTGCTCCATCTTTGCTCAAAGATACCCCTTCTCCAAGCTCTGTGTGATATTTTTTCCATCACTGAGTAAAAGTGAATCCTGCAGAGGATGTCCCCTAGTCTGGAGGGGTCTGGGTTTCTGGGGCCCGAGCTCTGTGGACTCTGTGGCCTGCACAGGGAATGCCTAGGGGACACCTCTGATTCTGAGACTGTTAGGACAATGTCAATTCTCCATGTCACCATAGTGTGGATGAGGTGAGTGGATCTGGTTTTGGGTAACTGTTTGATTGTTTGTGTTCTAATTCAGATAAGTGACTGACTATTGACACGTTGGAGGACTCCATGGTTGAGACTCTTGAGTCGAGAGAGGAGACTTAATCTCTGAGAGTTTTCCCTGTTAAAATCAGCTTTAGTCAGCAGCAATTTCAGTTATCCTCTCAGATCTGGTTCTGCTGCTATCGTAGGACAGAGGTGGGGCCCCGAGAAACCATTCGAGGGAGGTGGTGCAAGGCTATGTCTGTGGCGAGTGAGAAGCACTAGGGGAGAGTGGGGGTCCATGTGGATATCTTGTTCAGAAGCCGCATGAGAAAGCCATTGGGGTGAGCTAGAGGATGAAACATATGGTGAAGAAATAAGATGCAAAGGGGGGCTAATCTCCTTCTGGGGTAGAATATGTTCAGAAGCTGCACAACCCTGATCCAGGGGCAGCACGAGGGGAGTCTGGGTTGGTGGTGTGAATCTTGGACAGTTTTTTTACATAGGGAGATAGAATGTGCTGTCTTGTCTGGATTGGGGCCTTGGTGGTGCCATGGGAAGCACTTGGTGGGGAAGATGGTGGAGCCCAAGTCGTTGGGTTCCCTCCAGGGAAATTGCGGCTATCAGGTGTCAAGGCAGAGCGATTTGTATCAGGAACAGAGCCGCGTGACAGCATGGCGCACGGCCCCATGAAAGTCCACGGCCATGAGAGCAACCTGAGGTAGGGCTGCTAATGCTGGCCTAGTGTCCCAGGCCTGGTTGGAGGGGGCACTGCTAGGGGGTGGTGCACATTACCTGTTAAGGTGAGGCAGGGAAGCGTTGCAATCCTCCTGAAGAAGCCCCAAGTCTGATCCAGGGGGGCCAGGCCACCAACATGCTAGGCACACTGACTAGACCCTTTGCACTGTGGGGGAGACAGTGGCGATCCACCAAATGAATGCAGGACCCTCCAGGCCCGATGTAGCCATCTCTTTGCTTGACTCTAGTCCCTCGCGGCAAAGCTGCAGATTGCTGGTGGGATGAGGACCTCCAGTGGGTGCGCTGCACTGCTGTCAGCAGAGCAAGGAGCTGGCAGTGTCACTGTTGGGCTGCTGCCTCCAGCCGTGTCTGTGTGTGGTGTGTGTGGAGTCTCCTCAGTGGAGTCCAAGCCAGAGGAAGTATACTTTGACTTTCAGGAACCTGATCCCCATCCCTCTTCAGTTGTGGAAGGGGTATCAGATGGGGCAAATTTTCGGCTCATGAATCAGAGAAAAAGGTGTAATGAACTCAACAAAGGGATGCCAGTGATATTATTTGGATCATCAGAGACTACCTTGGGCAAAAACCTGTTACTCTGTCTGTCACTTCAGATGAAGAGCAACAAGTCTGTTCATGAGTTTTTTCCAAATCATCGATTTTGGGATTGGATCCTGGATAAGTAATGGGAGAGGCTGGACAAAGTACAGTCTATTCCTAATGCATTGGAAATCCCAGAGAAGGCTCTTCAAAAATCGCTTGTCTGGCAAAGCACACTCAGTATTCCAATAACAACAGTATCTCCTTGAAGAATATAGTAGATAGGAAACTGGATTCAGTGGCCCATCACAGGTTGTCAGGAGATGGCGAGGCTCTGCTCTTTTTTCGCTAGCAGACAAATCAGTAGGATTATGTATCAAGCCCTGAGGAACAGGAACTTTAGACTATTTTATAACATTGATTAAGTTTACTAGAATGAAGAGAATATAACAAAACTACTTGCCTGAAATCTAGGCTATCAGTAACTCTTTGGGTAATACAGTTGACTACGCTACCTCTTTGCTATTAGTAGGAGGCTGCTTCTTTGGCATATGCCTTGACAAATTGGTAATAGTGCCACAGCAGAAGAAACCTAGGTAACAGGGTCACAGAAGCCCAACTTGGTGGAATGGCAAGTTCAGATAAGGCGGAAACACAGGTAAAGACCAAAGGTAAGTCCAAGTCTCCATAAGCCTAGGTCAGACCTCAAGCCTAGTCAGGCATGAAGAAGCAGCTTCACCAAATTGATAAGTAAGACTCATAAGGATGACAACCCACCCAAGGGAAGGGCTATAGTATCAGGCATTGGGGGTGTCCATGAACCTGGACCAAGATCTCCAGCTCTTGGTAGACTTGGTAGACTTTAGGGAATTAGATCAAATACATTGGTGCCCAGGGTCACTGTGGTACACCATGGACTTCACATTGTGGTATTCATCAATCCAACACATTTTGGCACTACGGGCATTAGAGTTGAGAATTTCAGAGATACAACACCTGTGAGGATGACCTGATTACATTTATACTTATGGTCACAGAATACCTGCTGCACCATAACTATTTTATGTTTGAGTTTGTGGGGGTGCCATTTACAAACATCACAGCAATATAAATGAATATACATTGATTACCTACTGATCATCTGGCAGGGATCAGACGAGTTCTTCCTTTGTACATAATGTAACTGTATTTCACTGCCCACAGTGGTTCTATGAGCATTACTTTTCTAGACCTGACCCTGCCTGCCTCATTGGATGACAATAAAATTAAGACAATAACTTTATACTGCAAACTAACAGTTGCTATCCCTTTTAAATCAGTCAAGGTAGGAGAACAGCTTAAAGCTAGGAGGCACTGCTCAGATGAGCAGAACTTCCCGACTCAACTGCATCACATTATCCAAAGACTGAGGGATAGGGGATATCCATCATGGATGCTGAAAAGGGCTCGTCACATAGCATTATTTAAAGTAGAACCAGAAATACAACATACACTAAGACCTACCTACTCGGTTGATTTTTCGAATATCCGAAAAATTATTTATAAAAATCTTCCTGTGTTGGGTTCTGATCCAATTCAAGTAGTGCACCATAGGGCTCCGAACTTGGTCTCAATATTGTCCCGAGCCAGTTTGTCTCCCCAAAAAAAGGTGATGCCCCATGGTTTGGTGATTAAGGGGTTTTACTGGTGTGGTGCTTGCATTATTGTCATAGGCTGTGCATATTTAATGCTGTGGCACTTTACAGTACAAGGTTACCGCTGTGCAGTGGTGTGGGGGGTGTTTCTAGGTAGAGGGTTTTGGGGGGGACTTGGTTAGCCCTCTCCCATCATGGGTAGTTTGGCTTCCCTGTGCATCCCTACATCATAGGCTCAATTCAGAGAGACAAAAAAAAATTCAGTTTTAGTGCCGATCTGTTTTTTTTGTGAAATGTTTCCGTTCTTGTAGGAGTGTGCGAGCGATTCTATGCATGCATTGCAAACCTTCTGTAAAGTTTCCGTCCCTTCGTACGGCAGATTACGAATACGAGGATGTCATTTTCCAGTGTGACTTTTCCGTTTCATTTTCACATGTTACAACGTAGGCTTTCGTTTTTGCCCTTTTCCCATCGTATCCTTCAACGAATCCTTTAGGTTTCCCGTTCGATTTTGTTTCCCTTTTTCAATAAATATTCGTCCAGACTGAAATCCTTACGATCTAGCGCCTACGCACTACAAACTTAACTCATTAAAGTGCTCGCCTACATATTTGCCACCTTCACTTCTACTACAATGTTTAGCTAAACCACTTAGCACTATCCTCCATCTTTCCTTTTGGACCCTTAAAGCTCACCCAAACCACTTAGCACTATCCTCCATCTTCCCTTTTGGACCCTTAAAGCTCACCCAAATCACTTCTCGGTCATGTGAATATTCATCTTTAAATATTTCTGGGCCCATTAGTTTTGTGTTAATGTATTTTGTAAATGAAATGACACTGTAACATTTTTGGGGGGGATTCCATCATAAAATATAAAATTTTTAAAAATTTAGAAAATTTCTAATTTTTACAATTATAAAAAACAAAATACATAGGAATGGCAGGCCACAGAACATTATTCTTCATCTGTGGTCCCCAACGAGTTGCGCAGCTCCTGCATCTCGCCCACCAACTAAAGGACCCTGACACTCAGTTGTGCCACCCTGGCACGTGTGGTCCCTGTTAAAAAACCTAAATTAAAATATTGGTATAACTTTGTTGGGGTCATACTGTAGTGCCCCCCCCCCCCCGTATGGTCCAAACACCTAAATCTGGACTTCAAAAGCCAGAGGGCCCTCGCCACCACGGGCCGGGTTTTGCATAGTGCTCGTTTAGAGAACCCCTGGCCCGCATTCTGCAGGCAAAGAACGGGCATCACGAGCAAGGGCAGGAGTGGATATCCAGAATCCCCTGAAAGAATTTAAAAATAATAACATAAAATACACATTCTAAGCTACAATATTGTTTAACATGTCATCAAGGGCTAAACACAGCAATAGGTTAAGTCATGAGTCATCAACTATATTCATTGCCATACAGTGAAAATGGATTGATGGAATGTGAGCAAACTTACCCTGGAGCCATTCACCAGATAATTCTCCTGACTCAAATAAGCCAGAGCTCTGCAATATATAAGTATCATGGGACGACCCTGGATGCCCTGCAAGAACACTGAGGAATCACATATCCGGACCAAAGACTGCTTGTATGTTGTGTGAGTGGTACATCTTGCGGTTCCTGCAACCAAATATAAAATAATTACACAAAGCAAAGGTAACCGACTAAAACAATAACTCCTACAACAAATTAAGATTCAAGTTCAACAATCCAAATATAATTCACAAAGGACATGAGTCTAAAAAAAAATAGCAATTATATGGATGTGTGGGAAAATAAATGTTTACATGCTAAGGACTAATTAAGGTCAGCATTAAAATGCATCTATAAGGCATACATGAAATGTATTGATTCAGGTATGCATTGCTATACAATTTATGGCCTCGACCATACTGATACATGCAATGCCTTGGTGCTAAAGGCGCGCAGACTCCTCCACATAGCCGCAAAACATGTTCAACAATAGCAATCTGAGCCCTCAAAGGTCCCGTAAGTGGATCGGAAATGAAACGGATTTATAGGGTGGTGGTCCGTCGGAAATCAGCTCTCTGAATCAGACGGAAACCCATCCCAACAACGGAAGTTATCTGAACAAACGAAAAATTTCCGATTTTGTTTGGAAAATGATCCAAACTAACGGAAATGTTCCGATTTGCTTCCGTTCATCGAAAGCGCATATACACATCTTCCCGAACGTTCGTACGAATGAAAAATGAACAAAAAAAAGCCAAAAAAAAGGCTAACACCCACCCAAACTTTCACAGACAGCAACGGAAGTCCGGACGAATGTGTCTTTGAATCGAGGCTCATATGCCCTGTCTGCCCCTTTCCTCCTCCCAGCTTTTCCCCTTCCCAAGTCACCCTATTACCACTGTAACCCTGTGAGCTCATGCAGAGGCAGGGATTCTGGCTGTCCCTGCCTCCGCTAGCCATTCTTTGACTGTATGATGGTTGAGGGTGGGTGTCTTTGTACCAGCGCGACTTTTGTCTTCAAAGGTGCCGGAGGGACTTCTCATAATTGCAATGACCAGTGCACAATGAGCAATTGATTTGATTTTATTCATAATGAATTAGAATCGATATGCAATACCTAGTAAAATTTATATCATGCTCAAATCATTTTAAGTTGCATGACTAAGGGTGCGGAAGCCGCTGAAACACATTGCTGGTTTTATGGATTATTTCTGTAAAGTATTATTATTTTACTTGCGATTAGCATTAGAAATAATAAAGTGCCAGCCAACTTTTGGACTGTATCATGAGTAACGACTGGGAACCATGGGCTGGGCACCCAAGGAGGAGTTGCAGTTGGGGAACTCATCTACTTAAATCATTGGCAGGATGTCTATGTCCGTTTTCCAATGTCAGACAAGCTGAAGTGGCAGACAGCTGAGTCAAGAATGTGATATCCTCAGGAGACAAGATAGAGTTCAAGAGGTGGCCTCGACCCAGATTCACGTACAGACTGCTCCACTCACCAGTGAAGGAATTCAAACTGAAATCTGTGGTCAACCAGAGTTATTATTCCAGTACCACATGGAGAAAAAGGCTTTGGCTTCTATCCCAACCTGTTTGTGGTTCCCAAAAGGATGTTGGATTATGGCCCAAATTTAATCTTGAGGAACTCACACTACCAAATTTAGAATAGAGTCACTACAATCAGTAGTTTCATCACTTCATCTGGGGGATTTCATCTGGGCGATTATCAACATCCAGGATGCATATCTGCATATCCTGATTTTCCAGGGTCTCCAGCGAATCCTGGGTCTGCACAATTACCAGTTAGAGCATTCCCTTTCAGCATTTCCACAGTGCCCAGAGTATTCACCAAGGTGTTGGCATCCTTTATGGTGATTCTCCACTGTCAAGGGATTTGCATTGTGTCATATCTGGAAGATCTCATAGGGACGCTAACACTGATGGAGGATCATAGGAATATGCGGACAGTATTGGACAACCTGAAAAGATTTGGATGGTTAGCCATTCACCCCAAATTTCACTTAACTCTGACCCAAAAGTGGCTTTACCTAGATATGCATCTAGACATGACTAAGGTCAAAGTATTTTTAACAGAATTCAAGATCTGAAATCTGCAGGAGTAAGCTTGCTCACAGCGTCTCAACCCAGTGTTCAGCAGTGCATGCAGTTCCTGGGTCTGATGGTCGCTGCCACTGCAGGCAGTGTGAGGTATCCCAATTACAGGCAGTGTGTGTGGTGTACTAATTGCAGGCAGTGTGAGGCATCCGAATTACAGACAGTGTGTGAGGCATCCCAATTACAGGACACTTGAGGCTTTCCAATTACAGGAAGTGTGTGTGGCATCCCAATTACAGGCAGTATGTTGGGGATCTCAATTATAGGCAGCATGAGACATCCCAAAAACAGGCAGTGTGTGTTGGAGATACTGTGCAACAGTTTACAGCTTGGCGCTGAATGTGATCTGCATCTATATTGTTAGGTTAATGCAGTTTACATTTCTGACAATAGATGGGACTGTTACATATATCTATGTGTAGTCTCTGTTGTACATTGTACATTCTTTGCTGCATGTTGTGTTTCCTGTACATTGAGGAGATCTCTATGACTTCTTTTTCCTGACTATGTTATTCCCTGTAAGGTGACCTTCTCTTACTCCATCAATGTTCCAGTAAAGCTAGTTCCTGTTGCACCACAAATGTCTATCTGAACTTGACTCAACTGCACCCAACACTCTGCAACGAGTTATGGGCCCACTGCCTCAGAGACTGGATAAAGCCCAGTGACCAGATGCAGCCCAGGCAGAGCAAAGCGCAGAATAGGAAACAGCTCACAATAGCAATGCATACCTGAACAATGTGGAAATTCACATAAAAAAGCTCTCCAGAGACATCCCCTTTATACAAGTACAGCTGTTCTAATATATAAAGGAGGGATAATAGCCAGCAGCTCAGAGCCTAAACTCTAAGTGGCCAAGTTGAACAATGACAATTATCAGCTATGGAAGTTTAAAAAGGAAATTCCATTATCCTAAGATGACTTGTGGGAGGCTATCACTACAGAGAGGCCACAGGACAATAATCAGGACTGGGAAAGGAAAAACAGACAAACACGAACCTCCATAAGCTTACTAGTAGAAGACAATCAATGAGAGTACAGCGAAAGTCATGTGGGATGTAATGATTGCATGAGAGAGCCACTTGAAAGAACAAGTTTTTTCTGCTGAGGAAACTTTACAAAATGAGGCTTAGCAGAGAGCAGGACTTGAAGGAGCATATACATGCCATACTGAAAAGTGAAATCACAACTCAGATGAGTTGGTGAGAATATACTGTATGGAAAGCAGAGTAAATAAGACAGCACTCCTCTTATACAAAACAGTAGGTCAATTTCTAATCCATGTGAATGGAAATGGAATGCCGCATTTAAAGTGACAAGCAGCCATACATTTCAAGGCTGGTGCATCGACTCGGGAGCAACCAGTCACACGACAAGTGATAAAAGATTTTTTACACAACTTGATCTGAATAACAAAGAGACTATTTACCTTGCAGATGGAAGTAAAATATATGCAGAGGGATATGGACATGGAACCCTTGTATGCTCCAGTACTGCGGGACACAATTTAGCCATACCAGTAAAAGATGTCCTTTATGTTCCTGGAGGAAAGCGGACACTTGTCTGTGAAGTGCTTGACAGCCACTCACTGTAAAATTCCAAGGTGACAAGTGTTCTATTCTGCTTTTCTAAGTGCCAAGCTGGATGATTATCTGTATCACCTCAACAAAGTAAAGGCAAAGGTGAGACTATGCACCTATAAATACAATAACTGTATACACATGTGGCACAGACGTTTAGGTCACAGACACCCAGAATGCATATAAGAACTACAAAAGAGGAATCTGACAATGGATTTAATAGTGTCTTCTTGTCCAGTTACTGTTAAGTGTGAATGTTGCATCAAATCCAAAGTGATGTATGTGGCTCCCTATGCCCACCTACACCTGGAGGCAACAGGTGCATAATCACTTTCATAAATGACTATTCAAGATACACAGTCACTTACCTAATGCAACACAAGAGTGAAGTTCTTGACAAATTACAGGACTACGTAGTAAAGGCAGGTAACAAGTGTTAGAGGAAACCTCTCATTTCAGAGTCATAATGGAGGTGAATTCACAGGACACAAATTACAAAAGTATTCAACCCTTTTGTTGCCAAGCACATAACTCTTACGTGGTTGTCTCTCCTGTCATTAAGTGCCAAGCACGAGAGAGTTATGTGCCTGGCTTTCCCACCTGTAATGTAAAAAAAAGCCATAATGGAAAAAAACTCACCTGACCCTTTGTTCGGTCCGGCAGGTCTTCTCTTTACCTGGGGGGCCTCTGATCCTCCCAGGCTCTTCTGGCATCAGGAGAGTGCCTGGAGTAGGGCCCCTCTGCTTCAGCAACCGTTATACTGTACTGTAAATATACTGTATATATACTGTAAAAAAAAATGACATTTGCTCACTTGCGACCATGATCCCTCCCATCAGGATTCACCTGGGGGGCCTCCGATCTCCCCTGGCCTCTTCTACAGTGAGAAGAGGGCCCAAAAGAGGCCCTCTCCTCGGCCTCCAATGTTGTCACCTCTAGCCCCAACTCTTGTGGGTGGGATGGATGACGTCACCCCCCGTGACACCATTCCGCTCCCGGACACAGGATCGGAAGTGAGTGTTAAAAAAAAATAAAAATAAAATAAAAGTCATTTTTTTTCTGTGTGTGTGTATTACCCTTAACCCTTTGTGAACATGTAAGGGATCCATGAGCCCTCTATACCAATTTACAAGGCTTGGGGGCTGGCAAGTCATCTGCGGCTAGCTTGTGATTTGCCATTAACCTCCGCCCCCCAATTACCTGCCGCCCCAAAGCTTGCAGGGACAGAAGAGCCCGAGGCCATTAGGCTTTGCGGGCTTGTAGCCTGTAGGGTGGGAGGCAACTAAGGATGGCCCCTGTGCCCTGTTCTAAAAGCCCCCATAGCTGGTCCCCAGGCTGGTTATGCTGGGTAGAGGGACTTCACACCAAATTATTTGGATTTTAAAGGGAGGGGGAAACCTGTGTTTTTTTTTTTTAATTTAGCCCATTTTTACCTGTCACCCAGCAGGTATCAAAGGCTTCCAGATAAAGCAGGAGAGCAGAAGCCAAAGTGATCAGTGTCAGTGTCAGTGTGTTTTATTTTACATGTAACCCTGATACATATGTAATACAGTTATAATCAGGAGAAATAGGGCTTTTACATGCAATATATTTTTCTTTAATAAAGTAAATGTTTTATTTATTTTTTTACTCAAAAATATTTTTAAAAACTGTAAAAAAATTGCAAGACAAGACATTTAATGTCAAAGCCCAAACTCTTCCGCCAAAAGAAAATATGTAATTTTTCTGGAAATTTCAGCAATCTCAAGTAGGCTGGCAGTTAAAAGTACCTATGCATGTTGGGTATTATTCTGTTAGGGCAACATTGCGCTTTCAGATTTAAATAGTTTTTTCTTGTTCGCATAATGATATTTTGGGAAAATGTGTTTTTTATTCTGCTTTTTTATACTTTTTTTAGGGAAACCCTATACAACCAAATAATTCTTTGAGGGATTGCTTCCAGAAAGATGAAACCACTAAAATAAGCTTAGGCCTAGAAAGCTTAACGTGTGTACTTTCAGGAAATATACGGTTTGTGGGGGTATTCCAAATGTAAATGGTTGTTTTGGTTGAAAAGGTGCAAGTTGCGCACTTTGCAGAGCTGACATTTTTAGGTAAAATTACTGCATGCTTTACTTTGGGGTGTTTGGAACCTCTTCTTTTGACAGTACCTATGCATGCTGGGTATTCTTGCTGTTTGAGAGACATTCATTTTTCTGATTTAACTTGTTTTTTTTTTTTGTTTGCATATTGTTTTTTATGGAAACTGTGGCTTTGATTCTGCTTTTTTATTCTTCTTTAGGGAAACCCTGTGCAACCACAGAATTCATTGAGGGATTACTTCCTGAAAACTGCTCCAACATCAACAAGCCTGGTACACCTAGAAAGCTCTAGATGTATACTAAAAGACTCTGGACTACAACAAAAATACTAGGGTGAGGCAGCAATGACAGCCGCTTATTTGCAGAACAGACTCTTGGTAATGTTAAAATGATTGGCAAGTCAAAAGTTAAAAAAGAAATTCAACCTTCTGCGCACTCATTCTATTGAAAATCTAGTTAAAAACTCTTGTTATAAAAATGGACTGTTAGTTAACATAGATTGCAATGAATGTAAAAGTGAGGTAGCCATGACAAGGCCGTCCAATTTATACCCCGTTCCTAACATTTTCAAACCTACAAGAGTTTGTGCTGACATTACTACTAATTTACTTGTGTGTGCACGAGCAATGCACACACACACACACACACACACACACACACACACACACACAATGAAAAATACTTGCCTGCATAGTGCTACAGCTCAGCTGAGGGGTTTTAAGTAGATGCCAACTGGACTACCTGTTGCATTGGGAGAGCTCCAATCCAGCAGGTCTGGCCACTGACACTGGCAAAAAAAACAGCAAAAAGGAAAGTAGGATGTGCGTATCCAATGAATATATGGCAGTCAATGAGGTTCTAGAGGGGTGTGTCAGAGAGATAGCCCATATGCGTTTGAGCTGCAAACAGACATACTCTGACAGATACCCGTCCACAGATTCCATTTTCCAATGATTAAGCAACACAGCAAGCCAATCCCACCTGGAATATGATGGAGGAATTTTTAAATCTTGTCAACAGGTTAAATTGGATCACTGAATCATGCACAAGTGCATGCACATGATGGATGTTACTAGAGATGAGCGAACTTTTGAAAAATTCGATTCGACTGATTCGCCGAAATTTCCGACAAAAATCGTTTCGACCCGAATTTATTCGCGACGAATCGCTATTAAAAACGGCTATTTCTGAGCCTCCTAGAGCCTCAATAGGGTTGTAAACCATTCTGCTTTGCTGTAACACGCACAGGATGCGTGCTGGGTTAGTTAAATAACACTTTGAATAAATATCACATGCAGATCAGAGGCATCGCTAATAGAATCGCAGAGCGGCACAATTGAATTCAAGAGAGTTGAAGTGGCATCACTATGAGGGGCAGGAGCCCAAACATTGCTTTAAAGAGACACTGGAGTTGGCAGCAGCAGGAGCCCAAAAATTGGATCAATCACACCCTGGAGTTGGCAAGCAGCAGCAGGAGCCCAAACATTGGCTGAAAGAGACACTGGAGTTGGCAGCAGCAGGAGCCCAAAAATTGACTGACACACCCTGGAGTTGCAAGCAGCAGGAGCCCAAACATAGCTTGAAAGACACACTGTAGTTGGCTTCAGGAGCCCAAAAATTGGATGAATCACACCCTGGAGTTGGCAGAAGTTGGCAGCAGCAGCAACAGGAGCCCAAACATTACTTTAAAGATACCCTGGGGTTGGCTTCAGGAGCCCAAAAATTGGATGAATCACACCCTGGAGTTGGCAGAAGTTGGCAGCAGCAGGAGCCCAAATATTACTTTAAAGAGACCCTGGGGTTGGCTTCAGGAGCCCAAAAATTGGATGAATCACACCCTGGAGTTGGCAGAAGTTGGCAGCAGCAGCAACAGGAGCCCAAACATTACTTTAAAGAGACCCTGGGGTTGGCTTCAGGAGCCCAAAAATTGGATGAATCACACCCTGGAGTTGGCAGAAGTTGGCAGCAGCAGGAGCCCAAATATTACTTTAAAGAGACCCTGGGGTTGGCTTCAGGAGCCCAAAAATTGGATGAATGACACCCTGGAGTTGGCAGAAGTTGGCAGCAGCAGCAACAGGAGCCCAAATATTACTTTAAAGAGACCCTGGGGTTGGCTTCAGGAGCCCAAAAATTGGATGAATCACACCCTGGAGTTGGCAGAAGTTGGCAGCAGCAGCAGCAGGAGCCCAAATATTACTTTAAAGAGACCCTGGGGTTGGCTTCAGGAGCCCAAAAATTGGATGAATCACACCCTGGAGTTGGCAGCAGCAGCAGCAGGAGCCCAAATTAACACTGGAGTTGGCTTCAGGAGCCCAAAAATTGGATGAATCACACCCTGGAGTTGGCAGAAGTTGGCAGCAGCAGCAGCAGCAGGAGCCCAAATATTACTTCAAAGAGACCCTGGGTTGGCTTCAGGAGCCCAAAAATTGGATGAATCACACCCTGGAGTTGGCAGAAGTTGGCAGCAGCAGCAACAGGAGCCCAAATATTACTTTAAAGAGACCCTGGGGTTGGCTTCAGGAGCCCAAAAATTGGATGAATCACACCCTGGAGTTGGCAGAAGTTGGCAGCAGCAGCAGCAGGAGCCCAAACATTACTTTAAAGAGACCCTGGGGTTGGCTTCAGGAGCCCAAAAATTGGATGAATCACACCCTGGAGTTGGCAGCAGCAGCAGCAGGAGCCCAAATATACACTGGAGTTGGCTTCAGGAGCCCAAAAATTGGATGAATCACACCCTGGAGTTGGCAGAAGATGGCAGCAGCAGCAACAGGAGCCCAAACATTACTTTAAAGAGACCCTGGGGTTGGCTTCAGGAGGCCAAAAATTGGATGAATCACACCCTGGAGTTGGCAGCAGCAGCAGCGGGAGCCAAAACATTACTTTAAAGAGACACTGGAGTTGGCTTCAGGAGCCCCAAAATTGGATGATTCACACCCTGGAGTTGGCAGCAGCAGCAGCAGGAGCCCAAATATTACTTTAAAGAGACCCTGGGGTTGGCTTCAGGAGCCCAAAAATTGGATGAATCACACCCTGGAGTTGGCAGAAGTTGGCAGCAGCAGCAGCAGGAGCCCAAATATTACTTTAAAGAGACCCTGGGGTTGGCTTCAGGAGCCCAAAAATTGGATTAATCACACCCTGGAGTTGGCAGCAGCAGCAGCAGCAGCAGGAGCCCAAACATTACTTTAAAGAGACACTGGGATTGGCTTCAGGAGCCCAAAAATTGGATGAATCACACCCTGGAGTTGGCAGAAGTTGGCAGCAGCAGCAGCAGGAGCCCAAATATTACTTTAAAGAGACCCTGGGGTTGGCTTCAGGAGCCCAAAAATTGGATGAATCACACCCTGGAGTTGGCAGCAGCAGCAGCAGGAGCCCAAATATACACTGGAGTTGGCTTCAGGAGCCCAAAAATTGGATGAATCACACCCTGGAGTTGGCAGAAGTTGGCAGCAGCAGCAGCAGCAGGAGCCCAAACATTACTTTAAAGAGACACTGGGGTTGGCTTCAGGAGCCCAAAAATTGGATGAATCACACCCTGGAGTTGGCAGGAGTTGGCAGCAGCAGCAGCAGGAGCCCAAACATTACTTTAAAGAGACCCTGGGGTTGGCTTCAGGAGCCCAAAAATTGGATGAATCACACCCTGCAGTTGGCAGGAGTTGGCAGCAGCAGCAGCCGGAGCCCAAATATTACTTTATAGATTCAGGAGCCCAAAAATTGGATGAATCACACCCTGAAGTTGGCAGGAGTTGGCAGCAGCAGCAACAGGAGCCCAAACATTACTTTAAAGAGACCCTGGGGTTGGCTTCAGGAGCCCAAAAATTGGATGAATCACACCCTGGAGTTGGCAGCAGCAGCAGCAGGAGCCCAAATATACACTGGAGTTGGCTTCAGGAGCCCAAAAATTGGATGAATCACACCCTGGAGTTGGCAGAAGTTGGCAGCAGCAGCAGCAGGAACCCAAATATTACTTTAAAGAGACTCTGGGGTTGGCTTCAGGAGCCCAAAAATTGGATGAATCACACCCTGGAGTTGGCAGCAGCAGCAGCGGGAGCCAAAACATTACTTTAAAGAGACACTGGAGTTGGCTTCAGGAGCCCAAAAATTGGATGATTCACACCCTGGAGTTGGCAGCAGCAGCAGGAGCCCAAATATTACTTTAAAGAGACCCTGGGGTTGGCTTCAGGAGCCCAAAAATTGGATGAATCACACCCTGGAGTTGGCAGAAGTTGGCAGCAGCAGCAGAAGCCCAAATATTACTTTAAAGAGACCCTGGGGTTGGCTTCAGGAGCCCAAAAATTGGATTAATCACACCCTGGAGTTGGCAGCAGCAGCAGCAGGAGCCCAAACATTACTTTAAAGAGACACTGGGGTTGGCTTCAGGAGCCCAAAAATTGGATGAATCACACCCTGGAGTTGGCATCAGCAGGAGCCCAAAAATTGGCCTAAAGACATAAATATGTTTTGCACCATCTGGAAAGTGTAAAACGTGGCACCATGCTGAATCTAGTCGCATGCATCAGGCATTGGTGGGTGGAAATCCTGGCTGATCCATCCCTGATTCATTTTGACAAAGGTGAGTCTCTCCACATTTTTAGTTGACAGACGAGTTCTCCTCGCCGTAACTATGGCCCCCGCCGCACTAAACACCCGCTCAGATGGCACGCTACTTGCCGGGCAGGACAGCTTTTCCAGGGCAAACTCTGCTAGTTGCGGCCACAAATCAAGTTTGGCTGCCCAGAAGTCCAGCGGATCCTCAAGGTGTGTTGGCATGGTCATGTCAAAGTATGACATGACCTACTGGTTCAGGTCCTGCTCCAGGTCTTCCTGCTGCTCATGAGTAGCCTCACTATGCGGGTGTAGAAAGCTACTCATTAGCGACTGAAGACTGAGGCTGCTGCTGCTGCTGATGGAGCTGCTGCTGCTGCTCCTGCCAACCCTCGAGTCAGACCTGCGAGAGTATGGAACATGGCGCAGATAGGCATCGGCCAACTGCCTACGTAGAATGTCTTTGTAGTAGTTGAGTTTGTCCTCCCTCTCGGTGGGTTTAAAAAATGCCCCCATTTTGTGCCGGAAGCGAGGGTCCAATAAGGTGGACAGCCAGAAGTCATCCCGCCGACAGATGGAAACAATTCTGGGGTCGCTACGCAAGCACGTGAGCATGCTTCCTGCCATTTGCGCAAGTGACTCGGATGGACTACCTGTCTCCATCTCCACTGCATACTGCCACGGTGTGCCTGGGTCCTCTGTCTCGCCTTCCTCAAAAACCTCTAGCTCCTCTGGCTGCTCCTGCTCCTCCTCTCCTGTCCGCTGACTAGATAAACCAGCCATTTCGCCAATCCTAAACTGTGTTTCGCTGGGCACCTCCTCCTCCTCCTCTTCCTCCTCCTCCTCCAGTTCAGCTCCAACGGGGTTCATGTGGCCGTAAGATGTAAACGCCATGTCTCCAGTGCCCTGACCAGCCATGGTTTCCAACATGTGCTGTAGTACATGAAGCAGTGGAATCACGTCGTTCATCCCGTAATCCTGCCGACTGACAAATAAAGTGGCTTCCTCAAAGGGCCTGAGCAAACGGCAGGTGTCACGTATGAGCTGCCACTGGTTGACATTGAAGTTACACAGGGGAGTCCCCCTATCTGCTTGGATCATCAGGAAATCTGTGATGGCTTTTCTCTGTTCATATAATCGGTCCAACATGTGAAGGGTGGAATTCCAACGGGTGGAAACATCGCAAATCAGACTATGTTGGGGATACCATTCTGACGCTGTAGCTCAAGAAGGGTGTGTTTGGCGGTGTATGAGTGGCTGAAGTGCATGCAAAGTTTCCTTGAAGTTGTTAGGATGTCTTGCAGATGGGGGGAACACTTCAGAAACCGCTTGACAACCAGATTGAAGACGTGAGCCATGCAGGGGGCATGGGTCAGGATTCCTTGGCGCAGCGCAGACAAAATGTTCTTCCCATTGTCGGTAACCATGATTCCCATTTTAAGTTTTCTTGGAGTAAGCCATGTTTGGATTTCCTGATGAATACATTTAAGCAGTTTCTCCCCTGTGTGACTCCGTTCGCCAAGACAAACCATGTGAAGCACTGCGTGACACCTCCTTGCCCTGCACACATGGTAGACTGGAGGGGCACTGAGACTTGAGCCTACAGTGGAGGGTGAGGAGATGGCGGAGGATGAGGAGGCCGAGTCGCACGGTGTCACAGGCCCAACGGGCAGGGAGCGCGGAGGCCGAAGCGGCGTGACCTGTCCAAGTTGCTGCTGCTGCAAAGGGACCACATTCACCCAGTGGGCCGTAAACGACATGTACTGTCCCTGACCGTAGTTACAGCTCCAGATGTCGGCGCTGCCATGCACTTTGCTACACACCGACAGGCTCAAGGACTGGCCCACCTTCTGTTCAACAAAAGTGTGCAGCGCTGGTACTGCCTTCTTGGCAAAGAAATGACGGCTTGGGACTCTCCACCTTGGCTCGGCACAAGCCATCAGTTCTCTGAAAGGTGCAGATTCCACCACCTGAAAAGGGAGCGACTGCAGCACCAGCAACTTGGACAGGAGCACATTCAGCTTCTGCGCCGTAGGATGAGTGGGCGCATACTGCTGTTTCTTGGACATGGCTTCGCTGATGGATTGCTGGCGGGATGCATGACTTGGAGGAGGAGGAGGAGGAGCAGGAGCGACAGAGGATGGGTATGACTCACAGCTGCCTTCGGCTGAGGTGCTGGAGCCTTGGCTGGCAGAAATTGGGAGCGGCGTGCCACTCGGTGAGGAAGCAGTCTGGCCCACCTCTCCGGAGCCTAGGTTCTCCCAGGCCGCTTTATGGTGACGCTGCATATGTTGACGCAGGGCCGTGGTGCCAACATTTGGACCCTGGCCACGCTTCACCTTCTGCCTACATATCTTGCATGTGGCCATGTTACCCTCCTGCGGATGCTTCAGGAAAAACTGCCACACTGCCGAGTAGCTACTTTTTCCACCAACAGGCCTCACTGATTCGCTGCTGCTGTTGCCAACTCCAGGAACCCCTGCCCCACTACCTCCCGATAAGGTAGCCTGCTGCGCAGCAGGTGCTCTACCCCGGCCCCGTTTGGCTCCAGGCTTTACAATTGTGCCCCCATGCTGCCTGCCAGCCATGCTGCTGCCACCTTGCTGCCTGAGCTGCTGACTCCGGGGCAACCTGCGCCCCTCTTCTCCTGATGATGACGATGAAGCCCCTTCATCACCCGGCTCCCAAGTGCGATCGGCTTCATCGTCATCATCATTATCGGCGAGTTGTGGCTGTACGTCACTGATGTTCGTGGATTCGTCAACAGTGTCTGGCGCAGGAGCTGGAACGCTCGCAGCACCCACGACACTGTCCACTTCACTACTTGTCTGCCTAGCTAAAGAAGCCACCTCCATTTCTTGGCTGGGCAGTAGCTGCTGACTGTCCTCTATCTGATCGTCCTCCTCACTAAAGAGTGGAGCTGAACCCAAAGCATAGGATACGTCGCTGGGGGAGGGAACGGCGTAGGACAGAGGCAATGGGAGGACAGGGACTGCTCTCGGGGCATGCCAACTCAGGGTTGTGTCAGAGGAACCTACCGACCCTAGACTGGGGGTCTCAGACGTAAGTTGTGATGATGTTGTTGATGAGCGCGTCAACCAATCAACCACGGCAGATGCGTTACTGGTGGAGACCCGACCGCTAGCAGATACTGGCAGATTAGGTCTCTCAGCGTGACTCCTGCTGCTACTGGCCCCCAGTCTGATGCGAGCTCTGCCTGCGGAATCTTGGCCTCTGCCACTCCTCTTTTCACTTCCAGGCACTTGTCTGCCCGACATAGTCTAACTGGCGTGGTAGTAGGTGATATTTTTAGAACCCCCAGGCAGCGGTGGGTCTATATGAAACAAAATATAATGCACACCAAAAGTGAGCAGTAACACTCAGCCTCCAACAGGCCTGCCTAGTGTAAATAAGAGAGCTGCTTAGTGTAAATAAAGAGGGGTATGCTATGTTACAGAATGGGATGCCCCAAAAACCAGCAGTGCACCTGGCAGGCAGCAGTAAGACTATGCACAGCAAAAGTGTCTTTATCAGGCCTAATTTCAATTATAATAAGTGCAAATGGTTATATGGTCTTAAATAGAGGCTGCTGTAGTCACAGAATGGGATGCCACAACAGGAGTGCACCTGGCAGGGACCAGTAGTGCTATGCACAGCAAAAGTGTCTTTATCAGGCCTAATTTCAATTAGAATAAGTGGAAATGGTTATATGGTCCTAAATAGAGGCTGCTGTAGTCACAGAATGGGATGCCACAACAGGAGTGCACCTGGGACAAGTAGTGCTATGCACAGCAAAAGTGTCTTTATCAGGCCTAATTTCAATTATAATAAGTGCAAATGGTTATATGGTCTTAAATAGAGGCTGCTGTAGTCACAGAATGGGATGCCCCAAACAGGAGTGCACCTGGCAGGGACCAGTAGTGCTATGCACAGCAAAAGTGTCTTTATCAGGCCTAATTTCAATTATAATAGGTGCAAATGGTTATGGTTTTAAATAGAGGCTGCTGTAGTCACATAATGGGATGCCCCAAACAGGAGTGCACCTGGCAGGGACCAGTAGTGCTATGCACAGCAAAAGTGTCTTTATCAGGCCTAATTTCAATTATAATAGGTGCAAATGGTTATGGTTTTAAATAGAGGCTGCTGTAGTCACAGAATGGGATGCCCCAAACAGGAGTGCACCTGGCAGGGACCAGTAGTGCTATGCACAGCAAAAGTGTCTTTATCAGGCCTAATTTCAATTACAATAGGTGCAAATGGTTATGGTTTTAAATAGAGGCTGCTGTAGTCACAGAATGGGATGCCCCAAACAGGAGTGCACCTGGCAGGGACCAGTAGTGCTATGCGCAGCAAAAGTGTCTTTATCAGGCCTAATTTCAATTAGAATAGGTGCAAATGGTTATATGGTCTTAAATAGAGGCTGCTGTAGTCACAGAATGGGATGCCCCAAACAGGAGTGCACCTGCCAGGCAGTAGTGCTATGCACAGCAAAAGTGTCTTTATCAGGCGTAATTTCAATTATAATAGGTGCAAATGGTTATGGTTTTAAATAGAGGCTGCTGTAGTCACAGAATGGGATGCCCCAAACAGGAGTGCACCTGGCAGGGACCAGTAGTGCTATGCACAGCAAAAGTGTCTTTATCAGGCCTAATTTCAATTAGAATAGGTGCAAATGGTTATATGGTCTTAAATAGAGGCTGCTGTAGTCACAGAATGGGATGCCCCAAACAGGAGTGCACCTGGCAGGCAGCAGTAAGAATATGCACAGCAAAAGTGTATTTATCAGGCCTAATTTCAATTATAATAGGTGCAAATGGTTATTGTTTTAAATAGAGGCTGCTGTAGTCACAGAATGGGATGCCCCAAACAGGAGTGCACCTGGCAGGGACCAGTAGTGCTATGCACAGCAAAAGTGTCTTTATCAGGCCTAATTTCAATTAGAATAGGTGCAAATGGTTATATGGTCTTAAATAGAGGCTGCTGTAGTCACAGAATGGGATGCCCCAAACAGGAGTGCACCTGGCAGGGACCAGTAGTGCTATGCACAGCAAAAGTGTCTTTATCAGGCCTAATTTCAATTATAATAGGTGCAAATGGTTATGGTTTTAAATAGAGGCTGCTGTAGTCACAGAATGGGATGCCCCAAACAGGAGTGCACCTGGCAGGCAGCAGTAAGAATATGCACAGCAAAAGTGTCTTTATCAGGCGTAATTTCAATTAGAATAGGTGCAAATGGTTATATGGTCTTAAATAGAGGCTGCTGTAGTCACAGAATGGGATGCCCCAAACAGGAGTGCACCTGGCAGGGACCAGTAGTGCTATGCACAGCAAAAGTGTCTTTATCAGGCCTAATTTCAATTATAATAGGTGCAAATGGTTATATGGTCTTAAATAGAGGCTGGTGTAGTCACAGAATGGGATGACACAACAGGAGTGCACCTGGCAGGCAGCAGTAAGAATATGCACAGCAAAGGTGTCTTTATCAGGCGTAATTTCAATTAGAATAAGTGCAAATGGTTATATGGTCTTAAATAGAGGCTGCTGTAGTCACAGAATGGGATGCCCCAAACAGGAGTGCACCTGGCAGGGACCAGTAGTGCTATGCACAGCAAAAGTGTCTTTATCAGGCCTAATTTCAATTAGAATAAGTGCAAATTGTTATATGGTCTTAAATAGAGGCTGGTGTAGTCACAGAATGGGATGCCTCACAGCAGACTTAAGATCAGTTCAGTATATATGCACAGTTAGTTAGTATAAGCAGCCTGAAAACGCTAACAAAGCCTTTCAGCCAGCCAGTAACACTCAGGCTGGATGAAAAAAAAAAAAAAATCTCCCTGTGACTGCCTCCGATTTTTCCTAACTTTCCCTGTTTTTCGCTGACTTTCTGTCTGTCTCCTGCCTGTCTCCTGCCTGTCTCCAGCCTGTCCCTGTCTGTCCCTGCCTGTCTAACTGCCTCTCCCTCACTACAGCGTTCTGTCTCTCACGAATGCAATAGAGAAATGAGGAAGGAAAAGCAAGATGGCCGACTTAAATAGCGCTGTGACGTCACCGGGCTTGCTGGCTGCTGATAGGCTGCATGTGACTGCCCCAGCTTGCACTGGCGCGGGGTAGATGTCCAGACATGTCCCATCCGCCATCTTAGAATGCCTGTATGTAAATGAATGGATGTTAAAGGAAAACTTCGAGCGATCGAATCGCGGGGAAATTCGGATTCAATCCGAATCGAATTTTTCATGAAATTCGGATCGAATCCGGGTTCGCTCATCCCTAGATATTACCATTAATGAACAGAAAAACTCAAGGCAAATTTACACTTCAAAAATCTTGTAACAAACAGAGGTGCATGCTGATTCGCACAACGTACAAAATGTACATTCTCGCATACAAATACATGCCAGAATGCGTTGAATCAACCCCATTGTCTATATAATGGGTACAGCAAGAGGTGACAATAGTATAAATGAATAAAAAGGCTGTTGGAAATGGCACAAGGTATATAAGATAACACTAATAATTGACAAATGGATGTATTGTATAAAAGACGATGCACTAGAAATGATATAGAAAAAATGTTAAATCTAATTACATAACAGTAAAAAATTAGGGGCACTTGAATCCTTAAGTGCATCTGCCTTTCCTGTATTGCCTGATATTTATAAAAGTGAACAAGTATTGGGTCTTATGTGACGTCATACCCCAGCTGCAGATTCCTTGGAATAGTTAGCTGTAACATCAAAGATATATTACAATTATCTCAGCCATAGTTCCCCCAATCCTTGCTGGTGCTACGGCTGTAACTGATCTGCAAACCTGGGGGAGCTCTGCATGTTTGTCCTCAAACATATTATCTATGAAACCTATTGTAGGCAATTATTAATCAATTTTAACATTTACAAATCCCTACTGTATGTGGTCAATATGATGGCTGCTGTGGCCATCTGCTTTTCTTTGGACAGGAGGTGGGGGACAATTTTGGAATTCGTAAGCCCTGCCATGGCCTGCCACACTTTCTTCATCAAATGTAATTATTTAAAACCATATGTGGACAATAGCCTCGATTCAAAGACACATTCGTCCGGACTTCCGTAGCTGTCTGTGAAAATTTGGGTGGGTGTTTTTTTTGTTTTTTTTCGTCCATTTTCTACTAGCACGAACGTTCAAACTAATATGTATATGCTCTTTCGATGATCCAAAGGAAATCGGAAGTTTTGCGCAAGTTCAGGACCTTTTCCAATCCAAATCTGAAATGTTTTGATCGTTTAGAAATGGTTGCAATCGTTTAGAATCGTTTGCAATGGTCTGGCGATTAATTCAGAGAGTTGATTGCCAAGGGACCAACACCCAATAAAACTGTTTCATTTTCCATCCCCTTATGGGGCCATTTTGACCTCGGGAACTAGCAGGCTAGCAGCTATGGACGACTCAAGTGCATTTGAGGAGCATGAGGATCTGCAGCTCATGGGCATTGAGATCGTCCGGAGGTCAGAGGCCAGATTGCACCTGCGGCGACGCATGGACATCAATGGCATGCATGACGTTGAGGTGTTCGGGCTCACCCGGCTTAATCGCGCTTCCCTCCATAAGTTGTATAGCGAGCTGCGGTCATGGTTAGCCCGCACCACAAGGAAGGGGCAAGCAATTTCAGGTATGACCAAGATGCTTGGCTGCCTGCAATTTTTGGCGAATGGCTCGTTCCAGAGGCTGGGTGCCCTCTCCGTGGGGATCTCCCAGCCTATGCCGAGCCGTGCGCTATCCAAGTTTTTGGAAGGCATGGGTACCCTAACTCGGAAATATATTTGTTTTTCTGAGGATATGGTAGCCAGAAACGCGATTAAGCTGGCATTTTATAATATCGCTGATATGCCCAATGTCATGGGTCCCATTGACTGTACCCACGTTGCCTTGGTCCCTCCGGCTGCCGACGAGTACATCTACAGGCAAGTACAATCTGTCATGTTGAAATAAACTTTTTCTTATTTTATGGGGTACTTTCATTGTTTAGTCCCTCCTTGTAAAAAATCCCTCCTTGTAATTAGTGACTCCTTGAAATTTTTCAATCATTGTCAACATTCCCACCTTGTAACTAGTCCCTCCTTGTAATTGTTCTATCCTAGTAAATATTCCCTCCTTGTCAATATTCCATCATTGTAACTAGTCCCTCCTTGTAATTGTTCCCTCCTAGTAAATATTCCCTCCTTGTCAATATTTCATCATTGTAACTAGTCCCTCCTTTTAATAGTTCCCTCCTAGTAAATATTTCCTCCTTAAAAAAAATCCCTCATTGGAACTAGTCCCTCCT
Organism: Gastrophryne carolinensis; assembly: GCA_027917425.1. Lineage (NCBI taxonomy): Eukaryota > Metazoa > Chordata > Amphibia > Anura > Microhylidae > Gastrophryne > Gastrophryne carolinensis. The sequence goes on from CM051238.1 coordinate 127,407,642, forward strand.
TGTAATTAATCCTTCATTGTAAATAGTCCCTCCTAGTAATTATTCCCTCATGGTAAATATTCCTTCATTGGATTTTTTTACCTCCTTTTAATGTTTCCATCCTTGCAAACAGCCCCTCCTTGCCAAGAGTGCATGTGAACCAATGGCCCGTATTTTTGACTAAAAAAATTTATCATGTGGTGCAAAGGCAAACATTTTAAAGTGGCCTTCTAATTGAACAAGTACATTTAAAATTTAAACTGTCTAACATACATATCCTTTTTGTGGGGACTAAATTCTTATGTAGTTGTTTTGTGTAATTTGTATTGGCATCCACGTTTGACTTAGGGTGTTATAAGTTAGTGTTTAAATTGTTTGCCAATCATTGTAACTAGTCCCTCCTTTTAATAGTTCCCTCCTAGTAAATATTTCCTCCTTAAAAAAATTCCCTCATTGGAACTAGTCCCTCCTTGTAATTAATCCTTCGTTGTAAATAGTCCCTCCTAGTAATTATTCCCTCATGGTAAATATTCCTTCATTGGAATTTTTCCCTCCTTGTAATGTTTCCATCCTTGCAAACAGCCCCTCTTTGCAAAGAGTCCCTCCTTGCCAAGAGTGCATGTGAACCAATGGCCTGTATTTTTGACTAAAAAAATTTATCATGTGGTGCAAAGGCAAACATTTTAAAGTGGCCTTTTAATTGAACAAGTACATTTAAAATGTAAACTGTCTAACATACATATCCTTTTTGTGGGGACTAAATTCTTATGTAGTTGTTTTGTGTTATTTGTATTGGCATCCACGTTTGACTTAGGGTGTTATAAGTTAGTGTTTAAATTGTTTGCCAATCATTGTAACTAGTTCCTCCTTTTAATAGTTCCCTCCTAGTAAATATTTCCTCCTTTAAAAAATTCCCTCATTGGAACTAGTCCCTCCTTGTAATGAATCCTTCATTGTAAATAGTCCCTCCTGGTAATTATTCCCTTATGGTAAATATTCCTTCATTGGAATTTTTCCCTCCTTGTAATGTTTCCATCCTTGCAAACAGTCCCTCTTTGCAAAGAGTCCCTCCTTGCCAAGAGTGCATGTGAACCAATGGCCCGTATTTTTGACTAAAAAAATGTATCATGTGGTGCAAAGGCAAACATTTTAAAGTGGCCTTCTAATTGAACAAGTAAATTTAAAATTTAAACTGTCTAACATACATATCCTTTTTGTGGGGACTAAATTCTTATGTAGTTGTTTTGTGTTATTTGTATTGGCATCCACGTTTGACTTAGGGTGTTATAAATTAGTGTTTAAATCGTTTGCCAAGCCTTACTGATGTTTTTTTCTCTCTTTTTTCCCAGGAACCGCAAAATGGGCCACTCACTGAATGTGCAAGCAGTGGTGGCCCAGGACATGCGGTTCCTTAGCGTCCTCGCAGGCTACCCAGGCTACGCCTACATCCTTAGAAGATCTGGATTGTTCAGTTGGTTTGAGTCTGGGGAATTTTCCGGTGCATGGCTCCTTGGTAAGTTGAGTCCTATAACGTCATTTTATTTTCAAGGTATGCCTTTGATTTTTGTTTTGTTCCCATTTCTTAAACTATGCCTTTTTCCTCACCTTGTTACCATGTGAAACACGACTGTACCCATTACATTAGCAAAACAACAAAGCCTTGCAAAATGTTGGTCCTGCATAGTGAAAAATCTAAAGACTAATTTGAGGCAAATTAGGAATCAGTCTTCCCAACACTTGTCTGTAAATCTGTTGTGGATTTTATCATAGGGTCTGCGCCATCTTTGCTTAGATGCATTACACTTACTGAGTAGAGGAGAGCGGGATAAAGTGCAGGGGCCGGGTTAGACCTGTTTGGCCTCAGACAAAGCAGATAATGGATCCAGAAAACTTAACCCATCCAAGATTGCTGAGCAGCACAGAGCTAAACCAATAGCTCTTAACAGTATGGCTGAATGGCCAGCATCGGCAATATTGGTTCTCTAATGTTGGACCCCATCTATTAGATATGTTTCTTTGTGGATTTGGCCTGTGCAACATGTATGCTCATGTTTTTGGCCCAATGTCACCTAGCCTCTTATTCAGTTTGTTTGTGCGTTTTTTGGCTTCAATGTATGGAGTAATTTTTTTTTTCCTTTAATTTTGCCTGGAGATTTGGGATATCCACTCCTCCCGTGGCTGTTGACGCCTGTACTACGCCCACAGAATGCCGCCCAAGAGGCCTATAATAGGGCGCACAGCAAAACCAGGGCAGTGGTGGAGAGGGCCTTTGGCCTATTGAAGACCCGATTCGATGTTTGGACCATACCAGGGGATCCTTTCAGTATGACCCAAAAAAGGTCATAGATATCATCATGGCCTGTGCTGCGCTGCATAATTTTGCAGTCTTGCAGCGGGTCCCCCGGTATGTGGATTTGCCACCCTCTCCACCCGCCGAGGAGCCAGAGGACGCCTATGTTGGGCAGCACAGTGCGTCTGGCCAAGCCGTCCATGCTAATCTAATAGCAACACATTTTGCTTAATTGTTTGCTCCTTTTTTGTTTTGTGTTGACCTTGTTTGTTGTTATTGCTTTGTTCCATTTGTTTTTTGCTTTGGGTGTTATTAATAAATAAACAGTAATGACTTAATTACCAAAACCATCAACAATGTTTTGAGACTCTTTTTTTGTTAATTTTGGGTGTTTGTTTATGGGGCTACTTTAAGTCATATTTATTATCCAAAAACCGAAAGACAGCAACTCAGGCCCTTATTTATGAAGGAATAGCGACAGGTAGCGACTGGTGAGCGACCGGTAATGATGGGCACCGCCACGAGAACGCCGGCTCCCCACCACAATCACACATTTATCAAGGCAATCCTGCTTAGCGACTGAGATAGCGCCAGATAGCCACTCATTCATCATTATTCCAGCCTCAGCCCACAGCGCCAGCGTCCGACCTTGAACAGCGACAGGTATGACCTCTCGCTACCTGGCGCTCTCCAATGCATTTCAATGGAACAATCTTTAAATATTCATAATTAATTGTTATTAATGTTTTTTTTCAATGTGTGCAGAATTGATATTACAGTTCTGATATTATTGTATCCATATTACTAAATTCTATATAATTTTTTTTTTTTTTGGTTTCCAAAAATATGGTGGTTTGGGGGTTAAAAAACTACTTTTAACACATCGCCACCAGCGCTCTGGGGTTTAAACATGCATTTCACAGCGTGAGAATTTTTTGAGCGTGATTTTTTGATGAATGTGGTGGGAGCCAGTCGCTCTGACCAGTCGCTATCATGCGCACCCATACATCGCGGAACCTGTCAACATTACTGCACACCGACTCAGTCGCTATCAACAACCGAACAATGGCCAAGCACAGCGACTACTAGCGGGCGCTGTGAAAATACTGCTACAGTCGCTCAACTGTCACTACCTGCCGCTATTAATGAATCGGCCTCCCCGTCAGAAACACGTGTATTTTATTTTCTTTTTGGTAATTTTTAAAACAAAAAATTGGGAGTTGATGGTCACTCCCATAGTTATGGGGAATACATGGACATGAAATTTAGCCCAAATCATGCCACATAGCAATTGCACACGAGCTGGATTTACAAAGTAAGGCACTCCAGGACTAAGTTAACCTTAAAAAGAACATACTAACATATGTGCCAAACATTGTCAAGTGGATAAATCAGAGATGTTACATGTTCAAAATATGGACACAAACACACCCTCTCCTGCTTGGGCACGTTTGCCACAGGCACAGGTTGTAAGTAGACATACCTATGCCACATCTACACCTGTGACTCAGTGGCCCACCCAAACAAGAACACCCAGTCCCAATCCAAGTCCAGTAAAATCTCAGCCAGGGCCAAGGTAGTAGTTTGGCAGTCCAGAATGTCACACAATCATGCCTACAAACAGGAGGAGCCACAACCAATGTAATTAGGGCCAAGGCTGCAGCACAACAGCTTGAGTGGTCGATTCAGTGAGGCTTGACCACTGGCATTGGCTAGTGGCCTACCTCAGGACTCTAATGAGATATATGGGCGCAAATCCAAGGCATACAAGCAAAGCCATAACAAAATGCTATATTGGTAGGGCTCACCAGACAAGTCAATACAGTGGGGATGTAGAGCAAATATGTAGAACAGATTCAGCCCAAATATACCTTAATATGGGGGATGCCCATAGAACCCAGGTTGGGGTCCTTGTTGGTGTGCCCTAACCTGGGCCTGTGTGGCATTCAGAATCTGCAACTGTTCCAAAATGTTTCTTTGGTTAGTCTGCAATTCAGCCATGCTTGCCCTGAATTCGGTTGTCAAGTTGGCCATGTGGCTGTTATGGGTCCTACATTCAGTCAGCATGGCACTTAAGGTATTCACTACTACCACACATCATGACACTCGGTTACTTGTAGGACTGGCACAAAATGCTGAAACTTGATAAGCTGAACACACATCATTTTATTACGCCAAATTCAGCACACACATGGGACACATATCACAAGTATAAAATCAACATATAGTGCAAACTAAAATCACGGGGGCCCACCGTGCACACACACGACAGCCACGCACACTATACATGCACCCCACTAGCAGCGCTGCTTCATACCGCCTAAACTCCCGCATGACACATTGCCATAACTATATACATGGGACAATGGCGTGCATCCTCGCTTGACGTGGCGCCACTTATCACAATGCGACTACCGTGGAGTGACCAGATGACGTGACCGCAGGTTAGTCCATTAAGAGCCTGATAGGGGGTGGCCCCACTAGCAGCAAGCACACTGTAAAGCGGTACTCTTGGTACCATCTAGCTGCGCAATGTTCAGACCGAAATGGCGCTGCTCATATGCTGGAGCACAGCTGTAAATAGCAATCAATGGCAGAAAGTTCTCAGACAGGCGGGTACTTAGCTGCGGATATGGTGTCTCCAATCGTGACTGCCGACAAATGTCCGTGTTGCGCAACACTCTAAACACGAGGGAGCTGTAGGCTGAAGCCGGGCTAGGAGCGGGGTGACATGTGCGTGGATTGGCCGGCCGTCCGCCGACGCGCGTTTCGCTCCGCCCACCGGAGCTTCGTCAGGGTGGTGGGCGGCCTTTCGCATCCCCAATATATATACATAGTCCCTCCCTCTCTCTTTCGGCGGCCAATCCACAGTAAGCTTCCTTTAACGACGTAGACAGCGTCAGTGTATTACTCCGGCCTGCAAGGGGCGTGGTTTAGCGAGACTTTCACCTCTTAGCACCAATCATGTGTCACCACAGGTCTCCCCTGGCAACGCTGGCAGCGTCTCGCAGCGGATCCAGACCCGATCCTCATAGCGGCGTTTTCAACTTCAGTATAGCATTCCACCCTCCATGGGGCGTGGTTTCACAGACCTTCCAACATACAGCACCATTCCATATCGCCTCCCGTGGCCACATTAACTGCGTCTCACAGCAAGTCCTGCACACAGGAGCGGGCCATCCCACATAACGATCATATGTCATTTCAACTTAATCAGTGCTTGAAACCTCAATGTCACATATGCTTGCCACTTTTTATTTATTTATTTCTTTATTTCCAGAGGGGGTAATCAACGGGACTCCTAATCATTTTCACACACTGCTAACTGCAGATATCACACGGGGATGCGGGTGTGTGTACATTTCAGGCAAGCCTCCAACACCTTACTATCCAATCACCAGCTACCACATTACACAGACACGCACCACTGTAGCATTATACCCATCCTCATTCATAGATTCCAGAGTCTTAGCCCTATACTGCGTCCAAATATGTATATTGCCCCACTGTCCTATCAATGCAGCTGGGATCAGCAACTAGTGAATATCATAAAAATACTATCCACACACTTTATATAATTCTAAGCCTTTGTAGAGTTATATATACACCAACTGGTGTGCAAGTTAATTTCTCATAACACACTATTTACATATTTATATATTTGCACTTGCTCTATGAGCTTATCTATGTATACTCAAACCCTCCCAGCATACAAAACCCATATTGTTGACACTGCCGGGCACTACAGGCCACCACCCAATCGACAACTTCTCTTTGCCACTTACAAAAAAGCCCCCAGGCCGGGGTCCGTATTTAACCCTGTCGGGGACATAGTGCCCAACTCAAAAATCAATCTTGCTTCCTGCTGCATCAAACGTTTATCCCAAAACCCACGTCTCCCGTTTCTCAACAACACAAAGATTCCACAGGCCTTGAGACCCCCCGGATCACCATGATGACATATTCTGAAATGCTCTGAAACAGGGCTTTTTTCATTCCCCTTTCTAATGTCCCGCACATGCTCACCTACCCGCACGCGCAATTCCCGCTTGGTTTTGCCAATGTATTTCTTCTTGCACGGGCAAGTGAGCATGTATACAACATACGAAGTCCCACAGTTAATAAATCCCTGTATCTTCCTAGGCGGGTCTCCTCTTGTGCCCACAAAGATACTGGTTTTTTCCATGTATGGACAAATTTTACAGTGTCCACACTTGTATGAGCCCTTCAACCTATCAGCGCTCCGTATATTCATAGGTCTAACCAGCTCACTGTGGACTAATCTGTCCCTCATATTTGTCGCTCTACGAGCTGTAAGTAAGGGACGTGGGCCTACGCATCTCGCTAGTTTCGGGTCCAGTTGTAAAATGTGCCAATGGGACTGGGGCTCATACAAGTGTGGACACTGTAAAATTTGTCTATACATGGAAAAAACCAGTATCTTTGTGGGCACAAGAGGAGACCCGCCTAGGAAGATACAGGGATTTATTAACTGTGGGACTTCGTATGTTGTATACATGCTCACTTGCCCGTGCAAGAAGAAATACATTGGCAAAACCAAGCGGGAATTGCGCGTGCGGGTAGGTGAGCATGTGCGGGACATTAGAAAGGGGAATGAAAAAAGCCCTGTTTCAGAGCATTTCAGAATATGTCATCATGGTGATCCGGGGGGTCTCAAGGCCTGTGGAATCTTTGTGTTGTTGAGAAACGGGAGACGTGGGTTCTGGGATAAACGTTTGATGCAGCAGGAAGCAAGATTGATTTTTGAGTTGGGCACTATGTCCCCGACAGGGTTAAATACGGACCCCGGCCTGGGGGCTTTTTTGTAAGTGGCAAAGAGAAGTTGTCGATTGGGTGGTGGCCTGTAGTGCCCGGCAGTGTCAACAATATGGGTTTTGTATGCTGGGAGGGTTTGAGTATACATAGATAAGCTCATAGAGCAAGTGCAAATATATAAATATGTAAATAGTGTGTTATGAGAAATTAACTTGCACACCAGTTGGTGTATATATAACTCTACAAAGGCTTAGAATTATATAAAGTGTGTGGATAGTATTTTTATGATATTCACTAGTTGCTGATCCCAGCTGCATTGATAGGACAGTGGGGCAATATACATATTTGGACGCAGTATAGGGCTAAGACTCTGGAATCTATGAATGAGGATGGGTATAATGCTACAGTGGTGCGTGTCTGTGTAATGTGGTAGCTGGTGATTGGATAGTAAGGTGTTGGAGGCTTGCCTGAAATGTACACACACCCGCATCCCCGTGTGATATCTGCAGTTAGCAGTGTGTGAAAATGATTAGGAGTCCCGTTGATTACCCCCTCTGGAAATAAAGAAATAAATAAATAAAAAGTGGCAAGCATATGTGACATTGAGGTTTCAAGCACTGATTAAGTTGAAATGACATATGATCGTTATGTGGGATGGCCCGCTCCTGTGTGCAGGACTTGCTGTGAGACGCAGTTAATGTGGCCACGGGAGGCGATATGGAATGGTGCTGTATGTTGGAAGGTCTGTGAAACCACGCCCCATGGAGGGTGGAATGCTATACTGAAGTTGAAAACGCCGCTATGAGGATCGGGTCTGGATCCGCTGCGAGACGCTGCCAGCGTTGCCAGGGGAGACCTGTGGTGACACATGATTGGTGCTAAGAGGTGAAAGTCTCGCTAAACCACGCCCCTTGCAGGCCGGAGTAATACACTGACGCTGTCTACGTCGTTAAAGGAAGCTTACTGTGGATTGGCCGCCGAAAGAGAGAGGGAGGGACTATGTATATATATTGGGGATGCGAAAGGCCGCCCACCACCCTGACGAAGCTCCGGTGGGCGGAGCGAAACGCGCGTCGGCGGACGGCCGGCCAATCCACGCACATGTCACCCCGCTCCTAGCCCGGCTTCAGCCTACAGCTCCCTCGTGTTTAGAGTGTTGCGCAACACGGACATTTGTCGGCAGTCACGATTGGAGACACCATATCCGCAGCTAAGTACCCGCCTGTCTGAGAACTTTCTGCCATTGATTGCTATTTACAGCTGTGCTCCAGCATATGAGCAGCGCCATTTCGGTCTGAACATTGCGCAGCTAGATGGTACCAAGAGTACCGCTTTACAGTGTGCTTGCTGCTAGTGGGGCCACCCCCTATCAGGCTCTTAATGGACTAACCTGCGGTCACGTCATCTGGTCACTCCACGGTAGTCGCATTGTGATAAGTGGCGCCACGTCAAGCGAGGATGCACGCCATTGTCCCATGTATATAGTTATGGCAATGTGTCATGCAGGAGTTTAGGCGGTATGAAGCAGCGCTGCTAGTGGGGTGCATGTATAGTGTGCGTGGCTGTCGTGTGTGTGCACGGTGGGCCCCCGTGATTTTAGTTTGCACTATATGTTGATTTTATACTTGTGATATGTGTCCCATGTGTGTGCTGAATTTGGCGTAATAAAATGATGTGTGTTCAGCTTATCAAGTTTCAGCATTTTGTGCCAGTCCTACAAGTAACCGAGTGTCATGATGTGTGGTAGTAGTGAATCTTTATAGTGGTTAGTGGGACGCCGCCAACTGTTAGTGGCAGTGCACAGGCTTAGATACATGTACTCTCTCCAGCCATTTTATAGAGTTTTCTGCACTTAAGGTATTATTGAGGTTATCTAATTGGGCATTAATATGCTCGTGGTTTTGTTGATTTTGGCACCAAAATAGCCGCCTCTCATGGTGCCATGCTGACTCCATCATCTGCACGCCCCTCCCCTGGGAAACTGGGCGACGTTGCTGATTACGCCTCCAAATTCCCCGGGTTGTGGGGCGTGCAGATGATGTTGCTCTAGGACCCCCAACAGCCACAGGTATGCTGGGCAAATGCTTAACAGCAGATCTTAAACTGGAAACTGGAGGGTCAGTCTCTGCATGCTGCCCATGATGTGCAGGCAGCATGCAGCCAGCTTCCCTCTGCTGCTGAGGATTTGTCGGAGAAACATTTTGGGACAGTTGCAGATTCTGGCCCAGGGGGAGATCTTCATAAGGTCCCATGCAGGTTCCATCCAACTCCTGGATTTCCTCCATCAGTGTGTGGGTCTGTTGGGACATGTAAATAAAAAAGGTTCAGTATGGGGAATACATATGTAATTCAGACAAAAGAAACATGGCAAGGCACATGCATAAGCAACATCATAAAAAGACACTTACCGTAGATATCGGATCGTGTGTCCGAGGCAGCACGGAAGTAGACGGCATTGTAAAACTGGCAGAGGATTCCACGCTAGCTGAGGGATGAGGCTGGGCTGCATTAGAAGAAAACAAACAATGTAAACACACAACTATGCATTGGTGATGCTTAATAACACATATGCTTAAATCAAACACGTGGCCAAGCGGGAATGGCCACTACCACAACGGTGCAACTTGACCTTCACTATAAATGCCATTATCTTGAAAATGGATTTTGAAACAAGTACATACACATTGGTCACATGAAGCCAACCAAACATGCAAGTACTGCCTGTTGTGTGTGTTTAAACATCCCTTATAGGCCATTAAGTGAACACACTCAGCTTGCAAATAGCAGTTACAATATGATTCTGCTCGTTAGCATTGTATCTATGAAAACATTGCAATCACCCCATCTTAAGCCATTGGGACCCAAGCACAGCTCAAACCCAAGTGGGCAACAGATAAAGATGTAAGTGTTGGATGTGATTAAATAGAAATACATATCACGCAGTCCTTTGCTAATCTCAATACTTTACTACTCTTCCTAAATATTCGGAAACGTCATGTATGGGCAAGCAAATTTTAAAATTATCTGTCCACACACATGACACACCCTGGTCAAATTGTTCACTTCACTACAAGGCACACCCTAGGGACATGTGTTTAGATATGCCTTGCTGGCTAATTTCACAGGTTGCACAATTTTTAGGGAAAATAACACATTGCTAACCTGCAGAAATTGGGGGGTTGTCCATGTCCTGTTGTGCCGAGTGTCCCTCTAACGCAACAGGATGTAGCAGGCCCAGCACCATCTCCTCAGCCTGGGTAAATTTCAATTTAGTGGGGAATCCTCCGCCAGTTTGTAAGCTGAAAAACATAGTATCCAAAAATTAAGCTCAATGATGTCTATACAAGAAGAATAAAAACCCAAAAATAAGATATGTACCTGTACTGCCGCCTTTTATTCTCTATCTTCCGTGTGGCATATTTGAGGTCCGATATTTTCCGTTGAATCTGTTCTACATCTTTGAGCTCGTCCCCCGCTGCATTGACTTGTCTGGTGAGTTCTGCCAAAATCTCCGCTTTGTGCTGCTTGCTTGTTGATTTGGATTTGCTCCCATATAGCTCATCATAATATAACGTGAGGCCACTAGCCAATGCCAGAGTTTGGGCCTCACCAAAACGGCCACTCAAGTGGCCTCTGCGCAATGTGTGCCCTGTTTGTGGTGGTTGTGGCTCCTCATTGTTTCCAGGCAAATGGGGTGACATTCTGGCCTGGGTGTGTGTTGGAGAATTCAAGGACTGCAGGCTGGCTGCTGATCGAACTGGACTGGGAAAGGGACTGGGTGTTCGTGGCTGAGTGGCCACAGAAGTTGCAGGGGTTGATGGGGCATAGGGTGATTGCCTGGCCACCTGTGCCGGTGGCGAATGTGGCCGAGGAAGAGAGGGTCTGGATGAGCTTGAACTTGTGCTTGTGGCCCTGTGGCTCTGTGGGCCCTTGGAAGGAGCATGGCCCTTGGAGGTACTTGGCCGGTCCATGGGTGACCCAGAGCTTGTGGTTCTGCCACTCTTGCCCGTGGATTGGTAGCCCCGTGCGGGTGGGGATGTGGAGCTTGGGATTCTCTGCCTTTTAGGGCTTTTGCCCCTGCTGTGTCTTCTGGGCCATCGGGGGCTTCTGGGCCTGCTGTGGCTTCTTGGCCATCGTGGGCTTCTGGCCCTGCTGTGGCTTCTTGGGCGTCTGGGGCTTCTGGCCCTGCTGTGGCTTCTTGGGCGTCTGGGGCTTCTGGCCCTGCTGTGGCTTCTTGGGCGTCTGGGGCTTCTGGACCTGCTGTGGCTTCTTGGGCATCGGGGGCTTCTGGCCCTGCTGTGGCTTCTTGGCTGTTGGAGACTTCTGGCCCTGCTGTGGCTTCTTGGGTGTCGGGGGTTCTGGACCTGCTGTGGCTTCTTGGGCATCGGGGGCTTCTGGCCCTGCTGTGGCTTCTTGGGTGTCGGGGGCTTCTGGCCCTGCTGTGGCTTCTTGGGCATCGGGGGCTTCTTTGCCGGCTTGGGCTTCTTTCATGGTGAGTTTTGGATTTGAACACTGCCTTGGTGCCACGTGGGGGGATGTGGGCCGGGGGGCTGTGGCTTCGCACCCTCTTACCAGTTTTTAGCACCTCCCTTGTGGTAGGCTTGGTGGCCTGTGTCTTTCGCTTTGGTTGTGCCTCCTTTCTTTTGGGAGTAGTTGTGGGTTGCTTGGGCGGAGCATTGGTTTTTTGCCGCAGTTTGGTTTTGGGCATTTGTGATGCCTCCTGCCGCTTGGGTGCCTTTTTCCCGCTTGCCGCTGCTTGCTTCTTGGGTGCCATTTTGCACGGACTCTGAAAGAGAATGAGCTGTGTGTCCAGGGACCTTTAAATAAGATTGGTGGCCTGTGACGCCTATGCGCTCACGTACGCGTGAGTACGGCCGTTCGTTCGGCCGTACAGAACCCGGAAACCGCTGGGGTATTACTTATTTGCTGCGGAGAAGAACAAAGATGGCGCCCACAATCTTCACCCATTAAGGAAGCGCAGAAAGTAAGGGCTTTATTTAAAAGTGGCTACAACTCCGTGCACAACCAAAGTCACGGCACACACGTGCCAAACACCAGTTCCACCAGCTTCAAGGATTTGATTAGCCTAGAAATGTGTGTGTTAATGTCATTTAGTCCAAGGATCTATATTTGACAGATATTGCTAGCCAATTGGAACTAAATGCTATGTTTGCTTTATGTTTTGTAGACCATGCTGGAGCGCAGGTACGACTACCTGCCCAACTCATTTGAGAAAAGCAACGTCACCCTGGAGATCATAGCAGAAATCCAGCAGCTCACCAACACTCGGCCGAGGTGAGGTTGGGTGAGAACCTCTCTTGTACAAATTGCGCTTGTATACAGATTTTTATTGTAAGTGCGCATTTGGCACTTTTTATATAGAACCTTTTAATTAAAGAACTTATTCCTCTCTTGTTTCTATGCTGAATATGTGATTGAGCTGATTTTAAGGCATAAGCTCCCTACGTTATTTGATGATTGGAAGGAGAACTAATACATGAGAAGACTTCAGGAGTTACAAATAAGGTTGTTAATTGAATTTCCCTCTGGTAAGCGTTTAATTTATAAGGTGACGGGCACATGGCAGTTTGAATTGGATTGACCGTAGTCACAGTGGATTGACTATAGTCACTGTAGAATTGTACATGCGCTTGTGGGACAACGTTGGAACTTTTTAAACATTTGGACATTTTAACTGTTTGGATATCTCTGTTTGGAATAATCTTTATAACTGCTCTGTGCTATATCACTATAAGCTTACCAACACCACCTTCACCCACACGCAGATCATGCAGCATTGGTCGGACCTGAAGCGGCTGCACATGGCCCGGGTGCAGAGGTTTTTCGGCATCCATTTCCCTAGTAAGTACATAGCGATTGCATGCCAGATGTAACTAAGACACAAGGTAGGCCTTTAGTTAAAATGCCTTTTCTTTGGTAGTGTTGGAAATGGATTACCGTATATGCCGCACCCGGAGGCGCACAGGCCGACCAGTGCTGCATGAAGCTGCAGCTGGAAGTGAAGGTGGTGGATCTCCAGGGCGATGGTCCTACCCCTCCTCTGTTGGGTCTTCCGACCAGCCCCTGGACCTTTCCACAGAGGAGGGGCGGCACTGCGTGGGCAGGCAGTCGCACCCTGCCACGCATGCGGGAGCCTCTGGTATGTGACTCTTCATGGTTACGCACACACATATACATTCTATTTACTACCAAGCTGATTCCCTTCATCTGTTTATAGATGCTTCGGGAGCGGGTGAAGTTGTGGAGGAAGCGGCAGATCGGCTACCTGAAGAACATGGAGAAGGTGATTGATGTGACCCAGACATTTAAATAGACATTTTATTACTGTTGAATAAGACATACAAACTAACTGTAATTGCCATGTTTCTCCAGGAACTTCTTCACAGCAGAGCCAGGGCCCAGGACGTCGGGCTGTCCCCAATGAGCCCTCTCTCGGCCACCAACCAAGTAAGTAGTAATGTCATTATTTGCAGTATGTGGTAATTGACATGAACACACAGATACATTAAGTATTGCCAGTAGTCAATGGCATTCGAAGAATGACCTCTGGCCACTTCCTTAGCTTAATGACTTGCCAGATTGACATATGTGGCCTTTATTTAATTTGCTAACTTAAAAACATTCAATCCACAGGTGACAAACATGTATTGTTCTCCAAGTAATGTTTTATTCTCAATTTGTTACAGGGACCACACGCCAAGCAGTTTTAGAACTGAATTGGAGGGTCCTTGAGTTGGTGGCCGATATGAAGGTGGTGGTTGCCTCGTTGGGGACAACAGAAGAAGAGGAAGAAGATTAGAGTCCTGGGTCCTGGCCCTGTTTAGTTTATAAAGTTTTTTAAAAAACCCAGTTTTTTAAAAATGTTATATTTTTTATACAATAAATCCGAAAAAGGAAATAGTTCAGTTTTTAAAAAAATCTTTAATGAAACAAATTTTACTGATAAAAAAATAACAACAAACAAAGTTTCCTTGTCATTTACTTAAACACATACATTTCCAACAAAGAAAGGGTCAAAGACATATTTTTATATCAAGATTCAGATGTCCGTGAAGTGGTTTGGGTAAGTTTTAGGGGCCTAAAATGGAAGAAGAACCTAACCGTGAAGTGGTTTGGGTAAGTTTTAGTGGCCTAAAATGGAAGAAGAACCTAACCGCGAAGTGGTTGTGTTGAGCTTTAAGGGTCCAAAAGGGAAGATGGAGGATAGCGCTAAGTGGTTTGGGTGAGCTTTAAGGGTCCAAAAGGGAAGATGGAGGATAGCGCTAAGTGGTTTGGGTGAGCTTTAAGGGTCCAAAAGGGAAGATGGAGGATAGCGCTAAGTGGTTGTGGTGAGCTTTAAGGGTCCAAAAGGGAAGATGGAGGATAGTGCTAAGTGGTTTAGCTAAACATTGTAGTAGGAGTGAGGGTGTCAAATATGTAGGCAAGCACTTTAATGAGTTAAGTTTGTTGATTATTTTTGGAAAAAGTGAAACAGAATCTATCGGGAAACGTAAAGGATTTGTGGGAGGAGACGATGGAAAAAGGGCTAAATCGAAAGCCTATGTTGTAACATGAGAAAATGAAACAGAAAAGTCACGATGGAAAATGAAATCCTCGTACTCGTACTCTGGCATACGAACGGACGGAAACTTTACAGAAGGTTTGCAATGCATGCATAGAATCGCTCGCACACTCATACGAGAGAGGGAAAATTTGAAAGTAATACGAAATCGGCACTAAAACGAAAGTATTTTTTTGTCTCTCTGAATCGAGCCTCATGTGCGGAGGCCTCCTGCCTTTACCTTGTGGAGGGGGTAATATCTTTGAACTTTTGTTTTTGAACTTTGCATTTTTGGGTCCTGAACACTTTCTTCTTCAATTTTAAAATCTATAAAAACCCATGTGGTCAATGTGAGGTCTGATGTGCCCTGGACGGTAAGGAGTGCACATTTTTGGACTGGGAGAGCACTAGCAATGCCCTCTGCATTTTATTAATGAAATGTAAAATTGATAAAATGCTATGTGGGCAATGTGATGGCTGCTGTGGCCCTCTGCCTTTACCTGGGCAGGAGGTTGGGCTAATTTTTGGGCTGGGGAGCGTTTGAAGGGCCCTTCTATGTTGCAAAATGTGTGAAACCTTTTGTGGGCAATGTGAGGGCTAATGTGGTGTAGGTACGTGCTTTTTCTTGGATTTATCTCCCATGGACTATAATTGGAACACCATTTGGATGTATTGTACGTTATCCTTTGATTTAGTGGTGAATCTAACCGAACTGAATAGGAGTAAGTTTAGCTCATCACTACTGATGGAGCAACCTGTACATAGAATTTTTTTTTTTTACCAATGAAATCTAAAAACTGTATTCTATTTTACATATTTTATAATTGTCTTGACATGCAATTTAAGGACATGTCTGTTATCTGAGTGCTCAAGAGTGGGGCTGGACTAGACAAAAGGTGAGTAAAGCTGTTTTTTGTTTTTGACAGGACAATCCATTTAAATGTGTTCAACTAAGCTACACTAGTTATATAAGCAATAAAAAGTTTATGCATACTTCTTTTGGTTCCAGAAACTTTCACTAGAGCAAAGAAACAGTAGATCAGGGTTCCCAAGTGGTGGCACGTGTGGTGTTGACAGGAGGTACACAAAGGTTACAGCTGTGGCAGCTTTATGAAGATGACGACCTAGAGCCCCAGAACAATCATCATTCTTGATAAACTGGCAGTGGGTATTAGAGCCAAAACTGGTGCCCCAGATTCTAGAGATTGGGACACCATCCACAAGGCTATTCTATGCATTTTAGCCTTTTTACTGCCTGCTCTTTGGATGTGACGCTTCTCAGCTGCCCAGGTGCGCTACTGGAACAGACTTCTGTATGAGTGCCTCAATCCTTTTCAGTCAGTAAAATCACTAGGAAGGAGGCAGAGCGGCATGTCATTGCACCGTAGACGCTTGTCTCCCTATTGCTTGTCCGCTGCTGTCTAGTGCTCACTCATCAAGAAACCTCATCAAGAAACTGGTGAACCTTATCTTATAAGCAGAGATGAGCGAATCGATTCTGAACGAATCCGAATTTCCCCGCGATTCGATCAATCGAAGTTTTCCTTTAAACTCCATTTATTTCAATTGCAGGCATTCTAAAATGGTGGATAAACATGTCCAGACATATCCCCTGGGGCAAGTTATCAAGGGAAGGTCACATGCAGCCTATCAGCAGCCAGGAAGCCCGGTGACGTCACCGTGCTATATAAACGGCGGCCATTTTCCTTTTGCACATTTCAGCCTTGCATTCCAGAAACAGCGGTGGTTGCTGCAGACAGGGAGAGACTTAGAGATAGGCAGAGACAGTTGTTGAGACCCACAGAGAGGCAGACAGAACCAGGGAAAGATAGGGAAGGATAGGGAAAAATCAGGAAAGATCGGGAACGATATGGCATATTTAACCCTATCTGTTATACACAAGCATTTCTCATAACTGGATTAGTTTTAATTTTTTTTGTCTACTGTAAAAACCCCAGGGCACATGGCCATTCCATTTCAGCACATGTGACCCTATCTTTTATACTAAATCAGCTTGTTCAGCCTCAGGTTTATTAAGCTATTTCATTTTGATTTGGTTTTTGGCCTCCTGTAAAAACCCAAGAACACATGGGCATCCCAAACCAGCACATGTGACCCTATCTTTTATACTAAATCAGCTTGTTCAGCCCCAGTTTTATTAAACTATTGCATTTTGATTTGGTTTTTGTCTGCTTTAAAAACACCAGCCCGCATGGGCATCCCAAACCCAAACCAGCACATGTGATCCTATCTTTTGTACTAAATCAGCTTGTTCGGCCTCAGCTTTATTAAGCTATTGCATTTTGAATTGGTTTTTGTCTGCTTTAAAAACACCAGCCCACATGGGCATCCCAAACCAGCACATGTGACCCTATATTTTATACTAAAACAGCTTGTTCATCCTCAGCTTTATTAAGCTATTGCAGTTTGATTTGGTTTTTGTCTGTTTTAAAAACACCAGCCCACATGGGCATCCCAAACCAGCACATTTGACCCTATCTTTTGTACTAAATCAGCTTGTTCAGCCTCAGCTAGATTAAGCTATTGCATTTTACATTGGTTTTTGGCCTCCTGTAAAAACCCAAGCCCACATGGGCATCCCGAACCAGCACATGTGACCCTATCTTTTATACTAAATCAGCTTGTTCGGCCTCAGCTTTATTAAGCTACTGCATTTTGAATTGGTTTTTGTCTGCTTTAAAAACACCAGCCCACATGGGCATCCCAAACCAGCACATGTGACCCTATCTTTTATACTAAATCAGCTTGTTCATCCTCAGCTTTATTAAGCTATTGCATTTTGAATTGGTTTTTGTCTGCTTTAAAAACACCAGCCTACATGGGCATCCCAAACCAGCACATGCCACCCTATCTGTTATACTAAATAAGCATCTACAGTCTCAGCTTTATTAAGCTATTGCATTTTGAATTGGTTTTTGTCCTGCTGTTAAAACACCAGGCCGCAGGGTATCCCAAACCACCACGTTGCACCCTATCTGTTATACTAAATTAGCTTGTTCAGCCTCAGCTTTATTAAGCTATTGCATTTTGAATTGTTTTTTGTCCTGCTGTCAAAACACCAGACCGCAGGGTATCCCAAACCACCATGTTGCACCCTATCTGTTATACTAAATAAGCTTGTTCAGCCTCAGCTTTATTAAGCTATTGCATTTTGAATTGGTTTTTGTCCTGCTGTCAAAACACCAGGCCACAGGGTATCCCAAACCACTACGTTGCACCCTATCTGTTATACTAAATAAGCTTGTTCAGCCTCAGCTTTATTAAGCTATTGCATTTTGAATTGGTTTTGTCCTGCTGTCAAAACACCAGGCCGCAGGATATCCCAAACCACCACATTGAACCCTATCTGTTATATTAAATAAGCTTGTTCAGCCTCAGCTTTATTAAGCTATTGCATTTTGAATTGGTTTTTGTCCTGCTGTCAAAACACCAGGCCGCACTGTATCCCAAACCACCACGTTGCACCCTATCTGTTATACTAAATAAGCTTGTTCAGCCTCAGCTTTATTAAGCTATTGCATTTTGAATTGGTTTTTGTCCTGCTGTCAAAACACCAGGCCGCAGGGTATCCCAAACCACCACGTTGCACCCTATCTGTTATACTAAATAAGCGTGTTCAGCCTCAGCTTTATTAAGCTATTGCATTTTGAATTGGTTTTTGTACTGCTGTCAAAACACCAGGCCGCAGGGTATCCCAAACCACCACGTTGCACCCTATCTGTTATACTATATGAGGCTATGTGTGGGATGTCCTCCTAAACATCCCTATCAGGGCCCCTGGGGACTAACCCTCGCACTCCAAAAAAATAATAATAATAACCCAAAATAACTAAATTCAAAGCTTTATTATGGATAACAATTTAAAACCATATATTACAATTACAACAGTTCATGGTGCCATACCGTGCATAACCACATGGGGGAGCCGACTGGCCAGACCTATACTTATAATGTGCCAAAATACATAGTGACAACCTGTATGCTGATCAATCTAATAAAGTGCTAAGTGCTTCTGACCAAATGACATCAATTCAATCAAACAGGACCCCGGACATGAGCCAGGCCCATTATGGGGATCCCAAGCCGGCCATTTATGTAACTGTACTGGTGTGGGTCTAGTTTGGCCAACAGTTCACCATCATGTCTGTTTTACCTTATCACCTTGTTTGAATTGGGCTTCATAACATGTTGGGCCCGTGGGGATAAGGTTATCCTCTTTATCTGGGTTTGGGGGGGGGGGAGGGTGGGATAGGGTGTGTGGTGGGTGGGGGGTAGTTAGGGTTGGGGATTATTTTGCCCGGTTATTATAGGGTCCACATCACCCCCATGTTAAAATCCACACATATGGGGGGTGGACAGGGACTTGACTCCTGAGTATCCCCTTTTTGGACGGAAATGGGATCACCTAAGCCGTAGGGGACACTTGAAGTCCACTTTGAGGATCCATTTAAGTTGGACTTGGACCTCAAACTTAGGAGACATGTGATTTAAATGCCCGATGTAGAACACATATCACATCACTTGTGGGCTGCATTCAGTTGCCCATACCCAGGAGATTTAGCCCAACCTTGTGAATACGTTTTAATATTAGCCATTGGTGGAGAATATTGGATATTGTGTAAATAATACATGGAATTATTGTGCAAACATCATTCATTGTTATATATTATATTATAAGATGTTTTTGATATGTACTTTGTATGTTTTTAATAGTTTAGTTGTAGTGCCCAACGAGAGATACTCACCCCTCCGTCGTCCCAGTCTGCCATCTCGCGCCGCCCGAGGCAGCGCAGCTCTCTCTCCCCTTGCCTGCGCCTCACCTCCGTCTTGGGAGGCGGGACGCGTGTGCTGGGGGGTGGAATGCTGCGTTTTGCCTTCGTCACCAACATCCAGGAAGCCCTGCGCTCCAGGCTGGAGCGCAGGATCACTTCCGGTTTCGGCCCCGCACGCTTCCGGCCGGAGCGTGTGGGGGCCGATCCTTCACAGGTGCGGACTATCTGGGACAGATGGCGGGGTGGGGGATATAAGAGGAGTGGGGGACATTGTTCCCCTTCATTACACAGCCTTGAGAAAGAGCCTCATTAGGCTCGGAACGCGTGGGCTTGCCGTGGGGATCCTTGCTGGCCAGACACACAGTAAGATTGTTCACTGTTTTATTGTTTGTATATTGCTTTATTGTCTGCTCTTTCACCCTTGTTCCTTGTTGGGCCTGGCTCATGTCCGGGGTCCTGTTTGATTGAATTGATGTCATTTGGTCAGAAGCACTTAGCACTTTATTAGATTGATCAGCATACAGGTTGTCACTATGTATTTTGGCACATTATAAGTATAGGTCTGGCCAGTCCGCTCCCCCATGTGGTTATGCATGGTATGGCACCATGAACTGTTGTAATTGTAATATATGGTTTTAAATTGTTATCCATAATAAAGCTTTGAATTTAGTTATTTGGGGTTATTATTATTATTTTTTTGGAGTGCGAGGGTTAGTCCCCAGGGGCCCTGATAGGGATGTTTAGGAGGACATCCCACACATAGCCTCATACAGGATGCCTTTGCAATAGGGCCCTTGCTTTGGGCAGCGCACCCGGTGTACATAGATTTTTGATTTAACAGTGAGTGTGCCACCTGCCGATACTTCTATCTGTTATACTAAATAAGCTTGTTCAGCCTCAGCTTTATTAAGCTATTGCATTTTGAATTGGTTTTTGTCCTGCTGTCAAAACACCAGGCCGCAGGGTATCCCAAACCACCACATTGCACCCTATCTGTTATACTAAATAAGCTTGTTCAGCCTCAGCTTTATTAAGCTATTGCATTTTGAATTGGATTTTGTCCTGCTGTCTAAACACCAGACCGCAGGGTATCCCAAACCACCACATTGCAACCTATCTGTTATACTAAATAAGCTTTTTCAGCCACAGTTTTATTAAGCTATTGCATTTTAAATTGGTTTTTGTCCTGCTGTCAAAACACCAGGCCACAGGGTATCCCATATTGCCAATTTTCATAGTATCTGGTGCAGAGAAGCAGTTCCTCACTTTATTTAGCTTCTGCTTTTTAAAGTAAACACACTTTTTAAAGTACCTATTGCGCATTTGAAATACATAAAAATGTCAGGCAGACAAGTGCCAGAGGAGTGGCAGAGGCCAAGATTCAGCAGCAGAGGTCGCAGCAGACTAGGGGCGAGTGGCAGCAGGAGTCATGGTGAGAGACCTGATCTGCCAGTATCTGCTAGTGGTCGTGTCTCCTCCAGTAACGCATCTGCCGTGGTAGATTGGTTAACGCGGTCATCCACATCATCACAAGTTACATCTGAGACCCCCAGTCTAGGGTCGGTAGGTTCCTCTGACACAACCCTGAGTTGGCATGCCCCGAGAGCAGTCCCTGTCCTCCCATTGCCTCTGTCCTACGCCGTTCCCTCCCCCAGCGACTTATCCTATGCTTTGGGTTCAGCTCCACTCCAGGGGTTCCTGGAGTTGGCGACAGTAGCAGTGAATCAGTGCGGCCTGTTGGTGGGAAAAGTAGCTACTCGACAGTGTGGCAGTTTCTCCTGAAGCATCCGCAGGAGGGTAACATGGCCACATGCAAGATATGTAGGCAGAAGGTGAAGCGTGGCCAGGGCCCAAATGTTGGCACCACGGCCCTGCATCAACATATGATGCGTCACCATAAAGCGGTCTGGAAGAACCGAGGCTCCGGAGAGGTGGTCCAGACTGCTTCCTCACCAAGTGGCACTCCGCTCCCAATTTCTGCCAGCCAAGGCTCCAGCACCTCAGCCGAAGGCAGCTGTGCATCATACCCATCCTCTGTCGCTCCTGATGCTCCTGCTCCTCCTCCTCCAAGTCATGCATCCCGCCAGCAATCCATCAGCGAAGCCATGCACAAGAGACAGCAGTATGCGCCCACTCATCCTACGGCGCAGAAGCTGAATGTGCTCCTGTCCAAGTTGCTGGTGCTGCAGTCGCTCCCTTTTCAGGTAGTGGACTCTGCACCTTTCAGAGAACTGATGGCTTGTGCCGAGCCGAGGTGGAGAGTCCCAAGCCGTCACTTCTTTGCCAAGAAGGCAGTACCAGCGCTGCACACTTTTGTTGAACAGAAGGTTGGCCAGTCCTTGAGCCTGTCGGTGTGTAGCAAAGTGCATGGCAGCACCGACGTCTGGAGCTGTAACTACGGTCAGGGACAGTACATGTCATTTACGGCCCACTGGGTGAATGTGGTCCCTGTGCAGCAGCAGCAGTAACTTGGACAGGTCACGCCGCTTCGGCCTCCGTGCTCCCTGGCCGTTGTGCCTGTCACACCGTGCGACTCGGCCTCCTCATCCTCCGCCATCTCCTCACCCTCCACTGTAGGCTCAAGTCCCAGTGCCCCTCCAGTCTACCATGTGTGCAGGGCACGGAGGTGTCATGCTGTGCTTCACATGGTTTGTCTTGGCGAACGGAGTCACACAGGGGAGGAACTGCTTAAATGTATTCATCACGAAATCCAAACTTGGCTAACTCCAAGAAAACTTAAAATGGTAATCATGGTTACCGACAATGGGAAGAACATTTTGTCTGTGCTGCGACAAGGAAGCCTGATCCATGCGCCCTGCATGGCTCACGTCTTCAATCTGGTTGCCAAGCGGTTTCTGAAGTGTTCCCTCCATCTGCAAGACATCCTAACAACTTCAAGGAAACTTTTCATGCACTTCAGCCACTCATACACCGCCAAACACACCCTTCTTGAGCTACAGCGTCAGAACTGTAGCCCCCAACATAGTCTGATTTGCGATGTTTCCACCCGTTGGAATTCCACCCTTCACATGTTGGACCGATTATAGGAACAGAGAAAAGCCATCACGGATTTCCTGATGATCCAAGCGGATAGGAGGACTCCCCTGTGTAACTTCAATGTCAACCAGTGGCAGCTCATACGTGACACCTGCCGTTTGCTCAGGCCCTTTGAGGAAGCCACTTAATTTGTCAGTCGGCAGGATTACGGGATGAACAACGTGATTCCACTGCTTCATGTACTACAGCACATGTTGGAAACCATGGCTGGTCAGGGCACTGGAGACATGGCGTCTACATCTTATGGCCACATGAACCCCATTGGAGCTGAACTGGAGGAGGAGGAGGAAGAGGAGGAGGAGTGGCCCAGTGAAGCACAGTTTAGGCTTGGCGAAATGGCTGGTTTATCTAGTCAGCGGACAGGAGAGGAGGAGCAGGAGCGGCCAGAGGAGCTAAAGGGTTGTGAGGAAGGCGAGACAGAGGACCCAGACACACCGTGGCAGTATGCAGTGGAGATGGAGACAGGAAGTCCCTCCGAGTCACTTGCGCAAATGGCAGGAAGCATGCTCACGTGCTTGCGTAGTGACCCCTGAATTGTTTCCATTTGTCGGCGGGATGACTTCTGGCTCTCCACCTTATTGGACTCTCGCTTCCGGCACAAAATGGGGGCATTTTTTGTTCAATATGTATTTATTGGAAACAAAGAGAAAAGCAGGTACAACTAATACAATAAAGGAGTGCCCCTTTAACACAGTCAGAGTATTCAGTGCCTATACATAGTTACAAGAAATACCTGAATCAATAGTGACTGTCCCCCGAGTCCACCCTCCCCACGCCAGAGGCGCGGGAGGAGGGAACCGCCTTGGGGCCCAGCCTGCCAATCGCGCACAGAGCCCCCAAAGGAAATAAAAAAAGAGAAAGAGAGATAGTATGGAAATACAATCTCACGCACCGAAGAATACTGTACAAGGGGGGGGGGGCAAGGGGGACCAGGTAGGTTGGGGAGGCCGGTCCGCGAAGGGGTCCCGCCCAGATTCAAGTTTAGGGACAACCATCATGGCCCAGGAGAAGGTGATTAATGCCTCTCCTCAGTAGCGCCCCTATCGACCCGCCTGTAGTGAGGACAGGAATGCACTGAATTCAGCCGTGTTGAGGCTCATCAACCATATTGTCCATGTTATGTTCAGTTTCTGCCTCCCGCTTTCATCCCCCCTCAACATTAACTCCTCCATTCTTCTAATGTTTTCCACCTCCTGCACCCATTCCATGATTCCTGGTGCATCTCGGGTGCGCCAATGACGCGGGATCACCGACCTTGCTGCAGGAAGCAAATGTCTCAGTAGTCCCCGTTTTGCTGAGGAGGCTGGCCCTGGGACCATGGAGAGGAGAGCGACCTGAGGGTTGTTGGGGACACCTTCCAGCATCAAGAATTTGTATATGGAAAGCACACTGTCCCAGAACTTATGTATCATAGGGCACTCCCACCAGATTTGAAGCATTGTACCTTCCGCACCGTCACACCTCCAGCACGAAGCCGAGTCAGCTCCCCCAAATCTAGCTAGATCCACCAGACACTTATACCAACGGGACAGGATCTTGTAATTTTTCTCTTGTGCTCTGCATCCCACAGAGAGTTTGTGTGTTAGCATAAAGGATTTAGTCCAGTCCTCTTCACTTATCTCACAACCCAACTCTAGCTCCCACTTTCTAGCGTATCCAGGCCGCTCCGAGGTCCCCTCCTCAGCTTGTAGGATCCGATGTCAGAGAAAGGGTGTGTGTGGGTATCAAATCCGCCCTCAGCAGGCTCTCAAAAGTAGTCAAGGGTCGCAACAAGGACGACACAGGATCGTGGGACCTAAGGAAAGTCACCAATTGTCGATGGAGCAGCTAAGATATCCTCCCCTCTCTGCCCTCCGAAGCTCCTGGAGACTTGGAGGGCGCTCGCCCCACAAGGTATCTCCAAGCCGAGTCCCCTGTGCCCTATCCCAAATCACAAACCTTACAGCTCCCGCACTGGGGGGAAAAGCGGGGTTGTCAAAGAGGGGCGTAAATTGGCCTAGTCTGTTCGACAGATTTCCTTTTTAAGCTCCGAGTCCCAGACAGACAGCAGCGAATGTGTCAGGACCGACAAGGTGTGTGCCCTAGGTTGCAGCCTAGGGTCTAACTACGGGGGCGATGTAAGACCCAAGGGAGACACACCTTCTTCAATGGCCACCCAATGTTTATCAGACCTATGGTGGAACCAGTCTTACATCCTGGTCAAGATCGCCGCTGTATGGTACAACTTAAGGTCTGGCAGCCCCAGACCCCCTCTCTCTTTAGTTCTTATTAGGACTGAATAGCTGATCCTCGGCCTCCTGTTGTTCCAGATGAAGTTGAAGAGTGCTGATTTGAGGGCTTTAAAGTAACCCCTATTCGGTACAATAGGGATTGCTTGGAAAATGTAGAGACAACGCGGCAAAATATAAATTTTTACTATATTTATACGACCCATCCATGAGTACTGGGATTTGTTGTACTGTTTAAGGTTCTCTAGGGTCTTGGAGGGTAGCGGGGCGTAGTTCAACCTGAAAAGGTGACCAAGGTCCGAGGAAAGATGGACCCCCAGATACTTGAAAGACTCCCTCTGCCACTTAAAGGGGAAGTTCGATTCTAATAGTTGCTGGGTCTCACGTGGCAACTAGAAACTCAGGGCCTCTGTCTTCGCCAGATTGATTTTAAAGTTGCTAAGACTGCTAAATCTGTTAAATTCTTTCATTATAGAGGGTAGGGAGAGGTGAGGGGATGTGATGTATAACAGAAGATCATCAGCGAACAGGGACAGCTTATGTTCCCTCCCGACGCAGCGCCTGAGCAAGGTGCTCAATTACAATTACGTATACGAGCAGTGACAATGGGCATCCCTGCCGCGTGGCATTCCTGACTACAAAGGGAGTTGACAGGAGACCATTGACTCTGACCCTGGCCGAGGGCTCCCCATAGAGCGCCATGATCTTACCTAGCAGTTTAGGGCCTATACGCACTTGGACCAACGCCGCTCTCAAAAACTTCCAGTGGACCCTATCGAAGGCCTTTTCTGCATCCACTGATAGCAGGCATGCTGGGATCTTGTTCGATTGGGCGTGATGCATGAGTGTAACAGTTTTTATCATATTGTCTCTGGCCTCCCTCCCCTGTACAAACCCCGCCTGATCCCCATCTATGATCTCCCCCAAAGGTGCTTGAAGTCTTGTAGCTATCATTTTTGCAAACAATTTAATATCAACATTGATTAGTGATATCGGTCTGTAGTTGCCCACCACAGTCCTATCCTTATCGGGTTTTAGTATGACAGAGATATGGGCCTCCAGGGCCTGCCCAGGGAAGGGGCACGCCTCAGAGACACTGTTGAACACCCTTGTCAGGAAGGTGGAGAGCTGCCCCCCAAAGGTGCCATAGAACCGTGGTGTGAACCCATCCAGACCCGGACTCTTTCCCGCGGGTGTCCCCTTAATGGCAGCTCTCACCTCGTCCTCGGAGAATGACTCCTCCAGGGTGTCCCCAGTTTCCCTGTCTATGGGGGGTATTGCGGTATCATTCACATATGCTTCTATACGGCGTCTAAGTTTTCAGCAGGCAGCGAGTCCCAACACCCCTTTATATTGTACAAATCTGAATAAAATTCCTGGAACTCGCCCACAATCTGCGCTGGTTTATATACCTCACGGCCTCCCTTGCCCTTAATCACCGGCACATATGTCGAATTTTGTCTGGGGTGCAGCGATCTAGCCAGCAGTTTCCCGCACTTGTCAGAAAACTCGTAGAACCTAGCTGTACACTTATCTCTGTACTTTAAGAAGCTCTGATTGTCTCCTCAACTCTTCCCTGGCCTTAATCAGCTGTAGCAGCTCCTCCTGTGTATCAGCCTGTTTATGAGACCTTTCAAGTGTTTGGATTCTGTCTAAGGTGGCCTGGATCTGCCGCGTTCTTTCCTTCTTCAACCTCGCCCCATGTTTAATAAATACCCCACGGAGGACGCATTTCATAGCTTCCCACTGAATGGGCAAGGGGGTGGAATCATGTCTGTGGTCTGATAGGAAGTTATCTATAGTTTTTCTAACCTCCGAGAGGCATAGGGTATCCTTGAGTAGATTGTCATTCAATTGCCACGTAAACTGTCATTTGGTCCCGTCAGGGATAGGGAGGGTAAGGAACACTGGAGCATGATCTTACCACAGGACTGATAGATGCCCCTATGTCCCTAGACAGGACGTGGTGACTGATGAAAATATAATCAAGCCTGCTGTAGGAAGCATGCACGGGAGAGAAGAAGGTGTAGTCCCTAGCCCCCTGATTTAATACTCTCCAGGCATCTATAACCTGCAAAGAAGTAAGGGCCTGTCGAAATGGCTAAGGGGATCACCGACTTGCCCTGAGAGGAATCCACCCTCGGGTCCAAGGCCATGTTAAAATCCCCTCCCAAAATTATAACACCCTCCGCGTAGTCTTTCCAGTAAGCGTAGGAACCGCTGTCCCATCTCTACCTGGTTAAGGTTGGGAAGGTAGACGTTTGCCAACGTATATGTGTCTCCATTCACTAAAAATTTCAAGAAGATATATCTGCCCTGTGGGTCCATTTTTGTGTCTAGAGGCCTCAGAGGGGAATTTCTGTGGATGGCAATCGACACTCCCCTAGACTTAGTGTCGGGGTTCGGCGAATGAAACCATCTAGGGTAGTATCTATTTTTGACCTCTGGTATCTTTCCAGCACAAAAGTGGGTCTGCTGGAACAGTATATTATCCACTCTTTCCTTATGTAAGCTGTAAAGTATTTTGGCCCTCTTTTCCGGGATATTGAGACCCTTTGCATCAAGGGAGCATATTTTCAAGCTGGCCATAGCTCCCAGCCTCCCCACCTGATCCTATACGAAAGAACTGGAGGCTAAAGGAGGGGTATGCCAGGGGAGGAAGCACAAAAAAACAATATCAACGGTGCGTGAAATGTGCTAAAATCCAAAGAAAGAGAGAAGAAAGAAGAAAAAGAGGACAGACAGGAACAACAAGCTAGGATAAGAAGATCGAACAGCCCTCCCTATGAAGAGAGAGAGCAAAGACTAAAGATGGAACTACCGTTCCCTGCTCTACTTGTTCCCACCGGGTCGTGTCCCAGTGGGAGGAAGCAGAAAACTAGTGGAGGAAAAGTGACCCCACACCGCGGGGCGGAGCTCTGACCCCCCGTGCTCAATCTACTGAAACCAGATTCTCTGCAGATTTCTGTGGGCAAACCCCCGATCTCCCGCCTATGACATGGTATGAAACTTTATTTAGGTAGGGTAGGCTAACACGTAACAAAATGGCAGTCATAACACAGCAGAATGCTTAAAACGTATCGTAGCATATACTCTCAACATCGTAGTAATCTAAGTTATAGAAAGGATATCAATCCAGCTGGGGTATTTCGTCTTCCAGGGAGATGCAGGGCCGGGACCCATCACATTATCTTCGAGGCCCCGGGCGAATCGGTCCTCCCCGCCCCTCCCCCCGCCGGCCACCCCGTCCCCGTCTTCTCCCCTCAAAAAGTGGGTCTGCGCTGAAGTCCAGCCAATCAGGGACCACGATAGGATTAATGTCCAAAAACCGGAACAACTCTGGTAGATCTTCTTTCCGTCGCAGCGGAAACATGCCATTGTCCTTCTGCACGATGAGGTGGAAGGGATGTCCCCATTTGTAGGATACGTTGATCTCTCGCAGCCTGTCCAGCAAGGGGCGCAAAATCATCCTCACGCGTAAGGTGTGTCGGGAAACATTGGGAAGGATCTTCACTCTAAAACCCTCCCATTCCACCTAACGCCTCTCCCATGCCTGCCGCAAAATGTCTTCCTTCAACGTGAAGAAATGGATGCGGCAAAGGACGTCTCACGGTGCATCCATCTCTGCCGCTGGCCGGCCTGCCACCCTATGGATCCTATCTATAATGACCTCCGTGTCTCTGGGTCTCCCAAGTAAGGAGTTGAAAATAGCTGATGCCGTGGACCGCAACAGGTTAGAAGGGACCGACTCGCGGATGCCCCGTAGCCTTAGATTGTTGCGTCTGTTGCGATTTTCAAGGTCATCTGACTGCAGAAAGACGTTGGTGAGCTGTTGTTGTTGAGTATGGAGTATCCGCTCCAACTCTGCGATCCGATTCTCGTGGCTCGCACTTGACCCTTCTAATGTGGAAACTCTAGTGTCCAGGGCTGACGTTTGTTGCTGAAGGTCCTCAATCTCTTTCCTCATGGCCCGTTCAATTCTCAGCGTGACCGCCTCCAAGTCTTCCTTCAGGTCTGCTTTGGTGGGATGAAACTGCAGCAGGAGCTTGAGGCTGGGATCTAACTCCGGAACGGATTCAGGGAATTCTTGGGCCATCTCATTCATCTCGCGGGGATTGCCCCAAGCAGCCTCTAGTGGTCCCCCTCCTTCACTTGACCGCCTCCCCCCTCTGTGCGGAGTTCTTCCTGCCACCGTCTCGCTCCGGAATCTTCCTCGGGACCAGGGGACCAGCCCCCATATGACAACTGCGAGGGTGGGGAAGGTGACCGGATGGGGTAGTGCAATCTACTGGGAGCATCAACCGCAGGGGCTTCCCACGGTGGGTATGGTCGGTTTGTGGAAGCCCCAGCACTGCCGTCGTCCAGCTGCAGGCATGGCCGCCCCGATATTGCCCCTCCATATAGATCTTGTGGGCGGGGGGTGGAGGCACCCGAATCACCCCCCCCTCTGCCTCTCCCCATGGCTGATAGTTGTGATCATATTGCCAGTTAATGTCACTGTAGGCGAAACTGGGTGCGGGTGTTTTGATAGGGGCTTTAAAGCTGCTGACTGGCCCCCCTGTGACTCCTCAAAAACATGGGGCTCTAGGGTCAGTGTCCGAGCTGTATTTTTTACACTGGGCTGCTCACTCTCTGCTCCAGCTCGGTCTTCTGCCCCTGCCGCCTGTGTGACAACACCCGCAGCCCGAGCCGCCGCTCCCCGCCAGGCTTGTGCAGACGG
Organism: Gastrophryne carolinensis; assembly: GCA_027917425.1. Lineage (NCBI taxonomy): Eukaryota > Metazoa > Chordata > Amphibia > Anura > Microhylidae > Gastrophryne > Gastrophryne carolinensis. Next base: position 127,437,046 of record CM051238.1, read on the forward strand.
CGGAAGCTGCAGCCCGTCGCGTAGAGGCTCCCCCCTCTGTGCGGAATTCTTCCTGCCACCGTCTCGCTCCGGAATCTTCCTCGGGACCAGGGGACCAGCCCCCATATGACAACTGCGAGGGTGGGGAAGGTGACCGGATGGGGGAGTGCAATCTACTGGGAGCATCAACCGCAGGGGCTTCCCACGGTGGGTATGGTCGGTTTGTGGAAGCCCCAGCACTGCCGTCGTCCAGCTGCAGGCATGGCCGCCCCGATATTGCCCCTCCATATAGATCTTGTGGGCGGGGGGTGGAGGCACCCGAATCACCCCCCCCTCTGCCTCTCCCCATGGCTGATAGTTGTGATCATATTGCCAGTTAATGTCACTGTAGGCGAAACTGGGTGCAGGTGTTTTGATAGGGGCTTTAAAGCTGCTGACTGGCCCCCCTGTGGCTCCTCAAAAACATGGGGCTCTAGGGTCAGTGTCCGAGCTGTATTTTTTACACTGGGCTGCTCACTCTCTGCTCCAGCTCGGTCTTCTGCCCCTGCCGCCTGTGTGACAACACCCGCAGCCCGAGCCGCCGCTCCCCGCCAGGCTTGTGCAGACGGCGGAAGCTGCAGCCCGTCACGTAGAGGCTCCCCCCTCTGTGCGGAATTCTTCCTGCCACCGTCTCGCTCCGGAATCTTCCTCGGGACCAGGGGACCAGCCCCCATATGACAACTGCGAGGGTGGGGAAGGTGACCGGATGGGGGAGTGCAATCTACTGGGAGCATCAACCGCAGGGGCTTCCCACGGTGGGTATGGTCGGTTTGTGGAAGCCCCAGCACTGCCGTCGTCCAGCTGCAGGCATGGCCGCCCCGATATTGCCCCTCCATATAGATCTTGTGGGCGGGGGGTGGAGGCACCCGAATCACCCCCCCCTCTGCCTCTCCCCATGGCTGATAGTTGTGATCATATTGCCAGTTAATGTCACTGTAGGCGAAACTGGGTGCTGGTGTTTTGATAGGGGCTTTAAAGCTGCTGACTGGCCCCCCTGTGGCTCCTCAAAAACATGGGGCTCTGGGGTCAGTGTCCGAGCTGTATTTTTTACACTGGGCTGCTCACTCTCTGCTCCAGCTCGGTCTTCTGCCCCCGCCGCCTGTGTGACAACACCCGCAGCCCGAGCCGCCGCTCCCCGCCAGGCTTGTGCAGACGGCGGAAGCTGCGGCCCGTCACGTAGAGGCTCCTCTCTCCCCTCTGCCTCCAGGTCGGCTGTCAGTGTTGCTGGGCTGCTCTTCACGGCGGGTGCGCTCGCCTGTGCTCCCGCCGTCTCCTGCGCTCCCGCCGTCTCCTCTGTACCTGGGCGATGGAGCCCTCCGCCCGCTCTCCGGCCATGTGGATCTCGCTGGGGGAGACCCGGTCCTCCTCCCTCCTCCGCCATCTTGCGCTGTTCCGCCGCTGGCCGTGCCGAGGGCCCAGGAGTCAGGTAAGGGTCAATTCTCCCCGCTGACTTACTTCTTCCCTCTGTCGCCACTTTCTTCTTTTTATTGCCCACCATTGCTGCAAAGAATCTTGCCGTATATACTTCAAACGCCTCGGATCTGGTCGGAGCCCCACCTATGTGCTTGCTCACGCCGCCATGCGCAGGCCACGCCCCCCATGGGGGCATTTTTTAAACACACTGAGAGGGAGGACAAACTGAACTACTACAAAGACATTCTACGTAGTCAGTTGGCCGATGCTTATCTGCACCATGGTCCATACTCTCGCAGGTCTGACTCGGGGGGACCTCTGCGCTCACCTTCCACTGCCATGGCTGCTGGGGGGGTTGGCAGGAGCAGCAGCACCAGCTCCATCAGCAGCAGCCTCAGTCTTCAGTCGCTAATGAGTAGCTTTCTACACCCGCATAGTGAGGCTACTCATGAGCAGCAGGAAGACCTGGAGCAGGACCTGAACCAGCAGGTCATGTCATACCTTGACATGACCATGCCAACACACCTTGAGGATCCGCTGGACTTCTGGGCAGCCAAACTTGGCGCTTGTGGCCGCAACTTGCAGAGTTTGCCCTGGAAAAGCTGTCCTGTCCAGCAGGTAGCGTGCCATCTGAGCGGGTATTTAGTGCGGCGGGGGCCATAGTTACGGCGAGGAGAACTCGTCAACTTAAAATGTGGAGAGACTCACCTTTGTGAAAATGAATCAGGGATGGATCAGCAAGGATTTCCACCCACCAAAGGCTGATGCATGCGACTAGATTCAGCATGGTGCCACGTTTTACACGTTCCAAATGGTGCAAAACATATTTATGTCTTTAGGCCAATTTTTGGGCTCCTGCTGATGCCAACTTCAGAGTGTGCCTTTCAGCCAATTTTGGGCCTCCTGCTGCTGCCAACTGCAGTATGTCTTTCAAGCTATGTTTGGGCTCATGCTGCTGCTGCTTGCAACTTCAGGGTGTGATTCATCCAATTTTTGGCCTCCTGCTGCCAACTCTAGTGTCTCTTTAAAGCAATGTTTGGGCTTCTGCTGCTGCTTGCAACTCAAGGGTGTGATTTATCCAATTTTTGGCCTCCTGCTGCCAACTCCAGTGTCTCATTAAATCTATGTTTGGGCTCCTGCTACTGCTTGCAACTTCAGGGTGTGATTCATCCTATTTTTGGGCTCCTGCAGCCAACTCCAGTGTCTCTTTCAAGCTATGTTTGGGCTCCTGCTGCTGCTGCTTGCAACTCCAGGGTGTGATACATCCAATTTTTGGGCTCCTGCAGCCAACTCCAGTGTCTCTTTCAAGCTATGTTTGGGCTCCTCCTGCTGCTGCTGCTTGCAACTCCAGGGTGTGATACATCCAATTTTTGGGCTCCTGCTGCCAACTCCAGTGTCTCTTTAAAGCAATGTTTGGGCTCCTGTTGCTGCTTGCAACTCCAGGGTGTGATTTATCCAATTTTTGGGCTCCTGCTGCCAACTCCAGTGTCTCTTTCAAGCTATGTTTGGGCTCCTGCTGCTGCTGCTTGAAACTCCAGGGTGTGATACATCCAATTTTTGGGCTCCTGCAGCCAACTCCAGTGTCTCTTTCAAGCTATGTTTGGGCTCCTCCTGCTGCTTGCAACTCCAGGGTGTGATTCATCCAATTTTTAGGCTCCTGAAGCCAACTCCAGTGTCTCTTTAAAGCAATGTTTGGGCTCCTGTTGCTGGTTGCAACTCCAGGGTGTGATTCATCCAACTTTTGGGCTCCTGCTGCCAACTCCAGTGTCTCTTTCAAGCTATGTTTGGGCTCCGGCTTCTGCTGCTGCTTGCAACTCCAGGGTGTGATTCATCCAATTTTTGGGCTTCTGCAGTCAACTCCAGTGTCTCTTTCAAGCTATGTTTGGGCTCCTGCTGCTTGCAACTTCAGGGTGTGATTCATCCAATTGTTGGGCTCCTGCAGCCAACTCCAGTGTCTCTTTCAAGCTATGTTTGGGCTCCTGCTACTGCTGCTGCTTGCAACTCCAGAGTGTGAATCATCCAATTTTTAGGCTCCTGAAGCCAACTCCAGTGTCTCTTTAAAGCAATGTTTGGGCTCCTGTTGCTGGTTGCAACTCCAGGGTGTGATTCATCCAATTTTTGGGCTCCTGCTGCCAACTCCAGTGTCTCTTTCAAGCTATGTTTGGGCTCCTGCTGCTGCTGCTGCTTGCAACTCCAGGGTGTGATTCATCCAATTTTGGGCTCCTGCAACCAACTCCAGTGTCTCTTTCAAGCTATGTTTGGGCGGCTGCTGTTGCTTGCAACTCCAGGGTGTGATTCATCCAATATTGGGCTCCTGCAGCCAACTCCAGTGTCTCTTTCAAGCTATGTTTGGGCTCCTGCTGCTGCTGCTGCTGCTGCTTGCAACTCCAGGGTGTGATTCATCCAATTTTTGGGCTCCTGAAGCCAACTCCAGTGTCTCTTTAAAGCAATGTTTGGATTCCTGCTGCTGCTTGCAACTCCACGGTGTGATTCATCCAATTTTTGGGCTCCTGCAGCCAACTCCAGTGTCTCTTTCAAGCTATGTTTGGGCTCCTGCTGCTGCTGCTGCTGCTGCTTGCAACTCCAGGGTGTGATTCATCCAATTTTTGGGCTCCTGCAACCAACTCCAGTGTCTCTTTCAAGCTATGTTTGGGCGGCTGCTGTTGCTTGCAACTCCAGGGTGTGATTCATCCAATATTGGGCTCCTGCAGCCAACTCCAGTGTCTCTTTCAAGCTATGTTTGGGCTCCTGCTGCTGCTGCTGCTGCTTGCAACTCCAGGGTGTGATTCATCCAATTTTTGGGCTCCTGAAGCCAACTCCAGTGTCTCTTTAAAGCAATGTTTGGATTCCTGCTGCTGCTTGCAACTCCACGGTGTGATTCATCCAATTTTTGGGCTCCTGCAGCCAACTCCAGTGTCTCTTTCAAGCTATGTTTGGGCTCCTGCTGCTGCTGCTGCTGCTTGCAACTCCAGGGTGTGATTCATCCAATTTTTGGGCTCCTGCACCCAACTCCAGTGTCTCTTTCAAGCTATGTTTGGGCTCCTGCTGCTGCTGCTGCTTGCAACTCCAGGGTGTGAATCATCCAATTATTGGGCTCCTGCAGCCAACTCCAGTGTCTCTTTAAAGCAATGCTTGGGCTCCTGCTGCTGCTTGCAACTCCAGGGTGTGATTCATCAAATTTTTGGGCTCCTGCAGCCAACTCCAGTGTCTCTTTAAAGCAATGTTTGGGCTCCTGCTGCTGCTTGCAACTCCAGGGTGTGATTCATCCAATTTTTGGGCTCCTGCTGCCAACTCCATTGTCTCTTTCAACCAATGTTTGGGCGGCTGCTGCTGCTTGCAGCTCCAGGGTGTGATTCAGCTAATTTTTGGGCTCCTGCTGCTGCCAGCTCCAGGGTGTGTTTTTCAGGCACTATAGGGGCCCCTCATAGTGATGCCACCTCAACTCTCTGCAATTGTGCCGCTCTGCGATTCTATTAGCGATGCCTCTGATCTGCATGTCATAATTATTTACAGCATTATTTCACTAACCCAGCACACATCCTATGAGTGTTACAGCAAGGCAAAATTGTTTACAGCCATATTGAGGCTCTAGGAAGCTCAGAAATAGCCGTTTTTAATAGTGATTCGTCACAAATAAATTCGGGTTGAAGCAATTTTTGTTGAAAAAGTCGGCGAATCAGTCGAATCGAACTTTTCAAAAGTTCACTCATCGCTACTTATAAGGTCAGTGAGCAAATGGTTGGCAGTGGGAAGGATCAGTTTTACTTAAATGCCATTAAAATAAATGCCCTGGCTATTGCATTTGATTTACAAAAATTCTAATTTAAGGCTCATCTGTAGGAAAGGAAGGAAATGAATAATCACCTTTAAGTGAAAGTCCACTAAAATTACCCCCAATGAACAGGAACCTAAAAAATCAGAATGGCTAAAGGTGAGTATTCCTTTTTTTCCTTTCTATAGATGCAGTTATACCCAACTGTTCCGAAATTAAATGTAGACAATGTCAGTGGCCCACAGCCCTTGAACAGCTAAGCTTGGAGCCCCTGTGGCATGCTGCAGCAATACTGTGTGTTTATTTACCATTCTTGGTTACGCATGCCCCCTTTCTATTCACCTACTTAAGCTGAGTGTAACTTACTGTTAATGAAGATGATGATGAGCAGCTGCTGCAAAGCTACAGGCAGCCTTGCTGCTTAGGGACTCAACACCTGCAAAACATGTATTGTTTTACTGTAGTGGTGCAAATCCCAAACTTCTAGAGAAAAAAAATGAGTGTTTTTTTCTCCTCCTGGGGAAAAGTCTGTGGATACAGGATACATTTGAACTGCTATTGCATCATGTCTTACAAAATATATATCACCTGTGGTAATATTGCCTATTGCTTGAGTTCCTGCTCCAGTTCAACAAATCTAACAAATCTCCCTTCCCAGCTGCCCTCATCCATTCCCATTGAAGCTCCCAGCCCAACTCATACATCCCTCCCCAGGTCCATTCAATTATTCCCCACATATTTCTCCCAGCTGCACATATTAATTTCTCCTCTTCCCCTACTCCAACCCCTCCCAGTTCCTGTTATGTATGCTTTTCTCCCCTCCCAGCCCACTCATCCATCCTTCCCTGCCTAGCTCCTGCCATCTATCACTCCTAGTTCCAGTCCTCCACCTCCTCCCCGCTCTATTTATCCATCCCTTCCCTCTCCCACCTGCACTCATCCATCCCTCCCCTCCCAGCTTCCCTCATTGACCCCTTCCCAGCTCTACTAATCTATTCCTCAGTACTCCCAGCTCCACTAATCTATCCTTCTCCTCTTAGCTCAACTCCTTTATCCATATTAGCTCCTGTTACCCGTCCCCGCAGCTCCACTAATTCACCACTTTTTCTCTCAGGGTTACTAGGGACCTGCACCCTCCCTCCTCCCTGACAGGCCCCAGTGACTGATACAATTTACCCATAAGCAGACCAAAATGAGTTATTGATATTTTAACTAGAATGCTGTATCTGTCATATTTGTAATCTTTAATTAATTCTGAGGCTGGCTTCACACCAAGTGATCACAGAGAACTTGCACTTTCAGGGCACCACATGATTGCTGGAGTTCAGTGCGTCAAGAACATTTGCACTGGTACTTTCCACTCACATAGAGTGGAATTGCTAGTGTCGCGACCTTCAGACGCTGCTGGAAATGACTTGAGGATCAATGTGATCGCTCTGCAAACACCAAAATTGGAAGTGAACACGCCCATAGATAACTATGGTCAGTGTTTCACTGGTGATGATCATAAGCTCCCCCACCATGGCCCTAATGTGAAATCAGCCTCAGAGCCTCTACAAATGTTTTGAGTTTTGAGTGTGGTAACCAATACACAATGCAATAAACCAAACAAATACAATCAAATATATTATCTTCTATTTTTTATGAGAATTCTCTGCACTTGAATCTTCTTCACTGTGTTTTGTGAGTTGGAAAGTCCATGTAAAGCCTCCATGATAGTAAAATCATCTGGATACAAGTAAAATAATAGCGATGAAATATGTTGTTTTTTTCAAGTAAGTAGCTTTAGTTTAGGCAATTCATTCATTTGAAGACTGCCTTAAACTAATGTCTGACTTCTTCACAGTTCTGTGCCAAATGATAGAGAAAATCTCCCAGAAGAGCTAATATGGTAGCAGATGTGTACCAAATGATTATTAATGCTTATGATTTAAAATAGTATATTAAGAAGTCCCAAATGGCCTTGGTGTGTACAACTACCCCTCCCCTGGTGTGTATAATGAAATGGTGATTTTTTATTGTAGATAACAAAACATGAATGCAGGCATTCGAGTAGTTCTATCATTAAACATTCCCTAATACTATTAGTATTTCCATGTAGAGTAATAATGTATGTATATAATTGAATATATAATCAATTAAACTGTTGTGAAGATTTTACAGTACAAGCAAATCTCAAACAAACTGCAAATATGAAATCCTAGAACTGTGAAAAGGAGAGTACCAAATGGAAAAGCTAGTCCTAATAGATCTGGAATGTTTTTCTTTTCAGTAGAACTTTGTATAGAATTTGTCTGCTCCTTTATAATCCCAAATCCAATCACAACTGCGATTTAGCATTTGCGGTTTACTATTCAAGTGGTCAAACACACTACTCTTGTAAATGTACTTTTAAATGCAGCTTATCTGGCAACAACAGATTAGACAGAAGATTCATTACAGCAATACTTCGCTAATGAGTTATTGATTTTTTAATTAAAATGTTGCATGTGTCATATTTGCAATCTTAATTAATCTAATTAAAAGACTAAAGGACAGGACAGCAAAAAGATGCTAGCAGTGGCAGTTTAACAGAATAACAAAAACCTTACTGTTAATGTAAACTAAAAATTCATTTAGATTCTTAGGGTTATGTTGCATTTTGTTTTGATGGTTGTTTTGTTTTGTGATTTTAGGTTTAGTGTTTTCTATAACCATAATGACTGTAACGTAAGGTGAATTCTTATTTATTTTATCTATTCTCTTCAGGGAAGGTGCTATAACTTAAGATATGCATCTTATACCTAGTGGCAAATGTATTAGATAATTCTCTAAATGTCATTTCAGATAGGGAGTAAATCCCCAGCTGATATTCTGACTATGAAGTTATTTTTCTTTTTTCATAAAAACATTAAGAGCCAGCAAGGTGTTAAAATATAAAAAAAAATATAAAAACATTTAGAATTCTGCTTTTACAAGTATGAGTTTTTTGTTTTAAATGTGAAACCTTGATAATATTTCATTGTTGATCAATGACCATATAATTGGTTAATGAAATTATAAGGAAATGTTTAAACATGAGCCAGTCCAAGTATTAGCATCTCAGAGATCAAGATTCCTCATTGATATGCCTAAAATTCAACTGGTTCACTGTGCTATATGATATACACTATAATCAAAGGAAGACAATGAGCGGCCCATTTGCAGGCTAAAGGAAAGGAAATGAGGAGTATGGAATGGATACAAATGGCAAGTATGGTGTACACAGAAACATAACAACGTTGTTGTTGTTGATGTTAAGCCTGCCCTTCTAAACTGTCCAGCATGCAAGCTGTGATGCTCTCCAAAAACTTTCAGCTATTCTGTTGGAGAGGTAACCTAAGTATGATGTTAACCAAATCTTAGATTGAAATTTGAAAAGGCAAGGTCCCCCAAAAGAACAATACCCAACATGCATAGGTACTCTCAAGGAAAAAGTTGCCAACACCTCAAAGTAAAGCATGCGTGTAACAGTAAAATTACTTGAAAATTTCAGCTCTGCAGACTTAGAGGCTGATTTAAGACTAGCACCACGTATTGCCAGGTGATCGTCTGTGTAGCGGCGCTTAGAGCGACCACTAGTAAGCAGGTGTGAAAGCAGGTGTTGGGTGCTGTAACCTAGCGTATCGTTCGGACAAGTCACGCTGTAGTAAGCTGTCCAGCATTGATAAATGTGATGTCTGTGTGGCGCTGTAGTGCCCTTCCTGATTCACAGCAGCGCCTGAGCGTTACAATGCTGCTATGGTTTTCCAAACTATCTGCAGCAGTGTTTTTTCCACCTGCATTACACAAACAGCTTACATGACACCTGAGTTTTAATTTATGATAATGTTTTAAATTGTTAGGAACTCTACAAATCCAGATCATGGTGCCTGTAAGGGAGATACAGTTTTTGTGTTATGTTAATTTTTAAACTTGTATACATTTCTCCCATATGTCCCTGTGTCTGATCTAATTGGTTAATGTTAAATTATTAGAAAGTTAGCTTAAGCTGGTTCTGAGCTTAATATTGTTTTTAGGTATTGTTATTGTCGTGGTTTTATTCAGCTCTTAAGCCTGCTTGAATGATATAAAATTTTCCCCGTTTAAGTTCATTTTTTTTTGATCACTACTTAGGTCCCTTACCTGGAAGAATGAATTAACCATTTCTGCCCGTTGGGCAATGCCAGTCTGTGTGTCTTCGTTTGTGTCTGCGGGCATGTTTGGTACTTCTAGCACCAGTACTGTATCTTTCAGCTCTTCCATTTCAATGGCAGATGCAAATATTGTGTAGGACACAGCAGGCTAAGATGATTTTTAAGACCTTTTGTGGGCTGTATAACATCTCCCCTACTGGGCATGCCAGGCATAGAAAGCGTGCTTTCAGCAGTCTGATGGTTCTTTCCACAATACATCTTGTTTTGCAGTAAGCAGTATTGTAGAGCACTTCCAATGCGGTCTGTGGGTTCCGCACAGGTGTCATGAGCCATATCCCTTATCCGCTAAAAAGAAGCAAAAATCAATAATTGTGATCTACACAACTAAACACAACCCCACCTGCTGCCTTACTTTGTTTCTCTGCACCTACTACTCCCGCCTAGTGCTGTTAAGTTCAGCTTTATATTTGTTTGCCAATGTTTCCCTGTACTTACCTAGTAGCCATCCTGCCGGCATTTCATTGTTCTCAAATTTCCGGCACAGGGCAGATTGTTGCAACACATTGGAGTCGTGGCAGGATCCTGGAAATCTCAACCTCACTGCAGGCAGCATCATATCTTGCTCACACACCACCATGACATTTAGGGAATGGAATTGTTTGTGGTTGCAATAGTAAAGTTCTTGTGCTCGAGGTGGGTGGAATGGAATATGTGTGCCGTCAAGGCACCCAAGGACATTTGGTATTCCCGCCATGCGGTAGAAGGCCCACTTTATGTGTTGTACCTCCTCCTCCACAGGAAATCATATATATTTTGGGATAAGGTCACATTTGGCCAGGAAAACGTCATGGAAGATGTGTCTCATGGTCACCTGGCTGATGCCGTTGAGGAGAGCAGCAGTGGCCTGAAAAGTTCCTTGTGCCAAGATAGTAAGGGAGGCACACAGGCGCACTATGCCAGATATATCGTGGCTGCGGCCAGTGGGGGGGTCAATTTTGTGTTTAGTGTATTTGTTCATCGCTTATATTCCATACAGACAGGCGTCTACCAAAAGTTCTGGGTGGCCATAATTTCAACACTCTTGCCTCCTTCCCTAGCCTCCTGCGATTCCTCTGTGCTGGCAGCACACCGCAGCCACACAGAAAACATCAGGTCAAAATCTTGTTCAGCACACTCTCCATACCTAATACACTCACAAATCCAATCCCAAAACAAGTCCCCCCCCTCACACAAACACAATCAATCAACAAAAATAACAAAGAAATAACAAAGAAACACACTCTTACACAAACACAAGTGCAGCTCGCCACAAAACCAGGGGGCTTGCTGATTAAATCAGCCTGCTGAAAGTATGCTTCCTAAGTTTGGCACAGCCAAGAGGGTAGATACTGCAGAGCCCACAATTGGTCTCAAAAACAATCCTCACTTGCAGAGCCCAGACAAACACACACAGACACTGGTTAACACACACAGACTGGCTTCAATCAAATGTTCACATCAGAATGACACTACAGTCTTTGCAACAACGTCCAAAGATGATACAAACAACACACACCCCCTTATTTATACTTAGCCACATGTAATGTATGAGACACTACACAGCTGCATTCACATGCTTATGCGTTGATGGTTGTAACGGTAATGCGTAGCAGCCCTGTGTGCAGCATCGATGAGCGTTTCCCATAGGTTAACTAACGCTATACTAGCACCTTACCTATGTCAATCCATCAATTCAAATAGCCATTAGTTAATTTGTTATTTTTTTTACTAGCCAACATTAGGCCAACATCGCCCTCCTTCCTTCCAACAGGAGCCTGTTGGTAAGCATATAGGGTATTGGTTTGTCCTTTTACCATATGTAGCCGTAAACCAAAGCTTGTTTAACCCTTTCGCTGCCAGCCTACCTGGAGTTTTTGTCACACTCTGTTGCCAGACCATTTTGCACTATTTTGCGCTCCCCATGTTCAAATGGGAATTTTGAAGGGATTTCCAGGGATTTCCCAGGAAAATGATATATTATTTTTTTCAGCATAGTCTGGGCTTTAACATGAAATGTCTTGTTTGTCATTTTTTAGGTGTATTCTCAATATTTTTGGGTGAAATATGTGAAAAAAAATTTAAAAAATCTATTTTTTACTATTTGTAGTGTTTTTTGTAATAAAAAATGTAAGTTTGTCAAAAAAATCTTATTGCGTGTGAAATCCCGATTTCTCCCAGTTACAGTGGCACCACATATGTATAGGTAGACACCCTTTCCTGCCCAGGAGACTTCCCCAAACTGAAACAGGGGATTTTCAGATAAAATACAACTATGCTATGCGATATGCGCACCTTGAAGTTTTTCCAGAAAAACAACCCGTTACCCAAAGTAATCCCTCAATGTAATATTTGGTTGCAAAGAGTTTCCCTAAAAAAGGATAAAAAAGCTAAATCAAAGCCATGTTTTGGTAAAAAAACTATATACAAACAAGAAAAAACAAGTAAAATCTGAAAAAGCAAGCCCGAACAGACCGATACCCAACATACATTGCTACTGTCAAGGGAAGAGTTGCCAAACACCCCAAAGTAAAGTATGTGCGTAACGGTAATTTTACTTGAAAATTTCAGCTCTGCAGACAAAGTGCACACCTTGCGTTTTTTCAACCAAAACAACCCTTTACATTTGTAATATCCCCCATAAACCATATATTCCCTGAAAGTACACACGTTAAGCTTTCTAAGCGTACCCAGCTTGTTGTAGTGGGCTCATCTTTCTGGAATGAATCCCTCAAATAATTCTTTGGTTGCGCAGGGTTTCCCTAAAAAATGTATAAAAAAGCTGAATAAAAAACACCTTTTCCTAAAATATAAATATACAAACAAGAAAAAACAAGCTAAGTCTGAAAGCGCAAGGTCCCCCGAACAGAACAATACCCAACATGCATAGCTACTTTTAACCCTTTTAATTGACAGCCTACTTGAGATTTTGTCACCCACCGTTTTCCCCATTTTGCGCCATGTTTTGCGCCATTTTTGCGGAATTTTCTGGAAAGTTATATATATATATTTTTTTGCAGCAGAATTTAGGCTTTAACATGAAATGTCTTGTCTGTAAATTTTATTATGTTTTTTACAATGTTATTATTAAGTAAAAAAAAAATTTTTTTAGAAAATCGCCTCCTTTATTTTAAATAAAAAATTTATTTTATTAAAGAAAACTATATTGCATGAGAAAGCCCAATTTCTACTGATTAGAACGGTACCACATATTTATCGGTAGCCCCCTGTTCCTGCCCAGGAGACCCCCCAAACTGAAACAAGTACTTTATAACATTTACAAATAAAATACATCTACCATCCACACTGCAAAGGGTTAAATCGAGAAAAAAAATGACATAGAGTCTCCCCTCCCAAGGGGGGGGGGGGGGTACATTTTTTGGAGGGGGATTTTTAAGGGTTAAAAACCCCTAAAAATCGAAAAAAAATGACATGGGATCGCCCTTACCCAAAGTAACCAGTCCGGGACCAGCTATGCAGGGCTTGTAGAAACAGGGCGCAGGGGCCAGCTTTTGTGGCCCCTGGCCCTGCAGGCTACAAGCTGGCATAGCCCATGGCCACGGGCTCTTCTGCCTCCCCCTGGGCTTTGGGGAGGCAGGTAATGGGGGTGCCGGGGGTTAATGGCAAGTCACCCGCTAGCCGCAGGTGACTTGCCAGCCCACAGCCTTGTGAATTGGTATAGGGATCTCTTGGACTCCTTACCAGTTCACAAGGGTGTAAAAAAAAAACACACACAGAAAAAATATTTTATTATTTTTTTTTTTAATACTTACCTCCCATCCATCTTGCTCTGTGTCCCTCGGCAGTCACTGGCTTCTGCTCACCTGCTGGAAGCCTTTTATAGCTGCTGGGTGACAGAACATAAGGGGTTAATTAAAAAAAAATGACATAGGGTCCCCAGCAATCGGAGGCCCCCCTGGTGAAGAGGAGACCCTGCGGGAGTGATCGAGCATTGAGGTAAGTAAATGTCATTTTTATTTTTTTATTTTTTTTTACATGTATTTCGGCAGCTGCTGAAGGGGGGGTGGCTATTCCAGGCCCTCCCCTGCACCTGGGGGGGCCTGGGTGAGGGATAGAAGCCCCCCCAGATGAAGAGGAGACCCGGCCGGATCAAACAAGGGGTCAGGTGAGTGTTTTTGTTATTTTACTTTTACTGTAGCAGGGGGAGAAGTTAAGCACGTAGATTCTACGTGCTTGGCACTTAAGTGGAGTGGAAGCAAGCACGTAGAATCTACGTGCTTGGCACTGAAAGGGTTAAATTGACATTGTTGCTGATGTGCATGGTATATGTGATATGTTGCTGGCAGACTTCATCAATGCCTAAATTTGCCACACAACTCGTGTCATTTGAATTTTTAGTCTTGCTATTGTTGGCAAATTTTGTACCTATGTTTGTTGCTAATGGCCTGCTTGATGTGTTAATATTTTTTGGGGATTTTTATAGGCTACAATACTAAAAGCGACGTAAGTGGGGTTCCAGAAAGGTCTGCCCAATCTGAGGCTGCTACGGATGTCTGTAAGTTTTAAGGGTTTGTTTGTGTAGTTGCTTAAATTTGTTTATTTTTGCATTTCTGTCTGACTCATGTTTGTAAACAAATGGTTCACTCATGTGTGTTCATTGTGTTTCTAGGCCTTCTCTCAGATCTCCAGTGATGAGTCAAGCCATGTTGGAGATGGCCGGTATGTGTACATACTAAACTGTGGGTCAGGTTTGGCAATGTATTTTAGTCAATAATCATCCTCCTGCATTGTGATGGGTTGTTGTAAAATGCACTATATTTAAGAAATAATAATACACACAACCAGCATTGGCCCTCTAAAGCTGGGCACTCTAGCATAGGGCGCCAGACGCTGTGTAATCAAAGTCTATTTCTCAATACATATACACCAGCACCAAAGCAAAAACATATGGAATGTCATTGTTTTAACACTGTGACAATGACACTGCAATGCCAGACCTACCCATACAATGCTGCATAAAAAAAAAACAATTAAAATGTGTGCAAGGCAGGACAGATCACACAATGATTTGAGTCAAAACCTTTACATTTTACTTGGCCAACATGCTATTTATACACAACCAGATGAAACACCATTGAAAAGTATGGCAGAGCGCTACTGAGCGAAAAGGTGCTACATGGCACTGATGACCCTAGAGCGGCAGCGCTATACACTGAGTGCTCACCAGATTGACTTTCTTAAATGTGGTTTTCACATACAGCGTCAAGCGTTCACCGGCCACTACGTGCCGCTACCTGGCATTATCGGTTCTTAAATAACCCCCAAAGTGCGCATCTTACACATTTTTTACCAAAACAACCCTTTACATTTGGAATATCCCCCACAAACCATATATTCCCTGAAAGTACACGTTAAGTTTTGTACACATACCCAGCTTGAAGAATTCTTTGGCTGCACAGTGTTCCTCTAAAAAATGTACAGAAAAACAAAATGTACAGAAAAACAGAATAAAAAAACTCATTTTCCTAAATATCAATATGCAAACAACAAAAAAAATCTGAAAGCACAAGGTCCCTCAAGCAGAGACAGGTAATTTTCACCATTTTGCCCTATGTTTAACTGTGATTTTTGCAGAAATTTCCAGGAAAATTACATACTTTTTTGCATCTGCTAAAAAAATTGTTATGTGGCTTGATCATGTGTTAGCCAAAGTAGTTTAGTTTTAGCTAACACATGGCCAAGTGTGTCCCAATAATTATTGAAATATTCCCTACAGATAAATTTGAGGGGTATTTTTTAACTTTCAAATACAATGTTCTTATGATTGTTTCTGTTGTGTTTTTTCTTCATACAGATATTTCCACACAGATGGACCCCGTGGGAATTCTCCCCACCCCTTCTCCAGGACCCTCCAGCAGCATGGCCCAAGCCACAGCTGTGATTGTGAGTAATGTTATTTTTGACAATAAGCTTGTAGACATGCATATGTATGTGTCCATGACCATGTACACATTTTAGTGGCAGTCTAGAGTTGACATTCATACATGGAGACCCTCTTTTTAGAATAATCAATCATAATTGAATTAAAACATGCTAGTTTTCTGCCCCTGCCAATGTAACTTGACCCTACATGATAAAGGCAGCAGGTTGGTTATGTGCTTTATGTGCTGCATTTCCATTCCTGCTACTATTGTAACTCCCCATTCTCTAATTATTAGATCCAATAAATAATTTAATTTAAAGGGTCAATGTATTTAGGTCATATTGCTTCAGGTGTAATTGACCACTACATTAAGTACATTCTTCCGGTGGTCAAGTAGGCCTTATTTGGTTAGGTTATGTGATGTTAGACTAGCGTAGTTATGTAGAATGGCTACACAGGTTCTTTTATTTTTCAATCTATTATTCAGAAAGGTTGGACTGTTGTGTATGTTTTAAAATATTTGTAATGAATTATTGTTAAACTAACATTTTTACCAAAGATCATAGGAATATACTGCATTTTTTGAACTGTGGTACTTAATTGTGTCTTTTCTTTCCCAAAGCTTGCACAGGCAAGCATCACAAACTGTGGCAATATGTGATGGAATCCTGTAGAATGCTGCTAGAGATGCAGAATCAAAGACAGAGTGTAAGAATTAACTTTGCCGCCGTATGGCTGTTTTTTTTCTTGGCCACGTTTTTCTAATTAATAAATATTTATAGTATTTAACATACATTTGTGTTTTTATTTACAATAGTATTGCCTGACTCCACACACACACACACACAAACAAATAAATAATAAGAAAAAACAAAAAACAAAAGAACAAAAAAGGAAAAATAAGAGTAAAAAAAGAAAAAGCTAATGAACAAAAAAGAAAAACAAAAATAAGAACAAAAAAAGGAAAAAAAAATGTTGGTGGGATATAACATTGCGAAAATAACATTCTAAACAATGGTGGTGTTAGAGCAGCAGAGGAACGCTCAGGCGCTGCATTGAACGAGGGTGAGCGCTGATTACTACAGCGTGTCGGCACGCTCATCTGTCGATAGCTGGTGCTAGTAATGAATCAGCCTCCACATGTTTTATGTGGTATTTGGATGGATTGATATTTTATATATATCTATTCAATTTTGGAGGACAATAGAACATTTGGTGAAACTATATACTTTTTACTCTCATGTTCCTATACAGCAGACCTGGGCATTGTGTGGCCCGCAGGCCATATACGGCGCTATGATTGGCTCTGACCGGCCCGGGCTGAGCTGGCTGGCTGAGTCCTTCCGCTCGTGCTGCCTGCAAGGTGCCTGCCCGTCCCTCTTCGCAACGGGTTGGCGCCTCCCACACTGTACATAGACAATCAATCATCAATCACGATCAATAAAGAAATACAATTAATATTATGCAGAATTGAGTTCAGCCTTTTGGCCCAGCCCTCCACAATATTTTTAGTTTCTCATGTGGCCCCATGGAAAAAATAATTGCCCACCCCTGCTATACAGTAATCCATGTTGAGAGAACACACGTGAATAAATAATCCCTAAATAACAACTAGAGATGAGCAAATCGAATCTGACAAATTCGAATTTGTTATGAATTTCAGGAAAAATTGGATTCTAAATGAATCCAAATAACGGCCCGGTTTGATCGCAGTACCAGCCCTGCACAATTTTGTTGAACAGAAGGTGGGTCAGTCCTTGAGCCTGTTGGTGTGCACCAAAGTGCATGGCAGCGCTGACGTCTGGAGCTGTAACTATGGTCAGGGCCAATACATGTCCTTTACGGCCCACTGGGTGATTGTAGTTCCTGCACAGCCACAACAGCAACTTGGACAGGTCACGCCTCTTTGGCCTCCACGCTCCCAGGCTTTTGAGCCTTTGACAGTGTGTGACTCCGCCTCCTCATCCTCCGCCATCTCCTCAGCCTCCACTGTACGTTCAAGTCTCAGTGACCCTCCAGCCTATCATTTGTGCAGGGCATAGCGGTGTCACGCTGTTCTTCACATGATTTGCCTTGGCAAACGGAGTTACACGGGGAGGAGCTCCTAAAATTCATTAATCAAGAAATCAAATCATGGCTTACTCCAATGGGAAGAACATCCAGCTCCATCAGCAGCAGCCTGAGTCTACAGTCGCTAATGAGTAGTTTTCTTCACCCACATAGTGAGGCAACTCATAAGCAGCAGGTAGACCAGGAGCAGGACCTGAACCAGCAGGTCGTGGCATACCTTGAAATGACCATGCCATCACAGCTTGAGGATCCGCTGGACTTCTGGGCAGCCAAACTTGATTTGTGGCACCAACTAGCAGAGTTTGCCATGGGAAAGCTGTACTGCCCGGTCAGGTGTTTAGTGCGGTGGGGGCCATAGTAACCCAAAGGAGAACTCTTCTGTCCACGAAAAATGTGGAGAGACTCACCTTTGTGAAGATGAATCAGGCATGGTTCAGCCAGGATTTCCACCCACCAATGGCTGATGTATGCGAGTAGATTAATCATGGTGCAACACCAACACTTCACAAATAGTGCAAAACAGATTTACATCGCTGCTCGCCAGTTACAGACATTCCTCCACATCAGAAAACAAGTAATTTTTGAGGAAATGCATTACGTAAAACTTAACTTTTCATAAAATTCTATGTATGTGCCCAAAATGTTTAGATGTTCTCCTCATGCAGCTGCCAACTCCAGGGTGTGTCGTTCAAGCAATATATGGGCTCCTCATGCTGCTGCCAACTCCAGGGTGTGTCTTTCAGGTAATATATGGGCTCCTCATGCTGCTGCCAACTCCAGGTTGTGTCTTTCAGGCAATATATGGGCTCCTCATGCTGATGCCTCCTCAAGGCTCTGTAATTGTGCCGCTTTGCGACAGCGATTCCAATAGCAATGCCTCTGATCTGCATGTCATACTTCTTTACAGTATTATTACACTAACCCAGCATGCATCCTATGCATATTACAGCAAGGCAAAATGTTCTACAATCCTATTGACGCTCTCGGTAGGCTAGAAATAGCTGTTTTAATAACAATCCACTGCAAATAAATTCGGACCAAAACAAATTTTACCGGAAAATTCGTTGAATCACCTGAATCGAACTTTTCAAAAATTCGCTCATCTCTAATAATAACCCCTAATACCTTGAAAATGTATTAAAAATGAATTAACTCCAGCCATTCCATGAAAAGCAAATACAAAAAAAATTTAACAAACCTGTTTTCAGTCTATAGTTTCACCATTTTTCTGTTTCCTAAGTTGCCATTATTGCACACTTTAGACCAGCAGCAAGTTTGATTTTAGGAGCTCGTTTGCCAGGCAGCACTATAGTCACAGATGGAGTCCTGATGGTTTATAGGGCTCTGGTGTATTTCTTATGGTTCATTGCATCCTTAAATCACGTACATTTAAATTTACATATCAGGCTTTCTGACAGCACAGATAGCCATGGGAATATTGTAATCATAAAGGAGTATCGCATTATGATTTTACAATGAAATATTTAGCATTTATCCTGATGGGAATATAGAATTCCATTAGATCACCATGACACCAAATTAGTTTCAATATTGAAAATAAACACTGATCATAAAATTGTAGATGATGCTTAACATTTATCTTCATTCACTCAGCTAACACCATGCTGTACTTTGTAGTTGATTTACTAACACACACAAGGAGACCCTTCTGACTGAACATCAATTCTTAATATGTCTTAATATAAAATATATTTTCATTTTCTTAGTAAAAGAGAATGCCTACCTAGAGAATCAGTGTATTTAACATTTGCTTCCATGGTTTAGAAACATGAACAGCACTATTTTTCCTTTTGCAAAAGGAATTTGCAAAGGGGCTTGATGTATGAGATTTTTTTGTGAGATTTTATTGAAGCCAGTTGCAAATCTTTCTACTTCTGATAAGAGCAAACTAAAAGGCCTTGTTTAAATATGTAACTGAAATATTTTGCAAATGCCCTCAAGCCCACCTCCAGTCAAGGAATACTAGGTTAGAGTCTTGGGGGGTTATTTAAGAACAGATAGGTAGTGCTTCGTAGTGGCAGGCAGCGTCTGGTGAACGCCAGGCGCTGTATGCAGAGCCACATTTAAGAAAGCAAATCTGGTGAGCGCCTCTAACAGCACCATGTAGCGTCACATGGATTAATCCAGGCAGCTCAGCATGTAGCGCAGCGCTCTAAGTTCAGGAGCCCATGTAGTACCTGTTGCTCTGTAGCGGTCTCCCATACATTTCAATAAGCATTCATTAAAATAGCATGTTTGCCATTTTTTTCTCAGATCATTGTGTAAACTCTCCGGACCTGCAAACAAACACTATTAATAACTTTTTTTTTTAATTTTATATTTTTATGCAAAATTGTATGTACAGATCTAGCACTGAAGTGTAATTGTCACAGTGCTAAAACATTGTTATTGCATGTGTTTTCGCTTTGTTACAGGTGTATATGTGTTCAAAATCAGACTATGATCACACAGTACCTGGCACTCCATGATACAGCGCCCAGCTTTAGAGCGACGACGCTGTGTGTGTTGAGCGCCAAGTGCCGGGCGCACTGAGCTGGTGCTACCTCTCACTCGCTGCAGCACTGTTCTGTTGTTAGCACCCAACACACATCACATTCATAAATGCCGCCCATGTTACTACAGCGACCGAGACGCTCTGTTACAGCGCCTAATACCTGCTTACAGAGTCTACTAGCGGTTACTCTAAGCACAGCTATACAGGCGCTCATCTGGCAATACGTGGCGTTAGTAGTGAATCAGCCTCCGCGTTTTCTTGTTGTAGATGACTACTGGTTCCAGCAAAAAATGTAGCTTTAAATCAGACTTTTACCAGAATAACGACAGTGAATGTGCCTTCCAAAACTAGATGCCTTACAAATTTAGAACAACCCTTAATTCCTATAGAAAATATAGGGCAGGATTACTCACCCCCACATTGTCTGGTCAGTGGGCAATAGGATTTGCTAGACACACCTACTGATTGCTGCAAGTCATGTGAACACTTTCTGTAGCTGCCCCTGATATAGAGCACTGGCAGCATGTGGAAATGCAAGTTTCCTGCCTGCTTTTATGTGTTTTTGTTTTTCTTGTCCTGGGAAATAGCAACCCTGAAGTATAGACTGCTTTAGGGCATAACTCCATAAGTTAAAACATTTGCTGAAGTTCTGTGAAATTAAGTGAAACACACATTCCATAAAGTAGGGTAACAAAAAATAAGTTCTTTTCCTAACTAAACATAATATTGCATGTTTACAGATGAATTGGTTATGTGAAACTGGTGAAAATATCTTATCTGGCTAATGTGTTGAAATTCAATATCCTGGCAT
This sequence comes from Gastrophryne carolinensis, assembly GCA_027917425.1. NCBI lineage: Eukaryota > Metazoa > Chordata > Amphibia > Anura > Microhylidae > Gastrophryne > Gastrophryne carolinensis. The sequence continues at coordinate 127,457,719 of CM051238.1, forward strand.
TTTAAGATAGGATGCTGTTCAGTGTTGTCGATGCCAGGAGGAGTATGAGAGCATGACCTATCATAACTACCACAGACACACTGGGCTAAATTCAGTAACAGTTGAAAATAAAATCTCCTGGTATGAAAAACTGCACTTTAGCTGAAAAGACCATGATAATTTCACTGTTACTGAATTACCAGCTAGGAAGACAATGGCACTTTTACGGAGGGACCCAGCCAGGAACTATAGACTGATTGTATGTTTGCCCCTCCTCTAGCTGGGTTCATTGTTAGTGAGAAGTTTTGACACAGATGAAATGGGGCCCAAAACCTGGGCCCAGCCATCACAAAAAGGTCACGGGGACCCAAAACTTATATGTTAAAGTGCCTGGCTGGGCCCTCCATAAACTAGAATCTTAGTAGAATCTGCCTGTTCAAAGCATGGGGACAAGCCATTACTCATAGGTTAAAGAAGGGCCCAGCCAGGAAGTACAGACTAACTGTATGGTTTGCGATACCCCATTCTGCCTAGAATCTGGTGGGGAAAATGGTGGGGCCTAGGGGCTAAGCCCCTTATAACCTAGGATGGCCAGACATGGGCATTGGGGCATTAAATGGGCCTAGGGGCATTACATGGGCCCTAAAGTAGAATTTGCCAGAGAGCAGGCCTCAGTCCTGCAGCAGCCATAACACCTTGATAAAATGGCCTGCATGTGGGGGGCCACGAAACGCGTTGGGGGATTATTACTTGACGGTGGCATTCGGTAGGGAATCATGGGGATCCACACTTAGGTGATGTGTTTTATTGATATTTGGATTGCTGTTGTACCTTGCACTGTTGCGCTTTTTTTCATCTTATTTTTCATATATTGTTGCACAAAACTTTGCACTTTTTGTAACTTTGCACTTTATTGAATTATTAACGTTCTAGTGTGCTTTCTAGTGATATATGTTTTTTAACTGTATGTCATCATGTGATTTTTAATGGGTATTACTTAATAAATAATATATGAATTCTTGATATATTGTTGAATGCATTAATTACTGTGGAGGGGGTGCTGTGATTTGGTACTATTCAAGTGATTGCCCGACTCACTACTAAATAACATAACAGCAGTGTTCTGTGTGTACTGGGCTCACTTATTTCTTCTTGTAGATCTTGGTATACAGATTTGGTGTACAGCTACCAATACTAATAGGTTGCGATAGGTAACTGCTTTCATAAAACACATATTTTACTACCTGCAATCTTTTGCTATTAGCAACTATACATCAAGATCTACAAGAAGAGATAAGGGAGTCCTGTATACTCCAAAAGATTCTGCTGGACATGTGTAAGCAACTATAGGTTTAAGTCATTTTGACTGTTGGTCCCATTAAAATGTGTTTTTGGAAGAAGTTTTCACTTTCTGCAATCTGTTGCCACACATCAAGATCTACAAGAAGTGATAAGGGAGTTCTGTACACTCCAAAAGATTCTGCTGGACATGTGTAAGCAACTATAACAACTATAGAAACTATAGGTTTTACCCTTTAAATGCCAGCCACGTAAAAAATGGTTTCTTCTCCTCCACTTAAAGGAGCAGTATCGCAAAATTTAGCTTGGAACACAGATTTAAAGTGTACTTTCCATGTGAGTACATATAGTAATCAGAAGGCAACATGTGTTTCCAAAAAAGTTGTAGATTGTGCTGCTACAGAATGGCAGCTGTTTAAAAATGTGGCTGACTGACAGGCTCCATCACTTCAGGCTATACCAAGTGCTGTGCGGGGGGAGAATGACTCCCTGCCACTGCTATGTAAGGAGCGCAGCGTTGAGGACGCTGTGTGTGTGCTGGCTGGGAGATGGCTGCTGTGTGTGTGTATGTGTCTTTGCTGGCTGGGAGATGGTTGGTGTGACTGTGTGTGTCTTTGCTGGCCATCTGGGAGATGGCTGCTGTGTGTGTGTTTGCATGGTGCCGCCCAGAAGGTGGCTGGTGTGTGTGTCTTTACTGTCCGGCTGGGACTAGAGAAGAGACTGCAGGACTAGAGGAGATAGTGACTGCATTATGGAACATTGTTTCAGATATGTTACCTTATAAAGTGTAGTTTATTCTCAGCAGACTGTATGGCTCATCAGGTACAGCATTTAGATATGGTACAGAGAGTCTAAAGTTCGAGCCCAGCTCAGAATTGTATTTTTTTTTTTTTTTTTTACTTTTTTCTCCAATTGGATTTTTCTATCTTGTCTTGTTTTTGTTGCTCTACAGATGAATTATTTTGCCAATTTTTCTTTCTTTTTACCTCTGCTGCTGTCTGCAGTATCTTTCCGCAGGTGACTTGCCATTAACCCCCGGCACCCCCTATTACCTGCCTCCCCAAAGCCCAGGGGGGGGCAGAAGAGCCCGGGCCCACATAGGCTATGTGGGCTTGTAGGCTGCAGGGTGGGGGGCCACAAAAGCTGGCCCCCCCACTCTGTTCCTACTAGCCCCCATAGCTGGTCCCGGGCTGGCAATGCTGGGTAAGGGGGACCCCATTTCAATTTTTGGGGGGATTTTTAAGGGTTTTTAACCCTTAAAATTCCAAAAAAATGCCCCCCCCCCTTGGCAGGGGGGACCCTATGTCGTTTTTTTTTTAAATTAACCCCTTATGTTCTTTCGCCCAGCAGCTATAAAAGGCTTCCAGCAGGGGAGCAGGCGCCAGTGATTGCCGAGGGACACAGTGCTCCAGGATGGATGGGAGGTAAGTATTAAAAAAAATAATAATAAAATATTTTTTCTCTGTGTGTGGTGTGTTTTTTTTACACTTAACCCCTTGTGAACTGGTAAGGGGTCCAAGAGATCCCTATACCTGTTCACAAGGATGGGGGGGATGGCAAGTCACCTGCGACTAGCGGGTGACTTGCCATTAACCCCCGGCACCCCATTACCTGCCTCCAGGGGGGGGCAGAAGCCCGGGGGGGGCAGAAGAGCCCGTGGCCACGGGCTATGCAGGCTTGTAGCCTGCACGGCCAGGGGCCACAAAAGCTGGCCCCTGTGCCCTGTTTCTACAAGCCCTGCATAGCTGGTCCCGGACTGGTTACTTTGGGTAAGGGGGACCCCATGTCATTTTTTTTGGATTTTTTTAAGGTTTTTAACCCTTAAAAATCCTAAAAAAATGGGGCCCCCACCCTGGGAGGGGGGGCTCTGTCTCTCTCTCTTTCTCAATTTAACCCTTTGTAGTGTGGATGGTAGTTGTATTTTATTTGTAAATGTTATAAAGTACTTGTTTCAGTTAGGGGGGGTCTCCTGGGCAGGAACGGGGGGCTACCGATAAATAAGTGGTACCGTTCTAATCGGTAGAAATGGGGCTTTCACATGCAATATGATTTTCTTTAATAAAATACATTTTTTATTTAAAATAAAGGAGACAATTTTCTAAAAATGTTTTATTTATTTATTTTTTTTTTACTTAATAATAATATTGTAAAAACCAGAATAACATTTACAAACATGACATTTCAAGTAAACTCTGCTGCAAAAAAATATATATATAAATTTTCCTGAAAATTCCAGCAAAAATGTCGCAAACATGGCGCAAAATGGGGAAAAATTACCTGTCAACAGAGGGTGACAAAATCTCAAGTAGGCTGTCAATTAAAAAGGTTAAAAGTAGCTATGCATGTTGGGTATTGTTCTGCTCGGGGGACCTTGCGCTTTCAGACTTAGCTTGTTTTTTCTTGTTTGCATATTTATATTTTAGGAAAAGGTGTTTTTTTTTCAGCTTTTTTATACATTTTTAGGGAAACCCTGTGCAAACAAAGAATTCTTTGAGGGATTAATTTCAGAAAGATGAGCCCACTACAACAAGCTGGGTTACTCTTAGAAAACTTAACATGTGTACTTTCAGGCAATATATGGTTTATGGGGGATATTCCAAATGTAAAGGATTGTTTTGGTTGAAAAATCGCAAGGTGCTCACTATGAGGCCGATTCATTAATAGCGGCAGGTATCAACAGTTGAGCGACTGTAGCAGTATTTTTGCAGCGCCCGCTAGTAGTCGCTGTGCTTGGCCATTGTTCGGTTGTTGATAGCGACTGAGTCGGTGTGCAGTAATGTTGAATATGGGGTGACGAGTCGCAATTTGACAGGTTCCGCGATGTATGGGTGCGCATGATAGCGACTGGTCAGAGCGACCGGCTCCCACCATATTCATCAAAAAATCACGCTCAAAAAATTCTCGCGCTGTGAAATGCATGTTTAAACCCCAGAGCGCTGGCGGCGATGTGTTAAACGTAGTTTTTTAACCCCCAAACCACCATATTTTTGGAAACCAAAAAAAAAAAATTTTTAAAGAATTTAGTAATATGAATACAATAATATCAGACCTGTAATATCAATTCTGCACAATTTTTTTTTTTTTTTACCTTAATAAAATTATCTAACATGGCAGAAGTGGGTAGAAGTGGCAGAAGTGGCAGAACTGGAGAGCGCCAGGTAGCGAGAGGTCATACCTGTCGCTGTTCAAGGTCGGACGCTGGCGCTGTGGGCTGAGGCTGGAATTATGATGAATGAGTGGCTATATGGCGCTATCTCAGTCGCTAAGCAGGATTGGCTTGATAAATGTGTGATTGTGGTGGGGAGCCGGCGTTCTCGTGGCGGTGCCCATCATTACCGGTCGCTCACCAGTCACTACCTGTCGTTCGTTGTTCCTTCATAAATAAGGCCCTTTGTTTGCAGAGCTGAAATTTTCAAGTAAAATTATCGTTACGCACATGCTTTACTTTGGGGTATTTGGCAACTCTTCCCTTGACAGTAGTAATGCATGTTGGGTATCGTTCTGTTCGGGGGATGTTGCTTTTTCAGATTAAACTTGTTTTTTCTTGTAAATAGTTTTTTTAGGAAAATGTGGCTTTGATTCTGCTTTTTAATCCTTTTTTTAGGGAAACTCTTTGCAACCAAAGAATACATTGAGGGATTACTTCCAGAAAACTATGGCCACATCAACAAGCCTGGTACACCTAGAAAGCTTGAGGTGTGTACTTCCAGAGAAGATATAGTTTGTTGGGGGTATTTCAAATGTAAAGGGTTGTCTTTCTGGAAAAACTGCAAGATGCGCATAGCGCATATCACAGTTGTATTTTTTCTGAAAATCCCCTAAAGCGCTGTTTCAGTTTGGGGGAGTCTCCTGGGCAGGAAAGGGTGTCTACCTATATATATGTAGTACTGCTGTAACCGGGAGAAATTGGGATTTCACACGCAATAAGATTTTATTGACAAACTTACATTTTTTATTACAAAAAAACACTACAAATTGTAAAAAAATAGATTTTTATTTTTTTGCACATATTTCACCCAAAAATATTGAGAATACACCTAAAAAATGACAAACAAGACATTTCATGTTAAAGCCCAGACTATGCTGAAAAAAACAATATATCGTTTTCCTGGGAAATCTCTGGAAATACCTTCAAAAATCACATTTGAACATGGGGAGAGCAAAATAGTGCAAAATGGTCTGGCAACAAAGTGTGACAAAAACTCCAGGTAGGCTGGCACTTAAAGGTTTAAGTCATTTTGTCTGTTGGTCTGCTTAAAATGTGTTTTTAGAAGAAGTTTTCACTCCCTGCAATTAGAGATGAGCGAACTTTTGAAAAATTCGATTCGACTGATTCGCCGAATTTTCCGACAAACATAATTTCGACCCGAATTTATTCGCGACGAATCGCTATTAAAAACGGCTATTTCTGAGCCTCCTAGAGCCTCAATAGGGTTGTAAACCATTCTGCCTTGCTGTAACACGCACAGGATGCGTGCTGGGTTAGTTAAATAATACTTTGAATAAATATCACATGCAGATCAGAGGCATCGCTAATAGAATCGCAGAGCGGCACAATTGCAGAGAGTTGAAGTGGCATCACTATGAGGGGCAGGAGCCCAAACATTGCTTTGAAGAGACACTGGAGTTGGCAGCAGCAGGAGCCCAAAAATTGGATCAATCACACCCTGGAGTTGCAAGCAGCAGCAGCAGCCCAAATATTACTTTAAAGAGACCCTGGGGTTGGCTTCAGGAGCCCAAAAATTGGATGAATCACACCCTGGAGTTGGCAGCAGCAGCAGCAGGAGCCCAAATATTACTTTAAAGAGACACTGGGGTTGGCTTCAGTAGCCCAAAAATTGGATGAATCACACCCTGGAGTTGGCAGCAGCAGGAGCCCAAATATTACTTTAACCCCCCTGGCGTTATGATAGAGGCAAATGTAATGGTAACGAAAGCGTTACCATTACATTTGTCTCTGACGCACGGCTCCGCCCCCATGAGCCTCTGCGGCTCACAGAGACGGAACCCGGAAGTGCGACGGACGCCGCAGCCGCGGCTCTCACCTGCGATCGCAGCGGGGACATCGCTGGATCGCAGGGAGAAGGTAAGGAGACTGCGCCGCCCTGCTCCTCTGCCAAATAGATCCCCGAGCGTGACTCGGGGTTACCGCTACTTACAGCGCAAATTAACCCCGAGTCACGCTCGGGATCACCGCTAAGGAGGTTAAAGAGACACTGGAGTTGGCTTCAGGAGCCCAAAAATTGGATGATTCACACCCTGGAGTTGGCAGCAGCAGCAGCCCAAACATTACTTTAAAGAGACCCTGGGGTTGGCTTCAGGAGCCCAAAAATTGGATGAATCACACCCTGGAGTTGGCAGCAGCAGCAGGAGCCCAAATATTACTTTAAAGAGACCCTGATGTTGGGTTCAGGAGGCCAAAAATTGGATGAATCACACCCTGGAGTTGGCAGCAGCAGCAGCAGGAGCCCAAATATTACTTTAAAGAGACCCTGGGGTTGGCTTCAGGAGCCCAAAAATTGGATGACTCACACCCTGGAGTTGGCAGGAGTTGGCAGCAGCAGCAACAGGAGCCCAAACATTACTTTAAAGAGACACTGGAGTTGGCTTCAGGAGCCCAAAAAATTGGATGATTCACACCCTGGAGTGGGCAGCAGCAGCAGCAGGAGCAGCAGGAGCCCAAACATTACTTTAAAGAGACACTGGAGTAGGCTTCAGGAGCCCAAAAATTGGATGATTCACACCCTGGAGTTGGCAGCAGCAGCAGCAGCAGGAGCCCAAATATTACTTTAAAGAGACCCTGGGGTTGGCTTCAGGAGGCCAAAAATTGGATGAATCACACCCTGGAGTTGGCAGCAGCAGCAGCAGGAGCCCAAATATTACTTTAAAGAGACCCTGGGGTTGGCTTCAGGAGCCCAAAAATTGGATGAATCACACCCTGGAGTTGGCAGGAGTTGGCAGCAGCAGCAGCAGCAACAGGAGCCCAAACATTACTTTAAAGAGACACTGGAGTTGGCTTCAGGAGCCCAAAAATTGGATGATTCACACCCTGGAGTTGGCAGCAGCAGGAGCCCAAATATTACTTTAAAGAGACCCTGGGGTTGGCTTCAGGAGCCCAAAAATTGGATGAATCACACCCTGGAGTTGGCAGCAGCAGCAGGAGCTCAAATATTACTTTAAAGAGACACTGGGGTTGGCTTCAGTAGCCCAAAAATTGGATGAATCACACCCTGGAGTTGGCAGCAGCAGCAGGAGCCCAAATATTACTTTAAAGAGACCCTGGGGTTGGCTTCAGGAGGCCAAAAATTGGATGAATCACACCCTGGAGTTGGCAGCAGCAGCAGCAGCAGGAGCCCAAATATTACTTTAAAGAAACCCTGGGGTTGGATTCAGGAGCCCAAAAATTGGATGAATCACACGCTGGAGTTGGCAGGAGTTGGCAGCAGCAGCAGCAGCAGCAACAGGAGCCCAAACATTACTTTAAAGAGACACTGGAGTTGGCTTCAGGAGGCCAAAAATTGGATGAATCACACCCTGGAATTGGCAGCAGCAGCAGCAGGAGCCCAAATATTACTTTAAAGAGACCCTGGGGTTGGCTTCAGGAGCCCAAAAATTGGATGAATCACACCCTGCAGTTGGCAGGAGTTGGCAGCAGCAGCAGCAGCAGCAACAGGTGCCCAAACATTACTTTAAAGAGACACTGGAGTGGGCTTCAGGAGCCCAAAAATTGGATGAATCACACCCTGGAGTTGGCAGCAGCAGCAGCAGCAGGAGCCCAAGTATTGCTTTAAAGAGACCCTGAGGTTGGCTTCAGGAGCCCAAAAATTGGATGAATCACACCCTGGAGTTGGCAGCAGCAGCAGGAGCCCAAATATTACTTTAAAGAGACACTGGGGTTGGCTTCAGGAGCCCAAAAATTGGATGAATCACACCCTGCAGTTGGCAGGAGTTGGCAGCAGCAGCAGCAGCAACAGGAGCCCAAACATTACTTTAAAGAGACACTGGAGTTGGCTTCAGGAGCCCAAAAATTGGATGATTCACACCCTGGAGTTGGCAGCAGCAGCAGCAGGAGCCCAAATATTACTTTAAAGAGACCCTGGGGTTGGCTTCAGGAGCCCAAAAATTGGATGAATCACACCCTTGAGTTGGCAGCAGCAGCAGGAGCCCAAATATTACTTTAAAGAGACACTGGGGTTGGCTTCAGTAGCCCAAAAATTGGATGAATCACACCCTGGAGTTGGCAGCAGCAGCAGGAGCCCAAATATTACTTTAAAGAAACCCTGGGGTTGGCTTCAGGAGGCCAAAAATTGGATGAATCACACCCTGGAGTTGGCAGGAGTTGGCAGCAGCAGCAGCAGCAACAGGAGCCCAAACATTACTTTAAAGAGACACTGGAGTTGGCTTCAGGAGGCCAAAAATTGGATGAATCACACCCTGGAATTGGCAGCAGCAGCAGCAGGAGCCCAAATATTACTTTAAAGAGACCCTGGGGTTGGCTTCAGGAGCCCAAAAATTGGATGAATCACACCCTGCAGTTGGCAGGTGTTGGCAGCAGCAACAGGAACCCAAACATTACTTTAAAGAGACACTGGAGTTGGCTTCAGGAGCCCAAAAATTGGATGATTCACACCCTGGAGTTGGCAGGAGTTGGCAGCAGCAGCAGCAACAGGAACCCAAACATTACTTTAAAGAGACACTGGAGTTGGCTTCAGGAGCCCAAAAATTGGATGAATCACACCCTGGAGTTGGTAGCAGCAGCAGCAGCAGGAGCCCAAGTATTGCTTTAAAGAGACACTGGAGTTGGCTTCAGGAGCCCAAAAATTGGATGATTCACACCCTGGAGTTGGCAGGTGTTGGCAGCAGCAGCAGCAGCAACAGGAGCCAAAACATTACTTTAAAGAGACACTGGAGTTGGCTTCAGGAGCCCAAAAATTGGATGAATCACACCCTGTGGAGAGTCATGTGGAGAAAAAGTAGCTTAGTTAGTAATATCTACATAAAATTATGAATAAAAAAAATGCAAAAGTATTGCCAAAGTGAAGTTTTGTTTGAGGGTGTGTTTCGACCTTTTAATTAAATCAGAAACAACAAGGTATCATTGCCTCTGACTAATTAGCCCTCAAAAATTCTTGGAATTTTTAATCTGGAATCATGTCTGATCCGTCTTATCCGAAGAATATTAATAAAAAGTAAGAGTAACGTAAAGGATTTTTTATCAATACTTACTTGTGGTCCGATGCGGAGGAATGTCTGTAACTGGAGAGCAGCGCCTTAAATCTGTTTTGCACGATCCATCTTTCTTTAGTGTTGGTCTGGCCCCGTCATCAATCTACTGGAATACATCAGGCATTGTTGGGAGGAAAGCTTGGCTGATCCATGCGCCATTCATTTCCACGCAGGGCAGTCTCTGGAAAAAAATATATATAAACCAGGGTCTTTTTCATATAAAAACAAATGGTTATTTTTGCTTTTAAACCATATGTTCCACAGCTTTACCAGTCATTGTGTCAGCCAATGAAGCAACTTTGTCTCCAAGTGCTGCAAAAGCAGTCCACTGCATCACAAGTGGCATCTGACACCCCCAGTCAACTGTCTGTCTGTTATGCTTTGGGTTCAGCTCCACTATCCATTGATGAAGATCTGATAATCATAAAATTCAGCAGCTACTGCCCAGCCAAGAAGTGGAGGAGACACTCGCCTCTTCTTCCACTAGCCGGCAATTAGTGATGAGGAGAGTGTCGTGGGAGGAGGTGTTGCAAGCCGAGGTAGTGGAAGAGGGTCCCTGGAGTCTGCGGCGGTGGCGGGGGCAGCAGCAGCAGCAGTGAATTATTGCGGACTGTTGGTAGTAAAAATCAGCTACTCAGCGATGTGGCAGTTTTTCATGCAGCATCCTGTGGAGAAAAAGTAGGTTAGTTAGTGTATATACATAAAATTATGAATAGACAAATGCAATAGTATTGCCAAAGTGAAGTTTTGTTTGAGGGTGTGTTTCCACCTTGTAATTAAATCAGAAACAACTAGCTATCATTTGCCTCTGAATAATTAGCCCTCAAAAATTCTTGGAATTTTTAATCTTGATGTCTGAGGGATTTCTCCTCTCAGACAGCGTCACCATAAGTCCAGCCTGCTGCATTACCCAGTGGTGGACCTTTCAGAGAACTGATGGCTTGTGCCGAGCCGAGGTGGAGAGTCCCATGGCATGGTTGTTGAACAGACGGTGGGCCAGTCCTTTAGCCTGTCAGTGTGTACCAAAGTGCACAGTGTTGTCTACGTCTGGAGCTGTAACTATGGACTCATGGTGGACAATATATATCCTTTTAGGCCCCCTTGGTGATTGTGGTTTCACGCTGTTCTTCACATGGTTTTCCTTGACCATCAGAGTCACACATGGGAGGAACTACTAAAAATGAGAACTCAATCCATGAAAGCATTGCTTAATCCACGAAAACTGCAAATTTGGACCCATGGTGACTGACACTTGGAAGAACATCTTGTTTGCGCTGCGACAAGGAAGCCAGAGTCATGCGTCCTGACATGGCACACGTGTTCAGTCTAGTTCTGAAGTCTGGCCCCCATCTGAAAGACATCCGAACAACAGGAAAGAAAGTTAGCATGCACTTCTGGCACTCCTACACCACCAAGCACAACCTTATTGAGCCTCAGCGTCACAACGGTGTACCCCTACATAGTCTGATTTGCGATGTTTCCACTCGTTGGAATTCCACCCTCCATATGCAGGATCCACTATAGCAGTGGTCCCCAACCCTGTCCTCAAGGCCCACCAACAGGCCAGGTTTTGCAGATCTCCACAAAGATGCACAGGTGGAGTAATTAGTGCAGCTGCAGAGCAATAGAGCTGGCTATTTGGAGATCCAAAAAACATGACATGTTGGTGGGCCTTGAGGACAGGGTTGAGGACCACTGCACTATAGGAACAGAGAAAAGCCATCACGGATTTCTGGATGATCCAAACGGATAGGGGGACACCCCTGTGTAAATTCAATGTAAACCATTGGCAGCTTATACGTGACACCGACCGTTTGCTCAGGCCCTTTGAGGAAGCTACTTTATTAGTCAGTTGCCAGGACTATGAGATGAACTATGAGATTCCACTGCTTCATGTACTACAACACATGTTAGAAAGCATGGCTGGTCAGGGCACTGGAGACATGGCACATACATTTCACAGCCACATGAAGCCTGTGGGGGCTGAAGTGGAGGAGGGGGTGGGGCACAGCAAACCACAGTTTAGGTTTCACAAAATGACCATTTTATCTAGTCATCTGACAGGAGAGGAGGAGCAGGAGCAGCCACAGGAGCTAGAGGGTTGTGAGGAAGGTGAGACAGAGGACCCAGACACCGTGGCAGTTTACAGTGGAGATGGAGACAGGTAGTCCCTCCGAGTCACTTGCACAAATGGCACGATGCATGCTCACATGCTTGCGTACTAGTGAGCGCAGAATTGTCTCCATTTTTCAGCGGGAAGACTTCTGGCTCTCCAACTTATTGGACCCTCGCTTCCGGCACAAAATGGGGGCATTTTTTACGCCCACTGAGAGGGAGGAAAAACTGACCTACTACAGAGACGTCCCACATAGTCAGTTGGGCGATGTCTATCTGTGCCATGGCCCATACTCCCGCAGGTCTGACTCGGGGGGACCTCTGCGATCACCTTCCACTGCCATGGCTGCTGGGGGGGTGGAAGGAGCAGCAGCAGCAGCTCCATCAGCAGCAGCCTCAGTCTTCAGTCGCTAGTGAGTAGCTTTCTACACCCGCATAGTATGTCTACTCATGAGCAGCAGGAAGACCTGGAGCTGGACCTCAAACAGCAGGTCATGTCATACCTTGACATGACCATGCCAACACACCTTCAGGATCCACTGGATTTGCTGGGAAGCCAAACTTGACTTGTGTCCGCAACTAGCAGAGTTTGCCCTGGAAAAACTGTACTGGCCGGACAGTAGTTGATTTAGATGGCAACTGGGCTGCTCTATATAATGAAGCAAAATGGCAAATTTACCTCACTATATAAGCTATTGCCCCTCAGATTTACACAGGGGCTGCTCCATATAATGGTGCAAAACCATGAATTTACCTCATAATATAAACTATTGTCCCTCAGATTTACACAGGGGCTGCTCTATATAATGAAGCAAAATGGCAAATTTACCTCACAATATAAGCTATTGCCCCTCATATTTACACAGGGCCTGCTCCATATAATGTTGCAAAACCATAAATTTACCTCACTATATAAGCTATTGCCCCTCAGATTTACACAGGGGCTGCTCTATATTATGCTGCAAAATGGCAAATTTACCTCACAATATAAGCTATTACAGCTCTATATAAATAAAAATAAATAAATAAAAAAAGGGCCTGTAGAAGCTTATTTAGTATAACAGATAGGGTGACATGTGCTGGTTTGGGATGCCCATATGGGCTAGTGTTTTGGCAGCAGTACAAAAACCAATGCAAAATGCAATAGCTTAATAAAGCTGATGCTGATCAACGCTTATTTAGTATAACAGATGGGGTGCAACATGCAGGTTTGGGATGCCCTGCGGCCTGGTGGATTTAAAGCAGACCAAAACCAATTCAAAATGCAATAACTTAATAAAGCTGAGGCTGTAGATGCTTATTTAGTATAAACAGGTAGGGTGCAAGGTGCAGCTTTGGGGTGCCCTGCGGCCTGGTTAAATGAAAGCAGTCAAATAGGAAGTGCAAACTGAAGTAGTTTAATGAAGCTGATGCTGATCAACGCTTATGTTGTATACCAGATAGGGTGCAAGGTGCAGCTTTGGGGTGCCCTGCGGCCTGGTTTATTAAAAGCAGTCAAAAACAAGTGCAAACTGAAGTAGCTTAATAAAGCAGCTGATGCTGATCAACGCTTATGTTGTATAACAGATAGGGTTAAAATAGCATGTGCCTTGGGATGCCCGTGTGGCCTGGTATATTTCAAGCTGAACAAAAAGTAACAATAATCCAAGTATGAGACATAATTTTGACCTTCTTTACAGCGCCATACTTTGAAAAAAAAACCTTAATTTCATGCCGATCAATCCAAAGGTCAATGCCCCTAACAAAAATAGTGTTCGGCATAAGTTTTCCTTCTGGAAGGACGTAACCTTTAGTTTACATGGTTGGGGTGGGTTATCTTACAAATTGGGATACCCCAGGCAGCAGTGTCATTGAAAGAGACAGATTGTAATGCAGGCCATACGCAAGCAGAGAAACTCAGGCTGCAACAGGCCTATTTAGTTTACATGGTTGGGGTAGGTTATCTTACAAATTGGGATACCCCACTGTATATGAAACCGAATATAAATGCACACCCAACAGTGGACAACAGCCTCCAAGAGGCCTGCTTAGTTTAAATAAGAGAGCTGCTTAGTGTAAATAAGAGGCCTGCTTAGTTTAAATAAGAGAGCTGCTTAGTGTAAATAAGAGAGGTAGGTTATGTATGTTATGTTACAGAATGGGATGCCCCACAGCACACCTGAGATCAGTACATATGCACAGCAGCAGTGTGTAAGCAGGCTCATACAGGCCAAATTTCTTTAAATAACTGTGCAGCTTAGAGTAAATACAGAGGCTAATGGTATGTTACAGAATGGGATGTCCCAAAGCTGACTTGAGATCAGTATATATGCACACAGCAGCAGTGTGTAAGCAGGCTCATACAGGCCAAATTTCTTTAAATAACTGTGCAGCTTAGAGTAAATACAGAGGCTAATGGTATGTTACAGAATGGGATGCCCCAAAGCTGACTTGAGATCAGTATATATGCACACAGCAGCTGTGTGTAAGCAGGCTCATACAGGCCAAATTTCTTTAAATAACTGTGCAGCTTAGAGTAAATACAGAGGCTAATGGTATTTTACAGAATGGGATGCCCCCACAGCAGACCTGAGATCAGTATATATGCACAGCAGCAGTGTGTAAGCAGGCTCATACAGGCCAAATTTCTTTAAATAACTGTGCAGCTTAGAGTAAATACAGAGGCTAATGGTATGTTACAGAATGGGATGCCCCAAAGCTGACTTGAGATCAGTATATATGCACACAGCAGCAGTGTGTAAGCAGGCTCATACAGGCCAAATTTCTTTAAATAACTGTGCAGCTTAGAGTAAATACAGAGGCTAATGGTATGTTACAGAATGGGATGCCCCAAAGCTGACTTGAGATCAGTATATATGCACACAGCAGCAGTGTGTAAGCAGGCTCATACAGGCCAAATTTCTTTAAATAATTGTGCAGCTTAGAGTAAATAGAGAGGCAAATGGTATGTTACAGAATGGGATGCCCCCACAGCAGACCTGAGATCAGTATATATGCACAGCAGCAGTGTGTAAGCAGGCTCAGACAGGCCAAATTTCTTTAAATAACTGTGCAGCTTAGAGTAAATACAGAGGCTAATGGTATGTTACAGAATGGGATGCCCCAACAGGAGTGCACCTGGGACCAGTAGTGCTATGCACAGCAAAAGTGTCTTTATCAGGCCTAATTTCAATTAGAATAAGTGCAAATGGTTATGGTCTTAAATAGAGGCTGGTGTAGTCACAGAATAGGATGCCCCAAAAACCAGCAGTGCACCTGGCAGGGAGCAGTAAGTCTATGCACAGCAAAAGTGTTTTTATCAGGCCTAATTTCAATTAGAATAAGTGCAAATGGTTATGGTCTTAAATAGAGGCTGGTGTAGTCACAGAATGGGATGCCCCAAAAACCAGCATTGCACCTGGCAGGCAGCAGTAAGTCTATGCACAGCAAAAGTGTCTTTATCAGGCCTAATTTCAATTAGAATAAGTGCAAATGGTTATGGTCTTAAATAGAGGCTGGTGTAGTCACAGAATGGGATGCCCCAAAAACCAGCAGTGCACCTGGGACCAGTAGTGCTATGCACAGCAAAAGTGTCTTTATCAGGCCTAATTTCAATTAGAATAAGTGCAAATGGTTATGGTCTTAAATAGAGGCTGGTGTAGTCACAGAATGGGATGCCACAAAAACCAGAGAGCATGCACATCAAAAGTGTCTTTATCAGGCCTAATTTCAATTAGAATAAGTGCAAATGGTTATGGTCTTAAATAGAGGCTGGTGTAGTCACAGAATGGGATGCCACAAAAACCAGCAGTGCACCTGGCAGGCAGCAGTAAGTCTATGCACAGCAAAAGTGTCTTTATCAGGCCTAATTTCAATTAGAATAAGTGCAAATGGTTATGGTCTTAAATAGAGGCAGGTGTAGTCACAGAATGGGATGCCCCAAAAACCAGCAGTGCACCTGGCAGGGAGCAGTAAGTCTATGCACAGCAAAAGTGTCTTTATCAGGCCTAATTTCAATTAGAATAAGTGCAAATGGTTATGGTCTTAAATAGAGGCTGGTGTAGTCACAGAATGGGATGCCTCACAGCAGAGTGCACCTGGGACCAGTAGTGCTATGCACAGCAAAAGTGTCTTTATCAGGCCTAATTTCAATTAGAATAAGTGCAAATGGTTATGGTCTTAAATAGAGGCTGGTGTAGTCACAGAATGGGATGCCACAAAAACCAGAGAGCATGCACAGCAAAAGTGTCTTTATCAGGCCTAATTTCAATTAGAATAAGTGCAAATGGTTATGGTCTTAAATAGAGGCTGGTGTAGTCACAGAATGGGATGCCCCAAAAACCAGCAGTGCACCTGGAAGGCAGCAGTAAGTCTATGCACAGCAAACGTGACTTTATCAGGCCTAATTTCAATTAGAATAAGTGCAAATGGTTATGGTCTTAAATAGAGGCTGGTGTAGTCACAGAATGGGATGCCCCAAAAACCAGCAGTGCACCTGGCAGGGAGCAGTAAGTCTATGCACAGCAAAAGTGTCTTTATCAGGCCTAATTTCAATTAGAATAAGTGCAAATGGTTATGGTCTTAAATAGAGGCTGGTGTAGTCACAGAATGGGATGCCCCAAAAACCAGCAGTGCACCTGGGACCAGTAGTGCTAAGCACAGCAAAAGTGTCTTTATCAGGCCTAATTTCAATTAGAATAAGTGCAAATGGTTATGGTCTTAAATAGAGGCTGGTGTAATCACAGAATGGGATGCCACAAAAACCAGAGAGCATGCACAGCAAAAGTGTCTTTATCAGGCCTAATTTCAATTAGAATAAGTGCAAATGGTTATGGTCTTAAATAGAGGCTGGTGTAGTCACAGAATGGGATGCCTCACAGCAGAGTGCACCTGGGACCAGTAGTGCTATGCACAGCAAAAGTGTCTTTATCAGGCCTAATTTCAATTAGAATAAGTGCAAATGGTTATGGTCTTAAATAGAGGCTGGTGTAGTCACAGAATGGGATGCCACAAGAACCGGCAGTGCACCTGGGACCAGTAGTGCTATGCACAGCAAAAGTGTCTTTATCAGGCCTAATTTCAATTAGAATAAGTGCAAATGGTTATGGTCTTAAATAGAGGCTGGTGTAGTCACAGAATGGGATGCCTCACAGCAGACTTAAGATCAGTTCAGTATATATGCACAGTTAGTGTATAAGCAGCCTGAAAACGCTAACAAAGCCAGTCAGCCAGCCAGTAACAAACACTCAGGCTGGATGAAAAAAAAAAAATCTCCCTGTGACTGCCTCCGATTTTTCCTAACTTTCCCTGTTTTTCGCTGACTTTCTGTCTGTCTCCTGTCTGTCTCCTGTCTGTCTCCTGCCTGTCTCCAGCCTGTCCCTGTCTGTCCCTGTCTGTCTAACTGTCTCTCTCCCTGCCTACAGCAGCGTTCTGTCTCTCACGAATGCAATACAGAAATGAGGAAAAGCAAGATGGCCGCCGGCCTTAAATAGCGCTGTGACGTCACCGGGCTTGCTGGCTGCTGACAGGCTGCATGTGACTGCCCCAGCTTGCACTGGCGCGGGGTAGATGTCTGGACATGTCCCGTCCGCCATCTTAGAATGCCTGCTGTAATGTAATGAATGGATGTTAAAGGAAAACTTCGAGCGATCGAATCGCGGGGAAATTCGGATTCGATCCGAATTTTTCATGAAATTCGGATCGAATCCGGGTTCGTCCGGATCGATTCGCTCATCCCTACCTGCAATCTGTTGCTATTACCAACTACCAACTATACATACATACAACTATACATATATCATCATCCTACAAGAAGAGAGAAGATAGTCCTGTAAACACAGAACACTGCAAAACTACTACAGCCGCTTCTGAGCTCACTCAAACTTACACTTGTCCAACAGCAGCATTCTGTGTGTTCAGGGATCACTTTTCTCCTCTTGTAAACCTTGGTGTACTGTTGCCAATAGCAACAGTTTGTAGTAGTGAAAACTAATTCAATAAAATACACATAAGAAAAAAAAACACAAGGCTCAGCACCTCGAGGTCATCATTTTTGGTACAAAACATTTACATTTTCAAATCCCCCTGGGGCATCCCAAAATCAGGGCACCCAACTGTGTAAGCCCCCTGTGCAGGCTTGAGCAATACCCTAATAGATTGTAAGCTTATGCACAAGAGCCCCATATTAATTACATAATTAAGCATCTTATATTAAACAGAAATGCCATGGTTATTACTAGATGCCGAGGGGATTTACCGGCACAAGAGCCCTATATTTATCAAACAGGAGTGCCATGGGTATCATTTGCAGCCACTCTAGGGAGGTGGTTGTTCCTATTTAAATGAATGACAAGGCGCATCAGGCAAGTGTTAGGTCAGCTTTAAAGGGAGTCTACATTTAAAAAAAATATTTAAAAAATTCATTTTCATTGATTGTATGAAATAGGAACATTGCAATATATCAGCAGCAGGAAAAGATACAGCGGGGAATTGCATTTTATTCCGAAATTGGCCAGTATTTACTGTATGTACTGTATATGCAACTGACTGAAACCTTTGCCGTACACTGCTCCCCTTAGTCATTGCTATGCGAAATGCAGGATTTTCTGAGAAAAGATATCCAAACTAATTGAGTGATAGCACTAATCTCTTGACAAAGGGCTCAGTTTAACCAATTTGGAGATAAGGTCTGACTACATCTGTATATGTTCTGTACACATTTTGTACATATTTTTTTACAATGTTTCTATTTGAGATTCATATAAAAAGAAACATAATTTGACATCACCATAGCTAAAGTCAATACATTTGAGACATTAAATATGTTGCAGATGGAGAGAATGAGCCAGGTTCAGAAAGGAACAATTAGTTAATAGATTATATGCAATGTAGACATTCACTTATTTCTGGAAAAGTTTTGCTCAAAAAGTTCCTCATTGGGTCAGTGTTACTTTAAGTGCCAAAATATTGAACATAAGGTTGAAGACTGTACGGTGATGCTGAACTGCATGGAGATGTCAATAAGATAACAGAGATTGAAGATGAGGTTTAGACTGGAAAGACAATGACTGTAAAGAAAATGAGAAATTATAAGGAGGGAGAGGGAGGAAGGTGCTGAAGGGAGACTGTGGGAGGCAGGCAAACCCTATTAGGGGTTCAGTAGTGAAATTGTATCTGTCACGCCCAAGTGACAGTGGATGAGGTCAATATTAATTATTCTATTTAGATGTTAAGGACAGTATGGACAATCCAAGGATCCCATATTTTATGGAAATTGTCTAATCTATCATGTAATAGCAGTCAATTTCTCTTTAATCATTATATCAGAGATTCTTCCAAGTATCTCACCCCAAGGAAGACCCAGATTCCTCTGGTTTTTAGCTATCATAGTTCTTACTGCTACAAAGATGTGAAGTGCCAATCTCCGCTCAATGTGAGAAAACATATTAGTTTTTACAAAAGCACTTCACAGAGATTAGGGGTTGTGGAGGAGTTTGGGAGGCTAGAAATCAAATTGCAGGTTTTGACCCATTGGGGATTTTGGGTTGAACTTGGGTTGAACTGGGGAAAATTTCAGTTTGGAGCTGTACAGTTACCTGAGATTTCTTTAAAATGAACTTGTGGTTTTTATTGGCTACTACACATGAACTTGAGCTCCAGGAGGTGAGAAGGGCAAAGTCACAAGAAGCAGAAAAATCAGGGGTCACAGATGATGCGATGCAACTGGCCTATTCACTCCTAACCCCCTTTTACGTTGCACATGCCCTGCCAGTGTGAACTGCCTTGAGCACCATTGCTGCTTCCTGAATGCTCACTGGCTCGTCATAAGGGGCATAGCTAGAAATAGAGAAAGCTGTATTTTGATTGCTAGTGGACAGAGAGAGGAAGTGTGGTGTAGAGGGGGATTCCCTTTTTTCTTTTTCCCCAGGTCGCCTGCCTACACTACACTGAAGGGAAACTACACTGAAGGGAAACACAAGGAAATATTCTCAGCTGTGTGCTTACTTTTAGGACAGTACAGTCTGAGTATCCTGTTTTTTTAAGGGAGTCTCCTACCTACCTACCTTCCAACCTACCTCTCACACACTCTTTAATGGGCTTCAGTAGATCTACTGGTTCTGGGGTGCTCCCATAACAATTGTCTTTATTACAAGGATTTGCTTTTATGGCAAACTCTCAATGGTATACTGGGGTCTGGGTATTGAACTGTTCAGAATCCACTACCTCGCTCTCACTCACGGTTGACGGTAACAGGTGTAGTACGAGTTGTATAGAATTAATAAAAAAATAATAAACCGAACCCTTTGTGTTACCTCATTTTAGCCAAAGGCAGTCACCATGCCAAACTGTAAGTGGTCTGCCCGTAAGTCCAGTGGCAAAACTACCAGCCCAAGGAGGAAGAGCAGTGGCAGAAGGACTGGTGTTGTCAGCAGCAACAGGGTGGAACTCTCTTTAACATTTAGTGGACATGTGCTTACCAACCAGCCAGTAGTCTTAACTAGCTGCCACAGATCTCAGACTCCACAGTAGACAGAAGCCAATCACGCAGCCTGGCATTGTGCAACTCCTCAGACACCACCATTCCATGGCAAGGGCAACCACATTCCTCTGGGTTTTTGACTCTCTACTTTGCTACACCATCTGGCCTAGAGATATTGGCATGCCTCAGGGGATAATTACCGGTTGGAGGCCAGCAGTCATCATAAGGAGTTGAGCAGTCATCATGAAGAGTCTGCTAGTCCTCAAATCAATCAGAGCTGGGGATGGGCACATTCAGGTGGAACCAGGACAACACTGCTCCAGGCAATTAAGGCAGACAGCAGTGGCAGTGAAACCTGCATAGGTGAGGATGCTGACTGCACGGGGCAGCAGGGTCATGAGGCGGCATCTTCATCAGTGGACGAGGATGTCAGCATGGCACAAACCCAGGGTGGTAGCAGCCGCAGTCATCAGTGATCTTTGGCAAAGACTAGCTTGTGGGGTCATAATGGCAGTGAATACGCATCCCCAAGCTGTATCAGCAGCAACCAACCAGTTGTACAAGGTGCTCACAAAAAACTTACTCAGAAGGGTGGCATTTTTTTTTATGAGCCGTCTCCCAGTTCTGATCCGATGTGTATGCTCTGTCAGGAACATGTGACAGAACATGTGAAGCAGGTAAAGAGTCATAATGTGGGCACTAGTTCCATGTGTGCACACATAGAATGATACAACCGTGCTGCTGATATGTCCAACATATTGTTTTGAAGCAGGATCCACCAACCACTGCATTTCCCAATGCGCAGCACACTACCAGCGCTAGTCAGGGCTACTCAGTCTCTCCAGGAATTAACAGTCTATCTGTCCCATTCACTCCAGTCTCCTTCATTGCTATCACTCCTCCTCAATTAAGACAGCAATAATTTCTTGGGCCTTCTGCATCCTCCTTCTTCGCCTTGTCATCACCCTCCCATCTAGTTCACCATGTTCTGGTTTGTGAGCTTTGGCAAATTCAGCCACACCAGCCAATGACTTATCAACTGTATACGGCATGAAATGTCCTTATCACCGACCCCCTGCTAACTGGACATCAGAACCATGGTTAATGACAGTGGGAGGAACTGTCTGCCCAGAGATTACAAGGAGAAGAAGACAGCAAGCTTTGAATAAACTCTTCATGTACAAAGTATAATGTGGGAGTTATCCCCATGTGATGCATTGTAAGATATATTCTAATGTATCTAATATATTCTATGTTTTTGCTTTTATAGATACCAAATAAATGAAATACATTTTTATTGCACTTGGGTGATGAGGTCAGATACAAAGGCCGCGTACAAACTGGGAAGTGCCTAATCCCAGGCAAATTAATGTTATAGGCTCTTATTTGTACCACTTCTTATAAAATAGTAATCCTCATTGAATACTAACAAATATGGTAAATGGGTCACATTATAATGGTGACTAATTAAAGTCACCATATCTATATTTTAAACAATACATGAGAAAATGCAGACTGAGACAAGCATTAATTAAGCAACAAAAGGTGTGCCAAAATGACATAATTGTTAATGGAACAGCATTAATTATTGGTTTGTTTTATTAAGCCAAGGCAACTACAGTTACAAAACAAGGTATATGTTACTACCATAGCAGCTCTTGCATTGGCCCATGCTGCTGGACCCAACTGCTGGTGGAGACAAGGTGGGTTTTGGGGCCCAAGGGATGTGCCAACAGAAATCTTAGGAGCTGTGATAATCGAAGACAAAAACAATAACAAGAAAATGAAAATCTATGCAGTTTTTTTTCTAGCAATATATTATAATTGCTTATTGGCATCTGTGTGTATGTGCAAGGCTATATTACCTGACATAGGCTCGGGCAAGAATCCAAAAGGGGTGTGATGGATACAACAGGACTATGATGCCCTGTATAAAGAAAGAATAAAGAAATACAAAACATTATACACATACTTGTCACTTCCAAAAAAGGATAAACACAATTAGATACACAAAGACAACTCACCAGGGGTCGAGGTGCTGCCCTCAAACCAGGGAGGTCTGCGAGGGGAGGAAGTGTGCTTTGCTCGCCCATTTTGGTGTGCCAGAGCCCAACTTCGAGGAGATAGACTGCTCCACTTCAACACCTGCACCCTCATGGAGAGGTGGGGAGTCCATCACCTCCTCCACCTTGGGACTCCCCACCTGAGACTGGCCCTTCCGGTAGCCAGACTCTTGATTTACCTCATCAGAGGAGCTGATGACCGACACAGCCCCCTTTCTTACCTGGATCCTCCCCCTCTCAATGGCGAGAAGGGCTCTCCTCTGCAGCTATATTGGGATTGGGGTTAGGGGGGTGTGGGAGAATCTCCTTGCCATCTATGAAGACACAAAACAAGAAGAGCTATTAAGTACAAATCCTTTATTGTTCAAAGACAACAAAATATGACGTTCAACATTGTTAACTTACCTGAGGCATAGGCATCATAGAGGCATAGACATCATAGAGCCTGTAGACAGATGCCGGGTCCCGGCTCATGAAGTTTGACCACCTTTGGTGGACAGACTAGGGCCAGAGATTGACTTTAAAGGACCAAGACACAGTGACCCTAATCTCCGCCACATTGATCCCCGTCCGGTCGATGGTCGGGCATGGTCATATTCCTGCTGGCACATGGCAGTTGCACCATACTCCTATTCCTTTCTCTTCTTTCTAGTTTCTTCCTTTACTTCTGTCCTTCTGGTGCCTAGCTCTTCTACCCTGACGTAATTACCCCGGTATGAGGGGATGGGTCCGGGAAAAAAAGTGATAGATTTTGTGAGGAGTGTGGGGGAGCCCCAAGGTGCCGATGTGGGATTCTTGCGGCGAGGGGGTCAACCCCTGAAGGTCAGTTCTAGAGCCCCTTACTCTTTATTAGACAAAGGAATGAGCGCCCCGGGAAGTTTGTTGGGCACCATTTTATTTCTGATTATTGCTGATTCTGGATACCTTGTGTCTGATTACAGTCATTGTCAATTGCTCGAGAATGTTTTATCTATTTTGTACTTGAAAATAAAGAATATGTAATAACAAAAAAAAAAAATAAATATATATAAAAAGACAAATGAAAAAAAATTAAAGAACTTAACAGTAACCAACAGTAACCAACAAAATGTAAGTTATTCAATAAACAAACATTTCTGCAGGCTAACTTATGAGACTGTTAAAAGACGCAGAAAAAAATTATGCAAAAAATTGAGAAAATCAGCATCACTAAGATTTCTGTATTTATCAAAAAACGCAATAAAAATGCTAAGGACACCAAAAGAAGTCTGAGTCAGGAATCAAATTGAAGGAAAAAATGCATAAGGCAGGAACAGAAAATAAAGAAAAAGGCAACATAACTAAAGACACACCTGCATAAAACTTACAAAACAAACAAAATACACCTACCTTAATAATCTGGTCATTGGCCAGAGGGTCCACATGCTGGTGGGACATCTTTCTGGGGAGAGAACCCTCCACGGACCTGCTGGAAGTGTCGCTGGAGTGCACAAAGCGGAACAAAAAGCAGAACAGTCATAGCGGACCGTGTTTATCAGTGAAAGCAACTCAATTTTCCTGTATTTAGGAGAACGCTAGGTTAATGTGTGTAACATACATCCCAAGCAGACCAAGAATACCCTGTCAGTTGATTGTAGTCAAAAAAATAAAAAAGTGCTATGCAGAAGTTGTTCAGATAACATCACTAAAAAAAGCAATGGAAGTATATGGGAGAATGCCACAGAAAATCTGATAGTATGTGGAGCTGCAGGAAAGACAGCGTCTGTGCTCTGATGATACGAGGCTACCTGACACTTTTAGAGGTGCAGGACATTTTGCTTGTCATAAATATGGCTTTCAGTGTGTATGCCGCTTAAACACCTGCTGCTACGTGGCGTTAGCAATTCATGAATAAACCCCAAAGCAGTGTTGCGAAAAAGAGGCGTCTATAACTAAAGAATCTTTTTTCCTGGGGACAAGATATCCCCAGTGATCGAAGTCAAGACTGGTTGTATCCTTATGTACATATTAATAACAAATAATTCTCGAGAATTATTAAGTTTTTGGTCTGGTTATTTAGATATTTCAGTTAGGGGTTCTATCCCATCCTCGGTCTTCCTCTTCCTAGGCTCCGCCCTTCGCCACTCAGGGGTTAATCCCACAATTTCTTTTTTTTCCTGTCATCTGATAGGTTAGTAGAGGTGCTTGTGAGCTAAGGAGGATGAGAGTCAGCTGAGGAGGGAGTTGACCCCAGAAAGTCGGCCTAAAACAGGTATTTAATAATTGTGTTTATCATTTATGAAATAAGCATGAATGAGGGGATTTGTTCCTGGAAACGCGTCACGTAATGAGATTCATGAACTGATTTTAATGGATTGATTTCTCTGGATATCTTCAGCTACAGTACCAGATTCATCTGGCGCTGCTTCAACCAGAGTGCAAGGTGCTACAAAATTTTCGGCACTATAGTGAAATAAGATACTACAAAAGACCTCATCATGTAATAGTAAGACCTTCTCCCATAATCTATTTATACTGGGACATTCCCACCAGACATGTAAAAGCGTCCCCTTCTCCTTGTTACATCTCCAGCACAAGTCTGGAGCCGTGGGGAAGATCTGATGTACACGGACTGGGCTCCTATACCACCTGGAGATTAACTTGAAATTTTTTTCCTGGGCTTTGCATGGTTTCGCCATTTTATGGGTTAAATAAAACGCCTTCTCCCAGTCCTCCTCCTCAAACGTCTTCCCTATCTCCCTCTCCCATTCCGCTACGAAGTCCAACTTCCTAGGTTCCCTCTCCTCCATCATGATGCCTTACAGGATGGAGATAACCCCTTTAGGTCGCTCGACCGCCTCAAGCAGATCCTCAAACTGGGTTCTATTCCTGGTTATCTCCCCCAAGTCTCCCAACGAGCCCAAGTAATTGCGTAGTTGACTTACAGCAAGCCAAGACCCCCCACCCCCCACGACCCCCCAAACCCTAGGGGGTTTCCCTCCTATCAGCGTATGCCGCAGCCTGGGTTGTGCGGACGCCTCTCAACACAGGAATTTAGACACCCCCACCCCGGGTGGGAACGCCGGGTTGCCAAACAACGACACCAATGGGACCGGCCTAGTTGCAATTTGAATATTTCTGAGACTGTCCTCCCACAGCAGGAGGAGCTGGGTCGTCAGGAAGGGTAACCCTTCTCTGGAGATTAGTTTTGGGTCAACCCAGGGAAGAGACACCAAACTTCATGGTTGCATGTCTTGCTCGATCGTCACCCATTGCTTAGACTTCTCTCCTAGATACCAGTCCACCATCCTTGTTAACACTGCCGCTCTATGGTAATTTTCAATGTCTGGCAGCCCAGCCCCTCCCCTCTCCTTCGGCCTCATCAATTTCTGCAAACTCAGTCTTGGCTGTCCCCCCCCCAGATTAACCTAATAATCTCCGACCTCAACAGCCGAAAAAAACGCTTGTTACCGAAAATAGGCACAGCTTGAAAAACATAGTAGCTTAGGCAGTATGTCCATCTTCATAACATTAATCTTTCCCATCCACAAAATGCCCTTCTTCCTGTACTCTTCCAGGTCCGCTTTTGTCCTTGCCAATAAGGGGTCATAGTTCAGTCTAACTAGTGAAGCAGGATCAGCTGGTATGAGAACTCCCAGGTAATTTATGGCCTCCTCGCACCACTTAAAGGAAAAATTTCCCTTCAGCCTCTGAACCAGCAACTGGTCCTCTATACTGATATTTAGAATTTCAGATTTGGCCATATTGACCCTAAAGTTGCTGACTCTACTAAATTGCTTAAACTCCTGAATGATCGAGGGCAAGGACGTGTGTGGTGAGGTGACATACATAAGCAAATCATCAGCATATAGCGCCAGTTTGTGTGTCCTATTCCCCACCTCTATTCCCTTAATGTCAGGGTTCCGTCTCAGGGCCACCGCTAAATGTTCCATTACCAATACGAATAACAAAGGTGATAGGGGACACCCCTGTCTTGTCCCATTCCTAACCGGGAACAAAGAGGACAGAAGCCCGTTTGTTCTCACACTTGTGAGACCTGAATAAAGTGCCCGTATCTTCTCTCTTATAACTGGGCCTAGGCCTGCCTGACTGACTGAATGCTCGAGGAATCTCCAACTAACCCTGTCAAACGCCTTTTCGGCATCCACGGACAGGAGGCACATAGGGATTTTATGAGATTTGGCGTAGGAATTTAACAAGATAGTCTTAATCGTATTGTCACGTGCCTCTCTTCCCGACACAAACCCCACCTGATCCGTGTGTGCCCAGGAAGGTAGCACCCTCTTCAATCGATTTGCAATAATTTTGGAATAAAGTTTGACATCAACGTTGATTAGAGAGATCGGCCTGTAGCTACCGCATAACGTTAGCTCCCTTCCCGGCTTGGGCAGGACCGTGATATGTGCTTCTAGGGTCTGCGTCGGGAAGCTGCACCCACCAGACACTGCATTGAACGTCTTAATCATGAATGGGACCAGCAGGGTTTTAAACTGTTTATAGAACTTCACCGTAAAACCGCCAGGGCCCGGACTCCTGCCAGACGGCGTCCCGACCAACTCCTCGAACAACTCTAGCTGTTCAAACGGTTCCTCCAACGGCGTCTCTATCCGCTGCGTCTAGTACTGGTAGCCCTGTGTCCTCCACATACATCTCTATTTCCTTCTCCCGGGCTCCCCCCCGTCTCCTCCCCCCGATGCTATATAATTGAGAATAAAACCGTCTAAAGACCTCCACTATTTCCTTGGGATCATGCACCAGGTCCCCACCCCCCTCCTTTATGGTCGGTATGTATGTTTGGCGTTGTCGGGGGTGTAAAAGTCTTGCCAATGGGCGTCCACATTTATTACTGTGCTCATAGTAAAACCTGTTCGCCAGTTCCCTCTGTCTGTAAGACATCCTATTTAACAAGCTCAATAACTTATTCCTAGACTCCGTCAATTCCAGTATCCTTGATGCGTGCTGGATGAGGATTCCCCTCAACGTACACTTCAGGGCCTCCCATTGCGTGGGGAGCCCAGTTGTGTCATTCTCGTGGTTTCTCAGGAAATCCGAAACAGCTGTAATACGCATTTCGTCCTGCAGAAGACCCTCATTCAGCCTCCACTGCCATGGCCTTTCATGCAGCCCCGGCAAGTCCAGTGACAGGAGTAGGGGAGCATGATCTGACCAGATTCTGGTATCTATAGTCGCCACCGGGGACCACTGAAGAGCATGGTGACTAATGAAAAAATAATCAATCCTACTATAGGATGTATGAATGTTTGAGTAGAACGTAAAATCTTTAGTCCCTGGGTTACAAATCCGCCAAACATCAATTAATTGTCTGTCATGAAGCAATTTTTTGAAGGCTCTCAACTTTGCGTAGGACAGGGACGACCGCCCCGCGGAGGTATCCAACAATGGTTCAATGGTCAAATTAAAGTCCCCCCCCCTAATATTACTACCCCCTCCGCAAAATCTTCTAGTTTCCGAAGGATCTTCTGGGCAGCCCCGACCTGATCTACATTTGGGAGGTAAACATTGGCCAACGTTAAAATTCTACCCTCCATCTGAGCCTTCACAAAAACATATCTGCCCCCCGCATCTATCATCTGGTCCAAAAACACACATGGGGCGTTCCTATGAATCGCTATAGATACTCCCTTCGATTTGGCCTCCGGATTCGGTGCATCGGGAAAGTTTTTATCCTTGCAGTTCGGCACCTTACCTGTCCTAAAATGCGTCTCCTGCAAGAAAAGTATCTGACACCTCTTCTTATGCAGAGAATATAAGATCTGGGAACTCTTCGATGGGCTGTTCAGGCCTTTTACATTAAATGAGCAGAATGTAATACATGCGCCACGCCCCCCACCGTCCCCCCCCATCCCCGCCCACTCCCCTAAACACAGACAGATAAAACAAAAGGAAGGGACACACGCAACTCAACACTTAGACACACACAGAACACCAAGCGACACCGGCTATGGCCCGGTATCCAACAACTCTAAGGAAGGCTAACCTCCCCAACCTAAACTATCTGCTCTGGGAGCAACTCCCAAAACACTGTCCACCCCCAGCAAAGCGTACTCCGCAAGGGTGGTCAGTTACCTATTTGGGGAATACAGCTATGACGAGGTCCGCCCAGCCCAACTGGCCATCAACCTGTAAAAAGCATAAATTCAAAGCGGGCTCTGCCGCCCCAACCGCAAGGCAACCCAATTGTAACTAGTTTAATATCGGTCTACTGGTACCCGCTGCCCGACCCTCCGATCCTCTGTCCTCCGTGGACCCTCCCCCACCCCACCCCGCACTCCCTGAACCGGAGCGCTCTCGGCCCCCCCATTGGGCCAGGAGGGGGTGGAGCGCCCGAGAGCACCCAGCCAAAAACCGTCTGGCCGCGCACAGGATACCCCCCCGACCCCCCCAGGCAAGCAAGTAGACATGTAAATAAAGAGGTAAGCAAGCAGTCCCCCCAGAGGGGGGGGATCGGCGGGGGCAGACCAGGACAGACCGCCCCCACTGCGGAGACCTTAGGTTCCACGTTGTCATGTCCCGTCCCGCCGCCGCCCACCCCCCCGGAGGCACCCGGCCCATCCCCCCCGCACCAGAACATGACCATAGCAAATTCCTTCTACCGAAATGTTATAACAATGCAATTAAAAAAAAAAAGAAAAAAGTACTTATTATGGGCTCAATAAACTGGGAAAAAAAAAAACCCTACAATGAGCGCCATATGAAGTAGTGCAATGGTGCAGCATGTGGCCACGACCAGAGGAAGGACAGGGCCGCCAACTCGTCCAAGTCTGGCCAGTCAGGGACATCGTGAACCCATTGGGTCTTTTGCCGGGGCCAAGGGCCGGTTACCCCTTTACCTTCTCAGCTGGCGCCCCATCTCTTCCTCCCGTCGACGTCGCGCTCGATCTGGCCGAGCCCCCCTTCCATGAACCCCCCCCAAACCAAGGCCTCCTTTCCCGCTGAGGCAATGGCTGAAAAGGGGGTGGCAGCGCCTCCGTCAGCCAGTCTGCTATCTGGATAGCGTCCACTGATAAAAAGTCAAACAGCTGCGGGAGTTCCTCAGGAGACCTTAAAGCAAAAACAGCGTCATTTTTTCTTACTACTAAATGGAATGGGTGCCCCCACTTTCCACAATTTCTTTCCACTACGGCCACTCTCGTGTCTAACGTAGCTGTCTGTTGTTGCAGGTCTTCAATATCTTTTCTCACCGCCTTCTCAATACTAAGCGCCATTGACTCTAGATCTGCCTTGGAAGGAAGGGCCTGTAGATCCTCCTTAGTAGCCAGAGATTGCAGAAGATTCCTGAGTGTCAGTCCTCTGGGCTCCCCGTCATCCAGCGGCAACCAGTCCCGACAGGGGGTTGCAGTCGAGGACACAGATCCTGCTATCCACCAGTCCCTCCTACCACCCTCATCTAGATCCGGGTTCAACTTCTGGGCGCGGTGTCTTGTAGGAAGCCACTCCGACTGGGGCTGGGGCTAGCAGCACCCTCACTCAATTCCTTTAGGGACTCTCAAGGAACGAGCCTTGTGTCCCCCCACACTGCTATCACTGCCACTGCTGCTAACTTCAAATTGTGGGCTGAGAATAGGGGAAACTCCCTCACTCTGGGGTTCCCCTTTGATACCTTGTGTAGGGATCCTCCCGGGGGATGGTGTGTTTGGACACAGTTCACAGCAGACGTAGATTTTATAAAAGCAGGTCTTGGTGTTTATTCATGGCATAAACAGTCCAGCAAACAAAAATATACAGCAACAACGTGCTTCTTTTATACAATCAAAATAAAAGACCTAGCCCGGCTGGGCGCTTACTAACCGGTTCTTCTCACCTATCTGACACTTTCAAAGCACAGCTTTCGCCTGGATATCGCAGGGTAAGTTTCAGCTCCAGCAGTGGCTGCGCTCGCAGCTTCCTCCAAACACCCACAGGCTGTTCATTCCTGGCTGAGAACAATCACCTGCAGGCTCTGCAGAGCTTTTACCTTCCCAGGCTAATTAGGATCAGAGCTCACCTGATCCAAAACCCAAACTGGATAGGGGGGGTGTGGAATGACAGGTCCCTCTACCAAACCTACCTGCCATTCCATATAAATCCAGGCCCGGCAAGATTAAACAACAACTCAGCAGCATATCACTGCTGAGAAACAAATCAATCCTGGACTTACCATCTCACCCTGCGTAGTAACCTAGGTGAAATGTACACCCCCTCGACCACTTCTCCAGTGACATGTCTACACTTGGCAGAGTCATTTGAGTGTCTCCCCACTCCTGGTCTGCACTCTTTAATGGTCTTTTGGCCAGTCTCTGAGGGGTATCGAGGCTCATTGCATGCCTACTCCTGCGTTTCTTCACTGTCCCCCTCCTTGCTCATAACAGCATTCCGCAGTCACCGCCACTTCGGCCCGGGTCTGGTGTCATGTGCTGCTGTTGTGCCTCCACCCCCCCTCCTTTCTCCTCCTCAACTCATGCGCTGCAGGCTGTGTCTTCCTCCGCTCGCCTCCCCTCCTTCCATCTGCTCGTCGGGCGGCTGTCATCCAGCGCTGAGCCGCCGCTGCGGTCGGGCGGCCCGGCTCAGCTCCCCGCCGCCCGCTCAACTCCCAGGTAATTTAGGGCCTCCTCGCACCACTTAAAGGAAAAATTTCCCTTCAGCCTCTGAACCAGCAACTGGTCCTCTATACTGATATTTAGAATTTCAGATTTGGCCATATTGACCCTAAAGTTGCTGACTCTACTAAATTGCTTAAACTCCTGAATGATCGAGGGCAAGGACGTGTGTGGTGAGGTGACATACATAAGCAAATCATCAGCATATAGCGCCAGTTTGTGTGTCCTATTCCCCACCTCTATTCCCTTAATGTCAGGGTTCCGTCTCAGGGCCACCGCTAAATGTTCCATCACCAATACGAATAACAAAGGTGATAGGGGACACCCCTGTCTTGTCCCATTCCTAACCGGGAACAAAGAGGACAGAAGCCCGTTTGTTCTCACACTTGTGAGACCTGAATAAAGTGCCCGTATCTTCTCTCTTATAACTGGGCCTAGGCCTGCCTGACTAAGGGAATGCTCGAGGAATCTCCAACTAACCCTGTCAAACGCCTTTTCGGCATCCACGGACAGGAGGCACATAGGGATTTTATGAGATTTGGCGTAGGAATTTAACAAGATAGTCTTAATCGTATTGTCACGTGCCTCTCTTCCCGACACAAACCCCACCTGATCCGTGTGTGCCCAGGAAGGTAGCACCCTCTTCAATCGATTTGCAATAATTTTGGAATAAAGTTTGACATCAACGTTGATTAGAGAGATCGGCCTGTAGCTACCGCATAACGTTAGCTCCCTTCCCGGCTTGGGCAGGACCGTGATATGTGCTTCTAGGGTCTGCGTCGGGAAGCTGCACCCACCAGACACTGCATTGAACGTCTTAATCATGAATGGGACCAGCAGGGTTTTAAACTGTTTATAGAACTTCACCGTAAAACCGCCAGGGCCCGGACTCCTGCCAGACGGCGTCCCGACCAACTCCTCGAACAACTCTAGCTGTTCAAACGGTTCCTCCAACGGCGTCTCTATCCGCTGCGTCTAGTACTGGTAGCCCTGTGTCCTCCACATACATCTCTATTTCCTTCTCCTGGGCTCCCCCCCGTCTCCTCCCCCCGATGCTATATAATTGAGAATAAAACCGTCTAAAGACCTCCACTATTTCCTTGGGATCATGCACCAGGTCCCCACCCCCCTCCTTTATGGTCGGTATGTATGTTTGGCGTTGTCGGGGGTGTAAAAGTCTTGCCAATGGGCGTCCACATTTATTACTGTGCTCATAGTAAAACCTGTTCGCCAGTTCCCTCTGTCTGTAAGACATCCTATTTAACAAGCTCAATAACTTATTCCTAGACTCCGTCAATTCCAGTATCCTTGATGCGTGCTGGATGAGGATTCCCCTCAACGTACACTTCAGGGCCTCCCATTGCGTGGGGAGCCCAGTTGTGTCATTCTCGTGGTTTCTCAGGAAATCCGAAACAGCTGTAATACGCATTTCGTCCTGCAGAAGACCCTCATTCAGCCTCCACTGCCATGGCCTTTCATGCAGCCCCGGCAAGTCCAGTGACAGGAGTAGGGGAGCATGATCTGACCAGATTCTGGTATCTATAGTCGCCACCGGGGACCACTGAAGAGCATGGTGACTAATGAAAAAATAATCAATCCTACTATAGGATGTATGAATGTTTGAGTAGAACGTAAAATCTTTAGTCCCTGGGTTACAAATCCGCCAAACATCAATTAATTGTCTGTCATGAAGCAATTTTTTGAAGGCTCTCAACTTTGCGTAGGACAGGGACGACCGCCCCGCGGAGGTATCCAACAATGGTTCAATGGTCAAATTGAAGTCCCCCCCCCCTAATATTACTACCCCCTCCGCAAAATCTTCTAGTTTCCGAAGGATCTTCTGGGCAGCCCCGACCTGATCTACATTTGGGAGGTAAACATTGGCCAACGTTAAAATTCTACCCTCCATCTGAGCCTTCACAAAAACATATCTGCCCCCCGCATCTATCATCTGGTCCAAAAACACACATGGGGCGTTCCTATGAATCGCTATAGATACTCCCTTCGATTTGGCCTCCGGATTCGGTGCATCGGGAAAGTTTTTATCCTTGCAGTTCGGCACCTTACCTGTCCTAAAATGCGTCTCCTGCAAGAAAAGTATCTGACACCTCTTCTTATGCAGAGAATATAAGATCTGGGAACTCTTCGATGGGCTGTTCAGGCCTTTTACATTAAATGAGCAGAATGTAATACATGCGCCACGCCCCCCACCGTCCCCCCCATCCCCGCCCACTCCCCTAAACACAGACAGATAAAACAAAAGGAAGGGACACACGCAACTCAACACTTAGACACACACAGAACACCAAGCGACACCGGCTATGGCCCGGTATCCAACAACTCTAAGGAAGGCTAACCTCCCCAACCTAAACTATCTGCTCTGGGAGCAACTCCCAAAACACTGTCCACCCCCAGCAAAGCGTACTCCGCAAGGGTGGTCAGTTACCTATTTGGGGAATACAGCTATGACGAGGTCCGCCCAGCCCAACTGGCCATCAACCTGTAAAAAGCATAAATTCAAAGCGGGCTCTGCCGCCCCAACCGCAAGGCAACCCAATTGTAACTAGTTTAATATCGGTCTACTGGTACCCGCTGCCCGACCCTCCGATCCTCTGTCCTCCGTGGACCCTCCCCCACCCCACCCCGCACTCCCTGAACCGGAGCGCTCTCGGCCCCCCCATTGGGCCAGGAGGGGGTGGAGCGCCCGAGAGCACCCAGCCAAAAACCGTCTGGCCGCGCACAGGATACCCCCCCGACCCCCCCAGGCAAGCAAGTAGACATGTAAATAAAGAGGTAAGCAAGCAGTCCCCCCAGAGGGGGGGGATCGGCGGGGGCAGACCAGGACAGACCGCCCCCACTGCGGAGACCTTAGGTTCCACGTTGTCATGTCCCGTCCCGCCGCCGCCCACCCCCCCGGAGGCACCCGGCCCATCCCCCCCGCACCAGAACATGACCATAGCAAATTCCTTCTACCGAAATGTTATAACAATGCAATTAAAAAAAAAAAGAAAAAAGTACTTATTATGGGCTCAATAAACTGGGAAAAAAAAAAACCCTACAATGAGCGCCATATGAAGTAGTGCAATGGTGCAGCATGTGGCCACGACCAGAGGAAGGACAGGGCCGCCAACTCGTCCAAGTCTGGCCAGTCAGGGACATCGTGAACCCATTGGGTCTTTTGCCGGGGCCAAGGGCCGGTTACCCCTTTACCTTCTCAGCTGGCGCCCCATCTCTTCCTCCCGTCGACGTCGCGCTCGATCTGGCCGAGCCCCCCTTCCATGAACCCCCCCCAAACCAAGGCCTCCTTTCCCGCTGAGGCAATGGCTGAAAAGGGGGTGGCAGCGCCTCCGTCAGCCAGTCTGCTATCTGGATAGCGTCCACTGATAAAAAGTCAAACAGCTGCGGGAGTTCCTCAGGAGACCTTAAAGCAAAAACAGCGTCATTTTTTCTTACTACTAAATGGAATGGGTGCCCCCACTTTCCACAATTTCTTTCCACTACGGCCACTCTCGTGTCTAACGTAGCTGTCTGTTGTTGCAGGTCTTCAATATCTTTTCTCACCGCCTTCTCAATACTAAGCGCCATTGACTCTAGATCTGCCTTGGAAGGAAGGGCCTGTAGATCCTCCTTAGTAGCCAGAGATTGCAGAAGATTCCTGAGTGTCAGTCCTCTGGGCTCCCCATCATCCAGCGGCAACCAGTCCCGACAGGGGGTTGCAGTCGAGGACACAGATCCTGCTATCCGCCAGTCCCTCCGACCACCCTCATCTAGATCCGGGTTCAACTTCTGGGCGCGGTGTCTTGTAGGAAGCCACTCCGACTGGGGCTGGGGCTAGCAGCACCCTCACTCAATTCCTTTAGGGACTCTCAAGGAACGAGCCTTGTGTCCCCCCACACTGCTATCACTGCCACTGCTGCTAACTTCAAATTGTGGGCTGAGAATAGGGGAAACTCCCTCACTCTGGGGTTCCCCTTTGATACCTTGTGTAGGGATCCTCCCGGGGGATGGTGTGTTTGGACACAGTTCACAGCAGACGTAGATTTTATAAAAGCAGGTCTTGGTGTTTATTCATGGCATAAACAGTCCAGCAAACAAAAATATACAGCAACAACGTGCTTCTTTTATACAATCAAAATAAAAGACCTAGCCCGGCTGGGCGCTTACTAACCGGTTCTTCTCACCTATCTGACACTTTCAAAGCACAGCTTTCGCCTGGATATCGCAGGGTAAGTTTCAGCTCCAGCAGTGGCTGCGCTCGCAGCTTCCTCCAAACACCCACAGGCTGTTCATTCCTGGCTGAGAACAATCACCTGCAGGCTCTGCAGAGCTTTTACCTTCCCAGGCTAATTAGGATCAGAGCTCACCTGATCCAAAACCCAAACTGGATCGGGGGGGTGTGGAATGACAGGTCCCTCTACCAAACCTACCTGCCATTCCATATAAATCCAGGCCTGGCAAGATTAAACAACAACTCAGCAGCATATCACTGCTGAGAAACAAATCAATCCTGGACTTACCATCTCACCCTGCGTAGTAACCTAGGTGAAATGTACACCCCCTCGACCACTTCTCCAGTGACATGTCTACACTTGGCAGAGTCATTTGAGTGTCTCCCCACTCCTGGTCTGCACTCTTTAATGGTCTTTTGGCCAGTCTCTGAGGGGTATCGAGGCTCATTGCATGCCTACTCCTGCGTTTCTTCACTGTCCCCCTCCTTGCTCATAACAGCATTCCGCAGTCACCGCCACTTCGGCCCGGGTCTGGTGTCATGTGCTGCTGTTGTGCCTCCACCCCCCCTCCTTTCTCCTCCTCAACTCATGCGCTGCAGGCTGTGTCTTCCTCCGCTCGCCTCCCCTCCTTCCATCTGCTCGTCGGGCGGCTGTCATCCAGCGCTGAGCCGCCGCTGCGGTCAGGCGGCCCGGCTCAGCTCCCCGCCGCCGCCGCCTCCTCTTCTCTCGCTTCACGGCGGGACACCGTTGCAGCCGCAGCCGCCATCTTGTCCGCCTCCCTTAGCCTCTTCAGAGCAGCGGGGGGGTGAGGAACTTTGCGATCCCGGGTCGGGTTGCCACCGCAGATGCCCTCCCGCTCTTCTTCCTCCTCTGGGACCCCATTTCTGAGGATCCACACGACCAGTCTGCAGGTAGTCACTGGGAAACATCTTGGGCTGAACGGAGCTCTGCCAGAACGCTCCTCACACGGCCATTTCCAAACCACGCCCCCCCTGAATGTGCCATTTAAAGGGGGAGAACTGTTCACTTCTAACTGCCTGTTCCCTTGGCTAAACTGTGGAAATCCACAGCAATATCCACACAAATACTTTATCTGTCCGAAGCACTGCAACATCACCAACACACATCAGAAGAATTACAATAGCAATAAGGTATTATTCCAGCACAGGTGACTCAAGAGACATGCAGTTAAAGTTCAGTGGTATTTTCCCATAATATCAGAATGTCACACTGAAAACCCTATCACCCTTGACTCTCATATCTAGCCATCTAACATTTATTTGTGCAATAGATTTCCTTTAAACGACTATTACTATTACTTTTTCTAAATGGATACAGGAAGTTTATCAAGCCATAACATCAGGAACGAAACTCAGACATGCTCTCTGTGAGTGATTAAGCTATATTCTGTGTTGTAAAATTCTGCGGAAGCTCAGTAATGTGTTTATCATGAAAGGACCTCGAGCATAAGCACTTAGAAACAGAACAATTACCATCACATTTCAAAACTCAATAAAGTTTCTCAGGTGACTTGCCAAGAGAAACCTCTTGATGAGATTTTAGCTGGTAACATCTAAACTCTTAATTGGGAAGATAATAAACATGCTTAAATGTGTGCCGTTCTCTTAATATACCCCACCAGAGGGCGAAAACTGCCTAAGCCATGATAACAAATCTGTGCCAATTTAAACAGGAACAGCTGGAGTACAAATACTTCTTGTTTTGATCATCAAATCTGGTAGCTGGAACAAAATCAACTCACCTTAAATGCTAATCAAATGCAGGGACATAGAAATATAAAATATGTTAGAAAGACATATACTAGAATTTGAAACATGGCATTGTAAACAGGCAATTTAGGGGCAGAATAACATCACATATACTGTCATATTTATCCTTTTATTCCGGATTGACCTAAGAAACAACTCACCAGGCTTCAACTAATTTTGCCAGTGTGCAAATAGGTGCTCCATTTCATGCCCTGAGTGCGAAAATAGACCAAAACTCTTTGCAACCAGTTCTAGAGTCTAAAACCTAATCAGGGCCAGCTAGAAGCCCTTCCCAGGGTCATTCCATTTTTGGAAGGCCCATTGTGTGAAACCCTGTGTGAAACCTTGATCTCTGCTCCCACGGCACATGCCCGAGCCTTCAGTGGCATCCACAGTACCACTGCACCTGGTGCGTTCACCCACCTGGCATATAGGAATGGCAGCTGGAGAGAGATGTTCAAATAACAGTGTAATTCAGTGGGTAATAAGTGACCTTTTATTGAGCAAAACAATCAGCAGCTTAGAGAGCAATGGGAGTAGGTCAAATGTATTCTCTATCTTGGATGTGGGCAGCAATCCAATTGGACACATGCATCAGCTCAGACTTGACCACCCAGAAAAGTATTACAGAGGAGCTGTTGCCACATAATTCTGTATAAACTGTTACATTCAGCTTCCTGTGTCAGCTGTTAGAGAAGGAAGAAAAGCTTGCAATAAACAGAGCTAGCTTGGAAAAAAAGGTGAATAGATAGATTATGTTTGGTCTATTTTGTGCCTTTAAAATAGAGCAAAGACAGAGAGGCATCTGGGTGCATAAATGGGGTACACATATGTAAAATTGAAAAACACACACTAGAGATGGCCAGAGAGGAAACATTTCCTATATTTCACAATTACTACTGCTAGAGCACTGTAAGTAGTTTGTTCAATTGTGGATACGTTGGTGCTTCATTACACCTGTTTGGTTTTAAATATAAACTAGAATGGTTACGCAAAACAGAGAATCAGATTCGCTCACCATTTGGGAAAAGGATCAATAATCCACAGTGTGGAGCTGCTGGAGGAGGATTATTGCCAATCATCAGTTAAACACCCAAATAAAGACCAAGGCTGATCCCCGCGCTTCACAGGTGATGAAAGTAAACTGTTAAAATCAAAAGGTTTTAATCCTGTCCATTAAAAAGTCTGTTGGTGCAGGACATGTCACAGGATGGAGGAGGGAGAAAGAAGAGTCTGCAACAAGTTTTGGGAAACCCCTTCAACAAGCCGATACTTACTGGCAGTGAGTGCAATAGCTATATGCCCCAGGTACAAGTCAAGTGTCACCATGGAGCCAATTGGGGAAAGGCTGCGAGGTCAAAGTTAACCAATTTAGTATCACCATAAGCTTCCCTAATTGCGCATGTCACAAAGGAGCCACTCGCCGCATATCATATTGAAGCATCCCCCTATAGGGAGACCTATTAGACACAAGTATGGGATACGCATAACATCCACTTTTCTAATAAACCATATTATACTAACCCGATTAATTCATTGCAGTAGGTGAGAAGGAAGGAACAACCACAAGCTATAAAATCCCAGCACCCGGGCCGCAAACACAGTTGTGATGACTAGTTAACAGACCGAGTCGACCGACGTCCATTATAACACACAAGCACATGGCTAATCAATATTCATTGCTCAGTCCCACCTACTGTGGGCTCCAAGTGTATCCAAACCGCTGCGCATAAATTGGAATGGATAGAGCCATCATCTCTATTTCCATCTCATGGTCCAAGATAGCAAGAGAGTTTAAAGTTGGTCCAGTGACATAAATCCCTACCCGCAGGAGGTCCTCTCTTCCACTTCACATGTGCATTGATATAATTAACCTGCTTTGATGGAGTGAAAGGAAAGTATGTGGAAATGGATGTCAGGAGAGATTCAGGGTCTGTATAGGTAGCAGAATTAAGAGAACTTATTGATTCAGGGGTGTAGTTATGGGGTGAGCAGGGGGTGCACTTGCCCCGGGTGCAGCAGGTCAGGGGAGGCGACAAAGGAGGGCCTGAGAACAGGTGGGGAGGCGCCATTTCGAATCTTTGCCCCGGGTTCCAGAAAGCCTAGCTACTCCTTTGTATTGATTTAACAAGAGATTAGATCAGATAAACAGAGGTTTGAGAAGATTAATGTAATTGCATCAAGTGACCACTGGAGTGTAGTATAAGACCAGAAATGAAATTAGTTTTAAATTATAGAATTCTTCCTACTTGTAGCAGTTAGGCCAGGAAGTCAAATAATTGATAGTTTAGTATCCACAGTAAGTCCCTGTGATTGGGTCAATAGTTTTGAAGGAAAAAGAAAGAAAGCAAGGGGACCCCTAGAGACACAGGGGTTAGTGGTTCCTGACTGTGCTGACCCAGAGTGTAACTATAAGCACTGTGAGGAGGTAAAACTAAAATTGATTTATGTCTAAAATGGTATTGTATGTGTAACTTTGGTTGTGGCATGGTCAGATGACCCTGGAATATATAAGATTCCAGGGATGCTTGATTCCCTCCCCCCAGGGCTTCCAGAATCGGGATGCCCTACTGTGGGAACCCCCCAGATCACCTAGAAACTCACCTTCTTCCACAGCCCAACGGCATGCGCGAGCAAAGGCTGCATCCCCACTACCCCTTTAGCAGGACACGTAGACACGCCAGGCATTTGTGAATAGCCTGTGCAGGCACACTCCCTGTTAAAGGGCAGCGGAGGATGTGGCCGCCAGCGCACTCGGATCTACTTGCTTAGACCAGCTCTAAGTATCCAAGCGCGTTGATTGGATGAGAGGCTGCACAGGCGCCATAGGACCGGGGTAGTGTAAGTCAGATCAGGCGACCTGGAGTTTTCACACAGCAGGACACCCCCGATCGGGGCGCCCGGGGGGCAAGGACCAAAACCCAGGATAGTCAAAATCCTAGATTTTGGTCCACTTTAGTTTTTTGATTATATGTATGAGTGAAGCTGCCGAAGGGTGTGGCTGCTCTGGTCTGAAAAAGGGCCGGCCAGCAGCAACTCTGAGATTTTATTGGAAAACTTGCATAGGTTTGTGGGAGATTTCACATGTATAAAAAGAGGAACAGTTAAGTTTGACCCAGATGATTGTAAAGATGTGCATGCTTCTGCTGTCTTAAAGCAGATCAACACCATCTGTGGTGAGGGTGCTGGGGGCCGCCAGTGCCCCCACTAAAATGACACACTAGGGGGGCATCCAGAATGCACATAACCTTCCCAGATACCCTTACCCTAACCTTGGTTCCCCGCCGGCAAGCCAATGGCTGCCCAGTGTTCACATGGGCAGTGACAGTGACGCGACTAGCTGCCCATGTGAAAGCTGGGAAGCCAATTGCAGTGCTGGATTCTAGGTGGGGGAGTGAGGCTAAGGTAAGGTTTACAGGCGTCCAGGGAGGTTTTGTGGGGCTCCAGCACCCTGGGTGCCCCCCCCATAGTGTTTGTGCTTCATTAATATGCCTTGCTTTGATTTCTGTCTTTTCCTAGCCTGCTTGTCAGCCGATTCAGAGACACATTCGTCTGGACTTTCGTAGCTGTCTGTGTATGTTTTTGTGTGTGTTTGTCATTTTTTTTGTTTTTTACGTTCGTTTTTCCATGCGTATGTTCGTTACCGCTAATGCGTATATGCGCTTTCGATGGACGGAACTAAATCGGATCATTTGCGTTAGTTCGGATCATTTTCCCATCAAAATCTGATATTTTGCGTTCGTTCAGATAACTTACGTTATTGGGATGGGCTTGCGTCTGATTCAGAGAGCTGCTTGCCGAAAGGCGATACACTTACGGGACCATTTTGCACTCAGCTTGCTTGTTTTTGACCATGTTTTGCGGCTTTGTGGAGAAATATGAGCGCCTCTTCCTTTTATTAATTCCTTAGCATAATGACATATATGGCCTCATGGGTTAGCTTGCAACCTAATAAACATTCCATCCACAGCTGTTAAACATGTATTTGCCGACAAATAATAAAAAAAAAAAAAAAAATTATACAGGGACCATAACTGAGTGGCACAACTGAGTGCCAGGTTCCTTTAGTTGGTGGGCGAGATGCAGGAGCTGCGCGACTCGTTGGGGACCACAGATGAAGAATAACCTTATGGGGCCTGCCATTGCTGTGTATATAGTTTAAAATTGTTAATTTATTTAAAAAGAAACTAAAAAAAATATGGACATTTAAAAAAAAATAAATAAAAAGAAAATAAAAAAAAAAAGTTGTTTTACATGTTGTTTTTAAAAATAAGCAAACGAAAAGTGCCATTTTATATTTAAAAAAAACAAAACCAAAAACGTGTTTCTATGTCATTTCCTTTCCTAAATTCATTCATTAAGGGTTGGTTACCACAAAACGAATGCCCAAAAAAAAAAATGTATATATGAAGATTTGCCTGACCGCGAAGTGATGTAGCTAAGCATTGTAGCAAAAGTGAGTGAACCAAATATGTAGGCAAGCACATTAATGAGTTAAGTTTGTAGTGCGCAGGCGTAAGGATTTTCGTCTGGACGATTATTTATAGAAAA
Source organism: Gastrophryne carolinensis (assembly GCA_027917425.1). NCBI lineage: Eukaryota > Metazoa > Chordata > Amphibia > Anura > Microhylidae > Gastrophryne > Gastrophryne carolinensis. The sequence goes on from CM051238.1 coordinate 127,498,984, forward strand.
AGGAAATCTGATTCTAACGGAAAAATGAAATGATTCGTGGGAGGAGACGATGGAAAAAGGGCAAAAACTAAAGCCTACGTTGTAACATGAGTAACAAACGGAAAACGAAAGCTGGAAAATTACATTCTCGTTGGCATACGAACGGACGAAGACTTTACTGAAGGCTTGCGATGCATGCTTAGAATCGTGCGCACACTCATATGCGAGCGGGAAAATAAAAAAAAAAAAAAACAGATCGACACAAAAACAAAAGTCTTTTTATGTCTCTCTGAATCAACCCTTATGTCTCTGCTTGATCCCCGGTACTGCAATATCTTGATTCAGCACCATGACCATTTTTTTACCTCATTTTTTTGTGAGCAACTTTTCCCTCAGTACAATTCAGCATCACATTTAGCAGTACACATTTTTAAAAACATGTGCACAGCTAAGTATGGTGCTGAATTACACTGAGGAAAAAATCATGAGGAAAAGTGTTTACTTACAATAAAAATTGAGTAAAAAAACTCATGGTGCTGAATCAACCCTACCATGTTTGTGCATCATAACTAACACTTGCTTTGCTTTTTTGACTATGCCCAGCCTGCTGCCTGAACCAACCACTGTTTGTCTGACTGCATCTCTGCTTCACCCTTGGTACTGTGATATACCTGTCTTCACTCTGTGTAACAGCCGGAGGGTTCCTACACAGGAACTCTCCGCTGGGGGACGCAGGGGCAGAGAGTGGTCAGAGCCAACTACACAATGACACAATAATTTCAGAAAAGGGGTTTTATTAATAAAGGGAAACAGAAATCTCTTAATATCAGAATAAGCAAGGCATATGGACATAAGGTAAACTAGGATAAACTAAATAACTAAACACAGGGATTCCTCGAGGTGCAGATGCACTCACCACAGAACACATAGACAAAGATCCAGATCAAGGAGTAACCGGCAAGGACTGAGACATAGAATGAAAGATAATCCAGGCAAGCCAAAACCCATAGGTCTGAGGACAGACAAAATACTGCTACACCAGGTGGAGGGCAGGAAGCTTGATATAGCCATCCACCAGGTGCAGCCCATTATGGGGAAAGGAGTGCAACCATGGCTTGTCTGACCCCTGGTGGAGGGGACTGGAATATTCAGGGATCGTAACAGTACCCCCCTCCTTACCCTCCTCCTTAGGAATGTACTCCCAAACACTCTTCAGGGGGAAACAAAGGGCAAGAATCCCCTCCAGGATCCACCGCGGAGCCAGAGTCTACTGGAGCTGGGATGGAGGTGGACCGCCAGATGCCACAGAGCGAGGGTACCAGACAGGACCCGGACACAGATTCGGGACGGGGCCCGGACACAGATTCGGGACGGGGCCCAGGTTCAGGGCATAGTCCAGGTTCAGGGCATAGTCCAGGTTCAGGGCATAGTCCAGGTTCAGGGCATAGTCCAGGTTCAGGGCATAGTCCAGGTTCAGGGCATAGTCCAGGTTCAGGGCATAGTCCAGGTTCAGGTACAGAGCAAGGCCCGGGTGCAGGTACAGAGCCAGGGGGCCCGGGTGCAGGTACAGAGCCAGGGGGCCCGGGTGCAGGTACAGAGCCAGGGGGCCCCGCAGAGGGCTCAAGGGCAGGGGGCCCCGCAGAGGGCTCAAGGGCAGGGGGCCCCGCAGAGGGCTCAAGGGCAGGGGGCCCCGCAGAGGGCTCAAGGGCAGGGGGCCCCGCAGAGGGCTCAGGGGCAGGGGGCCCCGCAGAGGGCTCAGGGGCAGGGGGCCCCGCAGAGGGCTCAGCGGCCGGGGGCCCGGCAGAGGGCTCAGCGGCCGGGGGCCCGGCAGAGGGCTCAGCGGCCGGGGGCCCGGCAGAGGGCTCAGCGGCCGGGGGCCCGGCAGAGGGCTCAGCGGCCGGGGGCCCGGCAGAGGGCTCAGCGGCCGGGGGCCCGGCGTGGGGCCCAGCGGCGGCTGACTCACGGTGGGGCCCAGCGGCGGCTGACTCACGGTGGGGCCCAGCGGCGGCTGACTCACGGTGGGGCCCAGCGGCGGCTGACTCACGGTGGGGCCCAGCGGCGGCTGACTCACGGTGGGGCCCAGCGGCGGCTGACTCACGGTGGGGCCCAGCGGCGGCTGACTCACGGTGGGGCCCAGCGGCGGCTGACTCACGGTGGGGCCCAGCGGCGGCTGACTCACGGTGGGGCCCAGCGGCGGCTGACTCGATCATTTTGGAGGCAAGCAGGCATCAACCTCATCATCAGAACAATCAGTCCAGTCTTCATCGTCTGAATCACTGGTATGTAGAGTAAAGACAGGATCATCATCGCCAACCATGCAATCTTCCTCATCAGTATCCTCATAGAACCAGAAATCGGGATCCTGGTCCCCAGCAGTAGGCGCAGGTTGGTTCCAAGAGGTAATATCAGACCCTAGAGTCAAGGCCCTAGGTGAGACATACAGCACCTCAGAGTGATCCCTTGACCCTACAGACCTACCTAAGGGGAGAGGAGCTGAGGGAATCTGATTGGGGACAGAGGGTTTAATGGAATAGGCCATATCTACCAGAATCTTAACAAGGAGCTTAGCAGTAGGGAAGTCAAAATCCCCTTGATCAACCAGGGAATGAATGGTGTGCATAGTGTCTAGACACATATCCTTAGAATATCTAGCAAATACTGCATGCACAACATCAGGATGACTATCAGTCAAAATAATAAATCTTTTAATCATGTTGGGATCCATAATGGATAGCTAGGAAGGAGACACAGGAATGGCAAGAGGGACTACAAGTCCCAGCATTTACAATGCTCAGAAAAGCTAGAGGGACTACAGGTCCCAGCATGTGCAAGGCTCCGACCGGATTATGTATGGTAGCAGTATTATGTAACGGCCGGAGGGTTCCTACACAGGAACTCTCCGCCGGGGGACGCAGGGGCAGAGAGTGGTCAGAGCCAACTACACAATAGGGTTGATTCAAAGAAACATGTAACAGCTTGGATTTGGCTCACGATCATCCTATTTTTCCCGTCCGCTCGTGCGTTCGTATGAACTTGCGAGTGATTCAATAAGCAAATACGTTTCTATCCTAAAAGATACGTCCGTTCGTATGATATCTCCCGAACTTGCCTCAGTCAGTTGGCAATCGTAAAAATCACGTTCATGTGCTCACCTGTTGCGGCGGCAGCCTGTTTTTTCGGCTGCTTCCATCGTCAAGCTCTTCCAATTACTTGCGTTTGCCTCTGGTTTTCATTGGTTTTTGGCCTCTTAGATTCGTGCGTTCGTATGTTTATAAGATCTTGCGCATGCGCACCCTCAACCAGAAACTTACCTAAACCCCTTAGCGCTTGCATCCAACTTCATTTCTCGGTCCCTCAAACTTACCTAAACCCCTTAGCGCTTGCATCCAACTTCATTTCTCGGTCCCTCAAACTTACCTAAACCCCTTAGCGGCTGCATCCAACTTCATTTCTCGGTCCCTCAAACTTACCTAAACCCCTTAGCGCTTGCATCCAACTTCATTTCTCGGTCCCTCAAACTTACCTAAACCCCTTAGCGGCTGCATCCAACTTCATTTCTCGGTCCCTCAAACTTACCTAAACCCCTTAGCGCTTGCATCCAACTTCATTTCTCGGTCCCTCAAACTTACCTAAACCCCTTAGCGGCTGCATCCAACTTCATTTCTCGGTCCCTCAAACTTACCTAAACCCCTTAGCGGCTGCATCCAACTTCATTTCTCGGTCCCTCAAACTTACCTAAACCCCTTAGCGGCTGCATCCAACTTTCATTTCTCGGTCCCTCAAACTTACCTAAACCCCTTAGCGGCTGCATCCAACTTTCATTTCTCGGTCCCTCAAACTTACCTAAACCCCTTAGCGGCTGCATCCCACTCTCATTTCTCGGTCCCTCAAACTTACCTAAACCCCTTAGCGCTTGCATCCAACTTCATTTCTCGGTCCCTCAAACTTACCTAAACCCCTTAGCGGCTGCATCCAACTTCATTTCTCGGTCCCTCAAACTTACCTAAACCCCTTAGCGCTTGCATCCAACTTCATTTCTCGGTCCCTCAAACTTACCTAAACCCCTTAGCGGCTGCATCCAACTTTCATTTCTCGGTCCCTCAAACTTACCTAAACCCCTTAGCGGCTGCATCCAACTTTCATTTCTCGGTCCCTCAAACTTACCTAAACCCCTTAGCGGCTGCATCCCACTCTCATTTCTCGGTCCCTCAAACTTACCTAAACCCCTTAGCGCTTGCATCCAACTTCATTTCTCGGTCCCTCAAACTTACCTAAACCCCTTAGCGGCTGCATCCAACTTCATTTCTCGGTCCCTCAAACTTACCTAAACCCCTTAGCGGCTGCATCCAACTTCATTTCTCGGTCCCTCAAACTTACCTAAACCCCTTAGCGCTTGCATCCAACTTCATTTCTCGGTCCCTCAAACTTACCTAAACCCCTTAGCGGCTGCATCCAACTTCATTTCTCGGTCCCTCAAACTTACCTAAACCCCTTAGCGCTTGCATCCAACTTCATTTCTCGGTCCATAAAACGTTAGAATATCACATAATTTACATGTGTCTATATGTTTCTAAGTGTGTTGTTTCTGGTTTGTGTAATTTTTTGGGTGTGTGCATATTAGAAAAGACACATTTCTGAAGGATTAAAATATAATTTATTTAAAATATTTTCTTTGTTTTTTTTGGAATAATTGTAAAAACTTTGTTTTTTTTTTGTGTTTTTTTTTGGTAAACCTTTTTTTTTATTTTTTCACCGAAAAACAAATATAAATATTTTGTATTTTTTTAACAGTAAAACTTCTTTTTTTTTTTTTTTTTTTTTTTAAAACTTTTTGGGTTTTTAACCAAAAACATAAAACAAGTGTTAAAATTTTTAAAAATTTTAAAACAACTTTAAGAAAGGAGCCAGGACCAAGGGCACTAATCCTCCTCGTCTTCTTCATCTGTTGGCCCCAACGTCGCCTGTATGGCCAGCAGCTCGGCCACCAACTCCTTCATTCTTTTTTTTTTTCCCGCCAAGGTTTGGGGGATCATCCCTGTAACCAATAGAGAAAGAAACATAAATAGGAGTCCCAGACCGGTTTGTATGCTGGAAATAGATTTAGGGTTAATCAAATACATGTAAATGCATGACATATGTCATTCTTCAAAGGGATACAGTTAATGCATTTCCCACAGGTAAGTGTTTAAACTCCTTAAACCGGACCTTCAACATTATTTAATGAAAACCAATAACTATTCACAAATGATTCTGCACCACCTCAAAGTTATTTAGGGTTTTTTGGGGATTACAGCGCCGCCATCTGGACTCTGAAGCATAACACTTAATGAGGAGTGGAGAGTTGGATAAAGTACAGGGGAGTAGGTTACAGTGGTGCGTTGGGAATCCAGAGCATAGCTGGGTTGAGGGAAAGGTCATCACTCACACAATGCATGGCAGCACCTTCCTTTTTTCAATCTGTATCCCATGCTGCCTGTAAATATTGTGCATTCCATATTCCCCAATATTGGTTTTGTTCTGTCTAATAACATGCATTAGATGGGTGAAGGGTGTTTTTCCATGTTTCTAATCTGTAGGTACAGTGTGATGGCTAAGTCTTTGGTTCTTAATACTAGTTTGGGTCCTCTTTAAGCTAACGAAGTGCCCACATGAAAGTGTGAACTACACATTGGCTACGCCTTTAGTTATGTGTGTGTTATTAGCTAAGCAAACATTAATATGAATAATGGCATGGAGACTTACGGAGTTGGTGGCCGACAGATGGCTGGTTGGGGCCAACAGGCTGCCCTTGGTCCTGGCTCTGCTGTGAAGAAGTCCCTGGAGAAACATGTGACATTTGGTTAGTATTTGTAGAGAGTCACTATCCCCAACATATCTGGCTCCCAGTCTGGCTGACATCACTCACCTTCGCCAGGATCGACTTCAAGCATCTCTGCTGCCTCCTCCTCCACTATCTCACCCGCTCCTGAAGCTTCTACAAATACATAATAAAGGATAACTTAGTTTTTGGCCTGCCATGTATATCTTTGTGCCTATACATGAAGAGTGACATACCAGAGCCTTCCCCATGCGTGGCCAGGTATGACTCCACGCCCACGCGCCTTGGCCCCTCCTCTGTGGTAAGGTCCAGGGGCTGGTCTGAGGAGGCCACAGAGGAGGGGTAGGTCCGTCGCCCGGGAGATCCACCACCTTCACTCACAGATGCAGAGTCATGCAGCACTGGTCGGCCTGTACGTCTCCGGGTGCGGCGAATTCTGAAATCCATTTCCAACACTACCAAAGAAAAGTCATTATAAATAAAGGCATAACTTAGACATTTGGAACATATACCATGCAATTGCTTTGTACTTACTTGGGAAATGGATCCCAAAAAACCTCCGCACCCGGGGCATGTGCAGACGCTTCAGGTCCGACCAATGCTGCATTATCTGGGTGTGAGTGAAGGTGGTGCTGGTCACACGGTGGATCTCGGCGATGATCTCCCGGGCGATGTCCCTTTTCTCGCACACATTGGGCGCGAAGTCATACCGGCGCTGAAGCATGATCTGAAAAACATAATGGACACAGAGCTTTTACTTTTACACACAGACCCATATGTGTTGCATCACAAGTTGAGTATTTAATGTCATTAACACACACATTTCGAATGGCCGCCATTTTTGGGGAGTGCCTTAAAGAGGACGTTGACTGTGATTGACAGTCTGGTCTTATGTTATATGTATCACACACCATGTACATACAGATAATAGCCAACATCAAGAATCAGGCCACCTGCATCTATGGCATGTTAGGATGGTTTAAACATCCAAGATGTAGCCTAATGCTTAGGCTTTTGGACCACGTGTGTGGCTTCCCGTTGTGTTTTTATGGCTTAGGAAAACAGTGTTCCGCAAACATCCGCATCAAGGTCCGAGACAGGCCAGGTTTGACAGCTCGCCCCGCTACTCCACAGGTTAATTAACTGTTGCTAAGCCGGAGCAATTGGCCGAATTAGGACATCAGCATAGACAGGTGAAAACGTGGCCAGGCTCGGCCCTTGAGGATGAAGTGTGAGGAGCCAGTGATTAAACATTAAGAGACCCCAAACTAGTTCCCAACGCATCATTTACATTTAGGCCATCATTGACTATTCTATTAAAATGCACAGGCAGCCACTTACCAGCATGAGGATCTCTTCCTGTTGACGGGTGAAGATAGTGGGCGCCATCTTTAGTCTTCTTCCAGGCAGCAGATAAGTGAAACCCCAGCGGTTTCCTGGTTCCGCTCGAACGTACGTTCGTACGAGCGCGTAGTCGTGCGCATAGGCGTCACACGCTGGGCTCATTATTTAAAGGTCCCTTCCCCCCAAGCTCATTCTCTTTGAGCATTTGTGTACGATGGCACCAAAAAAGGCGATGAGCAAGCGACCCCAGGCAAGCAAGACCGCGGAGGGCCCCACCACAAGGTCCCAGCAAGCTGGCCGAAAACTGAGATCCAAGACTCCCACCTCGGCCCCACCAAGGGACCCTGGACCCTCAGGTACCCAAAAAAGGGGCCCCAAGCCTCGTGCCCCTCCTGCAGCCAAAAAGCTGGCAACTGCAGCACCCACCACCTCTGCCCCCAGAACAGGCAGCACCAGTGAGCCCACACCGGCCATGCCTTCAAGTAGGGCAGTTCGGAAACCCATGCCCCGCAGCAGGGCCCGAACCCCATCCAGGGCCCGAACCCCATCCAGGGCCCGAAGCACAGCCAGAGGGCGAAGAACCCAATCCAGGGCCCGAAGCCCAGCCAGGGCCCGAACCCCATCCAGGGCCCGAACCCCATCCAGGCCCCGAAGCCCATCCAGAGGCCGCAGATCCAAAACCAGGGCCAGAAGCCCCTACAGGGCCCGCAGATCCCAATCCAGGGCCAGAAGCCCCGACAGGCCCAGAAGAACACAATCCAGGGCCAGAAGCCCCGACAGGGCCCGCAGATCCCAAACCAGGGCCAGAAGCCCCTACAGGCCCAGAAGAACACAATCCAGGGCCAGAAGCCCCGACAGGGCCCGCAGATCCCAAACCAGGGCCAGAAGCCCCTACAGGCCCAGAAGAACACAATCCAGGGCCAGAAGCCCCGACAGGGCCCGCAGATCCCAAACCAGGGCCAGAAGCCCCTACAGGGCCCGCAGATCCCAAACCAGGGCCAGAAGCCCCTACAGGGCCCGACGAACCCAATCCAGGGCCAGAAGCCCCTACAGGGCCCGACGAACCCAATCCAGGGCCAGAAGCCCCTACATGGCCCGCAGATCCCAATCCAGGGCCAGAAGCCCCGACAGGCCCAGAAGAACACAATCCAGGGCCAGAAGCCCCTACAGGGCCCGACGAACCCAATCCAGGGCCAGAAGCCCCCGACCTGGCACCAGCCGGGAACAGAGCCCACGACCTGGCACCAGCCGGGAACCTAGCCCCCCAAGAGGGCCCCGAATTGCCCCCATGACCACATCTACACCTGGAAGTTCGGTGGCCAGCCACGCAAGAACACCCAGTCCCTTGGCCAGTCCAGTCCAGTCATTGGGAAGCCACCAATCCGGCCATTCCCCTACCCAGCCCCAGGCCATAATGTCACCACATGTGTCTGCACACATGGAGGAGCAGCCAAGCCAACCATCTGGCCGCACATTGCGCCGCGGCCAGTTGAGTGGGAGATTCTCCCATGACCAAAATATGGCATTGGCTAGTGGCCTTACATTATACTATGACGAGCTATATGGGAGCAAATCCAAACACACCACCAAGCAGCGCAAGATGGAATTGTTTGAAACCATCCTCCGACAAGTAAATGCAGCGGGGGAAGAGAGGAAAGATGTGTCCCAAATTCAGAAGAAAATCTCTGATCTGAAGTATGCTGTACGGCAAAAAGAAATTAAAAGGCATAATTACAGGTAACTAAATGTTTACGCTAAATCTAATGTTTTGGATGTACTGTATGCACCTTTTCTGAGTACCAAACAATTTTCTCTTTTCAGCCTGAAAACTGGCGGTGGCTTTCCATCTAAATTGGAGTTTACCCCTGCTGAGGAGATTGTGCTTGGACTTCTCCATCCGGTCGCGGTCGGTGGACATGCTGGTCTAAGGGACACAGACTCACCGACCCGTACCCACGGTGAGTACTCTTAAATCTGCATGTTTGCCTGTTTGCTAAATAATCGACAGTTCACTAGTAACAAGCTAACGGGATGCCCCTATGGTTTGCCTTGCTTGGCCTCGCACTACTGTGGCTGTTTGTGTCCTCTTTTTGGCCCTGGGAATCACACATTTAGGCCCACAGCCATTATGGCAAAGTTCAAATGTCCAATTGTATTGTTAAAGTCATGAAGTTTCGCAAGATAAGTGAGATATTTGGAATCAATCACAAAACACACATCATTATGTATGGGTTGCCTTTTGCTTGTGTGAGTTGTGTTTGAGTTAACAATTTAAATTAGCCACCCACAAACATATGTGACCAAGAGCAGCGAGACTCAACTGGCGGCCCGGGGTCCCAATGCGGACCTTGCCACCACATTCAAGGACCCCTGCCCAGACAGCCCTGCACTCAGTTACTTCTGTGTTGACGTGCTCAGAGCTGCCCCCTTGATCGGCCATGTAGTGGTTGGTCTCCTGCCCAATGTCATGGCTCCGTGAAACATAGCATTGCAATATGAAGTACTGCCCAGGAAGTGGCATTGCAAGGTACACAGTAACTTATTTAAATTTTCACTGGCCACAATCGTGTCCCGCTGCCCCTGCTCTGGCCCATGTGCCACAGTCCCCCCATGCCCCCCCCCACATAAGCCCCATACATTTGTAACAGATTGGCTCCATCCATCCCATCACCATCAATACGTTAACTCCCCCCTTTAGCCATCCAATCCCTGTCCCCTCAGCTCTGGCCCATCCAGCCCAGCAAGGGCAAGCAGCCTTTATTAGTTGGCACTTAGAAATCTCCAGCCCCTCCACCAGTGTCTTTATTTTTAACTAGACACCCCCTGCGTCAGCACCATGGCCAGACATTCACCTCTCACCACATACCTTTAAATGGGCGTTTCAAACAATTGTTTGAGTACCCCGGACCTAGCGAATGGTAGGCTAAATCCAAAAATGTGCCTTGAAAGTTGGATGCTGACTGGGTACACTTCATGACTTAGAACTGAGGTCACTTAGCAGTTTGTCCGAGCCATTGCACCTATGTAAACTTGCGTGGGTTTGAACAAAGGTCACCATTGCTCTAGAGTTGAATAATATTACAAATAGAACTATATTTGATTACCTATCCAAAAAAAGGTTATGTGTGTGTGTTTACGTGGTTTTTTTTTCTCTTCTTCAGCCCAGCATGATCCCTCAGCAAGGGTAAACTCACCCCCCAGTTTGGTTATGCCTACCAGGTCCGTACAGCATCGGAGCCCAGATCAGAGATTTTCGGTAAGTTAATTTAGTAGCATAAATACTAACAAGTGCTTAAGAATGTGTTAAACTGTTGAAATCCAAAATTGGGACGCAAACTTAGCCTTTTTTTTTTGATATGTCCCTACAGACCCGCACACTCATGGAAGAGATCCAGGACATGGAGGAAGATGATGATGTCTCCGTACAGGGCACGTCGGATGAACTCCCCCTGGGTCCCAATTTGGAACTGCTCCATAATGTTTCTCTGGCCAATCCTCAGCAGCAGAGTGAATCTCCATCCATTGTGCTTGCACATGGGGAGACTGACACTACAGTCCCCAGTGTTCACTCTGCTGCTGAGGATTTGCAAAGCAGGCCGGTTGCTGTTGAGGGTACGACACCACGCGGCAGGGCACGCCCAAGAGCCAGGGTAATTGTGCGGCGGACGCCATTACGCCGCCCCACAATTTCCCAGGGGAGGCAGAGTGCCCTGCTTCAATTATGGACCCAACAAAGGGACTCTTATGACGCCCAGCTCGTTACAGAGCGTGAGCAAAGGCATGCCGACATGGTGAACATCCATACCAGTCTACAGGGCATCCTCGCGGAGTTGCGTACCCTCAACAGCAACGTGGCCAATGCAAGTAATGGCATCCAGTCAGCCATGGCTGAGATGACCAATATGCAGAGAAACATTGTGGAGCAGTTTCAAATTCACAATGCTGCCATGGCCCAGGCTAGGTCCCATTCCCATGGACCTCCACCTGGACCTCCACCTGGGTATTATGGGCAGCCACCCTATTAAGCCATGGGTGTGTGGGACATCTTTTCTCTTAACCCCCACTGTATTTACTTGTCCTTTGAGGTTTCAAACAATCCATTTTGTGTTGCTCTGGCAGGTTGTGTTTTGTATTTGCTCCCATATAGCTCCTTAGAGTAATGCTTAAGGCCACTAGCCAATGCCATAGGTCTATGTGGAGTTTATCTGGCCACTTATGGCTTTACCTATGTATTTGGTTGGTGCTCCTCCTGTTTGCAGACATGTTTGTGTGACATTATGGCCATGCCCAAATATCCCTGGGCACAGGCAATATTAATGACTGGACTAGGCTGGCCTTTGGACTGGGTGTCCTTGTTTGGTTGTGCCACTCACTTCCAGGTGTAGATGTGCTCGATGTTTTTTTTTAATGTTATCCATTTGTTACCACAGATGTATGTGGACTGATTTCTGTTAACCACTATAATTTTTCATTTTCAAAGTAAAACAAAAATTTCACTTCCAATACTTGTGGCGTTTTTAGTGGGAAGACATTTTTAACAGCTTGGCCTAAACCAGATAATTTTGTTTTGAAGAGGTGTAACAATGCAAAGCGAAAGCTAAGGAAACTACATGAAATACATTAGGCAACAATTAAGGTCTAAATGTTTTACTTAGAGGTAATGCCACATTACGGCAAAACAACATATGTTTCAAAAAGGATAACACAGACATACAGAATGGTGAGACAGGGCAAAAAGTTAACTAAAATGCTGGCTGATCAGCACATGCCATTATAATGTCGATCACTTTCTTGGGATCATATTGCAGGGCCCCCCCAGTATGGTCAAGGCAACGAAAATGTGTCTTCAGCAGACCAAAGGCCCTCTCCACAACAGCCCGGGTCTTGCGATGCGCACGGTTATACGCTTCCTGAGAGGCATCCTGGGGCCGCAGCACAGGCATCATGAGCCAGGGTAGAAGTGGGTACCCGGAATCACCTTAAACAGAGAATTAAATGTAATCAAAATTAAAAAGGCAACACAACCAACACCAAAAATTTCACAGATATCATAATGATGTAAGGTAAAGTGTTCCCAAAAAAAAACAGGGCACATTAGGGCCCACAAAAATTGCACTAAGGTATCACCTAAATAAAAATGGCACTTCTATATACCAATTAATTAACAAACATCTGCACGGCCAAGGGTATTTGTATTTTACATATATTTGTAGTTTTCAGACATGTTACAATTAGGATGCTGCGGAGGGCCTATCCACATTTCTCTGGAAACTACAATGTATGCAGTTTAAGTCCACTTTGACATTTAAAGACCAATAGTCCCAAAGGAGCCAAAGGTCAAAGATCCTTGGGTATAAACTCCAAACCAATATATTTAGGCACAAGGAACTTACAGACATCCTAACTAAAGGGAAAACATTCTGAAGGCCACAGCGAGACAAGGATTTTTTGGGTAAGTTCCTAATATATGAGCCAAGAAAAAGGCAGTTGTACGCTTCTGTAAATTTATCCTTAAAAAACATATCAACAAATACAAGATTAATGCCACATTTAATAACACACAAATAGGACACACTTACCAAGCAGCCATGCCCCCGAAAATTCACCTGCCTCAAATCTCCGAAACAACCCAGATCGCCGGAGGATATAGGAGTCGTGGGACGATCCGGGGTAGCCGGCAAGGACACTCATAAACCGCATATCCGGACCAACCACGGCCTGGACATTAAGTGAGTGTCCCATTTTACGATTCCTTAAGGAAAAAACATACAAAAAGGGTAATTGATATTTGACCCAAACTAATAAATTAACCACAAAACATGTCTGCACTCTATTGGGAAAGACTAATGAAAAGCCGAGATAAAGCAGCTACACAAATGAGGGATAAACAAATATGCTGCCGCAAAGGAAAACAGGTTACATGACACGTTGGGCAACATAATAACCAATCTCAATACCTATATATATATACTCGTCGGCTGCCCTAGGTACGAGTGCCACATGTGTGCAGTCAATTGCACCAATAACGTTGGGCATGTCGGCCACATTATAAAACCCAAGCTTAATGGCGTTTCTGGCTGCCATATCATCAGGAAAATAAATATATTTTTGAGTTATGGCAGCCATGCCTTCCAAAAATTTAGACAGTGCGCGGCTCAGCGTAGGCTGTGACATCCCCACAGAGAGGGCACCCAGCCTCTGGAACGAGCCGTTCGCCAAAAATTGCAGGCAGCCAAGCATCTTGGTCATACCTGAAATTGCATGCCCCTTCCTTGTGGTGCGGGCTAACCATGGCCGCAGCTCACTATATAATTTATGGAGGGAAGCGCGATTAAGCCTGGTCAGCTCGAACAGCTCAACATCATTCATGCTATCGATGTTCATGCGACGACGCAGGGGCAATCTGCTCTCAGACATCTCGATCAACTCAATGCCAAAAAGCATAAGCCCTTGATGTGCCACAAACTCGCTCCGCTCCATCCTACTCCCGAGGCCAAATAGCTGCCGGCAAACATTTCGTAAAGCAGCTCTTTAATGGGCTTCAAAACAATTAGCAATCACCTCTCTGAATTGGGCGCAAGCCCATGTGAAGGACGTAAAAAATAGGATCGGACGCAAATAATACGATTTGGACGGGAAAAACACACGAACTAACGCAAATTATACGATTCTCGTACGAAATGCGTATGTTCATATACGTCTATGCGCGAACGATCGTGCGAATACGAAATGGGCAAAAAAACAAGAAAAAATGACAAACACCCACCCAAACTTACGATTCTCGATACGAAATCACTTAACTTTTGCTCTTTGAATCGAGGGGATTGACACAATAATTTCAGAAAAGGGGTTTTATTAATAAAGGGAAACAGAAATCTCTTAATATCAGAATAAGCAAGGCATATGGACATAAGGTAAACTAGGATAAACTAAATAACTAAACACAGAGATTCCTCGAGGTGCAGATGCACTCACCACAGAACACATAGACAAAGATCCAGATCAAGGAGTAACCGGCAAGGACTGAGACATAGAATCAAAGATAATCCAGGCAAGCCAAAACCCATAGGTCTGAGGACAGACAAAATACTGCTACACCAGGTGGAGGGCAGGAAGCTTGATATAGCCATCCACCAGGTGCAGCCCATTATGGGGAAAGGAGTGCAACCATGGCTTGTCTGACCCCTGGTGGAGGGGACTGGAATATTCAGGGATCGTAACAGTACCCCCCTCCTTACCCTCCTCCTTAGGAATGTACTCCCAAACACTCTTCAGGGGGAAACAAAGGGCAAGAATCCCCTCCAGGATCCACCGCGGAGCCAGAGTCTACTGGAGCTGGGATGGAGGTGGACCGCCAGATGCCACAGAGCGAGGGTACCAGACAGGACCCGGACACAGATTCGGGACGGGGCCCGGACACAGATTCGGGACGGGGCCCAGGTTCAGGGCATAGTCCAGGTTCAGGGCATAGTCCAGGTTCAGGGCATAGTCCAGGTTCAGGGCATAGTCCAGGTTCAGGGCATAGTCCAGGTTCAGGGCATAGTCCAGGTTCAGGGCATAGTCCAGGTTCAGGGCATAGTCCAGGTTCAGGGCATAGTCCAGGTTCAGGGCATAGTCCAGGTTCAGGGCATAGTCCAGGTTCAGGGCATAGTCCAGGTTCAGGGCATAGTCCAGGTTCAGGTACAGAGCCAGGGGGCCCGGGTGCAGGTACAGAGCCAGGGGGCCCGGGTGCAGGTACAGAGCCAGGGGGCCCCGCAGAGGGCTCAAGGGCAGGGGGCCCCGCAGAGGGCTCAAGGGCAGGGGGCCCCGCAGAGGGCTCAAGGGCAGGGGGCCCCGCAGAGGGCTCAAGGGCAGGGGGCCCCGCAGAGGGCTCAAGGGCAGGGGGCCCCGCAGAGGGCTCAAGGGCAGGGGGCCCCGCAGAGGGCTCAGGGGCAGGGGGCCCCGCAGAGGGCTCAGGGGCAGGGGGCCCGGCAGAGGGCTCAGCGGCCGGGGGCCCGGCAGAGGGCTCAGCGGCCGGGGGCCCGGCAGAGGGCTCAGCGGCCGGGGGCCCGGCAGAGGGCTCAGCGGCCGGGGGCCCGGCAGAGGGCTCAGCGGCCGGGGGCCCGGCAGAGGGCTCAGCGGCCGGGGGCCCGGCGTGGGGCCCAGCGGCGGCTGACTCACGGTGGGGCCCAGCGGCGGCTGACTCACGGTGGGGCCCAGCGGCGGCTGACTCACGGTGGGGCCCAGCGGCGGCTGACTCACGGTGGGGCCCAGCGGCGGCTGACTCACGGTGGGGCCCAGCGGCGGCTGACTCACGGTGGGGCCCAGCGGCGGCTGACTCACGGTGGGGCCCAGCGGCGGCTGACTCACGGTGGGGCCCAGCGGCGGCTGACTCACGGTGGGGCCCAGCGGCGGCTGACTCACGGTGGGGCCCAGCGGCGGCTGACTCACGGTGGGGCCCAGCGGCGGCTGACTCGATCATTTTGGAGGCAAGCAGGCATCAACCTCATCATCAGAACAATCAGTCCAGTCTTCATCGTCTGAATCACTGGTATGTAGAGTAAAGACAGGATCATCATCGCCAACCATGCAATCTTCCTCATCAGTATCCTCATAGAACCAGAAATCGGGATCCTGGTCCCCAGCAGTAGGCGCAGGTTGGTTCCAAGAGGTAATATCAGACCCTAGAGTCAAGGCCCTAGGTGAGACATACAGCACCTCAGAGTGATCCCTTGACCCTACAGACCTACCTAAGGGGAGAGGAGCTGAGGGAATCTGATTGGGGACAGAGGGTTTAATGGAATAGGCCATATCTACCAGAATCTTAACAAGGAGCTTAGCAGTAGGGAAGTCAAAATCCCCTTGATCAACCAGGGAATGAATGGTGTGCATAGTGTCTAGACACATATCCTTAGAATATCTAGCAAATACTGCATGCACAACATCAGGATGACTATCAGTCAAAATAATAAATCTTTTAATCATGTTGGGATCCATAATGGATAGCTAGGAAGGAGACACAGGAATGGCAAGAGGGACTACAAGTCCCAGCATTTACAATGCTCAGAAAAGCTAGAGGGACTACAGGTCCCAGCATGTGCAAGGCTCCGACCGGATTATGTATGGTAGCAGTATTATGTAACGGCCGGAGGGTTCCTACACAGGAACTCTCCGCCGGGGGACGCAGGGGCAGAGAGTGGTCAGAGCCAACTACACAATGACACAATAATTTCAGAAAAGGGGTTTTATTAATAAAGGGAAACAGAAATCTCTTAATATCAGAATAAGCAAGGCATATGGACATAAGGTAAACTAGGATAAACTAAATAACTAAACACAGAGATTCCTCGAGGTGCAGATGCACTCACCACAGAACACATAGACAAAGATCCAGATCAAGGAGTAACCGGCAAGGACTGAGACATAGAATCAAAGATAATCCAGGCAAGCCAAAACCCATAGGTCTGAGGACAGACAAAATACTGCTACACCAGGTGGAGGGCAGGAAGCTTGATATAGCCATCCACCAGGTGCAGCCCATTATGGGGAAAGGAGTGCAACCATGGCTTGTCTGACCCCTGGTGGAGGGGACTGGAATATTCAGGGATCGTAACACTCTGTTGACCATTGACCTGTTTGCTGATTCCTCCTTCAGCCTGCTCATTAGGCTCGATTCAAAGACACATTCGTCCGGACTTCCGTAGCTGTCTGTGAAAGTTTTGGTGGGTGTTTGTCATTTTTTTGCTTTTTTTCGTACATTTTTCACTCGCACGAACGTTCGGGAGAATGTGTATATGCGCTTTCGATAAACGGAAGCAATTCGGAACATTTCCAAACAAAATTGAAAAATTTCCGTTCCTTCAGAAAACTTCCGTTGCTGGGATGGTTTCCGTCTGATTCAGAGAGCTGTTTTCCGACGGCTCACCACCCTATAAATCCGTTTATTTGTAAAACCACTTCCGACACCTCTGAGGACTCGGATTGCTATTGTTGAACATGTTTTGCGGCTATGTGGAGGAGTCTGCGCGCCTTTAGCACCAAGACATTGCATGTATCAGCATGGCCGAGGCCATAAATTGTATAGCAATGCATACCTGAGTCAATACATTTCATGTATGTCTTATAGATGCATTTTAATGCTGACCTAAATTAGTCCTTAGCATGTAAACATTTATTTTTCCACACATCCATATAATTGCTATATTTTTTTAGACTTATGTCCTTTGTGAATTATATTTGGATTGTTGAACTTGAATCTTAATGTGTTGTAGGAGTTAGTGTTTTAGTTGGTTACCGTTGCTTTGTGTAATTATTTTATATTTGGTTGCAGGAACCGCAAGATGTGCCACTCGCCCATGCTCCTGATGCCCGTTCTGCAGAATGCGGGCCAGGGGTTCTCTAATCGGGCAATATGCAAAACCCGGCCCGTGGTGGCGAGGGCCCTCTGGCTTTTGAAGTCCAGATTTAGGTGTTTGGACCATATGGGGGGGGGGGGGGCACTGCAGTATGACCCCAACAAGGTTATACCCAAATTTTAATTTACAGGGACCACACGTGCCAGAGTGGCACAACTGAGTGTCAGGGTCCTTCAGTTGGTGGGCGAGATGCAGGAGCTGCGCAACTCGTTGGGGACCACAGATGAAGAATAATGTTCAGTGGCCTGCCATTGCTATGTATTTAATTTATTATAGTTGTTTAAAGTTGAAATTTAACACATTTTTAAAAAATGCATATTTGATGCTGGTAATTATTAAAAAAAAGTTACATTGTCATTTCATTAACAAACTACATTAACACAAAACTAATGGGCACAGAAATATTTAAAGATGAATATTCACATGACCGAGAAGTGATTTGGGTGAGCTTTAAGGGTCCAAAAGGGACGATGGAGGATAGTGATAAGTGGTTTGGGTGTGCTTTAAGGGTCCAAAAGGGAACATGGAGGATAGTGATAAGTGGTTTGGGTGTGCTTTAACGGTCCAAAAGGGAACATGGAGGATAGTGATAAGTGGTTTGGGTGAGCTTTAAGGGTCCAAAAGGGAAGATGGAGGATGGAGTGCTAAGTGATTTAGCTAAACATTGTAGTAGAAGTGAGGGTGGCAAATATGTAAGCGAGCACTTTAATGAGTTAAGTTTGTAGTG
This sequence comes from Gastrophryne carolinensis, assembly GCA_027917425.1. Lineage (NCBI taxonomy): Eukaryota > Metazoa > Chordata > Amphibia > Anura > Microhylidae > Gastrophryne > Gastrophryne carolinensis. The sequence goes on from CM051238.1 coordinate 127,517,246, forward strand.
CGCAGGCGCAAGATCGTAAGGATTCCGTCTGGACGATTATTTTTTGGAAAATGGAAACAGAATCTATTGGGAAACGTAAAGGATTCGTTGGAGGATACGATGGGAAAAGGGCAAAAACGAAAGCCTACGTTGTAACATGTGGAAATGAAACGGAAAAGTCTGGATGGAAAATGACATCCGCATAATTCGTAATCTGCCGTACGAACGGACGGAAACTTTACACAAGGTTTTCAATGCATGCATAGAATCGCTCGAACGCTCATACGAGAGCGGGAACATTTGAAAAAAATACGACATCGGCACCGTTTTGAAAGTTTTTTTGTGTCTCTCTGAATCGAGCCTATTGTGTTGTGATGCTTCCATGAAGATTACAGATTACTTGATACCAACCTTGTCTCATTGACCCTTCAATTCCTTGTCTTCCCAGAAGGTACATCTGTATTCATGGCCACAGGTGACATCACAACCTAAAAAAAAATAAATGAAATAGCGCAATCAGGCACTAAGAGGGCATTCAGAAAAGCTATTTAAGCTCCATAATGGCAACTTTCTTGGTCAGATACAGTAAATGACACAATTTGATCCTGTCATGAGTGAACACCTGAGTGAACAATTTAGAGGGATTCACAGACCCATTATAATGGGACACAAAGGCACTGTGGTCGATTCAGAGCCAGGTGAGAAAACTCACCCCTTTTTTATAAAAGAAAACTTCCATTCACTTTCATTGTCCACCTTGAGGCTGATTGAGAGCCAGATGAAAATGTACATCCAGTTATTGAGTCAGCCCCAAGTAGTGAAAGTGAATGAATGTGAAAGGCATTTTTCCCTTCTAAAAAAGGAGTGAGTTTTCACCTCTGAATGTGTGTTCCTCAGCAGTCATTCACTTAATATTGATGTAGCTGATGCTGCAAAGTCCGCTGTGTTGTCTCTTTTTTCCATTATTTAGCGCATCTACAACCTCTTTAGCTCTTCTGTGCAGCAATGGTCAATCCTGCAACGTCACATAAAGGTAATTGTGGAAAAAACGGATGCGAGTGCCATATTCAAAGTGTAAAAGCCCATTACCCTCGGTTTCCTGAGATGGTGGAGGCCTTTTATGCACTGGCTAAACATGCATCAGAGAAAAAGGATGGAGAGACACAGTCTTCCTCACAGAATTTGTGTAAGGAATTAACGTCATGCATTGTGATGGTACAATAGGCTCGATTCAGAGACACATTCGTCCTGACTTCCGTAGCTGTCTGTGAAAGTTTTGGTGGGTGTTTGTCATTTTTTGGCTTTTTTTCGTATATTTTTCACTCGCACGAACGTTCGAGAACATGCGTATATGCTCTTTCGATAATGGTGCCAAAATCGGAAGATTTTCGTTACTTCGGGAGCTTTTTCCCACCAAATCGGAAATGTTTCGTCCGTTCAGAATTTTTTCGTTATTGCAATGGGCTTGCGATTAATTCAGAGAGCTGATTGCCGATGGTCCCACACCTCATAAATTCGTTTCAGGGCAAAAACATTCCCGGCACCTTTTTGACTACGGGAGCGCGAGCCAGCCATGGACGAGGCTACTGCCTTTGAGGAGCATGAGGATCTGCAACTCATGGGCATTGAGATCGTCCGGAGGGCAGAGACCAGATTGCACCGGCGGCGACGCATGGACATCAATAGCATGCATGACACTGAGCTGTTCGAGCTGACCAGGCTTAATCGCGCTTCCCTCCATAAACTGTATAGTGAGCTGCGGCCATGGTTAGCCCGCACCACAAGGAAGGGGCAAGCAATTTCAGGTATGACCAAGATGCTTGGCTGCCTGCAATTTTTGGCGAACGGCTCGTTCCAGAGGCTGGGTGCCCTCTCCGTGGGGATTTCACAGCCTACGCTGAGCCGCGCGCTATCCAAATTTTTGGAAGGCATGGCTACCATAACTCGGAAATATATTTGTTTCCCTGAGGATATGGTAGCCAGAAACGCCATTAAGCTGGCATTTTTTAATATCGCCGACATGCCCAATGTCATGGGTGCTATTGACTGCACCCACGTTGCCCTCGTCCCTCCGTCAAGCGACGAGTATATATACAGGCAAGTTTTGGCTTCCATTGTCTCTAAATATTTGTGTGTCCCTCCTTTGCTCAATCACATTATTCGTTTGCTTCATTGCCAATAGTCCCTCCTTTAATGAAAAGCTTCCTTGTGACTAATCTCGCCATTTGTAGTAACTTTCATTGCCAATAGTCCCTCCTTTAATGAAAAGCTTCCTTGTGACTAATCTCGCCATTTGGAGTAACTTTCATTGCCAATAGTCCCTCCTTTTGTTTAGTCCCTCTAGGTTAATATACTCTCTGATTTTACATCTTCCCTCATTGCAATCACTCCCTCCTTGCTAATGCTCCCTCCTTGCCAAGAGTGTATGTGCAACAACGGCCCTTATTTATAAATTAGTTCCAAAGTTAGTTATTTCAAAGTAAAACATTTGTAAGTGTCCTTTTAATAGAACAAGTAAGACTGTCAAGGCTCAAACATTGATATTCTTTTGTTGACCACTTAAATGGAACGTAGTTGTTTAGTGTTATTTGTCTGGATGTTACATTTTGACATAGGCTGTTTGAAGTGTGCGTTGGATTTGTTTACTAAACGTTATTTTTTTGTTGTTTCTGTTTCCTTTTTACCCAGAAATCGCAAAATGGGCCATTCGCTGAATGTGCAAGCGGTGGTGGCCCAGGACCTGCGCTTTCTGAGCGTCCTGGCAGGCTACCCTGGCTCAGCCCATGATGCGTATATCCTGCGCAGATCTGGATTATTCCGCCGGTTTGAGTCAGGGGAATTTGCGGGTGCATGGCTCCTTGGTAAGTTGGCTCAAATTATCGATTTGGATTGTATATGTATGGCAAAGTTTTAGGTTGGCTTTACCTTTCATAAACGCTGCCTTGCCCCTCACCTTGTGAACATGTGTAAGCACACTGGAACCATTAGATTAGACAAACTCCATTGGCTGCAAAATTGTTTGGCCTGCATTGTTTTAATTAATAAGTGTAATGTGAGGCCAAGTCTGAAACAGCCTTCTAAACCATTTTCTTTCAAAATCTGTTATTGACTTTACCAGAGAGTCAGCGCCATCTTTGCTTACATGCATTTAACTTACTGAGTAGAGGTGAGCGGGATAAAGTGCAGGGGCCGGCTTACACCGGTTTTTGAGTAAGCCAAGAATTATAAAGGGGCAGGTCAAGTTAGACCATACTACATTGTTCTGCAGCACAGGCAGGAAACAATAGCTGCTAACAGTCTGCCTGATTGCCCACCATCCCCAGTATTATTTGACTACTTTTGACCCACATCTATCACATATGTTTAATTCTTGGTTTAGCATCTGCAATCTGTATGCTCATGTTTGTGTGACAATGTCACATACCTCTTTTATTTTTATTGCAGTAGGAATGTTGCGTGGCAATGTATGATTTCCTGTTATTAATTTTTTTTTTTTTTTTGTGCTTATTTAGGAGATTTGGGGTATCCACTACTGCCGTGGCTCATGACTCCGGTCCTCCGGCCACAAACTCCAGCACAAGAGGCCTATAACCGTGCACATAGAAAGACCAGGGCAGTGGTGGAGAGGGCCTTTGGACTCCTCAAGACCCGGTTTCGGTGCTTGGACCACACTGGGGGCTCCCTGCAGTATGACCCGAAAAAGGTCATTGACATTATAATGGCATGTGCCGCGCTCCATAATTTAGCCATTATGCAAAGGGTCCCCCGATATCTGGATTGCCCACCCTCTCCACCCTCCGATGAGGCAGACGACGCCTATGTGGGCCAGCCAAGTGCGTCTGGGCAAGCCGTGCGGGCAAATTTAATAGCCACACATTTTTGCTAATTTAGTTTAATTTGTGTAATTTTTTTTTGGTTTGTTTGGCTATGTTTAATTTCATTATGAAGTAAACAATAATGAATTTGTGCAACCCAAAAAAAAATCTATGTTTGAGTATTTATTTGTAGACCTTGGTTATTGTTTGTTTTGGTGCCAACTTGAACTCATATTTCTATATGAAAACACCACACACATGAGCTTGTTCAAACCAAAATGTTTACTACTTAGTAAAAGGTATATGTGAGACAAACAGAATCGGAGGTGAGTGCCCCTCACATACTTTGGGACAACACCTGTACATGCAATTATGTTCCATACATTTGTACACAAAGGAAATAGCACCAAATTAATCCCTCTCCTGCTTGCCCACATTTTCCACCGACACAGGTTGAAAGCAAACCTAGCTATGCCACATCTACACCTGTAAGTCAGTGGGCCACCCAAACAAGAACACCCAGTCCCAATCCAAATCCAGTACAATCACAGCCAGGGTCCAAGGTCTTAGATGTTAAGGCCAGAATGTCACCCAATCATGCCGCCAAACATAAGGAGCCACCACAAATGTTATTGTGGCCATGGCAGCCGCGCAACACCTTAAGTGGCCGATTCAGTGAGTCTTGGACTCTGGCATTGGCTACTGGGCTACCTCAGGCCTTGAATGAGCTATATGGTGGATAATCAAAAACAACCGAGCAAGAACAGCGCAAAATATGAGATTTTTAGGCCTCACCAGACAAGTCAATCCAGTGGGTAGGTATCGCAAAGATATGGACCAGATTCATGCCTAACACACCTTAATATGTGTGATGCCCATAGAACCCAGGTTGGGGCCCTTGGTGGGGGGGGGCCATAACATGGGCCTGTGTGGCATTCAGAATCTGCAACTGTTCCAAAATGTGTCTTTGGTTATTGTGCATTTCGGCCATGCCTGACCTTATTTCAGAAGTCAAGTTGGCCATGTGGCTGTTATGGGTCCTCAATTCAGTCAGCACGGCACTGAAGGTAGTATTTAGGGACTCTAATTGTCCCCTAATATGCTCCTGATTTTGTTGGTTTTGGCGGCGAAAAAGGCGCCTCTCATGGTGCCATGCTGACTCCATCATCTGCACGCCCCTCCCCTGGGAAACTGGGCGACGTTGCTGAGTACGCCGCCCAATTCCCCGGGTTGTGGGGCGTGCAGATGATGTTGCTCGAGGACCCCCAACAGCCACAGGTCTGCTCGCCAAATCCTCAGCAGCAGATGTGAAACTGGGGACTGGAGGGTCAGTCTCTGCATGCTGCCCACGATGTGCAGGCAGCATGCAGCCAGCTTCACTCTGCTGCTGTGGATTTGGCGGAGACACATTTTGGGACAGTTGCAGATTCTGTCCCAGGGGAAGATCTTCAGAATCTTCTATCAAGCTTCCATCTTCCTCCTGCTCCTGGATTTGCTCCATCAGTGTGTGGCTCTATTGGGGACATGTAAAAAAAAACAGGTTCAGTGTGTGGAATACCTATAAAAACCACACAAGCAAAACATGGCAAGCTACATGCATACACAACAGCCTCAAAATACACTTACCGTAGACATCGGATCCTGGGTCCTATGCAGCGCGGAAGAAGACGGACGCGGTAACATGGCAGAGGAGTCCCCACTAGCTGAGGGATGATGCTGGCCTGCTTTAGAAGAAAAAGAGCGATTAATACACACAACTATGCATAGTTTATGTTTAAGAACACATATGGTAATCCAAGATACGTGGCAAAGCAGTAAGGGCCCCTCCCACAACGTGGCCACTTGGCATTCCCTAGGAATCCCATTACATTAGTGCATGGATTGTTAAACCAGACTAGACACATTGGTCACGTGTCTAAAAACAAACATGCAAAGAATAGCTGATGTGTGAGTTGCAACATCCCTTTAAGGGGAGGAAGTTAACACACTAAGGTGGTAAAAAAGACTTACAATATGATTCTGGTGGGGAACATTTGTATGGCATAAAACCTTCCTAGAAAACCATCTTAATCAGTTGTGCAACTAAACCAGCTCCAACCAAATTGACCAACAGGCAAAGATGTTATTGTGGCGTGTGCTTGTCAATTAATACATAGCACCCATTCCTTTTCTACACTTCGAAGTGACATATTTTTCACAAATTTCATTAAACATCATGTATGTGGATGTCAATTTGCACATTACCAGGCCACACCCATGACACTCCCTAGTCAAAGTGAGCACTCCTAACAAACCCACCCCCTAGAGCCATGTGCTTAGCTAGCCCTTGCTCCCACCCCCTACAGCCATGTGCTTAGCTAGCCCTTGCTCCCACCCCCTAGAGCCATGTGCTTAGCTAGCCCTTGCTCCCACCCCCTAGAGCCATGTGCTTAGATAGCCCTTGCTCCCACCCCCTAGAGCCATGTGCTTAGCTAGCCCTTGCTCCCACCCCCTACAGCCATGTGCTTAGCTAGCCCGTGCTGCGTATGTGTATGTTTCAATACATTTGTGTGGTCATTCAGACATTACTAACCTGCAGGAATTGGTGGGTTGTCGGTGTCCTGCTGGCCCGAGTGTCCCTCTAAGGCCACGGGATGTAATAAGGACAGCACCATCTCCTCAGCCGGTGTAAATCGCATTTTGGTTGGGAAACCTCCGCCAGTTGTTTCGCTGAAAAACATAGTAAGCATAATTAAGCGCACTGATGGACAGACAAGAATAATAAAAACCCAAACATTAGCTATGTACCTGTGCATCCGCCTTAGATTCTCTTTCTTCCGCACTGCATATTTCAGGTCCGAAATCTTCCGTTGAATCTGGTCCATATCTTTACGTTCCTCACCCGCTGCATTGACTTGCCTGGTGAGTTCTTCAAAAATCTCGGTTTTGCGCTGTTTACTGGTGTGTTTTGATCTTCTACCATATAGCTCATCAAAATGTAAGGTGAGCCCAGTAGCCAATGCCAGAGTTTGGGACTCAGCAAAACGGCCACCCAAGTGTCCTCTGCGCAAGTTGCGCCCTCTTCGGGGTGGTTGTGGCTCCTCACTGCTTGGTTGCAAATGGGGTGACATTCTGGCCTGGGGGGATGGAGGAGACCTCAAGGACTGGAGGCTGGCTGTTGATCTTACTGGACTTGGGAAGGGACTGGGTGTTCTTGGCTGGGTGGACCCTGAAGTTGCAGGTGTAGATGTGGCATAGGGTGAATGCATGCCAACCTGTGCCGGAGGATAATGTGGGCGAGCAAGAGAGGGTGTTGGCGAGCTTGAGCTGCTGCTGTGGGTCTGTGGGCCCTTGGAGGTGGTTGGCTGGGTCTGTGGGCCCTTGGAGGTGGTTGGCTGGGTCTGTGAGGCCTTGGAGGTGGTTTGCTTGGCCTTAGTTTTTGAGCCACGTGCGGGGGGGGAGGGGGCCGTTGGCCTTTGGCGGCTTTTCGGGCTTCTGGAGCGTGTTCTGGTTTGGCCCCTGCGGCGCCTTGGGCCCCTGCTGCGGCTTCTGGACCGGGAGGTGGTTCGGCCCCTGCGGCGCCTTGGGCCCCTGCTGCGGCTTCTGGACCGGGAGGTGGTTCGGCCCCTGTGGCGCCTTGGGCCCCTGCTGCGGCTTCTGGACCGGGAGGTGGTTCGGCCCCTGCTGCGCCTTGGGCCCCTGCTGCGGCTTCTGGACCGGGAGGTGGTTCGGCCCCTGCGGCGCCTTGGGCCCCTGCTGCGGCTTCTGGACCGGGAGGTGGTTCGGCCCCTGCTGCGCCTTGGGCCCTTGCTGCAGCTTCTGGACCGGGAGGTGGTTCGGCCCCTGCTGCGGCTTCTGGCCCGGTGTTTTTGGCCTTTGCCTATGGCCTTGGTGCCACGTGGGGGGGGTGATGTGGGGCAGGGTGGGGTGGGGCTTCGTCCCCTCTTACCCATCTGTGGGCCAGGAGTTTTAGCAGGCTTGGTTACCTTGCTCCTTGGTTGTGGTGGTGCTGCAACCTCCTTTTTTGCCGCAGCCTTGGTGGTAGCCCTTAGTCGGGCTTTAGGCTCTTGCGACCTTGTTTGCGGACCCACGCCCTGCTCAGCCTGCTTGCTCTGCTTCTTTGCTGGAAGTTTTCTTTTTGGTGCCATTTTGTGTGGACTCTCAAAGAGAATGAGCTGTGTGTGCAGGGACCTTTAAATAAGGTCTCCGGCGTGTGACGCCTACGCGTTCGCTTACGCGCACGTCCGGCCGTTCGCACAGCCGTGCGAAACCCGGAAACCGCTGGGGCCGTGCTTATCTGCTGCCTAGAAGAAGAAGAAAGATGGCGCCCACTATCTTCACCCGCCAACAAGAAGAGATAATCATGCTTGTAAGTGTCTTTTAACGACTTTGCTTGGATTGTTAATTGTTGCTCTACATGTTAAGGATGCGCAAAAAGTAATATTTTTGTTAAAGCTTTGGTTCGACTACATGCACAACCAAGCGCACGCCACACACGTGCCAAACGACAGTGCTGCCATATTTGAAAGTTAACTTAGCCTAAAAGTGTGTGTGTGTATGTGTTCATGTGATTGAACCAAATAATGTATTGTTGCCTCTTCTACATATGCATTTCTGAGTTCTTGCTATGTTTGTTTTTTGTTTTGCAGACCATGCTGGAGCGCAGGTACGACTACCTGCCCAACTCGTTTGCCAAACGAAACGTCGCCCTGGAGATCATCTCGGAGATACAACACCAGACCGACACCACCTTCACCCACACACAGATCATGCAGCATTGGTCGGACCTGAAGCGACTGCACATGCCCCGGGTGCGGAGGTTTTTTGGAATCCATTTCCCAAGTAAGTACATAGCGCTTGCATGCAAGATGTAACTAGGACAGAATTTAGGCCTTTTATTTATAATGCCTTCTCTTTTGTAGTGTTGGAAATGGATTACAGAATTCGCCGCACCCGGAGGCGCACAGGCCGACCAGTGCTGCATGATTCTGCAGCTGGGAGTGAAGGTGGTGGATCTCCAGGGCGACGGGCCGACCCCTCCTCTGTGGCCTCCTCAGACCAGCCCCTGGACCTTACCACAGAGGAGGGGCGGCACAGCGTGGGCAGGCAGTCGTACCCTGCCACGCATGCGGGATCCTCTGGTATGTCACTCTTCATGTCTACACCCAAACATATAATTGCTAGCTCCTGATATCACCAAACTGAATCCTTTATTCTGTCTTTGTAGATGTTTCTGTTGCGGGTGAAGTAGTGGGTGAGGAGGCAGCAGATAGGAGCCCACAAGACCCTGGAGAAGGTGAGTGATGTGACCCAGACTTAGCTAAAAACATTTGAGGACTGCGGAATCAGACATCCAAACTAACCATTTGGCCCATGTTTCAACAGGCACTTCTTCACAGCAGAGCCAGGAACCAGGACCTCAGGGTGTTGTCCCCAACGAGCCATCTCTCGGCCACCAACCAAGTAAGTAGTCATGGCATTATAAAGATTTCTGTCTAAATTCCCATGAACACCAAAACACATAATGCCCTAGTCAATGCCAATATAAGAGGGACCTGTGGCCACTGAATTAGCTTAATTAGTTGCCCAACTGTCCTGTGGCCACTGAATTAGCTTAATTAGTTGCCCAACTGTCCTGTGGCCACTGAATTAGCTTAATTAGTTGCCCAACTGTCCTGTGGCCACTGAATTAGCTTAATTAGTTGCCCAACTGTCCTGTGGCCACTGAATTAGCTTAATTAGTTGCCCAACTGTCCTGTGGCCACTGAATTAGCTTAATTAGTTGCCCAACTGTCCTGTGGCCACTGAATTAGCTTAGTTAGTTGCCCAACTGTCCTGTGGCCACTGAATTAGCTTAATTAGTTGCCCAACTGTCCTGTGGCCACTGAATTAGCTTAATTAGTTGCCCAACTGTCCTGTGGCCACTGAATTAGCTTAATTAGTTGCCCAACTGTCCTGTGGCCACTTAATTAGCTTAATGACCTGTGGCCACTTCCTAACCTTAATTCCTGTCATTAATGACATCTGTGCATTATAGTTAATTTGTTTATTAAAATACATTAAATCCACAGGTGAGAAACATGTATTGTTCTCCGAATAATTTGTTTTTCTGATTTTTTGGCAGGGACCACAAGACAGCGACTTGCTGATATGAATCGGAGGGTCCTTGAGTTGGTGGCCGATCTGCAGGCGATGCGGGACACGTTGGGGACAACAGAAGAGGAAGACTAGTGTCCTGGTTCCTGGCCCTGTAGATTTGTAAATAGTTTGATTTGTACATAGTTTTATTGGTTAAACACCAAAGTTTTTTGTATATAGTTTTATTGTTTTAAAAAAAGTTTTTATTGTATATAGTTTTTAAAGTTTTTAAAAAAAAATTAGTGTATATATTTTTAATAACCAACAAACAATTTGTATATAGTTTTTAATTTTTTAGGGCCAAAGTTGGCCCAAAAATTTTTACAACAAATGGCAATTGACCAATAAATACAAAAAAACCAAAAAAACATGTTGTCCCATTTATTTGCACACATACATTTAACAAAAACAAGGGGCCAATGACATATTTGAAAATCAAGATTGTGATGTCCGTGAAGTGATTTGGGTAAGTTTTAGGGTGTGAAAATGGAAGAAGAAACAAGGCGCTAAGTGATTTGGGTAAGGTTTAGGGACCTAAAATGGAAGAAGAAACAAGGTGCTAAGTGATTTGGGTAAGATTTAGGGTGTGAAAATGGAAGAAGAAACAAGGCGCTAAGTGATTTGGGTAAGTTTTAGGGACCTAAAATGGAAGAAGAAACAAGGCGCTAAGTGATTTGGGTAAGTTTTAGGGTGTGAAAATGGAAGAAGAAACAAGGCGCTAAGTGATTTGGGTAAGTTTTAGGGACCTAAAATGGAAGAAGAAACAAGGCGCTAAGTGATTTGGGTAAGTTTTAGGGTGTGAAAATGGAAGAAGAAACAAGGCGCTAAGTGATTTGGGTAAGTTTTAGGGACCTAAAATGGAAGAAGAAACAAGGCGCTAAGTGATTTGGGTAAGTTTTAGGGTGTGAAAATGGAAGAAGAAACAAGGCGCTAAGTGATTTGGGTAAGTTTTAGGGACCTAAAATGGAAGAAGAAACAAGGCGCTAAGTGATTTGGGTAAGTTTTAGGGACCTAAAATGGAAGAAGAAACAAGGCGCTAAGTGATTTGGGTAAGTTTTAGGGTGTGAAAATGGAAGAAGAAACAAGGCGCTAAGTGATTTGGGTAAGTTTTAGGGACCTAAAATGGAAGAAGAAACAAGGCGCTAAGTGATTTGGGTAAGTTTTAGGGACCTAAAATGGAAGAAGAAACAAGGCGCTAAGTGATTTGGGTAAGTTTTAGGGTGTGAAAATGGAAGAAGAAACAAAGCGCGAAGTGGTTAGGGTGAGCTTTAAGGGACCTCAAGGGAAAAGGCAGGATAGCGCTAAGTGGTTAGGGTGAGCTTTAAGGGACCTCAAGGGAAAAGGCAGGATAGCGCTAAGTGGTTAGGGTGAGCTTTAAGGGACCTCAAGGGAAAAGGCAGGATAGCGCTAAGTGGTTAGGGTGAGCTTTAAGGGACCTCAAGGGAAAAGGCAGGATAGCGCTAAGTGGTTAGGGTGAGCTTTAAGGGACCTCAAGGGAAAAGGCAGGATAGCGCGAAGTGGTTAGGGTGAGTTTAGTGATGGAAGTGAAATTATGTAGGCGAGCACTTTAATGAGAGAAGTTTGTAGTGCGCAGGCGCAATATCGTAAGAATTTCGTCTGGACAGATACTTTAGGAAAAAATGAAGCAGGATGTAGCGGGAAAATGATAGGATTCGTGTGAGGATACGATGGGAAAAGGGCAAAAACGAAAGGCTACGTTGGTAGTTGTGAAAAATGAATCTGAACATTTTCGATGGAAAATGACAGCCTCGTCTGCGTACTCTGGCATACGAGCACACGGACGCGCTACGGAAGGTTTACGAAGCATGCATAGAATCGCTCGAACGTTCATGCGAGAGCGGGAAATTTTGAAAATCTTACGACGTCGGCACCAACCCGAAAGTTTTTGGGTGTCTCTCTGAATCGAGCCTAATGTTTTGTATCACATGAACCATATCAGCAAACTCCTACAGAGCCCTAGTATGGCAATAAATCCAGTGAAGAAAGAGACCGACTATGTTAAAAAGTTTCTCCAAGACTGTCAAGATCATGGATTTTCATCAGCCCAAACAGAAGCAAGAATAATTGCTGAGAAATTTCAGATAGATATGACATTCCTAGTAATAAGACAATGGAGACTAGCTTGCATGTTCCTTATGAGGGAAATGAGCAAACTCAGCAGAACAGGTTTTCAAACAAGATTCTTCCTTCTCCTGATTGATACAGCACTAAATAGTATCAGTGAAAGGTTCACACAATTTGAAATTTTTTTTTCTCTGTTTGGATGTTTGTACTCTGCAATAACATAAAAACAGCAGTTCAAGAGGACACGCTGGAGGAGTCATGGTGTTGAAGTCTAAGACTTGTTTATGAAAGTGAGGCCAGCTGTTAGTGTTTTGCCAGTGCACATATCCTCTTCTGCAGACATGTTAGATTATATTTACAAGGAGAATCTCTTGCCGCTTTATGAAAATTTAAGCGTTTGACATTGCCCATCAATGTTGCTTCCGGAGAACCAAGCTTCTCCTCTTTAAAGCTGATTAAAAATGACCTGTGCTCCACCATGTCTCAAGAAAGACTGAATGGTTTAGCAATGAACAATGAACATTGAACAGAAAGTCCACAGGTCATTGAACATGGAGGAAATAATCAAGACTTTTGTGAAAACCAAAATCAGAACAGTTCATTTCTAATTGCAGTAAGAAAATCAAGGTTGTACAAGGTGTGTTAATGTTATATTTTTGTTTATTATACAAAAAGTGTGTTTGAGTAGGGTTCCCAGACACAACCTTGAATGGGGCCCAAAAAATATAAGCCCACCCCTAGAATCTAATGCAATACAATTAAAAGAGGACCTTAACAATCAGGGAGGCCCTGGAAGGGTGAGAGCAGTGAAATAGGTTAAGAGTAGTGGATTTCTTAATTATCCTGTCTTAGATTTATAACATTAATCCCAATCAGGTAAAATATATGAGTAAGGCCAGTTAAGTCACTCAAAACACATCATCAGGTGTGAGTTTTTGATGACATTAGGGTTTATTCAGAGCATTCTATATTACTTTTCATGCATTCACTACACATATCTTTTGTTAAGTATACGTGCGTTCGCATGATTCAGAGCCATCGGGAGCGCTTTGTACTGTTCCTGTAGTTGCGTAAGCCGTCAAGAGTGCTGTGAGTATGGCTCTCATGGCCTATGCCATGGACAACAGTTTTGTATATGTTGAAGCAATATATATATATATATATATATATATATATATAATGTGATTGTAGTAGTGAATGTATTGCTAAGAATTGTCACTTACTTGGAAATAGTTTCCTGAATAACGTCCTCACCCGGGGCTTCTCTTTCCGTTTCAGGTCTGACCAATTCTGCATGATCTGCGTGAACGTGTAGGTGGTGTTGGTCTCCTCCTCCAGCGTTGCTACGATGTCAAGTGCCAACGACTTCTTTGCATATATGTCGGGCAGGAAATCGTATCGGTATATCATCATCATCTAAAATGTAGAACAAATACATAGTAATTTAAAAACAACATCGAATACATATTAAAAATAAGCCCCACCATCACTGTAGTTCTGCATTAATGTATTTCTACATCCTTTTTGTAATCTTAGTGGCCACTGTTATCACCACCTGGGATGCCCCTGGTATCTTGCTGCCACACCCAGGTAGGCAACAATAGATCCACCTTCTGCGAACAGTCCCTGGATGGTGCCCATGTACGCACTAGCTTTCACTTGTAGTATATTGCAAATGGCGGGGTTCTTCTCACCCTGCCCTCCTAGACACTTGGACCCCCAACTAGCTATGTCCGATTGGCCTGTATGACGATACACTTGCAACCCTGATTAAATAAACCTATTCCTAAGTGTGTGCAAATGCAGACATTTTCAAGTACTTACGCACATGATGGTATCCTGCTGGTCGTGGTTGAACAGCGAAGGTGCCATTTTGGAGATGTTATATGCATTATCTGACACTCCCCAGCAGTTCTCAGAAGTTGGCATATGTGGAAGCTTCAGTGCATAGGCATACGCAGGGACATAGTAGGGAAGTATAAGTTGTTAAAGTGGAACCGGCACCTCTCCAATACAGCACTTTCTATTGGTAGATTTGTGAAAATGGCAGGAAAAATGCAGTCACAAAAGCTGCAAGCAAGCAAAACCGCGGTATGCTCGCCAAGGGTCACGGTACCACAGCTCACCTGAAAGCTCACGTCAGCACACACCTAGGCAAAGTCAGAGCAGTGGCAGGCCAAATACCAGGGCAAGCCAAAGCAGTCCTTGCCATACTGCTCGGCCAACCAAGTCCTCTTACAGCAAGAGTGCTAAGGCAAAGCAGAGCAGTGGGAGGCCAACTACTAGGGCAAGCAGAGGTGGTCCCAGCCATAGCTGACGTCAAGCCAAGAGCTCCTAAAGCAAGAGTGGTAAGGCAAAATAGAGCAAAGGCAGGTCAACTACTAGGGCAAGCAGAGGTAGTCCCAGCCATAGTGCTCTGCCAAGCAAAACTTATCAAACATGAGTACTTAGTCAAAGCAGAGCAGAGAGAAGACTAGGGCAAGACATATCAGCCCCCCAACATCCCCCTCTCCCACTGGAGGATAGCAGGACAGCTCCAATATGGAGACCCCCCCTTTCCCCATCACCATCCACTACAGCATCATCATGGGCCACCCCGGACCACACACCCAGTCACCCAGCAAGCTCTGTGCAGTCTATAGCCCCTCAAAAATCTACCCACTCAGAATAATCCACAACACCTCTAGGCCAAATGTCCCCCATTCACCAAGCACCCATGGAGATGATGGCCAACCCTTTGTTGGCCGACACCTGCGGAAAGGCACTCTGAGTGGGAGATTTAATGATGCACAAGCTATGGCTTTGGCAACTGCTATGTGGGACCATTTTGCTATATGGCCACAGTTCGAGAGCTACCCCAAAATCCATCAAGTACCACCTGTGGGAAGCCATCATCTGGCAGGTGAATACTGCAGGGTTGGAGTGAAAGGATGTTGATCAAGTGGACCAAATGAAGAATTGGATATGGTAAGTGTAATGTGGCCATACTGGTGATGCATGGAACAACATGCAGATTTGATTGTATATATATAATACCAACAAGCTAATGATTTGTCTGGCCCAACAGACACCCCTGCTACTGACTGCCATACAGGATTTTGAGGTGGATGAGCCACTGCATCAGCCTCGACCACAACAGCAGCATCAACACCCACTGCATCACCAGCTTCCACTGCAGATGCCACTACAGCATCAACATATGCCACTGCAGCAGCAGCCTCCCCCACTCCCTCTGCAGTAGCATCCATCACTCCATGGTGCAACTCTTTTGCAGCTCTGTTGCAGAGGATTTGGCTTCGCCCAGAACAAGCAAAACCAATGTGGAAAGGCCAAGAACTACTCCACCTGCAAGTACCCCTACCTGGGGAAGAGGACAACGGGCTCAGGCACGCCGCCATTTTCCCCTGGTGAGGCTGGTGCAGATGATGGTGGCAGATTGAAGAGCTGATAGCTGAGCCTTACCACTACAACAATCCAGACAACCACCATACTGTGCATGCCACTACCCTACCAATGATGATAAAGACTGTGTGTTTGAAGTTTTAAGTTAATTTCTCCGTTGATTATTGGGCCACAGTGTTCGCTATATACTATAATGTAATAGTTTAGCGATAACAATAAACCCATAAAGAATTAAATGACATTCTCTTTCAGTTTAATCTCACTGAATAAATGAAAAGAGGGTTTGAAGCATACAGAACAAACCTTAAAGGTCAAACCTTGCATCAAATCCAAATGAACATATAAACATAAAGACACCACAAAAATGACACTGGGAAAACCAAAAAATTAACTAAAATGAGATGAGACAAAGTGATTCCTGACCGACTCTGTGTGCCCTGGTAAACAGTTTGTGGAATATCCAGCATTGCTGGAGAGGGGGAGACATCCAAATATCAGGGGACCTTCTGCATGAGGGCAAAATTGTAAAGTACCATGCATGCCAAAATTATTTTGATCACTTTCTCAGGCTGGTGCTGGAGGGCCCCCTGTGTGATCCAAACAACAGAACCAGGTCTTGAGTAAGCCAAATGCATGCTCCACAACTACCCTGGCCTTCATATGTGCCCAGTTGTAGGTGGCCTCATGAGCCATGTAGGGGTCATGAGCCAGGATAGCAGGGGGTAGCCACAATCACCTACAATAAAGTAAGAAAAATACATTTTGAGCCACATACGTCATACTAACATTCTCACCTAAAAAAAACAGTAGAATAAAGGACTAATGATGTTAAGACTTACCAAGTAGCCACCCTCCAGACAACTCACTAGAGTTGAATTCCTCAGGATGTAGGCATCATGGGTGGAGCCTGGAAATCCAGCCATCACACTCATAAACCTAAGGTCAGGACCCGCAACACATTGAACATTGATGGAATGTCCAAGCTTATGGTTCCTGCACAGAAGACACAAAGCACACTGGTCAAAAGCAAAGCTACATTCAAGCACATCTACTGTATATATAAATTAATATTTGCAGCACATACATCTCCCATATTTCTATTAGAGATTAATATTATAAATATTGCAAATAATAATCATATCAGCCCATCGACCACCAATGAGATACAAACTAATGGTCACCGATGCTATCCTCATACATCCAGTGAAATGTCCCAAGAATTTTTTCCCTCAAATACCTTTTACGTACAATCTATTGTGTGAGAAATTATCCACCACACACAAAGTAAGATGTATCAATGAAAAAAATTCACCAGCACAGTAAATACCTTCACTGACCCAATACGTTCCCGAAGTTTCCCTAAATTACCTTAAA
Source organism: Gastrophryne carolinensis (assembly GCA_027917425.1). Classification (NCBI taxonomy): domain Eukaryota; kingdom Metazoa; phylum Chordata; class Amphibia; order Anura; family Microhylidae; genus Gastrophryne; species Gastrophryne carolinensis. The sequence goes on from CM051238.1 coordinate 127,534,018, forward strand.
TGTTACAGGTAGTTATTAATGAGAAGTTATAGTAAGTTATGCGTTACAGTACAATAAATGTTATAATGAAGAGAGTGAGAGAGAGAGATACTTAGCCATCATTAATGATTCAGGTAGGGGGCCCATCCATTGACTGAATACCCCTGCAAACATCCTTCTAATCTACTAAACACTAGGTGATGTGACCAGCATTTTTCAGTTTCCTGGGTGTGTCTGCATTGCCCTGACTACAACCCGCCTCTATGAGATTTGATAAATATTCTATAAAGTAATTTAACACCCACAATATGCATGTTATCATATTGTAACCAAGAAATTCATGATCCCCATGAATTTCTTAGTTAAAAGAACCCAAACATGAAATACATATCATACAGGATTATCAGATACTGGACAATACACACAAGTCATGTCAAGTCATGGTTGATATCAATGAAAGTTCTTATAATCCTGAATAACGGCCTTATTTATCAAGGGCTAGCGCCAGGTAGTGTCTGACGAGCGCTAAATGAGGCTAGCGCCGGCGAGAGCGTTAGCTAGCGCGGGATTCATCATGTAGCCGACTGCAACGAACAGCGCCGCTGCTAATCCCATCACAGCGACAGGTATGACCTGGCGCTCCCTGGCGCTGTCCAATGCATTTCAATGGAGCAATCTTTAAATAATCATAATTAATTGCTATTAATGTTTTTTTTTTAATGTCAAAAATTCTGTGATCACTTCTGCAATGTTAGGATTTAAAAAAAAAAAAAAAAATGTGCAGAATTGATATTACAGGTCTGATATTCATGTATTCATATTACAAAATGTTTAGAAAAACTTGTATAATTTTTAGAAATTTTCTAAATTTTAAAAAAAATTATATTTTATGATGGAATCCAAATAAAAATAATGTTACAGTGTCATTTAATTTACAAAATACATTAACACAAAACTAATGGGCCCAGAAATATTTAAAGATGAATATTCACATGACCGAGAAGTGATTTGGGTGAGCTTTAAGGGTCCAAAAGGTAAGATGGAGGATAGTGCTAAGTGGTTTAGCTAAACATTGTAGAAGTGAGGGTGGCAAATATGTAGGCTAGCACTTTAATGAGTTAATTTTGTAGTGCACAGGCGCAAGATAGTAAGGATTTCCGTCTGGACGAATATTTATTGAAAAAGGGAAACAGAATCGAACTGGAAAGGTAAAGGATTCGTTGGAGGATACGATGGGAAAAGGGAAAAACGAAAGCCTACGTTGTAACATGTGAAAATGAAACGGAAAAGTCTTGATGGAAACTGACATCCTTGTATTCGTAATCTGCCGTACGAATGGACGGAAACTTTACAGAAGGTTTTCAATGCATGCATAGAATCTCTCGGACGCTCATACGAGAACGGAAACATTTCACAAAAAAAACAGATCGGCACGAAAACTGAAGTTTTTTTTTGTCTCTCTGAATCGAGCCTCATGTGCGGCCAGCGTTCATTACTTTTATCAAAGTTAGACAGAAAAAGCACCGCCACTTAGCAAGAAGCGCTAAACGGCAAAAGCGCTTTTGCTCTTTCTCTAGCGTTCCGCCACAGACAATCTCAGCGCCTCTCCTTGGCGCTAACAAAAAATTGCCATAAACGTCTTACATACAGTATTTAAAAATGCCCTATGACACTACTGGGGCCTGATTTATGATGCTCATCGCCACTTTCTTGCTCGTATCCATGAGTATTCAGCGTAAAAATGCATTTAATAAAGGGTGATTGATCCACCAAGCATAGATAGCGGCAATGTGCTTCATTTACATACATGGTGATGTGAGCAGGCGATGTGTGGTGAGCATGATCGGTTACTTCTGTTTTGGGGGTTTTCTGAGCTCACTAATTTAATTGGTTTTATTTTGTTTTTAAGTGTGTGGCCGACATATTCTGCATGCAGTGTTGTTGCACTGTCTAAATGAGTCATTATAGACGTAATTCCTACTATTTTTTTTATGATTTTAAGAATGTTGGCAATCATTTTTTCTCAGCTTGTTTTAATGTACACATACCAACTCTTATTTAGGGATGTATTTTATATGCATGCAGGTGTTGCTTGTGCGTCACCCCAAAATAGGATTTGACTGTCTCTAATGTGTTCTGTGTGATCTGTATTTGGCAGTCATCACCTTAGCTCTGAGTGCCGCTTTGATTGGTAAATGTAATATCCTTAAACTGGTGGAAGAGGTTTTAAGAGTCTGAAATAGAGTGCCATTTTTTAGTCTTCCTTTGCAACGCTCATGTCCCAGCGTAATGACGTCTTTCTGTGTTTCCCCAAAAAACGGATGCAAAAGTTCACTTTTAAACTGCCATGTCATGTTCCTGTCTTTCGGATTCCGAAATTGTAAGAAAGACACCTCTTACTGCCCCGCCTAGAGACTGAGTGAAAGCAAGGTAGGTGAACATGAACAGTGCAATACTCAGACCCAAGTATAAACAAGTATATTCATTTTTCGAAAATAATTTGTGTGGAATTTTAGGTGCAAAATAATTCTAGCAGTTCAGGTGCCATTTATTGGCTCCACACATTAGTTAAATTTTCGGGGGTTATTTAAGAAGGGATAGCGTCAGGTAGTGCTTCGTAGCGGCAGACAGTGTCTTGTAAATGCTGGGTGCTATACGCAAAACCACATTTAAGAAAGCGAATCTGGTGAGCTCCTCTAACAGCACCATGTAGCGTCACATTAATCCAGGCGGCTCAGCGTACAGCGCCGGCGCCCTAGGTTCAGGAGGGCCATGTAGTACCTGTCGCTCTGTAGCGCTCTCCCATACATTTCAATGGAGTTTCATTAGTTGTGTATAAATGGCGTTAGACATTTTTTTTTGCTCAAATCATTGTGTAACCTCTCCAGCCCCTTTTTAATAGATTTTTTTATATTTTTATGCAGAATTGTATGTACAGGTCTGGCACTAAAGTGTTATTGTCCCAGAGTTAAAACAATGTCACTCTGTATGTTTTCGCTTCGTTACTGGTGTATATGTGTTCAAAAGACTTTAAACGCACAGTGTCTGGCGCTCTAAGCTACAGCGCCCAGCTTTATCTGAAAAGTAACTGTGATATGTAATACATACCGATAAGGGAGAGCTCTGTTTTTAAACAAAAAATTATTAATAAAAGACATATATTTTTAACAGTTAATCAAAGGTCATATTCTGAAGTGATAAAAAAGCAACCTGGGAAGTGCCTAGCCCTGGGAAAAAAAGTACATAGCTTACCAGCCTGCTTCACATACTGTCAGTTGGCTTCTGCCCAAACCGCTACTCCTAGCTCCCTACCTCAAGATGCCATCAGTGGACCATGTATGCAATCTCCTATTTTGAATATTTTTTAACTACAAAGTTATCTTATCTATACTTTGATTTGTGAGTGATGATTGTAAAGTTTTATTTTTAGACTCGTTTTTATGTAATTTGATGTAAAAGCATTTAGCTCACATTCAAGGGCAACGTTACTGCTGGTGTGTTGTAACCTAGTTGAACTTTATATACTTAGGGCCTTATTCATAAAGGGATAGCGACAGGTAGTGGCTGTTAAGCCAGGCAGGTATCGGCAGGTATCGGCATGAGAATGCCGGCCACAACTGGAACAACGCCATGTAGCGTACGATTTATCATTATCCCAGCCTCAGCATACAGCGCCTGCGTTCAGCCTTGCTGGGCGCCATGTCTTACCTGTCGCTACCTTGCGCTCTCCCATACATTTCTATGGACAATCCTTGTATCCCTTTCCTCGTCCCATTTTTTTTTTATTTGTTAAGCAATCTTTCAGACATTCATTCTGGCCCTAAAAAGCATGTTTTTTGATTTTTTTTTCTACATTTATGCAAAAATGTCTGTATTTGTCAGTAACTGAAGTAGTAATGTCACACCTCACCAACATAGTCAATCCATGGGTTTTCGCTTGATTAATGCTTTACCCATGTCTAAAAAATCACTTTAATCACACAGCGTCCGGCGCTATGTCCTCCAGCCACACAATCTAGAACGCCTGCGTTCGCTCACTATCAATTTTTGAAGAATATGGTTGGATTCGCTCGAATTGAGCAGTCGCTGACGTTCGCAGCATGCAGCACTCTACAGTTGTTAAATATGTTATTGGTGTGTGTGCCTATAGCGCCGAACATTGCTATGCGTGAGCAGTGTTAATGTTGCGTTTCATAGCGGGATATTTGGCATTTCATTGCGTTTTTATTTTGCGAGGAGGGTCAAAGGTTTTGCCTTCACTTTCGTTTTGTGTACTTCCGGTTTTACACCAACGAGGATCCACCATGCGGCCCAGGAGATCTGCCAGACGCCTCCCCAGCTCCTCCTCAGATTCCGATACACCCCCACCCGCCCCCCCCCCTGCCCCTTCAGCCTCCCCTGCCCCCCCTGACTCCCCAAAAAAGACTAGGAAGAGGGTGGATCCTCAGGTCAAAGGGCAAGTATTGAAAGTAAGTGTACATGTGTTTATTTTTGTTTTTTTTTATTCTAGCTGCTAAAGCAAAATCTATAATGTATTTTCATTTGTAAAGGTTTTTGGCATGTTCAAGCCAAACTAGTTTTTTTTTTTTTTTTTTTTTTTTATATTATTAATTTATTTTTAAAATAGTATTTTTGGTCATTTGATTACATAAAAACCTATATTCATATAACTGTATTTTTTGATATTTTACATTTTTATAAAATGAATTACATAGTGACTGAGTGCCAAGCGCAGCATAGTGATGGAGGTGAGACAATGAGGGCGTATACCGGCTCTATGAAGCCTACGCATCTGGTAAGTCAAGTCTAAATACATTCTTGGATTTTCTATAATGTGTGCAGAGTAATGTATTTGAGTGTTATTTTGTAATTTTTGTCTTTTGTCAAAAGATAAGATAAGCATTCTCCCCTGGGGAAACACGGGAAGGGGATCCTCCCCTGCATACGTGTGTTGGGATCAGATGAGTCTGTGGGGGAGGGTCCCTCTCATCGATCCCATCTTGAGGACCCAGGGGAGGAAGGGGATGAGGCCCCAGTGGAGCGTGCTGCTGGGGTGAGGGCAGTATGGAGCCTCAGCGCCTCACAATCAGACTCAGTTGAGTCCCAAACCCCCTGTGGGCACTCTAAGGGGGGAGTCCCAGTAGGGAGGAGGCAAGGGACTCTTCCACACTCCCTCTAGGTTCAGGGAGTGAGAGGGAGGAGGGTGGTCCATCGGGTTTGGGATCTGCTGGGCCCATTGTGAGGAGCGGAGGCTCCACACCTCCACCTCATAGCCCTCCCTGGGATTCCAGCAGCAGCTCATCCCCTGGTAAGTGTATTATAGTGGGTTATTATTTATAGTGTTATCTTGTTGTTTTTAAAATTTGCATTTCAAACTATGCCTTATTTACAGGGCATCATAGAACCAGCACCTCCACCAGCTATGCTGCAGATCAGGCACTCAGGCATAGTCGTGGTAAGAGTTGTTTTAAATCTTCCATATATTACATTTTAAATATGTTTATTAACATATATAATATTTGATTAGCCCCAATACCTTATATGGTAGTGATGGGCCCATGTGGCCTATTTCACAGTAGCTCCTCTACTGTTGTACCCCTAAATCATGAACTAATGTAGCTAGAACTTGTGTTAGCCAAATTTGGCATTTTTAAACAAACACATGGCCAAATATATACCCAAAAGTATGGTATAGTAACATTCTAAACAATACTTGTTGATGCCTATTAAAAACATAAAATACATTGTCCTTATGATCGTTTGTGTTTTGTTTTTTATCTGAACAGATGTTTCCACACAGAGGGACCCCATCCTAATTCTCCCCACCCCTGCTCCAGGAACCTCCAGCAGCATGGGCCAAAGCCACAGCCGCAATGGTGAGTACACCAATTTCCTTGTCCTAAACATTTTTCCAGAAATATTCTTGTATCCATTAACATGAACTAATGTTAGAGACAGTCTGCTGTTTACTATTAAGCATGGAGAGGCTATATTTGAAAACATTACTCATAATTGCATGTAAGCATGCTAATTTGATGGCTCTGCTAATGTAACTTGTTTAAAAAATAAATACCGTATATACTCGAGTATAGGCCGACCCGAATATAAGCCGAGGCACCTAATTTTACCACAAAAACCTGGAAAAAGTTATTGACCTGAGTATAAGCCGAGGCGGCTTTTTTCAATTGGAATTGGAGTTGATTTGAGGAATCACCCCTGACCACGCCCCCAGCCATCACCTAAGAATTAAATAAAAATAAATAATAATAATACAGTGAGGGGCATCCCTTGTTACAGCCAGTTAGGGGCATCCCTCATTACAGCCATTCAGGTGTAACACAGCACACACACAACATACACACAGCACACACAACACACACACAAACACAACACAGCACACAATACAGCACACATACACACACAAGGCACACACAACACAGCACACAACACAGCACACATACAATGCACACAACACACACACTCACCAGTTCAGCTCCTGCACTATCTTAAGCGAGGCTCCTTCCAGCCAAGGCGACGATGCGGGACAGAGTGAGGACGGCGCGGGACAACGGCATGGGACGCGGCCAGTCGCCAGTCGCAATGGCAACCCCTATAGCTACGCCCCTGGACGCGGGGCAGAAGAGCCGCCTCGGAGGCTTCAGAACTCGGCGGGGAGATCAGTACACCCAGCGCGAGGTGGGTGTACCAAGATGGCGGCCGGCGCGCTCCGCGCCGCCACGTCACTGAGGCCCGGGCCGCCATCTTGGTACACCCACCTCGCGCTGGGTGTACTGATCTCCCCGCCGAGTTCTCGGCGGCTCTTCTGCCGCCTCGGAGGCTCTTCTGCCGCTTTCTCCGCCCCCTCGCTCAGGTAAGTCAGGTTACTGACTCGAGTATAAGCCGAGGCTGCTTTTTTCAGCCCAAAAAGTGGGCTGAAAAACTCGGCTTATACTCGAGTATATACGGTAGGCACCTTTTGATTAGGTTATGGATTTCTATTAATCCTACTATTTTACCTTCAAAAACGAACATACATAGGTGAGGAATTTTACATTAAAAAGGGACAGGCGTATTTGTGCAAAATATGAACTACAGTGTTCCACATCTTAAGTAGCCCTTATTTGGTTAGTTAAGGTACATTATAATGTGAGACTAGGGGGGATAATCTAGAATAGTGGACCAATTTTTGATTCGGCCCATATATTATTTAGAAGAACTTGGGTGTTGTTCAAGGGTTAAAAAAGTTTATATTCATATTACTTAATTTAGACACATTTATCCCTTTCATAGGTATGTACCATTTTTGGGGTACTGCGGCATCTTTTTATTTCCCTACAGCTTGCAGAATGGAGCAGTAAGTCCGAAGGACAAGACAAGTCATAGGGTGGGGGGGAATTAGAGTTGCGGCTTTGCGCAAGTTTTACGCCCATGTTGGGCATATTTTTAAATGTATAATAAATATTTTATTGCTTTTTTCTAACATTTGTGTTGGTATTTTATTCAATAAACTGTAATTTACATCAACACACACACATAACCAAAAAAAAATCAAAAAATTATATTGGCAATGTTATCACTGACAATATAACATTTACATAACATTTTAGCGTTAACACATTATATAAAATGCACCTACACCATTAGATTTGGGTGAGAGAATGTAAAGTGGCTTAATAGCAACTGCAAAACATCAATGTCGCACAGGTTAATATAGCGACGGGGCGCTGTGTAATAGCGACTCGTGGCCGATCAGAGCGACCACTAGCGTTGCTCTTAGCGCCGCTGTACAGACGCTCATCTGCCATTATCTGGCACTAGTAATGAATCAGCCTGCCCGTTGGCAATGCAGAGGTGCACTAGAATATCATAGAATATCATCAATCCCTGTTTAATAAACTGGAACTTGACATTAAAAAACCTACATTAGTTGCTATGTGCCATGACTAATTTACATTAGAACTTGCACAGATAATTCTTTATTCGACTTTTATTAGATTGGGTATATGCTGTGCAAGAGAACACATTGTAATTGGAATAAATAAAACATTTTTCTCAGGTTCAGCTTTAAGCAAATGCAGATTTATAGAGCAAATTAATCATGCTCAGGGTAAAAAAATGCTACAACATAACATTTATCATTTTTAACTTTTTGCAAAGTAAACTAAACCAATGCATGAATAAGAAAGCTTTAGTTATAAATGTATAGTTAAAAATGTGTAATGTGCATCTTCTACTATACAGGGAACCTAATTTATGAAGCATAAGTGCCACACAGCACCACTTTTTGTCTCAGCGTCCGACTTAACAACCTGAAATAGGCTAATGCCATTGCATCCTCTGGCTAGCATTTTATTTAACAGGAACACTAAAAAGGATGCTGTGCAAGGAGCTCTGGTTCTAGCAGGGCCAGATGAAACCTGGCACTGTAGCAGAAATTTCCTTCGAGCACAATGGGCCGAACAGGATTATACCGTTAATTTCTATAATTAATTTTCCAAACATTTTTATTGAACTTTGGGACTTGTCAATAATTGAAGTGCAGGACCTTGATTGTCTATAATGAATTTTAAAACAAAAAAATTATTTTAATGGATTTTTTGGGTAACAATTTGTAATTTGTACCCCAACAAGTAAAATGCTCCAATAGCTCAACGTAAAGTTTGTCCTCTAAGCAGCACCGGTACAATACAGCTCCAATGATTTTAAGGCCCCAAAAAATGATAAATATGCTTGGGAGCGGCAGAAAACCAGCAGCACTAAGGGGTGCTCACCAGGCACAGAGCTAATTGGCAGCTGGGACAACAGGAGCTGATATAGGCTGGCCACTACCAAGTGCAACAATGAATGATAAACCGGTAGCGTTCTTTGTAGCATCTCCAATGCAGAACCCCGGCACAGTGCTGGAGAATGCTAAAATGCGCTGTGGAACTGGCGTTATACCAAAAGAAAACCCGGGGGCCAGGCACACATCATTAATTAGGCCCTAAGTGTAGGTACCACAAGATACACAGCTACGGATAAACTTTTATGGGTGCTGCATACTGTACATACGTGTACTGCTGTTTGTTCCTTGTTTATTAGTATATTATATAATATAATTATATAATATATTATATTACTAAATGTAAAAGGGAATGAGCAAAGCACATTTTTAGTTTGTGTTCTGAGTTTGTTAGAGCCAAAACATAAAAACCTTTGATAGCAAGAGGAGAGATAACTTATACAACCTGCATCACAAAATAATCCACACATTTTTCATGGTGCCATCCTATCCCCAAGTCCAAAGGGGTGCTGATTGACAACCTTTCCTGGTCAATCACAGATATGGGATTGTGGCCAGAATGCCTAAGTGCGGTCACGCCATTGACCCAGGGTGAGACCTTTGTCTTTGTGTAAACTGACAGCAGCCAAAGAAATGAATTGCAAATTTTAATAATTAACAATTCAATATAGAACAAACCAAATATTGTGAGATAATTCAGTGAATCATCCAAATTGAATATTTCAGAAATTTGCTCATCTCTATCCACAACCCCTGCAGACACATATACTCATGCTTTCACTGGCTTTGGTAGTACAAGTACAAGGAATTTACCTCTTTCTTGCTTTCCTGGATTGGTTTGTGATACCGATGCCAATGTTATCACATTTTCCCAATTTATTTGTCAATGTGTCCCTGTATTTGACTATTTTTACTCACCAATTCGATCTACCCTTTCCTGCATAATTCTCCTATCTGCACTATAGCCTCGATTCATAGACACATTCGTCTGGACTTCCGTAACTGTCTGTGTATGTTTTTGTGTGTGTTTGCCATTTTTTTAGTTTTTTTCATTTAGCATTTTCATTCGTACGTTCTTTCGAGCTCATGCGTATATGCGCTTTCGATAAGTTAGTTGATAAGTAAATTGGATCATTTGCGTTAGTTCTGATCATTTTCCCATCTAAATCTGATATTTTGCGTTCGTTCAGATAACTTACGTTATTGGTATGGGCTTGCGTCTCATTCAGAGAGCTGATTGCCGAGGGACCACCGCCCTATAAAACCGTTTCATTTGCGATCCCCTTACGGGACCATTTTGACCTCGGATACCCTTGCTAGAAACATGTTTTGTGCGTTTGTGGAGGAACATCACCAACTCCAGCTAATGGGCATTGAAAGTATCATCAGGGCCGAGGTCAGATTGCACTGGCGACGCATGCATATCGATGGCATGCATGACGTTGAGCTGTTTGAGCTGACCAGACTTAATCGCGCTTCTCTCCATAAGTTGTATAGTGAGCTGCGGCCATGGTTAGCCCGCACCACAAGGAAGGGGCAAGCAATTTCAGGTATGACCAAGATGCTTGGCTGCCTGCAATTTTTGGCGAACGGCTCATTCCAGAGGCTGGGTTCCCTCTCCGTGGGGATGTCCCAGCCTACGCTGAGCCGCGTGCTATCCAAGTTTTTGGAAGGCATGGCTACCATTAGTCAGAAATATATTTATTTTCCTGACGACATGGTAGCCTGGAACGCACTGAAGCTGGCATTTTATAATATCGCCGACATGCTCAACGTCATGGGTGCCATTAATTGCACCCACGTTGCATTGGTCCCTCCGGCAGCCGACGAGTACATCTATAGGTAACTTCAATCGGTCATTTTTTAATATAGTTTACATATATTGTATTTTAACTATCTATTAATTCCTCCTTGTAAATTGTCCCCTTGAAATAGCTTACACTGTATATCTATTAATCCCTCCTTGTAAAGTGTCCATGTGATACATTTGCCCGTCTTTAGCTTCATCAATGTTTTTCATGTCCGCCAAAGCCAAACATTTTCATGTGGACCTTAATTAGCCATTTTCAAGGTAATCTTTAGTTGATCCAACATACATATCCTTTTTTGGGCTAAAAAATACTTAGCTACTTAGTTAGTGTTATTTGTATTGCCCAACATGTTTTGGGAGGATGTTAGGAGTTAGTGTTTGAGTAGTTTACCTAGCATTGCTAATTTTTGTTGTTTTTCTTTTTTCCCAGGAACTGCAAAATGAGCCACTCCCTGAATGTCCAAGCAGTGGTGGCCCCAGACATGCGGTTCCTTAGTGCTCTCGCTGGGTTTCCAGACTCATCCCATGACGCGTACATATTGCGACGATCTGGATTGTACCGTCGGTTTGAGTCTGGAGAATTTTCCGGTGGATGGCTCCTTGGTAAGTTGACACAAATAACATCATTCACTTTTCAATGTATGCCTATGAATATAGTTGATGACCCATGTCTGAACCTATGGCTGTTTTTACCCCTTGATGGCATGTTAAACCGGACCTTAACCATGATCTTTAGCAAAGCACAAACCCTTACAAAATGATTTCCCACCATTTCTAAATAATATATTTCTACTTTCTAATAAATTACTTATTATTTTTCCCAACACTCGGCTGCAATTCTGTTCTTGACTTTATGATGGGGTCTGCGCCATCTTTGCTCAGAAGCATGACACTTATTGAGTAGAGGAGAGCGGGATAAAGTGCAGGGGGCGGGTTAGAGCTGTGCTTGACTCAGACAAAGCAGATCTGGGGTCCTGAAAAGGTAAGACATCCAAGAATACTGAGCAGCACAGTCCTAACCCAATTCCTGTTTTCAGTCTGCCTGATTTGCCCTCATCCGCCATCTTGGATGTTTAAAGGCTCAGAACATGCAGTAGATGGTGTTATGCTCTTTTGAGATGAGCAATCTGTATGTACAGGGTGTACAAAATATAAAATAGTCTTTTAGTCAGGGGGAACAACCGCTTGTCCCAAAATGTTTTTGTTGGATTGGGTAATTAATGTAAGTATTTTCGAATTCTTTCAGGTGATTCCGGCTATCCGCTTCTTCCCTGGCTGATGACGCCCGTCCTTTGGCCACAAAAGGCAGCCCAGGACGCCTACAATCGGGCCCACCGAAAAACCCGGTCCACTGTGGAGAGGGCCTTTGGCCTCCTAAAAACTAGGTTCAGATGTTTGGACCATACCGGGGGGGCACTCCAGTATCACCCCAACAAGCTGATTGATATATTGCTGGCCTGCTGTGTGCTACACAACTTTGCCATAATGCAGCGTGTCCCCCGGTATGTGGATCTTCCCCCTCTCCACCCAGCCAGGAGCCTGATGCCAATTACATTGGCACACCTAGTGCCTCTGGGCAAGCTGTGAGGGCAAATATGATTAGGACCCATTTTGCCTAATTTTGTTTTCCTGTTTTTGTTTGTTGTATGTATTTGTTGTTTTGGACTCTCATTTGCCTTTGTGAAGGTTTTGCTATTTTATTATTTTGAAATAGTAATGAATGAATTACTAAAAATTTCAAACTTGATTATTTTTTTCTCCCAGGCTTGTTTCAAAAAACCTTCAATAATCTCAAAATAACCCAAACATTAATGCATCAACTTAGTCCACAACAGCTAAAGTCACATATATCAATATATTTAGTATAAATATGTCAATTATTAGTTGAAGGGCACTCGCAGACTTCATGTATATACATAGTACAACAAAAATATACATTGGTGCAGACTCATGGCACCTAGCAATTGGTCACATCCAGGACTTGTAAAGTAACGCACTCCAGGCCGAAGTTTCCAAGCCAAATAACATATACATACATAGGGAGCAACCATTTGCATGCAAATCTTTGGCCAGTAATACATAGGACCACATACACACCCTCACCTGCTTGGCCACATTTGCAACAGGCACAGGTGGAAAGCAGCCATACCTATGCCACATCCACGCCTGTAAGTCAGTGGCCCACCCAAACAATAACCCCCAGTCCAAATCCAAGTCCAGTCCAATCTTTTCCAGGGTTCAAGGTAGTAGTTTGCCAGCCCAGAATGTCCCCCAATCATGCCTACAAACAGGATGAGGCAGACACAATTTCATTAGGCCAAAGCCTGCAGCAGGTTCAGTGAGGCTTTAGCTCAGGCATTGGCTAGTGGGGTATCTCAGCACTCTAATGAACTATATGGGCGAAAATCCAAATCATACAAGCAAACACATAAAAAAGGCAATCTTGGTAGCGCTCACCAGACAGGTCAATACAGTGGGGATGTAGAGGAAAGATGTTGAGCAGATCCAGGGCAAATAGCTGTCAAAATGGGCGTTGCCCATAAAACCCTGGTAGTGGGCCTTGGGGATGGGCATGTGTGGCATTCAGAATCTGCCACTGTTACAACATGAGTCTATTGCTATTTCTAACTTCCTCGAGCATGCCTGTCAAATTATTAGTTAAGGTGGCCATTGTGGCTGTTGCTGGTCCTAAATTCTGTCAGCATGGAGGTGAATGTATTATTTAATGTATCTAATTGTGCAGAAAGCTGCTCTGTGGTTCTTTGAGTCACCTGGCGAAATAAACGCCTTTCATGGTGCCACGCTGACTCCAGGATCGGCACGCGCCTCCCCTGGAAAACTGGTCGTTGTTGCTGACTACGCCTACCAATTCCCTGGGTTTGAGCGCCTGCAGATGCTGGACGTCTAGGGCGAGCAAGAGTCGCAGATGTGCTCGGCAAATCCTCTGCAGCAGAGCAACCACTGGGGACTGTAGGCTCAGTCTCTGCATGCTGCCCACGATGGCCTGGCAGCATGCAGCCAGCTTCACTCTGCTGCAGAGGATTTGTTGAAGTAGCATGTTGGGACCGTGGCAGATTCTGTTCCAGGGGGGTCAGTTGTGAAGGTACCATCAAGGGGCCATCCTCCTCCATCTCCTGGATTTCCTTCATCAGTGTGTGGGTCTGTTGGGACATGTGCAAAAAAAGGTTCAGTTTGGTCCCTAAATATATTAGTTATGCTAATTAGTCATGTTCATTCACATGCATCAGCAGATACAGCAAAATATATTTACTATATATATTTGCTCCTGGCTCCTAGGCAGCACGGAAGTTGACGGCGTGGTCAAACTGGATGAGGCTTCCACACTTGCTGAGGGTTGATGCTGGGCTGTATTGTAAATAAAAAAGGCACGTAAACACCCAAATATCCATTGATGATCTGTATCACTACATATGCTTCAATAAAACACTTGGGCAAGCAGGAATGGCAACTCCCCCAACGGTCCAAGGTGACCTTCACTATGAATGTCATTATCTGTTATATGTATGATTCACCCTGTACATACACATTGGTCACCTTAAATAATACAAACATGCATGTACTGCATGTTATGAGGCTTCACACATCCATAAAGGGCCAATAGGGATCCACACTCAGCTTGCAAATAGCATTTGGCTTAAGAGTATGCTGGTGGGCATTCTTCCTATGTAGACCTTTCCCTGACCCCAGATCAAGTATTTGAGACCAAAGCACAGCTAAAACCCAAGTGGCCTAAAGACAAAGAAGGAAGTGTTGGATATGATTGAGTAGAATCACATAACAGGCAGTGCTTTGCTAATATTAAGACTTTAATAAGTGACCATAAATACTCTCCAAGGTCATGTATGGGCTGGCAAATTTGAAAAAGAACATTCCGCAGACATTACACACCCTGCTAAAACTGTAAGCTCCCCTACAAGCCACTCCCTAGGGGCATGGGTTCATATATGCCTGTGAGCCTCATTTTACACATTTAAAACATTTCACATACACACTAACATTACTAACCTGCAGGAATAGTAGAGATGTCCGTGTCCTGTCGCCCCGAGTGGCCCTCTAATGCCACGGGATGTATCAGCGCCATCACCATCTCCTCAGCTCAGGTACACTCTAATTTTGTGGTGAAGCCTCCGCCAGTTTGTAAGCTGAAAAATATAGGTTGGCAAATTTAGGAAATTGTTGACAATACAAGAAGCAGACAAATGCACAACTCAAATATGTACCTGTAATAGGGCCGTTTATTTTCTTTCTTCCGTGCTGCATACTTTAGGTCAGAAATTTTGCGCTGGATCTGCTCCACATCTTTAAGCTCCTCCCCAGCTGCATTGATCTGTCTGGTTTTTCTCATTTTGCTTGTAGATTTGGATTTTCACCCATATAGCTCGTCATAATGTAGGGTCAGTCCACTTGCCAATGCCAGAGTTTGGGCCTCACCAAACCTGCCACTCAACTGTCCTCGCCGCAATGTTCGGCCTATTGCTTGATGTTCGGGCTCATCTCTGGATGTAGGCAATTCGGGGGACATTCTGGGCTGACTCTGTTGTGTTGAAATGTTGGACAGGTGGCTGGATAAAGAATGGACTGGACTTGGAAATGGACTTGGGGTCCTTGCCTGGGTGGCCACTGAACTTGCAGGCGTCGATGTGGCATATGGATAGTTGCTTGCCACCTGTGTCGGTGGCAAATGTGGCAGAGGAGGAGAGGGTGTGCTTGAGGGTGTGCTGCTTCTGGCCCTGTGCCTCTTTGTGCCCTTGCCACTTGTGGTTCCATGCCCCTGGGAGGTACTTGCATGTGGCTCTGGAGATGCTGAGCTGGCTGTGCTTGGCCTTCTGTGCCTGTGGCTCTTGCTCTTTCCATGGCTGCATTTCCCATGTGGCTCTGGAGATGCTGAGCTGGGTGGGCTGGGGCTTCTGGGCCTGTGGCTCTTGGTGGTTCCATGGCCGCGTATCCCACGTGGCTCAGGAGATGCTGAGCTGGGTGGGCTGGGGCTTCTGGGCCTGTGGCTTTTACTGGCCGGGTAGGATGTGGTAGGCCGGGGAGGAGGGGATGGTGTTTTTTGGGGGCTGGGGCTTCTCACCCTCTTATTGGCCTATTTTGCGGGCGTACCTGCCTGCTTGGTTGTGGTCTTCTTTTTCGCCGCTGCCACCTTTGCTTTGCTGGTTGTTTTGGGCTTAGCAGACTTGGTGGGTATTGTCGCCTTGGCCTGGCCACTGTGGCTGTGCATTTCCCGCACCTTTGGCGTTGGTATTTGTGACCTAGTGGTCGGCCGTGAAGAAAGCAGCTGTGACATTTTGCTGCTGGCCTCATTGCCTGGTTTGGCCTTCCCGACGGGTTTTTTGACTGGCATGTTGAGACTCTCAAAGAGAATGAGCTGTGTGTCCAGGACCCTTTAAATCCTAATGCCTGGGTATGACGCTTACGTGTTCGCGTACGCATGGCCGTTCGTCCGGCCAGCTGTGCGGAACCCGTAAACCGCTGGGGCATTACTTATCTGCTGCGGACAAGAAGAAAGATGGCGCCCACGATCTTCACCCGCCAACCAGAAGAGCTGGTTATGCTTGTAAGTGTATTGTAATGACTTTGATTTGCCATCTAAATGCATGCCTAGGCCTTAAGGAAGCGCAGGAAGAACAGTTATGTGTAAAAGTGTGTAAAACTCTGTGCCAAACAGAAGTTAGTGCGTACATGTGCGAACCAACTCAATAACATCTAGAAGGATAGTTTGAGGCTAGAAATGTGTCTGGGAATATCATTTAGTCAACTGATCTAATTGTGACATATATTTGTATGCAGTTTGATCTAAAAACTATGTTTATTTTGTGTTTTTTAGACGATGCTTCAGCGCAGGTACGACTACCTGCCCAACTCTTTTGAGAAGAGGACCGTCGCCCTGGAAATTGTTTCCAGGATCCAGCACGAGACGGACACCACCTTCACCCATACGCAGATCATGCAGCATTGGTCGGACCTGAAGCGACTACACATGCCCCAGGTGCGGCGGTTTTTCAGGCTCCATTTCCCAAGTAAGTACATAGCGATTGCATGCTAGATGTAACTAATACAGAAGGTAGGCCTTTATTTATAAATGCTTTTCTTTTCTAGTGCTGGAAATGGAGTACTGAATACGATGCACCTGGAGGCGCACAGGCTGACCAGTGCTGTATGATTCTGCAGCACAAAGTGAAGGTGGTGGATCTCCAGGGCAATGGTCCTACCCCTCCTCTGTAACGGCCTCCGACCAGTCCCTGGACCTTTCTACAGAGGAGGAGCGTCACGATGTGGGCAGGGAGTCGTACCCAGCGATGGAGCCGTTAGCCTCTGGTATGTGACACTTCATGTAACCGCACACACATACATGCTATTTAAAACAAAGCTGATTCCCTTAATCTCTTTTTCTAGATGTTAATGTAGCGGGTGAAGGGTCTGGAGCAGGGACTACAGCAGAGCATTCCCAGGAGGCACATGTAGAAGGTGGGTGATGTCACACACACATTCAAATTGTTATTTGCTTACTGTTGACTCAGACATTAGAAGTGACCCTATTTGACATGTCTCTTCAGCCTCAACTTCCCAGCAGTGGCAGGTCCCAGAACCCAGGGTGGTCCCCGACGCAGACGTCGGCCACCAACGAAGTAAGTTGCAATGTCATTCTTTTGATTATGTTGTAATTGACATGATCACCAAGATACCTAAAGCCATAGCCAATGGTATTAGCAAAATGACATATGCCCGTTTCCTTAGATTAATTACTTAGCGTAATGACATATGCCTACTTCCTTAGATTAAATACTTTGCATAATGACATATGCCCACTTCCTTAGATTAATTACTTAGCATAATGACATATGGCATCATAAGTTAGCTTGCCACCTAAAAAACATTCCATCCACAGGTGAGAAACATGTATTTGCCAACAAATAATGTTTGTTTCTTTTTTATACAGGGACCACACGTGCCAGAGTGGCAGCAATGAGTGAAAGTGTCCTTCAGTTGGTGGCCGACATGCAGGAGCTGCGTGACTCGTTGGGGACCACAGAAGAAGACTAATGTTCTGGGTCCTGCCATTGCTTTGTAAATAGTTTTACATTGTAATATTTTTAAAATTTTTGACAAATTAAAAATTTTAGATTTTCTATTAAAAAAAATCTAACCGCAAAGTGGTTTGTGTAAGTTTTAGGGGTCAGAAATGGAAGAAGAACCTAACCGCGAAGTGATTTGTGTAAGTTTTAGGGGTCAGAAATGGAAGAAGAAGCTAACCGCGAAGTGGTTTGGGTAAGTTTTAGGGGTCCAAAATGGAAGAAGAACCTAACCGCGAAGTGATTTAGGGTAAGTTTTAGGGGTCCAAAATGGAAGAAGAACCTAACCATGAGGCGGTTTGTGTAAGTTTTAGGGGTCAGAAATGGAAGAACCTAACCGCGAAGTGGTTTGTGTAAGTTTTAGGGGTCAAAAATGGAAGAACAACCTAACCGCGAAGTGGTTTGGGTAAGTTTTAAGGGTCAGAAATGGAAGAAGAACCTAACCGCGAAGTGGTTTGGGTAAGCTTTAGGGGTCAGAAATGGAAGAAGAACCTAACCGCGAAGTGATTTGGGTAAGTTTTAGGGGTCAGAAATAGAAGAAGAACCTAACTGCAAAGTGGTTTGGGTAAGTTTTAGGGGTCCAAAATGGAAGAACCTAACCGCAAAGGGGTTTGGGTAAGTTTTAGGGGTCAGAAATGGAAGAAGAACCCAACCGCGAAGTGGTTTGGGTAAGTTTTACGGGTCAGAAATGGAAGAAGAACCTAACCGCGGACTGGTTTGGGTAAGTTTTTTCAGAAATGGAAGAAGAATGAAAGCGCGAAGTGATTTAGCTAAGCGTTGTAGCACAAGTGAGTGAACCAAATATGTAGGCGAGCACTTCAATGAGTTAAGTTTGTAGTGCGCAGGCGTAAGATCGTAAGGATTTTCGCCTGGACGATTATTTATTGAAAAAGGAAAACAGAATCTAATGGGAAACGTAAAGGATTCGTGGGAGGAGACGATGGAAAAAGGGCAAAAACTAAAGCCGACGTAACATGAGAAAAAAAAAGGGAAAACGAAAGCTGGAAAATGACATCCTCGTACTCGTACTCTGCCGGCGTATGAACGAAGACTTTACAGAAGGATAGCAATGCATGCATAGAATCGCTCGTATACTCATACGAGAGCGGGAAAATTAAAAAAAAAAAAAAACAGATCGACACAAAAACAAAAGTCTTTTTTTGTCTCTCTGAATCAACCCTTATGATCCACCTTCACTTGGGTTTGGGGTCGAGGCCACACCAGTTGGCTCCACAGGCTACAGGCTGACGAGGCCTGATTTAGTTAAAAATATTTTTTTATAAGGAGCCCAAATATGTACAGTACGAGTCAGTTTGAATTACATTATTTCAATCTCTGGACATTTCCGGCACCTCAAGTGAGTGAACATGGAAAGAACAACACTGCAATCAATTGAACAAATTAACATTTTTGCCCAGTCCTCGCTTCTATTTTATGTACACCGCAACCTAAGAGTATACTAATACTGAATTTTTTAAGTAATTTACTTTCTCATACCCCTGGGTGTGTCAGTAGAGTAGTGGTAGTAGTGCTTTCCCTCTACCTCAGAAAAACTGTCCTCCGGGTCACCAACACATGTCCTCACACCAATTTACCCCAGTCAGAGAATCTTGTGAGGTATCAAGACATCTGGACAAAGCAAGATTTTACAATCAGTTTAAGTTGCTCAGAAAATATTTCAAAATGGCTTTCCCATGTGTTGAAAAACAACCTCAAACCCTTTTTTACTGGGCTGGGCCTCCACTCCATTTCATCTGGTAAACATGTCAGTGGGGAGAAACATATTAGGGTTACTTCAGGGTCGGTGCACTGGTGAGTTTGCACATGCTATTTGGAATGTCAAGCTGTGCACAGGCTTCTGCCTGATTCATGGTCATTAGGGATGAGCGAATCGATCCGGACGAACCCGGATTCGATCCGAATTTCAGGAAAAATTCGATTCGGATCGAATCCGAATTTCCCCGCGATTCGATCACTCGAAGTTTTCCTTTAACATCCATTCATTTACATTACAGGCATTCTAAGATGGCGGGCGGGACATGTCTGGACATGTATCCCGCGCCAGTGCAAGCTGGGGCAGTCACATGCAGCCTATCAGCAGCCAGCAAGCCCGGTGACGTCACACAGCGGTATTTAACGGCGGCCATCTTGCTTTTCCTCATTTCTCTATTGCATTCGTGACAGACAGAACGCTGTGTAGCTGAGGCACTTAGACAGGCAGGGACAGACAGGGACAGGCTGGAGACAGGCAGGAGACAGGCAGGAGACAGACAGGAGACAGACAGAAAGCCAGGGAAAGGTAGGAAAAACGGAGGCTGTGACAGGGAGATTTTTTTTTTTTCATCCAGCCTTTGTTAGCGTTTTCAGGCTGCTTATAGTAACTAACTGTGCATATATACTGAACTGATCTTAAGTCTGCTGTGAGGCATCCCATTCTGTGACTAAAGCAGCCTCTATTTAATAGCATAATAAACATTTGCACTTATTCTCATAGAAATCAGGCCTGATAAAGACACTTTTGCTGTGCATGCTCTCTGGTTTTTGTGGCACTGGCATCCCATTCTGTGACTAAAGCAGCCTCTATTTAATAGCATAATAAACATTTGCACTTATTCTCATAGAAATCAGGCCTGATAAAGACACTTTTGCTGTGCATGCTCTCTGGTTTTTGTGGCACTGGCATCCCATTCTGTGACTAAAGCAGCCTCTATTTAATAGCATAATAAACATTTGCACTTATTCTCATAGAAATCAGGCCTGATAAAGACACTTTTGCTGTGCATGCTCTCTGGTTTTTGTGGCACTGGCATCCCATTCTGTGACTAAAGCAGCCTCTATTTAATAGCACAATAAACATTTGCACTTATTCTCATAGAAATCAGGCCTGATAAAGACACTTTTGCTGTGCATGCTCTCTGGTTTTTGTGGCACTGGCATCCCATTCTGTGACTAAAGCAGCCTCTATTTAATAGCATAATAAACATTTGCACTTATTCTCATAGAAATCAGGCCTGATAAAGACACTTTTGCTGTGCATGCTCTCTGGTTTTTGTGGCACTGGCATCCCATTCTGTGACTAAAGCAGCCTCTATTTAATAGCATAATAAACATTTGCACTTATTCTCATAGAAATCAGGCCTGACAAAGACACTTTTGCTGTGCATGCTCTCTGGTTTTTGTGGCACTGGCATCCCATTCTGTGACTAAAGCAGCCTCTATTTAATAGCACAATAAACATTTGCACTTATTCTCATAGAAATCAGGCCTGATAAAGACACTTTTGCTGTGCATGCTCTCTGGTTTTTGTGGCACTGGCATCCCATTCTGTGACTAAAGCAGCCTCTATTTAATAGCATAATAAACATTTGCACTTATTCTCATAGAAATCAGGCCTGATAAAGACACTTTTGCTGTGCATGCTCTCTGGTTTTTGTGGCACTGGCATCCCATTCTGTGACTAAAGCAGCCTCTATTTAATAGCATAATAAACATTTGCACTTATTCTCATAGAAATCAGGCCTGATAAAGACACTTTTGCTGTGCATGCTCTCTGGTTTTTGTGGCACTGGCATCCCATTCTGTGACTAAAGCAGCCTCTATTTAATAGCATAATAAACATTTGCACTTATTCTCATAGAAATCAGGCCTGATAAAGACACTTTTGCTGTGCATGCTCTCTGGTTTTTGTGGCACTGGCATCCCATTCTGTGACTAAAGCAGCCTCTATTTAATAGCATAATAAACATTTGCACTTATTCTCATAGAAATCAGGCCTGATAAAGACACTTTTGCTGTGCATGCTCTCTGGTTTTTGTGGCACTGGCATCCCATTCTGTGACTAAAGCAGCCTCTATTTAATAGCATAATAAACATTTGCACTTATTCTCATAGAAATCAGGCCTGATAAAGACACTTTTGCTGTGCATGCTCTCTGGTTTTTGTGGCACTGGCATCCCATTCTGTGACTAAAGCAGCCTCTATTTAATAGCATAATAAACATTTGCACTTATTCTCATAGAAATCAGGCCTGACAAAGACACTTTTGCTGTGCATGCTCTCTGGTTTTTGTGGCACTGGCATCCCATTCTGTGACTAAAGCAGCCTCTATTTAATAGCATAATAAACATTTGCACTTATTCTCATAGAAATCAGGCCTGATAAAGACACTTTTGCTGTGCATGCTCTCTGGTTTTTGTGGCACTGGCATCCCATTCTGTGACTAAAGCAGCCTCTATTTAATAGCATAATAAACATTTGCACTTATTCTCATAGAAATCAGGCCTGATAAAGACACTTTTGCTGTGCATGCTCTCTGGTTTTTGTGGCACTGGCATCCCATTCTGTGACTAAAGCAGCCTCTATTTAATAGCACAATAAACATTTGCACTTATTCTCATAGAAATCAGGCCTGATAAAGACACTTTTGCTGTGCATGCTCTCTGGTTTTTGTGGCACTGGCATCCCATTCTGTGACTAAAGCAGCCTCTATTTAATAGCATAATAAACATTTGCACTTATTCTCATAGAAATCAGGCCTGATAAAGACACTTTTGCTGTGCATGCTCTCTGGTTTTTGTGGCACTGGCATCCCATTCTGTGACTAAAGCAGCCTCTATTTAATAGCACAATAAACATTTGCACTTATTCTCATAGAAATCAGGCCTGATAAAGACACTTTTGCTGTGCATGCTCTCTGGTTTTTGTGGCACTGGCATCCCATTCTGTGACTAAAGCAGCCTCTATTTAATAGCATAATAAACATTTGCACTTATTCTCATAGAAATCAGGCCTGATAAAGACACTTTTGCTGTGCATGCTCTCTGGTTTTTGTGGCACTGGCATCCCATTCTGTGACTAAAGCAGCCTCTATTTAATAGCATAATAAACATTTGCACTTATTCTCATAGAAATCAGGCCTGATAAAGACACTTTTGCTGTGCATGCTCTCTGGTTTTTGTGGCACTGGCATCCCATTCTGTGACTAAAGCAGCCTCTATTTAATAGCATAATAAACATTTGCACTTATTCTCATAGAAATCAGGCCTGATAAAGACACTTTTGCTGTGCATGCTCTCTGGTTTTTGTGGCACTGGCATCCCATTCTGTGACTAAAGCAGCCTCTATTTAATAGCATAATAAACATTTGCACTTATTCTCATAGAAATCAGGCCTGACAAAGACACTTTTGCTGTGCATGCTCTCTGGTTTTTGTGGCACTGGCATCCCATTCTGTGACTAAAGCAGCCTCTATTTAATAGCACAATAAACATTTGCACTTATTCTCATAGAAATCAGGCCTGATAAAGACACTTTTGCTGTGCATGCTCTCTGGTTTTTGTGGCACTGGCATCCCATTCTGTGACTAAAGCAGCCTCTATTTAATAGCATAATAAACATTTGCACTTATTCTCATAGAAATCAGGCCTGATAAAGACACTTTTGCTGTGCATGCTCTCTGGTTTTTGTGGCACTGGCATCCCATTCTGTGACTAAAGCAGCCTCTATTTAATAGCACAATAAACATTTGCACTTATTCTCATAGAAATCAGGCCTGATAAAGACACTTTTGCTGTGCATGCTCTCTGGTTTTTGTGGCACTGGCATCCCATTCTGTGACTAAAGCAGCCTCTATTTAATAGCATAATAAACATTTGCACTTATTCTCATAGAAATCAGGCCTGATAAAGACACTTTTGCTGTGCATGCTCTCTGGTTTTTGTGGCACTGGCATCCCATTCTGTGACTAAAGCAGCCTCTATTTAATAGCATAATAAACATTTGCACTTATTCTCATAGAAATCAGGCCTGATAAAGACACTTTTGCTGTGCATGCTCTCTGGTTTTTGTGGCACTGGCATCCCATTCTGTGACTAAAGCAGCCTCTATTTAATAGCATAATAAACATTTGCACTTATTCTCATAGAAATCAGGCCTGATAAAGACACTTTTGCTGTGCATGCTCTCTGGTTTTTGTGGCACTGGCATCCCATTCTGTGACTAAAGCAGCCTCTATTTAATAGCACAATAAACATTTGCACTTATTCTCATAGAAATCAGGCCTGATAAAGACACTTTTGCTGTGCATGCTCTCTGGTTTTTGTGGCACTGGCATCCCATTCTGTGACTAAAGCAGCCTCTATTTAATAGCATAATAAACATTTGCACTTATTCTCATAGAAATCAGGCCTGACAAAGACACTTTTGCTGTGCATGCTCTCTGGTTTTTGTGGCACTGGCATCCCATTCTGTGACTAAAGCAGCCTCTATTTAATAGCATAATAAACATTTGCACTTATTCTCATAGAAATCAGGCCTGATAAAGACACTTTTGCTGTGCATGCTCTCTGGTTTTTGTGGCACTGGCATCCCATTCTGTGACTAAAGCAGCCTCTATTTAATAGCATAATAAACATTTGCACTTATTCTCATAGAAATCAGGCCTGATAAAGACACTTTTGCTGTGCATGCTCTCTGGTTTTTGTGGCACTGGCATCCCATTCTGTGACTAAAGCAGCCTCTATTTAATAGCATAATAAACATTTGCACTTATTCTCATAGAAATCAGGCCTGATAAAGACACTTTTGCTGTGCATGCTCTCTGGTTTTTGTGGCACTGGCATCCCATTCTGTGACTAAAGCAGCCTCTATTTAATAGCATAATAAACATTTGCACTTATTCTCATAGAAATCAGGCCTGACAAAGACACTTTTGCTGTGCATGCTCTCTGGTTTTTGTGGCACTGGCATCCCATTCTGTGACTAAAGCAGCCTCTATTTAATAGCACAATAAACATTTGCACTTATTCTCATAGAAATCAGGCCTGATAAAGACACTTTTGCTGTGCATGCTCTCTGGTTTTTGTGGCACTGGCATCCCATTCTGTGACTAAAGCAGCCTCTATTTAATAGCACAATAAACATTTGCACTTATTCTCATAGAAATCAGGCCTGATAAAGACACTTTTGCTGTGCATGCTCTCTGGTTTTTGTGGCACTGGCATCCCATTCTGTGACTAAAGCAGCCTCTATTTAATAGCATAATAAACATTTGCACTTATTCTCATAGAAATCAGGCCTGATAAAGACACTTTTGCTGTGCATGCTCTCTGGTTTTTGTGGCACTGGCATCCCATTCTGTGACTAAAGCAGCCTCTATTTAATAGCACAAAAAACATTTGCACTTATTCTCATAGAAATCAGGCCTGATAAAGACACTTTTGCTGTGCATGCTCTCTGGTTTTTGTGGCACTGGCATCCCATTCTGTGACTAAAGCAGCCTCTATTTAATAGCATAATAAACATTTGCACTTATTCTCATAGAAATCAGGCCTGATAAAGACACTTTTGCTGTGCATGCTCTCTGGTTTTTGTGGCACTGGCATCCCATTCTGTGACTAAAGCAGCCTCTATTTAATAGCATAATAAACATTTGCACTTATTCTCATAGAAATCAGGCCTGATAAAGACACTTTTGCTGTGCATGCTCTCTGGTTTTTGTGGCACTGGCATCCCATTCTGTGACTAAAGCAGCCTCTATTTAATAGCATAATAAACATTTGCACTTATTCTCATAGAAATCAGGCCTGACAAAGACACTTTTGCTGTGCATGCTCTCTGGTTTTTGTGGCACTGGCATCCCATTCTGTGACTAAAGCAGCCTCTATTTAATAGCACAATAAACATTTGCACTTATTCTCATAGAAATCAGGCCTGATAAAGACACTTTTGCTGTGCATGCTCTCTGGTTTTTGTGGCACTGGCATCCCATTCTGTGACTAAAGCAGCCTCTATTTAATAGCATAATAAACATTTGCACTTATTCTCATAGAAATCAGGCCTGACAAAGACACTTTTGCTGTGCATGCTCTCTGGTTTTTGTGGCACTGGCATCCCATTCTGTGACTAAAGCAGCCTCTATTTAATAGCACAATAAACATTTGCACTTATTCTCATAGAAATCAGGCCTGATAAAGACACTTTTGCTGTGCATGCTCTCTGGTTTTTGTGGCACTGGCATCCCATTCTGTGACTAAAGCAGCCTCTATTTAATAGCATAATAAACATTTGCACTTATTCTCATAGAAATCAGGCCTGACAAAGACACTTTTGCTGTGCATGCTCTCTGGTTTTTGTGGCACTGGCATCCCATTCTGTGACTAAAGCAGCCTCTATTTAATAGCACAATAAACATTTGCACTTATTCTCATAGAAATCAGGCCTGATAAAGACACTTTTGCTGTGCATGCTCTCTGGTTTTTGTGGCACTGGCATCCCATTCTGTGACTAAAGCAGCCTCTATTTAATAGCACAATAAACATTTGCACTTATTCTCATAGAAATCAGGCCTGATAAAGACACTTTTGCTGTGCATGCTCTCTGGTTTTTGTGGCACTGGCATCCCATTCTGTGACTAAAGCAGCCTCTATTTAATAGCATAATAAACATTTGCACTTATTCTCATAGAAATCAGGCCTGATAAAGACACTTTTGCTGTGCATGCTCTCTGGTTTTTGTGGCACTGGCATCCCATTCTGTGACTAAAGCAGCCTCTATTTAATAGCATAATAAACATTTGCACTTATTCTCATAGAAATCAGGCCTGATAAAGACACTTTTGCTGTGCATGCTCTCTGGTTTTTGTGGCACTGGCATCCCATTCTGTGACTAAAGCAGCCTCTATTTAATAGCATAATAAACATTTGCACTTATTCTCATAGAAATCAGGCCTGATAAAGACACTTTTGCTGGCCAAAGCCTTACTGGACCCTGCCAGGTCGATTCCTGCCCGGGGCATCCCATTCTGTGACTACAGCAGCCTCTGTTTAAGACCATATAAGCATTTGCTCTTATCATATTTGAAATTAGCCTGATAAAGACACTTTTGCTGGCCAAAGCCCTACTGGACCCTGCCAGGTCCATTCCTGCCCAGGGCATCCCATTCTGTGACTAAAGCAGCCTCTGTTTAAGACCATATAAGCATTTGCTCTTATTATATTTATATTATAAGACACTTTTGCTGGGCATAGGCTTACTGCTGCCTGCCAGGTGCACTTCTGTTGAGGCATCCCATTCTGTAACATAGCATACCCCTCTTTATTTACACTAAGCAGCTCTCTTATTTACACTAAGCAGGCCTGTTGGAGGCTGAGTGTTACTGCTCACTTTTGGTGTGCATTATATTCTGTTTTATATAGACCCACTGCTGCCTGGGGGTTCTTAAAATATCACCTACTACCACGCCAGTTAGACTATGTCGGGCAGACAAGTGCCTGGAAGTGAAAAGAGGAGTGGCAGAGGCCAAGATTCCGCAGGCAGAGCTCGCATCAGACTGGGGGCCAGTAGCAGCAGGAGTCACGCTGAGAGACCTAATCTGCCAGTATCTGCTAGCGGTCGGGTCTCCACCAGTAACGCATCTGCCGTGGTAGATTGGCTGACGCGCTCATCAACAACATCATCACAACTTACATCTGAGACCCCCAGTCTAGGGTCGGTAGGTTCCTCTGACACAACCCTGAGTTGGCATGCCCCGAGAGCAGTCCCTGTCCTCCCATTGCCTCTGTCCTACGCCGTTCCCTCCCCCAGCGACGTATCCTATGCTTTGGGTTCAGCTCCACTCTTTAGTGAGGAGGACGATCAGATACAGGAGGACAGTCAGCAGCTACTGCCCAGCCAAGAAATGGAGGTGGCTTCTTTAGCTAGGCAGACAAATAGTGATGTGGACAGTGTCGTGGGTGCTGCGAGCGTTCCAGCTCCTGCGCCAGACACTGTTGACGAATCCACGAACATCAGTGACGTACAGCCACAACCCGGTGATGATGATGATGATGACGATGAAGCCGATCGCACTTGGGAGCCGGGTGATGAAGGGGCTTCATCGTCATCATCAGGAGAAGAGGGGCGCAGGTTGCCCCGGAGTCAGCAGCTGAGGCAGCAAGGTGGTAGCAGTCAGCATGGGGGCACAATTCCAAAGGCTGGAGCCGGCCGGGGCCGGGGCCGGGGTAGAGCACCTGCTGTGCGGCAGTCTACCTTATCGGGAGGTAGTGGAGCAGGGGTTCCTGGAGTTGGCAACAGCAGCAGTGAATCAGTGAGGCCAGGGGGTGGGAAAAGTAGCTACTCGGCAGTGTGGCAGTTTTTCCTGAGGCATCCGCAGGAGGGTAACATGGCCACATGCAAGATATGTAGGCAAAAGGTGAAGCGTGGCCAGGGTCCAAATGTTGGCACCACGGCCCTGCGTCAACATATGATGCGTCACCATAAAACGACCTGGGAGAACCGAGGCTCCCAAGGGGTGGTCCAGTCTGCTTCCTCACCAAGTGAGCTCCCAATTTCTGCCAGCCAAGGCTCCAGCACCTCAGCCGAAGGCAGCTGTGCGTCACACCCATCCTCTGTCGCTCCTGCTCCTCCTCCTCCTCCTCCAAGTCATGCATCCCGCCAGCAATCCATCAGCGAAGCCATGTCCAAGAGACAGCAGTATGCGCCCACTCATCCTACGGCGCAGAAGCTGAATGTGCTCCTGTCCAAGTTGCTGGTGCTGCAGTCGCTCCCTTTTCAGGTGGTGGAATCTGCACCTTTCAGAGAACTGATGGCTTGTGCCGAGCCGAGGTGGAGAGTCCCAAGCCGTCATTTCTTTGCCAAGAAGGCAGTACCAGCGCTGCACACTTTTGTTGAACAGAAGGTGGGCCAGTCCTTGAGCCTGTCGGTGTGTAGCAAAATACATGGCAGCGCCGACATCTGGAGCTGTAACTACGGTCAGGGGCAGTACATGTCGTTTACGGCCCACTGGGTGAATGTGGTCCCTTTGCAGCAGCAACTTGGACAGGTCACGCCGCTTCGGCCTCCGCGCTCTCTGCCCATTGGGCCTGTGACACCGTGCGACTCGGCCTCCTCATCCTCCGCCATCTCCTCACCCTCCACTGTAGGCTCAAGTCTCAGTGCCCCTCCAGTCTACCATGTGTGCAGGGCACGGAGGTGTCACGCAGTGCTTCACATGGTTTGTCTTGGCGAACGGAGTCACACAGGGGAGGAACTGCTTAAATGTATTCATCAGGAAATCCAAACATGGCTTACTCCGAGAAAACTTAAAATGGGAATCATGGTTACCGACAATGGGAAGAACATTTTGTCTGCGCTGCGCCAAGGAAGCCTGACCCATGCCCCCTGCATGGCTCACGTCTTCAATCTGGTTGTCAAGCGGTTTCTGAAGTGTTCCCCCCATCTGCAGGACATCCTAACAACTTCACGGAAACTTTGCATGCACTTCAGCCACTCCTACACCGCCAAACACACCCTTCTTGAGCTACAGCGTCAGAATGGTATCCCCCAACATAGTCTGATTTGCGATGTTTCCACCCGTTGGAATTCCACCCTTCACATGTTGGACCGATTATATGAACAGAGAAAAGCCATCACGGATTTCCTGATGATCCAAGCAGATAGGGGGACTCCCCTGTGTAACTTCAATGTCAACCAGTGGCAGCTCATACGTGACACCTGCCGTTTGCTCAGGCCCTTTGAGGAAGCCACTTTATTTGTCAGTCGGCAGGATTACGGGATGAACGACGTGATTCCACTGCTTCATGTACTACAGCACATGTTGGAAACCATGGCTGGTCAGGGCACTGGAGACATGGCGTTTACATCTTACGGCCACATGAACCCCGTTGGAGCTGAACTGGAGGAGGAGGAGGAGGAAGAGGAGGAGGAGGAGTTGCCCAGCGAAACACAGTTTAGGCTTGGCGAAATGGCTGGTTTATCTAGTCAGCGGACAGGAGAGGAGGAGCAGGAGCAGCCAGAGGAGCTAGAGGTTTTTGAGGAAGGAGAGACAGAGGACCCGGGCACACCGTGGCAGTATGCAGTGGAGATGGAGACAGGTAGTCCATCCGAGTCACTTGCGCAAATGGCACGAAGCATGCTCACATGCTTGCGTAGTGACCCCAGAATTGTTTCCATCTGTCGGCGGGATGACTTCTGGCTGTCCACCTTATTGGACCCTCGCTTCCGGCACAAAATGGGGGCATTTTTTAAACCCACCGAGAGGGAGGACAAACTCAACTACTACAAAGACATTCTACGTAGGCAGTTGGCCGATGCCTATCTGCGCCATGGTCCATACTCTCGCAGGTCTGACTCGAGGGGACCTCTGCGCTCACCTTCCACTGCCATGGCCGCTGGGGGGGTTGGCAGCAGCAGCAGCAGAAGCTCCATCAGCAGCAGCAGCCTCAGTCTTCAGTCGCTAATGAGTAGCTTTCTACACCCGCATAGTGAGGCTACTCATGAGCAGCAGGAAGACCTGGAGCAGGACCTGAACCAGCAGGTCATGTCATACTTTGACATGACCATGCCAACACACCTTGAGGATCCGCTGGACTTCTGGGCAGCCAAACTTGATTTGTGGCCGCAACTAGCAGAGTTTGCCCTGGAAAAGCTGTCCTGCCCGGCAAGTAGCGTGCCATCTGAGCGGGTGTTTAGTGCGGCGGGGGCCATAGTTACGGCGAGGAGAACTCGTCTGTCAACTAAAAATGTGGAGAGACTCACCTTTGTCAAAATGAATCAGGGATGGATCAGCCAGGATTTCCACCCACCAATGCCTGATGCATGCGACTAGATTCAGCATGGTGCCACGTTTTACACTTTACAAATGGTGCAAAACATATTTATGTCTTTAGGCCATTTTTTGGGCTCCTGCTGCTGCTACTGCCAACTTCTGCCAACTCCAGGGTGTGATTCATCCAATTTTTGGGCTCCTGAAGCCAACTCCAGTGTATATTTGGGCTCCTGCTGCTACTACTGTCAACTCCTGCCAACTCCAGGGTGTGATTCATCCAATTTTTGGGCTCCTGAGGCCAACTCCAGTGTATATTTGGGCTCCTGCTGCTGCTACTGTCAACTCCTGCCAACTCCAGGGTGTGATTCATCCAATTTTTGGGCTCCTGAAGCCAACTCCAGTGTATATTTGGGCTCCTGCTGCTACTACTGCCAACTTCTGCCAACTCCAGGGTGTGATTCATCCAATTTTTGGGCTCCTGAAGCCAACTCCAGTGTATATTTGGGCTCCTGCTGCTGCTACTGTCAACTCCTGCCAACTCCAGGGTGTGATTCATCCAATTTTTGGGCTCCTGAAGCCAACTCCAGTGTATATTTGGGCTCCTGCTGCTGCTACTGTCAACTCCTGCCAACTCCAGGGTGTGATTCATCCAATTTTTGGGCTCCTGAAGCCAACTCCAGTGTATATTTGGGCTCCTGCTGCTGCTACTGTCAACTCCTGCCAACTCCAGGGTGTGATTCATCCAATTTTTGGGCTCCTGAAGCCAACTCCAGTGTATATTTGGGCTCCTGCTGCTGCTGCTGCTGCCAACTTCTGCCAACTCCAGGGTGTGATTCATCCAATTTTTGGGCTCCTGAAGCCAACTCCAGTGTATATTTGGGCTCCTGCTGCTGCTGCTGCTGCCAACTTCTGCCAACTCCAGGGTGTGATTCATCCAATTTTTGGGCTCCTGAAGCCAACTCCAGTGTATATTTGGGCTCCTGCTGCTGCTGCTGCTGCCAACTTTTGCCAACTCCAGGGTGTGATTCATCCAATTTTTGGGCTCCTGAAGCCAACTCCAGTGTATATTTGGGCTCCTGCTGCTGCTGCTGCTGCCAACTTCTGCCAACTCCAGGGTGTGATTCATCCAATTTTTGGGCTCCTGAAGCCAACTCCAGTGTATATTTGGGCTCCTGCTGCTGCTGCTGCTGCCAACTTCTGCCAACTCCAGGGTGTGATTCATCCAATTTTTGGGCTCCTGAAGCCAACTCCAGTGTATATTTGGGCTCCTGCTGCTGCTGCTGCTGCCAACTTCTGCCAACTCCAGGGTGTGATTCATCCAATTTTTGGGCTCCTGAAGCCAACTCCAGTGTATATTTGGGCTCCTGCTGCTGCTGCTGCTGCCAACTTCTGCCAACTCCAGGGTGTGATTCATCCAATTTTTGGGCTCCTGAAGCCAACTCCAGTGTATATTTGGGCTCCTGCTGCTGCTACTGTCAACTCCTGCCAACTCCAGGGTGTGATTCATCCAATTTTTGGGCTCCTGAGGCCAACTCCAGTGTATATTTGGGCTCCTGCTGCTGCTGCTGTCAACTCCTGCCAACTCCAGGGTGTGATTCATCCAATTTTTGGGCTCCTGAAGCCAACTCCAGTGTATATTTGGGCTCCTGCTGCTGCTGCTGTCAACTCCTGCCAACTCCAGGGTGTGATTCATCCAATTTTTGGGCTCCTGAAGCCAACTCCAGTGTATATTTGGGCTCCTGCTGCTGCTGCTGCCAACTTCTGCCAACTCCAGGGTGTGATTCATCCAATTTTTGGGCTCCTGAAGCCAACTCCAGTGTATATTTGGGCTCCTGCTGCTGCTGCTGCTGCCAACTTCTGCCAACTCCAGGGTGTGATTCATCCAATTTTTGGGCTCCTGAAGCCAACTCCAGTGTATATTTGGGCTCCTGCTGCTGCTGCTGCCAACTTCTGCCAACTCCAGGGTGTGATTCATCCAATTTTTGGGCTCCTGAAGCCAACTCCAGTGTATATTTGGGCTCCTGCTGCTACTACTGTCAACTCCTGCCAACTCCAGGGTGTGATTCATCCAATTTTTGGGCTCCTGAGGCCAACTCCAGTGTATATTTGGGCTCCTGCTGCTGCTGCTGCCAACTTCTGCCAACTCCAGGGTGTGATTCATCCAATTTTTGGGCTCCTGAGGCCAACTCCAGTGTATATTTGGGCTCCTGCTGCTGCTGCTGCCAACTCCAGGGTGTGATTCATCCAATTTTTGGGCTCCTGAAGCCAACTCCAGTGTATATTTGGGCTCCTGCTGCTACTACTGCCAACTTCTGCCAACTCCAGGGTGTGATTCATCCAATTTTTGGGCTCCTGAGGCCAACTCCAGTGTATATTTGGGCTCCTGCTGCTGCTGCTGTCAACTCCTGCCAACTCCAGGGTGTGATTCATCCAATTTTTGGGCTCCTGAAGCCAACTCCAGTGTATATTTGGGCTCCTGCTGCTGCTACTGTCAACTCCTGCCAACTCCAGGGTGTGATTCATCCAATTTTTGGGCTCCTGAAGCCAACTCCAGTGTATATTTGGGCTCCTGCTGCTGCTGCTGCCAACTTCTGCCAACTCCAGGGTGTGATTCATCCAATTTTTGGGCTCCTGAAGCCAACTCCAGTGTATATTTGGGCTCCTGCTGCTGCTGCTGCTGCCAACTTCTGCCAACTCCAGGGTGTGATTCATCCAATTTTTGGGCTCCTGAGGCCAACTCCAGTGTATATTTGGGCTCCTGCTGCTGCTGCTGCCAACTTCTGCCAACTCCAGGGTGTGATTCATCCAATTTTTGGGCTCCTGAAGCCAACTCCAGTGTATATTTGGGCTCCTGCTGCTGCTGCCAACTTCTGCCAACTCCAGGGTGTGATTCATCCAATTTTTGGGCTCCTGAAGCCAACTCCAGTGTATATTTGGGCTCCTGCTGCTGCTGCTGCTGCCAACTTCTGCCAACTCCAGGGTGTGATTCATCCAATTTTTGGGCTCCTGAGGCCAACTCCAGTGTATATTTGGGCTCCTTCTGCCCCTCATAGTGATGCCACTTCAACTCTCTGCAATTGTGCCGCTCTGCGATTCTATTAGCGATGCCTCTGATCTGCATGTGATATTTCTTCAAAGTATTATTTAACAAACCCAGCACGCATCCTGTGCGTGTTACAGCAAGGCTGAATGGTTTACAACCCTATTGAGGCTGTAGGAGGCTCAGAAATAGCTGTTTTTAATAGCGATTCGTCGCGAATTTATTCGGGTCGAAACGATTTTTGTCGGAAAATTCGGCGAATCAGTCGAATCGAATTTTTCAAAAGTTCGCTCATCTCTAATGGTCATCAAATTGGGATGCGCTTTTGTTTTAACATTAATTAAACACTTAAAACACTAAAGAGGAGCTAAATTGAAATCCAATTGATAAGCCATCTCATTATAAGAAAGTTGGTACGTTATTTAATGAATTGGTGATGGGAAAGCTGCACTGGATATAAAAAGAATCACTTGAATCACTTGGTGGATAATTTATTATTATTGAAAAATCTCGCTGAGCATATATAGATTTCCATCATTCTATATATATGAGACTATATTGAAAAGGACTAACTGTGACTGTGGTCCATTTGCTCGTAGCCGGAGATTGTTCTTTGAAGATTTTTAGGATTGAAGTTTATATTTGTTGTTCTCTTGCGCAATCTTTTGAAATTTTATGATTTCTGGTCTGTGGAAATATTATTTATTATTAATAATATTATTATTTATTATTAAGCATTAATATGCAAATACCAACAGGGTAGGGAGGGCTAAAGAGAACTTCTGGGACAAAACATTGGGCAAAAAAAAGGTTAATGGTTAACTGATATCAGAATATCCCCCCAACAAAAACACCTCCCATGGATAACACTCCGAAATGGCAAATAGAGCTTCGCTGTAAACACAGAAGCTGGAGAGATCTTATTGCTATGGAAAAATGGTAAAGGAAAGGGGAGAAACATGGGGGGAACATCGGGAGCAGTTAAGCGCTTAGCTGGCCAGATGCACATGACGCAAAGTCATTTGCACTTCAAAACAGCAGATTTTCCTTGCTGAAGGCACAAGCTGTCACAAGAAGACACTATTTGCACTTCTGTGTGCTAACCATTTGGTGTGCTTTGCATGTGCGCCCGGCGTGCGCATGCAGCCATAAACCATACGGCTAGGCACATGCAGAATTGTTTGCATTACACCTGAGCTTTTTCTGAACACCAACTGTAAATCAACCCTGTTGTCGGCCCCCGTGGGACACCCACCTTCAGGTGAGTCCACAACCCTCAATCTTCTCTGCTGCTTCTGCCTATAAACAAGCTCTCATTCGCCGGGACACTGGATACACCTCACTGGACACGGTTATCCCCTGGCCTTAATTAGCACAAAGTATGTGGATTTACAGGAATTGCAGTGTTTTTTCCAGCCTCTTGCTAAAAATTTACTTTTAATAATCCAATTTTAAAAGAGCCAAAATGTGGAATGGAAATAAAGCTAAGTATAGCAATGAAGTGGCCCAGACACCACCAAAATAGCCAGACACCCAGTAACACGTTTCGAGCCGCTTGGGCTCTTAATAGTGATTGAGAGAAAGATGATTAGGAGCCCAAGCGGCTCGAAATGCGTTACTTGGTGCCCGGCTATTTTGGTGGTGTCTGGGCCACTTCATTGCTATACTAAGCTTTATTTCCATTCCACATTTTGGCTCTTTTAAAATTGGATTATTAAAAGTTAATTATTAGCAAGAGGCTGGACAAAACACTGCAATTCATGTTCTTTGAGGAGGATTGCCTGGGATCTCCCCGTCCATGCCTACAGGAGATGGTTGGTGAGCTGGCTATTTTTTGTAATTGTATTTGGATTTACAGGGTGGAAGCAGATGAACCAGGGACCAGACTGGGCAGGAGTCGAACTTGACATACACAGAAGGACAGTTCCTCTAATACGTGGCACCAGGGGGATCAGCAGGAGAAAGGTCGAGGGTCAAGCCAAGGGGGGAGGCTGGGAGGTCAGAGAGTTTGCGGTACAGAGGGGAAGCTGGGCTCGAGTTCAGGCATGCAGGCAGCTGTTGGTACAGGCAGTGTTTAGAGGAATGGTCAGACAAGGCTAAGTCAGCAACAGGTAACTAAACACAATTTAGAGGCACTACAAAACCCAGCAGAACGCTTTCACAGGCAATGAGCTAGTGAAATGGGAATGCGTATATAGGGCATGGGAGCCGAGGATTAGCAACAACCACAGGCATCTGCCCCACATTCGCTGATGGGGCTCATGGGCCCATTTAAGCTAACAGTAGGAGAAAGGTTGAGGGTCAAGCCAAGGTTCAATCCAGGAGGTCAGAGAGTTCATGTTACAAAAGGAAAGACAGTCTCAAGGTCAGGTAGGCAGGTGTTGGTCCGGGGGGGGATCAAAGGAATGGTCACACAAGGCTGTGGCTCATTGGCCCACCAACAAGCCCGTGGCTGATTAGCCCATCAACAACCACGGGCAATGCCCCCCCCCATTCACTGATGGGGCTCACTGGCCCATTCAAACTAACCTCCAGAGGGTGAAGTTCCTGCAGCACCGCCAGAGGGCATAATAGTCTCATTTACGTACACACATGCACAATCAGAAGCACTGGGGATGTGGAGGGAGGAGGATAGAAGTGGCACCACTTAAGCAGACGCTGCTTCAGCCATCACCTGGGGTTGGCGGGGAACAGCCGCCTGAGCTCCGAAACAGTGCTGAAGCATCTGTAAGTAAGGTAAGTGAATCATCATGACACATATGTTGCATACACCACTCTTAAGAAACATTTCCCTATAGGTGGAGGGAAGGATCGTTTTCTGTGCATAAAACAGTGATTGTATTGTCCTCTCCATTGAGATAAACTGTTTCTTGTAGTATTTATTATCAGATGAGCTAATTTGTATCAAATTTAAAATTTTGTTGTATAATACAAAAAATACATACACTGATAAAGAATGAGTTAATGTTTCATTTGCTAACACAAATTATTTTAAAATGTTGAGCTATTATTATATCTTTATTAGTAATGATCCTTTACAGCAGTGGTTCTCAACCTTTCTAATGCCGTGACCCCACAATACAGTTCCTCATGTTGAGGTGACCCCTAACCAAAAAATAATTTTGGTGGCTACTTCAAAACTGTAATTTTGCTACAGTTATGATTCGGAATGTTAATACCTGATATGCATTATGTATTCTCTTTGCTACAAATCAAACATAATTTAAACATAGTGATTAATCATAAAAACAATATTTAATTATATGTTGAGAAATATTTATTACTAATTCAAAAAAATAACATTTCACCATGGCATAGCATGTGTCGGAAGCTGAAATTTCTCCGCCTCTTATTGAAATTAATAGGAGGCTGCGGCGGATTGGGTGGTAATTCGAGATTC
Source organism: Gastrophryne carolinensis (assembly GCA_027917425.1). NCBI lineage: Eukaryota > Metazoa > Chordata > Amphibia > Anura > Microhylidae > Gastrophryne > Gastrophryne carolinensis. The sequence continues at coordinate 127,570,667 of CM051238.1, forward strand.
TCGGGAGCTCTCTTCCACAAAATCCACCGCACTCACAATGAAATCGATAGGAGGCCGATTCAATGCTGGAATTTCCTCATTCAGAATATGGGAAAATAGTGGGAGATAATTATACATTGGGGAACAGTGTGAACTACATTTTATAGTGGTCTCTTATAGTATAAGACCCTGTGTAAATGTATGGTGCTTTGTGTAAGTGTAAGCTGCTTTGTGTACTGTGTAATGATTACACACAAAGCACCTTACACTTACACAGTATTGTTTGTATGGTGTGTGTACTGTTTTTACATTATTAACCTTTATTACACCAGCAGGCTGTCTCGCAGGCTCTCTTGGCTTCTGCCCTCCGGCGCTTGCTGCGTCCGCCCATTGATGATGTCAGCAAGCGCCGGACTCACTTAATGCGCTGCTATGGACTGCGGAGCGTTCCCCCCGCCCCTTAGGCCCCGGACAGATGATGCAATCACGTCTGCGCATGCACGCAGACATTCGGTTCGGAACGCGCATCCATAACGGTGTTCGTTCCAGCTGAATAGTGCTGCTGCAGACGATAGCGTGACTTCTCAGCGGCTAAAGCCATCGGAAATATGTATTTTCCGATGGCTTTAGGCGATCCCTGTGTTTTGATTGTTCGACCCCCGCCGGGGTCCCGACCCACAGGTTGAGAACCACTGCTTTACAGAGACCTTTTGAAGAACACAAGAACACAAAGTAGACAATATACATTAAATGATCACCCAGGCACCATGTGTAGGAGAAATGAACATTCTTATTTTTTATTTAAAATAATTGTGTGAAAGCATTTGACATTTTTACAAGACATAGCTTAAATATTTCAATGCAAATGAAACACATTTAGAAACTGAAACAGAGGTAATTTATCTATTGAAATAATGAAAAAGCCTTCGTGTTCCATAATCTTCAGAATGCCTTTACTGTTTTGTTTTTCGAGTCTACTAATGTCAAAGTCTACCTTTGTTTCCATATAGTAAAATAATGCTAGACAAAACACTTAATACTGGCACAATCAAGATGATGTATGGTTATTCTAAAGCTGCCTGATTACCTGCACTCCCTCCTCGGTCACTGGAAGCACGGAAGAAACTGGTGCCCATTGGAGTGCAACAGACCCATATAAAAGAAGGGCCAGGGGCCGATCATTGAGCCCTGGATTACCAGCCCCTATGGATAAGTTTAATCTGCTGAGTGATGCGAATACATTTTTGCATGCAAGCATGTGTGCACTTGATATGCATAAAAAAATCCACACTGCTAAAAAACAGGTCTGGATAAACTTGAGGCCTAATTTCTGATGTGCGCCTTTTAGCATAATTTTTGTGGCTTCAGCACCAGCTTCGGCATGATGGCATTAGCTTCTAATCTGGTGCTGTACTGTGTACAACATTGGCACTAGCAGTCGCTGCCCTGAATGATACTAATTAGCTATGTTTGTTGCCACTAGCAACACCAGTGAGCTCTGCCTTGTACTGTCATTATTCCAGCGCTCAACATCATATTTTCTCCTCCTTGAAATCTTTGGCACTGTATTTTACCGGCACTGTTAAGCGTTTCTTCATTACAGTTACAAGAAATCACTGCTGGGGACAGAAGGGACAAACTTTACAGTGCGTTTTAGATGCTTTTTAGTTGGTGTCCAAATTACACATTGTTGGGTAAAAGAAACCATTAAAATCACATTTGCTAACCCCAAAAACATTTTGGCCCTAAGTCCTGTGTTTCCAATATTGACAAGTCCCAATGCAAGTTCTGTTCAAATATATGTGTTTAATATGAATTATAAGCATTAAACAAAGTTCTGCCCATTGTGCTCCATGGGATCTTAAGCAACAGTGGCAGGTTTTATCTGGCGCTGCTTCAGCCACAACGCCTAGCTAGCATTAAGACACTAGACGATGGCTGCAAGTTAAATCTGAGTCCTGCTAAGGCCAAAAAAGTGGCGCTGTGTGGCGCTAATGCTTCTTGAAAAAGGCTCCTTGTGAGCCGTACTTCTTGAATGGTTTACAAAACTATTAGATGCAATGTTTTAGGTGCTTTCTAAAACAGTGCTGAATCATTACATCCGCTTTTTACTTCTGGATAGAAATAAAGAACTATTTTGCTATGGGCACGCCAGACCTCCCTCCCGTTTTGGCCTGAACAAAATTTGTAATTTCAATCTGGGTCTCCGGACTTGCCAGATGAACTTGATGAACAGGGAGTTCTGTGATTTAAAGTATGCTTTCGGGACGTGGATCGGCAAAGTCTGAAATTGGTAAAGTAATTTCGGTAGGATTGTCATCTTAATGATGCTAATCCTCCCTAACCAAGAGAATGTAGGTAGGTCCCAGCTCCCCAAATCCGTCCGGATCTTGTTTAGCATGGGGATGAAGTTGAGGGAGTAGGTTTTCTCCACTGTGTCGGCAATTCTAGTGCCCAGATAGGTAATGGCCAGGTTGGACCACTTAAAGGGGAATGACAGTTTCAACCCGTCCGCCACCTCCTTCGGGAGATTGATGCCAAGAGCTTCCGACTTATCATAATTTATCTTAAGGGATGAAAGTCTACCATATGTCTCAACCTCCTTCAAGAGTATCGGAAAACCCACTACCGGGCTAGTAATAAAGAAGAGGAGGTCGTCCGCGTAAGCTGCAATTTTATGAGTCGTCTTTCCCACCTCGATTCCCTTAATATCCGCCTCTGCCCTCACTCTGCAAAGGAAGGGTTCCATAGTTAAGGCGAAGATCAAACGAGAGAGAGGGCAGCCCTGCCTGGTACCATTCCTAATAAAAACCTGCTCCGAGAGGGACCAGTTCATCTTGATTCTCGCTGTGGGATTGGTATAGAGAAACATAATAAATTTTAGCGCAATAGGGCCGAGACCAATGTGTTCTAATACTGCTCTAATGAACACCCAATTTACAAGGTCGAATGCCTTCTCGGTGTCGGTGGACAGGAGGACCTCCTCTCTCCCCACGTTCCTCGTCCTGTGTACCAGGTTAAGGACTCTAACCGTATTATCCCTTGCCTCATGGCCCGGGATAAAGCCTGACTGGTCGCTGTCCACCAACTCCGGGAGAAGACCCGACAACCTATCTGCCAAGATCTTGGAAAACAGTTTCAAATCCACATTCAGCAAGGATATGGGCCTATAGCTTTTGTATGCCAGCGGATCCTTCCCTGGTTTATGGACTACTTGGTATAGTTGCGGGGGTTGCACCTGTTACCAGGCAGTTAAAGGCTAGGAGAAGATGCGGTGAGAGAAGCGAGGAGAACCTCTTGTAGTACCCAATTGAGAAACCATCAGGTCCTGGAGACTTCCCATTCAGAGTCTGCCTTATTGCTTTAGCCAACTCCTCTGGGGAAATCGGCGCTTCCAAGGTCTCCTTCTCCTTCGCCCCCAGTGTGGGCATCCCGGAGTCCCTGATGTATTGGCTAATTTTGTCTAACTGCCCTTCATCCCCTCCCTTGCCCCTCTGGGAAATATTATAAAGCTTCTGGTAGTAGGAGCGGAACGTATCCGCTATCTCTGCCGTGTGGAAATGTCTCTTTTGCGACTCTTCAGGGGCCTAGCTAAGAGTGATCCATTTTGTTACCCCATTCAAAATATACTCTCTTGCAGCTCTTGATAATTTATGCCGCCCTGCTTGACAATGATGAGTTTAAAGCCGCTCTAGCCTTGATCAGCTCCGCCAGAGCATCTCTGGCCAAAGATGCCTTATGAGACTTCTCCAAGACCATCACCGTCTCCAATCTTTTTGCCACCTCCGATTCACGCTCCTTTTCGAAGCTTAGTGGCGTGTTTGATGATTAACCCCCTCATCACGGCCTTATGGGCCATCCAGTTGTTAAAAGCCGATGTATCCTTCGCTTTACTGAGATCAAAATAGTCCCCAATTCCTTTCTGCATCTCTTGCACCACTATTTCATTTTGTAGTAGGGACTCATTAAGCCTCCACGTCCACTCCCTCTGGCCCACCTCCCCCCACTGAACCGCTAAAGAAATGGGGGCGTGGTCCAAAATAGGGATTGATTCAATTTTAGACCCGCTCACATGGGGGAGAAAGTCAGGCGAGACCAGTACATAGTCTATTCTTGAGTAGGACATGTGTACTAAGGAGAAAAAAATAATAATCCTTGGTAGCAGGATGGTGAATTCTCCAAGAGTCGCAAAGCTGCGCTTCTTGGAGTAGCTTCTTAATTCTCCTCAGTGTCGCATAAGCCACAGCCGACTTCCCCGCGGAGGTGTCCAACAGTGGACACCGAGCCTCCGTCAGTTTATTTATAAATCTTTCCAGGAAGTCCAGTTGGCCAGAGTTCGGGGCGTATACTGAAGCTAAAGTGCATATTCTGCCGTAGAGCGAGCCCTTCAAGATTAAGAATCTACCCGAGTCATCCGTTATCTTGCTAGATATTTTGAAAGGTGTATTTTTGGCGATCAAGATGGCCACCCCTTGGTCTTAGTGCTCAAAGCGTTACTCAAGTAAGCCTGAGAGAAGCACCTCGAGATCAATTTAGGGGCATGGCCATGCTTGAAATGCTTGTCTTGAACAAACGCTATATTCGCATTCAACCTGGCTAGCTCCTGATATAGTTTAGACCTTTTCAGCGGGGGGTTCAACCCCCTAGCGTTTAACGAGGCAACCTTGATTTTTTTAACAGAGGCTGAGGGGTCCAGGGGTATATCCTGGTATCCCATTCCCCCTCGTCGGTTATCAATCCTGGGCCCCGGACACTCACTCATGACTTTCGGGCTGCTAACCCCAGGCACTGTAGGGGTTCTCAAGGATAGGGAGGGGGAAACACTGGGTAAATATGGGGTGACAGGGATAGGTGTCAGATAGAAAAAGAGAAAGAAAAAATGAGAGATAAGAGAAAACAGCACACAACCACGGCCCTGGGGGTGGGTATTAACAAGTGAAGTTTTCCGGGCTAGGACAATATCCCAGCCCAAACTTGGTCCAGTGGGACAAAAGACCGGCGAACCAGGCCCCCCCCCAAACAAGAGGGGCAACCGGACACCGATCCGTCCCACCAAGAAAGTGGGGACCGAGAACAAACTGCTCCACGCCGAAGAAAGCATAGAACCGGAACTGGAAGACCACCCGCTCCCGACCCCATCAGCCTTCTAACTATGGATGGCAGGTCCCAGCCGGATAATCACCACCACTACAAACCTAAAAACAAGAGCATAACAGTTTACCCTCCGATTCATGAGCCGGAGAGGGGGACCCCCCCTTCAGAGAGGGGAGGCGGAGCAGCCCGGGAAGAGACCCCCGCCACACAAAGCAGAGAACCTCCCCAAGCCCCCCCGCCGCCCCCCCGAAGGGGAGCCGGCCACCCCCCAGACCCAAAACCGGCGTATAACATAACAGAAACTTAAGCATCAACTCAAACATTTTCCAATAACAGAATGGTATAAGATATAAGATATTAACTAGCCGCGTCAGATCAGGACTTTCAGAGCACTAATGAAACATACGACCTGAGGCGACCCGGCCGCATATTTTCCAAGTCCCAGTCACACGAGGATGAGTCATCTTAGCCGTCGCTTCCACGCGTAGCCCAACCCGTGACTAAGCGTTCGAGCCCGGCAGTGGCCCCCTCCTTCTGGATGGCAACGGGGCAGGATCCAGGGCCTGCGCTAACCAGTCTGGGACATGGACCAGCTGCCCCCCCAAAAATCAAACATAGCCGGCAAGTCTTCGTATCTCCAGAGCGTGAACGACTTACCCCCCTTGAAGGTCGTCAGCGCAAAAGGGTAACCCCATTTATATAGAATATTATTCTTCCTTAGCGCCTCTAGAAGTGGCCTTAAGACTCTTCTCCTCGCCAGCGTAGATCTAGAAAGGTCCACATAAAATTGTAGCTCGGCACCATCGGAATCCCTTGCTCCTTGCTGCTCTCATGATGGCCTCCTTCTCCTGGTAGAAATGAATACGGCATATGATGTCCCTTGGTGGATCGGTTTGGCGGGGCAATTGCTCTATGCGCACGGTCTATTTCAATTCTACTTTCATTTGTAGCCGGCTCTCCCAGCAAGGAAGCAAAAATACCCTGCAGAGTCGATATAAGATCCTCCGCTCTTGTCGCCTCCGGAAGCCCTCTAATACGCAGATTAGTCTCGGTGTCCACTCCCTGCCTCCCCCTCCTTAGCAGCGATCCACTGGCATGACCAGCATCAGAGGCTCTGGCTATAAAACGGCTTAAGTCCCCCTGTAATCTGCCGAGCTCCTGGCCTGTCCTTTGGCATCTTTGGCCCTATTGCCTCCTCCCATGATGTGTAGTATGAGGGCTGAGCTCTGTGTGCTCTGGGGCTCGAGCTGTCACGAGGCCGCACTGCTTCTGAGACAGGATTATGCTTACAATGGTGGGGGGGTCAGGGGCAGCTGTAGTAGCTCTCTTTTAGGGTCCTCTCTTCACTTCTCTGTCACACTCCTGTGACCTCCACAACTGCTGCACTGCTTCACTGTTGCTGCACACTGGCCAACACAGGGGGGATTATGTAGTATGAGGGGCGAGCTCTGTGCGCTCTGGGGCTCGAGCTGTCATGAGATCGCACTGCTTCTGAGACCGGTTTATGCTTACAATGGTGGAGGTGGGTCAGGGGCAGCTGTAGTAGCTCTCTTTTAGGGTCTTCTCCCGAGAGCTTAATTCCCCCTTCACTTCTCTGCCCCCCTCCTATGACCTGTTGCTGCAGACTTGCCAACACAGGGTGAAATATGTTTCCCACCCACCCCGCTGCTCTCACCTCCTCGCAATGTCGGTGACTGGCGTCACACGTGCTGGGACCCGCCTGCCGCTCTTCCACTCCCCCGCTCTTCACTCTGCATGCCCGACAGACACGGAGCCGCAGAAGAACACCGCCGCCGCCCGGCCCTCCGTCCCACACCGCAGATCGTCGGCTCAAGTGTCAGGGAGAGGGCAGACTGCACCCGCTCCCTCCTCACCTGCAGGTAAGATGGCGGCAAGCCATCTCCAGACATCGCCGTCCCGCCACTCGCCGGCCTCCGCCTCTGACCCCTCGCTGATCTCTGCACAGTCACTGGGTCACCAGCTAACAGACCACGGCTCCTGAGAGGGAAACCGCTCCAGTATAGGCTATAAAAACGCTAATATAAGCTGATGTTGCCAGGAGCGAGCCCTGGACACGTCCTCACAGAGCCATGGCAAGCTCCGCCCCCCATAAAGAACTATTTTAAAGAGATTTAGGGTAATTTTGAGTGTAAGGCTGTTTTTTCAGAAGCAGGGCTCTCAAAATTGTGGCAATCTGGTTCATTAGCATGGATTCTGACTGCTATTCCACAACATCACCATGGAGATAAGCCCTCTTACATAGCTTACATCACTGACTGCAAGTAAGGAGGTTTAGGGGAGCAATTTACTAAACTTAGGTCCACTTTAAGTTGTGTAGCTGTATCTAATATGCCCTGCTGTGTGAGCCCCCCCTCCCATGCTCGCAAAACTCACCTTTGCCATGGCTCTTACGCAGAGTTCAACAATGCCGGCCACATCCCCGCCATCTCTGGGCCACAGTCTGAAGGAGAACTGTGGATGCATCTGCTGCTGGTCTCTATTGGCATCCCCTGTACATAAACAGGCCCATATGGCGGACATTCTTATGCACGGGAAACGGCGATGATTGTTGAAAGATAAGTAATCCAGCTCAGTAAAACAATATTACGTGGAGGCTGATTCACTACTAGCGCCATGTATTGCCAGGTTAGCAGGTATCAGGCTCTGTAACCTATTGTTGTGGTCACTGTAGTAACCTGGCCTACTTCATCCTAATGCTTACCTTAACCACTTTCTTCTTTCAAGTGAAGCTCGATCTCCTTACATTTGTTATCTTTAACATGGCCACATGGATTGAATGCCAACATTACTCTCATTGTTAGTTATATTAAATGAAAAAAATTACAGTGTTATTTATTTATTAATTTATTATTTTCAAATGTTCATGTATCTTGATATTTTTTATTATAATTAATGTTTTTATTTATTTCTATTTAAAATATAAACTTTAAAACATTAAACTATATTAAAAAATATAAAAACTATTTTATATAAAAACGATGTACAATTTAGTACTGGCGGGTTAAAAGATGGTTGCAGGCCGCCAGTGCCTTATGGTGTGTGGCTCCCCATGGCTGTGGCCAGCTCCTCAATATCCCCCACCAGCCCATGCACAGCAGCTGTCAGCTCCTGCACGTGCTGTTGCGTCTCGTGTGTGTACTGTAAAAGAAAAAATTACAACAATTGTTTTTTGGCTTCCTGACAACCTGTTGAAGAAGCCATATTAGTAAATAGTCAATTGTGTTAGCACTTACTAGGCTGGTGGGGGGAGCCACTCTCCTGACTGGGACCTGCCACACCTCTTGGTCCGTGTCTGTAGAAGAAAACAATTTTGAGAGCCCTGCTTCTGAAAAAAACAGCCCTACACTCAAAATTACCATAAATCTCTTTAAACTAATTCTTTATTTCTATTCAGAAGTAAAATGTCATCAGTTGTAATGATTTAGCACTGTTTTATAAAGCACCTAAAACATTGCGTCTAATAGTTTCATAGCTGCGTAAGCCATTGAGAATGAGTACGTCTCACAAAGCCTATTTCACAGACGACGCTCTTGTATACATTGATGTGAATCACTCGTCTTGTAGCATTTTTCTAGTGTTTTTTCCCGTGCCTTGCCACAAAATGTTTCAGTCTCCAACAAGATCCTAGTTGTTCCCATCGTCCTGTCCTGTTTCTACCCTTCATTTAGCCCCTAAACTCCATAATATTTTAGTTTTTATGAAATTTATACGCATACGCTGGCTTTTTTGGTGGCTTCTACACATATGAGAACCCCCTTTTTTCTCCTATAACCTGGCCCTGCTAGCCCATTACTTATTTATTGCTGTGCCAACTCTCTTCTGTTCCAAACTACTTAGCCTTCTTCTTTTCTTATTTTTTTCTTTTTTTTCTTCTTCTGCTTCCTGACAACCTGTTGAAGAAGCCATGTTAGTAAATAGCCAATTGAAAGATTTCCTCACCCGGGGCTTTTTCCTTCGTTTTAGGTCCGACCAATGCTGGATGATCTGCTTGAATGTGTAGGTGGTGTCGGACTCCTCCTCCAGCGTTGCTACAATGTCCAGTGCCAACAACTTCTTTGCATATATGTCGGGCAGGTATTCGTATGTCATCATTATCTAACATGTAGAACAAATACATAGGGATTAATACACTACATCATATACATATTCTAAATCAGCTTAGCAGGTTTTAACCCCCCTGCATTAATGTAATTATGCATCCTTGTTTTTGTGATCTAATTGTGCGTTGATGTTACCACATGGGATGCCCTCTAGGTATCTTGCTGCCACATCCAGCTAGGTGTCAATGAATCTACTTTGCTCCAAACAGTCCCTGCATGGTGCCCATGTGGGCAGTAGCTTTTGCTTGTTAGTGCATAGAAAATGGTGGCGATCTTCTAACCCTGCCCTCCTAGATACTTGGGCCCCAGCTAGCTGTGTACGATCGGCCTGTGTGACTCAGCAATTGCGACCCTGGGTAGCAGATCCTATTGCTAGGTGCAAAGTAGGCATTTTCGTGTACTTACACACATGGTGGTATCCTGCTGGTCACAGGTGAACAGTGAAGGTGCCACATTGAGGATGATAATATGCATCTTCTGACACACCCCAGCCGCTCCCGGAAGTTGACATGCATTGAAACCTCGGTGCATGGGCATACGCGGTGATGGAGTGGGGAGGTATAAGTTGTTAAGGTGGAGCCGGCTTCACTCGCATACATCTCTTTTGAATCGCAGAAGTGAGATATGACTGGCAAATAAGCACCCACAAGAGCCACAACCAGCCTGAAGCAATGCACCCTGTAAGCTCTCGCGATGGGTCCCACCACTGTTGACCTGCAACCTCATGCCTGAAAACTACATCTAGCAGGGGCAGGCCAATTACTAGGGCATGGTAGGTTAGCCCTACCCTCACTGCTCGTCCATCCAAGCCCACTAACACAAAGAATGGGAAGGCAAAGCAGAACAGTGGGAGGCCATCTAGTAGGCTGACCACTGCTAGCCTCAGGCAAAGTGGAAGTCAAGCCCAGAGCTCCTCCACCAAGAGTGCCGAAGCAAAGGAGAAAAGAGGCAGGCCTAATACTCGGGCAAGCACTGCTAGCCCCTGACATAGTGCTAGCCAAACATTTTGTAGGAGTGGGAAGAAGAGCAAAGGGAAGGGTAAGGGAAAACACATCAGCCCCCAACCCCCTCTCCCACGGCAGCTCAGCAGGACAGCTCAATATCACCATCCACTTCTGCCACATCATGGGTCACCCAGGACAACACACCAAGCCCCCAACCTAGCCCTGCGCAGTGAATCTAGAAATATCAAACACAAAGTATGTGTAATAATTGGTAGGGTGGTTGGGCAACAAAGTATGCTGGTTGTCTGGATTCTTGTAGTGCCACCAGCTGGGGCAGCTTGTCATTGTGCAATTAGTGTTGTTATTCGATGGCCTCCCACTGCTCTGCTTTGCCTTCCCACTCTTGGTGTTACTGATCTTGGATAGGCGAGCAGTGAGGGTAGGGCAGTTGCAGACACACAATACAAACAACCATCATACTTTGCTGCCCAACCACCCTAACAATGCTTAGATATATTTAGACATACTTTGTGTTTGAATTTTCTGTGGTTGAATCACTTTAGATAAGCTAGTACATTGCATGGTGAAATTAAACAGTAAATATGGTAAAGCTACTTTGTCGGGGAAACAAATGTACTTGTCCACCATGGTAACCATTAGAGATGAGCGAACTTCTTGAAAGTTCGTTTTGGGCGATTCGCCGAATTTCCCCAAGAAATTCGGGTTCGCCCGAATCGAACTTTCACGAATCGCTCATCTGAAAAAAAAAAATGCCGGCATGGTGGGAGCGGGCAGGCCGGCTATGCTGTCAGCGGGGGGCGGAAGCCGGCCCGCTGACAGCGCAGCCGGCCTGCCCTCTCCCACCATGCCGGCATTTTTTTTAAAAGCAAACACTTACCTGCATGGTCGGAGCGTGGAGGCCGGCGCCGCTCTCAGCTGTCATCAGAGGATGCGTCATCAGAGGGCGCGTCATCAGAGGGGGCCTGAGAGCGGCGCCGGCCTCCACGCTCCGACCATGCAGGTAAGTGTTTGCTTTTTAAAAAAATGCCGGCATGGTGGGAGCGGGCAGGCCGGCTGCGCTGTCAGCGGGCCGGCTTCCGCCACCCACTGACAGCGTAGCCGGCCTGCCCGCTCCCACCATGCCGGGATTTTTTTTTTTTATTTCAGGGAAAATTCGATCGGCACGAACCAAAAAAAATTCGGGTTCGTGCCGATCGAATTTTCCCTGAAATTCGGAGCGAATTCCGGTTCGTCCGAACCGGTTCGCTCATCCCTAGAAACCATGCCATTGAGAAACTTACTGAGGGTGCAACTCAGCGTAGGCTGGTACATACCCACGCCCAGCCTCTGGAATGAGCCGTTTGCCAGAAACTGCAGGCAGCCAACTTATTTGGTCATGCCTGCAATTACATGCTCATTGCTTGTGGTGGGGGCCAACCATGGCTGCAACTCACAATAGAGTTTCTCGAGAGAAATACGGTCAAGTCGGGTCAGCTCAAAAACCTCAATGTCATGCATGCTATTAACATCCAGACGCAGCCGATGGATTTCTGAGTCCTTAAGACACATGAAGAGTATGACGCAATGATGCAGCCACTCCATCTCAGCAAAAGACAGTCAGAGCATTCCGTTCTCAAGAACACGAAGTAAGCCCAAACTCACGAGCAAATACTGTCCGTAAGTGCAGACAGAAATATTCAGTTTTATTGGCCTCATAATCAGGGCTCTGAATCATGCGCAAGCCCTCAGTAACCATGGCTTATACGCATCTATGCGAAAACGATATGAAGCAATTACACATTAAATATGCGAAGCAAAAAGCCTTAAACACAAACACGAAAATGCAAATACAAAGGAAAAAGCTGACGAGAAAAAATACACATACACATGCTTTTTCATGTGAAAATGCACATAAAAGAGGCTGTGAATCTATCTTTATTTCTAAGTGCTAGCAACGGCGGCTGGCCGGGGCTTCTCCTGCCTGGCAGCCGCTTTCGCCTTAGGAACTGGCTCCGAGCACTCCCTCCTCCCTCGTCCACTGTCATTTGGCTCATGTGCACAAGCAGTCAGCTTATGTCCCCTGGCGGTGCTGCAGCCAGAGGCTCTTAAAAGGAGCCAAAATTAGGTGGTCCAGTTCTGGGCGGTACGCCTTTAAAGTTCAGATGGGGCTATCAGCCCAGAGGTCTCCAAATACACCAATCAACCCACAGATCCGAAGTGGACCAATTACAGTCAATGCCTCCCTGTCCAATCCGGTCTGATTCAGGCCTTTAAAGGGATTACCACTTCAGTGTCTCAGTGCCCATGATAGCATTTAGCTGGCTTCGTGATTTCGCCTGTGATTTCCTGAATTTCGTTATTGACCAATTGCTTGAGCTCTCTGACCTCCTGGTGTGACCCTTGGCTTGACGTCCAACACGAACTGCTACTTTGCCCAGTCTGACCTTCGGTCTACCAGCCCTTACTCCCCATGAGTCTACAATCTTGGAGCCATCAAGTCCTGGGGCAACCGTGTCCAGCGAGGCGTGTATAGCATCCTGGCAAACGGGGGCTTGTCTAAAGGTGAACCTGGCTGTGGAGATTGGGGTTTGCAGGCTCACAATGAAGACAGGTATTCTTGGGCTCTGACACCACCTTCCTTTTTGCTGCTGCATTTGCAGGTCAGTGGCGAGATCTGCTGGATTGTAGCTCTCCCAATGCAACAGGGAGTCCAACTGGCCTCTACCTAAAACCCCTCAGCTTAACTGTAGCACTGTGCAGGCAAGTAAAGCCTTTTTCATTGTATGTGCAAGCAAGTTATTGCACTATCTTGCTGGTTTATGAATCGCATTGCTTGTGCACACATAGTAAAGAAGTAGCAATGTCTGCACAAACTTTTTTAGGCTTAGTAATGTTAGGGATGGGGGTCGATATTGGATGGCTTTGTCGTGGCTACCTCACTTTTACATTAATTGTAATCTGTTAACTAACAGTCCATGCTTTTAACAAGTGTTAGCTAACTTTTTTAATAGTATAAGTGTGCAGAGGGTTACATTTTTTTTGTCTATGGAGTGTGGTCACACTCCTTTAGCGCCTCCTAGACTAACATATATTAACTGGATAAGCACATCCTACTTTCCTTTTTGCTAAACACTCTCATTTAACTCATGTGTGGATCAAATCAATGGCTCCTGAATTGCTAGAATTATTTTGCGAGCACAAATTCCATTTCTCATACCATTTTTTCAAGCATTTTTCCTTGCAATCTAATTAAGTAACTTTCTAATGTTTACACTCGGAAAATAGGTTAAAGATGCTAAAATAACCTAAAGTGACAATCTCTCCCTAAATAACTACTAATAACAAATCCTCTGGGGTTCGCCACTAAAAGTTGGCGAATGCAAAAATGTTCGCCAGCATTCACTGAGCCAAACTGAAGTAGAAGTGAATCAAATTCTTTAAAAAAGCAAAATCAAAGCCACATTAACCTTAAAAAACAATATGCAAACAAGTTAAAAAAGTTACCGTATTTTTCGCCCTATAAGACGCACCTGCCCATAAGACGCACCCAGGATTTGGGGAGGAAAATAAAAAAAAAAAAATATTTTAAACCAAAAACGCACCATTACAGACAGTGTGGCATTCCCCTTTCCCATTGGCCGTGTGGGATGCCCCCATTCCATAGACAGTGTAGCATGCCCCCATCCCATTCCCCGTATACCCAGTGTGGCATCCCCCTCCCATTCCCATATAGGCAGTGTACACCCCATTATCATAAGCAGTGTGGCATTCCCCCCTCCTATTCTCCATATAGGCAGTGTGCCCCCCCATTCCCATTGGCTGTGTGGCATCCCCCTCTCCCCCCATAGGCTGTGTGGCATCCCCCTCTCCCCCCATTTGTATAGGCTGTGTGGCATCCCCCTCTCCCCCCATAGGCTGTGTAGCATCCTCTCTCCCCCCATTTGTATAGGCTGTGTGGCATCCCCCTCTCCCCCCATAGGCTGTGTGGCATCCCCCTCTCCCCCCATTTGTATAGGCTGTGTGGCATCCCCCTCTCCCCCATAGGCTATGTGGCATCCCCCTCTCCCCCCATAGGCTGTGTGGCAATCCCCCTCCCCCCCATTAGTATTGGCTGTGTGGCATCCCCCTCTCCCCCCATAGGCTGTGTGGCATCCCCTCTCCCCCATTTGTATAGGATGTGTGGCATCCCCCTCTCCCCCCATAGGCTGTGTGGCATCGCCCTCTCCCCCCATAGGCTGTGTGGCATCCCCCTCGCCCCAATTAGTATAGGCTGTGTGGCATCCCCCTCTCCCCCCATAGGCTGTGAGGCATTCTCCTCTCCCCCCATTTGTATAGGCTGTGTGGCATCCCCCTCTCCCCCCATAGGCTGTGTAGCATCCTCTCTCCCCCCATTTGTATAGGCTGTGTGGCATCCTCCTCTCCCCCCATAGGCTGTGTGGCATCCCCCTCTCCCCCCATTTGTATAGGCTGTGTGGCATCCCCCTCTCCCCCATAGGCTGCGTGGCATCCCCCTCTCCCCCCATAGGCTGTGTGGCAATCCCCCTCCCCCCCATTAGTATAGGCTGTGTGGCATCCCCCTCTCCCCCCATAGGCTGTGTGGCAGCAGCAGATGGAGGAGCGGCGGGAGCGCTGTCTCTGGCCCCGCCGCTGTCATCGCTGCCTGTAAAAGACAGCGATCACAGTGGCGGGGCCGGGAAAGAGCCCCCGCCGCTCCTCTGGGCTCCCGCAGTGTAACAGGCAATGCGGGAGCGCCGGGAACGGGTGAGTTTTTTTTTTAATTAATTTTTTTTTTTTACATTTGCCCGATAAGGCGCACGGACATTTTTCCCCCACTTCTGGGGAAAAATAAGTGCGTCTTATGGGGCGAAAAATATGGTAAATCTGAAAAAGCAAGGTCCAACGAACAAAACAATACCCAACATGAACAGGTACTCACAAGGGAAGAGTTGCCAAACACCCCAATGTAAAGCATGCAAGTAATGGTAATTTTACTTGAAAATTTCATCCAATGCCTATCCATTTATAAATGATGGTACAATTACCCTCTAATCGGGAATGCACAATATTTTTTGGTCTAAGGACTGTATTTTCTTTTTGTTCTATTTCAAGAGGCTGCAAAAAATGCTACAAAATAAGCTACAAAACAGTAGTTTATGCAGGCAAACAGTTTATGCAGGCAAACTTAAACCTTAAAGCTTTGCAAGTGTGATATATATGAAGGTAAGTAGAGGTGGGGGGAACAGAGGGAAGATGTGAGGTAATCAGATGTGGACAGAGGTGGGACAAGAAGAGATTAGATGAATAGAGGTGAGGCAGGAAGAGGTGAGCAGAGGTGGGTAGAGGCAGGTAGAGTTGAGGGGAGCCAAGGAGAAGAGGGCAGGAGTAAGATTAGCAAAAAGGGAAGAGGTGGATAGAGCCAGGTGGAGATGAGGTAAACTGGTGGGTAGAGTTGAAGTCGAGGACAGAGGTGAGAGGGGGAGAGGTGGGTAGAGATAGGTAGAGGTGAGCAAAGGAAAGCTGGGACAAAGAGGGAATAGGAAGGGAGAAACAAGGTGGGAAAAGTTGCAGAGAAATTAGTTGAAAATAGGTGGGGAGAGGTGAGATGGGAAAAGGTGTAGAGTGGTTAGGTGGGAAGAGGTGAGGTGGGCAGAGGCATGGTAAACAGCAGTGAAGTGAGCACTGATAAGGTGCAAAGAGGTAAGCAACGGGGAGCCGGTAAGGAATGCTTAGCCCCTAAATTTCTAAGCGATTTAACCCTTTCAGTGCCAAGCACGTAGATTTTACGTGCTCGCTTCTACTCCACTTAAGTGCCAAACACATAGAATCTACGTGCCTGACTTTCCCCCCTGCTAGTTTAAAAATAGAATAAAAAACCCACTTACCTCTGGTATCAATGTGAAGCTGGGGGTCCCCTCTTTCTGGAGGGGCACCCAATCCCTCCCCAGTCGTCCTCCGTCTTCAGGAGGGGGCCCGAAACGGCCGCTCCCCCCCGTTTCCACCGCTGACAGTAATCTGTAAAAAAAAAAAAACAATGACACTAACCTTCGCGCCCGATCCCTCCATCTAGGTCTTCTCTTCACCCACGTATTCCCCCCCTGGGCTCCGCAGGCTTCGGGTGAGGACTCTCTTCTGGGTCCTCACCTTCTTTAATGACGGCGATGGCTGCCGCCCCTAGCCCCGCCCTTTGTGGGAGAAGCGGGATGATGTCATCCTGCTCCTCCTATACCCCCTCCGAGCTCCGGCATCTCTCAGATGCCGGTGGTGATCGGAGCAGGGCGGGTGTGAGGCGAGGAGGCTCTGATTGGTGCCTCCTCGCCTCTCACCCGCCCTGCACTGATCACTATCGGCATCTGTCATCAGCTGACAGCGGCGGGGGACAGCAGCAAAGGTAGCCAGGATCGGAGGTGAGTAGAGTAAAAAAAGAAAAATGACATTTTTTTCTCTGTGTATGTGTCAGTGTCTTTATTTTTTTACATTTTACCCCTTGTGAACTGGTAAGGGGTCCATGAGACCCCTATACCAGTTCACAAGGCTGGGGGATGGCAAGTCACCTGCGACTAGTGGGTGACTTGCCATTTACCCCCAGCACCCCCATTACCTACCTCCCCAAAGCCCGGGGGGGCAGAAGAGCCCGTGGCCACGGGCTATGCGGGCTTGTAGCCTGCAGGGCCAGGGGCCACAAAATCTCGCCCCTGCACCCTGTTCCTACAAGCCCTGCATAGCTGGTCCCGGGCTAGTTACTTTGGGTAAGGGGGACCCCATGTCATTTTTTTTAATTAACCCCTTATGTTCTGTCACCCAGCAGCTATAAAAGGCTTCCAGCAGGTGAGCAGAAGCCAGTGAATGCTGAGGGACACAGTGCTCCAGGATGGATGGGAGGTAAGTATTAAAAAAAACTAATAAAATATTTTTTTCTGTTTGTGTGGTGTGTTTTTTTTTTTTTTTACATTTAACCCATTGTGAACTGGTAAGAGGTCCATGAGACCCCTACCCCAGTTCACAAGGCTTGGGGCTGGCAAATCACCTGCGGCTAGCAGGTGACTTGCCATTTACCCCTGGCACCCCCAATTACCTGCCTCCCCAAAGCCCAGGGGGCAGAAGAGCCTGTGGCCACGGGCTATGGGGGCTTTTTCTACGAGCCCTGCATAGCTGGTCCCGGGCTGGTTACTTCGGGTAAGGGGGACCCCATGTCAATTTTTTTTTCTTTGGATTTTTAAGGGTTTTTAAACCTTAAAAATCCCCCCCAAAATGCCCCCCCCCCTCCTTAGGAGGGGGGACCCTATGTCATTTTTTTTTTCGATTTAACTCTTTGTAGTGTGGATGGTAGTTGTATTTTATTAGTAAGTGTTATAAAGTACTTGTTTCAGTTTGGGGGGTCTCCTGGGCAGGAACAGGGGGCTACCGATAAATATGTGGTACCGTTCTAATCGGTAGAAATGGGGCTTTCACATGCAATATGGTTTTCTTTAATAAAATAAATTTTTTATTTAAAATAAAGGAGGCAATTTTCTAAAAAAAATTATTTTTTTTTTTACTTAAAAATATTGTAAAAAACAGAATAAAATTTGCAAACAATTTTCATTTCATTATTGTTGAGGTTTCTAAGGGTTGTCAGGCCTCCCTCGCCCAAGGTCTGTCAGTGTTTCGTCAGCAGCTGCTTGAGATCAGCTACTAAGAACCACAAGCTTGTACACTAGGTACGGTTCAAAGACTGATCTAAGTTTATTCAGAAATGCATATTTATACAGAATGTCACACACAAAAAATGAGTATTTAGCCCCCACCTTGTGGGGGTGACCTGTCAACAGAGGGTGACAAAATCTCAAGTAGGCTGTCAATTAAAAGGGTTATAAGTAGCTATGCATGTTGGGTATTGTTCTGTTCGGGGGACCCTGCGCCTTCAGACTTAGCTTGTTTTTTCTTGTTTGCAAATTTATATTTTAGAAAAAGGTGTTTTTTATTCAGCTTTTTTATACATTTTTTTTAGGGAAACCCTGCGCAACCAAAGAATTATTTGAGGGATTAATTCCAGAAAGATGAGCCCACTACAACAAGCTGGGTACGCTTAGAAAGCTTAACATGTGTACTTTCAGGGAATATATGGTTTATGGGGGATATTCCAAATGTAAAGGGTTGTTTTGGTTGAAAAATCTCAAGGTGCGCACTTTGTCTGCAGAGCTGAAATTTAAAAGCTGAAAGTAAAATTACCGTTACGCACATGCTTTACTTTGGGGTGTTTGGCAACTCTTCCCTTGACAGGACCTATACATGTTGGGTACCATTCTGTTCGGGGGATGTTGCTTTTTCAGATTAAACTTTTTTTTTCTTGTTTGTATATAGTTTTTTTTTTTTTTAGGAAAATGTGGCTTTGATTCTGCTTTTTTATCCTTTTTTTAGGGAAACTCTTTGCAACCAATGAATACATTGAGGGATTACTTCCAGAAAACTGTGGCCACATCAACAAGTCTGGTACACCTAGAAAGCTTGAGGTGCGTACTTCCAGAGAATATATAGTTTGTTGGGGTTATTTCAAATGTAAAGGATTGTTTTTCTGGAAAAACTGCAAGGTGCGCATAGCGCATATCACAGTTGTATTTTATCTAAAAATCCCCTAAAGCTCTGTTTCAGTTTGGGGGAGTCTCCTGGGCAGGAAAGGGTGTCTACCTATACATATGTGGTACTGCTGTAACCGGGAGAAATTGTGATTTCACACGCAATAAGATTTTATTGACAAACTTAAATTTTTTATTACAAAAAAAACTACAAATTGTAAAAAATAGATTTTTTTTTATTTTTTTGCACATATTTCACAAAAAATATTGAGAATACACCTAAAAAATTACAAACAAGACATTTCATGTTAAAGCCCAGACTATTCTGAAAAAAAACAATATATAATTTTCCTGGGAAATCCCTTCAAAAATCACATTTGAACATGGGGAGCGCAAAATAGTGCAAAATGGTCTGGCAACAAAGGGTGTCAAAAACTCCAGGTAGCCTGGCAGCGAAAGGGTTAAGCATTCTGGGGCCACAACTAATAGCAGTGCAGGCCGCAAGCACAACCCGGACTACAGGTTGTCCATGTGAGACAACTAATAGCACTCTTGTTACAATTGATGATGATCAAAACAAGATACATTTCACCCTGAGATTTTAATAAAACAAACAAAATTGTTTTATTTAATATAAGAATGGTAAAAAAGCCCTTACAGTGTGTTCTGCATCGTTTTATTGAGAGAATATTACAAAATAGGCACATTCTGTCTTAGATTTTGCATTAAGATGTCTGTCATTTTCTATAATCCATTCACATATTTTTAGTTACAGAAAATAATAGCAAATGATTGTTTAAAATTGAATTTCTGCAATTCTTAAAACGTAATTAGTGTAAAAAATTTTGGTCCCTTGTCATTATTTAAAACTCCTCTGATAGCTTTTGAAATTGACTAATCTTTTATGCAAATCAATATAGAATATATTTCAGCTAAACAGTTACTTTTAAGAACAGGTATCAAACTCTCTTCTGCCAGCAAAAGGCCAAGTTTTTTATCCACACATGTGCCCAGGTGGAACATCAGAACTATAGACAGCTATACGGAGATCCACAAAACATGACCTGTTGCAGCTTCCTCAAGAGTGAGTTTTACACACCCCCCCCCCAAAGTGGAAGCTGAAGTGAATCTAAACCTAAACCTAAAAGACTCCATGGGGTTGATTCAGAGCCAGGTGAGAATTCTCAATTCTTTTTAGGTGTCTACCGGATGTAAATTCTCACCTGGCAGGTAAAAGAGAAGGAAGACACAAGCAGCAGTACTCAACTTTACCCATGATCCCTGAAACAGCAGAAAGGTAAACCCTTTTCACCCAAAAATTTAGCATGATCCATGGGAGGTGCTACTACATAGGTAGTACAATAGGTTTCTCAAATTAAGTGGCCAATCAGTGTAAAAGCAGATTTATAAGTAATGTGAATTTTTTACTTTGCTTTGAATAAGAACACAACAATACTATTCTACTAGGTATTAAAGTTATACCAAAGCCTGATTGTTGTCCCATTGTCTCGGGCTACACGTTGCACCATTCTTGGTCCACTGAAAATTGATTGAAGGTGGAGACTGCAAGCTATATGAGGGAGTGATTACCTAACTAAGTAGACCGACATAGCAAGAAGGAGAGCGCTGGAGGGCCTCAATGTAAGGTAAGCTACTGATATTTATTTTTTACATTTTGACTTGCCAATCACTTTAAGGTCTTTTTGTATACAACCAAATGCTTTCTGGTTCATTTTGCTTCCACTCTGGATCATTGATCATGCATTGGCCAACTCCTATTACACAGTATACCCCTCCTTACTACAATTATTGCTCTATTAAACCCTTAACTTGGTCTGCAGCAATTGATATCTGATTAAATGTCCTGGGTCACTACACATAGATCATATTGACTTTGTTATTTTTAATAGGTTTGTAGAAGTGACTTTACTATCCTCCCAATAAAGAATTTTATGCACAGTAATGTATATAAACCAAATCAGTGTCTTCTAAATCTACAGCTCTTAGTTTAGTCAAGTGCAACACTATTGGAAAATCTGTCAAAGGTGAGAAATTTCATTTGACTGCTACTCAGAATTTGGCTTACATGTTTTTTTTTCTTTGCTTTGTTTTGTTTTTGCAGATTTATTTTCCAATGTTTCATGTGTAATTGGTTTGTTTTCCCCAGAGTCAATGTTGCACACAGAATGCAGCATCTTTCTTGAAAATCAAAATACATTTTTACTGTATGGTTTTATTAGCGCAAGGAGAGGGTTTTCTCCCAGGTTGTGCTTGCAGGTAACTGTTCTGGGCATATTAGATACCACACTGATTAAGGTGCCAAATAGCCTCTAATCACATTAAAATGAAATGTGACCAAGCTCACCAAAATAGGGACACAACTGTCACCTTTTGTTTTTCCCAGTAATAGCAATATCTTTGTGGTAATATGCCTGTCTATTCATATTTAGGGTGCAATGAAAAAACTGCTGTTTGACAGATCTCATTAAAATATGGATCAGCCACAGTGAAATTACCCCATAACAAGGATTGTGCATTAACCTAGAGCCTCAAAACAAATAGAAATAACTTTTTATCTAAACCCAAACCATTACCAATTTTTGTTAATCCTAAATTTTCTACTATGCACAAAGTTATATTTAACTAGTTAGTATAAAAATGTCCTTTTCAGATAAAGGCCCTTATTTAAGAAGGGATAGCGTCAGGTGGTGAACGCCGGACACGGCACGCAATTACACATTTATCAAGCAGAATCTGTTTAGCGACTGGGATAACGCCATGTAGCGTCCAATTCATAATTTTCCCAGCCTCAGCGAACAGTGCCGGCGTTCAGCCTTGCACAGCGCCAGGTATGACCTCTCGCTACCTGTCGCTCTCCCATACATTTCAATGGACAATCCTTTTCTTCTCTTTAAACAGGGTTTTTGTTTTTTTTTCCCCAAAAAAATCTCAAATAATGCTGTGACCTCTTCTGACCTTGAAAATGCAGTTTTTTCTAAAATTTTTCATTTTTTTATATATTTCTTCGGAAATGACATTACAGGTCTGGCATAAAAGTGTTCATGTTACAATGTTGCTACAATGTAATTCCATATGTTTTTGCTTTGTCACTAGTGGATAGATGCTGAAAAACAGACTTTAAACACACCGCCTCCTGCACTCTGGGCTTCAGAGAAGCATTTTTCTGCGCCAGAGATGTGTGAGGCGTTTTTTTTCTTGAATATGTTGTGAGTCGGTCGCTATGAGCAGTCGCTAACATGCGCTCCCATACAGCGCTGTACTGGTCAAATAGCGACTCCTCACAATATTTTCCACATTACTGCACAGCGACTGAGACGCTATAAACTAGCGACTCACGGCCGAGCACAGTGACTACTAGCAGGCACTCTGAAAATGCCTGCTACAGACGCTCAGTCGCTACCTGACGTTAGTGATGAATCAGCCTACCAGTCTTTTGGTAGGAAGCTTTGATGTTGATCAGCTAGTTTACTTAGGGCTTTATTAATGAAGGGATAGCGACAGGTAGTGCCTTGTAAGCGACAGGTAGCGGCAGGTGAACACCGGCTCAGCGCAGAGCGCCGGCGTTCAGGCTTGCAGAGCGCCACGTATTACCTGTCGCTACCTGCCGCTCTCCCATACATTTCACTGGTCAATACTTTTCTTCACTTTGAACAGGGTTGTTTTTTCTTTTTTTTTAAATTATCAAATAATTGTGTGACCTCTCCTGGCCTATTCAAAGTCATTTTTGAAAACGTTTTTGATTTATAATTTTTTTATGCAGAATTGTCCTTACATGTCTGGTATTAAATTGGTCATGTTACAATGTAATAACAATGTAATTCCATGTGTTTTCGCTTTGTTACTAGTGGATACATGTTCAAAAACAGACTTTAATCACACAGCGTCTGGCCCTCTGGGCTACAACTACCCGATTTTCGGTGCTGGCACTGTGTGGGGTTATTTTTTTTTTTTTTATGAATATGGTGTGAGTCGGTCGCACTGAGCTTGCGCTACCGTTCGCTCCCATACCGCGCTGTACTGGTGTTAGAACGACTCACACGATATATTCATCAATGCTGGCCAGCGACTGAGACGCTCTGAAATAGCGAACCATGGCCGAGCACATCGACTATTAGCGGTCGCTCTCAAAGCCTCGCTACAGACGCTCATCTGTCAGTACCTGCCGCTATTAATGAATCAGCCTGCCCGGATGTTTCAGTATTTATACAGGGATATGCTCAGATGGTAGGTAGAAGCCTCAAACTTACTGTAATTGGATAATGGCCAGCTGAGTGAAAAGCTCTCCCAAGTGAATCAGAGAGGTATCCATATAAATACCCACCTTAAACAAATCTATGATGTTGTAAACAACCTTTTTCAGTTTAAAAATTACTCTTGCCATTACACAGACATCTCCATAAAATGGGAAATCAAAGCAACCCTGACATTTTGACACCTTGCCCAATCCGAGTTCAGGTAGCACGAGATCAGTGCGACCGACTCTCGGCGCTCCACACCATACTTATCGAAAAAGGACACACACACACAGCGTCGGCGCTCTAAATCTGGTCGCTATAGCATAGAGCGCCAGACGCTGTGTGATTAAAGTCTGTTTTTGAACACATATAAACCTGTAACGAAAACACATGGAATTACATTGTTTTAACACTGTGACATTAACACTTTAGTGCTAGACCTGTAATGACAATTCTGCATAAAAAAATAAAAATCAAAAAAGTTTCTAAAAATGTTTGTTTGCAGCCATGAGAGGAGAAAAAACAACAAAAAAAAACCCACGCTATTTAAACAAGCAAATGAAGCAAATGAACGGCCTTTGAAATGTATGGGAGAGCGAGAGTGAGCGAAAGGTAATACCGGACGCTCTGGAAGCTAGAGCGCCGGCGCTACACGCTGAGCCGCCTATAATAATACATCGAACGCTACATGGCGCTGACCAGATTTGCTTTCATAAATGTGGTATTGCCTACAATGCCCAGCGTTCACCAGACGCTGCCTGCCTCTACGAGGCACTACCTGGGGCTATCCTTTCATGAATAACCCCCTTAGCGCCCTTCCCCAACTACAGAATGCTTCACGAGGCAATATTTTACATCTTTTTATATTAAATAGGAATAGCTTATTTTAAAATGTTTTACTGCAAACCAAACATAAAAATACTTTTAGAAAAAGAAACCTGTTCTGCCAGCCAAATGACCTTAAGAAAAAGCACATTGAATTGAACTAAAAGAGTGTTTAAATGTATTTTTGCTTGTTCTCAATAGGCATGCAATTACAATGTTCAGCCTTTCCTATAGAATTTAATGCATTTTCTACCATTTTCTTATCCTATCACAACAGGAAGAAAGTAACAAATTGGCATAATTGAAAGTCACTAAAAGTTTAACTTTTTCAGTATTCTTTGTTTAAAATATGATCTAAATACTGGTATTTAAGTTCAAATGCTGAAATACTGTGATTCACTTGAATACTTGTCTCTGTTGTACTTTTATCCTGTTTAGAATTGGGTTGAGTTTAAATATTTGTTAAATCTTGCACTTGTCTGTTTTATAAGTTATACAAAACATCGCAGTGTCACAATCTTTACCTAAAGCTTCATGGCAATAATTTCATAAATCCAGGTGCATTTTTGGTGTGCCATGACGTGTAAACGGCAACCTGCTCTTTAATTTTCACACACAAGAAGTACAATAAAAATGTTTGTTTCCATTTTTTCTCCCAAAATCACCTGCGATGGGGCATTTTTACAGACGAGGTGAGGATATTAATTTAGAAAATTAGAAATAACAGAGCCCGATAAGAGAATCAGAAAACAATACCTAACAAAAAAAATCTCTTTCAAATGAAAAAATTAGGTAAATCGCCTGTAAAATTACCACATCACAGGCACAATTAATTTTTGGAAAATAGAACAAAAAACAAAAATTTCACCTTATTGTGTGTAAAGTTAAAAAGCTAATTTACCCTTTAAGTTCCAAGCCCGTAGGTCCAATGTGTTTGCTTATCCTGTTGTTAACTGCCAAGCTGTAGGACCTACAGGCCTGGTTTCCCCCCTGCTAGTAAAATAATGTAAAAATAATGTAAAAAACACCTAACCCCTCGTTCAAACAGGCCGGCTGTTCTCTTCTCCCTGGGGGTATCCAATTACCCTTCTGGGCTCTTCTTCAGAAAGAAGAAAAATAGACATCCCCCCACCCCCCGCTTTAGCAGGCGCTGGCATTACAAGTAAAAAATAAATAAATAATAAAAATGACATTTACTCACCTCTATGCCTGATTGCTCCCACCAGGTATCCTCTTCACCAATGTTTTTTTTTCATTGTTTCATTTTTTCTTCTGTGTGGTGTGTTTTTTACTGTTAACCCTTGGTGAACTGGTGAGAGGTCCATGAGACCCCTATACCAGTTCACAAGGCTCTGGATCTGGCAAGTCACCTGTGGCTAGCGGGTGACTTACCATTTACCCCAAACCCCCATTACCTACCTCTCCAGGCTGGGGCGTAGAAGCCATTAGGCTATGCCAGCTTGTAGCATGCAGCTATACTTCACCTTGCGGACTTACAAAAAATAACAACCTTTCACATTTGAAATACCCTCCCACAAACTATATATTCTCTGAAAGTACACACCTCAAGCTTTCTAGGTGTACCAGGCTCGTTGACAGGGGCAAAGTTTTCTGGAAGTAATCCCTCAATGAATTCTTTGGTTGCACAGAGTTTCCCTAAAAAAGATTAAAAAATAATTATCAACACCGCATTTTCCTAAAAAAAGCAAGGTCCCCCGAACAGAACAATATCCAACATACATAGCTACTGTCAATGGAAGAGTTGACAAACAGCCCAAAGTACCGTATGTGCGTAAGGGTAATTTTGCTTGAAAATTTCAGCTCTGCAGACAAAGTACACACCTTGCGCTTTTTCAACCAACAACTCACATTTGAAATACCCCCACAAACCATATATTCCCAGAAAGAACATATGTTAAGCTTTCTAAGCGTACCCAGCTTGTTGTAGTGGGCTCATCATTTTAGAAGTAATCCCTCCAAGAATTCTTAGGTTGCACAGGGTTTCCCTAAAAAAAAAAATATATATATAAAAAAGTAGAATAAAAAAACACATTCTCTTAAAAAATCAATATGCAAACAAGAAAAAACAAGAAATAGCAGATTTAGGTACTTTTAACACTTTAAATGCCAAGTACGTGAATTTTATGTGGTCACCTTTCAGACCCTTAAGTGCCAGCCACAAAAAATTCAAGGGCCTGTCATTTACCCCTGCTAGTGGCCCCAAAAAATGTAAAAAAAACCCCCACCTGACCCCTCTAGCCCCCTGGGGGCTCTTCTCGCTTCGGGAAAGTGCCCAAAATATCGCCCCCCCCCCCCGCTTCGGCAGCAGCTGCTGCTGACTGTAAAAAAAAAAATGTACTAATGTACTCCCCTGTGGCCGCGATCCCTCCTGCAGGGTCTCCTCTTAACCGGTGGGGGGGCTCTGATCGCTCCCAGGGCTCTTCCGTGGTGAGGAGACTATGAAAAATTGCCCTCTCCCTCAGTTCCTGGGTCGCCGCCTGCCAGCCTCATCCTTTGGGGCAGCCAGCATTTCTCACCCGCCCTGAGACGATCAGTAATACCGGATGATCAGAGGAGGTTGAACTTGTTTTTTCTTCTTCTTTTCTCCTGCATATTGTTAGTTTTTTTTTAATGAAAATGTGAGTTTGTTTCTGTGTTTTTATTCTTTTTTTAGGGAAACTGTGCAAGCAAAGAATTCATTGAGGGATTACTTCCAGAAAACTGTGTCCACATCAACAAGCCTGGTACGCCTAGAAAGCTTGTGGTGTGTACGTCCAAAGGGGGTATTTCAAAGAGTAGTTTTTCTGCATAGTGCATAGCATAGTTGTATTTTATCTGAAAATCTCCTAAAGCGCTGTTTCAGTTTTCAGTTTCAGTCTTACTTTCTTTATTACAAAAAAAACACTACAAATTGTAAAATAGTTTTTTTTCTTGCACATTTCACCCCAAAATATTGAGACTATACTTAAAAAATGGCAAACAAGACATTCCATGTTAAAGCCCAGCCCTTGGAAATCCCCTCAAAAATCACAGTTGATTATATTTAGCGCATAATAGTGAAAAATGGGCGGGCAACAGAGGGCGACAAAATCTCCAGGTAGGCTAGCACTAAAAGGGTTAAGATGCAGGTTGGAACACTGAAAGGCACACCCAAAGTGCACCTTGTCTCAACAAATAATTAGCATGACCTCCATAGTCTCTCTTCATGATGCCACAGATTTATGTTAATTTTTTTTCAAACCATTCAGAAAAGTGGCTCTTTCTGACTGACTAGAAGGCAGGGAAAGCTCCAGTAGCCAGGTGACAAGGGCAACTTTGCACGACGGAGGCCAGCAGACTAACCTATATATCATATATCATATAATGCATATCTTAAGTGTATTGCTTACTTATGTGTGATCCAGGATTTTACTATTCACAGAGTTTACAAGGAGAGTTTAGGTCTGATTTAAGCTGTAAAATTGTAAAATCCAGATCTGTGAACCTGTTCCAGGTTAAGAGAAATTCAAACTATAGGAAGCCAATAAAAGCAAAGGAGTTCTATTTTGAAAACATTTTCTTTGTTAATGCATTGGTAAGTCAGAAAGAAATTCTAGTCTAAGAGCTTGGTCCAATAAAAAATGTTAATGCATTTCCCCTGTGTTGTAAAAAATGCACTTTCATGACAATTTTCAGGTTGGTGGGATTTAGCAAAGCTTTGTATGTATTTTGAGTTTATTGTACATTCCCTTGTGTTATTTGTTAATTTAAAAAAAGTCTTATTTTTTTTCAACTTACAAAAAATAAACAGAAAGAAGCAGCATGCTCATCTCTAAGGGAAACAGCCTGATACACCAGGCATTGGGACTCAGAGGCTGCCAGGCCCTTTACCAGTCTCAGCAGAGGCCTGGTGCACATGGGCATCATGTACTTATGCACACTTGGTGACCAGAAAGGGGGTGAGAGAAACCTGGGGGGTATCGGTATACCACCCCCCCAGTATTGGCACACCAGAAAATCTCCTACAATCACATAGGGTGAGACACCAGAGGTCCTGACCTGCTGCCATTATCCTATAAAAGTTTATATGATAGGAGGTGGATACTCCCTCTTGCTGATTATCCTCAGGCCCTTCTGGGAACAGGGGTGCAAAAGAGCTGTGTTCTTGCAGTGGTGCCCACAGAAGTATAGTAGACAATTGTAAACATACTGTTTGGAAGGAACATTTGAGCCCTAATTCATACCTGTCCTGTACTGCATTCGTTTCTGCATTAGCAGTAGACGCAGACGTTCCTTCTATGGCCCCTTTCACACCTCTCCAGTGCAAGAGAAAGGAGAAAAATGCGTCCACAAAGAGTCCTCTGCAGCGTCCTAGACGCAAACGCATCCCATTAAACAGAGCTATCTAATAAAAGCAGGCACAAACGTGAATGCAAAAAAAGAAGTGAAAAAAATGTGAGCGCAAAATGGAATTCCTGACGCAAAACGCATGCCAAACAGGTGTGAACATAGTCTTAGGAAGGTTTGAAAAACAAATTTATTATCTATTATATTGTATTATTCAGTGTATAAAATGTGTCATTTCATTTTTATAGGTATTGATAAGCTTAACCACTTGTAATGCTTTGAGGCCGATTCATTAATAGCGGCAGGTAGCGACAGATGAGCGTCTGAAGTGCGGCGCTATGAGCGACCGCTAGTGTACGCCACGAACAGCTGTGAGTCGCTATTGCAGGCCTCCTCAGTCGCTATCTGCCGTTGTTGGGAAGAATGCATACATTGGTGAATGAGATGTTTCAGATCAGCTTTATAGGCGCTGTTATTTTTTCACACGGTATTCAAGACAGCGCCTGAGCGTTTGTTTGCTGTTGGATTGAAATCAATGTTAGAACATTCTGTAGTAAACACATTGCACCATGTTTATTTGGTTAAATGTTTTTTTTTTTTTTTTTGTTTTTTTTTTAAATAAATGCCTACAATTATTGTTGGGTTCTCTTCATGGTGCCTAAAAAAGAAACAAAAGTGTAGTTAGTTTTTATTACTAATTTTGGTTTGTAGCATTTAATTACATACCAAGGCCTCAATTTTTTTTTAATTTTGGTCAACTTGCACACCACCCCTTATTCTTATTTGGGTCAACTTGCACACCACCCCTTATTCTTATTTGGGTCAACTTGCACACCACCCCTTATTCTTATTTGGGTCAACTTGCACACCACCCTTTATTCTTATTTGGGTCAACTTGCACACCACCCCTTATTCTTATTTGGGTCAACTTGCACACCACCCCTTATTCTTATTTGGGTCAACTTGCACACCACCCCTTATTCTTATTTGGGTCAACTTGCACACCACCCCTTATTGTTATGTGGGTCAACTTGCACACCACCCCTTATTCTTATTTGGGTCAACTTGCACACCACCCCTTATTCTTATTTGGGTCAACTTGCACACCACCCATTATTCTTATTTGGGTCAACTTGCACACCACCCCTTATTTTTGGACCCCAAAAATAATGGCTCTGTAGTACAGTACTTGGAGTATAGTTAAGGTGAGCTAGCTTACCAAGAAAAACGTCATAATCATGCTTTCCCTTAACTCAAAGCCAGTCTGGGTGTCCTCAGTCGTTTCTGCAGGCATGTTGGGGATTTCTGGCACCAGTGCTGTTTCTTCAGGGGGTTGTATTCTGTGGCATATGCAAATATTGTGTAGGACACAGCATGCGAGGATAATTTTGGAGACCTTTCGTGGACTGTACAACATTTCTCCTCCTGGGCGTGCCAAACACAGAAAGCGCGCTTTCAGCAGTCTACTGGTTCTTTCCACAATGCATTTGGTTTTGCAATGTGCTGCATTGTAGCGTAGTTGGGCAGATGTGTGTGGGTTTCTGACGGGAGTCATGACCCACGTTCTCTGTCCATATCCCTTGTCCGCTGTGGAATAAACACAATGAGAGAGACAGCAATTAGTAATAGTACATGTTATTTTTTGCCATATTTTAAATTTAGCTTACTAGGCCACATATTTTTATCAAAATACTTTGTCATGGTTATTTATTTACCCAGTAGCCAGGCAGGTAGCATTTCATTTTTCTCAAACGTCCGGCACAGAACTGATTGCTGGAGCACGTAGGAATCGTGGCATGAGCCGGGGAAGCCAGATCTCACGGCCCGCAGCTTCATGTCATGGTCACATACCACCATGACATTGATGGAATGGAATTGTTTCCTATTCCTATAATGCAGCTCCTGTGCACGGGGAGGGCGGAAAGGGATATGTGTACCATCCACGCACCCTAGCACATTCTGAATCCTTCCCATGCTGTAGAATGCATGCTTTATTTGGGCAACCTCATCCTCAGGAAATTTGATATAAACAGGGATAAGGTCACAAATAGCCAGAACTACCTGGTAAAATATGAGGCTCATTGTAGCCTGGCAGATCCCACTGAGGAGGGCAGCGGTTGCCTGGAAATTCCCTCGTGCCACAATATTAAGCGTGGCACATAGGCAAACTATGCCTGGAATGGATTGGGTGCGTCTGGTGGATGGATCGATTTTGGTCTTAATCTGATCATATAGGGACTGTAGTGCTGCACGATTCAGACGAAATCTGCTTCTGATCTGCTCGTCACTTAAATCCCACACTGAAAGACGGATGCCAAAGGATCGGGGTGCCCTAAGCCTCACAGCACCCTCCTCCCTGGCCTCCTTTTCTTCCAGTAGTCTCCCACAACCATACATCCATAACACAAACATCACCCTCTCACCCATCTCACACTCACTGGCCATAGATACAAAATAAGGCAAACCAAAAACAGAAAGCCTACACACCACAGACACAAGCACACTCCTCACACAATCACACAAATGCAGCTCAACACAAAACCAGATGTATAGTGGTCAGAACCACCAGACTGCTGAAAGTCTGCTTTCTAAGTTAGGCACAACCAAGAGGGGATTTGCGGCACAACCCACAAAAGGCCCCAAAATCAATCCTCACTTGCTGTATGCTACACAATATTTGCATATGCCAACAAAATAAATCTCCCAAAGAAACAGCACTGATGACAGAAATCACCCAACAAGCCACACAGAGTAAGGCCCAAACCCAGCCAGACATTTATTTCAAACAAGGGACAAAAAGACAACACCACAGCCTTTGCCACAGTGTAACAATACAAGAAGGTTGTAAAATAAAGCTATTTATACTTAACTTTGGGAAATGACTGGTCCGCTTTGCCGCCTCTTGCGTTGCTTAGCTATTTCCGGTCTGCAATTAGCTTACCCAGGTGTGCTTGAAATGGTTTGCGCACGCGTACGCTAAAGCATACTAGCGTACGTGAGCAGATACTTACGTGCTTTAGCGGATATGGTTCATCAGTCAGGTTTGGTCCAATCAAACTTATGCTGCTCTTAATTCAAATAACAGTTTTTAGAGGCACATTTAACATGTGTTTAACAGACCTGAGTACATTGGTTTCTTATGTTGGGTTGTTTGTTTAATGAGCTCTCTAATTATTTAATTGTCTTCCACACATGATTGCCAGAAACATCAGTCATTGCAGTCATGATGTCGCTACAAACACCTGACCAGTATGTGTGAAGCAATTAAGTGGACCTGTTTGTGATTGGTTCTTAGAGCACATAAAACCTGGCACACCCAAGCAGCAGTTGTTGCCATTTTGTAGTCTGCATGCGTGCTTGGGTGTTGTATAGTGGTGTGTGTGCAGCTACAGGATGGAGCCAAATTCTGGGCATCTGCCGGCCACAGCTGGACCAAGTAGGACTGTGTTGGGTGTTGTGCGCAGACCTCCCCTAAGGAAAAGGGCACAGGCCGAAGGTGAGGCAGCACCTAAGGCCAAGCGTCCATTTGCCAAGAGGGAGCCAGAATTTAATTTGGCGGATAACAATACTCTTGTGCGTCTGACACTGGCTAAATGGGAGTTATTATTTGGCTCCCAAAGTCAGTGTTTAGGCAAGCAAGATAGAAGCAAATTGTGGGATGCCATTGGTGAGGAGCTTACTAGCAGTGCTCAATACCCACGTAGTGGCCAATCCTGCAAGAAATGCCTCCACACTTTGAAAAGGGCCCTTATGCAAAAGATGAAGAATGATCTTCTGGTAGAGAGTGGGACCAAACAGGGTCCAAAGAGTACCTACAGGCCATATGAGGAGATGCAAGATTCCGCTCATTCGGCTGCAGGGTGTTGATGCTGGGGATGACACCACAGGTTGGGCTGAAGGTACATATTTTGTAATTTTTCACTCTTGTTGTTGTAATGTATGTTATTTTGCTTTAAATTTTTGGCCAAACTAACAGTAGGACATGTGAAGTAGTACATTATACCTCATTAATGTGTTACTTGCCTGTCTCTTGCTTTATGCATAGGTGCACATGGTAAGGCCCAGGATTCTGGGGAGGAGGACACCCAAAATCCGGACCTTCCCACAACCTCAAGCATAACCCAGTCGGCCATTGAAGGTATTTTTAAGTAATTTTTGTGGTGGTTCTTTTGGGCCGCACATTACCAATGCCTAAATCCTTACTTTGATTTCTGATAATTGCCCTGACATTTGCACCAGCATCTCCTCCGGAGTCAACCTACTCTTTGGATGCCGGTAAGTGCATGTGTCAACCTTGCTTTAGCTACTTTAACACAAGGACATGTCTTTCATTTATCTATTTTCATTGTAGGCCAAGTCCCTGCTTCATCTTTGGACACCACTTCCTGTGTTGCTGGTCAACCTGACCCTGTTGGTGTGTATTTCCAAACACACTGTATCCTTTCTGCTGTTTGAGTAACAATGTGTATATTTTGTGAGTCTAAAATTCAACATGATTTCAATTACAACTTCAATATGGATATTGACAGTGGATTGTGCATCCACACGATCAGAAATTAAATTGTTGTAATGTGTTCCATGCATTTTTTAGTTGATTTAAAATTGAAATACAAACATTCACTATACTAGTGTTGGTAATATTGATCTACATTGTGTATTTTAGTTGACCGGAATACAGGAAGTGGCCGTCCAGAAAGGGCCCTTCACCGTGAGGCTGCTAGAGATGAGGGTAAGTTTGTTTTGCTTTATTCTCTAGTAAGGATGTTGGCTAACCTGTTTTTTGGAATTATTAGTCCAACTTGTTATTAAACCTTTTTTTTTTAGGGCAAAGCTCGAGTGAGGGCCTAAGTCGGGACATCTGTGAGATGGCGGGTATGTGCAATTTGAGCTATGTGTGTATGTTATTGTTTGCCACAATGATTTCATCCTCTTCGGCTTACATACATGTTTGGAATATGAGGTTCAATTACACATTTTTGCTATTGTGTAATCCGCCACTTTGGAGAGGTATGGCCTCGATAATGTTGCCAAAAAATAGTCCCACAATCTCAAATGACCTACTAACATGACTTTCCTGTTTAGCATATACCAACTTGCCCCATCTCTCAGATGTGGATTTGCCCCTTTCTGGCAGCCAGACACCGGAACTACTTTGGCCGGAGCAGACTGAGGTACCATGGCTGATTTGTTGGAACAGTAACCACATTGACATGTTTGGGGGTACAACAGGATCCACCATGTAACATACCACATATTTGTGGTTTAGCAGGAGTCCATCACGGAAACCCAGGCTCTGTCCTCTGCCCAAGTGCCATGTGGACAGGCTACAGAGGCTGAAGCAACGGTATATTATAATGGAACCCTTTTGGGAAATGTTGGGGAGGGGTTTACCTGCATTGTTCCAGCTTCACTACAATCTTGTTTTTTGTGCTTTAGGCAGAACATCCTACAACTGGAGATTCTGCACCCACAAGTGCCGATTTTTACCAGCTAGGGGTCCGGATGCTGGAGGGCTACAGTCAACAACAGCCACGTGCTGGAACTAATGAGCGCATTGCGGCGTTGGAAAATCAGTCGCTGCTGGATCGGCAACAAATTCAGGACCTGCAGCAACAACTGCGAGAAGTGCAAAATCACCAGCACTCAGACATTACTCAGGCAATCCAACAAATGTCAAACTCCATCCAACAAATGTCACATGTCATCCAAGAATCTGGACAGCGCCAGGAACAAACTTTGTTGTTGATGCATCAGCTAATACAACAGCAGTCTATTTTTTTTACTGCACTGTTGTCCCCCAACACCACCCCTAGCAATGAATCCCAACCTCCAAGGCCACCCAGGGAATAATTGTGGCACTTCTTGTTCCCTTGAAATGCATTAATTTTAAGGTTTTTTGATTCTGGGAATAAATGTTTGAACGCAACCTCCAATTAGTGTTTTTGAGAAGACATAGCTACTAACCCAGTCAGGGATAAGTCTCTAGATCTAGATATGTACATGTACGCAGAAATGTATGACACACATTGTTTGCCATACATTACTATGGTTAACACATTAAATGCCTAACAATGTTTGATAACATGTTATAACTAATGGGTTGCTAGACACTTAAACTATGCTTTACAAGTCACAACACACTGAAAGTAGAAAAATAGAAAACATTTATTGGCTTCAAAGGCGCCCAACATGGGCAATATTAATCCGCACAGCGGAAAAAATCATACCCCCCATACGGTGTTTCTTCTTGCCCAGCAGCATAAGGCACGTCCGACGGACGTACTGCCACAGTCTGCGATGCTCTGTAAAACAAGCTGTAGAGAGTAAAAAAAAAACACTAAAACAAATATAATGGGATCTCCACATACACAGATGTAGGAATGTTATGTAATTTGCTCTAATTAGCTGACCAACACATTAACATTGGTGTAAACTGGGCCCTTATGTGTTACCATTATATGAGTAGTAGTGCCTGCCTTACATGTGCATTTAACATCCAAACCATACATTTAGTATGAACTCTTTGGAAGGAATGAAGGGATAAGTCCCATTGTGGGCATCTATTGGGTTATTTACAGCCAAACATCATGGCCAAAGTCCTAACGATTAAACTGCTTGTGAAAAGCAGATTAGAGTTCCCAACCTTAGCAGGCAAATATTTTTGTTTACAGCAAACATTTTACCAATACGTGTAAAAACCAAAAATGTGAGCCAACAATCAAGCATGCAGACATGCCTTTAGAATTGTGGGACGAGCAAATGTAACCTAGATGTGTGCTTAGAAAAGACATAGGGACATTGTCAATTAATATATATTTTAGACTAAGACATAGGTGTCCTAAGTATTTTGGCATATGAAGTTGATGTACTCACCATCGCAGCTGTGGCTGGGGCCCATGCTGCTGGACGTCCCTGGAGCTGGGGTGGGGAGTATGGTCACAGGGTTCATCTGCGTGGAGAAAGCAAAACCAAAAACAAAATTAGTTTGCCAATTACACATTAAGATTTGACATCCATCTGTTTAGGGAGTCTGCAAAAAATTGCTTGCATGGTTACACACATGTTGTCACCCATTAGCATATTTACTGGTCCGTTAGGTCATGGGAATTATTTATGTGTGCAACATGGACACATCAATATAATGTGCCAATAACCTTTACAGTGCAATGCTAAGGAAGAAATTTAAGTTGAGGGTAGAATATTAATTGTAGAGTGTGCAACATGTGTTAGCAGGAACAACTTACAAAACTAACACATTTGCTAGCCACCATCATGGTGTCCACAGAAACATTGGGGTAGTTGGCAGTTGGATTGGACCGGAGTGGGGTTCGTGAGAATAATTAAAATACACTACAACCTTGTACTATGGACCAGTAAACATGTGTATGTTTTTGGAATGTCATTACATATGGCATGTGAGGGATATCAACAAACACTTACCACGACTATGCCCGCGGGCAAGGGCTGGCGCATAGCTGCTGGAGGTGGTGGCTCTATGATGCCCTAAAAAACAGATAACAAGGGCACAGGATTAGTCACCAGGATCACCTGTAACAGACAAACAAGAATTAGAAATGCACTCACCAGGGGATGAACTGCCGCTGGTATCCCAGGGAGGACTCTGAGGAGGAGGCGTGGAGCCTCGACTCCTCACAATCGGCCCAGAAGATCCTAAACCACATGGGCCACCCTCCTCCCTCTCACTCCCAGATCCTCGAGGGAGTGTGGGTGAGTCCACCTCCACCTCCCCACTTGGACTCCCCACTTGAGAGTGGCCCACAGGGTTTGTGGACTCAACTGAGTCCAATTGTGAGGAGCTGAGGCTCCAGACTGCCCGCCCCCCAGCAGCACACTCCTCTGGGGCGTCATCCCCTTCCTCCCCTGGGTCCTCAAGATAGGACTGGTGAGAGGGCCCCTCCCCCGCAGATTCATCCGGCCCCACCACTCTTCTGCGGGGGGAGGAAACCCTTCCCACGTTTGCCCAGGGGAGGACGCTTATCTGTGTAAAAGGGGGGGAAAAAAGGACATCTTTAAAACCCCAAAAAAACATGAAAACTATTGATAATACTACATTAGTGGAATGATTTACATGTTGTGAGCTGACACTTACCTGAAGCATAGGCATCATAGAGCCTATAAACGCCCTCTGGGCCCCGGCGCTTGAAGTCCGACCATTTCTGTATGATTGAGCGGAATGTGAGCTGGGTCTGGAAGCGTCGGGACACAGTTGCCTTCACCTCCAACGCTATGCGCCTCTTTGCACCACGGGCATAGTCGTATTCCCTAATTAAAAAATCCTATAAAAACACATTTTAAAAACAAGCATCAATACATATATATATATAGACTAATAACCATAAATAACAAGCTATATGGTTGCACAGCATAAATGGAACATATACTTACTTTGACCACCTGGCCGTTCACCCGCGTATCAACGCGCTTTCGCTTTAATTTTTTGGGTGGTGGGGCAGGGGATGTTGAGGGACCAGGGAAGACAGGGGGGAGGAGGGGGGGGAGGGGTTGGGGAGGAAGATTCAGAGGAGTAGCTGGGGAGGGGGATGGCTCTTCGTCTGGGCCTCATTTCTAGTCCTCAGAGGTGGAAACCGGAAGTTGCAAACCGAAAGTAAAATGAAAAAAAAAAAACACGCATCGCTAAAATACGCTTATCAATTCGCTAGGATACGCAACATCACAATAGCGTATAGCGATGAGTCAGCTGCATCCGTGTCTGCTGCTTATTCATCAACAGCGACTGGGGGAGTAACAAGTGAAATAGCGACCAAAAAAAAAAACCCCACATGTATGATCAGCACAGCGCCGCTGCCTGCTACACATAGCGACTCGGCATAGCGACTGGGCCTCGCCGCAACACCATGGATTCATCAAAGAGATTACTATCTTAGAGCGTGGGCACTGTTGTTAGCTGACTGCGGCACAGAGCGCCTGTAACGGTTTTTAAAAAAAGATTGTTTGGGGCGGTTTGACACCTTCGAAAACGCTAACAATAACTGAAATGACATTGGGAGAGGGCTGTGATTTGGACATCCAAGTGACACAGTCCGAAATACATTTAAAAAAAAAATAAATAAATAAAACATTCAAGACAAATCAGAATTAATGTTTAATGCATGTACTAATTTCTTTAAAAAAAAAAAAATACAAAAGCCCCCCCCCCAAAAAAAAAGTGTCTGCCATAGAAGTGTATGGGAGAGCGCCAGAGGCAAGAGGTAATACCTTGCGCTGTGCAAGGCACATCACTGGCGCTGTTCGCTGAGGATGTGAAATTGATGAATCATCCGCTACATGTCGCTATTCCAGTCGCTACACAGATTCTGGTTGATAAATGTGCTATTGTGTGCCGTGTCCGGCATTGACCAGGCGTTGACCAGTCGCTATTTGGCGCCACCTCCCGCTAACCAGGCGCTGCATGACGCTATCCCTTGTTAAATAAGGGCCTCAGTCTTGTGTGACATTCATGGCAGCATACTCTACTGTACTTGAAGCACCTTAGTTGTAAGAAGACTTTTTAACCATCTTTGTAATTTCTCTTATATACTTTAAATACAAAATGTACACTCTGCAGAACATTTGCTAAATGGTTGAATACTGATTTCTTCATTTAATTGTATTTTTTTACAATGGAATAATTTCATATACAAAACAGAAATATATACTATATGATCTTAATCTCTGCTAAAGATAAATTATACATAACTGTATTCATGAAACAATAAGCATTTTATGTAAATGCTACCAAGGATTGCATTATGGAAGACTTTGATATACGATTATGTATTAGTTATATACTATTCTTATCGTTATAAATCAAATTCATACAAAATATTTGGTACACAAAACTGTAAACTAGAAAAGTTAAAGCATGTCTGTTGAGCCCTTTACATTTGGTAGAAAATGAAGGCTGATTATGAGATTTTCTTTTAGATGTGTACAAGGGTGAAATAATAATATAGGATTACAGTATTAGATCAGCGAAGCAGTGGGCAGGGTGGTTGGGAGAATCCTTATGATTCAGATTTGATAGGTTGTTTAGGACTGAGATGTGAAGTGATTGCAAGACGGTGCATAGTAAATTGAATTTTTATTAGGCTGATCTGAATACAGCATGTGGCAGAGACGACTAGCAGATGAAAGATGGTGAGATAGGGATATTGCATATGAGTTTTTACAGTGGCATGCTGGAAGCCATGTGGGTGAACAGGCTAGACAGGTTAAGGTGCCAAGATGACAGGGAGCAAAGTCATTATTGGTCAGCTAACTCAGAATGCCATTGCAATTAATCACTATACTAGATCTACTGGCTTCAAAAGGCTTCTAAAAATGGTGTACTAAATTTGTTTTGTTTATCAGGCATTGCCTTGTTCCAGGTATTATGATGTCAGCTTTCTTTTGGCCTGCAGTGTACTACTACTGTCATACTGGTTTGTGTTCTTTCTGAGTGCTGCTACTGTCTTGGACCACCACTAAAAGAGGAACAACACACATGAATTTCACTCTCCTGTATGTTGTTCCTCTCTGTGACAGCATCCCGAATTGGGATGCACCACTGTGTGTACCCCCAGGTCGCCCCATTTGATTCACCTTCCTTCTGCTCCCACAGTGCAGACTCGGGTCAGACTTGGGTGAGAGCTCACTGTCACTCAGCTCTCTTCGCTGGCGCTGAAGGCTAAGCCACTTGGATGGCTTGGAGGGAGCCGAGTGCCACCGCCAGTTGGAGCGCACAGAGGCGGCAAGGTCTCCAGGAGAGGGTGAATGCTTCGGGGGTGCGTGGGGGTAACACACCTTGGGGCATCCCGGTTTGGGAAGACATCAAATAGGTGGAGAAACACTTATGTGAAATGTGATGGTAAACACAGTACAGTACAGTATTTGATCTAAAAATTCCAGATGAAATATGGTATGCATACTGTAAACAATGCAGTTTATAGGCAAAATAGTGCCAGGAAGGAAAAAATCTGCCCCTCCTCCCCCTATGGTGCTGCTGTCATCCCATATAGGGGGATTAGGGGGCCAGCACAACCAATGGCCCTTACTCAACCTATGGCCCTGACTCATCTTCAGAAAATCACCATCATAACAATAAAACTTAGGGCAATCAAGTCTTATCAATTACTGGTTTTGGACTGGTTTCATAGTACACCACAGACCAGTGATGAAATACTTTTCCAGTGCCCGAACTGCAACGGAAACCCCACTTATATAATGCAGTGATAACGTAGCAATTTAACATAATGAATTAATGGCTGGGGGGTTAGGTGAGGAGTTTTATTTCAGTGACTTGGGAGGGTGGGTTAGGTCAGGGGTTCAGGTCAGTGGTTGGGGAGAGTGAGCTAGGTTGGGAGTGTAAACGAGCAGGGGGGTTAGGAGAGATGTTTAAGTCATCAGCTGGTTGGTTGGGTGAGGAGTTTAGGTCAACAGCTGTGGGAAGTTGGCTGAGGTTGGTAGGGTTTGGGGGAAGGGTTTAGCTCAGCAGCTAGGGGATTTGGGTTAAGGGTTAAGATCATCACTTGGGGGTGGTTGAAGGGCTTAGATTAGTAGCTGCAGGTTAGGTAAAGGGTTTAGGTCGGCGTTGGGGGCCTGGGGGAAAGGCCTATGCCAGAAGCTAGCTAGAAGGTTTGGGTCAAGGGTGCTGTTACAGTGTACACATTTACAGCCCTTCCCTCAGCATCCAAATTTCCTCTGGTAACTGTCCTTTGATGCAGATCTAGCTGGAACACAGCAGCTGCATCCTGCTGTGTGCCGATGCTGACATGTAAAAGAGTGTGAGTGCTTGCCCACACCTCTCTCCCACACTTCACATGCGCTCTGTCCCAGCTGCTTCCCTCGGCAGAAGCAGTTGGGTCGGACCTGTTCATGGGCTGGACCAGTGATCCACTGACTGCCATGTTTTTTGTAAGTAGCACATTAGTGCTGTTGCTGGGGAAGGGGGGAGATGGGCAGTGAAGCCGGTGCATTTAAAAAATGTGAATAGTTTGTGTTAGGATGATGCCGCATGCCACACAGAGGGCTCTAAGGGCTGTCTCTGACACACCTGCCATAGGTTCACCACCACTGCTCTAAACTCACACAAACATTTTAATAAAGGATGCTTTTACAGATTCTTGGTTACTTTTTTAAATGTTTTAAAATCCAACTCCAACAGTCTCTAGGCTGGAGATAATGCTATTTTAGCTTCCCAACTTGTTTGATCACCAGAGAGTGGAGGGTAATGTATCAGAAAATAAATGAATGTCTTCAGGTCTACAAGAATGGGATACATTTACTTCGGGACACATTTGCTTTACTTCCAATTTCAGTTTTTGCTCTTTTATAAAGTTGCCCCATCCATGGCTTCAGCTTGTAAAATGTACTTAATTTCCTAGCTTGAGTCAAATAGGCTTGTCATGATGCTTCCTGTATAAAAAAAAGACTAGCGTTAGAGTAATATTTTGCTAGTGTACTTGGAAAAAACATTACTACATTATGCTGAATGTTGTTTTGATCTCTTGAGTTCTTCTGGCTTTTACCTACATTAATTTTTTCAATAGTACCTCTAATTTATAAAGGGTGATATTTACTTTATTTAAGGGCTTTAACAGAGGCAGAAAAATCAGCTAGACAGCTACAGTAACAAGCTGTGCTAGAAGTATGAACCAGTT
Source organism: Gastrophryne carolinensis (assembly GCA_027917425.1). Lineage (NCBI taxonomy): Eukaryota > Metazoa > Chordata > Amphibia > Anura > Microhylidae > Gastrophryne > Gastrophryne carolinensis. Next base: position 127,611,423 of record CM051238.1, read on the forward strand.
AGGGCGTACAGAGGTATAGAGTTATAAAAATCTTGTTTCTGCATCTATGCCTTATGCTGTACAATGTAACAAGCATCTCATTGTTTATTTGCATACATGTCCCGCTGTAATCAGGGCCGGAGTTTGGCCCAGGCATCACAGGCAAATGCCTAGGGCCTCATGCTAGGAGGGGTCCCCAGCCCCCAGGACAAAAATATACTTATTCACCTTTTTTATATCTCAGCCAGCCAAAGCTCACAGAAGGAGGCCCCCTCTGTGTGGCGCGAGAGTCCAGACAAGACTGATGCCACCGACGGCCGCGATATGGACCATATAAGAAGGGCTAGCCAGCAAAGATTTTGTCCTGCTTTAAAGTGAAACAAACAGGATTTTCACCTGTGTGGAAACCCCCCACTCCAACTCCAGATCCTACGGGGCATGTGCGGCCTCCTGTTGAATCAGCACGTTGGACTGTGCTGATACAAACTCGTCTAGGGTCGTCTTAGAGTCTAGATGAGCGCAGCCAAGTGCTGACAACCTCTAACAGGGAGTGTGCCCTCACTGGCCATTCACAATGCCTGGTGTGAGTGTGCAGCCCTGCTTAAGGTATAGCAGGGAGTGGCCACTCCTCACACATGCTCGAAACATAATTGAAGATACAACTGGTCAGCACACACATGCAAGTTGGCACAAGCTTTCCTTGTGCCCAAGGTGTTTGTGTGACAGGTGGCAGCATCACTTTGGGTCCTTTTTCTGCTGTGTGCCCGATCAAATGTGCGGCTAGGATTCCATTCAGCTTCTCCAGCTGCACATTAATATGCACAAATGGAGAAGCTGCAGGAAAGGTAAGAACAGTGGGCAATCTGAGGGGGGGTTGACACAGTGGGGCATTTCAAACAGGGTGCCCCAGAGGAATGGTCCACTTTAAAATTAGAGCCACCCCAACCGTAGTGGTCTGGTGGAAAAGGTGAGTTTTGTGGCAACTCGGGGGGGTTCACACGGCAGGGAATCTTGATTTGTGATGTTTAAGGGAATTGCCAGCTGTTGCCCCAGGGCTGGCCAGGATGGGTTTTGTTCTGCTTTAAAGAGGTACTTTAGTCATATCTGCAGCTTCTGATCCCCTTTAAATGTGTAGTATTGTTTGCTTGTTCATGGAATAGAAAAAAAGCACATGTCTGAGATAATGTTATGTGCTGCAAACCTGAATGGGGAGCCAAACCATCATTCATGAAAGCAACTTCACCAAGATGAATGTATGTGGCCATTGTGCCTTTTCTTATCTCTTGAGGCCATTGTTCCCATTTTTTCCGCTCTACTAGATCTGTAACTTGTTGTTACCATTGCACAATATGATTACCTTCTAATTGTATTTAGTTTGCATTTTTGTCTAGACTTTCTATTATTTGTGACATACATGCCCTAGGGTGTATCTTAGCAGCGGTTGAGGGGAAGCAATGGTTTTAAAGGCTTAGTGTTAGCTGTAGCAATGCCCCATTGTCTTCTATTGCTATGTATAGCATTATGCAGTAATTCCATCATGACTGCTCCCATGAACCACAAGAATTATTTAGACTGGATTAGGTCTAGGCCAGAATAGTCATTCCGGTCTTTGGCTATGAAAATAAAAAATATATACATTTGTCTCCCTGCAGGCAGGTCTACCAGGACCCCCATATAGGTTTGTTTCTGCTATTGTGTGTGTGGGGGCGAGGGAAGGGGGATGCCATGGTTAAAATGGATCTTTTTTGTTAAGGAGCATGGTATGATGGGAGAACAGGACACAACTGCACACTACACATAAAGAAGGTACATCTGCTGCACTAGGTGACTACTGGTGGCCCATCCTTTTAGACTGGTGGCAGTCATGTGAGGCTTGTGTCACCTGACCATATCACACTACACCTCACCAGTGTTACCATACCTGACCATATCATGCTACACCTCACCTGTGTTACCACACCTGATCATCTTACGCTATATCTCACCTGTGTCACCACATCTGAGCACATCACGCTACACCTCACCTGTGTCACCACACATGGCCATATCATGCTACACCTCACCTCTGTCACCACACCTGGCGATACCATGCTACACCTCACCTGTGTCACCACACCTGACCATATTACGCTACACCTCACCTATGTCACCATACCTGACCATATCACGCTACACCTCACCTGTGTCACCACACCTGGCCATATCATGCTACACCTCACCTCTGTCACCACACCTGACCATATCACGCTACACCTCACCTGTGTCACCACACCTGGCGATATCATGCTACAACTCACCTGTGTCACCACACCTGACCATATCACGCTACACCTCACCTGTGTCACCACACCTGACCATATCACGCTACACCTGACCATATCATGCTACACCTCACCTGTGTCACCACACCTGACCATATCACACTACACCTGACCATATCATGCTACACCTGACCATATCATGCTACACCTCACCTGTGTCACCACACCTGACCATATCACGCTACACCTGACCATATCAAGCTACACCTCACCTGTGTCACCACACCTGACCACATCACGCTCAGGAGTCTCTCCGTAAATGAGTTTTACATAACTAAGTGTAATTCCATATAGTTTGGCTATTCTTTGTTTGCAGACATGAAGACTTCTGTGTACTCTACAATCTCCCTTCCTGTCCCCACTGAGCATTTTTTTTACACAAAAGAAAGTAGGATTGTTTTTTTATTCGGGCTGCAAATTGTGTGTGTGTGTGTGTGTGTGTGTGTGTGTGTGTGTGTGTGTGTGTGTGTCTAGGGGGGGGGGGTGTTCATGGTGAGGGAAGTAATTTGCCATGAGATAGAAAGTGCAGTGAGGCTAATAGTGACCTTTGTGGCATAAATATTATTGCCAAAGCTGTAGCATAGGCTTGAGGGGTCAAGAACATAACAAGAATTTCTCTACGATATTGAGCCAATCTCGCATGCAGAAATTGCCAATATATATGTGCTGCTGGAGGGGCAAAACTCAGTGAAGACCCAATTTTATGGGTTTTGGTCCGTGTTAAGTCTGCTGTATTTGTATTACTGACTGATCTGGCGCCAGCCCTGGAAAACATATTAGGCTCGATTCAGAGACACATTCGTCTGGACTTCCGTAGCTGTCTGTAAAAGTTTTTGTGGGTGTTTGACATTTTTTTGCTTTTTTTCGTCCATTTTTTATTCATACGAACGTTCGGGTGCTTTCGTATATGCGTTTTCGAAGAACGAAAGCAAATCGGATCATTTGAGTTAGTTCTGATCATTTTCCCAACAAAATCTGAAATTTTTCGTTAGTTCAGATAACTTACGTTGTTGGGATGGGCATACGTCGGATTCAGAGAGCTGATTGCCGAGGGACCACCACCCTATTAAACCGTTTCATTTGCGATCCACTTACGGGACCTTTGAGGCCTCGGATTGCTATTGTTGAACATGTTTTGCGGCTATGTGGCTTTTGCGGCTATGTAAAGGCGCGCCTTTAGCTCCAAGGCATTGCATGTATTAGCATGGCCGAGGCCATAAATTGTATAGCGATGCATACCTGAATCAATACATTTCATGTATGCCTTATAGAAGCATTTTAATGCTGACCTTAATTAGTCCTTAGCATGTAAACCTTTATTTTCCCACACATCCATATAATTGCTATATTTTTTTAGACTTATGTCCTTTGTGAATGATATTTGGATTGTTGAACTTGAATCTTAATTTCTTGTAGGAGTTATTGTATTAGTTGGTTACCTTAGCTTTGTGTAATTATTTTATATTTGGTTGCAGGAACCGCAAGATGTGCCACTCACACAACATACAAGCAGTGTTTGGTCCAGCTATGTGATTCCTCAGTGTTCTTGCAGGGCATCCAGGGTTGTCCCATGATGCTTATATATTGCAGAGCTCCGGCTTATTTCGTCAGTTTGAGTCAGGAGAATTATCTGGTGGATGGCTCCAGGGTAAGTTTGCTCACATTCCATCAATCCATTTTCACTGTATGGCAATGAATAAAGTTGATGACTCATGTTAAACAATATTGTAGCTTAGAATGTGTATTTTATGTTAGTATTTTAAAATACTTTCAGGGGATTCAGGATATCCACTCCTGCCCTTGCTCCTGATGCCCGCTCTTTGCCTGCAGAATGTTGGGGACCACAGAAGAAGAATAATGTTCTGTGGCCTGCCATTGCTATGTATTTAGTTTTTTATAGTTGTACAATTTTTACATTTTCAAAATATTTTAATATTTTATATTTTATGATGAAAAAAAAAAAAATAAAAGTTTCAGTGTCATTTCATTTACAAAATACATTAACACAAAACTAATGGGCCCAGAAATATTTAAAGATGATTATTCACATGACCGCGAAGTGATTTGGGTAAGTTTTAGGGGCCTAAAATGGAAGAAGAACCTAACCGCGAAGTGATTTGGGTAAGTTTTAGGGGCCTAAAATGGAAGAAGAACCTGACCACGAAGTGGTTTTGGTGAGCTTTAAGGTTCCAAAAGGGAAGATGGAGGATAGTGCTAAGTGGTTGGGGTGAGCTTTAAGGGTCCAAAAAGGAAGATGGAGGATAGTGCTAAGTGATTTAGCTAAACATTGTAGTAGAAGTGAGGGTGGCAAATATGTAGGCAAGCACTTTAATGAGTTAAGTTTGTAGTGCGCAGGCGCAAGATCGTAGGGATTTCCGTCTGGACGATAATTTATTGAAAAAGGGAAACAGAATCTAATGGGAAACGTAAAGGTTTCGTGGGAGGAGACGATGGGAAAAGGGCAAAAACGAAAGGCTACGTTGTAACATGAGAAAATGAAACGGAAAAGTCACGCTGGAAAATTACATCCTCGTACTCGTATTCTGTTATACGAACGGACGGATACTTTACAGAAGGATAGCAATGCATGCATAGAATCGCTTGCACACTCATACGAGAGCGGGAAAATTAAAAAAAAAAAAGTCTTTTTTTGTCTCTCTGAATCGAGCCTATTGTCCTTATTGTTAGTGCTGTTTGAGTGCTGGCCTGTATGCCTGTCTTTTCCTGTATGCGGAGTCTGAAAGGGAATTATTATGCCTATATGGTTTTCACAAGTGTGTCATTTGTTGGATAGGTGGAGCCTCAGTTGTGGTAGATGTTGGTGTAATTTTTCAGTAATTGATACAGCTGGTAATGCTGAATGTTGCAGCTTCATTTCAGAGGTGTACTGCTTGACAGCTCACGGTAGGGAGCTTGTGGTCTGTAATTTGTTGGTGTCCCTTACTATAATAGAGGTCAGAATGATATGGCTTATGTTTTACTTTATACACAGGCCCTGCAACATTATTTTACACTCCTGTAATGTGGAGGTGACTGCGCTAGTTTGCTTTTGCCAGGATAATAAAAGTCCAATGTCATATGCTAAGAGGAAAGACAAAGCAGAGGTTGCTGGGGAGAGATAGCAGGTGCAAGGTGGGGGACGTCTATTGAGGAAGTGTTGTGGATGGGCCCTGTGGGTCCTGTGTGTGATGGATAAAACTGGCTGGTTCTGCATCTTACTATTAGGTCTCAACTGTTTTACTATCAGGTCTCAGAGTATTATCTGTAATCTAGGTGATCACCTAGCATAAGGGCTCAGAGAGGGCTCCAACTGCAAAAATGCTATGTGTTGTTAATAAATGAGGATTTCATTGCAACAACAGGAAACATAGGCCCAGACTGAGGATGAAGCAATTCTAGCTCAGTGGTTCACAAAAAAGGAAAAATGCAGAAGAAAGACAAGAAGTTGGACTCCTATCCAAAGTGTACTACATTCTTCAGAAGCCACAAAACATGGAGTTAACCATTTATGAAGGATCCAGGGAAACTAAAGACTCTAAAGTTTTTCTGGACACTAATTTACCTATGGAGAATGTGAATGTGATCAAGGATTTGTCAGATGATCCAGCATTATGGCATTCTATGCTAATACCCAAAAATTTCAATTATTAAAAATAGGACCCAGTCAAATTATGGATTTCAAATTTCCCCAGGATAAGTCCAAAATTCCAAGACGTTTTACAAGTAAAAACTATTTTCATACAAATAGGAAATGGAGACTTCTTCACACTTGGCTGGTATACTTCAAACTGTCAGATAAAGTATTTTGTTTTTGCTGCACCCTTTTTTGGAAACAGGGTATTGCAATATCCAAGGATAGAGTTGGAATGGTGGAAGAATATTCATAACCATCTTAATGAACATGAGCACATACAAGGGCACATATGCAGTGCATGCAGGACTGGCAAACCCTGACAATGGGCATTTGTGTGCAGAAAACGATCGACAACACTCATATTTAACAGAGTAAAGCCTAAAAAGCTTACTGGAGATTGATCCTTAGCAGAGTGATAGACATCATCTGTCATTTGGCTCTGCGTAACTTGGCTTTACATGGAAGTACTGATAGACTGTACCACCCTGGAAATGGTCATTTTCTTGGTCAGGTGGAATTTCTTATTAGAACAGTTCCTGGATATGGCACACCTAGTTCACGGGATCAATAATAAATAATCTTTACCCTGCGTGTAATTACCAGATCCGGATACCAAACTAGGTTGTAAGCACATAAAAATACAAAATCTATGGTAATGCACACCACACAGACATAAAATCTATATGAATAAATCAAATATGTACACAAGAATATTCACTGATATAATGTCATCAAATTCCATTATTCAAGTACCTCTATCCCCTTTCTACTGTGACTGTGAGAAAGAACATCAGAAAAGGGGTACGTCTGGTTGCTGTAGCATATTAGGATTAATATCCAAAAGAATAATGAGTATATTGCTATCTCTCTGGTACAGTGTTAGGGGAATATATGAACTGTGAACAAGATGAATGCTGTCGCCACCTAGTGGTCAATAGTGATAAATGGTGCTCCAATGCATGGGAAAGTCACATATGAATATATGGTAATGGGAAGGCCGGAATGAAAAGACCATTAGCAACAGCTTATGGAATAAGCACACTACTCGTTCCTCAGGTGTGATATTGAGACATGCAATGTGAACCATATGTCAAAAATCTGAATTGATTACAATTGAGTATAGGCACATAATCAGAGCATGATACTGACTGAAGACAGGTATGGCATAACAATCAGTCATATACATCAGCATGAAAGAAAGACAAGGTACAAGACCTGTGGTTTTACCCTCAGTATGTAGCAAGATCGCTCGAGAAATGTTTCAAGGCTGTCAGGCCTCTTCCTCAGCTGAACGATAACTGTCAGTGTGAAAACCACTCTTTAAATATGGCTGCATCCCCCCTGGCCAGCCAGTAAGTGACGTCCAGCGCACTGACACCACTTCTGCATGGGGCTGTCCTGACCAGCCACGCATTGAGTGGTATAACCCACTAACACGGTGGCGGCGGCGCACTTTATTAACAAGCAGAAAATGTACACAGACAAAATACACAGACATTATTTTACCTGAATGGGGATGTGCAAATAAATTACCTTTTGTGACAAACCTGTATTGACTGCAATGTCCGCAGGTAAACAGTAGCGGTGGGCCAGTGAGACCCTAATGACAAGGGGGGCCCAGATCGGGTGAGTCTAGCATCTGTTCTTAATCATATACCAGCGCAGGTTGTCGAGTCTTTTCCTAACAGAGAAAAAAAATAAATAAATTCAGGCTTGGATCGGCACCCAGTATGTGCCAATGTCGCCTGATTGTCTGCTCAGCTTGAGTCGAATGTACTGAATACATCAAGGGGACTGGAAAGCGTTGTTCTGTAGGACGTGATTTGTATTGAAGTAAGGATTGCCGACTTAGGAATAAAGCTTTGTTTTTTGCCTGTTCCTAAATTTTTGGGTCATATCCCCTCATCAAGAAATCATTCTCTGCCTGCAGCAGAAAGCTTTTATCACTATTGGTGATTCTCCTGATCCTTATGAATTGGCTATAGGGGAGTCTCTCTTTAAGGCATCTTGGATGGAAGCTGTCTGTCCTAAGGTATGTGTTACGGTCCGTAGTTTGTTATACAGATTTGTGACTAGTTGCCCATGCCCATAAGTTCCAAAGGGAACATGATGGTCGGTACCTGAGTGTCAAGGCAAGTTTTAAAAGATAACAGCTCAGTTTCGCTACCCTGCCAAATGAAAAAAATGTTGTCAATGATACCATGCTAGGACATGGTTAATGCAGTCATGGTCAGTATAGACAAATTTCTCCTCGAAATCCGCCATAAGTAGGTTTGTGTAAGATGGGGCCACATTGGACCCCATCACTGTCCCTTGAAGCTGTAGGTAAAAGTCATCCTGATAACCGAAATAGTTTTTAGTACAGACCATCTCAGGGAGATGCATATAAAAAATGTTGAGTTCTGGTGAACTGTTCATTGAGGCTAGAGTGTTCTGTATGACACTCATATCAGCCTCATGTGGAATGGAGGTATGTAGGGATGTTACATCCATATTACAAAGAGTCCCTAGGCAGTGTCCCAAGATGATACATTTTGGTAAAAAAAAAAATCACCAGTATCAAGCAGGAAGGATCTAGTCTGGATTGCCTTGAAGAATGGTTGAAGAATCCGATCCAAAAAGGATGCAATCCGTTGAAATACAGAGTTTGTCCCATCCACAATTCATCTCCTGGGTGGATTTGAGATAATCTTGTGGATCTTTGGAAGTATGTAAAACACAGGGGTTTGTCGATGTGAAAAAATAAAAAAAAATTTAAGTTTTGTATTAATAATGCCCATCTCAACAGCAGTCTGTATAGTATCTTCTAGTTCCTGTTTGATCTCAGGAAGGGGGTCTCTCAGTAGCTGTCTATAGATCAGGGGATCAGCCAGTTAATCCATGACAATTTTTTGGTACATGTCTGCATCCATAAGAACAGTGGCGCCCCCTTTATCTGCTGGTTTAATTATCACTGTTGTGTCATTTTTGAGGGATTATAGTGCTGCCCATTCCTCCTGTGTGAAGTTCTTTGTAGATCCTGTTCAACCAGTCTGACAAAAGTTTCCATGCAGTGTGAGGTGTTTGGCGAGCACCATGTGCCCTTAGGTCTACAGGACCAGAAGGGAAGTGTTGTGAAGTTTGTGGAATTGTTTCCTTATCTGTGACTGAAAAAAAGGCCTGAATCCTAAGAGATCTGAAAAATCTATGCATGTCAATATCTGTCCCGCATTGTACCGGAAAGCAATTCCCGCCATGTACAATTCCCGCCATGTACCGGAACAAACCCCAATCCTTTCTAGTATTTTAGTTTCCATAATTGTTAGTTGCCTGTGGAATAGGTGGAATTTCTTGCAAAATATGACCTTACAATGAATGAACATGTGCGGAAGATACAAAAGAAAAAATAAAAGATCATTACCTGAGCAAGGACATTCAAAATTAACTTATTAATCAGATGGGTAAAACCATACTAAAGGTGGTGGAACAAAAATTACTAGTGCTAAATACATTGGTGTCATCATGGATTGCACACCAGACAAAAGTCATGTTGAACAACCATCACAATTTGGATGGTCAAATGTGAACTGTCAGTTGGTGATTCAGTGTCTGAACATTTTGCAGGTTTCCTTGCAGTGGAAGAAACTACATGGGAGGCATTGTACAATGTGTTCTTAAAACACCTATAGGAGGACCTAAAGATCAGCATAGATGACTGCCAAAACCAAAGCTATGATAATGGCAGTAATATGAAAGGGAAGAAACAAGCAATTAAGAATTCTGTCTAATAACAAAAGAGCCTTGTATGTGCCTTGCAGTAGTAACTTCCTGAACCTGGTCATTGTGCATGCTGCCAAATCATCTGTTCTTTCTGTCACATTATTTGGCCTCTTACAACAATTATATGTTTTATTTAGTTCTTCTACACACCGCTAGGCAATTCTGAAGATCAAAGTTCCCAATATGCCCTTAAAGCCACTGTCTGACACTCACTAGGAATTACCGAATTGACAGTGTAAAGGTTCTTCTGTACCACTTAGGTGAAGTTTTTTCTGTAATGTAGAAGCCAAGAGCCTTTCCACAAAAAAATATTCTGGACAATTCATTATTTACATTGTTGTTTGGTATGATGTTTTGTACCATATAAATTGTGCAAGCATGGTTTTTCAAAATCCAGTGGTTGCCATGGACACACCTAAAGAATAAATAGAGGTACTCCATTTTTTGTAGGACTACAGAAAAGATTCCACTGCTATAGCTGAAGAAGCTGAATTTGAGTTTTCATTGCCAGCGACAAGAAATAGAACAAAGAGAAGAATGTTTGATTATATACACGTAGATAAGGAAAATGGCCCACTATAAGAAAATGTTAGAAGAACCTTCTTTTTACCCTTAATGCTGCAGTGGTGGGCATAAATTAGAGGTTTTCTCAGGCAATTATTTTTACCATCTTTTTGGTTTGCTTTTTAACAGAAAGGAGATGAAAGCTGCTCGGATGAGCAAAGGTTTGATGAGTGCTGCAAACAATTTTGTGACGTTGGGTGACAATGACCCCACTGGTCTGAATTTTGAAGTTTGTTCTGCACTAAGAAGCATGTCTGATAATGAGCGATTCACCACTGAACATGCTTAAATACATTTATTGTAGAAATGTACTGGATGTGTACCCACAACTTAGTGTGGCATTACATATTCTCATTAGTGTTTTTGTAACAGTAGCTACAGGAGAGGTAAGCTTCTCACTTCTAAAATAAAAGAGGACCAAAACCCACTGAACTTGTGAAATATATTTGACCAAAGCCCCTGCCGATAATCTCTTCTTAGGGTGTAGAACTAGAAATGGATATTTTTTGCCTATCAAATCGCCCTGGAACACTATTTTTTGCTTTCCTTTTCTGTAGGCTTGCAGGTGATTATTCATTGCATAAGTGTGGCAATGACACCATTGCCACACACAGCAGTGGCAATGAATGGAGGGGGCAGAGCTTTATAGCTAAAACAGGCACCATTATCTGGGATTAGATTGAAGCGGGCTCACTAAAAGTAGGCAAAAGTTACTTTTCATGGGGGCAACAATTCAGGGGATGCTAGTTAAAAATGGGGGTTTGGTCTGCTTTAATTCAAAACTATTTAAGGTCATGTCACAGGATCGCTTAAATGGTCTAGCAGAGAGATTTCTAGCATATATTCTGGATCAGATCTGGAACAATAGACAATCAAAGGTGGGATCTGTAACTTTTACACATTAAAGACATAATACTCTGTGAATATTTCAGACCATTTTAAAGTTATGCTATTTATTTTTTAGTTGTTATGTTATTTATTTTAGTTGTTATATTATTTGTTATTTTATTTAATTTACAGGTGTTATTTTATTTAATTTATGTTTGTTATTTTATTTAATTTATGTTTGTTATTTTATTTAATTTACAGTTATTATTTAATTTAATTCATTTACAGTTGTTATGTTTTTTTATTTTAGATTTTGTGTGTGTGTGTGTGTGGGGGGGGGATGTCAGTGACAGTTAAAAAAGAAAAAGACAACAACAAAATTTAAACTCACACTTCCATCGTTCCCATGCTGCTGGCTGGGCGCCGCAACTACGGGAGGCTGGAGGGCAGGGCAACTGATCCCTGTCAGATGTCCTGCCCTTAACGCTGTCCCTGCTGCTGCTTCTTCTCTGGCGGCTGCACACACAGAGCAAACACTCGGCTCTGTGCAGCAGACGAACGAGCATCAGCTACACCCTGCTACTGTACGGAGCCGGGTGTTGGCTCTGTGTGTGCAGGCGTCGCTGGAGAAGAAGCGCTGACAGAGACAGCACAAACGGCTGGAACATCTGGAACATCAGACAGGGATCATTTGTCCTGCCTGCCCGCCCGCCTGCCACTTCTCCATCTTCTGGCCAGCAGCATTTTTTTTTTTGCCTATGGGGAATGGGAGGGGGAAATGCTGCACTGCCTATGGAAATGGGAGGGGAGATGCTACACTATCTATATGGGGAATGGGAAAGAGGGATGCCACACTGCCCACGGGGAATGGGGGGGAGAATGCCACACTGCCTCTGGGAATGGGAGGGGGAATGCTGCACTGCTTTTAGGAATGGGAGGGGGTAATGCCACACTGCCAGTGCGAACTGGATGGGGTAATGCCACACTGCCTATGGGAATGGGAGGGGGGAGCCACACTATCTATATGGGCATTTTAATTGCCCAACACACTATTTAAACACCAACAAATGAAACCCCATTGAAATGTATGGCAGAGCGACACTGAGTGAAAGGTAATATGTGGCTCTCCTGAACCTGCTGAACTGCCTGTAGTAATACATGTGACGCTACAGTTAAAGGCGCTCACCAGATTCACTTTATTAAATGTGTTTTTTTAAGTACAGCGCCCAGCGTTCACCAGACACTACGTGTCACTAGGTAGCATTACCTCAGTAATTTTTGCATTATATCCATGTAGGCATCCCAAATATTCAACTAGGAAGAAGTAGAGAAGAATGCATGGCAAGCATTAAAGTGGTTAAGTTATGCTTTATGAATTAAAAAGAAGAATGCATTAAAGTGGTTACGGTATGCTTTATGAATTAAAAAGAATGCATTAAAGTGGTTAAGGTATGCTTTATGAATTAAAAAGAAGAATGCATTAAAGTGGTTAAGGTATGCTTTATGAATTAAAAAGAAGAATGCATTAAAGTGGTTAAGGTATGCTTTAAGCGAAGAAGTAGTTTGGAACAGAAGAGACTTGGCACAGCAATAAGTAAGTAATAAGCTAGCAGGACCAGGGTATTTGAAACAGTTGAAAGGCTTACATATGTGTAGAATCCACCAAAAAAGCCAGTGTCTGTGTATAAATCTCAAAAAACAAAAGGTTCACGTAATTTAGGGGCTAAATGAAGGTAAAAACTGGAATTTTCCGATGGAAACTAGAAGAATCTCACCTGACATTCAGACATCTCACCTGACATTCACACAAAATATGTTAAAAAAAGATCTAAAAACTCTACGAGTGCAGACAAGAGCCTTGTCTGTGAAATTGGCTTTGAGAGAGATTCTCACAGCGTTCTCAATGGCTCTCACATCATCTGGAACAATATGAGACGCTCCGATGGAGGCTCTGAATCATGTGAATGCTCCGATACTGAAGAAAGCCATGTGTAATGTTCACACGGAGAGATAAAAATGGGAAAGAATGTAGAAGGCTGTGAATCAACCCTATTGTGGGGGTGGTGTTTTAGCACAACATTTGATATAGAATATTTTTTTTCTTATTCTCCTCCTCCAAATCCTAGGTTCTATAGGGTGAAACATACAGTATTCTATTTGCTATGGCATTAGCTAAATTGTTGTACTGATGTGATACTTCTGTCTGGTTAGGTTTACTGGTTTGAACAGCACTATAACTTAATAAATAAATAAAGTTCTGATTAAACAAATATTTTCACAAAATTGTAATTGTTTTAATTTATTTGACTTAATATTAAAGTGTTGGTATTTGAATGTTAAATATGCCCTTGGGCATCGCCCAGTAAAGCTCACTTCTTCATGCGATCAAAGCTGTTTTCTGTGCATAGGTAATGTTTGTCAAATAGCTCTAATTTGCGGCAATAGGAGCATGAATGGCCACATCCCCAGCAGAGGGCAGGCTCCAACCCCAATCTGCATTCTGGGGAAGCGCCCTCTGGGGGGGTCATACAGCAGGGCATCCATATTTGGGATACCCCGCTGGCCACACTGGGTTCTTTTCCTCTTTATTATCATTTGCAGCTCAACTGCCAGCGATGTGTTGAGGATAGTAATCAGCAAAATGATTCCAAAGAATTGGAAATTGCTAATTTCTGCAAATTTGCTATGAATTGTGAAAATTGTGCAAATTTCTTAGGGAAATTTGGTGAATTGTCTGAATGTAATTTTTAAAACGGTTGCTCTAGTTAAGGGCTTTCCTAGTTCACTGCCATGCTTGAAAATCCATTTTTAAAAGAGTAAATCGGTAGATTGGTAGTGCCTAGGCAGTAACATGGTGCATGCATATGAGACTGCTTTAATTAGTGATAAGCGAACCTGAGCTGTAAAGTTGAGGTTCATACCAAACTTTGTGAGTTCCGTGCTGAGCAGGACCTTCATCGGATGTGGGGTGCCACCCCCTGCAATACTACTGACACAAAAAAAGCATGCATAAAATACTGGCGCTTCACGCCAATCCCCGCCACCCCGCCAGGAGGAGGCCTTGGCAGCAGCTCCCCATGCCTCAAATCTGAAGTGAGAGTTGGTCATGGACAGAGTTGGGCTAAATTTGAGGCAGTGCAGGGTGTTTGGCCTCATTGTTGCTCCGCCACCTTATTTCTCATATTTGTGATCACTTTGCATCATTTAGATAAATGAACACCCTGTGTTTAATGCTTACCTTAATCTCTTCTCCTTCTTCTTCTTCTTCCCTGTGTTTAATGCTTACCTTAATCTCTTCTCCTTCTTCTTCTTCTTCCCTGTGTTTAATGCTTACCTTAATCTCTTCTCCTTCTTCTTCTTCTTCCCTGTGTTTAATGCTTACCTTAATCTCTTCTCCTCCTTCCCTGTGTTTAATGCTTACCTTAATCTCTTCTCCTTCTTCCCTGTGTTTAATGCTTACCTTAATCTCTTCTCCTTCTTCCCTGTGTTTAATACTTACCTTAATCTCTTCTCCTTCTTCTTCTTCTTCTTCCCTGTGTTTAATGCTTACCTTAATCTCTTCTCCTTCTTCTTCTTCTTCTTCTTCCCTGTGTTTAATGCTTACCTTAATCTCTTCTTCTTCTTCTTCTTCTTCTTCTTCTTCTTCTTCCCTGTGTTTAATGCTTACATTAATCTCTTCTCCTTCTTCTTCTTCTTCTTCCCTGTGTTTAATGCTTACCTTAATCTCTTCTTCTTCTTTTTCTTCTTCCTATTCCTTGTCCCATATACTTACCTTTTGGGACATGTAAGTGTATGGTTATGTTGTAAGAACGTACAGTGTCAGGAAAGAGAACACACCACACATTTTTTTTTTTTTATCAAACTGTAAATTTTAAAAATGTATTAAAAAAATAAAATTGAGCTCAGCCACCCAGGAGGGTCTTCTGTTTCCTCATTTTGGCCCTTGTCTTTGATCTATGAATGAAATACATAATCAGTTTTGCCTTGCTTATCTAGGGGTTTTGGTTTGGGACATTTTTAGGGTTAATGTGGGCCCAAGTTATTTTATTAATGTGTCTTGGACCATGTTTTATTGTTTTGGGCAGGAGTTTAAACTACATGTATGATATATTGAACAAACTTACAAGACTTGCGGCCAACAGGGCGTCTGGGGCGCAGCCTCCTCCCTCGGTCCACGAGATCGTCCGGCTGTGAAGCTGTTGGGATCAAAAACACAAGGTTATTATTGACTCTTTGTGCCTCCTGAATGTCAGATTAGGTTAGGCTTGTATGCATCAAATCACTTACCTTCCCCAGTCACCTCTTGAGCTTGGCCTTGGCCCTCCACTATTCTTGGGGATGGTCCTGCGACGTCATCATCTAAAAATAACAATTGTGCACATTAGTATATGTATTTAGTGCATGTATGTGGACATGTGTATGTTTCAGAGTCTTACCGGAGTCAGGTTGGAGCTGTGGCTGGTTGGACTCCCTGCCGTGCGACTGTCCCCCCCCTGTATAGTGAGGTCCATCGGCTCCTCATACTCACTGGCAGAGGAGGGGGTGGGCGTGGGCACTGGTGTGGCACCACCTATACTTTCCCCAGTACCTCTCAACACTGGGCTTCGGGTTCTGGTCCGGGTGGGGCGGAAACGCAAATTCCATTCATGCGCTGCAATATAAACACAATCATAAACACAGGCCCAGGCAAGGGCAGTGTGTTTATTGCATGTCATGTACCAAGACTTACCTGGAAAGTGCTTTGCAAAGTACCGCCTCACCCGGGGCCTATGCCTCCACTTCAAATCCGACCAGTGTTGGGCGATCTGGGTGAAGGTATAGGTGGTTCCAGTATTCCTGGCAATTGCCTCCACCACCGCCAGTGCCAACGTCCTCTTCTCGAAGTCGCAAGGCAAGAAATCATAACGGTTCCTCAGCATCATCTGTATAAAAAATCACAATGGCAGAGCATTAGTGACACCAATAGATGACACAGTCTCATGTACTATGTAAAGGCAGTTTCGGAGACTCATTCCTACTCACATGGGCCTACTTAGTCTATCTGCCTCTAGGCTAGGGTGCTGCTGCGCACATGATTAAAACTAAGCTGGTCTAGTAGTTTAGTTTAACAAGTCAGTTTGGCCTCACTAATCTAAGCCTGCCATTGCTATTTTTTTGTTTAGTGCCTTGTGCGGGCACATAAACACATGCTCGCCTACTCACATCCATGATTATTTTGTCCTGCTCCTCAGTATAGATGGCGGGCGACATCTTGCTCTTCCTTCCGGGTGTGGTTATGACATTCCCCCACGGTGGCATGCGTGCACGCGCGCACGCAGCCACACACGCTGCCGAACACGCCCTCACGGGAAAACGATTTAAAGGTCAATGCACTCAGCTCTGTGTTGCTTACTATATCACTATGGCCAGACCAAAAGGGAGCCGTAAGACCCCCAAAATCCCAGAGGCACATAGCCGCACAGATAGACCTCACCAAAGACAACACAAGAGCAGGCACAAGAGCCGGGAGGGACATGCACATACTCAAAGGGTGGATAAGCCAGACACACAGGCTGCTCCCAAAAAATGCAGGAGCAATGAGCCCTTGCCACATTCGCCACCACCTGCTAAATCAGCCAGACCTCACAAGAGACACAAATCTCTTTCAACCCTGCAGCCTCCAACTCCTCCACACACAAAGCATGCAGCAAAAACCAGACACACCACCAAGGGGAAACGTAGGTCACAAACCACTAGCCCACCCAGGCCAACCACCCCTCCTCCTCAACACTCTGTGTCCCCAAGTACCACAACCACAGAATCAATCGAGAGCTCCACAGGTGACAGCTCAACAGGCACCCAGCCATTATCACATACCACCACCCACACTCCATCACACTCACCCATCAGCCCAAAAAACCTAAACTACTCCCCAGACAGCCAGCCATCAATCTCGTCTGCTGCCGGGGACACCACACACCCATGTGGGCGCCAGCTGCGCTGTGGCTCACTTACAGCCCGTTTTTGTTATGTCCAAAGCATGGCTGTAGCCACTGCTGTTTGTGAGAACTATGATGCCCTATTTGGACGTTATTCTAAATCCACCACAAAGCAGGCCAAGCAGGAGATTTGGGATAAGATTTGCCGCCAAGTTAATAGTGTTGGTTCTGTGAGAAGAGATGTTGAGCGAATTAAGCGAAAATTTGGTGACCTGAAATATTATGGGAAAAAAAATGGACATGCACCGCCAGCAGAGGTAAAGTCCATTTATAGTGTAAATGCGTGTATAGGCTGCTTTGTAACAGGATGTAACACTTATTAGGTGTGATTAAATCTTCCCCAGCCTGCAGGCAGGGGGTGGGATCCCAACTAAAATCATCCTTACACCAGCAGAAGAACATGTGTTTACATATATTCACCCGGCAACCCTTCAGGGCCTGCCAGGGGGTCAAGACACAGACAGGAATGTCAGGTCCGGAGGTGAGTATGTTTTTACATTGAGACTTTTAAATGGGTACCAAAACAATTTTAGACTCCTTAATAAACACTGGCCTTTGCTGAAACACTAAAAGTAGATTCTCTCGTCCCAGAACAAACTCAAGACACACCACAAGGCCAAACTACCCCTGGCTTGTCCCGGAGGACCATGCAACAACTGCCTTCAGTCCACACAAACCAACCTGAGTGTTTGGATGAGGTAAGTCAATGGTCCACTGTGTAGACTTATGAAATTGCACTTGCATCCATTTAATGTTAAATAGCGGACTCAATACCTGCTACATTTCTTGGCAGAACCTATCCAGTCCACCAATTATAGAAGACATTCGTGATTTGGAGGAGGAGGACACAATTCAGATGCAGCCAAGGCCAACCAAACCAGTGGGCGAACATCAGACCCAACAGGCCCAGCAACTTCAGCCCCTGATGTCCACTAACCCAACCTCTGTGGCACCAACCTCTTCTGCCTTCCGCACAACAGACTCTGCGCCAAGCCAGCCACCAGCAGCCACTCAATCTGGAGCAGAACCACCCACCCGTGCCAGTGGCAGAACACATCCAAGGTGACATATTAGCCAGAGGAGACAGCTGCAGATCATGGAGGAAGCCTGGCACCAGGAGAATGTTGAATTTTCTGCAAACACACAGAGATTTAATGAAACTGTGTGTATCCAAATGACCTCGATGTCTACCCAATTAGAGGTTTTAAACCAAAATGTCTCTGGGCTGCTGCAAGAAACCAGACAACTAACCAGGCATATGGGTGAAATGGTCCACCAATGGCAGCTCATTAATCAGAGCCTTGCACATATTGCCGCAAACATTCACCCACACCAGCCATCAACTGCCACCTCATACTCTTCATACCACTAAATGGATGTGTTTATGTATTTGACCCCACGTTAAGCTTTACAGAATACACCAAAAAAGTTTGTAATTTTTCCTGGATCACCAAAAATTTAACAAAACCCCAAAAAAAAGGAATGTTATTTATGAAAAACATTGTCCACAAGTTGTGAACGGATCGCCTGTGCTGTGCCACTTTGGGATCCGGAGTAGGGAGGTGTGACTTCTTCCGAAATCTGTAAAGTGGCTTCAGGCAGGTCAGTGTATCTTGAGACCCGGCTTTGTATGGCCAGGTTGTGCATGACCCCACACGCAATTATTATTTTGGTGACCTTGGCGGGCTCATACAGCAGGGCACCCCCAGTCTGGTCCAAACAGCGGAAGCGCATCTTCATCAAGCCAAAGGCCCGTTCCACCACTGAGCGAGTCCTCCTATGTGCAGTGTTATACCGCTCCTGGGCCTGCGAGGATGGGTGGGGGATGGGGGTGAGTAACCAGGGGAGCAATGGATAGCCAGAATCACCTGCCAAAAAAGATACCAAAAATGAGCACACACCATAATACAAAAGAAAAAAGACAAATGGGCCCCTTTTCCACATATGTAGTGGCAGGCCCCATAACCAGCCGAGACAGAGAAACCTAAACAATAAACATCTAAAGTGTATCTAAACAAGTACCATCATGCTACTAAGGAAGAGCCACAAGTACCTTACATGTACTTCCAAATACAGCATGTTAGGTTACTTTAAACTGCTAAGAACAAGGAACAACAGAGGCCTAAGGGCAAGAGGCTCAATAATGTGCAGTTTAGCATTCCAATGTTAGTGAACAGGGCCAATAGGTCAGCTGTGCAGTGTCAGTGCAAAGCACAGTTCTGATGAGGCAACATGCACATCCACCCAGCACACTCCTGTACAATGACTCTGGGATGTAACATAGCTAAGAGGGCCAGGACAGAAAGGTATAGTGGCGAATCACAAACAAAGCCATAGGAGGAAATACTGGTAAGTAAGTGAGTGTAAACTTCTACTGTTTCATTGGAGTCTATAACAGATTAGTGGGGTACAGGCACAGACCAATCAGAAAAATCATGCTGGACGGCAACAATTATTTTTAAACACATAAGTTGGCATGTCGGCTATATTATAAAAGCCCAACTTAACCGCATTCCAGCCTTCCACTGTGTCAGGGAAAAAAATTAATTTTGGTGCCAGGGTAGCCATGCCATCCACAAACTTGTTAAGGCTGCGGCTCAGCGTAGACTGGGACATCCCCATGGAGAAGGCACCCAGTCTCTGGAACGAGCCGTTTGCCAAAAACTGCAGGCAGCCAACCAATTTGGTCATACCTGCAATTGCATGCCCCTTCCTTGTGGTGCGGGCTAACCAAGGCCGCAGCTGGCTATACAAGTTCAGGAGAGAAACACGGTTAAGGCGGGTGAGCTCGAATAGCTCCAGGTCATGCATGCCATCGATGTCCAAACGTGTTCGGGGCAGCCTGGTTTCTGCCATGCTCAAAAGAACCAGGCCGCGTAGCTGACGCCTTTGACGCTCGCACACAGCAGAATGCATTTCCAAGACACAAAGATCAAATACGGCTGCTAAGACTGCCCGTAAGTGAAGCGTCAACACCCTCGTTAAATTGGGCTTGTTTCAATCGGAAATCAAGGCTCTGAATCAATTAAAAAATGGACCAATCAACGGCCAGTCCGTTTTCACGGAGTTCAGCCTCTTGCGAGCCGACAATCGCAAAGGTGCATGCCGAAACACCTGAGCGCATAAACGCACATAAAAACCAACATAGCAACCTTTCATGCCCCGATCACAGCCCAAAACCAACGGGAAAACGTACGGGATAGCTGAATGGGGAGGCTCTGCATCAGGCCAATAGTATTTGAACCAACTAATTGCCTGTATTGTGATTCATATATTGTCTTTAATGATTGTCTGATCTGTTCTTATCTTATGAGATAGAGAAGTTGTTTTGGATATTTGGTACCGTTTCATTCAGGCCAGGTGGGCGGGTTGCTTTGAATTAGTTAATCCATCTGGACTCACACTGTAATGTGCGTTTGGTTATGTCTCTCTAGTGCCTGGAAGGACACATATTTGGGCTAGTTTTAGGGCAAAATGCCTCCCCATTGGTCTTGTCATTGTCTTGTTTTTTGTAGTATGTTCATAGATATATTCTTAGACTTCATAGACTTATTCTTAGCTTTCTATTGTTTTTACCAGTATAGAAGCGTAGACACGGCATGTGAGAAAATATATGATGTTGTGGTGTTGCAGTTTATAAAGTGTTTTATGGTATGTTCCTGGTTATTCAGGAGGATAACCATTTTTTCTTCTTTTATGTATCTACTTTTCTTCTGTGGCATCTGTGTAATGGCTTTGAACTAGTGTGTCCTTGATGGATTTTGATCTTCTGAAAACTAGTTGGGGATCTCTAGGGATCAGTCATATCTGAATCATGTGTGAGAGTATGCTGGTGTTTTTTTGGAGGATTTTACATATTTCCTGGTTTTGTTGTCTGTAGGTAAGTATGAAGGGTAGCTTTGGAGCTTTTGTTTTGTTCCTTATCTTTCTTGTGCAAAAGCAGAGCGTGCCTGTCTTTTCCTATTGCTTTTTATGTTGTATGCTAGTTTTGTCTTCTTGGAGTAACCCCTATTTAGTAAGCGTTCTCTATTCCTAATAATTTATCACTATTTTTATTGTTCTCTAATCCTATTTGCTGCAATCTGAAAAATCTTCATGGGACGTGCAGTTTCTCTTCACTCGTAGATATTCTCCAGCACATTGGGGTGGGCGCAGGTTGCCCTGAGCATGTTATTTGCAGCTGTATGTTTTCTATAAAAGTTTGTGATGATGTTTTCCACCGCACCCTGGCCTATTTATTGGGCTAGGAAGGAGACCTCATTTTTGTGGTACGCCAGTGTATATTTGAGATTAATTTATCTATGAATTCTTTTTTACATTTCTAGGCAGCCGAGTAGTGTTTCATCTTGCCATAAGTTTCTCTCCCACCACCCTAAATATAGGTTCACATAGGTGGGGGCACAAGTGGACCCCCTGCATTTGATGGTATAGTTAGTGGTGGAAGAGGAACACATTGTGAGTTAAAAGGAAACAGAGTAGATTGATGAGGAAACAGCTGTGGTCATACTGATTGATATCTAGTTGGTCTAAAAAGACATCTATATATCGGCTTGCTGTACTGGTTAGGGAACTTATTCCCAATAATATGGGTCGTCCGGGTGGATCTGTTGCTAACCTATGTATTTTGGGAAGGTCGTAGAATGTCTGTTTTATTGGTTTAATTATTGTAAGGAATTCTGCTGTTTTCTTATCTATAAGCTAATGTTGTAACACATGGTTAATCAGACTTCTTGATCTTTTGCTAGTCTTGTTATAGGCACTTTTTGGTACCCGTCCTTGTTTTCAAGGATCTTTTGACACATCTTTTCATACTTCTTTCTGGACATTAGAATTGTATTCCCTCCCTTGTCAGTGGGTTTTATCACAATTTCTGTGTTGGTCTCTAATTGTTTCAATGCTATCTTTTCAGATGCTGTTAGTTTTTTAGGACTGTGGCATTTTGTGTCTAAGCATTCTATATCATAAGTTACTAGATTCACAAATGTTTTAATTTGTGTTACTCTGTATGGGGGGGGGGGGGTAGATTGATGGTCTTCTGAAATCTCTATGTTGTGGTGGAGTCCTTATGTCCTTAGGTGATGTTTCTTGACTTTGTTGCGTGTCCCTGTTTAGATTTCGTGCTTGTGGAAGCTTGTGGAAGTTCTAGATTATCTTGATTACCATGTGTGAGGTCCAATGGTTCATCATGTGCATTTATTTCTCTATATTGGTAGCACCATAGTATTTTTTGACGAAAAAATGGAGGTCCTTGGTTAGTTGGTTAGTTCAAATTTATTAGATTCCTTAAATGTCAAGCCTAGTTGGAATACGGGACATTGTTCTTGGGTTATAGTGCTGAATGCGAAATTTACTATTTGGTTTTCATCGGTATGGCTTTCAATCATTTGGGGGGGGGAGGAATTTCCAGGTTTGTGATCTATTGACTCAAACAGCAGTGATCTATTGACTCAAACCACTGTTATGGCGGCCACTACACAACCAATAAATACAGCTCACACGAGCGGAAAATTTGCCAAGCTGACGCAACACTAATGACACACGAATAACTGGCTCAGAAACGCTAGTGTATCTAACCCACAAAATGGCAGCCTCCAAACAGTCGACCATACAGCTCAGACAGCCTTTACCTAGCCAAGAAAATGGCAGCACACATGCTGTCGACCGGACAGTGTTGCCAGGCATACAGTGTGTAATCTACGCACTTTCTGCCCCTCCATCAATAGGGACAGAGGGTGGGCAGGATGTGATGCACACACCCTTCTCTCTCACCCGTCAACCCCAATGTGTGCAAGCGCACAATGCAGAAACCAATAGAGGGACGCATTACCAGTACAAATACTTGCCAAATACACAGGCATACTATACTTACCTCTCCTGTGTGATGACCCGGAAGCCCCACAGGGATCCAAAGACCTTTGGATGCATGCCACAGCGCCCCCACCATTTACCATTAGAAGTAAGTTACAAATGCAAAAAGACATTTCTTTAAATATTTAACTGTTTTTCTGTAAAACCTATAAAACACATCCTGACCCTCCTCTTATTACTAGGATGCTGCCAAACATAGGATGAGCATGAGGACAAAGTCAGAATTTCTGGCTTGCAGGACCCCAGAGTCCAGGATTAGGCACCTGGAAAAGAGAACAAAGAACAGTGAGTAATCAAATAAACCCCATGAAGAACTCACTGTAAGAGAAATACAAAAAAGCCCCCCTTCTTTTTATACCACCATCAGATATACAAACTGAGGAAGCCGACAGGCAAAACGTGTCTGTATAAAAATACAATGCATACAATACATACAAATACATCTGCATTCTACATTCTGGGTGATTGATAAAAGTACTAACCTCTGCCTACCTGCATTCTACATACTGGGTGCTTGATAAAAGTACTCATCTGTGCCCACCTGCATTCTACATACTGGGTATTTGATAAAAGTACTAATCTGTGCCCACCTGCATTCTTCAAACTGGGTGTTTGATAAATGTATGCACCTCTGCCCACCTGCATTCTACATACTGGCTGTTTGATAAAATTACTCACATTTGCCCACCTGCATTGTAATTAAACCGGTCCTTCAGCATGAAAAGCCCAAACCCTTAAAAAAAATTCCTCAGCATCTAAAATTTATATATTTTAAGTCTTTAGTCAATTACTTATTTTCTTTCTCCCACCGGGCTGCAACTCTGATTAGGACTCTAGGATACGGGCATCACCATCTTGACTCAGAAGCATCACACATACTGAGGAGCGGAGAGGGGGGATAAAGTACAGGGGGTGGGGTTATAGCTGTGCTTTGCACAGACAGAGCAGAGCTTGGGTCAGGGAAAGGAATCCCAGAATTCAGAGCGGCACAGTCACAAGATACATCCTGTAAAGGATGTAAAGGATCATAACATGCAGTAGATGCAGGTAGGATGATTTTAATTGTGAGCAATCTGTATGTACAGGGTGTGGGAAACATATAAGATATGTTCTTATTCAGGGTGAAGGTCCGCTTTAATCGGACAGGCTGTCCATACACTGTATCCACAGTCCATAGTACCGCTGACAAAGTAGCAAAGTAGTGAGGCCAGAACAAGTTGAGGTGGTTGGAGACTATATGGCACACAGTGCTACCAGCAGTGCTTCCACCCACTTCACTTCTGTCAAAAGTGCAAAGTCCTCCACGTCACCCCCTTCCAATCAGCATGGCTATCCTAGCCACAGGTCATGGAGTCACTAATGCTCTATAATGACTCCTAGCTGGCATACACTGGGCCATCCACCTGCCCCTGCCCCAGTTGCAGACATTGGGTCCCCAGATGCTCAACAACTTGTGTTGGAGGATCAGGGCTTTGCCAGTGGACCACAGGACACCTACAATGGTGCTGAAAGCCTAGTGCTAACTGTTACAGATTAATGCAGTGCAGAGGCTGACAGGGAGGGTAGCATGGAGGAGGCGGTGGAACATGTTCCCAGTTGTGATGATGAAGTCCTAGACCCAACAAGGAATGAAGGCCATCAGATTCAGTGGAAAGTTTTGGTCACATAGCCCCAGGCAGCCAGCAGAAGACAGAGAAGGGGGAAAACCCTCAGTGGTCAGCCTGTTGCTACTACTGCCCACCACACCCAGGGACTGTGCATGCCAAAGCTGGCGCAAAGGATGTCCCCAGCATGGCTTTTTCAAGCAGTGAAAAGATGACAAGACACTGTTTGTATTCTATGCCACCAGTACCTGGAGTGAGGAAAAAGCCTTAATAATCTCTACACCCAGTCCATGTCCAGGCACTTGCAATGCAAACATGTGCCTGGACTGGCATCCAGTAGCAGACAGATGAGTATTTGTTGTAGTTGTCTTGATCATGAGTAAGTGGCCGTATTTGCATTGCATAAACATACGGTTTAGCTGAGCATTTACCGTATTTGCGGACGAAGTAGTCTACGAAGCCGAGATTTTTACCTGTTTTTGAACATAACTTGTTGTGAAGGTTATTTTACTCGGTGTGCACTGGCAATAAATGAACAGCAACTATAAAGTAATACAGGGTCAAAGGGGACTCAGGGAAGCTGTTTGAGGGAGGGTGAGCTAGGTTACACTCAAGAGAGTGGGCTACAAGGAGGAGCTATGTGGACCTAAAGAGACTGAGACACAGGGAAGCTTTGTGAGAGGAGGGGAAGCTAGGCTAGCCTAAAGAGAGGAGAGTGGGCTACAAGGAGAAGCTATGTGGTCCCAACAGACTGAGACACAGGACAGCTGTTTGGGGGGAGGGGAAGCTAGATAGACTCAAGAGAGGTAAGAGGGCAAGAAGGAAGATCAATGTGGATCTAAACATATCAATACTCCTCGGCAGCTGGGGGAACCAGGGCCACATGCGTACAATCGATGGCACCCATGACACAGCCTAGAACACTCACCAATTTCTGGGCTGCCATGCTGTCAGGTAAAGAGATGTATTTCTCCTGCAGGACAGCTATGGCATTGAGAAATTTATTGAGGATGCAGATAAGTGAAGGCTGAGACATGCTAACTGAGAGTGCCCCTACCCTCTGGAAGGAGCCATTCACAAAAAAAATTGGAGGCAGCTAACCAATTTGGTCATACCTCCAATTGCTTTCTTGTGGTGCGGGCTAACCATGGCCACAACTCTCAGTAAAGCTTCTCAAGAGAAAGGCTCTTCAGTCGGGTCAATTCGAACACCTGTTAATGTTCATCCGACCGATATCCAGGCCAGGGGTCGATATCCAGTGTATGCCTAAGCTCTGGAAGGTACATGGTTAACAGGCCACACTGCTGCAGACTCTTGTACTCTTCACAGAACTCATCAAGGGGCTCCATCATAGGTGCAGAGGACGTAGGCTGTATTTTCACAACAAAAGACCATACAAGTTTTTTCACTAGCTAAAAGATGGCATAAGTTTGAACCGGACTTAAACCGACTTTTATAGGTCTAAGAACCCACAAATCTGGGCTCTGAATCACTTGCAACGCAGGCTAAACCTGTAATATTACAGACACACAGACCCATTGAGCCATATTTATACAGCAAACATTCAGTTTGGTGTATGCATACTGTAGTTTCCCGCAAAAAGGGCAACCTGGCAAAAAAAAAAAACAAGGCTCTGAATCACCCGGCACGGAAAAGAGAGCAAATACCATCCTTTGATGTCATTCCCACTGGCGGGAATGCATGCGTGAGAGGCTCTGAATCAGGCCCATTGTCAGCGCTACCATCACCATCCTTCGCCTGCTTGAAAAAAACCTTCAGGCCATGATGGATGGTGTGATGGTGGCACAAGAAGCAGGGGAGGAAGAGGAATGCCCATTTTCCCAGGTGTCAGGGCAATGCACACGTGGCTCGTAGGCTGGGATGCTGGGCCAACAGCCGCCAGGTACTCCATTCTCAAGGCAGAGGACAGTTTCAGAGGATTTGGAGGGGGAGGACTTTCTTTCACAGCAGGGTGTCAACCAGCACTGCTCATAGGTGTCACTGGAGCATGGCTGGAGGCGGAGGAGACACCTGACAATGAGGTCAGCTTCTCCTTGACTCAGGGCAGCCTGTCTCACATGGGCCACTACATGCTACAGTGTCTGTACAATGACCGCAGAGTTCCCTGTATAGTCACCAGTGCCGATTACTTGGTGGCCACCCTGCTGGATCCCCGCTATATCACCTCCTTGATTCCACAATTGGAGTTGGATAAAAAGATAAAGGAATACAAACCCACTCTGGTTGATGCACTATTGGTGGAGTTCCCTCCTGAATTTGAGGGCTCATTGATGGTACAAGGCCAAGGAGGAGCTAGTGCAGCGGGGGCACCAGCACCACCACACAAAGGAAGGGTGAGCATGGCCTCAATGTGGAACACCTTATTTCGTTTCCACCACCACTGGATAGGTCCCATAGTACCAGGAGGCATACTTTGACCCTAAATTGGGCCCATGGCAAAAACTTACCATCTATGCCTCAGAGGTGCTGGCCTGAGGCAAGTGTTCTATCAGAACGTGTGTTCAGTACTGCAGGGGGTGTCATCACCGACAGGAGGATAGGCCTTTCCACAGCCAACGTGGACATCCTTACATTCCTTAAAGTGGACCAAACCCACACTGGAGTCTATGAGACACCAAGGCAGGCATACTCGCTCCCCCTGGGGCATCCATATTCAGGATGCCCCGCTGTGTAAAGCCCCCCAGGTGGCCCAGTAAACTCACCTTCTCCCTGATCCAATGGTGCATGTTTGAACAACGTCACTCCCTGCTATACCTTGAGCAAGGTGCTCACCTGCGACAGGCATTTGTGAATGGCCACGTGCTGCGGGCACGCTCCATGTTAGAGAGTAGCAAGGATGCGGCCTCCGGCGCCCTCGGGTCCGTCCAGCAAGACTCGGCCAAACTTAGTCTAGACGATCCTTAGATGAGTGTGTGGAAGCGGATCCGAGCGCTCTACTTGGACAGGAGGCAACGCATGTGCCGTAGGACCTGGGAGAGGTGAGTAAGTTCGGGCGACACATCGGGGCATCCTCGATTTGGGGGCCCCAAGGACAAGGACCAAAACCAAGGATAGTCAAAATCCTGGATTTTGGTCCACTTTAAGATGAAACAAGCATGGATCCCACAGAACTTGGCTATGTCAGCACCTGAGTGAGTGGTTTTAGCATTGGCTACCTGCTCCTCCAGCGCCTCTTCCAGCTAAACTCCCACATCCATCTCCTCCTACCCCTGGACCTCTGGCACCTGTTAAAAAAAAAAATTGACCTCTGTGTCTAACACCTGTGTTTATATATGTTTTTAACATATTTTTTATTTATGTATGTATCTCCTTACATTTTTCTATTTTCTGCTATTGTTTTGAGTACTTTTCCTAGCCCGTTTTGTGCAGGGCAATCCCCCTGAGGTTCCCCCCAATTTTCTGCCCTCTAGCCCCTTCTACCCCTATTTTACAGCCATTTTTGGGCCCCAACGTTTGTGTACCCAATTGACTTCAATAGGGTTTGGGTCTGACTATAAATCATATTTTTGTTTTTTTCAATTACCTAAACTGCCCTAGGAATCTGTTATGTTTGAAAAATACTGTACATAATAAAAATAAAGCACCGTGTTGGACCATTATTTTTTCTTTCACAAATTGCTCTTATTTATTAAAAGCCATTTGAAATCACTGCAGAGCATTTGTTCATTTACACTCGTATTTGAATCTTATGTACTTGATGTAATGCCCATTTTTATTGCTTGTCAGGTGATAAGAATTCCTAGCACAACACAATAAAATGGTACAAAGCAGCATATTAATTAACTTTGATATCACAGGCAGTAAAATGAACAAAAAAATAATTGTTTTTGCTGTGGCTATTTGGCTTCTGAAAACAAATTGTACATGATTTTTATTATTCTTATTTCTATTCCCTTCCTTTCCATTTATATGTTGAAATTGTATGGGTTCAATGCCAGGACAATGACAAGATTTAAAACGGGTTAGATCCCAATGGTAATAACAAATAAGGCCAACAGTACAGACTTACTGAAGTCACAAGGTGCTGGGAGGGACCCATATTAATTAAACCACAGATCCCCAAACTAGCACTACACATTTTTTCCTATTGGCAGCCCCTGTTTCATGATGACAGTTCACAGGGCTATGCACTGTTGCTGCTTATGTTGCATGTTGCACACAAAAGTATATAAGCCACAGAGTGTATCAGGGGCAAGCCAAGAACCTGTCCTCCAAGACCTAGGCCCTTATTCATCAAGCGATAGCGCCAGGTAGTGTCTGACGAGCGCCAGGTAGCGGCAGCTAACGGCGACTACCGACTCAAGTACGCCCGGCGGCGGTCACAATGACGCATTTATCAAGCTAAATGAGGCTAGCGCCGGCAAGAGCGACGGCTAGCGCGGCATTCATCATGAAGCCGCCTGGCCCGAACAGCGCCGCTGCAAATTCCTTCACAGCGACACGTATTACCTGGCGCTACCTGCCGCTCTCCCATACATTTCAATGGCAGACGCTGCAATGATTGTTTTTAGTGGTTTTTGTGGTTTTTTCTTTGGTCCCAAATTCAACACATGTTTATATTGATATGTTTTAAGAATCTGGCTGGTTATTTTCATGTATTTGAACTTTTTCTTATTTTTCACAATGTAATGTTGTGAGTGACATGGGTATTGCATCTCCTCCACCCAAACTCATTGGCATCCAAATCGCTTGTTTTCAACACAAACGGGGCTTGTAAAGCTATTTTGTAGCCTGTCAGGTTGGGCGGTCACGTTCGCTCTTCGAAATTGTCAGCGCCCAAGCTATTCGGCAGCCCTGTCTTTGATGAATCTGTGTTGGTCAGTGTTTGTGCAGTCGCTGTTTTAATTCGCTATGTGGCGGCGCGAGCGTCGCTGTGCCTCGCTGCGCTGCGTTGTGCGGCGCTGTGCTGTTCATACATGTGCCCTTCTGCCATTTGCAAGGAATTCACTTCCCGCGACCCCAGTCGTTGTTAATGAATACACTGTAGTTGTGAGCGTGGCTGCCCACAGATTGCAGGATAACATTCAGTCGTACCAGCTCATAACAACCCGTTATGCATTCTCATGTGTGCCACATTTTCAGGTAGTTGTCTACTTTGATTGTGTGATGACTTTTGGATTGATTCAGATTTGTATATGTAAGGCCCACGGTGTATGCTTTAGAAGGTCCTATGCATTACAGTATGTAGAATCCCCTGCTAAATCAAGCTAAGAATTCTTGGCGCCTTTGGCCCTAGCTTGTTTTGCAGCGTCATTTTAATGTATTTCCGCCACTTAGCGTGTACATAGCTGATATTAGCTTGTCCCTGTTGCGCGCATGTTTGCTTTTGAATTTGAAAGCACAGTTGCTTGCGTCATATCCGGTTCCGGGTTCCTCCTTTGCGTTTCAACGCCACCTTAAGGTAAAACTGTCTAGCGCTTATGCCAATAGCTTGTTTTTCTGCGTCATTTTAATGTATTTCCGCCACTTAGCTTGCACATAGCTGATATTAGCATGGCCCTGTTGCGCGCATGTTTGTGTGAGAATTTTGAAGCACAGTTGCTAGCGTCATATCCGGTTCCGGGCTCCTCCTTTGCGTTTCAACGCCACCTTAAGGTAAAACTGTCTAGCGCTTATGCCACTAGCTTGTTTTCAAGCGTCATTTTAGTTTTTCCGCCACTTAGCTTGCACATAGCTGCGAATAGCTTGCTGCTGGTGCGCGGAGCGTTTTTTTTTTTTTAAACATTTTTCCAATGTCGCTTGGGTCATTTCCGGTTCCTGTTTCCTCCTTAGCGTTTCCAATATGATGCCCAGAAGGCGAGTCATGCCCCTCCCCAGCTCCTCCTCAGACTCCGACCCCACCACCCCTCCCCCACCTCCCCAACCTACCTCACCTTCCTCAAGCACCACCCCTCCCACCCCTTCCCCTCCTGGGCCTATGAAGGCCAAGCGCACCCGGGTGGATAGTCGGGTCAATGGCCAGGTAGTAAAAGTGAGTATTTGTTTGTTTGTCTTTTTAGCTGAAAAGTTTCAGAACACACAGGGGGGATTGTTTATGAAAAATTTTGCTTTTAATAACACATTTCAGCAATCCCAGTGGGGCATCCCCATTGTGGATGTCCTGCTGGGATGCCCCCCCTGGAGGGCCCTAAATATTACCTCAGTCCCGTTCCATCTGTGCATGCGTTAGCTGCGGATGCCTATTGCGCGTACCTCTAGCAGGGTGTACCCCTGCACCAGACATATTGTAATTTTGGGTGCAGGCGCACTCCCTGTTAGAGTCAAACGCCACATGCCAACTTTGCCGTGCATACCCAGCTGAGCTGGTATGCACGTCCCAACGGCCTTGTATGCGCATGCCACAGTGGCGCAGAGCCCTGTGTTTTGCTGGGGGAGTGACGTGGGAGTGGCCTCAGTGGTGTATTTGTGGCCTTCCAAGGGGGTTGCAGACAGCGGACCACCCACAATTGGTGTGGCCCACCAAAGTGCACACAAACACTGTTCCCTCTAAGGTGCGCGCGCGCGCGGCCGCGCACCCGCATCTGTCTCTCCGCGCAGCCCCGCCTGCCGCCCGCGCATGGTCCCGGCGAGAAGGTCCGTGACGTACCCCGGGGCGGTCCTGAGATTTACTGGCAGGCAGCACAGCCTATAAACTGAGGCTGTATGTGCTGCGCATAGGTGTCCTAGATGCTGATTTGCTGCATTGAAAAAGGGGGCAGGACTATGTATCTCTCCCACCAGATGGGAGAGCTGACTGCATAGGCCCATACTCTGATCCCCAATCATCTACTTGGAAGCCGATCCCTCCCCACCACCGATCTCCCTCTTCCTCCAATCCCTACCCACCCAGACACCTACCCTCCGGACAACCGACCCCAAGCAGGTACCGGCGCAGCTCCTGTCATAAGAAGGAGCCAGGCACCGCAGAGGCCAATGGCATGGCCTGCCCCCCATCATGTTTCCCGGCCGGACCCAGTTGCCTGCACTGCTCCTGTGATAAAAGGAAGCTGGGCTCCCCCATGCCCTCAGTTCGGCCATCTGGCTCCATCATAAGTGAGAAGTCCCCAAACGAAAAGGTAAGGGTTACGGAGTAACTGGAGTGTATGGGAGTAAAAGTGGGCCTACATGTGTGCTGGTTAAATTACTGCTCATGGGGTATCTGGGGCAATTTGGGATGCCTCATTGTGTGAGCCCCCCAGAGGCCTGCTGGAGGGTTTCACTCCAGAATTGAGATGCCCCAGGGACAACAATAGTGAAAATCCTGCTGATCCGCTTTAATGGGTGTCTGGGGCTAACTGATGTATATGTTTGGGGGTTTATGGGGTGGGGGGTTACTGATGTCTATGTCTGTGGGTTTATGGGGTGGGGGGTTACTGATGTGTATGTCTGTGGGTTTATGGGGTGGGGGGTTACTGATGTGTATGTTTGTGGTGAGGGCTTAATGTATATTCAGGAAGGCTGGTTTCCCCCATCCTCGGGTGCTGCCTGATTTGGGATGCCCCCCCCGTTTTCCACTAAACTCTCCTTTACTCTGGCTCCAAGGACGGTGTAAACAATGCAGCTGCATCCCCAGCATCTCCCGCCCTGACACCAAATTGGGATGCCCTCTCGGGTTGTAAGTCAGCCAGCTGGCTTTTAGGGCATGTTCCTCTGGACCAACGCACAGCTGAAGAATGCAAGCGATGCCACCCAATGCTGATGTGTGCAACTGGGATTTCAGTAAGGTGGACCAAAACCCACGGAGATCGGGCCTGGAATCCATAAAATTCCAAGGCCGCTTGATTCCCCCCCCCGGGCATCCAGAACTGGATGCCCCACTGTGTGACATTTCTGAGGCTGGGCAAAAACTCACCCTCTTTCTCAGTCCAATGGCACATGCGCAAGCAGCAGCTGCATTCCCAGATATCCCATTTGTGAATGGCCAGCGCGGGCACTCTCCCTGTTAGAGGGTAGCGGAGGATGCGGCCGCCAGTGCACTCGGGTGCACTCGGGCATTGCCCAGCTCCCTCGCTGCTCCGCACAGCAGCTGCTCCGGCTTAGAGGGAACATTGCACACAAACCCAGAATAGTCATAATCCTGGGTGTGGGTCCACTTTGATGTGGTCTATGTATAACTGTTTATGACTGTTTTCTGATGTCATGTATTTATGTTATTTTGTTTGTTCTTTTTTCATAGGACTTCTGCCTCGCCGAATATGACTATGCCCGTGGAGGAAAGAAACGCATAGCCATGGAGGTGAAGGCCACAGTGTCCCGGCGCTTCCAGACTGAGCTCACCATCCGCTCGATTCAGCAAAAGTGGTCTGATTTTAAGCGCCGGGACCCTGAAGGCGTGTACCACCTATATGATGCCTACGCATCAGGTAAGTTAAAGCTTATGTTATGTTTTGCCTTTGTGCAGAATCATCTGCTAAGCTCTGTCCATTTGTGCTCTTTAGATTAATTATTTTCTTTCACCCCCTCCACACAGATAAGCGTCCTCCCCTGGGGAAACGTGGGAAGGGATTCCTCCCCCGAACCAGGCAGGCGGACTCGGGGGAGTCATCGGGGGAGGGTCCCTCCCGCGAGTCCTATTTAGAGGACCCAGGGGAGGAAGGGGATGACGCCCCAGAGGAGTGTGCTGCTGGGGGGCTGGCTGGATCAAGCCTCAGCTCCTCACACTCTGAGTGTGAGGAATCTCACCAGGCAAGGGGCCACTCTCAAGCAGGGAGTGAGAGGGAGGAGGGTGGCCCTTTGCCTGGTGGATCTTCCGACCAGAGTGTGAGGAGCCGAGGCTCCCCGCCTCCTCCTCAGAGCCCTCCCTGGGCTTCAAGTGGCGCTTCATCCCCTGGTGAGTGTACATTTTTTAATTGTTAGTCTGTGACAGGTTTCATCTTGCAATGTGTCCTTAGCCCTTGCCATTCCTCTCTAATTTGCAGGGCATCATATAGGCGGCACCTCCATGGCATTTTGGCGTACGATTCTCCACGGGCATAGTCATGGTAAGTGTTATTGGGTACCCATCACATTCCCAATGTTATTACATTCATTCAAGTGCACCCAAAAACATTGATGGTGCTAGGTTTCTGTAAGCTTCCAGGACCAATCACATCCCTCACCCAGGGCCCCCCACACCCAAACCAAACCACAAAACTCCTTACCTCTTTGGGGGTTGGCAAAGCCACCGTCCAAGCCTCCTGTGTGACACTGTAGATGTGTGTGCGCCTGCGCTCATTTTCAAAATGGCCTGCGCATCCGCACACACTCGAGGAGTGATGTGTTGAAGGCAGCGGGCGCGGAGTAAGTTGGCTCATGCAAACTGTGTGGCTCGGCCAAAGTGGACCCAAACCAAGATTAGCAGCAATCCTGTGTATAGGCCCACTTGTAACAGACACATGTTTCCTGGTCCATTGTCACAGCTGGTTTGATAAGGTACCCTAACCTCACAAACCCCACTACAGTTC
Source organism: Gastrophryne carolinensis (assembly GCA_027917425.1). Lineage (NCBI taxonomy): Eukaryota > Metazoa > Chordata > Amphibia > Anura > Microhylidae > Gastrophryne > Gastrophryne carolinensis. Next base: position 127,645,401 of record CM051238.1, read on the forward strand.
TAGCCAACTGTCAACCACCCCTATGTTTCTGGCAACACCATGATGGGTGTTTGCATTTCTTTTCTTGGGTTAAGTTGTTCCCGCTCCAACATGTGGCCCACTATTAACATTAGCCAAACAACTGCAAATGATTCCTTTCAATAGCACTGTCTATGTTATTTGCACATTCTCTTTAGGGATACATGTGTGAAGCCTTACAAATTGACATTAACTCATGGTCCAGGAAAGATGCTAATTTAGGTCAACCTGTATGTAACCATGCAAGCCTTTGCATTTTCAGACTCAATAACCAGATGGATGTCAAATAGTCATGTGTCATTTGCCCACTAATTGTGTTTTTGCCTTTTGCTTTATGTTGACAGATGTTGCGACGCAGACGGAGCCAGAGACCCTCCTCCCCACCCCAGCTCCAGGGACGGCCAGCAGCATGGGCCCCCGCCACAGCTGCGATGGTGAGTACATCCCACTTCATATGCCTAAAGACTTGTGAAACCTATGTCTTCTAGTCACATCAGCAGCCAATTTAAATTTACCTATGTGTTAATTTCACACACATCTCTATTCAATGTGTTGGCACAATAATCCAACATGCCTGTTTGCATGCTTGATTGTTGGCTCACATCCTTCATTAGGCCCCATAGAGACTATTTTTGTGTTAGACACAACCAAATGGGCCCGATTAGGTCTGGACCTGTAACATTATAGGGTAAACTCGTGGACTCGTTCGGACTTAGGCCCTGATGTTTGGCTGTTACTAAACCCAAAAATGGACACACAGGGAATTAGCCCTTCTTTGCTTCCCAAGAGTTAAACTGGAACAACAACCAGGATTTTGACTTTCCTGGGTGTTGTTCCACTACGGTGGGGCACCCCTGATCGGCACCGCTGTGTGACAACCCCCTGAACTCACGTTGACTCCCAAAAATGTACAAGCCATTGCAAATTGCCTCCTCCTCTGCCTCCCCCGCGTCCCTTTTTATGGGGGCGTGCCTGCGCCGGCAATTCACAGACGGCCGGCGCAGGCACTCACACGTCTAGAGGGGCACCAGGGAGGGCCCAGCGGCACTGCCACACAGAAACTGAGGTAGGTATTTTGGGGTTTGGGGGGTGTTTCACACCCAGGGACATCCCGATCTTGGATGTCCCGCGGGGAGGGAGGTGATGGGGCAGGGAATCTGATAGATTCCCGGGCCGATCACCCGTGGGTGTTGGTACACTTTAAGCTAAAATGTATGCTTGGGATGTGTTGTTCACATTCCTGCCAGTCAATAGTACTCATATAATGTTAACCAATAAGCACACAGTGGTCAACAATGTTAATGTGAGTGTCACCTAATTGGACACACTGACATTACATTGCTACATCTGTGTCTGTTGAGGTCACTGCCAAATTATTAATAAATTGTTGTTTCTACATTTCTATAGCTTGTGAAAACCAGCATCGCAGACTGTGGCGGGAGATCCGGCTCCTGAAGCTGATGCTGCTGGCCAGGAAGAGGCGCCGACGGCGTCGTTAGGGTGGGGGGGAAGGCTGGTCTCTTGATGGCCGTTGTTGGCCAAGGTTGGCCGTGTTGGCCATTGTTTATATTAAAAAATTGTTGATTCACATCATTACAGTGTGTTGCATTGCAAAGCCTAGTTTAGCTGTCTCCCAAAACATTTGTGGGTCAATGTAGCCATACCTTTTGAGCCATTTCAGGTGTTAACCATAGTAAGCTATGGGCTCCAATGTGTGGGCTAAATTGACCAATACATTGACATATGTAGATCCAGATACTCATCCCTGACTGTGTTATTAGCGAGGTCTTAGGAAACACACAATTTAGAGGTGGGTGAAGAAAATATATTTACATAACCAAAAAGATACAAAATTAATATTCTTGGCTGGGTGGCCGGGGAGGTTGGGAGTCATTGCTAGGGGCGGTGTTGGGGGACAACAGTGCAGTAAAAAATATAGACTGCTGTTGTATGAGCTGTTGTAGCAACAACAAAGTTTGGTCCTGCCGCTGGAGACATTCTGCCTGGCGCTGTATTGCTTCTTCCTGGCGCTGTACAGATTGCTCTATTACATTTGCCAGCCGACCAAGGTCCTGGTTCTGTAGTTGGTTTTGGCGTAACTGGTCCACCTGGCGCTGCAGGGCCTCATTTTGTTGCTGACACATCAGCACCTGATTTTCCAACGCCGCAATGCGCTCATTAGTTCCATCACGCGGCTGTTGGCGACTGTAGTCCTCCAGCATCCGGACCCCTAGCTCGTAGAAATCGGCACTGGTTGGTGCCACACCTCCTCTTGCTGTGGTTTGAGGCTAAACAAATAGTAAACCACATTTTAGTCAAACAGAACCAATGCAGTTATGCCCCTCCAAAAAATTACCATAAACACTCACTATACAACTTACCCTTGTCTGAGCCTCTGAAGCTTGGCCACATGGGACTTGGGAAGAGGTCCCAGCTTGGGGTTCTGGTTCCGCCTCCTGCCAAAACAACAATGAAAGGAAATGTGACATGTTGCTTCTTCCACTACCCACGAATATGCCAATGTGTTTCGAGGTCGTCTACATCAGCCATGTTACCTGCGTGTCCTCCGGCACAGGTAGGCTCGAGGTATCGCTGCCAGAGAGTGGCAATTCAACATCCGAGATGTCGGGCAAGTTGCCATATGCTAAACAGGAAAATCAGGTTAGTAGGTCTGTGGGCCAAACTCTAATGTAACCTGGTTAGGCTATCGAGGCCATACCTCTAAAAAGTTCCCAAATACACACTAGACCAAAGGTCTCTGTTAAACTCAGATTGTTAACATGTATGTTACAGGACTAAGACGCACTAATTTCTGCAAATCACATCAGAAACATTGCTTAAATTAAACATACCCGCAATATCCCAGATGTCTGGAGTGGGGTCCTCACTCGAGCTTGGACCTTGAAAATACATGTGGACACACAAGTTGCCAGAAGCAAGTGGCACAAAAGTAGAGCCAAAATACAGACTAGAGCAAGGCCAAACCACTTACCCTCATCTCTGGCAGCTGGAACTTGAGGGGCCCTTTCTGGACAGCCACTTCCGATATTCGGGTCAACTAAAAAAAAAAAAAAAAAGTATCTAAATAATCAGCAAACTACTACGGGGAATGTTTGGCTAAAAAGATGTCCGCAAAAATACATTGCTATCACTCAAAAAACTAATAGACTGACCCTGGGGAGGCAACCAGCACTCCCAAGAGGCATCTTCAAGTTTACCAAGCTAACATGTAGCTTAGTAGACTAACCAAATTGAACCAGTGTAACATAAACAGCATAAAGGATACATTATGTCTTGCTCTACACACCAACAGGGTCCTGTTGACCGGCAACATCGGAAGTGGGGTCCAAAGATGAACCAGTCACTTGGCCTAGAAGAATGAGACACATGCACTTGAGTAAAAGTGGATCAAGCAAGGTGAACACATGCACTTACCGACATCCAAAGAGTAGGTGGGATCCGGAGGAGATGCTGGGGCCAAGGGCATGGGAGCTAGGCCAAAATAAAACCAACATTGAGCCATAGCTAATGTGCGTTGCAAAATACAACATGCATTAAGGTGTGTGAGCAGCTCTTTCCCTATTATTCACTAATCAAGCCAAGTGTGGCTCCCACATTGATATGCCGATATATGGCTACACATCTCTGGCGTCCTACATATCTACACATGTTAGGGCCTTGTTAGTTAGTTGCTGTGAGTGTTACAGTGGGCGTGCAATTAGGGCGCAGGCACATATTATTAATACTCAACAGGGCAAACCTTGATTGTTTGAGCTGCTCCCACACCCATTTGTTAACAAAACAACCAGCAACCAAATTATGGGTAAATACCTTCAATGGCAGACTGGGGTAGCCTTGAGGTTGCTGGAAGGGCAGGAGCTTGGGTGTCCTGAGGCACATCCCGGACAGCAGCATGTGCACCTATGCATAAAGCAACAGACAGAAAAGTACCAAATGTTTGAGCTGTAATGTAATACTTCACAGGTCCTACTGTTAGTTGTTCAGAATGTAAAAATGCAAATCACATACATTAACATTAGGTTATTGTAAAAGCCAGAAAATATGTACCTTCAGTCCAACCGGTGGTGTCATCCCCAGGATCCACACCCTGCAGCCGAGCCAGTGGGATTTTGGCCTTCAGCATCTCCTCATACGGCCTGTAGGTACTCTTTGGAGCCTGGATGAACCCACTGTCCACATCAAGATCGTGATTCATCTTTTTCATAAGGGCCCCTCGCAAAGTGTAGAAGCGTTTCCTGCAGGATGGGCCACTACGTGGGTGTTGAGCTGTGCTACTAAGCTCCACACCAATGGCATCCCACAGTTTGCTTCTTTCTTGTTTGCCTATGGACTTGCTTTGGGAGCCAAAGAGTAGCTCCCATTTAGCAAGTGTAAGGCGCACAAGATGATTATTCTCCGCCAAATTAAATTCAGGCTCCCTCTTGGCACCTGGGCGCTTAGCCTGGGGTGCTGCCCCACCTTCAGGCTGTGCCCTTTTCCGTAAGGGAGGTCTGCGCACAGCACCCACCAAACTCCTACTCGGGCCTGCTGTGGCCGGCAGATGTCCTGAATTTGGCTCCATCCTGTAGCTGCACACACACACAAATACACACCCAACAAGCACGCATGCAGACTACAGAATGGCATCGCAATGTGTTAGGCTTGGGCAGGTTTTATGTGCTCTAACAGCCAATCCAAAAGCAGCCCACTTAATTGATTCACACATACAGCCCAGTTCCTTCTAGGCACACCTCCACTGCACTGACAGAAGCATGTGTGTTAGCCAATTAACTCATTACAGACCTCATTAAACAAACAACACACACCCAAATCCAACAATGGACTGATGTATCTCAAACCCTTGTGACATGTGGTTAGCCTAACGGCTATTTAAAAAAACAGCAGCTTCCCTTTCATTGGTCCACCCCTGATTTTTGGGCCATGTCCGTTAATGCACGCAAGTTACGGCTCAAGTACGCTAGTAGCGCTACTAGCGTGCGCGTGCGCACTCTGTTTTACGCACACCTGGGTCGGCTAATTGGCGCCCGGAAATAGCAGAGCGACGCAAAAGGCGGCAAAGCGGACCTGTCACTTTAGAAAATGAAGTATAAAAGGAAGGAATGTTCTAGCTTCTGCTATTCTTACACTGTGGCAAAGGCTGTGGTGTGGTGCTGTGCTCGCTTCCCTTAGCTCATTTGAGCCTCTGTCTGGTTTCTGTCCTCACTCTCTGTGGCTTGTTGGGTGATTTCTGACATCAGTGCTGTTTCTTTAGGAGCTTGGTTTTGGTGGCATCTGCAAATCTTGTGTAGCATACAGCAAGTGAGGCTTGATTTTGGGGCCTTTTGTGGGCTGTGCAGCAACTCCCCTCTTGGTTGTGCCTAACTTAGAAAGCGGGTTTTCAGCAGGCTGGTGGTTTGGACCACTATAGTTCTGGTTTTGTGGTGAGCTGCATTGTAGCGGGTGTGTGTGGAGTGTGATTGTTTGTGTGTGTGTTGTGTGTTAGTTGTTTTTTTTTTTTTTTTTTGTATATATCTTTAGTGTGTGTGATGGATAAGAGGGTGATGTATGGTGTCTGGGTGGATGGATGTATGTGTATGCTGAAAGAGCAGGAGGAAAGGGAGCGGGGTGTTGTGAGGCTTAGGGCACCCCGCTCCTTTGCAATCCGCCTTTCAGTATGGGACTTAAGTGACGAGCAGATCAGGAGCCGCTTCCGTCTGAATCGTGCTGCACTACAGTCCCTATATGATCAGATTAAGACCAAAATCGAGCCATCCACCAAACGCACTCATTCCATTCCAGGCATAGTACGCCTGTGTGCCACTCTTAATATTTTGGCACGAGGGACCTTCCAGGCAACCTCAGCCCTCCTCAGCGGGATAAGCCAGGCTACTATGAGCCGCATACTAATCCAGGTAGTTCTGGCAATTTGTGATTTAATCCCAATTTACATCAGGTTTCCTGAGGATGAGGAAGAGGTTGCCAAAATAAAACATGCTTTCTATCTGATGGGAGGGATCCCGAATGTGCTAGGGTGCGTTGATGGTACACATATCCCTTTCCGCCCTCCCCGTGCACAGGAGCTGTCCTACAGAAACCGGAAACAATTCCATTCAATGAATGTGATGGTGGTCTGTGACCCAGACATGAGGCTGCGGGCGGTGAGATCGGGGTTCCCCGGCTCATGCCACGATTCTTACGTCTTGCAGCGGACAGTCCTGTGCCGGAAGTTTGATAACAACGAAATGCCAGCTGGCTGGCTACTGGGTAATAAATTAACCATGTCAATGTATTTTGCTAATATGTGGCCTAGTAAGCCAATTTTAACCAAACTACCACCAAAACACATGTACTAGTACTAATTGCTGTCTCTCTCCTTGTGTTTTTTCTACAGCGGACAAGGGATATGGGCAGAAAACGTGGGTCATGACTCCGGTCAGGAACCCACGGACCTCTGCCCATGAACGCTACAATGCAGCGCATCGCAAGACCAGAAGCATTGTGGAAAGAACCATCGGCCTGCTGAAAGCACGTTTTCTCTGTTTGGCACGGCCAGGAGGAGAGATGCTCTACAGCCCACAGAAGGTTTCCAAGATCATCCTTGCCTGCTGTGTGCTCCACAACATTTGCATTTGTCACCGAATCCAAGCCCCCGAGGAGACAGCACTGGTGCCAGAAATCCCCAACCTGCCCGCAGATAGAAGTGAGGACACCCAGACTGGCGATGAGCTAAGGGAAAGGCTGATCACTTCTTTTTTTGCGGTAAGCTAACTACCCTTCACTCTAATGCAAGTACTGCACTACTGGTTAAATGTATTTGACCTCCCATCAAAATGTTGAAAAAAACACACTAAGGGGGGTGTAAGATGAGCCCAACCACTCTAAGGGGGGTGTAAGATGAGCCCAACCACTCTAAGGGGGGTGTAAGATGAGCCCAACCACTCTAAGGGGGGTGTAAGATGACCCAAACCACTCTAAGGGGGGTGTAAGATGACCCAAACCACTCTAAGGGGGGTGTAAGATGACCCAAACCACTCTAAGGGGGGTGTAAGATGACCCAAACCACTCTAAGGGGGGTGTAAGATGACCCAAACCACTCTAAGGGGGGTGTAAGATGACCCAAACCATTGTAAGGGGGGGTGTAAGATGACCCAAACCACTCTAACGGGGGGGTGTAAGATGACCCAAACCACTCTAACGGGGGGGTGTAAGATGACCCAAACCACTCTAAGGGGGGTGTAAGATGACCCAAACCACTCTAACGGGGGGGTGTAAGATGACCCAAACCACTCTAACGGGGGGTGTAAGATGACCCAAACCACTCTAAGGGGGGTGTAAGATGACCCAAACCACTCTAAGGGGGGTGTAAGATGACCCAAACCACTCTAAGGGGGGTGTAAGATGACCCAAACCACTCTAAGGGGGGTGTAAGATGACCCAAACCATTGTAAGGGGGGGTGTAAGATGACCCAAACCACTCTAACGGGGGGGTGTAAGATGACCCAAACCACTCTAACGGGGGGGTGTAAGATGACCCAAACCACTCTAAGGGGGGTGTAAGATGACCCAAACCACTCTAACGGGGGGGTGTAAGATGACCCAAACCACTCTAACGGGGGGTGTAAGATGACCCAAACCACTCTAAGGGGGGTGTAAGATGACCCAAACCACTCTAAGGGGGGTGTAAGATGACCCAAACCATTGTAAGGGGGGGTGTAAGATGACCCAAACCACTCTAAGGGGGGGGTGTAAGATGACCCAAACCACTCTAAGGGGGGTGTAAGACGCCAATGTTGGTTATCAAGTAATGCATTTTGGTATTTGCTACAACTATACTACTTTAAATATCTATACCAGAGGTGGGCAATTATTTTTTCAATGGGGCCACATGAGAAACTAAAAATATTGTGGAGGGCCGGGCCAAAAGGCTGAACTCAATTCTGCATAATATTATTTGTATTTCTTTATAAAAAGCAGTAACTAGCATTGTTTTGACAAGCTGGTACGAGTATATGTTATAGTTAAACAATGAAAAAGTGAGGTTGCCTTCCAAAAAAATGTAATTTATTAAATAAACCACATTTTGTGTCCAGTGAGGTCTCACACAGCAGGGCAAATTGGGATGCCCCAGAGGCATGATGCCTGTAACCCAGCCCTGGATTCCTTCACACTCCAAAGGGCTGGGTTACATGGATTTTGGTCTGCTTTAAAACATCATGACCAAATCAAGTTAGGATGGAATAACCCCCCTCCTACATTATTATTAAAGTAACACAGCGCTGCTCACACTTTTTACTCAGTAGCAATGTGGAAAATTGCAGATTCCCTCACATAAAGCAGAACAAAATTCAGAGCGGCCACTAGTCTTCCCCCTGGAAATCCCAGATCGGTATGCCCCACTGTGTGAAATTCTTTTACTTAGTAGCAACATGAAAAATGGCAGACTCCCTCCCTTAAAGCGGAACAAAGCCCCGATCTGGGGTACCCAGGTGGAAGATCAGTGGCTGCTCTTGGTTCATTTCCACTTTAAGGGGGAGTCCACCATTTGTCAAGTTTCTACTAAGTAACAAGGGTTTCACACAGTAGGGCAACCTGATCTGGGATACCCAGGGGGAAGACCAGTGGCCGCTTTGGGTTTTGTTCTGCTTTCAGAGAAAGATCCGCCCTTTTCGCATTGCTACTGAGTAAAAAGGGTTTCAAAAAGTGGAGCATCCCGGTTTGGAATGGAGCCTTGGATAAAAGGCTGTGTGAAACCCTTCCCACCTTGCAGCATGGTTCTCCCGCCCTCCCAAAGGCATTAGTCTGGCCAGAAATGTCCTACGAGAGCCAGTGCACCATCAGGCGCTGCATACGGCATGTAACACATTTGGTGTGGACTACAAGTGCCAGCAGCCTGCAATGTGAGGCACAGACAAGTGGCTGGAGTACCTCGATCTCCGGCACAGCTCCGCAGCGACTGACACATGCCACACAGTACAGACCAAGGGGCGAGAAGAGAAACTCTGCCCACAGCCAGACCTGCAGGAGGGAGCTGTCCGATAGGACAGCAGGCTCTAATACACACATGCCCCCGCTACATTAGACTCACTACAGAGAGGCAAAAGTGCTGTTCAAACACGGCATCTTTTCTGGCAAGACTGCGCGGACAGTGGGCGGGACTGAGCGGCGGGGGCGTCTACAGGGTGCGGCCGTGCACCTTACATGGAACACTGGTCGCGGGCCGGTCAGATCCAATCAAAGGGCCGCATGTGGCCCTGGGGCCTTACAATGCCCAGGGCTGATCTATACTAACTGCACTTTTCTTATTTTTTCAGGCACAAACACGGGCACCGTGATCTATATTTCGGACTTTCCCTACTTTATTTTACTTTACTTTGCTTTTTCCTTTCTGTTTTAATTTTACTTTACCATTTCTCTTTTGTAAATTTGTTATTTTAGGTAGATTTGAATAAAAAATCTACTCTATATAGATACATGTGGCTATGTGTTTAATTCTGGTGAACGTTTCCTTGGCATTCGACTTCCTATAGTAATTATATTTTTCTGGCTGATTTATGTTTTTATTTCCCTTTTCCATTTTCATATTATTTCTCATTTCTGCTTTTCTTTTCTTTTTCTATTTTCCTTTCTTATTTCTTATTTTCTTTTTAATATTTTGCTTTCTCATTTCTGTTTTTCTTTTTTCTATTTTCCTTTCTCATTTCTGCTTTTCTTTTCTTTTTCTATTTTCCTTTCTCATTTATGTTTTTCTTTTCTTTTTCTATTTGCCTTTCTCATTTCTGTTTTTCTTTTTAATATTTTGCTTTCTCATTTCTGTTTTTCTTTTTTCTATTTTCCTTTCTCATTTCTGTTTTTCTTTTTAATATTTTCCTTTCTCATTTCTGCTTTTCTTTTCTTTTTTCTATTTTCCTTTCTCATTTATGTTTTTCTTTTCTTTTTCTATTTGCCTTTCTCATTTCTGTTTTTCTTTTTAATATTTTGCTTTCTCATTTCTGTTTTTCTTTTTTCTATTTTCCTTTCTCATTTCTGTTTTTCTTTTTAATATTTTCCTTTCTCATTTCTGCTTTTCTTTTCTTTTTTCTATTTTCCTTTCTCATTTATGTTTTTCTTTTCTTTTTCTATTTGCCTTTCTCATTTCTGTTTTTCTTTTTAATATTTTGCTTTCTCATTTCTGTTTTTCTTTTTTCTATTTTCCTTTCTCATTTCTGTTTTTATTTTCTTTTTCTATTTTCCTTTCTCATTTATGTTTTTCTTTTCTTTTTCGATTTTCCATTTTTCTCTGTTCTGTTTTTATTTTCATTTTATTTCTCATTGGTGGTTTAATTGTATTTCCTTTATATTTAACAAATAAAATAAAAAAAAAAATTGTGGCTATGTGTTTAATTATGTTTTATTTTGCATTTATATTAGAATATCTGGTTGAATTTAATTTCCTTTTCAACACAAAATAAAAACTCTTTAAATTTTTAACAAATGTGGCAATGTGTTTTATTCAGAAGGTACTGGATGGCCAGGACACAGCAAAGCTAACAGGCGCTGTGTAGAATAGCGTGGTCACACTGACTGACAGCGCCTACAAAGCTGAGGGCCAACATCATATTCAGCAATGTAGGCGTTGTTCGCAACAACGCCAGGTAGCGACTGAGGAGGCCTGCTATAGCGAATCGCTACCGCCCGCGGCTGACGCTAGCGGCGCTCTTAGCGCCATACTTCAGTCGCTCATCTGTCGCTACCTGGCGCTATTGATGAATCGGCCTCCTAGGCCCTTATTCATCAAGCGATAGCGCCAGGTAGTGTCTGACGAGCGCCAGGTAGCGGCAGCTAACGGCGACTACTGACTCAAGTACGCCCGGCGGCGGTCACAATGACGCATTTATCAAGCAAAATGAGGCTAGCGCCGGCGAGAGCGACGGCTAGCGCGGCATTCATCATGAAGCCGCCTGGACCGAACCGCGCCGCTGCAAATTCCCTCACAGCGCCAGGTATGAGCTGTCGCTCCCTGGCGATGTCCAATGCATTTCAATGGAGCAATCTATAATGATTCATAAATAATTGGTATTTTTTTTTTTTTTTTTTTTAATGTCAAAAAATCGGAGACCACTTCTACAATGTTAGGATTTATTTTTAAGTAAAAAAAAAAAAAAAAAATATGTGCAGAATTGATCTAACAGGTCTGAGATTAATGTATTCATATTACAAAATGATTCTAAAAACATGTATAATGTTACATTCAAAAAATATGGTTGTTTAGGGGTTAAAAACTAGTTAATACACATCGCCGCCAGCGCTCTGGGGTTTAAACAAGGAATGGACAGCGACAGCACATTTGGAGCGTGATTTGTTGATGAATATGAAGCTAGCCGTTCGCTCTGGCCATTCGTTGTCAGGCGCTCACATACAACGCTGGACCTGTGAAACAGCGACACCCCAGCCCGTATTCAACATTACCGCACACCGACTGAGTCGCTGTCATTAAGCTAATGCCGGCCAAGCACAGCGAATACTGGCTGGCGCTGAAAAAATCACGCTACAGTCGCTCATCTGTCGCTACCTGGCGCTATTGATGAATCGGCCTCTTATTGTATAAATGATCTGATTAAGAACCATGCTTATGGAGGTACAGTAGCTAAGAAGGCAGCTTCCTAAGCATTGTAAGATTCAAAAACATTTTTTTTTGCATTCTGTTCTTGTAAATGATGTTTTGCATCTATGTACCCATTGTAGTTAGTGGGAGTAAGATCCACAATAACTGATGCTTCAATGTCAATTGTAATTGCAATGTCAGTAAGACATGCGGCAAGAGTCTCTCTCGCATGCATTCCCACATTTCGTATTATTTTTAAATTTTCCCGCTCTCGTATGAGTCTGTGAGCGATTCTGTGCATGTATTGAAAAGCTTCTGTAAAGTTTCCGTCCGTTCCTACGCCAGAGTACGAGGATGTCATTTTCCATCGTGACTTTTCTGTTTCGTTTTCTCAGGTTACAACGTAGCCTTTAGTTTTTGCCCTTTTCCCATCGTGTCCTCCCAAAAATTCTTTACGTTTCCCGATAGATTCTGTTTCACTTTGACAAAAAATAATCGTCCATGCGGAAATCCTTACGATCTTGTGCCTGCGCACTACAAACTTAACTCATTAAAGTGCTCGCCTACATATTTGACACCCTCACTTCTACTACAATGTTTAGCTAAACCACTTAGCACTATCCTCCATCTTCCCTTTTGGACCCTTAAAGTTCACCCCAACCACTTAGCACTATCCTCCATCTTCTCTTTTGGACCCTTAAAGCTCACCCAAACCGCTTAGCACTATCCTCCATCTTCCCTTTTGGACCCTTAAAGCTCACCCAAACCACTTAGCACTATCCTCCATCTTCCCTTTTGGACCCTTAAAGCTCACCCAAACCACTTTCTTTTTCCATTTTAGGCCCCTAAAACTTACTCAAACCACTTTGCGGTTACGTTCTTCCATTTTAGGCCCCTAAAACTTACCCAAACCACTTCGCGGTTACGTTCTTCTTCCATTTTAGGCCCCTAAAACTTACCCAAACCACTTTGCGGTTACGTTCTTCCATTTTAGGCCCCTAAAACTTACCCAAACCCCTTCCTGGTCATCTGAATCTTCATCTCTAAATATTTATTTGACCCTTCGTTTGGTGTTAATGTATTTGTGTTAAAAATTGACACTGACACGTTGATTTTGATTTCGTTTTTTTTTAGTTGCAGGCTATTTTTTTAGGCCATTTGGAATTTTTTTATTTTACAAAATTTATAAAAATTTAATGTAAATGTAGTGTAAAATTGTCAAATATTTAAAACTATTTACATAAATAAAAACAGTGACAGGACCCAGAACACTATTCTTCTTCTGTTGTCCCCAACGAGTCAACCAGCTGCTGCATATCGGCCACCAACTCAAGGACCCTTCGATTCATTTCTTCTACTCTTGCCCGTGAGGTCCCTGTATAAAATTGAGACAAAAACATTATTTGGCGACAAATTCTGGTAAGTAATTACTCTAAGCAAGTGGGCAGAGGTCATTCTGGTAAGTAATTACTCTAAGCAAGTGGGCAGAGGTCATTCTGGTAAGTAATTACTCTAAGGAAGTGGGCAGAGGTCGTTCTGGTAAGTAATTACTCTAAGCAAGTGGGCAGAGGTATTCTGGTAAGTAATTACTCAAAGCAAGTGGGCACAGGTCAGTCTAGTAATTACTCAAAGCAAGTGGGCACAGGTCATTCTGCTAATGCCATTGACTCTGGCTTTATGAATCTGGGTGATCATGTCACTTAACACATACTGCAAAGAATGACATTACAACTTACTTGGTTGGTGGCCGACGGATGCCTCGTTGGGGACAACCCTACGTTCTGGGCCCTGCCACTATTGTGAAGTAGAGCTTGTTGAGACATGGCAAATCGGGTCAGTTATAATGTCTTAGTCAACAGTAATCAAATGTCATTTTCAATGTGTGTCACATCACATCACTCACCTTCTCCCTGTGCCTCCTGGGCGAGATCTGCTGCAGCCTGCGCATCTTCACCCGCTCCAGAAGCATCTACAAAAACAGATTAAGGGAATCAGCTTGGGTGGAAATTGCATGTATATGTGTGTGTGGTTACATGAAGAGTCACATACCAGAGGCTCCAGCATGCGTCGCTGGGTACGACTCCCTGCCCACGCCGTGCAGCCCCTCCTCTGTGGAAAGGTCCAGGGGCTGGTCGGAGGACCCAACAGAGGAGGGGTAGGACCGTCGCACTGGAGATCCACCACTTTCACTTCCAGCTGCATATTCATGCAGCACTGGTCGGCCTGTGCGCCTCCGGGTGCGGCGAATGCGGTAATCCATTTCCAACACTACCAAAGAAAAGGCATTATAACTAAAGGCCTACCTTCTGTCTTAGTTACATCTTGCATGCAATCGCTATGTACTTACTTGGGAAATGGATTCAGAAAAACCTCCGCACCGGGGCATGTGCAGTCGTTTCAGGTCCGACCAATGCTGCGTGATCTGCATGTGAGTGAAGGTGGTGTCCGTCTGATGTTGTATTTGGGCAATGATCTCCAGGGCGACGGTGCGCTTCTCAAAAGAGTTGGGCAGGTAGTCGTACCTGCGCTCCAGCATGGTCTACAAACCACAAAAAAAGGCAAGGTTTTAGTTAAAACAGCATACAAATATCTGACAACAATCGATCATTTGACTAAATGACATTAACAGACACATTTGTAGCCTAATACAATCCTTGAAGCTGGCCTGGCCGGTTTGGCACGGAGTTTGATACACTTTTTAAAACAACCGTTTCTTCATGCGCTTCCTTAAGGGATAGGCATGCATTTAGATGGCAAATCAAAGCCAGTAAAAGACACTTACAAGCATGATGATCTCTTCTTGTTGGCGGGTGAAGATTGTGGGCGCCGTCTGGCCTCTTGTCTTCAGCAGATATGTAATGCCCCTGCGGTTTCCGGGTTACGCACGGCCGGACGAAGGGCCGTACGCATAAACGCGTAAACGTCAGACCCTGGCATTAGTATTTAAAGGGTCCTGGAGCCACAGCTCATTCTCTTTCAGAGTCTCATCATTATGGCACCCAAAAAATCCGCCGCTAAGGCCAAAGCAGCCAAGGAAGCCATTAGGAAAAAGACAGAGAAGTGTGAGGAGGCTTCAGCAGGCCCCGCCACTCACTCAAAAATGCCAAAGGTGAAGCAGCCGGGAACCCGCAGTGGGCAGGCCAAGGTGACCACAAAGGCACCCACAAGCACAAAAACCAAGGAGCCAGCGCCAAAGAAAAAGGCCCAGCCCAGCAAGCACACAGGTACAGCCCCTAAAAAGCACACCAAGAGGGTGAGAAGCCCCAGCCCCCAAAGGTCACCATCACCCCACACACGTGGGAAAAGCTCACATGCAAAGAGCCCAAGCCACCGGGCCCAAAGCCCCAGCAGCCAGAGCTCAACATCACCCCAGCCACGTGGGAAAAGCTCTCATGCAAAGAGGCCAAGACACGGGGCCCGAAGCCCCAGCAGCCAGAGCTCACCATCACTCCACCCCCATGGGAAAAGCTCACATGAAAAGATGCCAAGACACCGGGCCCGAAGCCCCAGCAGCCAGAGCTCAACATCACCCCACCCACATGGGAAAAGCTCACATGCAAAGAGGTCAAGACACCGGGCCCGAAGCCCCAGCAGCCACAGTTCACCATCACCCCATCCATGTGCATCAATCTCCCAGGGCCATGAAAGTGTGAAGGGGCCACAGAGGCACATGCCAAAAAGCCCAACATCATCCACCACACCCTCTCCTCCTCGCCCACATTTGGCACCGGCACAGGTGGAAAGGCAGGCTGAATGTGCCACAGCTACGCCTGCTAGTTCAGTGGCCACCCAACCAAGAACCCCAAGTCCATATCCAAGTCCAGTCCAATCAGAAGCCAGCCACCTGTCCTACATTTCTCCCCAACACAGCCAGCCCAGAATGTCCCCCTATTTGCCGCCAACCACTAATGAGCCAGAACGTCAAGCAACAGGGCGCACATTGCGCCGAGGCCACAGAGTGGCAGGTTTGGTGAGGCCCAAACTCTGGAATTGGCTAGTGGCCTCACCTTGTATTATGATGCTACAAGCAAGCAGCGGAAAGCCGATATTTTGGAGGAGCTTACCAGACAGGTCAATGCAGCGGGGGAAGAGCTCAAAGATGTGGAGCAGATACAATCGGACCTAAAGTATGCAGCACGGAAGAAAGAAAATAAACGGTGCAATTACAGGTACATATATACTTTGTGGATTTGGCTTCGTCTTGTATTGGAAACATTCATCTAAATGTGTGCAACTCTCTTTTTCAGCTTACAAACTGGCGGCGGATTCCCCACCAAACTGCAATTTACCCGAGCTGAGGAGATGGTGCTGGGCCTGCTACATCCTGTGGCCTTAGAGGGACACTCAGCCCGACAGGACACGGACATCCCTACTATTCCTGCCAGTTAGTAATGTTACTGTGTATGTGAAATGTAATCTATGTGTAAAATTATGCACAAACCCATATATTAACACATGCCCCTAGGGTGTGCCTTGTAGTGGAGGTAACAATTTAAACAGGGTGTGTTATGTGTGGCGACCCATTATTTGCTTTTTTACTTGCTCATAGACTATTTTGGAGAGTCTTGAGGAACACTATTGAGATTAGCAAAGGACTGGCTGTTATGTATTTAGAGTCAATTACATACAACACTTCCATCTTTATCTGTAGCCAATTTGGGTTTGAGCTGTGCTTTGCTCAGAAAGACTTGATCTGGTGTGCTTGAACGTTTGACCTAGAAAGAATGTCAAGCAGCCTAATCTAATGGCAAATGCTATTTGCAAGCTGAGTGTGGTCCCATAATGGGCTTTAAGTGATGTGTGAAGCATCAGAACAGCCAGTACATGCATGTTTATTTTGGTTAAGGAGACCAATGTGCATGTACTTGTTGACTAATACATCTAACAGATAATGACATTCATAGTCAAGTTTAACTTGGTCCGTTGGGGGAGTTGCCATTCATGCATGGGCCAGTGTTTTAGTGAACCATATGTGTTAATACACATCACCAATGCCTAGTTGTGTGTTAACATGCCTTCTTTTCAGTTTTACCATGCCGTCTACTTCCGTGCTGCCTCGGACCCAGGATCCGATATATACGGTAAGTGTCTTTTTATGATGTTGCTTATGCATGTGCATTGCCACGTTTCTTTTTGCGGAATTACATATGTATTCCTTAAACTGAACTTTTTTTTTACATGTCCCAACAGACCCACACACTGATGGAGGAAATCCAGGAGCTGAAGGAAGATGGAGCCTTCATTGACCCTTCTGAACAGCTCCCCCTGGGACAGAATCTGCAACTGTCCCAACATGTTTCTATACCAAATCCTCAGCAGCAGAGTGAAGCTGCCAGCCCATCGTGTGCAACATGCAGAGACTGAGCCGACAGTCCCCAGTGTTAGCTCTGCTGCTGAGGATTTGCCAAGCAGACCTGTGGCTGTTGGTGGACCTAGAGGCACATCATCTGCACGCCCCCCAACCCGGGGAATAGGGAGGCGTAGTCGACTACATTGCCCAGTTGCCCAAGGGAGGGGCGCGCCGATGATGGAGTCAGCATGGCACCATGAGAGGCGGCTATTTCGCCTCCAAAATCAATGAACCAAGAACATCTTCATGGACAATTAGAAACATTAAACAACACTTTAAACTCCATGCTGACTGAATTTAGGTCCAACATAGCCACATGGCCACCTTATCCAATTATTACAGTGGCATGCTTGAGAAATTTCGAAATAGCAACAGCCACATGGCCGCCTTAACTAACAATCTCAGTGCCATGATGGCTGAATTTTGAACTTCTAATAGAAACATGTTGGAACAGTTGCAGATTCTGAATGCCACACAGACCCAGGTGAGGGCCCACCTCCAAGGGCCCCAACCTGGGTTTTATGGGCATCCCTTATTTTAAGGCCTATTTGGCCTGTATCTGCTCCACATCTTTGATCTACATCCCCGCTGTATTGACCTGTCTGGTGAGCCCTACCAATATACCCTTTTGGCATGGCTTTGCTTGTCTGCTTTGGATTTGCGCCCATATAGCTCATTAGAGTGCTGAGGTAGCCCACTAGCCAATGCCGGAGGTGAAGCCTCAATGAACCTGCCACTCAAGCTGTTGTGCTGCATGCTTGTGGCGAATGACATTGGTTCTGGCTCCTCCTGTTTGTAGGCATGATTAGGGGCATTCTGGGCTGGCAAACTACTACCTTGACCCCTGGCTGAGATTGAACTGGACTTGGATTGGTACTGGGGGTTCTTGTTTGGGTGTCACACTGAGTAACAGGTGTAGATGTGGCATAGGTTTGGCTGCTTTACACCTGTGCCTGTGGCAAATGTGGCCAAGCAGGAGAGGGTGTGTCTGTGGGCCTATTTGTTTGCTGCACAATGTGGACATGGCAATGCTTTTCACCTATGTTTGTAAAATTTTCATTTGTCCTAAACTTTGCACAGGAGTGGCTTACTTTAAAACTCCTGCCTCTGGGCAATTGCTATGTGGCCTGATTTGGCTAAACTTTCATTTGTGTTTTGCCCATGTATTTTATGCAACTATGGAAGTGACCATCAATTCCAATGTTTGCTATTTAAATTAGAGATGAGCGAACTTTTGAAAAGTTCGATTCGGCCGATTCGCCGAATTTCACAAAAAAAATTCGGGTTCGGCCGAATCGAACTTTTACGAAGTTCCCCATCATAAATGCCGGCATGGTGGGAGCCGGCCGGCGGGCCGGTAAAGCCGGCCGGCCCGCTCCCACCATGCCGGCATTTAAAAAACAAAAAAAAAAAAAAAAGCATTTTTGCCGGCATGGTGGGATGACGCGCCCTCAGATGACAGCTGAGAGCGGCGCCGGCCTCCACGCTACGGACCTGCAGGTTAGTGTTTGCTTTTTTTTTAAATGCCGGCATGGTGGGAGCGGGACGGCCGGCCCGCTCCCACCATGCCGTCAAAAATGCTTTTTTTTTTTTAAATGCCGGCATGGTGGGAGCGGGACGGCCGGCTTTACCGGCCCGCCGGCCGGCCCGCTGACAGCGGAACCGGCCGGCCCGCTCCCACCATGCCGGCATTTTTTTTTTTTTATTTCAGGAAAAATTCGATCGTCACAAACCACAAAATATTCGGGTTCGTGCCGAATCGAATATTCCTGAAATTCGGAGCGAATTCCGGTTTGTCCGAACCGGTTCGCTCATCTCTAATTTAAATAAACTACATAAAATTGTAATTAACCTGTTGTGGACTAAGTTTATGCCTTTAAGTTTTGGATGAATTAAAGTATTATTTCTTTACTGTTTGTAAAAGTAACAAACAAACATACAAACACCAAGGTCCAAAAACACAATTATCCAAGAAAACAAACAAAGGGACACCAAATTAAGCAAAATGTGTCTCAATTAAATTAGACCGCACTGCTTGGGCAGACGCACCCGGTGGGCCACAATAGTCCTCGTCTGGGTCATCGGTGGGTGGAGAGGGGGGCACATACACACACCGGGGGACACGCTGCAATATAGCAAAATTATGCAACACTGCACAGGCCATTATAATATCTATTGGCTTGATGCAGAGCCTCCACGTTCAGTTCTCCCGTGCATTTTCCCGTTGGTTTTGGGCTTTGATCGGGTCAGGAAAGGGTGCTACGTTGATTTTAGTGTGCGCTTATGCACTCAGGTGTGCGCTCAGCCACCTTTCCGATTGTCGGCTCGCACGAGGCTGTTTCCCGGGAAAACGGACGCCTCGTTCATTGGTCCGTTTTTTTCAGTGATGCAGAGCCTTGATTTCCGATTGAAATCACCCTAATAGAACGGGGCCGCCGAGCCTTCACTTACGGCAAGTCAGAGCAGCCGTATTTGCACTCGGGCAATAATATGCAGTCCTCTGTTGGAGCACATCAGCGGCGCCAGCTCCGCGGTCTTGTCCTGCTGAGTATGGCAGAAACCAGGCTGCACCGCACGCCTTTGGACATCGATGGCATGAGTATTTGATATTTTTTATGTTTTTTTTGGGGGGGTCCTTTTTACAGGGTCTCCATAATTTTAATTTTATTGTCTGTGTGCAGGCATTTGAAGATGGGACATAGCATAAATGTACAGGCACTGGCTGGCCCTGATTTGGTTTTTGGGAGTCATTTTTCTGGCTTTCCCTGCCTAGGAATATCTGCCTACATGAGCGATTCAAATCAGCCGATCTTTTTGGTGGCTGGCTACTGGGTATGTGTTTGAAACTTGAATTGGTTACGCACCCTGTCTGACTGTGTTTTTTCCCTTAACCCACTATTTGGTAAATATTTTCATAGTATATTTGGAGCCCAATTATTGATCTACAAATTAAATGGGTTAAGTGATTGTACCCTATTGCGTCATGTTCTTGCCCTCTTATGTAAGTAGTATTCCCCAGACTTTTTTAATGAGAGTACAGGTTGGATGTGCATGTAGTCTCATTACAAATGTCCTTTCCTCCCACCCTACCCCGCTCACCTATTTGTCCCTCTTTTCTATTGTTGCAATGCACACCTTTTTTTTATTTTTTTTTTTTTTTGGTTTTAGGGCAGGAGACTCTGCCTATCCTTTGGTCCCCTGGATGAAGACCCCCATCCTGCACCGATCTTCACAGGCAGAGGAGCGCTACAATACTGCCCCCAGGAGGACTCGCTCTGTGTTGGAGCGAGGCTTTGTTCTCTTGAAGATGAGGTTCCGTTGTCTTGATGAGACTGGGGGGACACTACAATAGACGCCTGCAACGGTCCTAAACCTAATCATGGCCTGTGGGCTACTCCACCACCTTTAGTTTCAGCCCTCCCCACCCCTCCTTTTTCTTGCACCCAAAGTGGCACCGCGCAAACCATACGTGCACAACTAGTGTTTAGTGTTTTTTCAGAGACCACATTTTTTTTTTTTTTTTCAAACAAATTTTGTTTTGTCATTTGCTTTTTTGGGCCCAAAAGAAACATTACACGTGGGGTCAGAAAATGTATTCCCCACAAATTAGTGGTATGTTGGGTTGCATGGTGACGAGGAATGATGTTGTGCCTGCAAATTGGCTGCAATGTGGGCCAGGCTTTGATTAATCTCACCCATATGGCTGGTTAGGGCAGAGATATTTCTGTTTAATACCTCTAATTGGGCGTTGAGGTTTGTGAGTTGGGTGCACACAGTCTCATTGAATTGCTGTGTTGTCGCAGCAAAGGCTATATTTTCCTGCCTCCATGTTTCCTCCAAAATTTGAAGTTGCCTTCTTTGGGAAATATGGCATCTAGACTGGGTTGGAGCAGTGGGACGGGTGGTTGGTTCTGGTTCCGAAGGTGCTTGTGGATGTGGTGGCTGTGCCGGGGTTGACTGCATTGCTGCCACTGGTGCAGTAGTGGTTAGTGACATATGTGGGGTGTCCTCCTCCAAATCTCGTATATGGTCGATGATGGGTGGGCTTCCTGTGGTCTGTAAAGAAATATAGCATCCTTTTAGTTTATTTATGTCCACAAAAGCTCTCAAATATCAATGTTAAAAGTACACACCAAGGACCATTGACTTACCTCATCGCAATCCACAATTTGGGTTTGTGGTGTAGAAGCCTGGTGTGCCCTTGGCCTCGGTGGTAACGCAGGGGTTTGTGGGCCTGGTGTGTCCTGTTGACTTGGTCCTTAGAATGTAGATAGGAAGATTAGCTAAATGGCCAAGTACAGTGTGTTGTGTAGCATAACACTGCCTTCTTGAACTTTTTGTAATAGGTCATGGCAAAATCAGACTCACCTTGGGACCTTACATTCCGGTCTGTGTCTTGTGCCTCTGCCAGGCCCTGGATGCTGGCCGTGTGTATGTATGTATATACATGTTCCTCGGCGGGAGTAAGGATTATTTTAGTGGGTAAGCCACCCCCTGTCTGTTGGCTGGGGAAGATTAAATCACACCTAATAAGTGTTACATCCTTTTAACCATGCAACTAAAAATGCATTTCATTTGCCCTTTACCTCTGCTGACGGCGCATGTCCATTTTTTTTTACTGTAGTATTTCAGGTCCCCAAATTTCCTTTTGATTTGTTGAATATCTCGCCTGACAGATCCCACACTATTTAATTGGCGGCAAATATTCGTCCAGATCTCCAGCTTAGCCTGCTTAGTGGTGGATATGGAGGTCCTGCCAAATAGGGCATCATAATGCTCACAAACTGCATTTGCCACAGCCATGCTTTGAGCATCGCAAAAACGTGCAGTTAGGGAGCCATGGCGTAGTTGTCGGCCACATGGGTGTGTGGTGTCCCCTGCATCTGTGGAAATTGATGGTTGGCTATCTGGTGAGTCGTGTGTGGTTCTGGGGCTTATGGGGGAGGGTGATGTGGTGTGTGTGCTGCTATGGCTTAATGTCTGGGTTCCTGTTGAGCTATCAGATGTGGAGCTGCATGTGGAATGTGAGGTACTGGAATTGGGAGAACCAGAGGGTTGAGGTGGAGGGGTGGGTGACCTTGGTGGGGTGGTGGGTTTGGCAATACGCTTTCCCTTGCTGATGTGTTTTGTTTTGTGGGTATGTTTTGTGTGTTGAGGCTGATGATGCTGCAGGGTCTTACTCGACTTTGCACCCTTGTGTGTTCGTGCTTTTTTGGCAGGTGGTGGTGAATGGGTGAATGTCTCCTTGGTCCTGAGTTTTTTAAATGTGCCTGTGTGTGTGGAGTATCCTGCGTTTTAGTTGGGGCATGTTCTGCCTGTGTCTGGTGCCTGCTCTTCTGTCTTTGGGAGGATGAGGCATGTGCGCGGCTGCTATGTGCCTCGGCCCTTGGTTGGCTCTTTTTGCTCCCTTTAGGTCTGCCCATAATGATATGGTACCCATCACAGAGGTGAGTGCCTTGTGCTTTAAATATGTTTCCCGTGTGGGCGTGGTCAACAGCGGGTGCGCGCCTGCGCGCACGCACGCACGTCACCGCGGGGGAACGTCAGATCTATACCTTGCAAAACAAGAAAAGATGTCGGCCGCCATCTTTACCCGGGAGCAGGACGACATCATCATGGATGTGAGTATGCGAGCGGGCGAGCGTGCGTTTATGTGCGCGCACACATTCCTTCTAATAAAACAAAAAAAAGAATAGTCTGAAACAACTTAGTTTGTGACGTGAAATACAAGCCCACCTTAGTTTAACACATGTCCGCAGCTACAAACTAGCCTACATGCAGATAGCAGAACTAGGGCAATGTGAGGCAGCAAGAGGTTAATAAAGTGACTTTAGTTAGGCCAAGAAACTTGTTAATGTATTTTGTGTATTAATGGTGGGTCCTTGTATCTATTTTTGACAGATGATGCTGAGGAATCGCTACGACTTCCTGCCGTCAGATTATGACAAGCGGACGTTGGCCCTGGCGGTGGTGGACGCGATTGAACGAAGATCCCAAACCACCTATACCTTCACCCAGATCGCCCAACACTGGTCTGATTTAAAAAGAAGACATAAGCCCCGGGTGAGGCGGTACTTCGCAAAACATTTCCCATGTAAGTGTAGAAAATGTAAATGCACCTATAACCCTGGCCTCGCCTGGGCGTGGTTTAATGATTGTGTTTGTATTTCAGCCCATGAATGGAATTTGCGGTTCCGCCCCACCCGGAGAAGGACACGCAGCCCAGTGTTGGGCGAAACAGGTGAAGGTGTAGGTGGCCCACCGCCAGGGTCAATGGCCACCCCCTGGACCTCAGCATGCAGGGGAGGGGGCAATCTGACGGCAGGGAGTCAAGCAGAACAGAGCCTCAACCGGACTCCAGTAAGGGAAATAAAGTTAGATATGTGGTAAGACATGCATTAAATACAGATACTCATGTGCACTATTGTTTTAGATTCAGACGTCGCTGGAACATCCCAAGGGATGAGTGAGGAAGGGGGCGAGGAGGAAGAGGTTGCTGGGGAAGGTGAGTAGATTGATACCTAGAAGCCTAACATAATATTATATTAATGAAAGAACAACAGTCTCTAATATCAGTGTGTTTGTCATTCATCCAGATTCCCAACTGCCACAGAGGGAGGATGAAGGGAGACTCCGCCCCCGACGCAATGTGCGGCCTAAACCTTGTAAGTGGTGTTTATTTAAACTAAAGTAAATGAGCAAACAATACCATTTTTAAACAAAAAAACTTTAACATTTCCATCAAAATGTATTCAAAAAAGCCCTTAAAGCGGACCTTAACTATGAATAAGAGGCTATCTTAGATAGTTCCCACACCCTGTACATACAGATTGACCACCTTACAAATCATCTTACCAACCTTTTCCAGAGCACAGCTCGGCTCTGTGTGAGCAAAGCACAGCTATAACCCACCCCCTGTACCTTATCCCACTCTCCTCTCCTCAGTAAGTGTGATGCTTCAGAGTCAACATGGCGTTGCACGTATCCTAAATTCTGGGGCTGAGTTGCAGCCCAGTGGGGGAAAGAATAATAATTGATTGACTAAAAAAGTAATATATCTTAGTTTAAGATGCTGTGGAAACGTTTCTGAAGAGTTTGGCCTTTTCATTAAATCACGCAGAAGGTCCGATTTAAAAAGTGCACAAACCAAAAACCAAAAAAAAAACAAAAAACAATGCTAAAGTAATGTTGTTTTTCATTCACAGATCAAAGAAAACAGGCTACAGACCCCGAGGCCTAATTTTAAATGTTTTGTTACACAATGTAACAATGTTTTTATGTATAAAAAAAAAACAAAAAACAAATTTAACTAGTAAAAAATTCTTAAAATTTGGAGAGTTGTGTTTCTTGCAAAAGTACCATCACACAACATCAGCACACATTTACATGACACACAAAAGGTTTAGATATGGGACAATAAAACATAAAAATACACAAACAATAAAGGTATGCATTAAGGACAAGGAAGAAGGAACTACTAGATTATTAAGGTATGCATTAAGGACAAGGAAGAAGGAACTACTAGATGATTAAGGTATGCATTAAGGACAAGGAAGAAGGGACTACTAGATGATTAAGGTATGCATTAAGGACAAGGAAGAAGGAACTACTAGATGATTAAGGTATGCATTAAGGACAAGGAAGAAGGAACTACTAGATGATTAAGGTATGCATTAAGGACAAGGAAACCCCCAGAAAAAAAAAAAAAAAGATGTGTGTCAAATTTGCATTTGTGGCCATATGCATATTCCAATGGAGTTTGAGGAATGTGCGCTTGCGTGTAGCCAGACTGGCAACTGAAGAGCCATGGAGATGTAAGTATACTTGCTAAAACCACTAAAATGGAAGGTCAAATACGACGGAAACCAAGCAGGTACGTTCAAAAAAATCAGGGAAAAACGGGCCGCCCGTGTGAACGTGAACGGGAGCCCCGATCAAATTGAAGGCACCCGAGTGAGCAAAAAAAGCTTTCCGAGTAAAGTGAAATTGACGGATCAGTTAGGGAGCAATTCCGACGGAGGCTCTGCATCACATTTGAGCCACGATTCAAACGGGAGCCCCGGACAATCGGAAGGTTTTAAGGGCAGTTCAGAGGAGGCTCTGCATCAGGCCATATGACCTTTTTGGGGTCATACTGAAGTGTTCCCCCGGTATGGTCCAAGCATCGGAAGCGGGTCTTCAACAGGCCAAATGCCCTCTCCACCACAGCCCTGGTCTTCCTGTGCGCCCTATTATATGCCTCCTCGGCTGCATTATGGGGCCGGAGGACGGGCGTCAACTGCCACGGAAGGAGTGGATAGCCGGTATCACCTGCCAAAATGTATTATAAAAAATGTAAATTACACATTACTCAATAAATGGAATCCCCTAAACGGGCCATCAACATTACTAAGAGCCTGGGTCACATTTGCTACACAGCATGAGCATACATAGTGTACAGGCCCTGAAAAAAAAATAAAAAACATCAAATATATGTGGGAAAAAATTAAACATCCAAGATGGCGGATGAGGGCCAATCAGCCAGACTGCTAACAGGTATTGGTTTAGGACTGTGCTGCTCAGCATTCTTGGATGTCTTAACTTTTCAGGACCCTGTAGCTGCTTTGTGTGAGTACAAACTACCTCTAACCCGCCCCCTGCACTTTATCCCGCTCTCCTCTACTCAGTATGTGTAATGCATCTATTCAAAGATGGCGCAGACCCTAGGATAAATTCAAGGACATAATTTAAGCAGAGTGTGTGGAAGACTAATTATTACTTTACTCTAAATTCCATTTCAACATTTTGCTAATGCAGGACTAACATTTGGCAAGGCTTTGTTGCTTGAAAAATCTAATGGTTAAGGTTGTGTTTCACAGGTAAACAAGGTGTTCAAATAGGCATAGTTTCATACATGGAACACAAATTAAATTCCTAGCCATACATATCCAAAAAAAAAGGACGTCAACTTACCAAGGAGCCATCCACCGGAAAATTCCCCAGACTCAAACCGACCGTACAATCCAGATCTGCGAAGAATGTAGGCATCATGGGATGAGCCTGGGAATCCGGCGAGCAAACGGGGAGGCCGATTCATCAATAGCGCCAGGTAGCGACAGATGAGCGACTGAAGTATGGCGCTATGAGCGCCGCTAGCGTCAGCCGCGGGCGTTAGCGATTCGCTATAGCAGGCCTCCTCAGTCGCTACCTGGCGTTGTGAACAACGCCTACATTGCTGAATATGATGTTGGCCCTCAGCTTTGTAGGCGCTGTCAGTCAGTGTGACCACGCTATTCTACACAGCGCCTGCGCTTAGCTTTGCTGTGGCCTGGGCATCCAGTACCTTCAGAATAAAACACATTGCAACATGTTTCTTTACTTTTTTGAGTTTTTATTTTGTGTTGAAAAGGAAATTAAATTAAACCAGATATTAGAATATAAATGCAAAATAAAACATAATTAAACACATAGCCACATTTTAATTTATTTTATTTATTTTTTAAAGAAAAAGGAAATACAATTAAACCACCAATGAGAAAGAAAATGAAAATAAAAACATAACTGAGAAAGAAAAGGAAAATAGAAAATGAAAATAAAAACATAAATGAGAAAGAAAAGGAAAATAGAAAATGAAAATAAAAACATAAATGAGAAAGAAAAGGAAAATAGAAAAGGAAAATAAAAACAGAACAGAGAAAGAAAAGGAAAATAGAAAAGGAAAATAAAAACATAAATGAGAAAGAAAAGGAAAATAGAAAAGGAAAATAAAAACAGAACAGAGAAAGAAAAGGAAAATAGAAAATGAAAATAAAAACATAAATGAGAAAGAAAAGGAAAATAGAAAAGGAAAATAAAAACATAAATGAGAAAGAAAAGGAAAATAGAAAATGAAAATAAAAACATAAATGAGAAAGAAAAGGAAAATAGAAAAGGAAAATAAAAACAGAACAGAGAAAGAAAAGGAAAATCGAAAAGGGAAATAAAAACAGAACTCAGAAAGAAAATGAAAATTAAAATAGGAAGTAGAATGCAAAGGAAACTTTCAACAGAATTAAACACATAGCCACATGTATCTATATATAGTAGATTTTATTTTTCCAATAATAAAAAATTAAAAAAGGAACAGAAGAGAAAATGAAATTCAAAATTCAAACAGAAAGGAAAAAGCAAAGTAAAGGGAATGAAAGTTTTTAAAGTTCCAAATAGGGTTCAAGGTGCATCTCTTGGTGCCTGAAAAAATAAGAAAAGTGCAGTTAGTATAGATCTTTAAAGTAGTATTGTTGTTGCAAATAAAAAAATGCATTACTTGATAACCAACATTGGCGTCTTACACCCCCCTTAGAGTGGTTTGGGTCATCTTACACCCCCTTAGAGTGGTTGGGATCATCTTACACCCCCCCTTAGAGTGGTTTGGTTCATCTTACACCCCCCTTAGAGTGGTTGGGATCATCTTACACCCCCCTTAGAGTGGTTTGGTTCATCTTACACCCCCTTAGAGTGGTTGGGATCATCTTACACCCCCCCTTAGAGTGGTTTGGGTCATCTTACACCCCCCTTAGAGTGGTTGGGATCATCTTACACCCCCCCTTAGAGTGGTTTGGGTCATCTTACACCCCCTTAGAGTGGTTGGGATCATCTTACACCTCCCTTAGAGTGGTTTGGGTCATCTTACACCCCCCCTTAGAGTGGTTTGGGTCATCTTACACCCCCCTTAGAGTGGTTGGGATCATCTTACACCCCCCCTTAGAGTGGTTTGGGTCATCTTACACCCCCCTTAGAGTGGTTGGGATCATCTTACACCTCCCTTAGAGTGGTTTGGGTCATCTTACACCCCCCTTAGAGTGGTTTGGGTCATCTTACACCCCCCCTTAGAGTGGTTTGGGTCATCTTACACCCCCCTTAGAGTGGTTGGGATCATCTTACACCTCCCTTAGAGTGGTTGGGGTCATCTTACACCCCCCCCTTAGAGTGGTTTGGGTCATCTTACACCCCCCTTAGAGTGGTTGGGATCATCTTACACCTCCCTTAGAGTGGTTGGGGTCATCTTACACCCCCCTTAGAGTGGTTTGGGTCATCTTACACCCCCCTTAGAGTGGTTGGGATCATCTTACACCCCCCCTTAGAGTGGTTTGGGTCATCTTACACCCCCCTTAGAGTGGTTGGGATCATCTTACACCCCCCCTTAGAGTGGTTTGGGTCATCTTACACCCCCCTTAGTGTTTTTTTGGGCTCATTTTGATGGGAGTTCAAATACATTTAGCCAGTAGTGCAGTACTTGCATTATAGTGAAGGGTAGTTAGTTTACCGCAAAAAAAGAAGTGATCATCCTTTCCCTTAGCTCATCGCCAGTCTGGGTGTCCTCACTTCTTGCTGCGGGCATGTTGGGGATTTCTGGCACCAGTGCTGTCTCCTCGGGGGCTTGGATTCGGTGGCAAATACAAATATTGTGTAGCACACAGCAGGCAAGGATGATCTTGGAGACCTTCTGTGGGCTGTAGAGCATCTCTCCTCCTGGCCGTGCCAAACAGAGAAAGCGTGCTTTCAGCAGGCCCATGGTTCTTTCCACAATGCTTCTGGTCTTGCGATGCGCTGCATTGTAGCGTTCATGGGCAGAGGTCCGTGGGTTCCTGACCGGAGTCATGACCCACGTTCTCTGCCCATATCCCTTATCCGCTGTAGAAAAAACACAAGGAGAGAGACAGCAATTAGTACTAGTACATGTTTTTTTGTGGTTGTTTTGTTAAATTTGGCTTACTAGGCCACATATTTGCTAAATACATTGACATGGTTAATTTATTACCCAGTAGCCAGCCAGCTGGCATTTCGTTGTTATCAAACTTCCGGCACAGGACTGTCCGCTGCAAGACGTAAGAATCGTGGCATGAGCCGGGGAACCCCGATCTCACCACCCGCAGCCTCATGTCTGGGTCACAGACAACCATAACATTAAGTGAATGGAACTGCTTCCGGTTTCTGTAGGACAGCTCCTGTGCACGGGGAGGGCGGAAAGGGATATGTGTACCATCAACGCACCCTAGCACATTCGGGATCCCTCCCATCAGATAGAAAGCATGTTTTATTTTGGCAACCTCTTCCTCATCCTCAGGAAACTTGATGTAAATTGGGATTAAATCACAAATTGCCAGAACTACCTGGATTAGTATGCGGCTCATAGTAGCCTGGCTTATCCCGCTGAGGAGGGCGGAGGTTGCCTGGAAGGTCCCTCGTGCCAAAATATTGAGAGTGGCACACAGGCGTACTATGCCTGGAATGGAATGAGTGCGTTTGGTGGATGGCTCGATTTTGTGCTTAATCTGATCATATAGGGACTGTAGTGCAGCACGATTCAGACGGAAGCGGCTCCTGATCTGCTCGTCACTTAAGTCCCATACTGAAAGGCGGATTGCAAAGGAGCGGGGTGCCCTAAGCCTCACAACACCCCGCTCCCTTTCCTCCTGCTCTTTCAGCATACACATACATCCATCCACCCAGACACCATACATCACCCTCTTATCCATCACACACACTAAAGATATATACAAAACAAAAAAAAAAAAAAAAAACACAAACACACAACACACACACAAACAATCACACTCCACACACACCCGCTACAATGCAGCTCACCACAAAACCAGAACTATAGTGGTCCAAACCACCAGCCTGCTGAAAACCAGCTTTCTAAGTTAGGCACAACCAAGAGGGGAGTTGCTGCACAGCCCACAAAAGGCCCCAAAATCAAGCCTCACTTGCTGTATGCTACACAATATTTGCAGATGCCACCAAAAACAAGCTCCTAAAGAAACAGCA
Source organism: Gastrophryne carolinensis (assembly GCA_027917425.1). NCBI lineage: Eukaryota > Metazoa > Chordata > Amphibia > Anura > Microhylidae > Gastrophryne > Gastrophryne carolinensis. Next base: position 127,675,139 of record CM051238.1, read on the forward strand.
CTGATGTCAGAAATCACCCAACAAGCCACAGAGAGTGAGGACAGAAACCAGACAGAGGCTCAAATGAGCTAAGGGAAGCGAGCACAGCACCACACCACAGCCTTTGCCACAGTGTAAGAATACCAGAAGCTTGAAAATTCCTTCCATTTATACTTCTCTTTCAAAAGGGACAGGTCCGCTTTGCCGCCTTTTGCGTCGCTCTGCTATTTCCGGGCGCCAATTAGCCGACCCAGGTGTGCGTAAAACAGAGTGCGCACGCGCACGCTAGTAGCGCTACTAGCGTACTTGAGCCGAAACTTGCGTGCATTAACGGACATGGCCCAAAAATCAGTGGTGGCCCAATGAAAGGTAAGCTGCTGTTTTTTTAAATAGCCGTTAGGCTAACCACATGTCACAAGGGTTTGAGATACATCAGTCCATTGTATTTGGGTGTGTGTTGTTTGGTTAATGAGGTCTGTAATGAGTTAATTGGCTAACACACATGCTTCAGTCAGTGCAGTGGAGGTGTGCCTAGAAGGAACTGGGCTGTATGTATGAATCAATTAAGTGGCCTGCTTTTTGATTGGCTGTTAGAGCACATAAAACCTGCCCAACCCTAAGAGATTGCGATGCCATTCTGTAGTCTGCATGCGTGCTTGTTGGGTGTGTATTTGTGTGTGTGTGCAGCTACAGGATGGAGCCAAATTCAGGACATCTGCCGGCCACAGCAGGCCCAAGTAGGAGTTTGGTGGGTGCTGTGCGCAGACCTCCCCTACGGAAAAGGGCACAGCCTGAAGGTGGGGCAGCACCCCAGGCTAAGCGCCCAGGTGCCAAGAGGGAGCCTGAATTTAATTTGGCTGAGAATAATCATCTTGTGCGCCTTACACTTGCTAAATGGGAGCTGATATTTGGCTCCCAAAGCAAGTCCATAGGCAAACAAGAAAGAAGCAAACTGTGGGATGCCATTGGTGTGGAGCTTAGTAGCACTGCTCAACACCCACGTAGTGGCCCATCCTGCAGGAAACGCTTCTACACTTTGCGAGGGGCCCTTATGAAAAAGATGAATCACGATCTTGATGTGGACAGTGGGACCATCCAGGCTCCAAAGAGTACCTACAGGCCGTATGAGGAGATGCTGAAGGCCAAAATCCCACTGGCTCGGCTGCAGGGTGTGGATCCTGGGGATGACACCACAGGTTGGACTGAAGGTACATATTTTCTGCCTTTTGTACAAACCTAATGTTAATGTATGTGATTAGCATTTTTTCATTCTGACCAACTAACAGTAGGACCTGTGAAGTATTACATTAGAGCTCAAACATTTGTTACTTTTCTGTCTGTTGCTTTCTGCATAGGTGCACATGCTGCTGATCGGGATGTGCCTCAGGACACCCAAGCTCCTGCCCTTCCAGCAACCTCAAGGCTACCCCAGTCTGCCATTGAAGGTATTTACCCCTAATTTTGGTGCTGGTTGTTTGGGGAACAAATGGGTGTGGGAGCAGCTCAAACAATCGAGTGTTGCACTGTTGAGTATTAATAATATGGGCCTGCGGCCTAATTTCACGCCCACTGTAACACTCACAGCAACTAACTAACAAGGCCCTAACATGTGTAGATATGTTTGAAGCCAGAGATGTGTAGCCATATATCGGCATATCAATGTGGGAGCCACACTGGCCTTGATTAGTGAATATTAGTGAAAGAGCTGCTCACACACACCTTAATGCATGTTGTATTTTTGCACGCACATTAACTATGGCTCAATGTTGGCTTCATTTTTGCCTAGCTCCCATGCCCTTGGCCCCAGCATCTCCTCCGGATCCCACCTACTCTTTGGATGTCGGTAAGTGCATGTGTCCACCTTGCTTTATCCACTTTTACCCAAGTGCATGTGTCTCATTCCTCTTTTTTCTTGGTAGGCCAAGTGACTGGTTCATCTTTGGACCCCACTTCCGATGTTGCCGGTCAACAGGACCCTGTTGGTGTGTATAGCAATACATAATGTATCCTTTATGCTGTTTAGGTTACACTGATTCAATTTGGTTAGTCTACTAATCTACATGTTTGCTTGGTAAACTTGAAGATGCCTCTTGGGAGTGCTTGTTGCCTCCCCAGGGTCAGTCTATTAGTTATTGGAGTGATAGCAATGTATTTTGGGGGACATATTTTTGGCCAAACATTCCCCGTAGTAGTTTGCTGAATATTTAGAGACATTCCTTGTGTTTTTTAGTTGACCCAAATATCGGAAGTGGCTGTCCAGAAAGGGCCCCTCAAGTTCAGGCTGCCAGAGATGAGGGTAAGTTGTTTTGCCTTGCTCTAGTCTGTATTTTGGCTCTACTTTTGTTGCACTTGCTTCTGGCAACTTGTGTGTCCACATGTATTTTCAAGGTCCAAGCTCGAGTGAGGACCCCACTCAAGACATCTGGGAGATTGCGGGTATGTGTAATTTAAGCAATGTTTCTGATGTGATTAGCAAAAATTATTGCCTCTTAGTCCTGTAACATACATGTTAACAATCTGAGTTTAACATATACCTTTGGTCTAGTGTGTATTTTGGCACTTTTTAGAGGTATGGCCTCGATAGCCTAGCCAGGTTACATTTGAGTTTGGGCCACAGACCTACTAACCTGATTTTCCTGTTTAGCATATGCCAACTTGCCGGACATCTCGGATGTGGAATTGCCACTCTCTGGCAGCGAAACCTCGAGCCTACCTGTGCCGGAGGACACGCAGGTAACATGGCTGATGTAGACGACCTAGAACCACATTGGCATCTTCGTGGGTAGTGGATGAAGCAACATGTCACATTTCCTTTCATTGTTGTTTTTGCAGGAGGCGGAACCAGAACCCCAAGCTGGGACCTCTTCCCAAGTCCCATGTGGCCAAGCTTCCGAGGCTCAGACAAGGGTAAGTTGTATAGTGACTGTTTAGGGTAATTATTTTGAGGGGCATACCTGCATTGGTTCTGTTTGACTAAAATGTTGTTTTCTATTTTGTTAGGCTCAAACCACAGCAAGAGGAGGTGTGGCACCAACCAGTGCTAATTTCTATGAGCTAGGGGTCCGGATGCTGGAGGACTACAGTCGCCAACAGCCGCGTGATGGAACTAATGAGCGCATTGCGGCGTTGGAAAATCAGGTGCTGATGTGTCAGCAACAAAATGAGACCCAGCAGCGCCAGATCGACCAGTTGCTCCGAAACCAACACCAGAACCAGGAACTTGGTCGGCTGGCCAATCTAATGGAGCAATCTCTCCAGCGCCAGGGAGAATCGATACAGCGCCAGGAAGAATGTCTCCAGCGGCAGGACCAAACTTTGTTGTTGATACAACAGCTCATACAACAGCAGTCTATATTTTTTACTGCACTGTTGTCCCCCAACACCGCCCCTAGCAATGACTCCCAACCTCCCCGGCCACCCAGCCAAGAATATTAATTTTGTTTTTTTTTGGTTTTTGTAAATATATTTGCTTCACCCACCTCTAAATTGTGTTTTTCCTAAGACCTAGCTAATAACACAGTCAGGGATGAGTATCTTGATCTACATATGTCAATGTATTGGTCAATTTAGCCCACACATTTGAGACCATAGCTTACTATGGTTAACACATGAAATGGCTCCAAAGGTATGGCTAAATTGACACACAAATGGGTTTTGAGACAGTTAAACTATGCTTTGCAATGCACCACACTGTAATGATGTTAATCAAAAAATTTATTACCAAAACATGGCCAACAGGGCCAACATTGCCCAACAATGGGCATCAAGAGGCCAGCCTTCCTCCCACCCTAACGACGCCGCCGGCGCCTCTTCTTGGCCAGCAGCATCAGCTTCAGGAGCCTGATCTCCCGCCACAGTCTGCGATGCTGGTTTTCACAAGCTGTAGAGATGTAGAAACAACAATTTATTAATAAATTGGATGTGACCTCAACAGACACAGATGTAGCAATGTAATGTCAGTGTGTCCAATTAGGTGACACTCACATTAACATTGTTGACCACTGTGTGCTTATTGGTTAACATGATATGAGTACTATTGACTGGCAGGAATGTGAACAACACATCCCAAGCATACATTTACTCTTAAAGTGTACCAACACCCACCGGTGATCGGCCCGGGAATCTATCAGATTCCCTGCCCGATCACCTCCCTCCCCGCGGGACATCCGAGATCAGGATGTCCCTGGGGGTGAAACCCCCCCCCAAACCCCAAAATACCTACCTCAGTTTCGGTGGGGCAGGGCCGCCGGGCCCTCCCTGGCGCCCCTCTAGACGTGTGCGTGCCTGCGCCGGCCGTCTGTGAATGGCCGGCGCAGGCACGCGCGCGTAAAAAGGGGCGCAGGGGAGGCGGAGGAGGAGCCAATTTGCCGTGGCTTGTACGTTTGCTGGAGTCAAAGTGAGTTCAGGGGGTTGTCACACAGCGGTGACGATCAAAGGTGCCCCACCGTAGTGGACCAAGACCCAGGAAAGTCAAAATCCTGGTTGTTGTTCCAGTTTAACTCTTGGGAAGCAAAGAAGGTATAAGTCCCAGTGTGTCCATTTTTGTGTTTAGTCACAGCCAAACATCAGGGCCTAAGTCCTAACGAGTACACGAGTTTGCCCTATAATGTTAGAGGTCCAGACCTAATAGGGCCCATTTGGTTGTGTCTAAGGCAAAAATAGTCTCTATGTGGCCAAATGAAGAATGTGAGCCAACAATCAAGCATGCAAACAGGCATGTTGGATTATTGTACAAACACATTGAATCTAGATGTGTGTGAAATTAACACATAGGTAAATTTAAAATGTCTGCAGATGTGACTATAAGACATAGGTTTCACAAGTCTTTAGGCATATGAAGTGGGATGTACTCACCATCGCAGCTGTGGCGGGGGCCCATGCTGCTGGCCGTCCCTGGAGCTGGGGTGGGGAGGAGGGTCTCTGGCTCCGTCTGCGTAGCAACATCTGTCAACAGAAAGCAAAAGACAAAAACACAATTAGTGGGCCAATGACACCTGACTATTTGACATCCATCTGGTTATTGAGTCTGAAAATGCAAAGGCTTGCATGGTTACATACAGGTTGTCCTAAATTAGCATATTTCCTGGACCATGAGTTAATGTCAATTTGTTAGGCTTGACACATGTATCCCTAAAGAGAATGTGCAAATAACATAGACAGTGCTATGTAAAGGAATCTTTAGCAGTTGTTTGGCTAATGTTAATAGTGGGCCACATGTTTGAGCGGGAACAACTTAACCCAAGAAAACAAATTAGAACACCCATCATGGTGTGGGCAGAAACATAGGGGTGGTTGACAGTTGGCTAGCACTGTAGTGGGGTTTGTGAGGTTAGGGTACCTTATCAAACCAGCTGTGACAATGGACCAGGAAACATGTGTCTGTTACAAGTGGGCCTATACACAGGATTGCAGCAAATCTGGGTTTGGGTCCGCTTTGGCAGAGCAACACAATTTGCATGAGACAACATACTCCGCGCTCGCTGCCTTCCACACATCACTCCTCGAGTGTGTGCGCACGCGCAGCCCATTTGGAAAAAGAGCGCAGGCGCACACACATCTAGAGTGTCACACAGGAGGCTGGGACGGTGGCTTTGGCAACCCCCAAAGAGGTAAGGAGTTTGTGGGGTTTTTTTTGTGGGGGGGGCCCTGGGTGAGGGATGTGATTTGTCATGGAACCTTCAAGAATCCAAGCACTATCAATGTTTGGGGGTACACTTTAATGAATGTCATAACATTGGGAATGTGATGGATAACCACAAACACTTACCATGACTATGCCCGTGGAGAATCCTTCGCCAAAACGCCATGGAGGTGCCGCCTATATGATGCCCTGCAAATTAGAGAGGAATGGCAAGGGCTAAGTACAAATTGCAAGATGAAACCTGTCACAGACTAACAATTAAAAAATGTACACTCACCAGGGGATGAAGCGCCACTTGAAGCCCAGGGAGGGCTCTGAGGAGGAGGCGGGGAGCCTCGGCTCCTCACACTCTGGTCAGAAGATCCACCAGGCAAAGGGCCACCCTCCTCCCTCTCACTCCCTGCTTGAGAGTGGCCCCTTGCCTGGTGAGAGTCCTCAGACTCAGAGTGTGAGGAGCTGAGGCTTGATCCAGCCAGCCCCCCAGCAGCACACTCCTCTGGGGCGTCATCCCCTTCCTCCCCTGGGTCCTCTAAATAGGACCTGCGGGAGGGACCCTCCCCCGATGACTCCCCCGATGACTCCCCCGAGTCCGCCTGCCTGGTTCGGGGGAGGAATCCCTTCCCACGTTTCCCCAGGGGGGGGCGCTTATCTGTGTGGAGGGGGTGAAAGAAAATAATTAATCTAAAGAGCACAAATGGACACAGCTTAGCAGATGATTCTGCACAAAGGCTAAACAGAACATAAGCTTTAACTTACCTGATGCGTAGGCATCATATAGGCGGTACACGCCTTCAGGGTCCCGGCGCTTGAAATCGGACCACTTCTGCTGAATTGATCGGATGGTCAGCTCGGTGTTGAAGCGCCGGGACACTGTGGCCTTCACCTCCATGGCTATGCGTTTTTTCCCTCCACGGGCATAGTCATATTCGGCCACGCAGAAGTCCTATGAAAAATGAACAAACAAACTAAAATCAATACATGACATCAGAACAATGTCATAAACAGTTATACAGAGACCAGATCAAAGTGGACCCTCACCCAGGATTATCAGTATTCTGGGTTTGTGTGCACTTTGGTGGGCCACACCAATTGTGGGTGGTCCGCTGTCTGCAACCCCCTTGGAAGGCCGCAAATACACCACTGAGGACACTCCCACGTCACTCCGCAAGCCAAACACAGCGCTCCGCGCCGCTGTGGTATGCGCATACAAGGCCGTTGGGACGTGCATACCAGCTCAGCTGGGTCTGCACGGCAAAGTACGCATGTGGCGTTTGACTCTAACAGGGAGTGCGCCTGCACACAAAATTAAAATATGTCTGGCGCAGGGGTACACCCTGCTAGAGGTAAGCGCAATAGGCATCCGCAGCTAACGCATGCACAGATGGGACGGGGCTGAGGTAATTTTTAGGGCCCTCCAGGGGGGGGCATCCCAGCAGGACATCCACAATGGGGATGCCCCACGGGGAGTGATCAAATTTGGTCTGAAAACAAAGAAATTTCTGACCCAATCCCCCCTGTGTGTTCTGCAACTTTTAAGCTACAAATACCAAAAAAAAATACTCACTTTGACCACCTGGCCATTTACGCGGCTATCCACCCGGGTGCGCGTTTTCTTACTAGGCCCAGGAGGGGAAGGGGTGGGAGGGGTGCTATTTGAGGAAGGTGAGGTAGGTGGGGGAGGTGGGGGAGGGGTGGTGGGGTCAGAGTCGGAGGAGGAGCTGGGGAGGCGCATAACTCGCCGTCTGGGCAGCATAGTGGAAACGCTAAGGAGGAAACAGGAACCGGAAATGACCCAAGCGACATTGGGAAAAAGTTTAAAAAAAAAAAACGCTACGCGCACCAGCAACAAGCTATTCTCAGCTATGTGCAAGCTAAGTGGCAGAAAAACTAAAATGACGCTTGAAAACAAGCTATTGGCATAAGCGCAAGACAGTTTTACCTTAAGGTGGCGTTGAAACGCAAAGGAGGATCCCGGAACCGGATATGACGCTAGCAACTGTGCTTCAAAATTCAAACACAAACATGCGCGCAACAGGGACAAGCTAATATCAGCTATGTGCAAGCTAAGTGGCGGAAAAACATTAAAATGATGCTGCAAAACAAGCTATTGGCATAAGCGCAAGACAGTTTTACCTTAAGGTGGCGTTGAAACGCAAAGGAGGATCCCGGAACCGGATATGACGCAAGCAACTGTGCTTCAAAATTCAAAAACAAACATGCGTGCAACAGGGACAAGCTAATATCAGCTATGTGCACGCTAAGTGGCGGAAAAACATTAAAATGACGCTGCAAAACAAGCTAGGGCCAAAGGCGCCACGAATTATTAGCTTGATTTAGCAGGGGAGTCTACATACTGTAATGCATAGGTCCTTCTAAAGCATACACCGTTGTGCTTAAATATACAAATCTTATTCCTTCACAAAGTCATCACACAATCAAACTAGACAACTACCTGAAAATGTGGCACACATGAGAATGCATAACGGGTTGTTATGAGCTGGTACGACTGAATGTTAATCCTGCAATATGTGGCCAGGCACGCTCACAACTACAGTGTATTCATTAACAACGACTGGGGTCGCGGGAAGTGAATTCCTTGCAAATGGCAGAAGGGCACATGTATGAACAGCACAGCGCCGCACAACGCAGCGCAGCGAGGCACAGCGACGCTCGTGCCGCCACATAGCGAATTAAAACAGCAACTGCACAAACACTGACCAACACAGATTCATCAAGGACAGGGCTGCCGAATAGCTTGGGCGCTGACAATTTCAAAGAGCGAACGTGACCGCCCAACCTGACAGGCTACAAAATAGCTTTACAAGCCCCGTTTGTGTGGAAAACCAGCGATTTTGATGCCAATGAGTTTGGGTGGAGGAGATGCAATTCCCATGTCACTCACAACATTACATTGTGAAAAATAAAAAAAAATTCAAATACATATAAATAACCAGCCAGATTCATAAAACATATCAATATAAACATGTGTTGAATTTTGTACCAAAGAAAAAAACCCCAAAACCACTAAAAACAATCATTGCAGCGTCTGCCATTGAAATGTATGGGAGAGCGGCAGGGAGAGCCAGGTAATACGTGTCGCTGTGAAGGAATTTGCAGCGGCGCTGTTCGGGCCAGCCGGCTTCATGATGAATGCCGCGCTAGCCGTCGCTCTCGCCGGCGCTAGCCTCATTTAGCTTGATAAATGCGTCATTGTGACCGCCGCCGGGCGTACTTGAGTCGGTAGTCGCCGTTAGCTGCCGCTACCTGGCGCTCGTCAGACACTACCTGGCGCTATCGCTTGATGAATAAGGGCCTAAGGAACCGCATGTCCGGGGCCACCACTGCTTGGACATTCATTGAGTGGCCCATTTTGCGGTTCCTGGGATAATAAAAAAACAACAAAAACATTAAAAAGGGGACGAAAACTAGGGGAACACTAACTAATCACACCCTAAGCAAATGCTGTGGCCCAATTAAAATAGCAATAAACAAGTACATAAGTATTTTGTCTTGCAAAAAAACAATATGTATGTTTGAAAAAGGAAAGATTAACTTTCACGGGTCTATTTCAGGTACACATTAAAATGTTTCCTTGGTGAACACATGTGACATTTATATGCAACTAAATACGGTCCGTGGTTCCACAGGGAGGGAATATTTTAAAGTAGTAAATAATTCCAAGGAGGGATTACTTCCAAGGAGGGAATATTTACAAGTATGGAAAATATACAAGGAGGGATTAATTGCAAGGAGTGATTATGTAAAAGGAGGGATAAATTAAAAGGAGGGATAAATTACACGGAGGGAATAATTCAAATAAGGGAAGTATTTGTAACGATGGATAACTTACAAGGAGGGATTAATTACAAGGAGGGACTAATTCGAAGAAGGGACATTTTACAAGGAGGGTATTTTGGAATTTTTTAGGACATTAAAACCAAAAAAAAAAAAAAGAACTGATTGAACCTTCCTGTAGATATACTCGTTGACTGCCGGAGGGACCAGGGCAAAGTGGGTGCAGTCAATTGCACCCATGACGTTGGGCATGTCGGCGATGTTATAAAATGCCAGCTTAATCGCGTTTCTGGCTACCATGTTGTCAGGAAAACAAATATATTTCCGAGTAATGGTAGCCATGCCTTCCAAAAACTTGGATAGCGCGCGGCTCAGCGTAGGCTGGGAGATCCCCACGTAGAGGGCACCCAGCCTCTGGAACGAGCCGTTCGCCAAAAATTGCAGGCAGCCAAGCATCTTGGTCATACCTGAAATTGCTTGCCCCTTCCTTGTGGTGCGGGCTAACCATGGCCGCAGTTCACTATACAATTTATGGAGGGAAGCGCGATTAAGTTTGGTGAACTCGAACAGCTCAACTTCATGCATGCCATCGATGTGCATGCATCGCTGCCAGTGCAATCTGGTCTCAGGCCTCCGGACAATTTCAATGCCCATGAGCTGCAGATCCTCATGCTCCTCAAATGCACTAGAGTCGTCCATAGCTGCTAGTCTCGAGGTCAAAATGGTCCCGTAAGGGGATCGCAAAGGAAACGGATTTATAGGGTGGTGGTCCGTCGGCAATCAGCTCTCTCAATGAGACGCAAGCCCATAGCAATAACGTAAGTTATCTGAATGAACGACAAATGTCAGATTTGGTTTGGAAAATGACCCGAAATAACGGAAATGTTCAGATTTGCTTTCGTTCATCGAAAACGTGCATATACGCATTTTCCCGAACGTTCGTACGAATGAAAAATGAACGAAAAAAAGCAAAAAAATGACAAACACCCACAAAAACTTTCACAGACAGCTACGGAAGTGCAGACGAATGTGTCTCTGAATCGAGCCTATTGATCAAATGACCGTTCAGCAAGTGTTCAAATTTAACCGACTGAACCGCTCACGCCCCTCTTTGAATGTCCCCTGTTTTGATGCTGTGTTTCCTGTTAGTAATTTAATATCCATTTTTCATTTGTCTTTTAGGTGATTCTGGTTATCCGTCGCTGCCCTGGCTCCTGATGCCCTTCTTAGGGCCCCAGACACCTGCCCAGGAGGCTTATAATGGGGCCCACCACCGCACACGGGCTGTAGTTGAATGTGCCTTCAGGGTGTTGAAGGCCAGATTTTGCTTTCTGGACCACACAGGGGGTGCCCTTTAATACAAGCCAGAGAAGATCATGCAAATTATTATAGCGTGCATCAATCTTCATAATTTTCATAATCCTTGAGCGAGAGGGGGGCAGCATATTTGGAGGAGACAACCCCTGCTTCTGCAACAGGGATTCCTGGCCATCTGTATGCTGGCACCCAGAGCTGTGTGTCCTAAAGCATTCGCCAGAATTTGGTGGATACCTCTTTTTCTTGAATGGTTTATTTTTTGTCCACTTATTTCATTTGTGATTCATTATATACCTTGTCTTGTGTGGGTGTAATAAAATAACATCCAAACAAAGTTCAGGTTTTTAGTATTTATTCTCTAATTTCTTGTTAATTGTTACCGTTATGGGACAAACGTAGATGCAGGTCTACAGAGAATTAATCAGAAGAAAAAATTGCCTGTCTGGCGTAACTAAAGCTTTGGGACCCCCATAACCCAAAGTCCAGCATGGCAGACTAGGGGGTGTTGGCTTGGCTTTGGGGTTTTGCGGCTTGCTGTGCCTCAAGCCTCTCCAGGCTTTGAAGGACAAACTGGTTGTCCTCCAGCCTTTCAGTGTCAACCTTGTTGGCCTCCAGCCTTTGAAGGACAACCTGGTTGGCCTCCACCAGAGCCTCAGCCAGCATCTCCATCTGCTGGTGGTGGCATTGCTGCTCGACAACCATTGCAGCCAGGTCTTCATGGAGCAAACTGGTGGTCAGTCACACAAATGTAAAAATTTGGCACAAATTTTAGCACAAAATTTTGTCAAAAAGTAGTGCTATTGGCCCATCAGTTTGCCTCCATGATTCGGCACCGCCTTACAAAAGAGAGGTATTGGCTGGCTGCAGGCCAGGCCTGTCTTCCACCTGGGCACTCTGTAGAGCTGGCGGGGCTGCTACTGGCAGACTGAAGCTGTAGCTGCAGGGTGGAGTGGTGTTGGCCAGTGTCCGTGGTGCCAGCAGCTGGTGGAGGAGTCCAGGTGTTACTGGGGGTCTCATCCAGATGTTCAGAGTGCAGTTCATTAGTTTCTTTTTTCAAGGAGAGGTGCCGTCTATGTGGATAAAGGTCAACATTAGTGTTGACTTTACCTTGGGTTTATCCTCCTCCTCCACCTTGCTCACTCATTTACCTCATCACTGTCTGGACATCAAGGGCCCAGCCTTAATGATGTCTCAGTGGTAGGAAAACCAGATGGACCAGCTGTGGCTGCAGGTGGAGGGTCTTGCGGGCAAGGCGCTGCTGGCTGTGGTGTTGCTGAAAAGTCAAGTTAAATGCACCGGTTGTTTCCGCTTAACAGTACATGTGCCCCTTCAAAAAGGGCTACACACTGGGTCCCACATTGACGTGGGCCCCCAAATTTTGGTCTGCTAAAACCCATGTTAGGGGTTACATATAAGATTGCCAAATACCTTTGGTGTCTGTTGTCACAAAATATGTTGCACAGGCAGGCCCTCAAAATTGTCTGTGCATGTGAAAATGTAAGTTGTGGGTGAAGTGTTTAGTTGGCCTACTCTCCCCTGTGCCAAGTTACAATTTGCTAACAAGTCTTACCACTGGTGGGCACATGCGCCTATCAGTGTCAAGGGTGCACAACACCCCCTGGTAAGTGTTGGGATGGAGCATCCCCAACACCCACTCCTCAGTATGGGTAAATTGTAGAGTTTTGGTGAGCCCCCCACCAGTGTGCAAGCTTGATTCAAACAAAGGAAATGGTGGCTTTAGTGAGTTGTCCATTGTTTCCTGTACAAGCAGCCCTCTGGTTATTCAGCACCTACCCCACCTACTTTCCGCCAAACCACCACTTTCAGGTCGTCCCACTTTTACTTGGCTTGGTCACCATCCTTAGATCCTGACCATTGGTTGGTCCATGGTGGACTCCTGCTGGTGATGCCTTACACTGCTGCTGTAAGTGGATGTACAACAGAGAAGGTGAACTATCTGGGTAATGAGTAACATGCGGAGAGAGCATTGGAGTTCACCGGCAGGAGCGGCAGCAGACAGGGCAGCGCTGAGCCCGCAGCTGCAGCAATGTCAGGCAGACAGCGATCAAGAAGCAATTAAAAAGACCGGTTCGGGCACTGACAGCCTTCAGAAACCAGTAGAAGGTAGGTAGGTGTATTAAGTTTTTTTCTTGTTTATTATTGTCTCTTAGTCTGAAACGCTTAAGGTCATGGATAAGAACTCTGAGCCACCTAAAGCAGAGCTCAAGGCATCCGAAACATCAAAACACTGTGAAGAATGCAGTATTGTGCTTCTGGATACTTGGCAGAAGCCTCCGTATCAGGACTATAGAAAGGCAAAATAGGATGAAGACTCGGCGGTCGTCCAAAGGGAGATCCTTGCAATGTGGAAAGAGATTGCCTCAATGTGGGATGCCCAGAGGGTTTTAGGGGCTCAATCTGAGTTATTCATTGCTACCGCACTGGCTACTCATCCAGATTTAGAGAGTCAGGTAGATAAACCAGGGGTATCCCTTACTGGTTCGTAGCTGCCTGGAGAACAGTCACTCAAAATCAGTTTGTGTTACAAACAATGGAAGAGGGATATTGATTAGAATGTTCATCCCTTCCCCACTCATCTTTTTTAGTGACCAAGCTCCAAAGGGACCCCAAGAAAAGAGAAGCATTTTCCTTTAGTTCTTCAGGAACTTCTACAGAAAAACATAATAGAGGCAGTACCTCAAATCTTCCTGGGAAGGGGGTTCAACTCTCATGTTTTTCTGATTCAAAAGTCATCAGGAAAATATGAATGACTTTGAACCTGAAGAGATTGGACAAGTTCATACACCCATTCAAAACTCACACCACAAGTTATTGAGATTTGTGGCTCAGACAGACCAGGAAACCTGTCATTACCAGTACAGAGCACTGCCATTCGGTCTGTTCTCATCCCCACTGATATTTACAAAGATCGTAGCAGAACCAATGACATACCTCATGCAACAGGTAATCATGGTGATTCATTATTTGGACGACCTCCTCCTGCTAAACAAGTCATCACTCCTGAATTTTTTATGTTGTGGGGAAGCGCTAGAGTACATAAACAGAGCAGCAACTGGATTTGAGGGGCTAGCTCAAATAGTAAAAACAAAGGTTAAAAAAAGTTGACAAAGTAGATGGAAAAATCTCTGAACTTCAGTCGCGCTGCAATGAATAAATGTTTCTTGATTGTCATAGAGGATTCTAACCACAAATATATATAATATTAGGGTGATCTCTAGGAGTCCTCTAAATTTCAATTATTGGCTGTATCGGCAGATTAATCTGTCTTAGCAGCCCTGATAGGATCAGGAACAAGAGAGAGTATCCTTTTATGTATATGATCAATATTGCATTCCTAGGTCCAGTGTAAGTTGCCAAAGATTAGAAAGAATGGGGCACTTACCGCAGCGGCCCGGGGGTTAGAAAACCTGACCTGGGCCCTTGAGAGTTAACCACTTTTAAAGATGGATCTGAAGCTTGTTATCGGGTGTGCGCGTCGCTCGCCGTGTATCCCGATGAAGTCAGAAGGTTATGCTCTTTCAGTATGTAAACTCTTTTAATATGATACCAAAATAAAAACAAACAAGATGGTAGGCAAAGTAGTTAGTTGCCGTAGCTGTTGCAGTTAAATGTCCAATTTGTTTCCAGTCTTTGAGAAAAGGGAGAAAGTCTCCAGTACATCCACGTTTCTTGCTGTTTCCTGCTGTTTCTGTAGAACAACGCGCGTTTCGTCCTTTGACTTCCTCAGGTTCTGATAGAGCCTTGGGGTAGTTTTCTATAGAGCTTGCTTGCTTCATTTGGGGAACTTTGGGAGATATAGTCTGTGAGTATAGTCCGTTAGAGTGCAGGTGCGGCTTCCGTGGAGCCATAAACAGCTTTTGGATCTATTTGTCTGACTTATTTTGTTTGACTTCTTTCACTTATCCTCGGAATAAAACATAAAGATTCATTGAGAGTTGAATGAAATAGTTTGTTCATTTACTGAAAACGCTTTTTGGTTGTAATTGCATAAACTACTAAAATATGCTAATATCAATAGTCAAAAGTCATCACTCCTAGCCGATCTAGAAAAGACCCTCTCCTTACTGAAAAGCCTGGGGTTGGTGATCAATCTAGAAAAATATACCCTGACACCCAGTCATCTATCCAGGTTTCTGGGGTTCTACATAGACAGCACTCGCCAAAAGATCTTTCTTCTACAGGGAAAAGGTAGACAGGATCAGAGCAGAATCCCAAAGACTAGTCAAGGTCCCTCAGGTCTCCATACAAGAGATAATCATCAAATCCTAGGTCTCATGACCTCAGCAATCCCATGGGTGCAACTACACACAAGAACATTGCCGATATTACTTCTAGAACAATGGGACGAGCAACAGGACTCACTCAGCTAGTCCAATTACACCCGAGTGTTCTAGAAGACCTTAGGTGGTGGAAAGATCTGGGAGTACTAGGAAGAGGAAGAGATTGGAGACAAACCAACCCAGTAGTTATCACGACAGATGCAAGCAGTTGGGGTTGGGGAGCCCACTAGGACAGTCACCAGGTTCAGGAAAAGTGGCCAAGGTGCTTGGCAGCCAGGTCCTCCAATTTCAGAGAACTCCTGGTGGTCAAGCTAGCACTGAATTAATTTCTGACAGTCATAGCAGGCAGAGATGTACAGATACGGTCAGACAATACCTCCACAGTAGCCTATCTAAACCATCAGGGAGGGACCAGATGCTCAGCATTAATGGGCCTGTCAAATTCCATTCTCCTACCCCTACAGGAGCAGGTCCAGTCCATCTCGGCAGTCCATCTGAAGGGGACCCTCAATACTCTAGCAGACTATTCATGTCGAGTCTGGATGCTCTAGCTCATCCGTGGAGGTTTCATCTAGCTTATGCCTTTCCCCCTTTCAGAATTCTGTTAAAAGTAATCCGGAAGATAGCCCAGGAAGAAATCAACATTATCTTCATAGCTCCATTCTGGCTAAAAAGAGCGTGGTTTGCGGAACTAAGATGAATGATGAAAAAGGGTCCCTGGCGACTTCCAGATACTCCGAATATCATTTTTCATCTGACTCCATCAAAACTTAAACTGACAGCATGGATCTTGAAGGGACTATCTTAAGAAGTAAGGGCTGTTCAGCTAAAGTGACTTTTTTGGCCAGTAGAAAATTTAGAATTAGACGAATTTACGAAAAGGTATGGAAATATTGTTTCTTCTTTTTGTGAAGTTGACGAAAAGGGATATATAGCCACAGTTTCCGAATTCCTGCAGGAAGGTTTCAAGAAGGGGCTAGCAGTAAGTACACTAAAGACTCAGAATTCTGCCCTATGAGTTTTCCTCGAACAAAAATTGAGACAGAATGAAGTAATTATTCACTTTTTCAAGTCAGTTATTCACAAAAGACCAGCACCCTTTAAATGTTTTTCTACATGGGACTTGTCAATTGTATTTAAAGGACTAATAGAACCTCCCTTTGAACCTCTAGAGGAAGTTCCAGAGAAGTGTTTGTCGCTGAAATTTTGTTTCCTGCTAGCCATTACTTCTGCCAGGTGAGTGAGCGAGCTGCAGGCCTTATCTATGAGGGAGTCCTATTGTTCCGACAAAGTATGACAAAGTCATACTTAGATCTAATCCTTTGTTTATGCCAAAAATAGTGACTTCCGCTAACATGTCTCAGGAGATAGTCCTTCCGACATTTCTGATAGGAGCAGGCAAGGAAGAGGATCTCTTGCTGCTAGATATTAGAAGAGCTCTAATCATTTAACTGGAAAGATCCAGCAACTGGCGTATAGTGGAACAACTTTTAGTAGCTTTCAGCAGAAAAAAAAGACTCTTTCCCGCAGAGGTGTCTGCCCTTTCTATGAGAGCCATGTCAGCATCTTGTATTCCAATTGCCCTGCTAACGTGCACCTCCCAGGTTAGTTATAAAATGGTCTGAGCAGCTGCCACCTCCCCTTTGTTTCTTTTGAATTTGTGCAAACACATGGTGTGTGGGGTCTAGGCTGTATTGCAAGGTCTTTGACCCTTCCACCCCATGGCTTGCACTTGAGGTTTAGGGCAACCTCAGGTAAGCCTGCTCCCAATTTATCTATTGCATTGCATTGTATGTCCCAAATGGGGCTCTCAGAGATTAGAGTTAGGACTGCACCTCACAGGGGCACCTTGGCGCTGGAGGCGCAGATTAAGCATACTTCTGCAGATGTGTGTGATCAAGCCCTCTGTTTTTAACCAAGTTTAGAGACAAGGATTAGGGGGCTGGCAAGTCACCTGTGGCAAGTGGGTGACTTGCCATCAGCCCCCAGCCTCCCATTACCTGCCTCCCCCAAGCCCAGGGGAGCAGAAGAGCCCAGGGCCACAGAAGCTATATGGGTTAGTGACTTGCAGGGTGAAGGGCCACCGAGGTTGGCCCTTCCATCCTGTTCTACAAGCAAGCACTGCATAGATGGTCCCTGGGATAGTTATTCAGTGTAGGGGGGACCCCATGTCCATTTTTGGGGATTTTTTTAAGGTTTTAACCGTTGAAATTCCCCCCAAAAATGGCCCCTACTGGGAAGGGGGACCCCATCTCAATTACTTTTTTGGTTTAACTCTGTATAGTGTGGAAAGTAGTTGTATTTTATTTGTAAATGTTATAAAGTGCAATATGGTTTTCTTTAATAAAAAAAAAGTTTAAACAACAATTTTGTTTAAAATAAAGGAGAACATTTCCAAAATAATATTTAATTTTTTCTCAAAAATAAAAAAAAAAAACAGTAGAAAAATAACAAGACATTTCATGTTAAACCATAAACTCTGACACACAAAAAAAATATAATTCTCCTCAAAATTCCTGCAAAAATCAAAGTTAAACATGGTTAAAAATGACTGGCCAACAGAGGTTGACAAAATAGGCTGGCAGTTAAAAATACTTATGCATGTTGCATATTGTTCTGTTCGTAGGACTTTGCACTTTCAGATTTAGCTTGTTTTTTCTTGTTTGCATATTGATTTTTTTTCAGAAAATGTGTTTTTTTTTCAGCTTTTTTAGACTTTTTTTTTAGGGAAACCCTGTGCAACCTAAGAATTCTTGGAAGAATTACTTATAGAAAGATGGGCCCACTACAACAAGCTTGACATGCCTAGAAAGCTTAACGTGTGTACTTTCAGGGAATATATATTTGAGGAAATATTCCAAATGTAAAGGATTGTTTTGGTTGAAAACGTGCAAGGTCCACACTTTGCCTGCAGAGCTGAAATTTTCAAGTAACATTAACTTTACGAGCATGCTTTACATCACTTTCCTAGACATTACCTATGCATGTTGGATATTGTTCTGATCGGGGGACATTGCTTTTTCAGATTTAACTTGTTTTTTCCTGTTTGCATACATTTTTGTTTCGGAAAACATGGATTTGATTCAGTTTTTTTTAATAAATGTTTCTCCTATGTTTTTATTGAATAACCAAAAAGTGTGGCACCCCCCTCAAAGGATAGCAGCCCGGGCACCAAGCATAAGGGTTTGTAACTCAGGGCTCAGTGGACACGCTATTTGCAGCCCTGTCCCTGCAAGTTAGAAGCCCTTATGCTATTTGGTATGGGCCTCGTGCCCACACTAGTGGGCACTGTGCTCTTCCCCGCCCCCGTTGCCCCAATGGGGTTGTCAGTTCATACTCCATTACCCACACCACCAATGGCCAGGGTGGTGTGGATGAGCCCGGCGGTCCATAGCATGGGCCAGTGCTTGATACTGGATCTGTGCTATAGGACATAAGGGCTTATAAAGGTCAGGGCCAGGGGCCAGCTTTTTCCATTTATTTGCGGGAAAATGTCTTTTAAAAAATGTTTAAAATAGTTTGGGGTCTCCACCTCTAAGCATTACCAACCCAGAGGACCAAGCATAAGGGCTTGTAATTCCAGGGCTCAAGGGCCACTCAGCCAGCTGGTGGCCCTGACCATTACAAGCCCTTATGCTCTATAGCACAGATCTGCGTGTTCACCCATCCCTACTGCTGAGCATTGGCTCAATCATGCTTTAGTGAACCAAATATTCCTAGAGTATGTGACTCATAATTAGAGATGAGCGAATCGATTCTGACGAACCCGAATTCGTTACGAATTTCATGATATATTCGATTTGTTATGATTCTGAATATCGCCGCAATTCGATCGCTCGAATCGTTTCCTTAAAACTCCATTTACTGCTATACAGTCCATCTAAAATGGTGGATCCACATGTCAGGACATGTCCCATGGAGCAAGGAATGTTGGGTAGGTGTCACATGCTACCTATCAGCAGACAGGCTTACCGATGATGTCACAGCCCCATATAAACGGCAGCCATCTTGCGGAAGATCATTCTGACACTGTATTGCCGCCAGAGCAGATCAGGCAGGGAGAGAGCGAGGGATAGATAGATAGATAGATAGATAGATAGATAGATAGATAGATAGATAGATAGATAGCAGAAGAAGCGCAGGACAGATAGAGAAGGAGAGAGCCTGTGACAGTGACAGATAAAGACAGGGACAGTTTAAACTGTTTGCATTAGATTTCAAGCCTATTTAATGTTAATAACACTCCTGCCTATTTAGCTTTCCTTTACCTGGTGTTATTCTTTAAAAAACATGCTAGCATTAATATTTCAAGACTACTCACTTTTCCACAATCAAGGGAGGCCTGCTCTGTATGTGAGCAGGGGGCATCCCAAACACTAGCATAAATATTTCAAGACTACCTGTCTAATAACTGCTTGCATTTTATAAGCAAAGTCACTTTTCCACAATCAAGGGAGGCCTGCTCTGTATGTGAGGAGGGGGCATCCCAAACACTAGCATAAATATTTCAAGACTACCTGTCTAATAACTGCTTGCATTTTATAAGCAAAGTCACTTTTCCACAATCAAAGGAGACCACCTCTGTACGTGAGAAGGGGGCATCCCAAATACTAGCATGTGTCTTTTAAGAGTACCTGTCTACTAATCTTTTGCCTTTTGTATAAAACAAGTCTGGTTTACAAGTTCAAAGCACCCATTGCCTTTCACTGGGGGCCATTGTCAGTGCTAGCACTTATCTTTTAAGAGTACCTACCTCCTAATCTTTTGCCTTTTGTATAAAACAAGTCTGGTTTACATGTTTAAAGCACCCATTGCCTTTCACCAGGGGACATTGTCAGTGCTAGCACTTATCTTTTAAGAGCACCTGCCTACTAACCTTTTGCCTTTTGTATAAAACAAGTCTGGTTTACAAGTTTAAAGCACCCATTGCCTTTCACCAGGGGGCCATTGTCAGTGCTAGCAGTTATCCTTTAAGAGTACCTGCCTCCTAACCTTTTTGCCTTTTGTATAAAAAAAACTGGTTTACAAGTTTAAAGCACCCATTGCCTTTCACCGGGGGCCATTGTCAGTGCTAGCACTTATCTTTTCAGAGTACCTGCCTACTAACCTTTTTTGCCTTTCAGCGGGGGCCATTGTCAGTGCTAGCACCTTTTTTACATTTTGAACAAAAACCATGTTTTAAAACTGCCTGTGGTGCATTTAACTCTGACCAGGGGCATCCTGTGTAAGACCATTTGACAGTTTTTTTTTGCATTAGCTTTTAGCTACAGTGTGTGCCTATTTTGATCTAACCTTTCTACATACCTGCTGTTACAAAAATACTGTTGTAGGTGTAGTGTAGTATATTGTTTTCCCCTCCTAAACGCAGTAAAAATGTCAGGCAGAGATGTGCCAGGATGTGCACCGAGGAGAGGCCTAGATTCATCAGGCAGAGGTCGCAACAGACTAGGGGCGAGTGGCAGCGGTGAGAGGCCTGATCTCCCGGTATCTGCTAGCGGTCGTGTCTCGACCAGCAATGCATCTGCTGTCATCGATTGGTTAACGTGGTCATCGACCTCATCACAAGTGACATCTGACACCCCCAGTCAACAGTCCGTAGGTTCCTCGGACACAACCCTGAGTTGGCATGGTCCGGGAGCAGCCCCTGTCCTACCATTGCCTCTGTCCTCCGCCCCCCACCCCTCCAGCCACCGTATCTTATGCTTTGGGTTCAGCATCAAGACGATGTGTTAGAGGACAGTCAGCAGCTACTGCCCAGCCAAGAAATGGAGGAGACATCCACCGCTTCTTCCACTAGGCAGACAAACACTGAGGAGGAGAGTGGCGTGGGAGGTGGTGTGGGAGTTGGTGTGGTGAGCATTCCGTCTCCTGCAGCACACGCTCTTTTGGAAACCGAGGAGGACATCAGTGACGTGCAAGCACAACTCGATGATGATGATAAAGCTGATCGCACTTGGGAGCCCGGTGCAGAAGGGGCTTCATCATCATCAGGAGAAGAGGGTCAGCAGCTGAGGCAGCAAGGTGGCAATAGGGCAGGCTGCCTTCCCGGGAGGTAGTGGAGCAGGGGTTCCTGGAGTTGGCAGCAGTAACAGTGTAGTGAATTAGCAGTGAATTAGTGCAGACTGTTGGAGGGAAAATTAGCTACTCGGCAGTGTGGCACTTTTTCCTCAAGCATCCGCAGGAGGGTAACCTGGCCACATGCAAGATGTGTAGACAGAAGGTCAAGCGTGACCAGGGCCCCAATGTTGGTACCACTGCTCTGCGGCAACACATGCAGCATCACCATAAAGCGGCCTGGGAGAACCAAGGCTCCGAAGTGGGGGTCCAGCCTGCTGCGTCAGCCAGTGCCACGCCGCTTCCAATTTCACCCAGCCAAGGCTCCAGCACCTCAGCCAAAGGTAGCTGTGCATCATACTCATCCTCTGCTGCTCCAGATGCTCCTGCTCCTCCTACTAAAAGTCACTCATCCCACCAGCAATCCATCAGCGAAGCCATGTTCAAGAGACAACAGTATGCGCCCACTTATCCTACAGCGCAGAAGCTAAATGTGCTCCTGTCCAAGTTGCTAGTGCTACAGTCCCTCCCTTTTCAGGTGGTGGACTCTGCACCTTTCAGAGAGCTGATGGCTTGTGCCGAGCCGAGGTGGAGAGTCCCAAGCCGTCATTTCTTTGCAAAGAAGGCAGTACCAGCCCTGCACAAATTTGTTGAACAGAAGGTGGGCCAGTCCTTGAGCCTGTTGATGTGCACCAAAGTGCACGGCAGCACCGATATCTAGAGCTGTAACTATGGTCAGGGACAATACATGTCCTTTACGGCCCACTGGGTGAATGTGGTTCCTGCACAGCAACTTAGATAGGTCACACCGCTGCGGCCTCCACGCTCCCAGGCCGTTTTGCCTGTCACAGTGTGCGACTCTGCCTCCTCATCCTCCGCCATCTCCTCAGCCTCCACTGTACGGTCATTTCTCAATGCCCCTTCAGCCCACCATGCGTGCAGGGCACGGCGGTGTCATGCTGTGCTTCACATGGTTTGGCTTGGCGAACAGAGTTACACAGGGGAGGAGTTCTTTAAATTCATTCATCAAGAAATCAAAACATGGTTTACTCCCTGAAAATTGGAAATGGGTACCATGGTGACTGACAATGGGAGCAACATTCCCACCCTTTGAATGTTCCCACCCGTTGGAATTCCACCCTACATAAGTTAGATCAGCTTTACGAACAGAGAAAAGCCATCACTGATTTCTTGATGATCCAAGCAGATAGGGGGACTCTCCTGTGTAACTTTAATGTGAACCAGTGGCGGCTCATATGTGACACCTGCCGTTTGCTCAGGAAGCCACTTTATTTGTCACCAGGATTACGGCATGAACGACGTGATTCCGCTGCTTCATGTAATACAACACATGTTGGAAAGCATGGCTGGTCAAGGCACTGGAGACATGTCGCATACATTTCACGGCCACATAAACCCTGTGGGAGCTGAGGAGGAGTAGCACAGTTTAGTTTTGGCGAAATGGGTGGTTTATCTAGTCATCTGACAGGAAAGGAGGAGCAGGAGCAGCCAGTGGAGCTAGAGGGTTGTGAGGAAGGCGAGACAGAGGACCCAGACACACCGTGGCAGTATGCAGTGGAGATGGAGACAGGTAGTCCCTCCGAGTCACTTGCACAAATGGCACGATGCATGCTCACGTGCTTGCGTAGTGCAAAATTGTCTCAATTTTTCTGCGGGATGACTACTGGCTCTCCAACTTATTGGACCCTCGCTTCCGGCACAAAATGGGGGCATTTTTTAAACCCGCCGAGAGGGAGGACAAACTGACCTACTACAAAGACATTCTACGTAGTCAGTTGGCCGATGCCTATCTGCGCCATGTTCCATACTCTCACAGGTCTGACTCGGGGGGACCTCTGCGCTCACCTTCCACTGCTATGGCTGCCGGGGGGGTGGCAGCTCCATCAGCAGCAGCCTCAGTCTTCAGTCGCTAATGAGTAGCTTTCTGCTACCGGCTACTCATGAGCAGCAGGAAGACCTGGAACAGGGCCTGAACCAGCAGGTCGTGTCATACCTTGAAATGACCATGCCAACGCACCTTGAGGATCCGCTGGACTTCTGGGCTGCCAAACTTGACTTGTGGCCGCAACTGGCAGAGTTTGCCCTGGGAAAGCTGTCCTGCATGGCCAGTAGTGTGCCATCTGAGCGGGTCTTTAGTGCAGCGGGGGCCATAGTAACACCAAGGAGAACTCGTCTGTCCATGAAAAATGTGGAGAGACTCACCTTTGTGAAGATGAATCAGGCATGGATCAGCCAGGATTTCCACCCACCAATAGCTGATGCATGCGAGTAGCTGATGGATGGTAGCTCCTTCTGCTGCTGCCATCTCCTGGGTGTGTCTTTCAGGCAATATATGAGCTCCTTCTGCTGCTGACAACTCCTGGGTGTATCTTTCAGGCAATATGTGAGCTCCCTATGCTTCTGCCAACACCAATGTGTTTTTTCAGGCAATATATGGGCTCCCTATGCTGCTGCCAACTCCAATTTGTTTTTCAGGCAATATATGGGCTCCTAATGCTGCTGCTGCTGCCAACTCCTGGGTGTGTCTTTCAGGCAATATATGGGCTCCCTATTCTGCTGCCAACTCCAATGTGTTCTTCAGGCAATATATAGGCCTCTAATGCTGCTGCTGCTGCCAACTCCTGGGTGTGTCTTTCAGGAAATATATGGGATCCTGATGCTGCTGCCAACTCCTGGGTGTGTCTTTCAGGCAAAATATGGGCTCCCTATGCTGCTGCCAACTCATGGGTGTGTTTTCAGGCAATATATGTGCTCCCTATGCAGCTGCCAAGTCCAGAGTGTGTCTTTCAGGCAATATATGGGCTCCTAATGCTGATGCTGCTGCCAACTCCTGGGTGTGTCTTTCATGCAATAAAAGGGGTTGTAATGCTGCTGCCAACTCCAATGTGTTTTGCAGGCAATATATGGGCTCCTAATGCTGCTGCCAAATCCTGTGTATGTCTTTAAGGCAATATATGAGCTCCCTATGATGCTGCTGCTGCCATCTCCTGGGTGTGTCTTTCAGGCAATATATGAGCTCCTTCTGCTGCTGACAACTCCTAGGTGTATCTTTCAGGCAATATGTGAGCTCCCTATGCTTCTGCCAACTCCAATGTGTTTTTTCAGGCAATATATGGGCTCCCTATGCTGCTGACAACTCCAATGTGTTTTTCAGGCAATATATGGGCTCCCTATGCTGCTGCCAACTCCTGGGTGTGTCTTTCAGGAAATATATGGGCTCCCTATGCTGCTGCCAACTCCAATGTGTTTTTCAGTCAATATATAGGCCTCTAATGCTGCTGCTGCCAACTCCTGGGTGTGTCTTTCAGGCAATATATGGGATCCTAATGCTGCTGCCAACTCCTGGGTGTGTCTTTCAGGCAATATATGGGCTCCCTATGCTGCTGCCAACTCCTGGGTGTGTTTTTCATGCAATATATGTGTTCTCTATGCTGCTGCCAAGTCCAGAGTGTGTCTTTCAGGCAATATATGGGCTCCTGATTCTGCTGCTGCTGCCAACTCCTGGGTTTGTCTTTCAGGCAATATATGGGCTCCTAATGCTGCTGCCAACTCCAATGTGTTTTTCAGGCAATATATGGGCTCCTAATGCTGCTGCCAACTCCAATGTGTGTCTTTCAGGCAATATATGAGCTCCCTATGCTGCTGCTGCTGCTGCCAACTCCTGGGTGTGTCTTTCAGGCAATATATGGGCTCCTAATGCTGCTGCCAACTCCAATGTGTTTTTCAGGCAATATATGGGCTCCTAATGCTGCTGCTAACTCCAATGTGTTTTTCAGGCAATATATGGGCTCCTAATGCTGCTGCCAATTACAATGTGTGTCTTTCAGGCAATATATGAGCTCCCTATGCTGCTGCCAACTCCTGGGTGTGTCTTTCAGGCAATTTATGGGCTCCTAATGCTGCTGCCAACGCCTGGGTGTGTCTTTCATGCAATATATGGGCTCCTAATGCTGCTGCCAACTCCAATGTGTTTTTCAGGCAATATATGAGCTCCCTATGCTGCTGCCAACTCCTGGGTGTGTCTTTCAGGCAATATATGGGCTCCTATGCTGCTGCCAACTCCTGGGTGTGTCTTTCAGGCAATATATATAGGCTCCTAATGCTGCTGCTGCCAACTCCTGGGTGTGTCTTTCAGGCAATTTATGGGCTCCTAATGCTGCTGCCAACTCCTGGGTGTGTCTTTCAGGCAATATATGGGCTCCTAATGCCGCTGCCAACTCCAATGTGTTTTTCAGGCAATATATGAGCTCCTTATGCTGCTGCCAACTTCTAGGTGCTTTTTTCATGCAATATATGTGCTCCCTATGCTGCTGCCAAGTCCAGAGTGTGTCTCTCAGGCAATATATGGGCTCCTAATGCTGTTGCTGCCAACTCCTGGGTGTGCCTTTCAGGCAATATATGGGTTCCTAATGCTGCTGCCAACTCCAATGTGTTTTCAGGCAATATATGGACTCCTAATGCTGCTGCCAACTCCAATGCGTTTTTCAGGCAATATATGGGCTCCTAATGCTGCTGCCAACGCCAATGTGTTTTTCAGGCAATATATGAGCTCCCTATGCTGCTGCTGCCAACTCCTGGGTGTGTCTTTCAGGCAATATATGGGCTCCTAATGCTGCTGCCAACTCCAATGTGTTTTTCAGGCAATATATGTGCTCCTAATGCTGCTGCCAACTCCAATGTGTGTCTTTCAGGCAATATATGACCCCCCTATGCTGCTGCTGCTCCCAACTCCTGGGTGTGCCTTTCAGGCAATTTATGGGCTCCTAATGCTGCTGCCAACTCCAATGTGTGTCTTTCAGGCAATATATGGGCTCCTAATGCTGCTGCCAACTCCAATGTGATTTTCAGGCAATACATGGGCTCCTAATGCTGCTGCTGCTGCCGCCAACTCCTGGGTGTGTCTTTCAGGAAATGTATGAGCTCCCTATGCTGCTGCCAACTACAATGTGTTTTTCAGGCAATATATGGGCTCCCTATGCTGCTGCCAAGTCCAGAGTGTGTCTTCAGGCAATATTCGGGCTCTCTATGCTGCTGCCAAATTCAGGGTGTGTTTTTTTAGGCAATATATGGGCTCCCTATGCTGCTGCCAACTCCACTGTGTGTCTTTCAGGCAATATATGGGCTCATCATGCTGATGGCACCTCAACACTCTGTGATTGTGCCGCTCTGCGTCAGCGAATCTAATAGCGATGCCTCTGATCTGCATGTCATACTTCTTTACAATAGTATTTCACTAACCCAGCATGCATCCTATGCATGTTACAGCCAAGCAAAATGTTCTGCAACCCTTTGGAGGCTCTCGGATGCCCAGAATAAATTCGTACCGAAACGATTTTTCTCGGAAAATTCTGCAAATCAGCCGAATCAGATTTTTCAAAAGTTTGCTCATCTCTACTAATAATAAGGCGACACGCTAAACCACACCTCTACCATTCCCATCATCCACAAACTGTCCCACTTTGAGTACCCTGAAAAATGGACAGTTTACACATGTGGAACCATCCACACAGCAACGGATGATGCAGCAGGCGCTGCTCTTTCACGCCTCTACCAGCTTACAGCTTACCTAGGACTGTACTGTCACTTCAGAATCGCAAAGTAAACCAGCCAATTGAAACCAAAATACATGTTATTCACAAATGGGTAAGTAGGAAAAAACAACAAGCAAGGCTAGGCAGGAGACCTTGGAGGGGATTGGGGTAGTAAAAAAAAATAGAAAAGTGTGTAATAGCAAGTGGGGATATATAGGATGGACCTGAAAGGGAAAGAGGACCTAGATAAAGTACTAGGAGGCAAACAAGAAACCGATATTCCGGGAGAAGGAACAAGGGGGTCTAATGCTATTTTTCTATAGTATAATCCTTTATAGAGAACATTTATAAAGAAAACCGGTTATTATTACAGTAAATATCAAAGTTAGTAAAAGTTAAAATGTAACTCAAAAAAATTAATAAATGTAAACAGTTGTTATAAAGCGCCAACTTTAATCTTGCTATAAGGAATTCCTGGGTATTTTCCTAGGACAGGCAGTAAAGGAAGCAAAATTTATTATAAATGCTGATGGCAAAAGGGCAAGAATGGATAAATCCATGAAGAGGGGAGATAAAACCTTTTTCGTTATATTGATGAGAGAACCCATCCTCCACAGCTAGCTTCACCTTTAGCCAAGCCCCCATTTGCTGGGACACTTCAAACACCTCGCCGGACAAGGTTGCCCCCAGGACTGATTCGCTTAAAGGATGTCAGCTCATGGGGGTGAAGACGGATGAACCGAATGTAAGACTGGGTGAACTCGGGTAGCCAAGGTAAGTACAGCAACACAGTTCTGGGAAATCTGAGGGAGAAAACAGGAGAGGTCAAAGGATACGCCAATGGTCAAACCAAGAGATCAGAGAGCTTCACGGCACCAGGAGTGAGATGGTTTTGTGGTCGTAATTCAGGCTGAAGTCGATACAGGCAGTGGTCAGGATAGTCAGACTAGCAAGGTAGGCAACGGGTATCAATACAGGAACTCAGAAATAGCACACCCAGCTAAACGCTATCACGGGCTGGGGGGATAAAATCTTTATAGGGTTGACTCTGTCGGGATTGGACAAAGGGGATGTAAGCGATTGGTGTATTTACAATTTTTGGGCTGATTGCCCGG
This sequence comes from Gastrophryne carolinensis, assembly GCA_027917425.1. NCBI lineage: Eukaryota > Metazoa > Chordata > Amphibia > Anura > Microhylidae > Gastrophryne > Gastrophryne carolinensis. The sequence continues at coordinate 127,702,893 of CM051238.1, forward strand.
GTTAAACTTTTAGGGCGTTTTGCCCAGAACAAACCCAGAGCTCATTGGCCTCTTTAAATCAGCCTCAGGTGGTCACGCTGTGTGCAGCGCTACTGGAGGGCATAAATCAGCTGTGCTTGCTCTCGCATAAGCACAAGCACAGGAGCTGGCAGCGCAGCTGCGAGAGGAGGAGGAGGGTAGGCTGGACGCCGCTCGAGATGATGCCGCTCGAGCTGGTGTAGATGCGACTGCTGGTCAGGAGAAATCCCGCCCAGCTGCCCGAGGTAAACGCGCTGGAGTGTAATATCTCTAATTGTAAAATCATGCACTTGGGAAGAAATCCACACTCGGAGGATCGTATGGGCAGTACAGTTTTAGCCAGAATTTCAGAAGAGAGGCATTTTAGAATACTGATTACTTAAAGCTGAAATATAGCCAAGGAACAAGGAAAGCAAGCAGGATGTTCATAGCTTTAGGCATCCCCAGTGGGAAGAGGAAGTTTGTGATGCTACTATGTAGAGCATTAATGAGGTCCCAGCTAGAAAGCTGTGTGCAGTTCTGAAGACCTTACCTACAAAAGGACATTAGGCTCGATTCAGAGACACATTCGTCTGGACTTCCGTAGCTGTCTGTGAAAGTTTTGGTGGGTGTTTGTAATTTTTTTGCTTTTTTTCGTCCATTCGGGAATGCGCTTTCGATGAACGGAAGCAAATCGGAACATTTCCGTTAGTTCGGATCATTTTCCAAACAAAATCGAAAATTTTTCGCTCGTTCAGATAACTTCCGTTGTTTGGATGGGTTTCCATCTGATTCAGAGAGCTGATTTCCGAAGGACCACCACCCTATAAATCCGTTTCATTTCCGATCCACTTAAATAAAACGAAAGCCTACGTTGTAACATGTGAAAATGAAACGGAAAAGTCTGGATGGAAAATGACATCCTCGTATTCGTAATCTGCCGTACGAACGGACGGAAACTTTACAGAAGGTTTTCAATGCATGCACAGAATCGCTCGTACACTTTTTTTGTCTCTGAATCGAGCCTATTATTCAAATAGAATAGGACCAAAATTGTGGAAAAACTTACACTTACAACTTGTCAGCAGAGACTTAAATATTGAATGTGTTTCAGAAGGGGAGATTTTTGAGAAGAAATTTAATGTTAGAACAAGGAGGAACAACCTGAAGCTAGTCAGAGAAATAGTAGTAGATGCTTGGAACAAGCCTCCAGCAATGGTCGTTGAAAATCAACAGTAATTGAATTTCAATGCTTACAATAAGCAGAGAACTATCCTAAGTTAAAGACATTATTCACATACTGTAGGGGCAGACTAGATAACCTATATGATCTCCTTCTGTCATCAGACTTCTATGTTTCTATGTAGACCTACAATGTTTGTATACAGAGATGAAATATCCATTGATACCATTATGTCATCATCAGTGATGTCTATGAGGCCGATTCATTAATAGCGCCAGGTAGCGACAGATGAGCGACAGTAGCGTTATTTTCACAGCGCCCGCTAGTATTCGCTGTGCTTGGCCGTTGTTCGGTTGTTGACAGCGACTCAGTCGGCGTGCGGTAATGTTGAATACGGGGTTAGGAGTCGCTGTTTGACAGGTTCCGCGCATGACAGCGAATGGCCATAGCGAACGGCTCCCAGCATATGCATTAACAAATCACGCTCCAAAAATTCTCGCGCTGTGAAATGCTTGTTTAAACCCCAGAGCGCTGGCGGCGATGGGTTAAAAGTAGTTTTTTAACCCCCAAACAGCCATATTTTTGGGAAAAAAAAAAAAAACGTTTTTCAAAACATTTTGTAATATGAATACATTAATATCAGACCTGTAATATCAATTCTGCACAATTTTTTTTTTTTTTTTTAACCATAAAAAAAATATCTAACATTGCAGAAGTGGTCACAGAATTTTTGACATTTAAAAAAAAAAAAAAAATACATTAACAGCAATTAATTATGACTATTTAAAGATTGCTCCATTGAAATGCATTGGAGAGCGCCAGGTAGCGAGAGGTCATACCTGTCGCTGTTCAAGGTCGCTCGCTGGCGCTGTGGGGTGAGGCTGGAATAATGATGAATGATTCGCTCTGTCAGTCGCTAAGCAGGATCGGCTTGATAAATGTGTGATTGCGGAGGGGAGCCGGCGTTCTCGTGGCGGTGACCGTCATTACCGTTCGCTTACCATTCGCTACCTGGCGCTATCCCTTGTTAAATAAGGGCCTATGTCTCTAAACTGGTCCAACTGTTCAGTGTTGAAAGACAAAAGTTTCTTAACCAGTGGCTTAAAATGATAGTCCAGCCATTGGGAGGTGGGTTGTATTGCAGAAATAGTGCCAGCCACATTAGGGTTGATTCAGAGCCTTTTATAGCTTCATTTTCATTTCTATGTGCAAATGCATTCACTACACATGTTTCTCGTTGATTATACATGCGTCCACATGATTCAGAGCCTCCATCGGGAGTGCTTCGTACTGACCCTGTTGTTGCGTAAGCCATCAAGAACGCTGTGTGTACAGCTCTCAAGGCTTATGCAACAGACGACAGTTTCGTTTACGTTAAATCGAAAGACACATCTCCAGCGTTTTTAGGGCGTTTTCCAAACATACCTTGCTACGTAATTTTTTAGTGTCCAGCGAGGTCCTCCTAGTTCCCTTCAAAAAAGACCTGTTTTTTTTTCCCCTTAATTTAGCCCTTAAATGCCATTTTTTGTACGTTTATGTGGAATGTATAAGCATACGCTGGCTTGTACGCATATGTGAGCCTTGCTTTTTTTAGTGTTTGCCCTGACCTTGGTTTTCCATTACTTACCTATTGCTGTGCCAAGTCTCTTCTGTTCCAAAGTGCTTAACATGCCATGCATTCTTCTATTCTTCTTCCTAATGCTTACCTTAACCACTTTCATGTTATGCATGCATTATTCTTTTATTCTTTTTAATCCTTACCTTTACCACTTTCTTCTCTCCAGTGAAGCTCATTATCCTTGTTAGTTATATATTTTGGATACCCACATGGATATAATGTAAACATTGCTATGGTTGCAAATAATATCAAATGAAAGACACCACAACCTTATTTAATTGTTAATTAAAACTTATTTTATTTGTCTTGCTTATTTAATGAATGTATTATTTATAGTATTATTGATGTAAAATAGGCTCCTAGTGCCTTAAGGTGGGAGGCCTCCATGGCTGTGGCAAGCTCATTAATCTCCCTCATAGGCATACGCAATGATGTATTAGGGACGTATAAATTGTTAACCCTTTAAATGCCAGCCACGTAAAATTTACGTGGTTGCCTCTCCGTCACTTAAGTGCCAGCCATGTAAAATTTACGTGCCTGGCATTTACCCCTGCTAGTGGGCAAAAAAAAAAAAAAAAAATACTCACCTGACCCATCGTTGGATCCGGCCGGGTCTCCTCTTTAATTTGGTGCCATACGATCCCCCGTGGGGGGTCGGATGGCTCCAGAAGAGCCCCCGGAATAGGTCGCCCCCCCCCGCTTCTGCAGCAGCAGTTGCTAACTGTAAAAAAAAAAAAAAAAAAAATGACATTCACTTACCTGCGTGTGCGCTGGCTCCTGCTGTCCCTCCTCTTCACCTCGGGGCCTCCGATCCCCCCCCCCCAGGACTTACCGATCTTCAGGAGAGAGCCCGGGAGGCTCTCTCCTCCTCGATGGCGGCCGCCATCTTGCCGCTAAGTACCACCCCCTTGGGGGCGTGGCTAATGACGTCATCCCAGCCCCGATCTCCGGCTTCAGCTCTCTCAGCTGTCAGATGCCGGTGATCGGTGCCGGGGAAGGAGGTGGCAGGAGATCCTCTGATCTCCTGCCTCCCCCTTCTCTGGATGCCGATCACCGGCATCTGTCAGCACAGAGGCGAGGGACAAAGGAGCTTACAATCAAAGGTAAGTACAGTAAAAAAATTTTTTTTTTTTTTAATAAAATACTTGTGTTGTGTTTTCTTTTTTTTCACCCTTTTTTTAACCCTTTGTGAGCTGGTAAGGGGTCCATGAGACCCCTTATACCAGCTCACAAGGCTCTGGGTCTGGCAAGTCACCTGCAGCTAGTGGGTGACTTGCCATTAACCCCCAGCCCCCCTTTACCTGCCTCCCCAACGGCCGGGGGCAGAAGGGCCCGGGCCACTTAGTGGCTATGTTGGCTAGTAGCCTGCAGGGCCAGGGGCCACCAACGCTGGCCCCTGTGCCCTGTTCTACAAGCCCCCATAGCTGGCCCGGGTCGGTAATGCTGGGTAGGGGAGACCCTACGTCATTTTTTGGGGGGATTTTTAAGGGCAGGACTGCAGTTTCTATTGTGAGATAGGTCAAGATGGCAGGAAAAAAGTGCACGCAACAAAAGCCGGACAGTTGAACCAAGCCATGCCCTGCTTGGTGATCGGCAAGGACCATGGTGACACAGCTCTCCTCCAAGCGCACACAAGCACACAATAAGGCAAAGCCAGCACCAACTTAGTCAATGTCATAGCAGTCCCAGCCATAGTGCTAGGGCAAGCCAAACACTTCCAGCAAAAGTACTCAGGCTAAGCATAGTAGTGGCAGGCAAAGTACTAGGGCAAGATAGCAGCCCCCCAACAACCCCCTCTCCCAATGGGGCTTGCACACCATCTTACGGTTCCTGCACAGAAGAAACAAAGCACACCAATCAAGTGCAAAGCTACATTCAAGCACACCTACACTGACAGAACAGATACTAAGCAGGAAGGGACAACCACTGGTAAGACTGCCTTCTTTGGCTGAATATAAAAAAGACTGATTGTGTAAGGTGGGGGGCATAACTTATGTGATTATAAAGGACAAGAAAGTGCTCAAATACATTATTGCCTTAGGGACTACAAGCTGAAAGGGGAGGTTGAGATTGAGCTATTCACAAGAAATTGAAGGCAGCCAACCAGTTTGGTCATACCCGCAATTGCATGCCCCTTGCTTGTGGTGGGACCAATCATGGCCGCAACTCACAATACAGTTTCTCGAGGGAAACACGGTTAGTTTGGGTCAGCTTGAATAGCTCAGCATCATGCATGCAATCAACATCCACTTGCGGCCGATGTAATCAAAAGTCTGACATAAACATACAAAGCGAGCCATGACATTGCAGACACTCTGCAAGATAATCCTCGAAGGACTCCATTACGCTTTCCTGTACCCCACAACAACACACAGGAAATAGAGCCCGTAAGTGGAGCTTGAAAAATAGCATTTTATTGCTAAGGCCTAATCAAGGCTCTAAATCATGCACAAGCCCATACTAATAGTGTATTATGCATCATGTATGCATCAACGTGAAAAAAATACACTTACACGCACATACACAAACGCCAATACGAACAAAAAAACACACCAGAAGCTGGTAAATGGAGCAATAATACACAAACAATACACATACACACACTTTTTCATGAAGATGTGCACTTAAAAGAGGCTGTGCATCGACCCTAACATTAAGTTATATTAAAGGGAAAAGCAATCCTTACACCATTGTGTCAGGCTACGTTTGGCACTGACCTAAAGAACTTTCTGTTTTTAATTTGAAGAAGAAATGTCTGAGATTTACAGTTTCACCATATGATTTCTCTTGTGAAGAAAGTGGGCGTGGTTCTTGGAGCTATGATGCTACATAATAATCAGCATAAAGGTACGGGGTCTGTAAGAGATCACAATCCTGCTGCCTCTCTCTCTCCCTTTTCCTGGAAAACATTGGACACCTAGACCCACACTACCAAACACATGCGTCACCCGCGCACTCCCAAACACTTGCATGCACCCTTGCACTCCTGAATGCGTGCCAGCACTCTCACACTCCCAAACACATGCATGCACTCCCAAAAATATGCAAGCACGCACACACTCCCAAACACAAACATGCACCCAGGCACTCCCAATCACATGCTCACACTCCCAAACACATGCATGCACTCCCAAACATATGCAAGCACACACACACTCCCAAACACATATATGCACCCATGCACTCCCAAACACATACATGCACCCATGCACTCCGAATCACATGCACACACTCCCAAACACATACATGCACCCTTGTACTCCCATGCACATTCCCACACCCCCACATTCCCGAACACATGCATGCACCTTGCACTCCCAAACACATGCACACACTCCCAAACACTTGCCCACACCCCTGTACTCCCAAAGACATGCACTTACTCTGAAACACATACACACACCCCCACCTCCACAATCCCAAACACATGTGCACACTCCCAAACATGTGTAAGCACTCCCAAACACATGCACACACTCCCAAACAGGGTAGATGGGAAGGCTGGTGGGTGAACTGGTAGGTAGGTAGATAGGTGGGCAGGCAGGTTGGTAGCCAGGTAGGTAGCTAGGTAGGCAAAACTCACACTGGACATGGCCAGAACCCAGGATTCGCTATACCCAATCCTATGCTTCCAACACACTCTACTAGTGTTACACAAATCAGGCACTTTGCACTTTTTGAAGTCATCCTATAGATGTAAAGGAAGTTTATGTCATCACCTTCTATCCCCAGTGTCCCAAAAAGCCTGTGTTTCTTGTTTTACTAAAGCCTTTGCCCAATATTCAAAAACACATACGGGATGCATTAGGCCATATTGCTCCATGGCAGAGCAACCCCCGACCCCTAGCACTCTCCACTAGCAGTTACACACAGCTCAGAATTGGGGGTCAGCCTTATCAGTTATAATAACTGCATTAAATCTGAGTGCCGGGGTTCTTTTTGTTTGTTTATAAATCTAAAAGCACCACAACTGCCATTATGTGACATGTTTGTTTAAACTGAATTAATCAGCATATGGCTTCCATTTAGACATCATACTGCTTCCTGTTAGTGTTTTATGAGTAAGTTAAAAAAAAAGAAACACAGTGTTTTGAGGCACTGGGCTGGGGATAGAAGGTAACAACATAAACATTTACCAAACAGAACAATTTTTTAATCAACATTGATCACCGATTCTGTTTCTTGCCTACTCTACTTTGCTATGTTAGTGCAAATGAGTGGGAACAATTGCTGCTACTTAGGATGCTGTCTTATTCAGTTGTTTAAAGCCATTGGGGCCATTTATTGGGCCATTTACCAACGGGGCACACAATGCAGAGTGTGCAGCAGATAGGAAGCCCCAGGAACATCCCAATTTGGGATGCCCTGCTGTGTGAAATTCCCCAGATCACTCAGATCAACCCACCTCTCCTCGGTCCAATGTCGCTTCTCAGCCAATGAGAGCCGTTTGCTATGTTTATGTCTTTTGGCAAACAGCTCTCATTGGCTATAATAGGAAGAAACAAAGGGGGGTGGCAGCCGCTCAGACCATTTTATAACTAACCTGGGAGGTGCACGTTAGCAGGGCAATTAGTACACACAAGTCTTAAAGGAGCCACAGCACTCAACCCTGTCAGCTTGCAGGCCAGCCTATAATCTGTCTCTAAACTTGGTTAAAAACAGAGGACTCGGTCACACACATCTGCAGAAGTATGCTTAAGCTGCACCACTACGCCAAAGTGCCTCTGTGGGGTGCAGTCCTAACTCTAATCTCTGAGAGCCCATCTGGGACATACAGTGCAATAGATAAATTGGGAGCAGGCTTACCTGAGGTTGCCCTAAACCTTTCAAGTGCAAGCCATGGGGTGGAAGGGTCAAAGACCTTGCAATACAGCCTAGACCCCACACACCATGTGCTTGCACAAATTCAAAAGAAACAAAGGGGGGTGGCAGCCGCTCAGACCATTTTATAACTAACCTGGGAGGTGCACGTTAGCAGGGCAATTAGTACACACAAGTCTTAAAGGAGCCACAGCACTCAACCCTGTCAGCTTGCAGGCCAGCCTATAATCTGTCTCTAAACTTCCTATAATAGGAAGCACGCGCTGACGCATCCCTTGCATCCCTGGCATGCGCACGCTCACTACTGACAATGAGAGCCACCTGCCAAATTCTGTCAGTTCAGTGGGTGGCTCTCATTGGACAAGAGCCTGCATATGCGCTGTTGGACGGTGGAAGGGTGAGTGTGTACAGGCGCCCTGGGGGGTTTCACACAGTGCCGCATGCTAATTTGGTAAGCCCCAGGGGAGGCAGCGGCCAGAGCTTGAATCTTTTAGATTCCAGGCCAGACACTGGTGGGTTTTGTTTCGCTTTAATGACATTTTATGGCTGTGTGCATAAATATGAGCAAAACAAAGGGAGGGGCATCCTCCACTCAATCACTCAATCATTTCACAAGGTATGTGTTTTAATAAACATATGAAATGTAAATATAAACATTAAGTAGAAATCCCTTTGGCTTGTCAGCCACAAAGATTAGTCTTTTATTATTTAACCCCAGGGTACAGTAATAATTACACAGACGAGTTATAGCCGACATTTTAGCATGCAGAGTAATTCAGCAGCACGTTACACATTTTCTCGTACCTGCAATGCAAAAGTGAGTGCATACTATAATTACTGTATGTGGCACGGGTAATGGCTTCCACTGTAATGACTGCTCTCTGTTTCATTAATATATGCAGCTATTATCTATCCAGCACAAGAATTGTGTACTGCTCCTTATTTTGTGCTTATAAATGTGTTTTCAGTGTTGATTACCTTATAGTTTTGATGAAAACTTGGTAACTATCTTGGTATAGCAGAAATTAAGAGAGAAAAAACAACATTATTTTTATTATTAAGTTCTTACTCCATACTGTACATTCTTTTTATTAGTTTTGGATAGAGTAGGCAGGATCAAAGTCAATTCGATAATCTCTGAACATTGCTTGAAAAAAACATTTTTTTGCACTTTATATGCATATGCAATTCAGATTTTCAGGACAAATTAGTTTTAAAGATCTGAACATCTGCTGCAGTGGAGGAAAATGGGAGTATTTTGAATTGTCCTTTGGCACACTTTTGAATTTGACTTTCCCAATCTTGTTCATTTTCCTGGGGGCAACCCCCCAAAATGCCCAATACAACTTACCTTTTCATTGTTCCTAAAATTCTTGGGAACAAGAGAGCCATTTGCTGTGTTTACATTCTTCGGCAAACAGCTCTCATTGACTTCAATGGGGAATATGCGCTTCCCCAACCCCCACAGCAGGGCATTCCCATTCATGATGCCCCAGGGGCAAGCTGGTGGGCTTTTTTCTGCTTTAAAAGAACACATTTCTACTAATGCACAATACAACAACATTTATTTAATAAAAGTTGTTTTATTTTCAGTTTAAAATTATTTTAAAAGTAGACCAAATCCCACATAACCCAGACCTGGAGTCTGAATTATTTCATGGTGGGCTTACTTCAGGCATTCCAAATTGGGATCCCCCACTGTGTGAAAATCCCTGGTTTGCCCAGTACTCACCTCGACCCAGGATGTGAAGTCAAGAAAAGCTGAATAGAGTGCATGCCACTAGTATGGCATATGCCTAGGTTAAACTTATAGTGAGGATGGAGCCCTGGCCTGGGGGTGCCAGCAAGACGAGTGTACTGGGCAACCCCCTGGGATACAGAAAGTTAATTTTCAATGGCATTTTTGTAATTTTTGTATTTATTTATTGTATTTATTTATTGTATGCCAAAATTATCAATTTGCAGAGATTATCTAGTATTTTTTCTGATGTTAGCAAATATGTGGTTTATGGTAGCAATTTTCACTACCTGCAATCTGCTGCTATTGGCAACTGTACACCAAGTCTATACACTGAGATCTATAAGAAGAGAGAAGTAAGTCATGTACAAACAGAACTCTGCTTCTGGGCAGAGCCCCTAGCAGCAGTGTTCTGTGTATACAGGGCTCACTTCTTTCTTCTTGTAGATTTTGGGATAAAAACTTTGTGTATCATTGCTAATTGTAACAGCTTGGAGGTAGTTAAAGCTGCTTCCTAAAAGACACATTAGCTAACATAAGAAAAATACTAGATCAGATCTTGAGGACATCCATTTGGCACACAACATACACACTTTCAAAAAATGTAATTGAAACTAGACTTTCCCTTTCAGATATTAAATTACTTAAACTGGACCCATCACCACCGTGGCTGGTCCTGGAGTCTGCTCAGTTTAAAACAATAAATTATGCTGTGCATTAGTATGCAAGTGCTGATGGGACAAAGGGTGGTTGGTGTGCCATGTGAATTGTGGAAATATGAGTTGTGTGGGCACTTTGGAGGGTCTGATATGCTGGGACAAATTAGGCTGCTTAAGGAAAATGGACCAATCACCAGGATAGTAAAAATCCTGATCACAGGTCCACTTTAATGGCCTCTTGGATGCATCTTAGGTGAACAAAAACATTTAAGATGAGCTACTCCGGCTGTGGAGTATAAAATACATGTTAAGGCGAGCGCTGCACGCCCGTCTCACAGAACGTCACTTACCTCCATGGCTGCATGCAGCCGTCATCCATCTTGCAGCACTTCCCTCATGGCTGCATCCAGCTGCCACCCTTCCCCCAATGCTTCCTCCTCACATGCTCAGGTGCGCGCACGTCTCCGTCCACTAGAGGGCGAGCGCACTGGATTCCTGAGATTTAAAGGGCCTGTACAGCACTGATTGGTGTTTGGTCATCCAATCCTGCATCCTCTTCCCCTATTTAAAGAGGCACTTCCTTCCTTCAGTGCCGGATCTTGGTCTCTCCATGCTTGTTGAAATTGTTGAAAGTCAGACATTCTTGGATTGCTCACCCGTGTACCAACCTCTGCCTGTCCCCGACTCTGAACCTTTGCTGCCTGCCCCGACCTCTGCCTGTACTTACTACGCCTTTTGCTGGCCACTTGTGTACCTCGCTGAACCTCGGCTGACTGTGGGACTGGGCCGCTGTTGGGGGGTAGCGACCTGGGGGTCACTTGCCGCACAAGACCAACCTGCCTTGCGGTGGGCTCTGGTGAATACCGGTGGCCCCTTAGACTCCGCTCCCCTGACACGGTACCCGCCATCGGTCCCACAGTTAAAGCGGATCCACACCCGAGTCCGCTCCACCCGGTCCGTGACAGTAAGATCCGGCCATGGATCCCGCTGAGGTGCCACTGCCTAACGCCTCAGAATTGCTCACTGTAGTGGCTATGCAGACTCGCCAAATCAACCAGCTCGCCGCCATGGTTCAGCAATTACTAACAATCCTGCAGCAGCAATTGCCACCTTCCGCTCCGGTGTCGCCGCCACCTGTAGCACCTCCAGCTAGAGTTTGTCTCTCCTTGCCGGCTAAATTTGATGGGGATGCCAAGTCATGCCGAGGTTTCCTTGCCCAGTGTTCTCTGCATCTGGAGATGTTGGCGGACCAGTTTCCCACTGAACGAGCCAAAGTGGCCTTTATTATTAGTCTGCTTACTGGAAAGGCCCTGGCCTGGGCCACTCCATTATGGGATCGCAATGAACCAGTGACTTCCAACTTACATGCCTTTGTTTCTGAGTTTCGCCATGTCTTTGAGGAACCAGCCCGGGCCTCGTCGGCAGAAGCAGCCCTGCTTAACTTGGTCCAGGGCGACCGGTCTGTTGGCGAATATTCAGTACAGTTCCTCACCCTGGCGTCAGAATTATCCTGGAATAATGAGGCCTTGTGTGCCTCCTTTAAGAAAGGACTTTCTAGCCATATTAAAGATGCCCTAGAGGCAAGTGATTTGCCTTTGTCTTTGACTGATCTTATTCGCTTGGCCACACGCATCGATGTGCGTTTTTCTGAAAGGCGAGAGGAACTCCGCCTGGGAAAGATCTTCGAGTGCCCTAGGAGGGCTTCACGTCTGGTCCCTGTTTTCCAACATCCACCTTTGCCCGCACATGCGCCTTCCACTGAGGAGGCTATGCAGGTGGACCTATCTTGCCTAACTCCGTTGGAGAGAACTCGTCGAAGAAACGAGAACCTTTGTTTGTACTGTGCCAGCTCCGAGCACTTCTTGAAAGACTGTCCTGTTCGCCCGCCACGGGCGCACCTAGTAAGGGTGGGAGAGGCATCCCTGATTGGGTGTGCTACCTCTTCACGCCTTACGGTTCCAGTGCAACTCTCCATTTCTGCTAAGGTTTCTGTGAATTTGTCGGCTTTTCTGGATTCGGGCTCCGCGGAAAACTTCATCGGGGCCTCTTTGATTGACAAGTACAATATCTCTGTGAATCGCCTCGCAAGGCCTCTAGTTATTGCTTCAGTCAATGAAGATAGACTTGATTGCATCATGCGATATCGCACGGTACCGCTCCTTTTGAAGGTTGGACCCGACCATCAGGAGAGTATTGAGTTCTTCGTCCTCCCCAGTAGCACTTCTCCAATTCTTCTAGGCCTACCTTGGCTTCAACGTCATGACCCCACGCTTGACTGGAATACTGGCGATATTAAGTCATGGGGCCCAGCCTGCCCCAAGAGGTGTTTTGGACCCATTCCTGCCAAGTCTGCTCCTGTCACTGCTCCCTCCGCCCTGGTACAGGCACCAGCAGGAGAGGCCTTTGTATCTCCTCGCCAATACAGCAAAGTCTTGAAATTAGAACCTGAAGAGAACATTCCGGTTCATAGTCTCATTCCTGACTTTCTGGGTCCCAAGAAGAGGGGGAGACCCAAGGGGGGGTACTGTTAGGGCGAGCGCTGCACGCCCGTCTCACAGAAAGTCATTTACCTCCGTGGCTGCATGCAGCCATCATCCATCTTGCAGCACTTCCCTCATGGCTGCATCCAGCTGCTGCCCTTCCCCCAATGCTTCCTCCTCACATGCTCAGGTGCGCGCATGTCTCCGTCCACTAGAGGGCGAGCACACTGGATTCCTGAGATTTAAAGGGCCTGTACAGCACTGATAGGTGTTTGGTCATCCAATCCTGCATCCTCTTCCCCTATTTAAAGAGGCACTTCCTTCCATCAGTGCCGGATCTTGGTCTCTCCATGCTTGTTGAAAGTCAGACATTCTTGGATTGCTCACCCATGTACCGACCTCTGCCTGTCCCCGACTCTGAACCTTTGCTGCCTGCCCTGACCTCTGCCTGTACTTACTATGCCTTTTGCCGGCCACTTGTGTACCTCGCTGAACCTCGGCTGACTGTGGGACTGGGCCGCTGTTGGGGGGTAGCGACCTGGGGGTCACTTGCCGCACAAGACCAACCTGCCTTGCGGTGGGCTCTGGTGAATACCGGTGGCACCTTAGACTCCGCTCCCCTGACACGGTACCCACCATCGGTCCCACAGTTAAAGCGGATCCACACCCGAGTCTGCTCCACTCGGTCCATGACAATACACCAGGGTCAGCTGATTCCTTACCCATCCAGATTTAAGATTCCCCACTCTGTTAAACCCCCTGGGATCCCCAGTATACTTCCAATGATCTGCTGGTGTATCAGTGGCCCGTGGCAGAATTCCCAGGAAGAGTATGAATTTACAAAATATCTGAATTGGCTTTTGATCTTTTTATTCCAGCATATTTAAATTGAAAATATGACATAAGTCATGGAGCCTCATTTATCAAGCATCAGCCGGGATTTCTACTGAACACTAATGTCTTTGCCTTAGCAGCTCTCAGACTCCAATTTAATATTAGCACCACTTAGCACCCTTGAGTGTCTCCCAAGAGATGCTCTTGGCACCACAGCTGCAAGAGCAGCTATAGGCAGCAGGCGCTCTGGTGTTCGGCGCTGAAGGCTATGTCTGTGGTGCTTTTTTTACCTATAGCGATAGCGACAGGTAGTGTCGGTGGGTGGGGAGCACCTGAAAGCCATTGTATTTAACATAAAAAATCACAGCTCCCGCAATGGCACTCTTAAACCAGGACACTGGTTTCAACTGTGATTTTTGAAGGGATTTCCCAGGGAAATTATATATTGTTTTTTTCAGCCTGGGCTTTAACATGAACATGTCTTGTTTGTAATTTTTTAGATGTATTCTCAATATTTTTGGGTGAAATGTGCGCAAAAAAATAAAAAAAAAATCTATTTTTTACAATTTGTAGTGTTTTTTTGTAATAAAAATTGTAAGTTTGTCAATAAAATCTTATTGTGTGTGAAATCCTAATTTCTCCTGATTACAACAGTACCACATATGTATTGGTAGACACCCTTTCCTGTCCAGGAGACTCCCCCAAACTGAAACAGCGCTTTAGGAGATTTTCAGATAAAATACAACTGTGCTAGGCGCTATGTGCACCTTGCAGTTTTTTCAAGAAAAACAACCCTTTACATTTGAAATACCCCTAACAAACTATATATTCTCTGGAAGTACACACCTTAAGCTTTCTAGGTGTACCAAGCTTGTTGACATGGGTGCAGTTTTCTGGACGTAATCCCTCAATGAATTCTTTGGTTGCACAAGGAATAGAAAAGCAGAATCAAAGTCACATTTTCCTAAAGAAAATATAAGCAAATAAGAAAAAACAAGTTACATCTGAAAAAGCAACATCCACCGAACAGAACAATACCCAACATGCATAGGTCCTGTCAAGGGAAGAGTTGCCAAACACCCCAAAGTAAAGCATGCGAGTAACGGTAATTTTACTTGACAATGTCAGCTCTGCAGACAAAGTGCGCACCTTGCACTTTTTTGTAGCAAAACAACCCTTTATATTTGGAATACCCCAAACAAACCATATATTCCCCGAAAGTACACATTTAAAGCTTTCTCGGCATACCTGGCATTTTTGTAGTGGGCTCATCTTTCTGGAAGTAATCCCTTGAAGAATTCTTAGGTTGCACAGGGTTTCTCTAAAAAATGTATAAAAAAGCAGAATAAAAAACACCTTTTCCTAAAATATTAATATGCAAACAAGAAAAACAAACTAAAGTGCAAGGTCCCCCTAGCAGAACAATACCCAACATGCATAGCTAATTTTAACCTTTTAATTGCCACCCGACTTGAAATGTTGTCACCCTCTGTTGACAGGTCATTTTTCACCATTTTGTTCCATGTTTAACTGTGATTTTTGCAGGAATTTCCAGGAAAATTATACATATATATATGAAATGTCTTGTTTGTAATTTTTCTACTGGTTTTTTTTATATTTTTTTTGAAAAATAAAAAAATAAAAAATTATTATTTTTTTAAATTGTCTAATTTATTTTAAATAAACCATTTATTTTATTAAAGAAAACCATATTGCATGTGAAAGCCCCATTTCTCTTGATTACAACGATACCACATATGTATTGGTAGACACCCTTTCCTGTCCAGGAGACTCCCCAAACTGTAAAGAGCACTTTATAACATTTACAAATAAAATACAACTAATATCCACAATAAAGAGTTAATTTAAAAAAAAAAATGGTGTGAGGTCCGGCATAACCAATGGCCCCGGGCTCTTCTGCCCCCCCCCCCGTGGATTGGGGAGGCAGGTAATTGGGGGGCTCGGGGTTAATGGCCCTCTAGCAGCAGGTGACTTGCCAGGCCCAGAGCTTTGTGAACTGGTATAGGGGTCTCATAGATCCCTTACCAGTCCACAAAGGGTTAATGTTAAAAAAAAATACAGACACAGAGAAAAAATATTTTATTATAATTTTTAATACTTACCTTCCATCCATCCCAGAGCACTGTGTCCCACACTGATCAATTTGGCTTCTCCTCACCTGCTGATGCTGAAAGCTTTTTATACCTGTTGGTTGACAGGTAACATAGGGTTAATAAAAAAAAATTAGATAGGGTCCCCCCTCCCGGGGAAGAGGATCCCATTTTTTTTAAATTTTAAAATCCCCAAAAAAATGGCTTGAGGTCCCCCATACCCAGCTTAACCAACCCGGGACCAGCTATGCAGGGCTTGTAGAACAGGGCACAGGGGCCATCTTTGGTGGTGCCTGGCCCTGCAGGCTACAAGCCCACATAGCCACTGTGGGCCTGGGCCTTCTGCCCCCTTTGGCCTTTGGGGAGGCAGGTAATTGGGGTGCCGGGGGTTAATGGCAAGTCACCCGCTAGCTGCAGGTGACTTGTCAGCCCCCAGCCTTGTGAACTGGTATAGGGGTCTCATGGATACCTTACCAGTTCACAAAGGGTTAACAGTAAAATAAAACACACAAACACATAGTAAAAATTATTTTATTTAAAGAAAATACATTTTCTTTCTTTACTCACGCTCCTCTGTCTGCTGATCTGATGACAGATGCCGGAGATCGGCAGCCAGAGGAGGGGGAAGCAGGAGATCAGAGGATCTCCTGCCCCCTCCTTCTCAGGCACCCGATCACCGGCATCTGACAGCTGAGAGGCCCGGAGCTGGCATGATGCCCTTTGGGCGGCGCCATCCTGAAGATAGAAGAGCCCTGGGGGGGGGGATCGGAGGCCCGCTGGGTAAAGAGGAGGGCCGGTGAGAGCGAGCGCACATGGAGGTGAGTAAATGTCATTTTTATTTATTTATTTATTTTTTTACAGGAAAAGCCGATGGTGGCAAAAACGGGGGGAGGGGACCTACTCCGGACACTCCCCTGCCTCCGGAGGAGCCCCGGATCAAATGAGGGGTCAGGTAAGTGTTTTTTTTTTTAATTTTGCAGGTGCTAGCAGGGGGCAAAGTCAGACATGTAAAATTTACGTGGCTGGCATTTAACGGTTGGAGAGGTAGCCACGTAAAAATTTACGGGGCTGGCAATAGAAGGGTTAAAGAGTTGAAAGTATGTATGTCAACTACATTATTTAAGCATAATTTTAGGTTTGCTTTAACTGGTTACACATATCTTCTGGCTGTAGCTTCTGCACCAGTCCACGGCCTGGCCAAACATATGAAGTATGCTTTCAGAAGCCTTTCAACAATGCATCTGGTCTTGCGATGAGCGGCATTGTAGTGCACTCCAGCTGCGGTATGTGGGTTCCGCACGGGGGTCCTGAGCCAAGTCTTTTGCCTGTATACCTTATCAGCTAAATACAAACACATAGGTTAACTTTGGTTGCAACACAAATGCACACCCCTATCTGCTTCACTGCATTTTCCTTTCACCTTACCCTCACCCCTAGTTCATCTGCTACACTGATTAGTTTAGAAATCTGACACTGTGGGCACGCACTTATCTAGTAGCCATCTCAACTGCATTTGGATGCTCTCACATTTTCTGCACAGGGCAGATTGGTGCAACATAAGAGTCATGGTAGGATCCCAGGAAGCCTGACCGCACTTCATGCATCACTTCATTCATCTCATTGTCACCCATCACCATCAAAATTATAAAATGAAAGTGTTTGCGGTTGCGGTAGTGCATCTCTTGTGCTCGAGGGGGCAAGAACGAATATGGGTCCCATCAATGCAGCCCAGCACATTTGACATTCCTGCCATCCGATACAATGCCAGCTTGATGTTTTGGACCTTTTCCTCATCGGATGGGAACCTGATGTATTTCGGGATGAGGTCACAGATGGCCAGGACCACCTCATGAAACATGCTGCACATAGCCGGCTGGCTAATGCCGCCTAACAGAGCAGCAGTGGCCTGAAATGTCCCTCTTGCAAGGATAATTAAAGAGGCACAGAAGCACACAATTCCAGGGACTGCTTCGCTGAGGCCAGTGGTGGGCTCAATTTTTGGTGGTAAAGTTCCAAAAGGGCACCACAATTCAGCCTAATGTAGCTGTAGATTTGCTCATCACTCAAAACTGCCAGAATCAATTGGGTGTTAAACACTCTGTCAGTATGCAGTCGCACCATTGGTGCTTCCTCACTCTCCTTTAGCCACTCAACTTTTAGCCACTGCTAACACAAATAAACACACTAAAGCACCCGATAACACACACATACACCTCAAATAAACCACCTAACTCAGACCCACACAAGTGTTAAACAAATGCAGTGCACCGCTAAATCAGAAGCATTGTTGAAAAGAGCAACAGCCTGAGGCAAGCATGATTCTTAGGTTGGCCTGGTCAATAGAGTAGATGCTAAACAGCCCACAATATCTGCTTACACCAGCAGATGGAGGAGCACAAGGAGATCATACTGCTGATACAAAGCTCAGACTTGTTCACAAAAAATGCCTAACAATCACATACTACTTGGGTACTACAGTAGTGGCCAATCACCACAAACACACACACACCACTGCAAAGGCAATCTCAGAAAAACCTTCTTGTTTGATGCAAAAGTGTTTCTTTTTTACTTAGCTGGTATTATGCTTGTAAAACAAAAATGCCTTATGTTCAACATCTTCCTCCTCTATGCTCGCTCAAATCTGAGAAATGCTACGCAGGTGTGGTGGAAGAGGGTTGTGTCTGCAGCTCTGCATTGCTGGGCATTTTCTGATTTAAACACATATGACACCTCCATGATTTCAGCCAAAAAAAAACTGTGTTTCTTTATTTGAAAAAAACGTTACATGAAGCCCTGCACTATTGGGCATTTTCTGTTGTTTATACATAGCTTTGGCCTTAATACTTTGGAGAGCATGAAAAATGATATAATTAGCATTCTTTTGAAAAAACGTCACAGCATGCATCATGGAGACAACAGGCTCGATTCAGAGCCACATTCGTCTGCACTTCCGTAGCTGTCTGTGAAAATTTAGAATTGGATTTAGAAACATTAAAAACATTACAAAAATATGTGTTTAGCTTACAACTAAAATAATATGTGAGTGACTCTACACAGGTCTAGGTGCCAATGGTGGATTTATTGGCAAATGTACAATTAAGATCAGGGGCCGATGTATAAACGAGTGTTTAAATATTTAGTATTCATACCTGCATACATGAGAAAATGTCAGACTGAGACAAGTATTAATCAAGCAACTAAAATGTGTGTCAAAATGACAAAATTGTTAATGGAGCAGAATGAATCCTTAGTATGTTTCATTAAAATGATAGAAAAATCACCAATGCAACCACAGTGCAGTGCAACCACCAATGCAGAAACTATGTTACTTACTGTCAGAGCTCTGGCTTTGGCACATGCTGCTGGACCCAACTTCATGCCGGTGGGGAGAAGGTGGGTTTTGGGCCCCAAGGGATGTGCCAATGGGAATCTCAGGAGCTGTGATAATCCAAGACAAAAATAACAAGAAAAGTAATGTTATCTGTTGTTTTTTAGCAGCATATAAAAATTACTGATTAGCATCTATGTGTATGTGCATGGCAATATTACTTGACATAGGCTCAGGCGAAAATTTCGGAAGTGGTGTGGCGGAAACAACTGAACTATGATGCTCTGAAACAATAGGAATAAAGAGATACATTACACACGTACTTGTCACTTCCAAAAAAGATAAACACAATTAGATACATAAAAACAAATCCTGGGGATGAGGTGCTGCCCTCAAACTGGGGAGGGCTGTGAGGGGAGGAAGTATGGGCTTGGCTCCCCCAATTTGGTCTGCCAGAGCCCAACTCCAAGGGGCCAGACTCCTCCACTCCCATCCTGCACCCTCATGGAGAGGTGGGGTGTTCATCACCTCCTATACCTCTGAACTCCCCACCAGAGGCTGGCCCTCCCAAGTAGCCAGAATCCAGCGTTTCCTCATCGGAGTATCTGATGACCCACACAGCCCCCACCTCACTGGCCAACTCCTCTGGAATGTCCAGATCCTCTCCACCTCACAATGGTGAGAAAGACCCTCCCCCGCAGCAGTACTAGGATCGGAGAACATGTGCATTGCAGAACAAAGTCCATATGACGGCTATTGGTAGTCCAATCGTTTGCCGATGTTTCGGAGGTATTCCAAGCCCCCTTCCTCAGGGCGGACTATCAAACACTGCTAAAGTCCCCAATAAATAGAAAACAATTTGAAATTCCCGCCTGACGTCATAATGACGTCAGCGGGTTTGCTGTCACTAGGATAGTATGCAGAATAGTCAAAAGAACAATGTAAATGTGAAAAAATAATAACAATGGTGCCATGACTACTTACCTGCGCCCGTTGGGGCTCCAAGAACCGAAGAGCCCCGTCACCACCGGCCGCCACTCGCAGTGTCAGCGAGCGTCGGTTTCCCCGCCTGTCGAAGGTCCCTCCTATTGGATCGCGGCTGCCGTCGCTGCCCCCAGTCCACGGGACAGACGGTGCATGCACAGACACCGCAGGCTCCGGGCTGGGGAGCCATGGCGTTTTGGGGAGCACCCCGTGTAGTGCCATCGCTCCCTGTGGGCGGTGAGAGCCGCAAGGCTCGGGGACACAAGTGTGCGGGTGACTACAATAACTGTCAACATAAATCTAAAGCACAAATAATGAATCCACATACATGATTAAATACAAAGGTACACGCTGATAAGGGGGAACGGAGGGGTTTGTAAAGAAGAATAGACAAGATCAGAGACAAAGAGGAGGACAAAAGGAGGAAAAAAGAAGGAAAAAAAGCAGAGGGGTGGAATAGACCAGGTGGGAATAAACAGAGGGATAATAGGGACCAGAGAGCAAATAGTTTAGGAAGTGGGATGCATTCGGGAAAAGAAGGAGGAGGGACAAGAGAGATGAGGCCAGAAGAGAGAGGGATGTGGGGGAAGGAGCAGATAAAAAGGTAAAGGAAGGGAGGGACACAGTGGGAAGAGTGAGCAAAGGAAGGGGAGTTTGGGAGGGATAGGGGGAGGAAGTGGCATGTCAGGGAGGGACAAAAGTATGTATGGCAGAAGAGGGACAACAAAAGAGGGACAACACAAAGTAACGGCTAATCAAAAGAGGGACACTGGTGTGTCAAAAAGAGAGGGACATGATAGACCATGTGCTGGAGGGGCGATGCCATATTATTAATAAGAGGGGGGCATGTTGTCTATAAAGAGGGACAACGGTGTCTGTACACCCCTAAGGGGGGGCAAAATTATTTTTAAAAAAGGATGGACAGGACATGTCTGTGCGGAAGCGGGGGCAAGCAAATGGCATAGGCTTGGCACCCATGTAACTTCCAAAGAGGGACAAAAAGAGGGACAACATCGCCTATGCATAAAGGACATTAATAACCGATGGCATCACAGTGGATGGCAAGTCGATTTAAACAAGGTTTTTGGGGATAAAATTGGGATAAAATTGTTGTTATTCACAAGAGGGATAACAAGAAAGTTGGCAGGTTAGTTAGCGTTGTGGTAAGTAGCACGTGAAGCCATGTGTTAAGGCCCCTAGGCTGGACCGTGGTGTTGAGTTTGTGGATCCAGTATCCCTCTGTAGGAGCCAGAGGTGACGATCACCCCTGCGGTGTGGTCTTTCAATGTGTTCTATGAGAGTTTGTGGGTTTGGTGGTCATGTTTCACAAAATGTACGGCCACAGGTTTATCATAGTCTAGGGACTCGTCTTTTCTGTGTTTACTGATACTGGTGCGGACATAGCTGAGGTGCTGCTGGAACCTTTTCTTAAAGGGCCCGATTGTTTTTCCAGTATAGAGGAGGCCACAGGTGCACTTAAGTAGGTATATACAATAATCTGTTAGGTAGGAAAATGTGCCACGGAATTTGAACCGTCGTCTGGTGTGGGGGTGGGTGAGTCGAGTATTAAGGAGTTACACACATTACAGTTATTACACCTGAAGCATCCTGTGCGAGTAGAGAGTATCACAGGTTTTTTAGAATATTTTTCTACAGGATCTGCTTTAACTAAGGAGTCCCTTAGGTTCCTATTGCGTTGGTAAACTTTTAGTAATGGTCTTTTGATCACTGGATACACTGTATTGTCAGCAGACAATATGCATCTGTGTTTATTCGTGGCATGCTCGATGGTAGGGGCGGCCTGATTAAAAGTTAACATGAAGGGAACCCTTTCCTTTCACCTCTCGTTTGCCCTCCGCCCATATCTCCTCTACACATTTTTTAGCTTGCATCAGTACTGATTTGGGATACCCCCACACAAGAAATTTCTCAAACATATGTTGTAGTTGCTGTGTGCGTGTATCAGGATTGGAGTTGATCCTCAGAAATTGGGAGATAGAGAGACTATTGACAAGGGGTCTGGGGTGTGTGCTGTCATAACGCAGTAATGTGTTCCTGTCGGTGGGTGTTGAGTAGAGACCTGTTATTGATCCATCAGGGCCCTTATTGACTGCCACATCTAGGAAAGTCACGTGTGTTGCAGATACCTCGGGGATTAAATATGATGGTGGGGAAGACCGAGTTGATGTGTTCCACAAATTTATCAAAGTCACAGAGGTCCCTCTGGGATTTATTTGCTGCTGCTGTGGTTGACTTACTTGAACCTGGTACTGTGCAACCAAATGTGGTGGGGCAGTCAGAGCCAGCCACCCACGCTTCATGAACAGGAGGCCAATCTGCCATGCCCCACTGTGGTTGCTGCAGGAGGTGTGAGAGTCTCAGGAAACTGCCTGCCAAGTGGGAGCCAGAGTTCAACCTTGTGGATAATATCACACTGGTGCAGCTCACCCTTGAAAAATGGTTACTCCTGTTTGGCGAGCAAGCATGAGCACACCAAGATATGGGCTAGAATTATAAAAAAGCAGCACAGAGCTTAAAAGTCCTCAATGTATAATTCAGTCTCCAGGTGATAGTTAAATACACTTTGTGATCTGCCACCGTTTGAATGAGGTGCTTACCAGAATGCTGTTATGCAAATGCCAAATATATCAGCTCATGTAGTCTTCAACAATGTGCCTAGAGATTAACTCCAATATTTCATGCAGTATGAACAAGATGCTATGCAAATGCCAAATATATCAGTTCTTGCCCTCTTCAGAATGTGCCTGGGCGGTTACTCCAATGTTTCATTCAGTATAAGAAATGCACTCCAGATTTAAAACATGCAAAAAATAAAAAGCAAATCTAGTGCAACACCTTCAAAACTAAGACCAAGTTTAATCTTTAAAATGCACTCACAAAATTCCATAAAACACGGGCTTTGTACAAAGAATATTCCAAATCTCAGTGTAGCAGCTCTCACCGCAAGATCTCCCTTCAGTCCGGTTTTCTTATATATATGCAAATTGCCAAACATTATGGTTACAGCTGCTCACCTCCTACACCTTTCGTCCCTCCATGGGACTTTGGCCAGGATAACAGCTGCAATCAGATTGAAGAAATTATAGTGGAGTGTCAGTGAAGGTAGCGAGCGAGCGCGCAGGCCGCTTCCAGCCAGTGGGATTGTAAACACTGTGCGCACACAGGCCGCTTCCAGCCAGCATAATGCTGAAAGAGAGGCTTGGTTCTAAGCCGCCTACTGACAGGTCCGTATGTGTATATTACTCACTTCCCATCAGTAAGAGAGTGAAAACGAGGCTTGGTTATAAGATGCGGACAGATACGCGTCCTCCGATTGGCCAGCAACGGCCCTTCCAAAAAATGATGTGAAAGCAAAAATGTAAAGTGACAGAGGGGTGTGGTAAAGCCCGCCAATGTAAAAGATCGCCGCAAGTACCTTGCGCTATTCCAATTATGGCAAGCACAGTGATAACAGAAGGGTGTAATAAAAGACGCCTAAGTGAAGGCGTCAGGCAATCCCCAATCAGAGCCAAATTAGGAAAGAAAGGGCAAAACTACGATATCGTCCTTGTCTGACAGACAAAAGATGGAAAAGCTGCCTAATCATTATATCAAACCAGGCAAGGGAAGGCAAAAAAGCAGAGGGAGTTACTAGGGATGAGCGAATCGATCCGGACGAACCCGGATTCGTTCCGAATTTCATGGAAACGAACGAATCCGAATTTCCCCGCGAATCGATCGATCAAAGTTTTCCTTTAAACTCCATTTATTTCAATTACAGGCATTCTAAAATGGTGGATGAACATGTCCAGACATATCCCCTGGGGCAAGGTATCATGTGTAAGTCACATGCAGCCTATCAGCAGCCAGGAAGCCCGGTGACGTCACTGTGCTATATAAAGCGGCGGCCATCTTGCTTGTGCGCATTTCAGCCTTGCATTGCGGCCAGAGCACAGCTAGTTAGAGACAGGGACAGAGAGTTAGAGATAGGTAGGAAGAGTCAGAGAGGCAGACAGAGCAAGGGAAAGATAGGGAAAGATAGGGAAAAACCGGAACCATCCAGCCAGGGACAGCTTAGAAGTGACAGTGAAATTTTTTTTTTTTCATTAGCCAGATCAGTTTTCAATTCGATTTCAGTTCTTTGTGCTGTAAATC
Organism: Gastrophryne carolinensis; assembly: GCA_027917425.1. Lineage (NCBI taxonomy): Eukaryota > Metazoa > Chordata > Amphibia > Anura > Microhylidae > Gastrophryne > Gastrophryne carolinensis. The sequence goes on from CM051238.1 coordinate 127,726,801, forward strand.
TGCCTTGCTATCTATGCATGCTATCTATGCAGTGGCTTATTGAACCCGATCTGTTACACACAAGCATTTATCATAATATATAACTGGATTAGTTTAAATATTTTTTGGTCTGCCTTTAACAAAAAAAACACCAGCCCGCCTGGGTTTCCCAAACCTGCACTTAGCAGCCTATCTGTTATACTAAATACGCTTGTTGATCCTTCCTCAGCTTAATCAAAGAATTGCATTTTGAATTGTTTTTTGGTCTGCCTTTAACAAAAAAAACACCAGGCCGCAGGGCATCCCAAACCTGCACTTAGCAGCCTATCTGTTATACTAAATACGCTTGTTGATCCTTCCTCAGCTTAATCACAGTATTGCATTTTGAATTGGTTTTTGGTCTGCTTTTAATAAAAAAAACACCAGGCCGCAGGGCATCCCAAACCTGCACTTAGCAGCCTATCTGTTATACTAAATACGCTTGTTGATACTTCCTTAGCTTAATCAAAGTATTGCATTTTGAATAGTTTTTTTGTCTGCCTTTAACAAAAAAAAAACACCAGGCCGCAGGGCATCCCAAACCTGCACTTAGCAGCCTATCTGTTATACTAAATACGCTTGTTGATCCTTCCTCAGCTTAATCAAAGTATTGCATTTTGAATTGTTTTTTTGTCTGCTTTTAACAAAAAAAAACACCAGGCCGCAGGGCATCCAAAACCTGCACTTAGCAGCCTATCTGTTATACTAAATACGCTTGTTGATCCTTCCTTAGCTTAATCAAAGTATTGCATTTTGAATTGGTTTTTGGTCTGCCTTTATCAAAAAAAACACCAGGCCGCAGGGCATCCCAAACCTGCACTTAGCAGCCTATCTGTTATACTAAATACGCTTGTTGATCCTTCCTCAGCTTAATCAAAGTATTGCATTTTGAATTGGTTTTTGGTCTGCCTTTAACAAAAAAAACACCAGGCCGCAGGGAATCCCAAACCTGCACTTAGCAGCCTATCTGTTATACTAAATACGCTTGTTGATCCTTCCTCAGCTTAATCAAAGTATTGCATTTTGAATTGGTTTTTGGTCTGCCTTTAACAAAAAAACACCAGGCCGCAGGGCATCCCAAACCTGCACTTAGCAGCCTATCTGTTATACTAAATACGCTTGTTGATCCTTCCTCAGCTTAATCAAAGTATTGCATTTTGAATTGGTTTTTGGTCTGCCTTTAACAAAAAAAACACCAGGCCGCAGGGCATCCCAAACCTGCACTTAGCAGCCTATTTGTTATACTAAATACGCTTGTTCATCCTTCCTCAGCTTAATCAAAGTATTGCATTTTGAATTGGTTTTTGGTCTGCCTTTAACAAAAAAAAACACCAGGCAGCAGGGCATCCCAAACCTGCATTAGCAGCCTATCTGTTATACTAAATACGCTTGTTGATACTTCCTCAGCTTAATCAAAGTATTGCATTTTGAATTGTTTTTGGTCTGCCTTTAACAAAAAAAAACACCAGGCTACAGGGCATCCCAAATCTGCACTTAGCAGCCTATCTGTTATACTAAATGTGCTTTTTCATCCTTCCTCAGCTTAATCAAAGTATTGCATTTTGAATTGGTTTTTGTTCTGCCTTTAACAAAAAAAAACACCAGGCCGCAGGGCATCTCAAACCGGCACTTAGCAGCCTATCTGTTATACTAAATACGCTTGTTGATCCTTCCTCAGCTTAATCAAAGTATTGCATTTTGAATTGATTTTTGCTCTGCCTTTAACAAAAAAAACACCAGGCCGCAGGGCATCCCAAACCTGCACTTAGCAGCCTATCTGTTATACTAAATACGCTTGTTGATCCTTCCTCAGCTTAATCACAGTATTGCATTTTGAATTGGTTTTTGGTCTGCTTTTAATAAAAAAAACACCAGGCCGCAGGGCATCCCAAACCTGCACTTAGCAGCCTATCTGTTATACTAAATACGCTTGTTGATACTTCCTTAGCTTAATCAAAGTATTGCATTTTGAATAGTTTTTTTGTCTGCCTTTAACAAAAAAAAAACACCAGGCCGCAGGGCATCCCAAACCTGCACTTAGCAGCCTATCTGTTATACTAAATACGCTTGTTGATCCTTCCTCAGCTTAATCAAAGTATTGCATTTTGAATTGTTTTTTTGTCTGCTTTTAACAAAAAAAAACACCAGGCCGCAGGGCATCCAAAACCTGCACTTAGCAGCCTATCTGTTATACTAAATACGCTTGTTGATCCTTCCTTAGCTTAATCAAAGTATTGCGTTTTGAATTGGTTTTTGGTCTGCCTTTAACAAAAAAAACACCAGGCCGCAGGGCATCCCAAACCTGCACTTAGCAGCCTATCTGTTATACTAAATACGCTTGTTGATCCTTCCTCAGCTTAATCAAAGTATTGCATTTTGAATTGGTTTTTGGTCTGCCTTTAACAAAAAAAACACCAGGCCGCAGGGAATCCCAAACCTGCACTTAGCAGCCTATCTGTTATACTAAATACGCTTGTTGATCCTTCCTCAGCTTAATCAAAGTATTGCATTTTGAATTGGTTTTTGGTCTGCCTTTAACAAAAAAACACCAGGCCGCAGGGCATCCCAAACCTGCACTTAGCAGCCTATCTGTTATACTAAATACGCTTGTTGATCCTTCCTCAGCTTAATCAAAGTATTGCATTTTGAATTGGTTTTTGGTCTGCCTTTAACAAAAAAAACACCAGGCCGCAGGGCATCCCAAACCTGCACTTAGCAGCCTATTTGTTATACTAAATACGCTTGTTCATCCTTCCTCAGCTTAATCAAAGTATTGCATTTTGAATTGGTTTTTGGTCTGCCTTTAACAAAAAAAAACACCAGGCAGCAGGGCATCCCAAACCTGCATTAGCAGCCTATCTGTTATACTAAATACGCTTGTTGATACTTCCTCAGCTTAATCAAAGTATTGCATTTTGAATTGTTTTTGGTCTGCCTTTAACAAAAAAAACACCAGGCTACAGGGCATCCCAAATCTGCAATTAGCAGCCTATCTGTTATACTAAATATGCTTTTTCATCCTTCCTCAGCTTAATCAAAGTATTGCATTTTGAATTGGTTTTTGTTCTGCCTTTAACAAAAAAAGCACCAGGCTGCAGGGCATCCCAAACCTGCACTTAGCAGCCTATTTGTTATACTAAATACGCTTGTTCATCCTTCCTCAGCTTAATCAAAGTATTGCATTTTGAATTGGTTTTTTTCCTGCTGCCAAAACAGTAGGCCGCAGGGCATCCCAAACCTGCAGTTAGCAGCCTATCTGTTATACTAAATACGCTTGTTGATTCTTTCTCAGCTTAATCAAAGTATTGCATTTTGAATTGGTTTTTGGTCTGGCCTTAACAAAAAAAAACACCAGGCCGCAGGGCATCCCAAACCTGCAATTAGCAGCCTATCTGTTATTCTAAATACACTTGTTCATCCTTCCTCAGCTTAATCAAAGTATTGCATTTTGAATTGTTTTTTGTCCTGCTGCCAAAACACTAGGCCACCGGGCATCCAAAACCTGCACTTAGCAGCCTATCTGGTATACTAAAAACGCTTGTTGATCCTTCCTCAGCTTAATCAAAGTATTACAAAAAATGCAAAAAAGCACAGAGTTACACATAAATAGTTTGAGTCCTCTTTAAAGTCCTTCCAACTCTTTTCTGAATCCACCAAGTGTGTCAATATTCCATTTGTGTGATACCGCCACCAATATTATGCTCTTACCAGAAATGATCTGATTAAACAGCAATTTCAACAATCACGAGGACACCCTCTCCAATCAACTCCACCGCATCAGATACACTTCCCACGTGCAATATACAAAATGGCCAACAGGATCTCCATAACATGTTCATGCAAAGGGAAATAAAAAATCCATAGCGCAATACTGCCAACTATAAACTTCTTTTAATAAAGCCAATAAAACACTCACAATCCAAAAGTTAAAAACTTGCACATCATATCATGGCTCAAGGCCAACTCACGCTGCTGAATTCCAATAAAAATACCGCCGGCTCCCAACGCGTTTCGTCGCTCCACGCGACTTTCACTAGGTATTAATCAAAGTATTGCATTTTGAATTGGTTTTTGGTCTGCCTTTAACAAAAAAAACACCAGGCCGCAGGGCATCCCAAACCTGCACTTAGCAGCCTATCTGTTATACTAAATATGCTTCTTCATTCTTCCTCAGCTTAATCAAAGTATTGCATTTTGCATTGGTTTTTGGTCTGGCTTTAACAAAAAAACACCAGGCCACAGGGCATCCCAAACCTGCACTTAGCAGCCTATCTGTTATACTAAATACGCTTGTTCATCCTTCCTCAGCTTACTCAAAGTATTGCATTTTGAATTGGTTTTTGGTCTGCTGCCAAAACACTAGGCCACAGGGTATCTCATATTGCCAATTTTCATAGTATCTGGTGCAGAGAAGCAGTTCCTCACTTTATTTAGCTTCTTCTTTTTAAAGTAAACACAATTTTTATCGTACCTATTGCGCATTTCAAATACATAAAAATGTCAGGCAGACAAGTGCAAGGATGTTCAAAGAGGAGTGGCAGAGGCCAAGATTCAGCAGGCAGAGGTCGCAGCAGACTAGGAGCGAGTGGCAGCAGGAGTCACGGTGAGAGACCTGAACTGCCAGTATCTGCCAGCGGTCGTGTCTCCACCAGTAACGCATCTGCCGTGGTAGATTGGTTAACGCGCTCATCAACATCATCACAAGTTACATCTGAGACCCCCAGTATAGGGTCGGTAGGATCCTCTGACACAACCCTGAGTTGGCATGCCCCGAGAGCAGTCCCTGTCCTCCCATTGCCTCTGTCCTACGCCGTTCCCTCCCCCAGCGACTTATCCTATGCTTTGGGTTCAGCTCCACTCTTTAGTGAGGAGGACGATCAGATAGAGGACAGTCAGCAGCTAGTCAGCAGCCAAGAAATGGAGGTGGCTTCTTTAGCTAGGCAGACAAATAGTGATGTGGACAGTGTCGTGGGTGTTGCGAGCGTTCCAGCTCCTGCGCCAGACACTGTTGAGGAAACCGAGAACATCAGTGACGTGCAGCCACAACTCAGTGATGATGATGATGATGAAGCCGATCGCACTTGGGAGCCGGGTGATGAAGGGGCTTCATCGTCATCATCGGGAGAAGAGGGGCGCAGGTTGCCCCGGAGTCAGCAGCTGAGGCAGCAAGGTGTTAGCAGCATGGTTGGCAGTCAACATGGGGGCACAATTGTAAAGCCTGGAGCCAAACGGGGCCGGGGTAGAGCACCTGCTGCGCGGCAGGCTACCTTATCGGGAGGTAGTGGAGCAGGGGTTCCTGGAGTTGGCGACAGTAGCAGTGAATCAGTGAGGCCTGTTGGTGGGAAAAGTAGCTACACGGCAGTGTGGCAGTTTTTCCTGAAGCATCCGCAGGAGTGTAACATGGCCACATGCAAGATATGTAGGCAGAAGGTGAAGCATGGCCAGGGCCCAAATGTTGGCACCACGGCCCTGCGTCAACATATGATGCGTCACCATAAAGCGGCCTGGGAGAACCGAGGCTCCGAAGAGGTGGTCCAGCCTGCTTCCTCACCAAGTGGCACACCGCTCCCAATTTCTGCCAGCCAAGGCTCCAACACCTCAGCCGAAGGCAGCTGTGCGTCATACCCATCCATTGTCGCTCCTGCTCCTCCTCCTCCAAGTCATGCATCCCGCCAGCAATCCATCAGCGAAGCCATGTCCAAGAGACAGCAGTATGCGCCCACTCATCCTACGGCGCAGAAGCTGAATGTGCTCCTGTCCAAGTTGCTGGTGCTGCAGTCGCTCCCTTTTCTGGTGGTGGACTCTGTACCTTTCAGGGAACTGATAGCTTGTGCCGAGCCGAGGTGGAGAGTCCCAAGCGTCATTTCTTTGCCAAGAAGGCAGTACCAACGCTGCACACTTTTGTTGAACAGAAAGTGGGCCAGTCTTTGAGCCTGTCCGTGTGTAGCAAAGTGCATGGCAGCGCCGACATTTGGAGCTGCAACTACGTTCAGGGACAGTAAATGTCGCTTACGGCCCACTGAGTGAATGTGGTCCCTTTGCAGCAGCAGCAGCAGCAACTTGGACAGGTCACGCCGTTCCCTGCCCGTTGGGCCTGTGACACCGTGCGACTCAGCCTCCTCATCCTCTGCCATCTCCTCACCCTCTACTGTAGGCTCAAGTCTCAGTGCCCCTCCAGTCTACCATGTGTGCAGGGCACGGAGGTGTCACGCTGTGCTTCACATGGTTTGTCTTGGCGAACGGAGTCACACAGGGGAGGAACTGCTTAAATTTATTCATCAGGAAATCCAAACATGGCTTACTCCAAGAAAACTTAAAATGGGAATCATGGTTACCGACAATGGGAAGAACATTTTGTCTGTGCTGCCCCAAGGAAGCCTGACCCATGCCCCTTGCATGGCTCACGTCTTCAATCTGGTTGTCAAGCCGTTTCTGAAGTCTTCCCCCCATCTGCAAGACATCCTAACAACTTCAAGGAAACTTTGCATGCACTTCAGCCACTCATACACTGCCAAACACACCCTTCTTGAGCTACAGTCTAGTATAATCAGAATAGTCTGATTTGCGATGTTTCCACCCCTTGGAATTCCACCCTTCACATGTTGGACCGATCATATGAACAGAGAAAAGCCATCACAGATTTCCTGATGATCCAAGCGGATAGGGGGACTCCCCTGTGTAACTTCAATGTCAACCAGTGGCAGCTCATACGTGACACCTGCCGTTTGCTCAGGCCCTTTGAGGAAACCACTTTATTTGTCAGTCGGCAGGAATACGGGATGAACAACGTGATTCCACTGCTTCATGTACTTCAGCACATGTTGGAAACCATGGCTGATCAGGGCACTGGAGACATGACGTCTACATCTTATGGCCACATGAACCCCGTTGGAGCTGAACTGGAGGAGGAGGAGGAAGAGGAGGAGGAGTTGCCCAGTGAAACACAGTTTAGGCTTGGCGAAATGGCTGGTTTATCTAGTCAGCGGACAGGAGAGGAGGAGCAGGAGCAGCCAGAGGAGCTAGAGGGTTTAAAGAAGGCGAGACAGAGGACCTGGACACACCGTGGCAGTATGCAGTGGAGATGGAGATTGGTAGTCCCTCCGAGTCACTTGCGCAAATGGCAGGAAACATGCTCACGTGCTTGCGTAGTGACCCCAGAATTGTTTCCATTTGTCGGCGGGATGACTTCTGGCTGTCCACCTTATTGGACCCTTCACTTCCGGCACAAAATGGGGGCATTTTTTAAACCCGCCGAGAGGGAGGACAAACTGAACTACTTCAAAGACATTCTGCGTAGTCAGTTGGCCGATGCCTATCTGCGCCATGGTCCATACTCTCGCAGGTCTGACTCGGGGGGACCTCTGCACTCACCTTCCACTGCCACGGCTGCTGGGGGGGTTGGCAGGAGCAGCAGCAGCAGCCTCAGTCTTCAGTCACTAATGAGTAGCTTTCTACACCCGCATAGTGAGGCTACTCATGAGCAGCAGGAAGACCTGGACCTCAACCAGCAGGTCATGTCATACCTTCACATGACCATGCCAACACACCTTGAGGATCCGCTGGTCTTCTGGGCAGCCAAACTTGGCTTGTGGCCCCAACTAGCAGAGTTTGCCCTGGAAAAGCTGTCCTGCCCGGCCAGTAGCGTGCCATCTGAGCGGGTGTTTAGTGCGGCGGGGGCCATAGTTACGGCGAGGAGAACTTAAAGTCAACTAAAAATGTGGAGAGACTCACCTTTGTGAAAATGAATCAGGGATGGATCAGCCAGGATTTCCACCCACCAATGGCTGATGCATGCGACTAGATTTAGCATGGTGCCACGTTTTACACTTTCCAAATGGTGCAAAACATATTTATGTCTTTAGACCAATTTTTGGGCTCCTGCTGATGCCAACTACAGGGTGTGCCTTCCAGCCAATTTTTGGGCTCCTGCTGATGCCAACTTCAGGGTATGGCTTTCAGCCAATGTTTGGCCTCATACTGCTGCTGCTGCCAACTCCAGGGTGTGCCTTCCAGCTAATGTTTGTGCTCCTGCTGCTGCCAACTTCAGGGTGCCTTCCAGAAAATTTCTAGGCTCCTGCTGCTGCCAACTCCAGTGTCTCTTTAAAGCAATGTTTGAGCTCCTGCAGCTGCTGATGCTGCTGCTTGCAACTCCAGGGTGAAATTCAGCTAATTTTTGGGCTCCTGCTGCCAACTCCAGTGTCTCTCTAAAGTAATGTTTGGGCTCCTGCTGCTGCTTGCAACTCCAGGGTGTGATACATCCAATATTTGGGCTCCTGCTGCCAACTCCAGTGTCTCTTTCAAGTTCTGTTTGGGCTGCTGCTTGCAACTCCAGGGTGTGATTTATCCAATTGTTGGGCTCCTGAAGCCAACTCCAGTGTCTCTTTAAAGTAATGTTGGGCTTCTGCTGCTGCTTGCAACTCCAGGGTGTGATTCATCCAATTTTTGGGCTCCTGCTGCCAACTCCAGTGTGTCTTTCAAGCTATGTTTAGGCTCCTGCTGCTGCTTGCAACTCCAGGGTGTCATTCAAGCTATGTTTGGGCTTATGCTGCCAACTCCATTGTCTCTTTCAAGCTATGTTTGGGCTGCTGCTGCTTGCAACTCCAGGGTGTGATTCATCCAATTTTTGGGCTCCTGAAGCCAACTCCAGTGTCTCTATTTAAAGTAATGTTTGGGCTCCTGCTGCTGCTTGCAACTCCAGGGTGTGATTCATCCAATTTTTGGGCTCCTGAAGCCAATTCCAGTGTCTCTTTCAAGCTATGTTTGGGCTGCTGCTGCTTGCAACTCCAGGGCGTGATTCATCCAAATTTTGGGCTCCTGCTGCCAACTCCAGTGTCTCTTTCAAGCTATGTTTGGGCTCCTGCTGCTGCTGCTTGGGACTCCAGGGTGTCATTCAGCCAATTTTTGGGCTCCTGCTGCCAACTCCAGTGTCTCTTTCAAGCTATGTTTGGGCTCCTGCTGCTGCTTGCAACTCCAGGGTGTCATTCAAGCTATGTTTGGGCTTATGCTGCCAACTCCATTGTCTCTTTCAAGCTATGTTTGGGCTGCTGCTGCTTGCAACTCCAGGGTGTGATTCATCCAATTTTTGGGCTCCTGAAGCCAACTCCAGTGTCTCTATTTAAAGTAATGTTTGGGCTCCTGCTGCTGCTTGCAACTCCAGGGTGTGATTCATCCAATTTTTGGGCTCCTGAAGCCAATTCCAGTGTCTCTTTCAAGCTATGTTTGGGCTGCTGCTGCTTGCAACTCCAGGGCGTGATTCATCCAAATTTTGGGCTCCTGCTGCCAACTCCAGTGTCTCTTTCAAGCTATGTTTGGGCTCCTGCTGCTGCTGCTTGGGACTCCAGGGTGTCATTCAGCCAATTTTTGGGCTCCTGCTGCCAACTCCAGTGTCTCTTTCAAGCTATGTTTGGGCTCCTGCTGCTGCTGCTTGCAACTCCAGGGTATCATTCATCCAATTGTTGGGCTCCTGAAGCCAACTCCGGTGTCTCTTTAAAGTAATGTTTGGGCTTCTGCTGCTGCTTGCAACTCCAGGGTGTGATTCATCCAATTTTTGGGCTCCTGCTGCCAACTCCAGTGTGTCTTTCAAGCTATGTTTGGGCTCCTGCTGCTGCTGCTTCTTGCAACTCCAGGGTGTAATTCATCCAATTTTTGGGCTCCTGCTGCCAACTCCAGTGTCTCTTTCAAGCTATGTTTGGGCTCCTTCTGCTGCTTGCAACTCCAGGGTGTGATTCATCCAATTGTTGGGCTCCTGAAGCCAACTCCAGTGTCTCTTTAAAGTAATGTTTGGGCTTCTGCTGCTGCTTGCAACTCCAGGGTGTGATTCATCCAATTTTTGGGCTCCTGCTGCCAACTCCAGTGTGTCTTTCAAGCTATGTTTGGGCTCCTGCTGCTGCTGCTTCTTGCAACTCCAGGGTGTAATTCATCCAATTTTTGGGCTCCTGCTGCCAACTCCAGTGTCTCTTTCAAGCTATGTTTGGGCTCCTTCTGCTGCTTGCAACTCCAGGGTGTGATTCATCCAATTTTTGGGCTCCTGCAGCCAACTCCAGTGTCTCTTTCACACAATGTTTGGGCTCCTGCAGCTGCTGCTGCTGCTTGCAACTCCAGGGTGTGATTCATCCAATTTTTGGGCTCCTGCTGCCAACTGCAGTGTCTCTTTCAAGCTATGTTTGGGCTCCTGCTGCTGCTACCAACTCCAGGGTGTCATTCAGCCAATTTTTGGGCTCCTGCTGCCAACTCCAGTGTCTCTTTAAAGCAATGTTTGGGCTGCTGCTGCTGCTGCTTGGGACTCCAGGGTGTGATTCATCCAATTGTTGGGCTCCTGCTGCCAACTCCAGTGTCTCTTTCAAGCTATGTTTGGGCTCCTGCTGCTTGCAACTCCAGAGTGTGATTCATCCAATTTTTGGGCTCCTGCAGCCAACTCCAGTGTCTCTTTCACACAATGTTTGGGCTCCTGCAGCTGCTGCTGCTGCTTGCAACTTCAGGGTGTGATCCATCCAATTTTTGGGCTTCTGCTGCCAACTGCAGTGTCTCTTTCAAGCTATGTTTGGGCTCCTGCTACTGCTACCAACTCCAGGGTGTAATTCAGCCAATTTTTGGGCTCCTGCTGCCAACTCCAGTGTCTCTTTAAAGCAATGTTTGGGCTGCTGCTTGGAACTCCAAGGTGTGATTCATCCAATTTTTGGGATCCTGCTGCCAACTCCAGTGTCTCTTTCAAGCTATGTTTGGGCTCCTGCCGCTTGCAACTCCAGGGTGTGATTCATCCAATTTTTGGCCTCCTGCTGCCAACTGCAGTGTCTCTTTCAAGCAATGTTTGGGCTCCTGCTGCTGATTGCAACTCCAGTGTGTCTTTAGGTCAATTGTTGGGCACCTGCTGCCGACTGCAGTGTCTCTTTCAAGCAATGTTTGGGCTCCTGCTGCTGCTTGCAACTCCAGGGTGTGATTCAGCTAATTTTTGGGCTCCTGCTGCTGCCAGCTCCAGGGTGTGTTTTTCAGGCACTATAGGGGCCCCTCATAGTGATGCCACTTCAACTCTCTGCAATTGTGCAGCTCTTTGATTCTATTAGCAATGCCTCTGATCTGCATGTCCTAATTATTTAAAGTATTATTTGACTAACCCAGCACGCATCCTATGCGTGTTACAGCAAGGCAGAATGGTTTACAACTCTATTGAGGCTCTAGGAGGCTCAGAAATAGCCGTTTTTAATAGCGATTCGTCGCGAATAAATTCGGGTCGAAACAAATTTTGTCGGAAAATTCGTTGAATCGGTCGAATCGAACTTTTCAAAAGTTCGCTCATCTCTAGTCAGTACTACTGTCTGTGGGTGTGTTTGGTCTCTCTTACTTCATTGCTGTTTATTTCTGAGCTGACATTTTGTGGCATCTGCAAATATTGTGTAGGACACAGTAAGTGAGGATTGTTTTTGAGAGTTTTTGTGGACTGTACAGCATCTCCCCTTTTGGCTGTTGCAAGCATTGGAAGCATACTTTCAGCAGGCTGATGGTTGTTTCAACAATACACCTGGTTTTGTGGTGAGCTGCATTTGTGTTTGTGTAAGAGTTTTTTTTGGGGGGGGGATTGGTTGTGTGTGTGGGTTTAATGGTTATTTTACTTGGTGATTGTATGAGATATGGCCAGTTGTGGTGATAAAGAGTTTGGTGTTATGTTTGTTGTGTGGATATGTTGTAGTGCCAGCACAGAGGAAGGGCAGGAGCCAAGGGAAGCAAGTGCTGTGAGAGTACGAGCACCCAGATGTTTTGACATCTAAGTGACGAGCAGATCAGAAGCAGATTTCATCTGAATCGTGCAGCAATTAGGGCCCTTTATGGCCAGATAAAGGGAAAAATCGAGTCCACCACTAGATGCACCCACTCGATCCCTGTCATTGTGCTCCTGTGTGCCTCCCTTAACATACTAGCATGGGGCAATTTCCAGGCCACTGCAGCACTCCTCTGTGGCATCAGCCAGGCTACCATGAGCCACATATTCCATCAGGTAGTCCTAGCAATATGTGATTTAATACCTCAATCACCTTTCCTGAGGAGGAGGTTGCTAAGCCCAAGCGGGCATTCTACTTAATGGCAGGGATACCTAATGTCCTAGGGTGCCTGGATGGGACACATATCCCTTTCTGCCCCCCCTTAGCACAGGAACTGCATTATAGAAATAGAAAGCAGTTTCATTCTATCAATGTGATGGGGGTGTGCGATCCAGAGATGAAGCTGAGGGCTGTGAGGTCGGGATTCCCTGGATCTTGCCATGACTCGTATGTCCTCCATCAGTTTGGCCTTTGCCACAAATTTGAAAACAATGAAATGCCGGCAGGATGGCTACTAGGTAAGTACTTGCAAACATTGTTCCACAAAGCTCAAGCAGACCTTAATAGCACTAGACAGGAATAATATGTGCAGATGACAACTTTCAGCCTACAGGTGGAGTAGTGTGACTATTAGCTGTAGCTCATCGCAAAACCAGGTGCATTATTGAAAGAAGCATCGGCCTGCTGAAAGAACGCTTTCTCTGTTTGGCATGCCCAGGAGGGGAAATGTTATACAGTCCACAAAAGGTCTCAAAAATAATCTTAGCCTGCTGTGTCCTACACAACATTTGCATTTGCCACAGAATTCCAGACCCAGAAGAAACAGCACTGGTGCCAGAAATACCCAACATGCCGGCAGACAGTAGTGAAGATACACAGACTGGCTTCGCCCAGTGGGAACAAATGATTATTTAATTCTTTGAGGTAAGGGACCCAAGCAAACATCTAAAACAATTACATTAAAAAACGGGGACAATTTACTTTCATTCAAACATATCTTAAGAGCTGATAATAACTGAAAAATAGCTGACTATTCATACATACAAACGAGATTAAGGTCATAATCAAGTGTAGTTAACTTGAAATTCATTAAAAATCAACCAATTAAATATAGCATTTTTTCAAGGTGGTAACGCTGTTTTGTAAAAAAAAAAACAAAAAAAAAAAATTCTAAATAACATAAAAAAAAAAAATGTCATAAAAAAGTATTATATATACAACTCTGGTGGCATTTACGTTGTTTGTGTGATGTGGTTTTAAAAAAACAAAATGCACCACAACAGCATTGTAATGCTCAGGCACTGCATTAAATGAGGGTGAGTGCCTCTACAGTGTCTTTACAGCGACTCACATTTATCATTGGTATTGGTATAATTTTATCATTGGTAAACTGATTACTACAGCGTGCCATCAGCGAATGAGACGCTATGTTACAGCGCCCGATAGCCGATCACGGTGTATACTTGCGGTCACTCTAAGGGCCGTTGTACAGGCGCTTATCTGCCGATAACTGGCGCTAGTAATGAATCAGCCTCCATGTTACAACAGACACATCTCATCATTAGGGATCACCTCAACCTAACTGCTATTATGTGACAGTTTGTTTGTAACTAAATTAATTAACATCCTTTTTGGGGATACGATCACTTTAATGACAGTTGAGAAGACAGTTTCCTCTGGGTCTGATCTGCCTGCCAGTTTTTTTGTATGCAATGCGATACATGGATGCAAAATAAATCCTCACCAAGTAAAAGAAGCCTGTGTGTCATGCTGCCAAAAGTAAAGACCTAAACTAGTAAGGTATAATCTACCCCCTTACATCAGCATTAAGGGTGTTGGGGCTATACACACCCCTGCGATTGTATCTTCCCCTACAATTGTAAAGCTTTAGCATTGTATATGGAAGGCTATATACATCCTTGCTCATGTTCTGTCCCTGTAATGTTATAGCCTCAGCAGACAAATGCAATTGCTGGAACGTCTGGAAAACACAATAGGGACACAGCTCAATAGGTGGTTAAAGGAATAGTGCTTTATTATTTATGGAACAGTTGTGTGTTATAAACCAGCATCTTGTTCCCGCTCTCTGGTTTCTAGGCTCTCTTACCTTGTGTACTGGTTTTACAAATGCTGTGTTTTATCTAGACACCCAGGATGAGTTATAATGGCTAGCAGCAGCCATTTTGCATGTCACTCAGGATAATCCCTTTTGCTTGAAAGTAGACTTTCCTCATGGGATGTTGTTTTTTGTGGGTTTGTGATGTTGCTAGGGACAATGTGGACGTGTGCAAAGTTCTCTCTAGTTTGGGTAGGGAGAAATTGTAGTAAGAGCTTTAATTTTTACACTTTGACAAATCTGTTGTTTGTTGGAAATTGCGATTTAGCTTTCAAAAGGATAGTTCAGACAATGGAAATAATAAGGCTCAAGGTGCATGTCTCATGTTCCTTTCTTTTCCTGCAGTGAGCTGTAGATTCCATTACTCCCTGACAATGTGCATGGTAGTCGAGGAATGAAATTTAAAGTTGGGGGAATCTTGAAAGTGCACTGCAGGAAATGGAGGAGAGGCACATGGAAAAGTTTTTAGGTGACCTCCTTACTGCCTTACTATTGCTATTGCTGGAACTGTTAATAAGTGGAAAAACAAGTGAAAAAAATTGTCTATTAGCCAAAACCCACCTAATCTAATCACTAACCTCCAGGCTAAATCAAATATATATGTAAACAAAAAACACTTGGTTATTGTGATTTTAGCTCATATGAACCATATTCACAAAAAATCCCTTTTGTGAATATAATTTACCTACAGGGGAAGTTAAAGAAAGGAATTAGATAATATTGTGAAGCACAACATTGAGATCAATATTTTTTGTACTATGGAACCCATGAGAACAGTGCACCAAATAGATCTCTATTTGTAACATGGGGATATTATATAGCAGCTGCTTTCCCACCAAAAATAATTAAGAATGCTGCTGAATGTGCAGAAAAGTTTGTGCAATTACGTTTCACAATAGTTACATAGTTACATAGTTAATACGGTTGAAAAAAGACATATGCCCATCAAGTTCAACCAAGGGTGTTGGGGTAGGGGGAAGTTATTTTTTATTTTATGGGGAAGCTATTTTATTTTTTGTCTTTATTTATTTATTTATTTTTTATTGATAACCGCTAATAGTAACTGTTAATGTTATTTTCTTCTAAATAAGCATCTAATCCTTTTTTGAAGCTGTCAGCGGTTGATGCTGTAACAAGCTTCTGTGGGAGGCTATTCCATAGATTTATAGTTCTTATGGTAAAAAACAATTGTCGCCTCCGGAGACTAAATTTCTTTTTTTCCAATCGAAGGCAGTTACATGAAATAGTGTTCCCCCATATTCTTTGTATGGTCCATTTATATATTTATACAAGTTAATCATGTCCCCCCTCAATTGCCTCCTCTCAAGACTAAACAGATTTATTTCTCGTAATCTTTCCTCATAACTAAGATCTTTCATTCCCTTTATTAGTTTGGTGGCTCTCCTTTGCACCCTTTCCAGAGTCAGAGCGTCCTTTCTATGAATGGGTGCCCAGAACTGGACGGCATATTCCAGGTGAGGGCGCACCAGTGCCTTGTAAAGAGGCAAAAATTACATCTCTATCCCGTGATTCCATGCCTCTTTTAATGCATGATAGTATCTTGGTGGCCTTGGAAGCAGCTGCTTGGCATTGCATGCTGTTATTTAGTCTGTGATCTACTAGTACCCCCAGATCCTTCTCAACAAGTGACAGTTTTTCTCCCCCGAGGACATATGTGGCCTTCAGGTTATTAGACCCCAAATGCATGACTTTACATTTTTCCACATTGAACTTCATTTGCCAAGTGGATGCCCAGACACTCAATGTGTCCAAGTCAGCCTAAAGCTTGTGAACATCTTCAATAGACTGCACTGTGCTACATATCTTTGTGTCATCTGCAAAAATAGAGACAGTGCTTTTAATTCCATCTTCTATGTCGTTTATAAACAAGTTGAATAACAGTGGGCCCAGCACTGAACCCTGGGGTACACCGCTTACAACTGGTAACCATTCAGAGTAGGTATCATTAACCACAACTCTCTGCACACGATCCTTCAGCCAGTTTTCAATCCAGTTACAAACTGCGTTTTCTAATCCTGAAGATCTCAATTTTCCCAATAAGCATCTATGGGGGACAGTGTCAAATGCTTTTGCAAAATCCAGAAAAACTATATCCACAGCCACCTCTCTGTCCAGGCTTCTACTCACCTCCTCATAGAAGCCAATCAGGTTAGTTTGGCAGCTTCTGTCCTTAGTAAAACCGTGTTGGCGGTCACTTATAATATTATGGATAGTTACATATTCGTGTATGTTGTCTTAATAGTCCCTCGGGCAATTTCCCCACAATGGAAATTAAGTAGTTAAGGTCAGGGTTTTCCAGTGTTTTTAATGCAGTGCCACATCCTATTTTCTGATTATTTCAAGTGCCAACCATTTCTGCTACTTTACCTTCCTTAAATACTGTATAATAAATCAAATAAATCATCAAATCCACACCAAAACATTATTTAAATTCTGGTATTTAAAGTGGCTCAAAACCTCCTATCAGCTGCCCTGGAATCTAAAAGACTCCAGGACTGGTTGCTAGCTTGTCTCTGGGGAATCCAAAATCAAGATGCCCCACTGTGTGAAGCCCACAGTCGTTGATCAACCTACCTTTCCCGGAGGCTCCCATGGGGCTCTCTTTATCAGCAGCAACATCCCCTCCCTGTAGCTGTGGCATGCTACCAAGCCCAGCCATTCAGATTACATACATATTTAAATGTCTTTAATGGGTTTTCAGGTTGTACACACATATGTCTAATAGAGTCACCAGGAGTGGGGAGTGTGGTCCTTTTTGGGCTCTGGGTCCCATGGGTGCTAGTGTGGGTTGCAGATGCTGACAGTCTCATGTAGATGACAGTCTCTTTATAAAAAGGTCCAATACTTTATTGAAGGTTGAATGGTACTGTTTAACAGTAATTTGTTACAGATGTTTTCAATATCAACTTCAGCATAGGCATGTTTCTCTGTTATGGTCAAAGGTATCTGCAGCACATTCTGGTTCCCCTTTTTGTTGCTTGGGCCTTTAGCCTTCTCCTCAAGTACACTGGTAAAAAAAGGCTTGCTTGTTCATTTGTAATCCTCTGTATCTGCTTGGTTCCACTCTCTACAATCTCTACAATCAAAACTCTATATAGAGGTATCCTAGCTTTATACAATCTTGGTTTCTCCTGGCCCAAACACTGTCTCATCACATGCACCAAACAGGCAAGGGAAAGCCTATGCTTATTAATCCTATACCTCCTTGCTAATGTCATAAGAACCATCCTTTCCTTATTAAATTAAAATGGAACAAAAGCCACCGACTTAGGGCAGGCATAGCTCCACTGTGTGAGGCCTGGTCGCCCACAAAATGAATCTTTACTGTGATTTCAACACATTCATCAGCTTCCATTTAGCTGAGGCTGAGGCAAGTTGGGCACCACTGAGCTGGAAACTTCCAAGGTACTTTGACAGAGAGGGCAGTCAGAGTTTTAAATAATATCCCATTACACAGACCTTTTGGACAATTTTGGATAATGTATCTCTTTTCTCAGGAGATCTGACAATTTCCCAAAAGATTGCTGGGGAGTTGAGTGACAGGACCAATGATTGCCTGATTGCATCAGATCTGTTGGCATAAGAGCCCAGGAATAGAGCATCAAAAGTGGTGGTATCCAAGGAATGCTTGCACCCCCCCCCCAATTCGGTGTACTTTGATACTGAGTTTATGAGGTTTTGTATTGCTCTCTTGGTGTGGAGATAGCCCTTTTTTATTTAAGTATTGTTTATATTGTACTTGCACTTTTTGTATTTATTATATTTATGTATAATTATTGTTATAGCACTCTCTCTGCCTGTGTTTGGTCTAACAGACGATAGGGCAGAGATAGAGTAGAACCAACCAGCATCTTGCATGCTGTTAGGAGGGTGAGCACTTCTATATTAGTGCTAGAAACAATAGGGTTGGCTGTGCCCAAAACCATGGGCAAGTGAATCCGCATGCAGAAACTTCTACGCACGAATGGCGCATGTGTGCATCACACAAAATGGCATGCACAAAGTGCAATCGCAGGTTACCTATTCATGTGCAAACTTGCTCATTTCGTATGAAATTCAACTCTTTTGTAGGTGGAAATTGTCCAGCTCCATGCACATTTTGCTGGCTAAGACATTCACTGGTCCCCATGGCCCCAATGTTTCTCACCATCTTTACTGTATAGCAGTGGCGAATTTGTCTCCCTGGCTTCTGTGTTTGAGGTGAGTCTCTATTTTCCAATCTGTAGTGGACTCTTTGTGGTGGCTGTGTTCGCCTTGTATTTTGTGTAGTGTTTTATTTGCCGATATCTTGATTCCTGTTGACCTACAGTGTTGTGCTTCCCAATGTTTGGTTCAGAGGTTTTCTATATCCCTACCTCACTGCCTTGTATGTTTAGTGGCTTAGTGCTTAATAATTGAGCTACTAACATATCGTTTATTTTTTTCATTTAAACAAAACATTTGTGGCCAAATTTTTTCTTAAAACAATATTATATTTGTCAACTTTTCAAACTATTTTTCAAATTAAAAAAAAAATTAAAAATAGTTAAACATTCAGGAAAATACCTTGCAAATTACACATTCAGTCATAATAAACATGTTGGCTAGTGTCGGAATGTGTTTAATGAATGAAATAAGCAGGTCAGTGCATGAAAAGCATTTGCAAATACTTGGCGCACGACCATGAATGACCTTAATGTGTCCCCTTTATTAACTACAGCAAACTCTCTTCCCAAACATCAGTAGAGAGAGTGCAACAGAACCCCAGCAAATAAAATCAGTGATGTTACAATTTTTTGCTAAAAACTGGTATGGAAAAAAGATTTAATTTGTGATGATCTTGAATGGGGACAATCTGGTTGGGAAAACCCTCCAGCCAAATAGTCCCCAATAGTATCCAGCACTCAGCTACCACAATTTGTAAACTGGTAGAGGGGTCCCTTGGAGGCTTCTCCTTTGTAGTAGGATGTCTAGATGAACAGCATTTAATTGCTGGGATGCCAATGAAAGAGGTTGGGGCATCTGTGCCCCCCTACTACCAATGTCATCAAGGTGGCTGCAATAGCAGCTACCTGCTAGCAGCAAACCAGCACCCGGTGGACAAGGAGGGAACCCTCTGTCCTGGCAGAAAGCAAAGAGGACATCAGCTAAGGGGAAGCAGATTAAGGAAATTGTGATGATAGTAAGTTCCTTTTTTTAAAAAAAAAACTTTTTCTTCCTATAGGCATCAATTCACAGGGTCAGCATGCCTCCTGCCAGAATCAGCAAGTGGTATGCTAGATAATTTGACCCGGATCTTGACGGTGTCTGGGATGGCATGAGCCAGAGCAAATTGGCAACATTCAGGACGAGTCTAGCAGGGGTGGATGGTCCAGGTCCTGGAGATGTCACAGGCCACTGGAGATCAGGACATGAGTACATTGCACCGCACTGGAACATGAACATTTTCAGAAAGAACGCATTTCTTGGGGAATTGTTTGAACTGAATTAAGAAAAAAATGCACATCTCTGAACACTAGTCATGATGTATCACTTGCTCCCTGTGCATCCTCAGAAACCCTTTAGATGTGCAGTTAACCTTGTAATGTACCAAGGCAGGGCTCTTCTTTAGGTATGCTGGGGATAATGTCAGAAGATTGATTGTAACCTCCCTCTGATTACCTCGTCCACTGGCTAATGATGGGTCTGCCTCTAGTGCTCCAAATGGGATTTATTTCCCTACTTTTTAGCTCCCCAATTGAAAATAGCATTTGCACATAGATATATGTCCATTCTATGCTTTGTAACACTACATTTAGTCCTTAAAGGAATTTGATCTATAACATATTACTCTATGTTTCCCATCTTTAAAATACAGAAGATAATAATTGATAATCAAGATATCCTGAGCTTATTTGAATGAGTTACAGCACTTCTTTGCCATAATGGATTTTGGTGATGGGCTCCTGATGTCATATCATGTCAGTCAATATATACATAATTGAATAAATATTAACATCAATAAATACATATCCGGTGCAAGCAGGTACTAGGGTTTGCAGTGTATTCTTGTAGACACCAATACTGCTGCCAAAACGTTGAGTCCTCCCCCTCATCCCCCTTACAATCAGCTTGCCCATCCACCTGTGCCTGCTCCAGTGCAGACATAGGGGTTCCCAGATGCACAACTTGTATTGCAGGATGAGGGCGTGATCAGTGGACTATTGCAGGACAAGATAAAACCCAACTGCTGACTGCAGTAGCTTTCAGCAAATGGGAGGCTGAGAAGGAGGGTAAAGGAGAGGAATGGGTGGAAGACAATCGAGGGGTGATGATGCAGTCCTAGACCCAACATGGACTGAAGTCAATCAGATTTCGGCGGAAGAGGTGGTGGACACACAGCCCCAGGCAGCCAGCACAAAAGGGGGAATACCAACCATCAGCAGTCAGCCCATTGCTACTACTGGCACCATGCCCAGGCACTGAGCACCTAAAGATCTGGCTCATAGGATCTCCCCAGTGTGGCCAATTCTTAAGCAGTGCACTGATGACAAGACATGGGTAATTTTCATGCTGTGCCACCAGTCCCTGAAGCAAGGGAGAAGTGTTAATAATATCTGCTCTACGTCCATGGCCAGGCACCTGCAAAGCAAACAAAAAATGTAAAAATAAATATTAATCTTATTAAAAAATAGTCATTAAATAAAAAAAAAAAAAAGGTAGGCCTTGTTTTCACAACACACGGGGCTTGTAAAGCTACTTTTTAGTCAGTGATGTTTGGCACTCACGTTCGCTCATCGAAATTGTCAGCGCCCAAGCTATTCGGTAGGCCTGTCCTTGATGAATCTGTGGTGGTCAGAGTTTGTGCAGTCGCTGTTTTGATTCGCTATGTGGCGGCGCGAGCGTCGCTGTGCTGCGCTGTGCTGTTCATACATGTGCCCTTCTGCCATTTTCCAGGAATTCACTTCCCGCGACCCCAGTCGTTCTTAATGAATACACTGTAGTTGTGAGCGTGCATGTCCACATTCTGCGGGATTTATTCAGGCGTACAAGCTCATAACAACCCGTTATGCATTCTCCTGTGTGCCACATTATCATGTAGTTGGATAGTTTTATTGTGTGATTATTTTATGAAGGAATAAGATTTTTATTTTTAAGCACCAAGCTTTTTGGTTTTCAAGGACCTATGCATTACAGGATCTTGAACCCCCTGCTAAATCAAGCTAATAATTAATGGCGCCAATAGCTTGTTGTAATGCGTAAATTTACTTTTTACAATTTAAATTTACAAGCCACTTAGCTTGCACATAGCTGATATTAGCTTGTTCCTGGTGTGCGGAGGTTTTTTTTTTTTGAATTTTTTGCACAGTTGCTTTGGTCATATCCGGTTCCTGTTTCCTCCTTTGCGCTTCAAAGCCCCATAAAGCTTTAACTTTCTTGCGCTTTGTCCAATAGCTTGTGTTAATGTGTAAATTGTGTTTTTCCGCCACTTAGCTTGCACATAGCTGATATTAGCCTTGTTCCTGGTGCGCGGAGCGTTTTTTTTTTTTTAAATTTTTTCCCAGTTGCTTTGGTCATATCCGGTTCCTGTTTCCTCCTTTGCGTTTCAAAGCCCCATAAAGCTTTAACTTTCTGGCGCTTTGTCCAATAGCTTGTGTTAATGTGTAAATAGTGTTTTTCCGCCACTTAGCTTGCACATAGCTGATATTATCCTAATACCAATAGATGGGATTCCAGGGCTAACCCACCTTTTTGTCCTACTTTAAGAGGCTGCACACTGATATAAAAATCAAATCATTTATTATTCCAAAAATACATGTGATAATTAGTTCATGTGGTACACATATGAAATATAAAACATAGAAAGCCACATATAACAATTACTTAACAACACATAACATTACATCATAAAATCAACACTCTAAAAACCTATAAAGTGGGGAGGACCTCACAGGGCTTGAGCCAATTTTGAATACACCTTAGTACTCCTGACACCAAGATCAATTATATATAATAGTCATGGCACACAGCCATGTGGGCACACCACCGACTGAGACCAAGGGACACAAAGCGCAAACGGCTACAGTCCCCGCAACCTCAGAGGCACAGGCGTGCAATTCGGCATTGAAAATCATTAATTTAACAGATCAGCCTCTGACTGAGGTACAGGAACGAGTCCTGTCCAGAGGACTCAGCTTTTCCCCTACAAATACAATTGATAAATTTACCACCATAAAAGATCTGTTTCTGTTCTGTAGGAAACTCTCCCTGAAGCATATGTTCATGGATACTGAGCAAAGTGAACAAGAACTACCCTGGAATCAACAGGAGGAGCATGCGCTATCCAATCTAATATCACTACAAATGGAACAGGAAGTGATTGAACAGGATTTGGGAACTACGTCAGCCCAATCCAATATCAGCAAATTGAAAAGGCCATCTACATTTATACCTTCCTGGACCAACATACCGGCCCTACAAACCTTTTTCTCACTGGTAAGTCAGGATGTGAGGGCATTGACCCCTAATAAGCATAGGTATAATCTCTCCAAGGCTGAGAATGAGGCCCTCCGATCTCTTCAAAGTAATGAAGAGATAATTATTAAAGAGGCAGACAAGGGGGGCAATATTGTCATCCTCACTAGAAAATACTATGAGGAGGAGGTGAGGAGACAGCTTAATGATGTTAGTACATATAGAAGACTACCAGGCAATCCCACCGATTTATACAAACAAGAATACATGAAGATCTTGGTGGAAGCAAAAGAGGAGGGATTAGTGAATAATAGTCTGTTTGATTACTTAAAAGTAGAAAATCCTAAGATCCCCACATTATATATGAGACCGAAGGTCCATAAAAATATGAGTAAGCCACCTGGTAGACCCATTGTGGCTGGTATTGGAAGTGTAACTGAATTCGCATGTATATACATAGACAACATATTGCAGCCGCATGTGGTGGCATTGGATTCATACATCAAAGATACCACAGATATTCTGAATAGGCTGGATTCTGTATTAGTATTAGAAGATCTCATTTTAGTAACATGCGACGTAGAATCTTTATACACCAATATCACCCATCAGGCAGCTATCTCCTCAGTTAGTTATTTTTTAGACATGGAATCAATAGACAACAGACGGATGAATGCTTTTGTTATCAAACTGTTGGACTTTGTGTTGTCCCACAATGCATTCACGTTTGACGGAAAATTCTACCAGCAAATTAAAGGGGTAGCAATGGGGGCAAGATGTGCGCCCTCTGTTGCGAATCTGTTCCTTGGATGGTGGGAGCGGGAAATAGTGTGGGGGGAATCCAATGACCTGTACCATGCCCACATTTTGGGCTGGTACAGGTACATAGACGATGTCCTCATCCTATGGCAGGGCCCTGAGAGTAGATGTACTGAGTTCATAAATAAATTGAACCAGAACTCTCATAATATCCATCTTACGTACACGACATCAAGAAGCTCTGTGGAATTCCTGGATATCACCATCCAAGCTGGGGATAATGGAATGCTTGAAACAAAACTGTACCGCAAACCAACGGCGACTAACAACATCTTACATTTCTCTAGCTTTCATCCCAGGAAGACCAGGGAAGCAATACCGGTGGGACAGATGTTGAGAGCACGTCGCAATTGCTCGAGAGACGAGGAATTTAAATCAGAGGCAAAGAACATGAAGGATCGATTCCGGATGAGAGGATACCCTAGGAGGGTCATTGATAAAGCAACAGTACGAGCAGAAAGAACACCTCGAAGAAATTTGCTGGAATATAAAGAAAGAAAGAAAGATGACAAGGTGAGATTCATCTCTACATACCATAATGACTGGTACAAAGTAAAGGACATTTTGAGAAGACATTGGAGTGTTCTACAGGCAGATCCACGGTTGTCAACATTAACGCAAGGAGGCCCCCTGATGACAGCAAAGAGGGCCCCAAACTTGAGAGACCGGCTATGCAGGAGCCATTACAGTCGTCCAAAGGTATGGCTAAATGAATGTATTCCAAGTGGATGCAGGGCATGTGGGAATTGTAACATCTGCCCACTGGTGCAAAGAGGGGATAGAATCCTTAACCTACAAACAGAGGAGAGCTTTCGGATTAAAAAACATCTCACTTGCAGGTCAAAAGGGGTGATATATGTCCTACAGTGCCCATGTCCAAAATATTATGTAGGTCAGACAAAAAATATGGCCAAGACAAGGATACAACAACATCAGTCCAACATCCGTTTGGCCCTCAGAGATAAAAATTGTGGCAAACAACTTACCCCTGTTGCGGCCCATTATCTGAGGGTACATGGAGGGAATTGGCGAGAAATGAAAATCATGTATGTGGACCAAGTGAAGAGAGACATGAGGGGAGGTGACATCACAAGAAAACTGTTACAAAGAGAAGTAGAATGGATGTATAAGTTAAACAGCAGATCCCCTATAGGTATAAATGAGGATTTTAGCTTTGCCCCCTTCCTCGGACGTGAATAGAAGAAGGGAGGTATATAAGAGGCAGGCATTAATATTTGAATATATTTGCATGACATAATATTTTGTTTCAGAAGGCTGAAGTAAAGCGCAATGTGGTAAGTAAGTAATGCTAAAGTTTGGCTCTATGTTGGTGCTGTCAGTGGACAGAATAGACAATTGGTTGTTCTCAGGCCTATATGATTAGATAGCAGCCTTTATTGAAAGCTACATGGCCCCAAATCGAGTCTAGGTATGGTAATGTTATTCAGACAGTAACAAATTTGTTTGCTTTTCTCGTTTTTCTTTTTCCTCTCCATCTCTAGATATTATGGAACAATGTAATCATAGTTTAGGAGGACAAAGATGATGAAACTGAAAAAGATAGGAAGGTAAAGAAGAATAAAGATGATGAAGTGGATAAGCGATGAGATTGGAGGAGGGAAGTAATACACTAAAGATAGAAAGGAAGAAGGGTGATCAGACTGAAATAGAAGGCTCTCTAAAGAAAGAAGATTCAAAATTACAAGAGTCAACATGGTGATAAAAATGTAGATCGTCGCTTGTAATGAATCTATCTGAGTATATACTAAGCCCCTATAAATAATATTTTAGACAAGATATATGTGCTGGCCATAGGTACAATGCAAGCTGTGATACTAGCTACTCTCTATGATAGATTATTGTAAATAATATAGAGATGTGGACATGTAGCAATATACAACATAGAAGGAATGTGGTAATTATAATTTGTTTACAAGAAGACTAAGCTGTGATTCTGTTGGTTTAAGATAACATCAGCTGAGGAAAGCTGACTATAATATACAGACTGGGGGCATGCTCCTAAAATAAGTGTTACCCCTGAGATATGTGCCGCTTATGATGAGATCAGATGGGAAACACGGAATAAAACGGTGCATGTATAGATACATTTATGCCGAGTTATGTCACAGGGACTGCTATTCTCAGCAGTGCATTCCGGCACATACAGGGGACAGTGCGCAGGCGCCAGTACGATCTGAGGGCGCGCATGCGCAATCATCAGTATAGGAAGCTGATGTATGATGCGTTCCAGAGGGCGGAAGTGGGACGGGAGGGATCTGCGTCACTTCCGCCCTCACGAACGCTATGTGGTCCATCACAAATGCACACAGGTGAAAGCGATTTCATCCGGTCGGCATGCCCCACAGATATAAAGGTAGAGACAAACAGTCAGCACTCAGGCACCCAGGAGAAGTGGTTGTAAACCACGCAGCGCGTAGGTGAGGTAAGTGGGGAGGACGATAAGGGCGCGGTATTGTTTATTCATTGACCTTGGTTAAACCATGTTGAGGATGATGATTATTATGCATATATGTATATACGCTTAGCAAAGGTACTTAGGAGATAGTAATTTCTCAGTCACAATTGCACTTAGCACTTTGAGCACGGATTAATTGCATGATTACTTTTAAACTTATGTGAGAGTAGTTTGAGTTTAGAGTTTGCACTGCATGTTGTTAGGCACAATTTTTGTTTATGATTGATTCATTAGGCTATAGTCAGAGGAATATATACTTAATAAGCACTTGCACTTTACTCTGCTAAGCGGCTATATATGTATGCTTTTTTTATAGGCTGTGTGCCATGACTATTATATATAATTGATCTTGGTGTCAGGAGTACTAAGGTGTATTCAAAATTGGCTCAAGCCCTGTGAGGTCCTCCCCACTTTATAGGTTTTTAGAGTGTTGATTTTATGATGTAATGTTATGTGTTGTTAAGTAATTGTTATATGTGGCTTTCTATGTTTTATATTTCATATGTGTACCACATGAACTAATTATCACATGTATTTTTGGAATAATAAATGATTTGATTTTTATATCAGTGTGCAGCCTCTTAAAGTAGGACAAAAAGGTGGGTTAGCCCTGGAATCCCATCTATTGGTATTAGGATATTGTCATGAGGGTCCTAGGGGTTAGCACCTGCTAGAGGTTATTGTTAGTGCAGTGCAGTCCCTTTTCTTTGGACATAGCTGATATTAGCTTGTTCCTGGTGCACGGAGCTTTTTTTTTTTTTTTTTTTTTTTTTCCCAGTTGCTTTGGTCATATCCGTTTCCTGTTTCCTCCTTTGCGTTTCAAAGCCACATAAAGGTAAAAATTACTAGTGCTTAGTCCAATAGCTTTTTGGAATGCGTAAATCGACTAGTTCCGCCACTTAGCTTACACATAGCGGATATTAGCTTGTTCCTTTTGCGAGGAGCGTTTTTTTTTTTTTTGCCCCTGTCGCTTTGGTCATATCCGGTTCCTGTTTCCTCCCTTGCGTTTCCACCATGCTGCCCAGGAGACGGATTCTGCGCCTCCCCAGCTCCTCCTCTGATTCTGACCCCACCACCTCCCCCACCTACCTCACCTCCCCCACCTAACCCCCTTCCCACCCCTTCCCCTCCTCGGCAAGCAAAATCCAAGCGAGGGTGGATAGCCGCGTAAACGGCCAGGTGGTCAAAGTGAGTATGTTTATCTTGGATTTTATGTTTAAAGTGGACAAACACACAGGGGGGATTGGCCCTGAAATCTCTTAGTTTTCAGGACCAATCTGATCACTCCCCGCGGGGCATCCCAAATCTGGATGTCCTGCGGGGATGAACCCCCCTGGAGGCCCAAAAACCTTACCTCAGCCCCGTCCCATCTCTGCATGCGTGATCCGCGGATGCGTCTTGCACTTCCCTCTAGCAGGGTGGGCCCCTGCGCCAGACATTTGTTAATGGCCTGCGCAGGCGCCCTCCCTGTTAGAGTGAAACGCCACACGCGTCCTACAGCGCTCAGAGGCAGCTGAGCTGGTATGCACGTCCAAGCGGGCTTGGACGCGCATACCACAGCGGCGCAGAGTGCTGTGCTAGCCTGGCGCAGTCACGTGGGAGCGTGGTCAGTGGTGTATTTCTGGCCTTCCCAGGGGGTTTCAGACAGCGGCCCACCCCCGATTGGTGTGCCCCACCAAAGTGGACCCAAACCCAGAATAGTCGAAATCCAGGGTGTTGGTCCACTTTAATCTGTTCTCAGTATAACTGTTTATGCCATTGTTCTGATGTCATGTATTGATTTGTGTTTGTTTTTCATTGCTCATAGGATTTCTGCATCCACCAATATGACTATGCCCGTGGGGGCAAGAAGAGAATTGCCATGGAGGTGAAGGCCACATTGTCCCGGAAGGCGTGTACCGCCTATATGATGCCTACGCATCAGGTAAGTTTAAGCTTATGCTATGTTTATACTTTTGTTTAAATATTCTGCTAAGCTGTGTCCATTTGGGGTATTAATATTAATTATTTTCATAATGGGAAGGGAGTCCTCCCCCGAACCAGGCAGGCGGACTCGGGGGAGTCATTGGGGGAGGGTCCCTCTCGCGGCTCCTATTTAGAGGACCCAGGGGAGGAAGGGGATGACGCCCCAGAGGAGTGTGCTGCTGGGGGGCTGGCAGGATCAAGCCTCAGCTCCTCACACTCTGACTCTGAGGAGTCTCACCAGCCAAGGGGCCACTCTCAAGTGGGGAGTCCAAGTGGAGTGGAAGATGTGGACTCTCCCACACTCCCTGAAGGAGCAGGGAGTGAGAGGGAGGAGGGTGGCCCTTTGGCTGGGGGATCTTCGGAGCAGAGTGTGAGGAGCCGAGGCTCCCCGCCTCCTCCTCAGAGCCCTCCCTGGGCTTCAAGTGGCGGATCATCCCCTGGTGAGTGCACATTTAGTCAGTGTTAGTCTGTGACAGGTTACATATGGCCATTTGTACTTAGCCCTTGCCATTCCTCTCTAATTTGCAGGGCATCATATAGGCGGCACCTCCATGGCCTTTTGGCAACGCCTTCTCCACGGGCATAGTCATGGTAAGTGTTTGTTGTTATCCCTCACATTCCATATGTTATGACATTCCTTAAAGTGGACCAACACCCATTGTTGATTGTGCTTGGAATCTCTAAGCTTCCATGCCCAATCACCTCCCTCACCCAGGGCCCCCCCAAAAAAAGCCCACAAACTCCTTACCTCATTGGGGGTGGCAGAAGCCACCGCCGCAGCCTCCTGCGTGCCCCTCTAGATGTGTGTGCGCCTGCGCTCTCTGTTTCCTAATGGGCTGCGCGTGCGCACACACTGGAGGAGTGATGTGCGGAAGGCAGCAGCGGCGGACGGTGTCTCACTCAAATTGTTGTGCTCTCCCAAAGCGGACCAAAACACAGAATACTATCAATCCTGGGTATTGGCCCACTTTTAACAGACACATGTTTCCTGGTCCATAGTACAAGCTGGTTTGATAATGTACAGTAACATCACAAACCCCACTACCGTGCAATCCAAATGGCAACCACCCCTATGTTTCTGCCCACACCATGATGGGGGCTAGCAAATGTGTTATTTGGTTAAGTTGTTCCGGCTAACACATGTTGCACACTAGTAACATTCTACAATCAACTGCAAATTAGTCCTTAGCATTGCACTGTCAAGGTTACTGGCACATTATCTTTATGTGTCCATGTTGCAACCATAAATAATTTACATGAACTCATGGACCAGGAAATATGCTAATGTTGGACAACATGTGTGTAACCATGCAAGCATTTGTTTTTGCAGACTCCCTAACCAGATGGATGACAAATAGTCATGTGTCATTGGCCCACTAATTTTGCTTTTCTCTTTTGCTTTCTCATGACAGATGTTGCCACGCAGACGGAGCCGGTGACCATCCTCCCCACCACACCTCCCGGGACGGCCAGCAGCATGGGCCCCCGCCACATCTGCGATGGTGAGTACATCCCACTTCATATGCCTAAAGACTTGGGAACCCTATGTCTTATAGTCAATTCTGCAGACATTTACAATGTTAAGCAACACACATCTAGGTTACATGTGTTTGGCCAACAATCCTACATGCATGTCTGCATGCTTGATTGTTGCCTCACATTCTTGAGTTTGCCACATAGAGACAATTTGTGGTTTCTACCCAACCAAATGGGCCTGCTTAGGTCATGACCTCTAAGATTCTTGGCCAAACTAGTTTACTCGTTAGGACTTAGGCCCTGATGTTTGGCTGTGACTAAACACATAAATGTCCACACTGGGACTTATACCTTCTTTGATTACCAAGAGTTAAGAGTAAATGTATGCTTGGGATGTGGTGGCCACATTTAAGCCAGCCACTAGTACTCATATAATGGTAACACCTAAGGGCACAGTGGGCAACAATGTTAATGTGAGCGTCAGCTAATTGGACCCCCTGACATTACATTGCTACATCTGTGTCTGTTGAGGTCACATTCCATTTATTAAATCTGTTTTTTTTTTACTCTCTACAGCTTGTGAAAACCAGCATCGCAGACTGTGGCGGTCGATCCGGCGTCTTCGCCTTATGCTGCTGGCCAAGAAGAGGCGTCGTCGCTAGGGTGGGGTGATGATGATGACTGGCCCATTGTTTTAGCCCCTTTGTGGGCAAATGTTGGGCCTGTTGCCCACCTTTATTAATAACATTTTTAGATTTTGCTAATTACAGTGTGTTGTGCCTTGCCAAGCATAGTTTAAGTGTCTACAAACCCATTTGTGTGTAAATTTTGCCATACCTTTGTAGCCATTTAATGTGTAAACCATAGTAAGCTATGGTCACAAATGTGTGGCATAAATTTTGGCCTACATTTACATTTGTAGATCAAGATACTCATCCCTGACTGTGTTCTTAGCTATGTCTTAGGAAAAACACAATTTAGAGGTGGGTTAATCAAATCTATTTCCAAAAAAAAAATTACAACCACAAACAAATTAATATTCTTGGCTGGGTGGCCGGGGAGGTTGGGAGTCATTGCTAGGGGCGGTGTTGGGGGCCAACAGTGCAGTAAAAAAAATAGACTGCTGTTGTCAACAACAAACTTTGTTCCTGCCGCTGGAGACATTCTTCCTGGCGCTGGAGAGATTGCTCCATCAGATTGGCGAGTCGACCAAGTTCCTGGTTATGTTGTTGTTGTTGGTTTTGGAGCAACTGGTCTATCTTGCGCTGCTGGGCCTCATTTTGTTGCTGACACATCCGCACCTGATGTTCCAACGCCACAATGCGCTCATTAGTTCCATCACGCGGCTGTTGGCGACTGTAGTCCTCCAGCATCCGGACCCCTAGCTCATAAAAATCATGACTGGTTGGTGCCACACCTCCTCTTGCTCTGGTTTGAGGCTAACAAAATAGAAAACCACATTTTAGTCAAACAGAACCAATGCAGCTATGCCCCTCAAAATCATTTGCCCAAACTGTAACAATACAACTTACCCTTGTTTGAGGCTCTGAAGCATGGCCGCATGGCACTTGGGAAGAGGTCCCAGCTTGGGGTTCTGGTCCCGCCTCCTGCAAAAACAACCAAGAAAGGAAATGTGACATGTTGGTTCATCGCCTACACACGAACATGGCAATGTGGTTATTGGTCCTCTAAATCAGCCATGTTACTTCCGTGTTGTCCGGCACAGGTAGGAGCGGGGTATCGCTGCCAGAGAGGGGCAAATCAACATCCGAGAGCTCCGGCAAGTTGGCATATGCTAAACAGGAAAGTCAGGTTAGTAGGTCAGTGGACCAAACTCAAATGTAACATGGATAGCCTTTTGAGGCCATACCTCCACAAAGTGCAAGATTACACACTAGCCAAAAGGTATATTGGAAACTCAGATTGCTAACATGTATGTTAGAGGAATATGAGGCAATAATTGGGCCAAATAAGATCAGACACATTGCTAAAATTACACATACCTGCCATCTCCCAGATGTCTGGAGTGGGGACCTCACTCGAGCTTTGCCCTGGAAAATACATGTTTAAACACAAGTTGGCCGAATAAAGTGCAACAAAAGTAGAGCAAAAATACATACTAGATCATCAAGCCAAAACAACTTACCCTCATCTCTGGCAGCCTCAACGTGAAGGGCCCTTTCCGGACAGCCACTTCCGATATTCTGGCCAACTAAAAGACACAATTAATGTCTCTAAATATTCCTCCAACTACTTGGGTGAAGGTTTGTCTTTAAATATACTCAAAAAATGCATTGCAATCACTCCAAAAACTATTAGACTGACCCTGGGGATGGAAAAAGCACTCAAAATAGGCATCTTCAAGTTGACAGAGCAAACATGTAGATTATTAGACTAACCCAATTGAACCAGTGTAACATAAACAGCATAAAGGATACATTATTTATTGCAATACACACCAACAGGGTCCTGTTGACCTGCAACATCGGAAGTGGGGTCCAAAGATGAACCAGTCACTTGGCCTACAAATCAAAAAGAGGAATGATAGACATGCACTTGTGTTAAAGCGGCTAAAGCAAGGTTGACACATGCACTTACCGGCATCCAAAGAGTACCTTGGCTCCTGAGGAGATGCTGGTGCCAATGGCGGGGCAGCTAGGCAAAAACAAAGCAAACATTTAGCCATTGGTAAACATAGGCCATGTGCCGCACAAAATAAAACATGCATTTAGGTGTGAGTGAGCAGCTCATTCAATAATATTCACTAATCAAGGCCAGTGTGGCTTACACATGTATATGCAGATATATGGCCACACATCTCTGCCTTCCCACATAGCTACACATGTTAGGGCCTTGTTAGTTAGTTGCTGTGAGTGGGCGTGAAATTAGGCCGCAGGTCCATATTAATAATCCTCAACAGTGGTACAAGCTATTGTTTGAGGTGCTCCCATACCCATTTTGGGCAAAAACAACCAGCCCCTAAATTAGTGTGAAATACCTTCAATGGCAGACTGGGTTAGGCTGGAGGTTGGTTGAAGGGCAGGATTTGGGGTGTCCTCCTCCTCCCCCGAATCATGGACAGCACCATGTGCACCTATGCAGAAAGCAACACACATGAAAGTAAAACATTTATGAGGTATAATGTACTACTTCACAGGTCCTACTGTTAGTTGGGCAGAAAGAGAACAAGCTAATCACATACATTAACATTACCATTAGAGATGAGCGAGTAGTATTCGACCGAGTCGGTATTCGATCGAATACTACGCTATTCGTCATACTCGATTTCGATCGAGTACAGCGGCGATGGCGCACTCACAATTCTTTTCCCCTCCCACCTTCCCTGGCGCGTTTTTTACGCCAATCACCATGCAGGGGGGGGTGGGACAGGTCCTGGGAGGACGCTGGCATCGCGAGAACGGCGTCTACACGCATTGGCTGGAAAAACCATGTGACCTCGAATCTACAAAACTCAGCACTTCCTCGTCGTCAGCATTAGCAGCTTGAACTTAGTGAGGGACAGACGCTCACAGCAGGGAAAGACAGGCTGTAGCTGGCAGGGCCCCAGAAGCTCGGAATATCGCTTTTACCACCATATATACCAGCTACCAGAAGACAAGAGAGTCATTAAGAGCCCTTATTAGGGCTACTATGCTGAACGGTATATAGCTCCTATGTAGGCAGGCAGGGCCCCAGAAGCTCAGAATATCGCTTTTACCACCATATATACCAGCTACCAGAAGACAAGAGAGTCATTGAGAGCCCTTATTAGGGCTACTATGCTGAACGGTATATAGCTCATATGTAGGCAGGCAGGGCCCCAGAAGCTCAGAATATCGCATTTACCACCATATATACCAGCTACCAGAAGACAAGAGAGTCATTGAGAGCCCTTATTAGGGCTACTATGCTGAACAGTATATAGCTCATATGTAGGCAGGCAGGGCCCCAGAAGCTCAGAATATCGCATTTACCACCATATATACCAGCTACCAGAAGACAAGAGAGTCATTGAGAGTCCTTATTATTAGGGCTACTATGCTGAACAGTATATAGCCCATATGTAGGCAGGCAGGGCCCCAGAAGCTCAGAATATCGCTTTTACCACCATATATACCAGCTACCAGAAGACAAGAGAGTCATTAAGAGCCCTTATTAGGGCTACTATGCTGAACGGTATATAGCTCCTATGTAGGCAGGCAGGGACCCAGAAGCTCAGAATATCGCATTTACCACCATATATACCAGCTACCAGAAGACAAGAGAGTCATTGAGAGTCCTTATTATTAGGGCTACTATGCTGAACAGTATATAGCCCATATGTAGGCAGGCAGGGCCCCAGAAGCTCAGAATATCGCATTTACCACCATATATACCAGCTACCAGAAGACAAGAGAGTCATTAAGAGCCCTTATTAAGGCTACTATGCTGAACGGTATATAGCTCCTATGTAGGCAGGCAGGGCCCCAGAAGCTCAGAATATCGCATTTACCACCATATATACCAGCTACCAGAAGACAAGAGAGTCATTGAGAGTCCTTATTATTAGGGCTACTATGCTGAACAGTATATAGCCCATATGTAGGCAGGCAGGGCCCCAGAAGCTCAGAATATCGCTTTTACCACCATATATACCAGCTACAAGAAGACAAGAGAGTCATTAAGAGCCCTTATTAGGGCTACTATGCTGAACGGTATATAGCTCCTATGTAGGCAGGCAGGGCCCCAGAAGCTCAGAATATCGCTTTTACCACCATATATACCAGCTACCAGAAGACAAGAGAGTCATTGAGAGCCCTTATTAGGGCTACTATGTTGAACAGTATATAGCTCTTATGTAGGCAGGCAGGGCCCCAGAAGCTCAGAATATCGCATTTACCACCATATATACCAGCTACCAGAAGACAAGAGAGTCATTAAGAGCCCTTATTAGGGCTACTATGCTGAACGGTATATAGCTCCTATGTAGGCAGGCAGGGCCCCAGAAGCTCAGAATATCGCATTTACCACCATATATACCAGCTACCAGAAGACATGAGAGTCATTGAGAGCCCTTATTAGGGCTACTATGTTGAACAGTATATAGCTCATATGTAGGCAGGCAGGGCCCCAGAAGCTCAGAATATCGCATTTACCACCATATATACCAGCTACCAGAAGACAAGAGAGTCATTAAGAGCCCTTATTAGGGCTACTATGCTGAACGGTATATAGCTCATATGTAGGCAGGAAGGGCCCCAGAAGCTCAGAATATCGCATTTACCACCATATATACCAGCTACCAGAAGACAAGAGAGTCATTGAGAGTCCTTATTATTAGGGCTACTATGCTGAACAGTATATAGCCCATATGTAGGCAGGCAGGGCCCCAGAAGCTCAGAATATCGCATTTACCACCATATATACCAGCTACCAGAAGACAAGAGAGTCATTGAGAGCCATTATTAGGGCTACTATGCTGAACAGTATATAGCTCATATGTAGGCAGGCAGGGCCCCAGAAGCTCAGAATATCGCATTTACCACCATATATACCAGCTACCAGAAGACAAGAGAGTCATTGAGAGTCCTTATTATTAGGGCTACTATGCTGAACAGTATATAGCCCATATGTAGGCAGGCAGGGCCCCAGAAGCTCAGAATATCGCATTTACCACCATATATACCAGCTACCAGAAGACAAGAGAGTCATTGAGAGCCCTTATTAGGGCTACTATGTTGAACAGTATATAGCTCATATGTAGGCAGGCAGGGCCCCAGATGCTCAGAATATCGCATTTACCACCATATATACCAGCTACCAGAAGACAAGAGAGTCATTAAAAGCCCTTATTAGGGCTACTATGCTGAACGGTATATAGCTCATATGTAGGTAGGCAGGGCCCCAGAAGCTCAGAATATCGCATTTACCACCATATATACCAGCTACCAGAAGACAAGAGAGTCATTGAGAGTCCTTATTATTAGGGCTACTATGCTGAACGGTATATAGCCCATATGTAGGCAGGCAGGGCCCCAGAAGCTCAGAATATCGCTTTTACCACCATATATACCAGCTACCAGAAGACAAGAGAGTCATTGAGAGCCCTTATTAGGGCTACTATGCTGAACAGTATATAGCTCATATGTAGGCAGGCAGGGCCCCAGAAGCTCAGAATATCGCATTTACCCATATATACCAGCTACCAGAAGACAAGAGAGTCACTGAGAGTCCTTATTATTATGGCTACTATGCTGAACAGTATATAGCCCATATGTAGGCAGGCAGGGCCCCAGAAGCTCAGAATATCGCTTTTACCACCATATATACCAGCTACCAGAAGACAAGAGAGTCATTGAGAGCCCTTATTAGGGCTACTATGCTGAACGGTATATAGCTCCTATGTAGGCAGGCAGGGCCCCAGAAGCTCAGAATATCGCATTTACCACCATATATACCAGCTACCAGAAGATAAGAGAGTCATTGAGAGTCCTTATTAGGGCTACTATGCTGAACGGTATATAGCTCATTCTAGCTATATACACACTGCACACAACGGCTGCTTTAGTGAGGGGTAGCTGCTGCTGGAATAGGGACAGAAAGACTTCAGTGGTGTATTAGCACCTATATACAAAACTATATACACTCTGCACAAAACGGCTGCTTTAGTGAGGGGTAGCTGCTGCTGCTGGAATAGGGACAGAAAGACTTCAGTGGTGTATTAGCACCTATATACAAAACTATATTTTGCACTACTGTTTTGTGTCCTCTGTGCCAACAAAACACTGTTTTATACCCGTTGCGTATAGGCACCATTTCACCTTCTGGCAGTATACGGCTGTATAGCCAGGTGTTCTCCTAAAAAATATATTTATATTTGGCACTACTGTTTTGTGTCCTCTTTACCAACAAAACCCTGTTATATACCCCGTTGCGTATAGGCACCATTTCACCTTCTGGCAGTATACGGCTGTATAGCCAGGTGTTCTCCTAAAAAATATATTTATATTTGGCACTACTGTTTTGTGTCCTCTTTACCAACAAAACCCTGTTATATACCCCGTTGCGTATAGGCACCATTTCACCTTCTGGCAGTATACGGCTGTATAGCCAGGTGTTCTCCTAAAAAATATATTTATATTTGGCACTACTGTTTTGTGTCCTCTTTACCAAATGCTGGTGGGGGCACAAACCGCGTTGAAGCCAGTGGGGATACAATGCGTGCTGGTGAGGGGCAGCCAGCATTACGCTCATCCAGCTTCCCTGCCTTTATGGGACAGTTATGCGGGGGGCGGGGTACACCTCTGTTGAGGCCTGAGCAGCGTGAACAGGTGGTGCAATGGATGGCCGATAACGCTTCCAGTCACTTGTCCACCACCCAGTCATCCACACAGTCTCACTCTGACCCTCCTTCCTCCCAACCTGGCCAACAGAGTCAGCCCACCCTTGACCCCTCCCAGGACCTCTTTTCGGGTCCTTTTCCAGATGTGCTGCAAGAATCCCAGGAGCTAGCAGAGGAATTTGTTTGTAGTGATGCCCAAACACTTGAGTATCCGCCATCTCCTAGTGATGTGGACCCGGAACCAGCATCTGCTATCATGAGCGATGATGAGACGCAGTTGCCATCAAGGGAGGCTGTTGGAATGTCCAATGGGCAGGAGGAGGAGCAGAGAGAGGAAGTGGAAGAGGAGGTGGTGGACGACGAAATGACCGACCCCACTTGGACAGGGGTGATGTCCAGCGGGGAAAGCAGTGGAGATGCGGTCTGCGCATCACCGAATAAGGCAGCAAGAGGCAGAGGACAGTCCAGAGGCAGAGGACAGTCCAGACAGAGAAGGCAGGCCACAGCCAGCAGGGCCGAAGCTCTTTCCGGCAGCAGGCAGTCGCGCGAAGCTCCCCCATCGAGGCCTCGTACTTCTGTGGTGTGGAGATTTTTTAATGTTTGCGCGGACGACAAACTGAGCGCGGTTTGCGCAATCTGCCACTCAAAACTGAGTAGGGGCTCTGAGAAGAGCAATCTGACCACCTCAGGCATGCGCCGTCACTTGGAAGTCAAGCACTGGGCTGAGTGGGAGAGAGCAAATGCAATACAACCTGCGCCCGGTCTTGCTGCCACTGCCTCTTCCCCTTTGTTGTGTGCTGCCACTGCGGTCCAGACCTCCAGATAGGACACCTCCACATCTGCCTCTGCCTCGGCTACTTTGGGGCCTTCTCCTTCAGCCCCCCCTTCCCCCGCATCTTCGTCTGCACCTTCCATCTCCTCGTCCCATCAACTGTCCATCTCACAGGCGTTCAACCGCAGGCGGAAGTACGCCTCCAGTCACCCCCAAGCCCAAGCCTTAACCTGCCTCATCTCCAAACTGCTGGCCCTGGAGATGTTGCCGTTTAGGCTTGTGGAGACGCAGGCCTTCCGCGACCTGATGGCGGCTGCCGCACCTCGCTATTCCGTCCCTAGCCGCCACTATTTTTCCCGGTGTGGCGTCCCCGCCCTGCACCAGCACGTGTCGCGTAACATCAGGCGGGCCCTGAGGTACGCAGTCAGCGCAAAGGTCCACTTGACCACCGACTCGTGGACAAGCGCTTGCAGCCAAGGACGCTACATCTCTTTGACGGCACACTGGGTGAATGTTGTGG
Organism: Gastrophryne carolinensis; assembly: GCA_027917425.1. Lineage (NCBI taxonomy): Eukaryota > Metazoa > Chordata > Amphibia > Anura > Microhylidae > Gastrophryne > Gastrophryne carolinensis. The sequence goes on from CM051238.1 coordinate 127,764,551, forward strand.
AAGCGGGGACGAGGTCGCAAACAGGGACGGCCTACATACCACCCCCGCCCAAGATTGCCAGCACGGGTTCTGATAGACCCCCCTCCTCTTCCTCCTCCTCCTCCTCCTCTGCCTTAACATCGCCCTCAGCCCCTAGCTGGAAGCGTTGCAGCACTGGCGCGGGGAGACGTCAGCAGGCGGTGCTTAAAGCGGACCTTCACCATGATTTAATGAAAAGCCCAAACTCTTAAAAAACGGTTCCCCAGCATCTAAAATTAATATATTTAACATTTTTGGTCACTAACTTATTATTCTTTCCCCCACTGGGCTGCAACTCTGTTCAGGAATTTCGGATACGGGCGACGCCATCTTGACTCAGAAGCATCACACTTACTGAGGAGAGGAGAGTGGGATAAGGTACAGGGGGGCAGGTTATAGCTGTGCTTTGCTCAGACAGAGCAGAGCTGGGGTCAGGGAAAGGTCAGCAGTCCCAGAATGCAGAGCAGCACAGTCACTTCCTGTTTGCAGGCACTTCCTGTTTGCAGGCTGCCTGATAAAATGGCGGCTTCCATAAGCCGCCATCTTGGATGTTTAACCCTTTAAATGCCAGCCACGTAAAATTTACGTGGTTGCCTCTCCGTCACTTAAGTGCCAGCCACGTAAAATTTACGTGCCTGGCATTTACCCCTGCTAGTGGGCAAAAAAAAAAAAAAATTACTCACCTGACCCTTCGTTGGATCCGGCCGGGTCTCCTCTTTAATTTGGTGCCATCCGATCCCCCGTGGGGATAGGCCGCCCCCCCCCGCTTCTGCAGCAGCAGCTGCTAACTGTAAAAAAAAAAAAAAATAAAAATGACATTCACTTACCTGTGTGTGCGCTGGCTCCCGCTGTCCCTCCTCTTCACCTGGGGGGCCTCCGATCACCCCCCAGGACTTACCGATCTTCAGGAGAGAGCCCGGGAGGCTCTCTCCTCCTCGATGGCGGCCGCCATCTTGCCGCTAAGCCCCGCCCCCTTGGGGGCGGGGCTATGACGTCATCCCGTTCCGTCTCATCCCAGCCCCGATCACCGATCACCGGCTTCAGCGTTCTCAGCTGTCAGATGCCGGTGATCGGCAACGGGGAAGGAGGTGGCAGGAGATCCTCTGATCTCCTGCCTCCCCCTTCTCTGATGCCGATCACCGGCATCTGTCAACAGAGCGGCGTGGGACAAAGGAGCTTACAATCGGAGGTAAGTACAGTAAAAAATTTTTTATTTTTTTTTTTTAATAAAATACTTTTGTGTGGCGTTTTTTTTCATTTAACCCTTTGTGAACTGGTAAGGGGTCCATGAGACCCCTTATACCAGTTCACAAGGCTCTGGGTATGGCAAGTCACCTGCAGCTAGTGGGTGGCTTGCCATTAACCCCCAGCCCCCCATTACCTGCCTCCCCAACGGCCAGGGGGGGGCAGGAGGGCCCGGGCCACTTAGTGGCTATGTGGGCTAGTAGCCTGCAGGGCCAGGGGCCACCAACGCTGGCCCCTGCGCCCTGTTCTACAAGCCCCCATAGCTGGCCCGGGTCGGTAATGCCGGGTAGGGGGGACCCTACGTCATTTTTTTGGGGGATTTTTAAGGGTTTTTAACCCTTAAAATTCCAAAAAAAAATGGGGTCTCCCCCCCTTTTAATTAACCCTTTTGTTTTCTGTCATCCAGCAGCTATAAAAGGCTGAAAGAGTGCTCCACTATGGATGGGAGGTAAGTATTAAAAAAAAAAATAATAAAATATTTTTTCTCTTTGTGTGTCTGTGTTTTATTTTTACATTTAACCCCTTGTGAACTGGTAAGGGGTCCATGACCCCTATACCAGTTCACAAGGCTGGGGGAGGTGGCAAGTCACCTGCGCTAGCCGGTGACTTGCCATTAACCCCCGGCACCCCCATTACCTGCCTCCCCAAAGCCCAGGGGGGGGCAGAAGAGCCCGGGCCCACTGGCTATGCGGGCTTGTACAAGCCCTACATAGCTGGTCCCGGGCTGGTTACTTTGGGTAAGGGGGGGCCCATGTCATTTTTTTTTTATTTTTAAGGATTTTTAACCCTTAAAAATGCCCCCAAAAAATGGGCCCCCCCTCCCGGGAGGGGGGACCCTATGTCATTTTTTTTTCTCGATTTAACCCTTTGTAGTGTGGATGGTAGTTGTATTTTATTTGTAAATGTTAAAAATTACTTGTTTCAGTTAGGGGGGTCTCCTGGGCAGGAACAGGGGGCTACCGATAAATATGTGGTACTGTTCTAATCGGTAGAAATGGGGCTTTCACATGCAATATGGTTTTCTTTAATAAAATAAATTTTTTATGTAAAATAAAGGAGGCAATTTTCTAAAAAAAAAATTTATTTATTTATTTTTTTTTACTTAATAATAAATAAAATTAATAATAAATAAAATTTACAAACAAGACATTTCATGTTAAAGCCTAAACTCTGCTGCAAAAAATATATATATAATTTTCCTGAAAATTCCAGCAAAAATGACGCAAAACATGGCGCAAAACATGGCGCAAAACATGGCGCAAAATGGGGAAAAATGACCTGTCAACAGAGGGTGACAAAATCTCAAGTAAGCTGGCAATTAAAAGGGTTAATAGTACCTCTGCATGTTGGGTATTGTTCTGTTCGGGGGACCTTGCGCTTTCAGACTTAGCTTGTTTTTTCTGGTTTGCATATTTATATTTTAGTAAAAGGTGTTTTTTATTCAGCTTTTTTATACATTTTTTAGGGAAACTCTGCGCAACCAAAGAGTTCTTTGAGGGATTAATTCCAGAAAGATGAGCCCACTACAACAAGCTGAGTACGCTTAGAAAGCTTAACATGTGTACTTTCAGGGAATATATGGTTTATGGGGGATATTCCAAATGTAAAGGGTTGTTTTGGTTGAAAAATCGCAAGGTGCGCACTTTGTCTGCAGAGCTGAAATTTTCAAGAAAAATTACCGTTACGCACATGCTTTACTTTGGGGTGTTTGGCAACTCTTTCCTTGACAGAACCCATGCATGTTGGGTATCGTTCTGTTCGGGGGATGTTGCTTTTTCAGATCATACTTGTTTTTTCTTGTTTGTATATAGTTTTTTTAGGAAAAGTGGCTTTGATTCTGCTTTTTTATCCTTTTTTTAGGGAAACTCTTTGCAACCAAAGAATACATTGAGGGATTACTTCTAGAAAACTGTGGCCACATCAACAAGCCTGGTACAAATAGAAAGCCTGAGGTGTGTACTTCCAGAGAATATATAGTTTGTGGGGGGTATTTCAAATGTAAAGGGTTGTTTTTCTGGAAAAACTGCAAGGTGCGCATAGCGCATATCACAGTTGTATTTTTTCAGAAAATCCCCTAAAGCTCTGTTTCAGTTTGGGGGAGTCTCCTGGGCAGGAAAAGGTGTCTACCTATACATATGTGGTACCGCTGTAACTGTGAGAAATTGGGGTTTCACACGCAATAAGATTTTATTGACAAACTTACATTTTTTATTACAAAAAAACACTACAAATTGTAAAAAATTTATTTTTTTAAATTTTTTTGCACATATTTCGCCAAAAAATATTGAGAATACACCTAAAAAATTACAAACAAGACATTTCATGTTAAAGCTCAGACTCTGCTGAAAAAAACAATATATCATTTTCCTGGGAAATCCCTGGAAATCCCTTAAAAAATCACATTTGAACATGGGGAGTGCAAAATAGTGCAAAATGGTCTGGCAACAGAGTGTGACAAAAACTCCAGGTAGGCTGGCACTTAAAGGGTTAAAGGCTCATAACATGCAGTAGATGCAGGTAGGATGATTTTTAATGTGAGCAATCTGTATGTACAGGGTGGGGGAAACATATAAGATAGACTCTTATTCAGAGTGAAGGTCCGCTTTAAGCTCATCAGCTTGGGCGACAGGAAGCACAGCGCCGCAGAGGTGAGGCACGCCATATTGCAGCAGACAGAGATGTGGCTGTCGCCGCTGCAGCTAGGACCAGGCATGGTCGTGTGCGATAACGGCCGTAACCTGGTGGCGGCTCTGGAGCTTGCAGAACTCAATCACGTACCATGCCTGGCCCACGTTTTTAATTTGGTAGTACAAAAGTTTCTAAAGACTTACCCCAACCTGGCAGAGCTACTGGTCAAAGTGCGGCGCTTGTGCGCTCACTTTCGGAAGTCAACTGTAGCTGCTGCTAGCTTAAAAAAAATCCAGCAACGCCTCCATTTGCCTCAACATCGGCTGTTGTGTGACCTGCCCACTCGCTGGAATTCCACCTATTGCATGTTGGCCAGGGTGTGTGAGCAGCAGAGAGCATTGATGGAGTACCAGATGATGCATCCACGCGTGCATCCAACTCAGCTCCTTCAGTTTGCCAACCACGAGTGGCCATGGATGGCAGACATATGCGATGTATTGCGTATCTTTGAGGAGTCCACTAAGAAGGTCAGCAGTGAGGACGCTATAGTGAGCGTAACCATCCCGCTCCTATGCGTCCTTAAAGAATCGCTCATCGCAATAAGGGAGAACGCATTGCACACAGAGGAGACGGGGGTAGGAGGAGACGCAACGCAGGTAGACAGTCAGACCACACTTTTGTCTGCTGCTCGGTGGCAGTTGCAGGAGGAGGAGGATGAGGAGGAGGAGGACAACGTGGAGGTGGCTGTGGAAGAGGATGCTGGCGGCGAGGGTAGCAGTCAGGCTGTGTGCGTCCCATTGGTTCAGCGCGGATGGGGCGGAGAGGAGGAGGAAGAGGAGGAAATGGAAAATGATCCTTCTGGTGGGGGCAGTGAGGTCATGCCTACTCAGAGTCTGGCACAAATGGCTGACTTCATGCTCGGCTGCTTTTCCCGGGACATACATGTTGTCCGGATATTGGAGAACAAACTATACTGGGTCTTCGCACTCCTGGACCCCCGGTATAAAGATAACTTCTCCTCTTTTATTCCGGTAGAGGAGAGGACGAATCGATTACTGGAATACCAGAGGGAACTCTTGCAGAACATGATGCAGATTTTCCCACCCAGCATCGCTGGCGGCAGAGAGGAGAGTGTCTCCCAGAGTCTGACAACATCGATCAGGCCCACAGCCACCAGGGGAACACTCTCCAAGGTGTGGGACACGTTCATGTCACCCCCTCGTGCAACTTCCATCACTGCGGGGCCCGCTATCAGCAGGAGGGACAAGTATCGGCGGATGTTGCGGGACTACCTGGCAGACCACACCCCTGTCCTCCCCGATCCCTCGGCGCCCTACACTTACTGGGTCTCCAAGTTGGACACGTGGCTGGAACTGTCCCTGTACGCCTTGGAGGTGCTTGCCTGCCCTGCCGCCAGCGTGCTATCAGAAAGGGTGTTCAGCGCAGCCGGGGGCATTATAACCGATAAGCGCAGCCGCCTGTCAACCGACAGTGCCGACAGGCTGACGCTAATCAAAATGAACAGCAAGTGGATTGACCCGGACTTTGCTTGTACAACAGTGGAAAGCAGCCAAGAGTGAAGTGCCATCTGTATGAAGTGCCATTTCCTCCTCCTCCTCCTCCTTAACCGCCGTAGAATTGCTGTATTAATAAAAAAAAATATGGCTCACCTCTTGGGCTTAATACAATCAATTTTTAAGAGGTCTCAGCTCTTGGGACTCCACATAATTTTTAAGAGGTCTCAGCTCTTGGGACTCCACATAATTTTTAAGAGGTCTCAGCTCTTAGGACTCCACATAATTTTTAAGAGGTCTCAGCTCTTGGGACTCCACACAATTTTCAAGAGGTCTCAGCTCTTGGGCCTCCACACAATTTTTAAGAGGTCTCAGCTCTTGGGACTCCACATAATTTTTAAGAGGTCTCAGCTCTTGGGACTCCACACAATTTTCAAGAGGTCTCAGCTCTTGGGCGTCCACACAATGTTTGAGAGGTCTCAGCTCTTGGGACTCCACACAATTTTTAAAAGGTCTCAGCTCTTGGGACTCCACACAATTTTTAAGAGGTCTCAGCTCTTGGGCCTCCACACAATTTTTAAGAGGTCTCAGCTCTTGGGACTCCACACAATTTTTAAGAGGTCTCAGCTCTTGGGACTCCACACAATTTTTAAGAGGTCTCAGCTCTTGGGCCTCCACACAATTTTTAAGAGGTCTCAGCTCTAAGCTTCCCTTACTGCTGGGGTGACACACTGTAACAAACCTCCTCCTGTAAGCTTCCCTGACTGCTGGGGTGACACAATGTAACAAAATTCCTCCTTTAAGCTTCCCTTACTGCTGGGGTAACACACTGTAACAAACCTCCTCCTTTAAGCTTCCCTTACTGCTGGGGTAACACACTGTAACAAACCTCCTCCTGTAAGCTTCCCTGACTGCTGGGGTGACACACTGTAACAAACCTCCTCCTGTAAGCTTCCCTGACTGCTGTGGTGACACACTGTAACAAACCTCCTCCTGTAAGCTTCCCTTACTGCTGGGGTAACACACTGTAACAAACCTCCTCCTTTAAGCTTCCCCGACTGCTGGGGTGACACACTGTAACAAACCTCCTCCTGTAAGCTTCCCTTACTGCTGGGGTGACACACTGTAACAAACCTCCTCCTTTAAGCTTCCCCGACTGCTGGGGTGACACACTGTAACAAACCTCCTCCTATAAGCTTCCCTGACTGCTGGGGTGACACACTGTTAGAAACCTCCTCCTGTAAGCTTCCCTTACTGCTGGGGTGACACACTGTAACAAACCTCCTCCTGTAAGCTTCCCTGACTGCTGGGGTGACACACTGTAACAAACCTCCTCCTGTAAGCTTCCCTTACTGCTGGGGTGACACACTGTAACAAACCTCCTCCTGTAAACTTCCCTTACTGCTGGGGTGACACAATGTAACAAACCTCCTCCTATAAGCTTCCCTTACTGCTGGGGTAACACACTGTAACAAACCTCCTCCTGTAAGCTTCCCTTACTGCTGGGGTGACACACTGTAACAAACCTCCTCCTGTAAGCTTCCCTTACTGCTGGGGTGACACAATGTAACAAACCTCCTCCTGTAAGCTTCCCTGACTGCTGGGGTGACACAATGTAACAAACCTCCTCCTTTAAGCTTCCCTTACTGCTGGGGTAACACACTGTAACAAACCTCCTCCTGTAAGCTTCCCTGACTGCTGGGGTGACACAATGTACCAAACCTCCTCCTTTAAGCTACCCTTACTGCTGGGGTGACACACTGTAACAAACCTCCTCCTGTAAGCTTCCCTGACTGCTGGGGTGACACACTGTAACAAACCTCCTCCTGTAAGCTTCCCTGACTGCTGGGGTGACACACTGTAACAAACCTCCTCCTGTAAGCTTCCCTTACTGCTGGAGTAACACACTGTAACAAACCTCCTCCTTTAAGCTTCCCTTACTGCTGGGGTGACACAATGACACAAGAGGACATGTCTGACCACATCTCACACACACACACACACACACACAATGACAATTAGGGGTGGGGTCTATTTATTTTCCCCCTTGCCTATGCCATCTGTGGTTGTCATTAGGCAACGTGATTTTAAGGGGTGCAGAATTTTGTTCTTCTTTTTTGTACAGTTTGGCTTGGGGTCCATGGCAATGTAGAGGAAAGAAGGTTTCCTTGTCTTGTCTCACTTTACGTAGAAGTTATATTGTGTTTGGAGTGTATTGTTGAGTGGCTGTGATAGTGGCGTAATAGTGCGACTTGGGCGCGTTATATGCACCCAGACATGCTTCCCCTGCTGTCCCAGTTGCATTCCAGCAGTGTTGGCATCATTTTCTGATGTTTCAGGGTGGACTTGGTGACCTCCAAGTGGTCGAATTGAGATTTCCAAGTGGCGAGCATTTTTTTCCCATAGACTATAATGGGATTCGATAATCGGTCGAGTAGTCGAGTAACGCGGTCTATTCGAATCGAAATTCGAAATTTCTAATATTTCACTACTCGCTCATCTCTAATTACCATCACAAAAATTGAAAGAAAATATGTACCTTCAGTCCAACCTGTGGTGTCATCCCCAGGATCCACACCCTGCAGCCGAGCAAGTGGAATTTTCCCCTTCAGCATCTCCTCATACGGCCTGTAGGTACTCTTTGGACCCTGGATGGTCCCACTCTCGACATCAAGATCGTGGTTCATCTTTTTCATAAGGGCCCCTCTTAAAGTGTAGAAGCGTTTCCTGCAGGATGGGCCACTACGTGGGTGTTGAGCACTGCTAGTAAGCTCCTCACCAATGGCATCCCACAGTTTGCTTCTTTCTTGTTTGCCTATTGACTTGCTTTGGGAGCCAAAGAGCAGCTCCCATTTCGCAAGGGTCAGGCGAACAAGATTATTATTCTCCGCCAAATTAAATTCAGGCTCCCTCTTGGCACCTGGGCGCTTAGCCTGGGGTGCTGCACCACCTTCAGGCTGGGCCCTTTTCCTTAAGGGAGGTCTGCGCACAGCACCCACCACACTCCTACTTGGGCCTGCTGTGGCCGGCAGATGTCCTGAATTTGGCTCCATCCTGTAGCTGCACACACACACCAATACACAACCAACAAGCGTGCATGCAGACTACAGAATGGCATCGCCCTCTCTTTGGGTTGGGCAGGTTTTATGTGCTCTAACAGCCAATCACAAACAGGCCCACTTAATTGATTAACACATACTGGCAAGGTGCTTGTAGCCACAGCTCAAATGCAGTGATTGAACCATGTGTGGTAGCCAATTAACTAATTACAGACCTCATTAACAAAACAACACACAACCAAAGACAACAATGTACTCATGTATAGTAAACACTTGTGACATGTGGCTATACAAACGGCTATTTAAATCAAGAGCAGCTTACCTTTCATTGGTCCACCACCGAATTTTCAGCCATGTCCGTTAATGCACGCAAGTTTCGGCTCACGTACGCTAGTAGCGTTACTAGCGTGCGCGTGCGCACTCCGTTTCACGCACACCTGGGTCAGCTAATTGGAGGCCGGAAATAGCAGAGCAACGCAAAAGGCGGCAAAGCGGCGGACCTGTCCTTTTTGAAAGTGAAGTATAAATGGCTGGATTTGGCAAGCTTCTGGTATTGTTACACTGTGGCAAAGGCTGTGGTGTGGTGCTTGTTTCCCTTAGCTCATTTGAGTGTCTGGCTGGGTTTGGTCCTCACTCTCTGTGGCTTGTTGGGTGATTTCTGACATCAGTGCTGTTTCTTTAGGAGATTGATTTTGTTGGCATATGTAAATATTGTGGAGCATACAGCAAGTGAGGCTTGATTTTGGGGCCTTTTGTGGGCTGTGCAGCAACTCCCCTCTTGGTTGTGCCTAACTTAGAAAGCTGGTTTTCAGCAGGCTGGTGGTTTGGACCACTATACTTCTGGTTTTGTGGTGAGCTGCATTGTAGTGAGTGTGTGAGGAGTGTGATTGATTGTGTGTGTGGTGCGTTTGTGGTTTTTGGTTTGGTTTGGCTGATTTGGTATATCTGTTGAGTGTGTGATGGATAAGAGGGTGATGTATGGGGTATGGGTGGATGGATGTATGCGTATGCTGGAAGAGCAGGAGGACAGGGAGCGGGGTGCTGTGAGGCTTAGGGCACCCCGCTCCTTTTGAATCCGCCTTTCAGTATGGAACTTAAGTGATGAGCAGATCAGGAGCCGCTTCCGTCTGAATCGTGCTGCACTACAGTCCCTATATGATCAGATTAAGCACAAAATCGAGCCATCCACCAAACGCACTCGATCCATTCCAGGCATAGTACGCCTGTGTGCCACTTTGAACATTTTGGCACGAGGGACCTTCCAGGCAACCTCTGCCCTCCTCAGCGGGATCAGCCAGGCTACAATGAGCCGCATATTAATCCAGGTAGTTCTGGCGATTTGTGATTTGATCCCTATTTACATCAAGTTTCCTGAGGATGAGGAGGAGGTTGCCAAAATAAAACATGCCTTCTATCTAATGGGAGGGATCCCGAATGTGCTAGGGTGCGTTGATGGTACACATATCCCTTTCCGCCCTCCCCGTGCACAGGAGCTGTATTTCCGAAACCGGAAGCAATTTCATTCAATTAACATCATGGTGGTCTGTGACCACGAAATGAAGCTGCGGGCGGTGAGATCGGGGTTCCCCGGCTCATGCCACGATTCTTACGTCCTGCAGCGGACAGTCCTGTGCCGGAAGTTTGAGAACAACGAAATGCCAGCTGGCTGGCTACTGGGTAAATAATTAACCATGTCAAAGTATTTGGCCTAAAATATGTGGCCTAGTAAGCGAAATTAGTAAAAATGAAAGCCAAAACATGTACTAGTACTAATTGCTGTCTCTCTCCTTGTGTTTTTTCTACAGCGAACAAGGGATATGGGCAGAGAACGTGGGTGATGACTCCGGTCAGAAGCCCACAGACGTCTGCCCATGAACGCTACAATGCAGCACACCGCAAAACCCGAAGCATTGTGGAACGAACCATCGGCCTGCTGAAAGCACGCTTTCTATGTTTGGCACGCCCAGGAGGAGAGATGCTGTACAGTCCACAGAAGGTCTCCAAGATCATCCTCGCCTGCTGTGTGCTCCACAACATTTGTATATGCCACAGAATCCAATCCCCTGAAGAGACAGCACTGGTGCCCGAAATCCCCAACTTGCCCGCAGAAAGAAGTGAGGACACCCAGACTGGCAATGAGCTAAGGGAAAGCATGATCACTTCACTTTTTGCGGTAAGCTAACTACCCTTCACTGTAATCCAAGTACTGCACTACAGGGCAAATCTTTTTTGGCTCCATTCATAATTTGTCCAAAACCACTATAAGGGGGGTGTAAGATGACCAAAACCACTATAAGGGGGGTGTAAGATGACCAAAACCACTATAAGGGGGGTGTAAGATGACCCAAACCACTATAAGGGGGGGTGTAAGATGACCAAAACCACTATAAGGGGGGTGTAAGATGACCAAAACCACTATAAGGGGGGTGTAAGATGACCCAAACCACTATAAGGGGGGTGTAAGATGACCAAAACCACTATAAGGGGGGAGTAAGATGACCAAAACCACTATAAGGGGGGTGTAAGATGACCCAAACCACTATAAGGGGGGGTGTAAGATGACCCAAACCACTATAAGGGGGGGTGTAAGATGACCCAAACCACTATAAGGGGGGTGTAAGATGACCCAAACCACTATAAGGGGGGTGTAAGATGACCAAAACCACTATAAGAGGGGTGTAAGATGACCAAAACCACTATAAGGGGGGAGTAGGATGACCAAAACCACTATAAGGGGGGTGTAAGATGACCCAAACCACTATAAGGGGGGAGTAAGATGACCAAAACCACTATAAGGGGGGAGTAAGATGACCAAAACCACTATAAGGGGGGGGTGTAAGATGACCCAAACCACTATAAGGGGGGTGTAAGATGACCAAAACCACTATAAGGGGGGTGTAAGATGACCAAAACCACTATAAGGGGGGAGTAAGATGACCAAAACCACTATAAGGGGGGTGTAAGATGACCCAAACCACTATAAGGGGGGGTGTAAGATGACCCAAACCACTATAAGGGGGGTGTAAGATGACCCAAACCACTATAAGGGGGGTGTAAGATGACCCAAACCACTATAAGGGGGGGTGTAAGATGACCCAAACCACTATAAGGGGGGTGTAAGATGACCCAAACCACTATAAGGGGGGTGTAAGATGACCCAAACCACTATAAGGGAGGTGTAAGATGACCAAAACCACTATAAGGGGGGAGTAAGATGACCAAAACCACTATAAGGGGGGTGTAAGATGACCCAAACCACTATAAGGGGGGAGTAAGATGACCAAAATCACTATAAGGGGGGAGTAAGATGACCAAAACCACTATAAGGGGGGGGGTGTAAGATGATCCAAACCACTATAAGGGGGGTGTAAGATGACCCAAACCACTATAAGGGGGGTGTAAGATAACCAAAACCACTATAAGGGGGGAGTAAGATGACCAAAACCACTATAAGGGGGGTGTAAGATGACCCAAACCACTATAAGGGGGGGTGTAAGATGACCAAAACCACTATAAGGGGGGATGTAAGATGACCAAAACCACTATAAGGGGGGTGTAAGATGACCCAAACCACTATAAGGGGGGTGTAAGATGACCAAAACCACTATAAGGGGGGAGTAAGATGACCCAAACCACTATAAGGGGGGGTGTAAGATGACTCAAACCACTATAAGGGGGGAGTAAGATGACCAAAACCACTATAAGGGGGGAGTAAGATGACCAAAACCACTATAAGGGGGGGTGTAAAATGACCAAAACCACTATAAGGGGGGTGTAAGATGACCCAAACCACTATAAGGGGGGGTGTAAGATGACCAAAACCACTATAAGGGGGGTGGAAGATGACCAAAACCACTATAAGGGGGGGGGTGGAAGCTGAACAACATAACAATTAGGGTTGTTGTGCAAGTTGGACCCAAATGTTTGTAACAAATTAATGCATTATTTTTTTACAGCGAAAAAGCCACATTAAATATAAATACTAACTGCACTTTTTAATCTTTTTCAGGCACCCCGAGAATCTTCTTGAAAATTCCTTTTGTTTTTTTCATAATTTTACATTAATTTGAAAAACATTTAAAACCAAAATTAAAAAAATTAAAAGAAACATGTTGCAATGTGTTTACTTCTGAACATTGATTTCAAGCCCACAGCAAAGCAAAGCGCAGGCGCTGTGTTGAATAGCGTGGTCAAAATGGCAGCGCCTACAAAGCTGAGCTCAAACATCATATTCAGCAATGTAGGCGTTGTTCCCAACAACACCAGGTAGCGACTGAGGAGGCCTGCTATAGCGAATCGCTACCGCCCGCGGTGTACGCTAGCGGCGCTCATAGTGCCATACTTCAGTCGCTCATCTGTCGCTACCTGGCGCTATTAATGAATCGGCCTCTAAGTGAACTTGTAAGGTGTTTCCACCAGGCACGATGTCTATCACCAGCGACCTGCAAAGCAAACAGAAAAACCACATTAGTATTATTACAAATTATAAGTTATTAAATTTAAATTACAAAACAGGAAGACCCATTTTCCCCAGTGTCAGGCCAGCAACCAACCAAGGCAGAGTTTGGGAGGCTTCTGTGGAGGACTTGTCCTCACAGCAGGTTGGAGAATGCACCATTTTTGCGGCACCATGGCGGCAAATGAGCGTGGAGCTGAGAGACTGGCATAACTATAACATATATTAATGGTGACCATCACCAGGCAAATTCAAAGCAAACAGGAAAAAATCTTCACCAAATCATTGTTCAATGAATTGGTTGTTATTAAACTAAATTTCCTTGAACAATTGGTACTAAACAGTAGTGACATTCAAGTGCCGGAAACGATACAGAATGGTATTAAAGAGGAGTTAAACCCGAATGTTTTGAACAAGTAGTATTAAAGTGAAATTAAACCACATGTACTTTAAAGTGGACAAACACCCAGGGGGGATCGGCCCGGAAATCTATAAGATTCCCGGACCGATCAGACCCCTCCCCGCGGGGCATCCGAAATCGGGATGTCCCGCGGGGAGGAACCCCCCAGGAGGCCCACAATCCTCACCTTACCGGCGATCCAACGGCGCATGCGTGAGACGCGGCCGCGTCTCTCACTTCCCTCTAGCAGGGTGCGCTCCCGCGCCGGCCGTTTTGTGAATGCCCGGCGCAGGCGCGCTCCCTGTTAGAGGGAAGCAAGAGACGCAGCCAATGACAGCGCTCTGGTATGCACGTCCAAGCGGCTTTGGACGCGCATACCAGAGCTGCTCTGAGCGCCGTCATTGGCCGGACGAGGTCACGTGGGAGCGGGGAGAGGTGAGTTTTTGCGGCGATCGGGGGGGTTTCAGACAGCGGGGCACCCCCGATCGGGGTGCCCCACCTAAGTGGACCAACACCCAGGATAGTCAAAATCCTGGGTGTTGGTCCACTTTAAAGGATAATTCCACTTTCAACAGCATTCTTTAAAATTTCCATTATTGTCTGCCAAAATGTTTTCTTCAGTGTGCCAAACTTATGTTATTTTTTTCTAATTGTTTGGAACCCTGTGTTATAAAAGAAAACAATTTCCCCTAGCAACATTGTGTTAACTTAGCAATGTACATCAACTGGTGTATACATACAGAGACTTCCTCACTCTAGATTGCTAATTGTCTGATTGTTGAGAAACAGGCAACAGTATTAATGCATTCTGCTGTAATTCAAATTGTTCAGATAGGGAGGATCACAATCTTGTATACTAGTAGCAAAAACGTTACTGGCAGCGTTCTCAGCTGGCAAGGTTCATAACTGCTGCTTGACTTAGCTAAAGCTGCTAACATGCTCACCTGTTACAGTGGAGAGATTCTGTAGTCAGCATTTCTATCCAAGGCCAGAAAAAACACTTCCATTTTAGCAACACAGACACACACCCCAGTGTTAGAGCAAATTGTGGTATAAGGGGCACATTCATCACAGTCTTTATAGCTAGTTGTGGTATTAGGGGGGCACTCACCCAGTCTTTAAAGCTAGTTGTGGTATAAGGGGACTGTGACATTCATGCAGGTCTGATAGTAGAAGACAGGTATATTTCTCCGAGGTTCCGTTCCTATGTGAGGTAATAGCTGAGCCTCTCACCTGTCAGGTAATTAATTAGGGGGAATGAGAGGCTGACAAATGGAGGAAGTCAGGGGGCAGATCTCTCTCTCTGGCTGAGGACACAGCCCAGGTCTGTGGAGAGATTCATGTGAGTAAAGGTTGCTGGAAGTGTTTTTTGTAGCTGGCAGAGAGAAGCTCTCCAGCTAGTAGTGAGGGTTTTCACTTGTCTAGTTAGTGCCGGACAGGCAAGGATTTTCTTTTTTTGCTGTGTTATCTTTATTTTGCTTTTGCAACCTTTACCAATAAAGCTGACCAAGAGTCAGACTGAACAAACTTTCTGCTGTTTGCCTGATTGGACAAAGACAAATACGTGTCCCTTGACATCAGAAAAGGGCGATCTCTGACACATCTCACAGGGACACACTCACCTCAGTATTTACAGCTAGTTATGGCATAAGGGGACACTCTCATCTCAATCATTCCAGCTAGTTGTTACATAAGGTGGAAACGCTCACCCAAGTCTTTACAGCTAGTTGTAGTATAAGGAGCACAATCATCCCCAGTCTTTACAGCTAGTTGTTATATAAGGTGGCACACCCACCCCAGTCTTTACAGCTATTTGTGGCATAAGGGGACACTCTCACATCAGTCATTACAGCTAGTTGTTATATAAGGGGACACACTGAGCACAGTCTTTACATCTAGTGTTGGTATAAGGGGCAATTTCACCCCAGTTTTACAGCTAGTTGGTGTATAAGGTGGAAACACTCACCCAAGTCTTTACAGCTAGTTGTAGTATAAGAAGCACAAACATCCCCTTTCTTTACAGCTAGTTGTTGAATAAGGGGCACACTCACCCCAGTCATTAAAGCTAGTTGCTTTACTCACCCCAGTGCTTAAAAGTTGTGGTATAAGAAAGCACACTCACCCAGTCTTTTCAGCTAGTTATTGTATACGGATGCACATTCACCTCAGTCTTTACAGCTAGTTGTTGTATAAGGTGGCACACCCCCCCCCCCCCAGTCTTTACAGCTAATTAGGGTATAAGGAGCACGTTCACCCCAGTCTTTAGAGCTAGTTGTTGTATAAGGGGGCATACTCACCCCAGTCTTTACAGCTAGTTGTGGTATAGGGAGCACATTCACCCCAGTCTTTACAGCAAGTTGTGGTAAAAGGAGCACATTCACCCCAGTCTTTACAGCTAGTTGTGCTATAAGGGACACACTAACCCCAATCATAAAAGCTAGTTGTGGTATATGGATACACAATCATCTCAGTCTTTACAGCTAGTTGTGGTATAAGGCACACACTCACCCAGTCATTAAAGCTAGTTGTGGTATAAGTGGACCTTCTCACCCCAGTACTTAGAGAAAGTTGTATAAGGTATAAGGGGGCACACTCACCCCAGTCTTTTCAGCTAGTTGTTGTATAATGATGCACATTTACCTAAGTCTTTACAGCAAGTTTTGATATACGAATACACTTGCACCCCAGTCTTTTCAGCTAGTTGGGGTATAAGAGAATATTCTCACCCCAGTGCTTAGAACAAGTTGTGGTAGAAGGGGGCACACTCACCCCTATCTTTACAGCTAGTTGTTGTACAAGGGTGAACACTCAACCCAGTTTTTACAGCTAGTTGTAGTATAAGGGAACAGTCTATACAGCAAATTGTGATATAAGGTGGCACTCTCACCCCAGTATTTAAAGCTAGTTGTGGTATAACATTACACTCTCACCCCATTCTTTCCAGCTGGTTGTGGAATAAGGGGGCAAACTCCCCCCAGTGCTGCTTAGAGAAAGTTGTCCTATAAGGGGGCACACTAACCCCAGTCTTTACAGCTTGTTGTGGTATAAGGAACACAATCCCCCCAGTCTTTATAGCTAGTTGTTGTATAAGAGGGCACACTCACCCCAGTCTTTACAGCTAGTTGTGGTATAAGGGACACACTCACCGAAGTCATTAAAGCTACTTGTGGTATAAGAATGCACATTCACCCCAGTGTTTACAGCAGTTGTGGTATAAGAGGACACTCTTACCCCAGTCTTTTCAGCTAGTTGTGGTATAAGAGGACCTTTTCCCCCCAGTGCTTAGAACAAGTTGTGGTAGACGGGGGCACACTCACCCCTATCTTTCATTCAAATTGTGGTATAAGGGGAACACTCATCCCAGCCTTTACAGCTAGTTGTGATATAAGGTGGCACTCACATCCAGTCTTTACAGTTAGTTGTTGTATAAGGGGTGAACATTCACCCCGGTTTTTACAGTTAGTTGTGGTATAAGGGAGCAGTCTCACCCCAGTTTATACAGCAAATTGTGGTATAAGGTGGCATTCTCACCCCAGTATTTAAAGCTGGCTGTGGTATAAGAGGACATTCTCACCCCAGTGCTTAGAACAAGTTGTGGTAGAAGAGAGCACACTCACTCCAGTCTTTGCATCAAGTTGTGGTATAAGGGGCACACTCACCCCAGTGCTTAAAGTAAGTTGAGGTATAAGGGGGCACACTCACTCCAATCTTTACAGCTAGCTGTGGTATAAGGATGCAAATTCACCCCAGTCTTTACAGCAAGTTGTGGTATAAGAGGACACTGCCACCCCAGTCTTTACAGCAAGTTGTGGTATAAGAGTACACTTATACCCCAGAATTTTCAGCTAGTTGTGGTATAAGAGGACCTTCTCAACCCAGTTCTCAGAACAAGTTGTGATAGAAAGGGGCACACTCACCCCTATCTTTCCATTAAATTGTGGTATAAGGGGAAACACTCCACCCAGCCTTTACAGCTAGTTGTGATATAAGGTGGCACTCTCACCCCAGTCTTTAAAGCAAGTTGTGGTATAAGAGGACAATCTCACCCAGCCCGGTATGGATCACAACTTTGCGGGTTGCATCCACTCATCTCTAGTAGTGAGCATGTCGCTGTGAAGATACATTCATGTGGAATATTTAACAATTCTACTTACACCCCAAAAAAATTCAATTGGGTAGTGAAATTGAATCTGAAGATGGATTGGCATAGGTTTGGGCCAATATTGGCCACCCAAGCAGAGATGTTTTTTCTATATTTAAATGTTTTTCATTCCTTCACCACATCTCAGGTTATACAATGTGTTGGTAGAACTGTTGGCAACTTTGTGGCTTCCTGCAACTTGCAGATGGGTTGACATACTGTAATATGTCATCACCTATTCTTAGCCTACACAAGACATCACCTTCAATCTCAAAACCCCTTCACACTTTAGAATTACAGTTACATGGTCTTGTTTGTTTTATAGTAGCATATTGAATATTTTCTTTTTACACATTGCAGGTTCTGGAACCCACTACTACACATTGCACAAGGACATTTATTGTAACATTGAATTTTAAGCAGGGATTGCCATGTTCCATGGCTTCTGCTGATCCCCTGACCATGCAGACAGGCCTTTGTTTTTTACCTACCAAGATACTTAAAATCTACAAGATCTATCTGTGAGTAATAAACAGATGTTCTTTGTGAAATTTTGTTTACAGCATGCACCATAGTTATAGTTCAGACATACAGACATGGCTGCTTCAGTAATTCCACACTATCTTCGAGCTGATGTTGATTCAGAATACAAATAGCAACAGGTTGATGTGTAGAGATCCTCCAAAAGTTAGGCTGGCCACCTATATCCTCCACACATAAAATCTCGCTCTAACATAAAAAGGATCAAGTATTTATTGATTTCATTACAAATATACATTAATACTTATACAAACAACATTTAAGACTAATCTACAGTACAGCATGTGCCTTCAGCTCTGTGGCCGCCTGCTGCATCGGCAGGGAATGTTAGTGTCCATGTTATCCATGAGGAATAAATTACCTACCTACACTTTGCTTGGATCCTAATAAGGCATGATTAGGGAATAATATTTTATTAAGACAATATTTTTCTATGTATATACTGCATTATCCTAGCATTAAAACAGTATATTATTGGTGTTACTTTCTAGATTGAATTTAACTTAAAGTGGACCAACACCCAGGATTTTGACTATCCTGGGTATTGGTCCACTTCCCCGGGGCACCCCGATCGGAGGTGCCCCGCTGTGTGAAACCCCCCAGAAAGCCCCCAAAACTCACCTCTCCCCGCTCCCACGTGGCCGTGCCGTCCAATCGGCGCCGACGGACAAGCTGATTGACAGCGACGTACAAGCAGCTTGCCCGTCGGCGCCTCCCGCGCATCACTCTTGACGTGTGCGCGCCCGCGCCGGCCATTCAGAGACGGCCGGTGCGGGCGCGCGCACGTCTAGAGGAGCGCGAGTGAGGCGGCAACGGCGGAAGCAGCGGCTGGAGAGGTAAGGTTTTTTCGGGGGTTTACACCCCGCGGGACATCCCGATCTCGGATGTCCCGCGGTGTGTGAGGTGATCGGCCCGGGAATCTTATAGATTCCCGGGCGATCACCTCAGGGTGTTGGTCCACTTTAAAAAGGATACTTTGGTGATGGCAAAAGGTGTTTGATAACACTAATAATGTTTTTTACTACTGGATAAGAATAAATGCAAATTACACACTTTTCTCTGCCAGTAATGTACATTTTGAAATTAACATTGTAATATTTTAATGGATATATATATATATATATATATATTTAAATGTCCCATCTTTTGCATGTATCTTTGTAAAGGCATACCCGAGAAGCTTGTTCAACCTATGGAATTATCAAGTGCCATCATTAACTAATATGAATTAATTTCCATGACAGAATGCATTATGGTGACTGTGGAGCAGTCTTAATGTATATTTGTAATGAAATCAATAAATACTTGAACCTTTATATTAGAGCAGGGTTTTATGTGCCGAGGGTAAAGGTGGCAAGTCTAACTTTTGGAGGATTTATAAAGTGAATTTCCTTCCTAACTAGTTCAGTGCTAAAGCAGGAGGGTACCTAATCTGTCATTAAGGCCTAGGCCTTATGACTGTTTTTATATTGATGTGTAGAGACTTACGTGCAGATAACAGACTGTTCTGTATACTATGTACTATGTACTTTTTCGAATGTACTTTGTGTTCTGGCAAGTGCTGTAATTTTGTATGTGCTTAAATACCAAATCTAACAGTCAAATACCAGAATTAAAGTGCTAGTTCCAATATTATTTTAAGCAAATACAATAAAGAGGTTTAAGTTGTTTCCAGTTCTTTTAAAGTGGACCAACACCCAGGATTTTCACTATCCTGGGTTTTGGTCCACTTCGGTGGGGCACCCCGATCAGGGTGCCCCGCTGTGTGAAACCCCCCAGAACGCCCGGAAACACTCACCTCACCACGCTCCTACGCGGGCTCTCGTCCAATCAGAGCACTCAGAGCCGCTGTGGTACGCACGTACAAGCGGCGTCCAACCACAGCGGCTCTGAGCGCTGGAGGGCGCGTCTCGCGCTTCCCTCTAACAGGGAGCACGTCCGCGCCGGCCATTCACAAACAGCCGGCGCGGGTGCGCACCCTGCTAGAGGGAGGCACGAGACGCGGCCACTGCCCGCGCATGCACCTTTGGAACGGGGTTAAGGTAAGGTTTCTGGGCTTCCTGGGGGGTCTCACTTCCCTCCCCGCGGGGCATCCAAAATCGGGATGTCCCGCGGGGAGGGATCTGATCTGCCCGGGAATCTTATAGATTCCTGGGCCGATCCCCCCTGGGTGTTGGTCCACTTTTATTTTATTTTCAATATATCTTTATTAAGATTTTACACTTTATGCATAACAGAAGAAGAAACAGTAGCAAAGAGGATCAAGGGGCAAAATGACACGGCAGCTCAACAGGTGCATCACGATCTCATTCGGTGTATGAGGGTCCGAGCGAATCACATTTCCAGCAAGGCATGTCGGGAGGCCGGACACAGGGTATCCATGGACACCCACCAGTAATGTCCATTGCATCAACCGAGCCGCCCCCTCAAAAGAAGGCACTCCCCTACTGCAGGCCCATCCCCTCAGCCCATAACAGTGTAAAGCAACCGTACCCGTCCCCCCGCGATCCGAAAGGGGAAGGTGTAGACAGAGAGAGAAGCAGAAAGGGAGAAGAAAGTACCAGAAAAAGAGAAAGAACAGACATAGAGAAGATATCAAGAGGAAAGGGGTAGAAAAGGATGATGGAAGGAAGTGAGACCCAGGGGCTCAGGGGCCCATTAACCCGCAACCCCAACCCCCTCCCCGGCACTACCAGATCCCAATGCGTCCACCAGGAGACCATATCCTCACCTAAGGCCCTCCCCCTACCCAGTATCACCCACGCTCCAGTAGCATCTGAAAATCGGGAGAAACCCGCGAGGCCTCCCAAAGGGTCCATGTCTTGAGAAACCTCTGGGCACCCCCCTCTACCCCCTCCAGTTGGTCCACTTTTAGCTGAAGCTACAGTATTACCTTTGAAGTACTTAATACAATTCTATTTTAGATTCTTTTAAATCGTGATAACCCATCATGAGCTCATAATTTATAGATCTGAATTGCCATACATACAATGGGCAACAAGGTTTCATAGATGTTTGACATATAGTTGGTTTAAAAATGAGAATCTCAGCTCTCGCCCATTATCCTCCATTTTCACCTTGTAATTCAAGTCTAAAATAGCAAATGTTTCTTTATCGAAATCTTAAATTGCTGACATTTTCAGATAAATAGAAAAACAGCTAATTCTCATCTGTTGCTACCTGAATGTTGATTACAGATCGCTGTTAAGATGTTTATCCATCCCAGTCCCAGATGAGAGATATGTCAGACATAAAACACGGTTAATAAAAAAGACAACATTGTGCTTTGCATGATAACCAGTGGAGAGGAGGTTAAGAAAATGCACAGCACATGTAAAATCCTATTACCTCTATTCACATTTGAAGCTTCAGCTAAAAACTGCAGTCAAAGTTCATTCTCCAAACAGATTACAGTTTTCTGAAAACACTTTTGTCCCCAAGGGCCTGAAGATTGCATTGGCTTTGCAGTCTGGAATAATAACCCAGTTTCTTTTATAGGATACACTACTGCCATGTGTAAAGGTTGTATGGAATTTAGTCCTCTACTGAAGCCATAACTAAATTTCAAAGGAAGTCTTTTCACAGTTGTAAGTAGCAATAATTCAGTTACTCTAAAGAGTTGGTAGCCTGAATAGCCTAACACATACAGCTGGCATATCAAAGCAGCAGATCCAGATTCAAGAATCAAGCTACAGGCAATGTATAAAGCAAAGAAAGGTTTGCAGACTATTTTTTAAAATCAAATGCCAATATTAAAAACAAGAATAATATATTTAAACTTTGCTTTAGCCTTGTATTATGAGGATAGCTGACAACTAGTGATGAGCTGAACCACTGAATTTCTGCCGAACTTGCCACCAAAGTTCAGGTTAGGGACCCCAAACCTCGAACCCCATTGAAGACAATGGGGACCCGAAATTGGGAGACCAAAAATGGCTGTGGAAATTGGAGTAGCAAGTGCTAGAGGTCTGAAAATTGAGGGGAAGACTAGGGTGACTGCCCTGCACAAAATGGGCAGGTACTCTAAACAATAACAGAAAACTAAAATATTGAAAAAAAAGAAAACAAATGTAATTTCTTTAGAGGTTTTGGAGGATGGATCTGTAACACCTAGGTGATTGCCCTGCACAAAATGGGGTAGGGAAAGTACTCAAAATAATTGCAGAAAACTAAAAAAATTAAGAAATTATAAATGAAAATTACAAAATATGGGGTTGGGCACCAAATAGGGGGTGGGGGCACCTGCACAAAATGGAATAGGGAAAGTACTCAAAATAATAACAGAAAACCAAAAAGAGAAATACATAAATACATTTAAAAAAAAGTTTAAGGGAGTAAGAGGGCAAATCAGGGGGTAACATCAGAGAGATTGCACAAAATGGGGTAGGGAAAAAATCCAAATAATCACAGAAAGTTTGCAAATTAATTAAATACATTAATAAATAAATAAAAGTTTTTTTCAGGATTAATGCCTTAATTCTTTAATTTTTTAAAACATTTTGGGGCTTTTTTGGTTAGATCCATTAAAACTACCAGTGAGTTTAATTTTTTATATATTTTTAGTAATTTTTTGGCATTTGTTGCTAGATTCAATTTGTATCTAATGAAAAATATTTGCCCAAATTTTTTTTTTCTTGTCACATTCCCTTGTTTTATTGATTGCCACTTAACAGACATCCATTGAAGCCAAAAAGTGACAGTGGGGAATCTTATATATTTTTTTCAGGTTAAGTTTTTTTTAGTTAAAAAACCGGGGGCCCCCTCCAAAGGCTACCAGCCTGAGCATAAGGGCTTGTAACTCAGGACTTTGAGGCCGCTTTTGGCCTGCAAGTTACATGCCCCTATGCCCTTTGGTAATGTGTCATTTTTAGTGATGAGCGAGTAGTATTCGACCGAGCCGGTATTCGATCGAATACTACGCTGTTCGTCATACTCAATTTCGATCGAGTACAGCGGCGATGGCGCACTCACAATTCGTTTCCCCTCCCACCTTCCCTGGCGCGTTTTTTACACCAATCACCATGCAGGGGGGGTGGGACAGGTCCTGGGAGGACGCTGGCATCGCGAAAAAACGGCGTCTACACGCATTGGCTGGAAAAACCATGTGACCTCGAATATACAAAACTCAGCACTTCCTCTTCGTCAGCATTAGCAGCTTGAACTTAGTGAGGGACAGACGCTCACAGCAGGGAAAGACAGGCTGTCGCTGGCAGGGCCCCAGAAGCTCGGAATATCGCTTTTACCACCATCTATACCAGCTACCAGAAGACAAGACAGTCCTTAATAGCCCTTATTAGGGCTGCTACGCTGAACAGTATATAGCTCATTTTCTATTTAGTCAGGCAGGGCCCCAGAAGCTCAGAATATACCTTTTACCACCATATATACCAGCTACCAGAAGACAAGACAGTCCTTAATAGCCCTTATTAGGGCTGCTACGCTGAACAGTATATAGCTCATTTTCTATTTAGTCAGGCAGGGCCCCAGAAGCTCAGAATATACCTTTTACCACCATATATACCAGCTACCAGAAGACAAGACAGTCCTTAATCCCTTATTAGTGCTGCTATGTTGAACAGTATATAGCTCATATTCTATGTAGTCAGGCAGGGCCCCAGAAGCTCAGAATATACCTTTTACCACCATATATACCAGCTACCAGAAGACAAGACAGTCCTTAATAGCCCTTATTAGGGCTGCTACGCTGAACAGTATATAGCTCATTTTCTATTTAGTCAGGCAGGGCCCCAGAAGCTCAGAATATACCTTTTACCACCATATATACCAGCTACCAGAAGACAAGACAGTCCTTAATAGCCCTTATTAGGGCTGCTACGCTGAACAGTATATAGCTCATTTTCTATTTAGTCAGGCAGGGCCCCAGAAGCTCAGAATATACCTTTTACCACCATATATACCAGCTACCAGAAGACAAGACAGTCCTTAATCCCTTATTAGTGCTGCTATGTTGAACAGTATATAGCTCATATTCTATGTAGTCAGGCAGGGCCCCAGAAGCTCAGAATATACCTTTTACCACCATATATACCAGCTACCAGAAGACAAGACAGTCCTTAATAGCCCTTATTAGGGCTGCTACGCTGAACAGTATATAGCTCATTTTCTATTTAGTCAGGCAGGGCCCCAGAAGCTCAGAATATACCTTTTACCACCATATATACCAGCTACCAGAAGACAAGACAGTCCTTAATAGCCCTTATTAGGGCTGCTACGCTGAACAGTATATAGCTCATTTTCTATTTAGTCAGGCAGGGCCCCAGAAGCTCAGAATATACCTTTTACCACCATATATACCAGCTACCAGAAGACAAGACAGTCCTTAATCCCTTATTAGTGCTGCTATGTTGAACAGTATATAGCTCATATTCTATGTAGTCAGGCAGGGCCCCAGAAGCTCAGAATATACCTTTTACCACCATATATACCAGCTACCAGAAGACAAGACAGTCCTTAATAGCCCTTATTAGGGCTGCTACGCTGAACAGTATATAGCTCATTTTCTATTTAGTCAGGCAGGGCCCCAGAAGCTCAGAATATACCTTTTACCACCATATATACCAGCTACCAGAAGACAAGACAGTCCTTAATAGCCCTTATTAGGGCTCCTACGCTGAACAGTATATAGCTCATTTTCTATTTAGTCAGGCAGGGCCCCAGAAGCTCAGAATATACCTTTTACCACCATATATACCAGCTACCAGAAGACAAGACAGTCCTTAATAGCCCTTATTAGGGCTGCTACGCTGAACGGTATATAGCTCATTTTCTATTTAGTCAGGCAGGGCCCCAGAAGCTCAGAATATACCTTTTACCACCATATATACCAGCTACCAGAAGACAAGACAGTCCTTAATAGCCCTTATTAGGGCTGCTACGCTGAACAGTATATAGCTCATTTTCTATTTAGTCAGGCAGGGCCCCAGAAGCTCAGAATATACCTTTTACCACCATATATACCAGCTACCAGAAGACAAGACAGTCCTTAATCCCTTATTAGTGCTGCTATGTTGAACAGTATATAGCTCATATTCTATGTAGTCAGGCAGGGCCCCAGAAGCTCAGAATATACCTTTTACCACCATATATACCAGCTACCAGAAGACAAGACAGTCCTTAAGAGCCCTTATTAGGGCTGCTACGCTGAACAGTATATAGCTCATTTTCTATTTAGTCAGGCAGGGCCCCAGAAGCTCAGAATATACCTTTTACCACCATATATACCAGCTACCAGAAGACAAGACAGTCCTTAATAGCCCTTATTAGGGCTGCTACGCTGAACAGTATATAGCTCATTTTCTATTTAGTCAGGCAGGGCCCCAGAAGCTCAGAATATACCTTTTACCACCATATATACCAGCTACCAGACGACAAGACAGTCCTTAATAGCCCTTATTAGGGCTGCTACGCTGAACAGTATATAGCTCATTTTCTATTTAGTCAGGCAGGGCCCCAGAAGCTCAGAATATACCTTTTACCACCATATATACCAGCTACCAGAAGACAAGACAGTCCTTAATCCCTTATTAGTGCTGCTATGTTGAACAGTATATAGCTCATATTCTATGTAGTCAGGCAGGGCCCCAGAAGCTCAGAATATACCTTTTACCACCATATATACCAGCTACCAGAAGACAAGACAGTCCTTAAGAGCCCTTATTAGGGCTGCTACGCTGAACAGTATATAGCTCATTTTCTATTTAGTCAGGCAGGGCCCCAGAAGCTCAGAATATACCTTTTACCACCATATATACCAGCTACCAGAAGACAAGACAGTCCTTAAGAGCCCTTATTAGGGCTGCTACGCTGAACAGTATATAGCTCATTTTCTATTTAGTCAGGCAGGGCCCCAGAAGCTCAGAATATACCTTTTACCACCATATATACCAGCTACCAGAAGACAAGACAGTCCTTAATAGCCCTTATTAGGGCTGCTACGCTGAACAGTATATAGCTCATTTTCTATTTAGTCAGGCAGGGCTCCAGAAGCTCAGAATATACCTTTTACCACCATATATACCAGCTACCAGAAGACAAGACAGTCCTTAAGAGCCCTTATTAGGGCTGCTACGCTGAACAGTATATAGCTCATTTTCTATTTAGTCAGGCAGGGCCCCAGAAGCTCAGAATATACCTTTTACCACCATATATACCAGCTACCAGAAGACAAGACAGTCCTTAATAGCCCTTATTAGGGCTGCTACGCTGAACAGTATATAGCTCATTTTCTATTTAGTCAGGCAGGGCCCCAGAAGCTCAGAATATACCTTTTACCACCATATATACCAGCTACCAGAAGACAAGACAGTCCTTAAGAGCCCTTATTAGGGCTGCTACGCTGAACAGTATATAGCTCATTTTCTATTTAGTCAGGCAGGGCCCCAGAAGCTCAGAATATACCTTTTACCACCATATATACCAGCTACCAGAAGACAAGACAGTCCTTAATAGCCCTTATTAGGGCTGCTACGCTGAACAGTATATAGCTCATTTTCTATTTAGTCAGGCAGGGCCCCAGAAGCTCAGAATATACCTTTTACCACCATATATACCAGCTACCAGAAGACAAGACAGTCCTTAATAGCCCTTATTAGGGCTGCTACGCTGAACAGTATATAGCTCATTTTCTATTTAGTCAGGCAGGGCCCCAGAAGCTCAGAATATACCTTTTACCACCATATATACCAGCTACCAGAAGACAAGACAGTCCTTAAGAGCCCTTATTAGGGCTGCTACGCTGAACAGTATATAGCTCATTTTCTATTTAGTCAGGCAGGGCCCCAGAAGCTCAGAATATACCTTTTACCACCATATATACCAGCTACCAGAAGACAAGACAGTCCTTAATAGCCCTTATTAGGGCTGCTACGCTGAACAGTATATAGCTCATTTTCTATTTAGTCAGGCAGGGCCCCAGAAGCTCAGAATATACCTTTTACCACCATATATACCAGCTACCAGAAGACAAGACAGTCCTTAATAGCCCTTATTAGGGCTGCTACGCTGAACAGTATATAGCTCATTTTCTATTTAGTCAGGCAGGGCCCCAGAAGCTCAGAATATACCTTTTACCACCATATATACCAGCTACCAGAAGACAAGACAGTCCTTAATCCCTTATTAGTGCTGCTATGTTGAACAGTATATAGCTCATATTCTATGTAGTCAGGCAGGGCCCCAGAAGCTCAGAATATACCTTTTACCACCATATATACCAGCTACCAGAAGACAAGACAGTTCTTAATAGCCCTTATTAGGGCTGCTACGCTGAACAGTATATAGCTCATTTTCTATTTAGTCAGGCAGGGCCCCAGAAGCTCAGAATATACCTTTTACCACCATATATACCAGCTACCAGAAGACAAGACAGTCCTTAATCCCTTATTAGTGCTGCTATGTTGAACAGTATATAGCTCATATTCTATGTAGTCAGGCAGGGCCCCAGAAGCTCAGAATATACCTTTTACCACCATATATACCAGCTACCAGAAGACAAGACATTCCTTAATAGCCCTTATTAGGGCTGCTACGCTGAACAGTATATAGCTCATTTTCTATTTAGTCAGGCAGGGCCCCAGAAGCTCAGAATATACCTTTTACCACCATATATACCAGCTACCAGAAGACAAGACAGTCCTTAATAGCCCTTATTAGGGCTGCTACGCTGAACAGTATATAGCTCATTTTCTATTTAGTCAGGCAGGGCCCCAGAAGCTCAGAATATCGCTTTTACCACCATATATACCAGCTACCAGAAGACAAGAGAGTCATTAAGAGCCCTTATTAGGGCTACTATGCTGAACAGTATATAGCTCATTCTAGCTATATACACACTGCACACAACGGCTGCTTTAGTGAGGGGTAGCTGCTGCTGCTGGAATAGGGACAGAAAGACTTCAGTGGTGTATTAGCACCTATATACAAAACTATATACACTCTGCTCAAAACGGCTGCTTTAGTGAGGGGTAGCTGCTGATGCTGGAATAGGGACAGAAAGACTTCAGTGGTGTATTAGCACCTATATACAAAACTATATTTTGCACTACTGTTTTGTGTCCTCTGTGCCAACAAAACCTTGTTATATACCCGGTGCGTATAGGCACCATTTTACCTTCTGGCAGTATACGGCTGTATAGCCAGGTGTTTTTCTTAAAAATATTTTTATATTTGGCACTACTGTTTTGTGTCCTCTTTACCAACAAAACCTTGTTATATACCCGGTGCGTATATAGGCACCATTTCACCTTCTGGCAGTATACGGCTGTATAGCCAGGTGTTCTTAAAAATATATTTATATTTGGCACTACTGTTTTGTGTCCTCTGTGCCAACAAAACACTGTTTTATACACGGTGCGTATAGGCACCATTTCACCTTCTGGCAGTATACGGCTGTATAGCCAGGTGTTCTTCTTAAAAATATTTTTATATTTGGCATAACGCGTGGCCAACAAAGTAAAACGTCTGAAATGCGGAGGGCTAGCGCAAAGGGACGTGGACGAGGACGGGGGCGCGGAAATGCTGGTGGGGGCACAAACCGCGTTGAAGCCAGTGGGGATACAATGCGTGCTGGTGAGGGGCAGCCAGCATTACGCTCATCCAGCTTCCCTGCCTTTATGGGACAGTTATGCGGGGGGCGGGGTACACCTCTGTTAAGGCCTGAGCAGCGTGAACAGGTGGTGCAATGGATGGCCGATAACGCTTCCAGTCACTTGTCCACCACCCAGTCATCCACACAGTCTCACTCTGACCCTCCTTCCTCCCAACCTGGCCAACAGAGTCAGTCCAACCTTGACCCCTCCCAGGACCTCTTTTCGGGTCCTTTTCCAGATGTGCTGCAAGAATTCCAGGAGCTAGCAGAGGAATTTGTTTGTAGTGATGCCCAAACACTTGAGTATCCGCCATTTGCTAGTGATGTGGACCCGGAACCAGCATCTGCTATCATGAGCGATGATGATGAGACGCAGTTGCCATCAAGGGAGGCTGTTGGAATGTCCAGTGGGCAGGAGGAGGAGCAGAGAGAGGAAGTGGAAGAGGAGGTGGTGGACGACGAAATGACCGACCCCACTTGGACAGGGGTGATGTCCAGCGGGGAAAGCAGTGGAGATGCGGTCTGCGCATCACCGAATAAGGCAGCAAGAGGCAGAGGACAGTCCAGAGGCAGAGGACAGTCCAGACAGAGAAGGCAGGCCACAGCCAGCAGGGCCGAAGCTCTTCCCGGCAGCAGGCAGTCGCGCGAAGCTCCCCCATCGAGGCCTCGTACTTCTGTGGTGTGGAGATTTTTTAACGTTTGCGCGAATGACAAACTGAGCGCGGTTTGCGCAATCTGCCACTCAAAACTGAGTAGGGGCTCTGAGAAGAGCAATCTGACCACCTCAGGCATGCGCCGTCACTTGGAATTCAAGCACTGGGCTGAGTGGGAGAGAGCAAACGCAATACAACCTGCGCCCCGTCTTGCTGCCACTGCCTCTTCCCCTTTGTTGTGTGCTGCCACTGCGGTCCAGACCTCCAGCCAGGACACCTCCACATCTGCCTCTGCCTCGGCTACTTTGGGGCCTTCTCCTTCAGCCCCACCTTCCCCCGCATCTTCGTCTGCACCTTCCATCTCTTCGTCCCATCAACTGTCCATCTCGCAGGCGTTCAACCGCAGGCGGAAGTACGCCTCCAGTCACCCCCAAGCCCAAGCCTTAACCTGCCTCATCTCCAAACTGCTGGCCCTGGAGATGTTGCCGTTTAGGCTTGTGGAGACGCAGGCCTTCCGCGACCTGATGGCGGCTGCCGCACCTCGCTATTCCGTCCCTAGCCGCCACTATTTTTCCCGGTGTGGCGTCCCCGCCCTGCACCAGCACGTGTCGCGTAACATCAGGCGGGCCCTGAGGTACGCAGTCAGCGCAAAGGTCCACTTGACCACCGACTCGTGGACAAGCGCTTGCGGCCAAGGACGCTACATCTCTTTGACGGCACACTGGGTGAATGTTGTGGAAGCGGGGACGGGGTCGCAAACAGGGACGGCCTACATACCACCCCCGCCCAAGATTGCCAGCACGGGTTCTGATAGACCCCCCTCCTCTTCCTCCTCCTCCTCCTCCTCCTCCTCTGCCTTAACATCGCCCTCAGCCCCTAGCTGGAAGCGTTGCAGCACTGGCGCGGGGAGACGTCAGCAGGCGGTGCTTAAGCTCATCAGCTTGGGCGACAGGAAGCACAGCGCCGCAGAGGTGAGGCACGCCATATTGCAGCAGACAGAGATGTGGCTGTCGCCGCTGCAGCTAGGACCAGGCATGGTCGTGTGCGATAACGGCCGTAACCTGGTGGCGGCTCTGGAGCTTGCAGAACTCAATCACGTACCATGCCTGGCCCACGTTTTTAATTTGGTAGTACAAAAGTTTCTAAAGACTTACCCCAACCTGGCAGAGCTACTGGTCAAAGTGCGGCGCTTGTGCGCTCACTTTCGGAAGTCAACTGTAGCTGCTGCTAGCTTAAAAAAAATCCAGCAACGCCTCCATTTGCCTCAACATCGGCTGTTGTGCGACCTGCCCACTCGCTGGAATTCCACCTATTGCATGTTGGACAGGGTGTGTGAGCAGCAGAAAGCATTGATGGAGTACCAGATGATGCATCCACGCGTGCCTCCAACTCAGCTCCCTCAGTTTGCCAACCACGAGTGGCCATGGATGGCAGACATATGCGATGTATTGCGTATCTTTGAGGAGTCCACTAAGAAGGTCAGCAGCGAGGACGCTATAGTGAGCGTAACAATCCCGCTCCTGTGCGTCCTTAAAGAATCGCTCATCGCAATAAGGGAGAACGCATTGCACACAGAGGAGACGGGGGTAGGAGGAGACGCAACGCAGGTAGACAGTCAGACCACACTTTTGTCTGCTGCTCGGTGGCAGTTGCAGGAGGAGGAGGATGAGGAGGAGGAGGACAACGTGGAGGTGGCTGTGGAAGAGGATGCTGGCGGCGAGGGTAGCAGTCAGGCTGTGTGCGTCCCATTGGTTCAGCGCGGATGGGGCGGAGAGGAGGAGGAAGAGGAGGAAATGGAAAATGATCCTTCTGGTGGGGGCAGTGAGGTCATGCCTACTCAGAGTCTGGCACACATGGCTGACTTCATGCTGGGCTGCTTTTTCCGGGACATACGTGTTGTCCGGATATTGGAGAACAAACTATACTGGGTCTTCGCACTCCTGGACCCCCGGTATAAAGATAACTTCTCCTCTTTTATTCCGGTAGAGGAGAGGACGAATCGATTACTGGAATACCAGAGGGAACTCTTGCAGAACATGATGCAGATTTTCCCACCCAGCATCGCTGGCGGCAGAGAGGAGAGTGTCTCCCAGAGTCTGACAACATCGATCAGGCCCACAGCCACCAGG
Organism: Gastrophryne carolinensis; assembly: GCA_027917425.1. NCBI lineage: Eukaryota > Metazoa > Chordata > Amphibia > Anura > Microhylidae > Gastrophryne > Gastrophryne carolinensis. The sequence goes on from CM051238.1 coordinate 127,795,940, forward strand.
GGAACACTCTCTAAGGTGTGGGACACGTTCATGTCACCCCCTCGTGCAACTTCCATCACTGCGGGGCCCGCTATCAGCAGGAGGGACAAGTATCGGCGGATGTTGCGGGACTACCTGGCAGACCACACCCCTGTCCTCCCCGATCCCTCGGCGACCTACACTTACTGGGTCTCCAAGTTGGACACGTGGCTGGAACTGTCCCTGTACGCCTTGGAGGTGCTTGCCTGCCCTGCCGCCAGCGTGCTATCAGAAAGGGTGTTCAGCGCAGCCGGGGGCATTATAACCGATAAGCGCAGCCGCCTGTCAACCGACAGTGCCGACAGGCTGACGCTAATCAAAATGAACAGCAAGTGGATTGACCCGGACTTTGCTTGTACAACAGTGGAAAGCAGCCAAGAGTGAAGTGCCATCTGTATGAAGTGCCATTTCCTCCTCCTCCTCCTCCTCCTCCTTAACCGCCGTAGAATTGCTGTATTAATAAAAAAAAATTATGGCTCACCTCTTGGGCTTAATACAATCAATTTTTAAGAGGTCTCAGCTCGTGGGACTCCACACAATTTTTAAGAGGTCTCAGCTCTTGGGACTCCACACAATGTTTGAGAGGTCTCAGCTCTTGGGCCTCCACACAATTTTTAAAAGGTCTCAGCTCTTGGGCCTCCACACAATTTTTAAAAGGTCTCAGCTCTTGGGCCTCCACACAATTTTTAAAAGGTCTCAGCTCTTGGGCCTCCACACAATTTTTAAAAGGTCTCAGCTCTTGGGCCTCCACACAATTTTTAAAAGGTCTCAGCTCTTGGGCCTCCACACAATTTTTAAAAGGTCTCAGCTCTTGGGCCTCCACACAATTTTTAAAAGGTCTCAGCTCTTGGGCCTCCACGCAATTTTTAAAAGGTCTCAGCTCTTGGGCCTCCCCTACTGCTGGGGTGACACACTGTAACAAACCTCCTCCTGTAAGCTTCCCCTACTGCTGGGGTGACACACTGTAACAAACCTTCTCCTGTAAGCTTCCCTGACTGCAGGGGTGCCACACTGTAACAAACCTCCTCCTGTAAGCTTCCCCTACTGCTGGGGTGACACACTGTAACAAACCTCCTCCTGTAAGCTTCCCTGACTGCTGGGGTGACACACTGTAACAAACCTCCTCCTGTAAGCTTCCCTGACTGCTGGGGTGACACACTGTAACAAACCTCCTCCTGTAAGCTTCCCCTACTGCTGGGGTGACACACTGTAACAAACCTCCTCCTGTAAGCTTCCCTGACTGCAGGGGTGCCACACTGTAACAAACCTCCTCCTGTAAGCTTCCCCTACTGCTGGGGTAACACACTGTAACAAACCTCCTCCTGTAAGCTTCCCTTACTGCTGGGGTGCCACACTGTAACAAACCTCCTCCTGTAAGCTTCCCTGACTGCTGGGGTGACACACTGTAACAAACCTCCTCCTGTAAGCTTCCCCTACTGCTGGGGTAACACACTGTAACAAACCTCCTCCTGTAAGCTTCCCTGACTGCAGGGGTGACACACTGTAACAAACCTCCTCCTGTAAGCTTTCCTGACTGCTGGGGTGCCACACTGTAACAAACCTCCTCCTGTAAGCTTCCCTGACTGCTGGGGTGACACACTGTAACAAACCTCCTCCTGTAAGCTTCCCTTACTGCTGGGGTGCCACACTGTAACAAACCTCCTCCTGTAAGCTTCCCTGACTGCAGGGGTGACACACTGTAACAAACCTCCTCCTGTAAGCTTCCCTTACTGCTGGGGTGCCACACTGTAACAAACCTCCTCCTGTAAGCTTCCCTGACTGCAGGGGTGACACACTGTAACAAACCTCCTCCTGTAAGCTTCCCTTACTGCTGGGGTGCCACACTGTAACAAACCTCCTCCTGTAAGCTTCCCTGACTGCTGGGGTGACACAATGTAACAAACCTCCTCCTGTAAGCTTCCCTGACTGCTGGGGTGACACACTGTAACAAACCTCCTCCTGTAAGCTTCCCCTACTGCTGGGGTAACACACTGTAACAAACCTCCTCCTGTAAGCTTCCCTGACTGCTGGGGTGCCACACTGTAACAAACCTCCTCCTGTAAGCTTCCCTTACTGCTGGGGTGACACACTGTAACAAACCTCCTCCTGTAAGCTTCCCTGACTGCAGGGGTGCCACACTGTAACAAACATCCTCCTGTAAGCTTCCCCTACTGCTGGGGTGACACACTGTAACAAACCTCCTCCTGTAAGCTTCCCTGACTGCAGGGGTGACACACTGTAACAAACCTCCTCCTGTAAGCTTCCCTTACTGCTGGGGTGCCACACTGTAACAAACCTCCTCCTGTAAGCTTCCCTGACTGCAGGGGTGACACACTGTAACAAACCTCCTCCTGTAAGCTTCCCTTACTGCTGGGGTGCCACACTGTAACAAACCTCCTCCTGTAAGCTTCCCTGACTGCTGGGGTGACACAATGTAACAAACCTCCTCCTGTAAGCTTCCCTGACTGCTGGGGTGACACACTGTAACAAACCTCCTCCTGTAAGCTTCCCCTACTGCTGGGGTAACACACTGTAACAAACCTCCTCCTTTAAGCTTCCCTTACTGCTGGGGTGACACAATGACACAAGAGGACATGTCTGACCACATCTCACACACACACACACACACACAATGACAATTAGGGGTGGGGTATATTTATTTTCCCCCTTGCCTATGCCATCTGTGGTTGTCATTAGGCAACGTGATTTTAAGGGGTGCAGAATTTTGTTCTTCTTTTTTGTACAGTTTGGCTTGGGGTCCATGGCAATGTAGAGGAAAGAAGGTTTCCTTGTCTTGTCTCACTTTACGTAGAAGTAATATTGTGTTTGGAGTGTATTGTTGAGAGGCTGTGATAGTGGCGTAATAGTGCGACTTGGGCGCGTTATGTGCACCCAGACATGCTTCCCCTGCTGTCCCAGTTGCATTCCAGCAGTATTGGCATCATTTTCTGATGTTTCAGGGTGGACTTGGTGACCTCCAAGTGGTTGAATTGAGATTTCCAAGTGTCGAGCATTTTTTTCCCATAGACTATAATGGGATTCGATATTCGGTCGAGTAGTCGAGTAACGCGGTCTATTCGAATCGAAATTCGAAATTTCGAATATTTCACTACTCGCTCATCTCTAGTCATTTTACCATCATGGTATCCACTGAGCCCGACAGGTGCCATGCCGGCTCCTGACCATAGTGAACTGGTATAGGGGTATCCTAGAAAAATTATTTTTAGCCACGCTTGGTTTTGTTCTGCTTTAATAGCTGAATTGCATCTTTATATTTTTCTGCACACGTTTTCTGCATTGAAAAGGGTTGAGCATAGAAGCACTAGAACAACTGATCACTAGATGACTCCTGAATGATAATTCATATTCCACATTATTTATTTACACCAATTTAAAGTGGACTTATGAGAATGTTGTCCTCCTTCTATATTCTAGAGCAGCCCTCATTGTGCCCACCATCCCCTATGACCTTCTGATTTGGAAAGTCCTGCATACCATTGTCTGCTCAGTCCCAGTATCCCATAACATGGGTTTGTGCGTTATCCAATAATGAGGGATTTATTGTTATTAATACCAATGTTACATTACAAATAAATAACAATGGGGGATATATTGTTATCATTTTCCATTTAGGAGCACTATTCACTAATGCTGTCAATGTATTTATTGGATGCAACATGTCATTTTAGGGCCATATATGATTTATATATCACAGACGCATTAACAACAGTCTTATGCTCACATTTCCATAACTTTTTTTAATACAGGTTTGTAGAATCACCAATGTTATGTGTATTCTCTTTTCTTTCCTGGGTGTCTGCTCTGCTCTCTCATTTCTGATGTTTTAACAAGAGTTAGGTATTAGATATAGGTGGCCTCTATTGTTTGAGGATCCTAGGCAAGGGATCTCTCTTCATTCACCCGCTTACTTGACCACATCATAGAAAATCAAATTGAAGTTAAAACATCTGAGATTTATTTCACTCTATTAAAAAAAAATCCTATTACACATAGACCACAATCCCATAAAAAGGGCAATTTTACACATAGCAAGACAGTATAATGTGTACTTAAATATCCTGCGTTATTTCGCATTTTGGCGAGTGGTACTTGACTGGGTAAAAATGTTTCTCCTGCTTGGCTTTTTCAATACCCTATATCTATGAAAATATAAGAATATATATATATATATATATATATATATATATATATATATATATATATGTAATAAAATACAATTTCATCATATACACTTTTGTCAAGTATAATTGTTTCCATTTTTGACAATTCAAACATCATTGGTACCTGTAACGCTTCTGCGCTGCTGCTGTCCCTTTAAGAGAGAGTATGGTTTGACCCCTGCATTGATAGGGGATTTTTTTGTTCCTGGACTCCATTCATCCATATATCTGTAATATCCATACATTCATTATGTTCCACCTGATATCACCCACCCCAATGTTAACAGGTATGAGACAATAATCATGTTAGGTTGTTTCCACTTATATGCTTACCCCTTATATGCTTTTTTCAGGACCGCTGTGGCTAGTTTGTATGGGGCACTCCTGGTGTTTCTATTCTATTGATATAGATGTAATCTGTTAGTAGTGCGCTTCCTGCCCATCACTGGGCTTCTTTGTATAAAAAAGATATTTATTACCTGTTCTGCCATTTACTTGAAACTCCATGTGCCTCCTTTCACCACCAACTAATCTTGATTGCCGTCGCACTCCTACCCGTCTATTCCAAGGGGGTGCACGGTTAGCGGTGAAGCCGCAGTTCAAAGAAAGCAAAGAAACCAGCACTCCAGAATAGTAATAGAAATCCAATAGAAGTGTATTCGTGCGTAATGCACATAATTCAAATGAGGAGCAATCAATCCAATGTTTCGGGGGTTGCAGCAGGCCCCCTTCATCAGGGAAACAAGTGGTACACAGCAAAAGAACCTTAAAAAAGCACTAGTAACCAATAGAAAGCTGGAAAAATCCCACCTGATGTCATAGTGATGTCACAGCATGTTGCGCTGACAGGAGATATAAGAATGCAGGTATGCGGTATATACCAAATACATAGTCTAGTGATAAAATCAGAATATAGATGCTAATGACACTCACCCCTGTCAGTCCGTCCAGCTGCAGCGTAGGTCGTCGGCTGCAGCAGCGGCGAACGCCGTCCTGAGCAGGACGGTTGCATAGCAACTGGCTTGTCAGCTCTCCTCCAAACGGAGGAGAGAGGATATGACATCACAGGCAGGACAGTGATGCCTTGCTATGGTGATGTCCGCCCTTACCCCACCGCGATTGGCTGGGATGGGCGCAGCTCCCTGTCAGAGCTGTCATTGCTCTGTCAGGAGCTGAATATCCACCAGGTAACGGCGTTTGGCAGACCGCAGAAAAAGTGACTTTTAGGGAAAAAAGAAATATGACATTAGTTGTAACTATAAGGTGCGCCTAGTACTCTGCTGTATGCTCTGGGAAACATAATAAAGCACAACACATTGCGGGCACAGTCTAAAGCCGACTGGACTAGCATGGAACAAGTAGACCAGGGGTCCCCTGTAACCAGACCTGTGCCACAGCTGTGCGAATGTTCAACTATGGCACCAGGGAATGCCGCATTGAGCGTGGCCGATTGCAGAACAACCAGCCAAGATGCTAACCTCCAAACTGGAGGTAGGCGGGAACCATTACAGGTAGGGTGCAGATGCGCATGTCCTACACAGGTAACGGGCCCTCCCGTTTCTAAGTAGCCTGAGAGGGGTTGGACCAGCCTCCGTTGGGGCTGGTGATGTCCCAACAGGGGCTGGTGACCGCCTGGTGGCGGCAGATGGTTAAGGGGCTGGGTAGGTATCGGAGAAAGTAACTGGCATATAGAGTAAGCACACGACATTAGTCCAAAGGTGAAAAAAAGCTGTGTAGCAGTAGAGTAAGAGGAACGAGAAAAGACGGGTAGGGGACTAAGGAGAAGTAGGGGCAGCGGGGGTTTGGGGGGGTTGTTGGGGGGGAGGGGAAAAGGAAGGGGGAAGAAAAAGGGGAGGGCAAGGGGGGGGAAAGAAGGGAGGGAGGGAAGAGGGGAAGAAGGGGGGGAGGGAAAGGTGGAACAAATGGCAAGATAACCAGACAGGGTTATCTAAGTTCCAAAAAACTTTGGAAGCCGAATGAAGTGTTGAGTCTACGAGGTGCTACAGTGTCCAACTTGTGTATCCAAAAAATTTCTATCTGAAGGAGGAGGCGTTCTCTGTCGCCGCCTCTGTGGGGTTTAGGTACCCGATCGATCACCATTCCTCTGAGTTTGTGAACCTGGTGTCTATGTAACAGAAAGTGTACCGCCACCGGTTTGTCCACGTCCATATTGCCACCTTGGTCAATTTTTTCTTTTAGCACCTTAATATCGCTTCTGTGCTTCTGGAAACGCCGTTTAAAGGGGCCCACCGTCTTGCCTACATATACTAGGCCACATGGGCATTTAGATGCAGAAGTCAGTGTTACATGTGAAATAATTCTTGATCTTGAAGCGGTACCCAGTATGTGGGTGTGTGAAAGATTACACTATTATTAGGGAATTACAGATATTACAATTGAAACATTTATAGCAACCCATTTTTGTAGACAATGGCTGGGTTGAGTATTTCTCAGTCGGATCCGCTTTCACGAATATGTCCCTTAGGTTGCGGCTCCTGTGGTAGACCCTTAGGGGGGTTTCTTAAGGCTCGAAGCCAGGTTACGATCGGCAGTGAGGATGTTGTGGTGTCTGCGACATATCCGCTCAGTCTTGGGCAAGACTACATTAAAGGTCTGAGTGAAAGGGATGTTATCGATCTTGGTCGTCCTTCCTGGTTTGTCCCTAAAGATCTCTTGTGCTTTATGTAGGGCTGCCTCGATGACAGATATGGGATATCCCCTTGTGCGGAACTTCCCGTACATCACTTTTAACTGATCGGCTCGGACACGTTCGTCTGAGTTGATTCTAAGGACTCTCAAAAACTGAGAAATGGGAATGTTGTCCAGTAGGTGTTTCGGATGTGAACTCTCATACCGCAGTAGGGTATTTCTGTCAGTCGGTTTACTGAACAAACTAGTAGAAATGAGGGCAACATGGAGAATTGTCACATATTCTGTAGAAATTTCGGGGTTAAAATGAATGGAAGGGAATATCGAGTTAATAGTGGTGATGAACTGTTGCAGAGATGTGTTATCGCCTTTTCAGAAAAGCATCACGTCATCTATATAACGACCCCAAGATACAACGTTGTCTTGAAATAGCACCGAGGAGTATATATCCCTTTCCTCCAGGTATCCTACAAATAGGTTGACAAAGGATGGCGCGACCGCACTGCCTATGGCCACTCCCCTGATCTGCTGATAGAAAGTGTTTTCAAACTTAAAGAAATTCCCATTCAGTTCCAGCTCAAGTCCATCAAGTATGTATTCGGTGGGGATACCCACGGGGTCCCGTTGTAAGAAGAAACGGGCGGCTGTGAGGCCATCTGCATTGGGAATATTAGTGTATAAGGATGTAATATCCATGGTAACCATGTGTGTGATTTAATATGTAGAGATATCCTGTAATTTCAATAGGAAATCACCAGTGTCTTTTAGGTAAGAGGGTAGTTGTCTAACATAGGGTTAAAGTATTGAGTCCAGCCACTGTGTCACAGGTTGTGTTGCGGAATTAGTACCTGCCACAATCGGGCGGTAATTCACAGGGTTGAGACCTTTATGAATTCCATCACTAGGAACTTTGCCATTTCGCTGGATATCCAGCCATTTGTGAGCCCCATTTCAACATATGTCTGGACTTTGGACTGTACCTGAGGCATGGGATTACCCTGTAATGGTCGATAACTTTCAGTGTCTTTTAGTAAATCCTCTATGCCATATTTGTAGTCATGGTAATCCAACACAACTATAGCACCCCCCTTGTCGGCCGGTTTGATTATAATTTGTGGATCAGATTTAAGGTGCTTCAGTGCAGCTATCTCACCTGGGGTCAGGTTGCTGTACACTCGTTTCTTCGAGGCCATCCACATAGTGTCTGCCCTGATGGTGCGTGTGTAGCTTTCAATTGCTCCAAACTGGCCATGGGGGATGAACTGACTTTTCAGTTGAAACATCCTATCTTTGTTGTCTGGCACCACCTCTGTGGGATGGTCCTTAAAGAACTGTTTGAGTTTTAATCGGCGCTCAAACTTAAATAGTTCTACATCAAATTTAAAAAGATCAAATCTGGATGCCGGGCAAAATGACAATCCCCAAGAAAGCAGGCTTACCTCTTCCGTAGTTAATGGTCTGGATGCCAAGTTCATCACAGGGCTTTCCTGTGACCCCGGCGGGTCAACCTTTGTGTCCCGGGTATGTCTGGTGGTGCCTCCTACCGCCCCTCCTGGGTCGTTGAGTTCTGTGGCCTCACGAAAATGGGGTTGCTGAGATCCACACGTTTTAGTACTCTGCCCGGGTTCCACGTCAGAAGATATATCCTCGGTTGGGGGATCGCTATCGGATGATGCCAGTTGTTTATGTGTGATGCCAAACCGTTTGGGGTAATGCCGCCGTGGTCTTGGGGGTTCAGGAAAACGGGACTCCTTTCCAGTAAGCCAGAGGTATACGCGTCCCTGTTTATAATCTTGACAGACCTTTTTTTTCTCTCTTGTATTTTTTTCGTTGCTGAGTATAAATGTTAATGTCCTTTTCCAGTCTAACCAGGTCCTCATTTATTTTTGGGGTGCTGGTGGCTGTATCCTTAGTTCAAGGCAGTTGATTTCCCTTGTTAACTGGCAAAGTTGTGCCCGTACCTCTTCGATGACGAGTAACATGTAATTAAAGGAATTTTGGTTGGACACTTCACACCAACGTGCACAAAAGTCTGGGTTGTTGCATCCGATTGTAGGTTGGTTGCGGATTCTAAATCCGCGAGGGATCTTTTTCACCCGATAGTGTTTGGACAGCATCAGTCCATGCAGCTCAATCTCGGTCCTTTTCTTCTTAAGCTTTTTAAGCTCCCTAATCAAGTCAATAGATGTAGTTTGTCCAAATGCTGCGGATGGGTCGGAGGGGAAAAGTATGGCCTATATCTCATCTTGTTGGATTGATTGCTCCTCATTTGGATTATGCACATTACGCACGAATACACTTTTATTGGATTTCTATTACTATTCTGGAGTGCTGGTTTCTTTGCTTTCTTTGAACTGCGGCGTCACCGCTAACCGTGCACCCCCTTGGAATACACGGGTAGGAGTGCAACGGCAACCAAGATTTGTTGGATCTCGCTGACCTGGCCGGTACGCACCCACCTTTAAGGACTGTTAACACTTATGGAAGTATTTCAGGGTATTGATGGTAACCCTGACATCCATGCTAAGACACGGTCATTTCAACAAGATGAGATAGAGGCCATACTTTTCCCCTCCGACCCATCCGCAGCATTTGGACAAGATACACATATTGACTTGATTATGGAGCTTAAAAAGCTTAAGAAGAAAAGGACTGAGATTGAGCTGCATAGACTGACACTGTCCAAATACTATCGGGCGAAAAAGATTTAGAATCCGCAACCAACCTACAATCGGACGCAACAACCCAGACTTTTGTGCACGCTGGTGTGAAGTGTCCAACCAAAATTCCTTTAATTACATGTTACTCGTCATCTAAGAGATACGGGCACAACTTTGCCAGTTAACAAGGGAAATCAACTGCCTTGAACTCCGGATCAAGGATACAGCCACCAGCACCCCAAAAATAAATGAGGACCTGACTGAAAAAGGACATTAACATTTATACTGAGCAACTAAAGAAATACAAGAGAGAAAAATTCAGACAGATCTGTCAAGATTATAAAGAGGGACGCATATACCTCTGGCTTACTGGAAAGGAGTCCCGTTTTCCTGAACCCCCAAGACCACGACGGCATTACCCCAAATGGTTTGGCATCACACATAAACCACTGGCATCATCCGATAGCGATCCCCCAACCGAGGATTTATCTTCTGACGTGGAACTTGGGCAGAGTACTAAAACGTGTGGATCTCAGCAACCCCATTTTCGCGAGGCCACAGAACTCACCGACCCAGGTGGGGTGGTAGGCGGCACCACCGCACGTCCAGACATACCCGGGACCCAAAGGTTGACCCGCCGGGGTCACAGGAAAGCCCCGTGATGAACTTGGCATCCAGACCATTAACTACGGAAGATGTAAGCCTGCTTTCTTGGGGATTGTCATTTTGCCCGGCATCCAGATTTAATCTTTTTAAATTTGATGTAGAACTATTTAAGTTTGTGCACCGATTAAAACTCAAACAGTTCTTTAAGGACCATCCCACAGAGGTGGTGCCAGACAACAAAGATAGGATGTTTCAACTGAAAAGTCAGTTCACCCCCCCATGGCCAGTTTGGAGCAATTGAAAACTACACACGTACCATCAGGGCAGACACTATGCGGATGGCCTCCAAGAAACGAGTGTACAGCAACCTGACCCCAGGCAAGATAGCTGCACTGAAGCGCCTTAAATCTGATCCACAAATTATAATCAAACCGGCCGACAAGGGGGGTGCTATCGTTGTGTTGGATTACCATGACTGCAAATATGGCATAGAGGATTTACTAAAAGACACTGAAAGTTATCGACCATTACAGGGTAATCCCATGCCTTAGGTACAGTCCAAAGTCCAGACATACAGTCCAAAGTCCAGACATATGTTGAAATGGGGCTCACAAATGGCTGGATATCCAGTGAAACGGCGAAGTTCCTAGTGATGGAACACCCCATTTTCCCGGTCATCTATGGACTACCTAAAATTCATAAAGGTCTCAACCCCGTGAAGTACCGCCCAATGGTGGCGGGTACTAATTCTGCACACAACCTGTGGCACAGTGGCTGGACTCAATACTTTAACACTATGTTAGACAACTACCCTCTTACCTAAAAGACACTGGTGATTTCCTCTTGAAATTACAGGGTATCTCTACATATTAAATCACACACATGGTTACCATGGATATTACATCCTTATACACTAATATTCCTAATGCAGATGGCCTCACAGCCGTCCGTTTCTTCTTACAACGGGACCCCGTGGGTATCCCCACCAAAAATGGACTTGAGCTGGTACTGAATGGGAATTTCTTTAAGTTTGAAAACACTTTCTATCAGCAGATCAGGGGCGTGGCCATGGGCAGTGCGGTCGCGCCATCCTTTGTCAACCTATTTGTAGGATACCTGGAGGAAAGGGATATATACTCCTCGGTGCTATTTCAAGACAGCGTTGTATCTTGGGGTGGTTATATAAATGACGTGATGCTTTTCTGGAAAGGCGAAAACACATCTCTGCAACAGTTCATCAACACTATTAACTCGATATTCCCTTCCATTCAATTTAACCTCGAAATTTCTACAGAATATGTGACAATTCTCGATGCTGCCCTCACAAAGAGGGCCAATGGCCCCATTTCAACTAGTTTGTTCAGTAAACCGACTGACAGAAATACCCTACTGCGGTATGAGAGTTCACATCCGAAACACCTACCTCTCAGTTTTTGAGAGTCCTTAGAATCAACTCAGACGAACGTGTCCTAGCGATCTGTTAAAAGTGATGTACGGGAAGTTCCGCACAAGGAGATATCCCATATCTGTCATCGAGGCAGCCCTACATAAAGCACAAGAGATCTTTAGGGACAAACCAGGAAGGACGACCAAGATCGATAACATCCCTTTCACTCAGACTTTTAATGTAGTCTCGCCCAAGATTGAGTGGATATGTCGCAGACACCACAACATCCTCACTGCCGATCGTTACCTGGCTTCGAGCCTTAAGAAACCCCCCTAAGGGTCTACCACAGGAGCCGCAACCTAAGGGACATATTAGTGAAAGCGGATCCGACTGAGAAATACTTAAAGACAACCCAGCCATTATCTACAAAAATGCGTTGCTATAAATGTTTGAATTGTAATATCTGTAATTCCCTAATAATAGGGTAATATTTCACACACCCACATACTGGGTACCGCTTCAAGATCAAGAATTATTTCACATGTAACACTGACTTCTGCATCTACATATTGAAATGCCCATGTGGCCTAGTATATGTAGGCAAGATGGTGGGCCCCTTTAAACAGCGTTTCCAGAAACACAGAAGCGATATTAAGGTGCTAAAAGAAAAAATTGATCAAGGTGGCAATATGGACGCGGACAAACTGGTGGCGGTACACTTTCTGTTACATAGACACCAGGTTCACAAACTCAGAGGAATGGTGATCGATCGGGTACCTAAACCCCACAGAGGCGGCGACAGAGAACGCCTCCTCCTTCAGAGAGAAATTTTTGGACACTGTAGCACCTCGTGGACTCAACACTTCATTCGGCTTCCAAAGTTTCTTGGAACTTAGATAATAACCCTGTCTGGTTATCTTGTCATTTGTTCCACCTTTCCCTCCACCCCTTCTTCCCCTCTTCCCTCCCTCCCTCCCTTCTCCCCCCCCCCTTGCCCTCCCCTTTTTCTTCCCCCCTTCCCCCTTCCTCCCCCTTCCTTTTCCCCTCCCCCCCAAAACCCCCCAAACCCCCCTGCCCCTCCTTCTCCATAGCCCCCTACCCTTCTTTTCCCTGACCTCTTACTCTACTGCTACACAGCTTTTTTTCACCTTTGGACTAATGTTGTGCGCTTACTCTGTATGCCAGTTACTTTCTCCGATACCTACCCAGCCTCCCCCTTAACCATCTGCCGCCACCAGGCGGTCACCAGCCCCTGTTGGGACATCACCAGCCCCAACGGAGGCTGGTCCAACCCCTCCCAGGCCACTTAGAAATGGGAGGGCTCGTTACCTGTGTAGCACATGCGCATCTGCACCCTACCTGTAACGGTTCCCGCCTACCTCCAGTTTGGAGGTTAGCGTCTTGGGTGGTTGTTCTGCAATCGGCCACGCTCAATGCGGCATTCCCTGGTGCCATAGTTGAACATTTGCACAGCTGTGGCACAGGTCTGGTTACAGGGGACCCCTGGGCTACTTGTTCCATGCTAGTCCAGTCGGCTTTAGACTATGCCCGCAATGTGTTGTGCTTTATTATGTTTCCCAGAGCATACAGCAGAGTACTAGGCGCACCTTATAGTTACAACTAATGTCATATTTCTTTTTTCCTTATAAGTCACTTTTTCTGCGGTTTGCATGTTGAGCTGTGGTTTTTTTTACTGCTTCCCCCTCTGCCAAACGCCGTTATCTGGTGGATATTCAGCCCCTGACAGAGCAAAGACAGCTCTAACAGGGAGCTGCGCCCATCCCAGCCAATCGCGGTGGGGTAAGGGCGGACATCACCATAGCAAGGCATCACTGCCCTGCCTGTGATGTCATATCCGCCCTCCTCCGATTGTAGGAGAGCTGACAGACCGGTGGCTATGCAACTGCTCTGCTCAGGACGGCATTCGCCGCCGCTGCAGCCGACGGCCTACGCTGCAGCTGGACGGACTGACAGGGGTGAGTGTCATTAGCATCTATATTTTGATTTTATCTCTAGACTATGTATTTGGTATATACTGCATACCTGCATTCTTATATCTCCTGTCAGCGCAACATGCTGTGATGTCACTATGACGTCAGGCGGGATTTTTCCAGCTTTCTATTGGTTACTAGTGCTTTTTTAAGGTTCTTTTGCTGTGTACCACTTGTTGTTTGTTTTCCCTGATGAAGGGGGCATGCTGCCACCCTCGAAACATTGGATTGATTGCTCCTCATTTGGATTATGTGCATTACGCACGGATACACTTCTATTGGATTTCTGTTACTATTCTGGAGTGCTGGTTTCTTTGCTTTCATTTTCCTTTCACCACCAGACGCGGAATGTGTATGCGCCCAAACGAGCGCAGCTGTCCTTATGTACCAAGCTTTCACCCGGAAGGACATTACCGCCGCGTCTTCCGGGTATGTCTCTGTGTTAATGTTATCACTTACTGCGGCGCCTTTTTCTTGTAATCCCGCATAGTGGCACCATTTTGCCTTGGTCTCAACTACCTTCAACAATCACTGCAAACAAGCATGACAGCGCCATCTTACCGAAGTCCATACTAGTAATACTTAGCATATGCCATCTTATTTGCAATGCAGCATGATGTTAAAGAGGTTACCCTCCTTATATTTCTTGTGAATTATTAAATATTTTTTTTATAATAATAATAAAATGATGAATGGTTGCGGGAACAGGCTGCAGGTAAGTGTGTCGTGACACTACCCCCACTTCACAAGGGGCCTAAGGACCCTTACCAGGCTTACCAGGATTGTCACGATGGAACTTCTTAATCAGGGCATTAGCGTGGAAATCTTTAGCTGGTAGCCAACATCTCTCCTCAGAACCAATGAAAATAATTGTATGCGTCAATATGACATAGATTGAATAGACTGGACTCATCCCAAGGTCTTATATTAAACAAACTGTCTGGCCTGGTGTGAGAGCAATAAATATTCCACACACTCTCTCTCCCCCTCGCATTCTTATCAGCCCACCATTAATTGTTATAATCCCCCTGATTCTTATCTTGCAGCCTACAGTTTTACGACTTTGCTATTCTTTGTAGTTTTCTGTATAAGTGTGTGTTTAAATTACAGACCTGTATTAAGCCTGAAGAAGAAGCTTGAACTGCTTTGAAAGCTTCCTCTTTAAAAAATTAAATCCTGTAAGGGAAAAGTAATATTTTAAAGCTGACACTTTCATTTTTATAACTGTGGCATTATTGAGATTTAAAGAGGATTTGTCTGTATATTGTTATTTCTCCCCGAAAATGGACTTGAGTTTCTGATAAGGTAAATTAAATTAAGTGTAAGATTTTCTTTCCTCAACTCCACTTGCTATTAAACTTATCTTTCAGCGGTGAAGTAAACCTTATTGCTTTCTTAGCCACTGAATTTCTTCCATTGTTCACATTAACATATTGTCTTCATTTTTAATTAGTTTCTAAAACCCATTATTTTCCAGAGTTCAACTGAAATTGTTACAGAATGATTGGCTTTATTAATTAGGCCAGGAAAGATAATTTATTGAAATACATTTTGCAATAAGAATATTGGTGCTTTTCCTGGTCTGGTTAGGTTTGCTGCTGCTTGTTTACTTTAATACCTTTCTTTTAGTTGTATAACAACTTGTTTGTCAAAGTCTTTAAAATGATAATACATAACAACATTTTTGAGTATATTTTTTTAATTGCGCAACATGTATGTTTTCCTTTTTCCAATGCATGATATGAAATTTGAGCAGCCTGCGATATCATAAAATCTTCAGACATTCTAATGAGCTCATAAAACCATGCCTTCTTTTCTTGTAGTTGGGAATGATTGTTGCAAGAATTGGGATTTTATGAAAAGAACTGTCATTCCCTGGGAAAAAAAGGAAATGTCAGATAAAGGGCTTCTCTGACAAAACAAAGGGTCATCAGCTTGTAAAAGAGACATTAGATGACTGTAGCTAGAAGATATAAAACTATAATGCATATGTTAACCCTTATGTTCTCAACAGCATACATATGGCTATTTTAATGACGAATTTTGATAGGAGTTGTAGATCGCTGTTTTCAAATTGTAGTGAATAGTTCCAGTGTATAAGGCCCCTTTCACACGTGGAGGCTGATT
The DNA here is from genome assembly GCA_027917425.1 of Gastrophryne carolinensis. NCBI lineage: Eukaryota > Metazoa > Chordata > Amphibia > Anura > Microhylidae > Gastrophryne > Gastrophryne carolinensis. Next base: position 127,811,559 of record CM051238.1, read on the forward strand.
TAAGACTCGCACCACATATTGCCATTTGAGCATCTATGTATCAGCCCTTAGAGCGTCCGCTAGTGGACGCTACAAGTGGGTGTCTGGCACTATAACCTAGCATATCGGACAGACAAGTGACGCTGTAGTATCATGCCCAGCATTGATAAATGTTATGTCTGGAGGGTGATGTAGAAGCGCTCTCCCTCAATCAATGCATATGTAGTGCCCCGAGGAAAAAACGCCAAGAGCAATGCCACAGGTGGCCCGGCTAAGTGCGTCCAACACTCAGCGCTGAAACCCATATTTAAGAAAATCGGTGCTCTAAAACTGGACACTATATGAAAAAAGTTTGTTTCTCAACACATATACACCAGAACCAGAGCAAAAACACATGGATTGACATTGTTTCTACACTGTAACAATGACACTGCAATGGTAGACCTGCACATACAATTCTGCATAGAAAAAAATATAACAATATAAGTGTTTGGTTGCAGGGCAGGAGAGGCCACACAATCATTTGATCCTAAAATTGAGAAACATAATTCATTAAAACGCTATTTATACACATTGAAATGTATGGGATAACGCTGCAAGTGACAAGTGCTACAAGGGAACATGCTAAACATACAGCACTGACGCTTTACACTGAGCCACCGATAGTAATACATGTAACCCTACATGATGCTATTAGAGACGCCCACCAGATTGACTTTCATATATATGGTTTTCATATACTGTGTCCAGTGTTCACCTGATGCTAAATGGTGCTACGTGTGTAGCGTTTCTTAAATAACCCCCCTAGTCGATTGCGTTGGAAAATTCCTGCAAGCTGTGTTTCCAATACAACGCAAGCGCAGCTCCATAGACGTCTGGTAAAACGCAATGCAGAGAAGTGCAAAAGTGTGAAAGGGGCCTTAATATATGTTTTTGGTAGATTATTGCAAAGCAGCAGAGCCAATGGTAGATTATTTGGGGGCACCAGGCCACACAGTTTTTTGTGAACTGTTTAAAAATCTCTTTAAAAACTGCTATTTTGCTTCTGTCTATTTTCAATGAAGATTGTGTTAAAATATGGCTTCTTCTTTACAATTTACAGCTTTAACTTATTTCCCAAATTCTTAGAGAATGATTTCAGGGAGTATTTCTGAGCCTATGTAGTGATTTGCATTACCCTTGGGCAATGAATAACCAAGGAGATAGCATGAGGGTTACCAGTGACTGAGGTAGGTGTCATACTTATATTCCACTCCCCTGCCTATGTTTATCTCCTCTAACTAACTATGTTCCCTTCTTTCCGTCCAGGCCACCATCTAGAGGACAAGGACCCCAGGGAGCCTGAGGAGCGCATATCCCACCACCGTCACCATTCCTTATCAGCCTGGATTTTGCCCATTTATTTGCATGCCAGCAATTTTATTTAGTCCCTCACACTTTTGTTTAAAATTTAGGGTCAGAGCAGCCATCATGGTGGGATTGCCCGGACTCCTGTGTGAGGCCTAATGGCTAAACTGACCCGGGACCCACTGGTTGCCACACTTTTGCTGCTGGGGCTATTGATGAATGAGGGTTTTGGACCCCCTTCCCCCAGGCTGGGGGCCTTGCCTTGCTGGTTGCCAGACTGGTCAAACTAAGGCCTCAAATATCACATATTGGTTATAGGGGGCATTAATTGTTAATGCAAATCACTACTGAGGAATACTCCCAGAAATCATTGTCTGTGAACATAATTGGGGTCCCAAGGCAGCCATGCTTATTATTTAGGCCATAAGAGAAAATTAGACAATTGTCCATCCATCACAATTAAGCTTATGGGGGGGCAAGGGGGCAAAAGGGTGATTCTGAACCTCCTCGCAAAGGCTCATTTTTGTGCTAAAGCAAACTTACATGATGTGAATTTCCAAATGTTCGCGTTATTCCCAGCCGTCTGCGAGATTAGTATGAAATGTCAAATGTCAACGAAAGTGCTTGCTGTAAGCTTTCGTTCAAAATGAGCCTTCAAATTTTTTACATGCGAGAGTGCATCTTCAGGAGAGTTTCGCTGGTAAATGACAGCTGTTTTTTTTTGAGGAGGGGCAGTTTTGGTCATTTTTGGAGTATTTTGCCTCAGATACAATTTTTATCTAATGAAAATGGCTGGACTTTTCACTTGTTTTTTTTCAGTTTTCAGTGTTTTATTGAATGCCACATTTACTGGCATTTCTTTTTGACATTGAAACTGACAGGGGGTTTATTTTTATCCTTGTTTTTTGTAATTTTTTTGGCATTTTACTTTGGATACGATTTGTATATAACAAAAACATGTTTGTCTTAATTTTTTTTAGTTTGGTCACTTTTCCTTTTTTAATGATTGGCGTTTAAGCAGCATACACTTAAGCAGGAAATTGAGAGCAGGATTATTTTTTACCTTTACAATGTTTATTTAGTAAAAAAAAAATAAAGTGTGTTGTCCCTCCCGAAGGCTACCAGCCCCGACACCAAGCATAAGGGCTTGTAACCCAGGGTTCAGAGGCGGCGCTGTTGGCTGCTCCTGTCCCTGCAAGTTACAAGCTCTCATGCCCTTTGATATCATGGCTCTGCCAGGGGTGTTTTGGGAAACCTTTGGGCACCAGGCTCTTCTGCGCCCCTGATTTCCCAAATGGGGGTGTGGGTAAACTGTCATTTTACCAGGATGGCTCCTGACCCTGGTGAACTGGTATAGCGTTCCCCCTCCTACTTTGTGATGTCCTACATGAAGTCAGGCGGATTCCCGAGAGGCCAAGCCTCTTAGTATAAAAACCGCTCCCCGGTGGGTCATCATAGCGTTCCCTGCCGGGACAGATGGAGAGGGTCCTGTGTAACCCCCTTTACAAATGCCGGCAGAGCGTCCTTAGTTGCCCTGCTGGCATAAATTTAAAGGCACCTGCGCAGGACTCCAGATAGAGAAGGTAAGTATAAGTTAATTTAGATTAATAAAGTTGTTTTTTTGTTTCACTTTCATGGATGGTCTCTGTGCCCTGGGTTACAAGCCCTTATGCTTGCTTGGTGTCTGGAACTCCAATGTCACTTTCTGCTTTAATGAATGCCAATTAAGCGGCATTAATTAAAGCAAGGAGAAGTGACACAAAATAGTTGGCCAAATGATTTTTTGTTAGATAAAAAATATCCCAATATTAATGTAAAAATTCACTTGAATTGTTAAAAAGTTACTGGTCAAAATGCGTGAAAGTTCTGCACCGCCTAAATCAAAAATGGGTGCTGGCCTAAAGGGGACCCTGACACACCGTGTCAGTACAACAATATATATACACAAGGAGCTGCCAGTTACAGCTCCAAAAGGACCCCAAAGAAGGCCGCACAACCATGGAATAAAATGTAAATTATTGTATTTTTAATGTTCACAAAGTACCAATCTACAAAGGTATACAATGAATACATAAAATGACAAGACTGATTAAAAACATACAAGACAATGCCACGGGGTACTGACCGTACTGACTCTCTTAAATCAATATTGCACTATGCCCTGAATCTCATATATCAACAACAATAATAAATACTCGAAGATGGTGTATAATATATAATACTTAATACTAAAAGGGTTTAACCAAAGAAAAAGAATTGCAAAGCCTAAATTCTGTGCAATACAGTGTAAAATTATAACATTGTACACAATTGGGTTGATTCAAAGAAACATGTAACAGCTTGGATTTGGCTCACGATCATCCTATTTTTCACGTCCGCTCGTGCGTTCGTATGAACTTGCGAGTGATTCAATAAGCAAATACGTTTCTATCCTAAAATATACGTCCGTTCGTATGGCAGTTCGGGAATCAGACCTATGTCAGTTTCCATCCGGAATTTTCCGTTTCATTTCTCAGGTTGCAACATTGGTTTTGCCCTTTTTCCTTTTTTGTCTGGACGTAAATCCTTCTGATCTTGCGGCTCCGCAATACAAACTTACCTCATTAAAGTGCATTCTAAATATTTGGTCTTTTAATTTTCGTTATTTCATTCATTTTGTAGTAACCAACCATTAATGAATGCATTTGCATAAGTAAATCTTACTTTGTTTAATTTTTAGTTAACTTGCATTTTTTACTTGTGGATTTCATTTTAATATTTTGGCTTCAAATGGTACAACTTTAACTTTTTTGTGTGGTTACCCACACCCTCTACATACAGATTGCTCACAAATATTAAAAAACACCCAGCAACTTCTGCATGTTATGAGCCTAGAAACAGCCAAGATGGCGGCTCAGGTATTATCGGGCAGCCTGCAAACAGAAAGGGCCTTGTGACTGTGTTGCTCTGGATTCTTTGATTTCTGACCTTTCCATGCCCCCAGCTCTGCTGTGTCTGTGCAAAATACAGCAGTAACCCACATCCAGCACTTTATCCCGCTCTCCTCTCCTCAGTAAGTGTGATGCATCTGACCAAAGATGTGCTTAAATAATTAAACAAAGCAAAGGTAAACAACTACACCAATAAATGCAATCTAAAAATATTATTCTAGTACCTCAATTTTAAAATAAATAACAAAGGACATAAGTTTCTTTAATTAACGCAAATATATTGCAAAATAAAGGTTTACATGCAAAGGACTAATTAAGGTCCACATTAAAATGCTTTTATAAGGCATACATGAATCAGGTATGCATTGCCATACAATTTATGGCCTCGGCCATGCTGATACATGCAGTTCATTGGAGCTCAAGACGCGCAGACTCCTCCACATAGCCAAAAAACCTGTTCACGAACAGCAATCCGGCTGCTAAAAGGTGTCGGCTGTGGCTTTCTTTTAAAACGCGTTTAGAGGTTTCTCTGAATCACACCTAAACACATCCAATTAACCTAAGTTTTACGTTTTGATCGTAAGTTTTAGGATTTGATCCTAAGTTTTACGTTTTGATCCTAAAATTTACGAACGAACTGCCGCTGATCGTAAGAGCATATACGCATACGTACGTAGGCTCGTGCGAGTCGGGAATGGCCAAAAAAACAGGAAAAAATGACTAACACCCACCCAAACTTACGATTCTCGATACGAAATCAATTAACTTTTGCTCTTTGAATCGAGGGGATTGTGCTAATTTAAAGTGCATGCGTGCTATGAACAATCAATAAATACCACAAGATACCATATATAGTGAAAGAACACCTCTTCGAGCAGACCTTAATAACTGGGGCAAAATAGGAATAAAAAATTAAAACTTATATCACCATAATCACCTTTGGAGTCCGGGTCCACACCAACATAGGTTATATCGGTGACATCCTGATGAAGTGGGCTGGGACACGCCCACGCAACGCGTCGGTGTTGATATAGCCTACGTTGGACTGTGTTGAACCTGTGTTGAACTAAAGTAATTGACAATAGGAGGACTCTGAGCCTCCTTGTGAAGGCTCATTTTTGTGCAAAAGCAAACTTGCATGGCATGAATTCTCAAATGCTTATTTGATTCAAAGCCTTGTGAGTTGTGCAAACGCTAGTGAAGGAACTTGGTGTAAGCTTTCATTCCAAATGAACCTTGAAAAATTTGGCCTGTGAGAGTGCATTCTAAGATGAGCTTTTCCTGCTTTGAATTTGTCAGTAATCTGTCATTTTACTGGCATGGCACCTGCAGAATCCTGGAGGGAAAAGCTCTCCAAACTGATGTCACAAGTAAAGTATGCAAGCATAGTGTCAGGCCAGAGAGTTCTGCAACATTTTCTCCCTGCCAGTGGAGCAGATTGTTTGGCCAGAGCAAAGACATAGGAACAATGGAAATGCCCTAACAAGGGTTTTATTAATAAAGGCAAAGAAAACAAAAAGATCTTCGATTCAGATACAAAAACAAAGGGACAAGAAACAAAGCTAACTAACAAAATAACTAATAAAGAAAACAACGGAAACCCTAAGGTGCTGGTGCTGGTGCACTCACCCAAGGGCCCAGGACAGAGGCCAGTAGTCTTCAGACTCCGATAGGAGGTCTGCTGCATGGAGGGCAAGCATAGCAAATGGTCAAGCAGCCCCAGGGAAGCCAGGGAGAGGCCAGCTTGAGCTCAGAGATACAGATTCAGAGTGCCACCTTGAACAGCCACAAACAGATTCCTAACAAAGCACACAAAATCCTGCTGCGCCAAGTGAAGGGTGGAACCACTTAAATAGGCCTCACGCCAGGTGCAGCAGTAGAGGGGGAGAGAGAGCAGCCAGGACTCTGCTGACGCAAGCTGGTGGCTGAAGACAGGGTGATAAATTATAATGCCAGCCACCAGTCGGTTATCTGGCGAACCCGGGAATCTTACAGATAGTGTGAGGAAGGCCTAACCATATAAAATGAAAAATCATAAGCATCACAATCATAGGGAGCAAATGAAAGTTACGGCTACAATAGACCCAACGTATTAAAAAAAGACGATCCAAGAGAACAAGCAAACAAAGATAAGAAGACAGGATGTGTGCACCAGACATATAAAAAAATAATTTAACTTTTCCTATGTCATATGAAATGTTTTTACTGATCATCAGTAAAAACATTTCATACATTTCAAACAGCCCATCATAGGCTTTAAAATGAAAGATCACTACTCTTTTCCTTGGGATCCATTGTAAGCTGTGTTTCCCAGAAAGCAAGCGAGTTTTCCAGGACAGTAAATTCTCTCCAGGAGGTTCGATATGGGAAATGCTATCTGGCTATACTGTGGCCACATCTTTGTTGTCCATTAACCTGAAAATCAGGTTCCATATGCACCACTTTTGAATGTTCATAGTAATAACAATTTAACAGGAACACCTCACACTGCGAGGGGAGCAGCTGTGTATCTGAATGTTGGCAGTAGATTGGAAAAAATGCATGCCATCGCTTTCCAAGACCACAGGACCTAAATTACATGATTGGGCAGTTATAAAAAAACAAGGTAATTATAAAGCTTAGTTTGAGCTAAGTCTAAATAGATTTTTTTCTTGCCGTGACCTGAAGTCTAAAGAGAAAGAAATCTTGCCCACTTTTTACATATTAATACATTTTTCAGAGCCAATATAGATGTCTTTAGATTAAAAGTGTTGACCAGCACAAAATATGGGTTTCCTGTGTTCCTAAAGTTGCTTTGAGACCCATTGTATTTCTGAATGGTGAATCCTCTGTTTGATCATTGAAAAGGAAGTGGTCATACACCTTCCCAATGGGTCAAAACATAAGACATATCAAGAATGTTAAACATGATATAACCCTAAGTGCCTAAAAAAATCCCAGCAAAATTGTGCCCTGTGAATGGCCACCATGGTCCACAGGTCCTTGGGTAGCCACCTAGTGGTGGCCGCGTGACTTCAGCGGTCAGTTATGTGCTTGATTTTGCCCGGGGAATTATTTAAAAGGTAACTAAGTATTTGATGTAGCTGGCTTTAAATTATGGGGGGCGACAATAAGGATGTCCCCCTGCGCAGGAAATAACCCCTAATTTTTTATAAATGAGTGTTCTTCGGGTTTAAGGCTACATCAGGCCTGTGAAATACTGCATGGATGCATACTTTTGTGACAGACCCCCGGTCTAGGAGAGTGGGAGAAACCATGCATCCAAAATTCTAGCTTGCTGCATCCAGACTGCAATCCTATGATGCTGTGTAGGGTAGCATATGCAGCTTTATGGGCTGATCTATGGGCTCTGTGCCCAGACATTCTTCAATATGTATTTTTTTAAATGTACAGGAAGTATAAGTTGCTGTAAATTCCATGTAAATTTGAATGTGGTAGATGGGATCCTTTTGGACAGTTTCTTACTCAGGGATGTCTATATCTGTGGGCTCATTGCCTACATAAAGTGGTTCTCTCTATATCATCGGCATGTGCTGCTCTGTAGATGTTTGGTTGTTGTGAACAGTTTGGCTCTTCTCTTCACATGTAAATGTATTGTCACTTTTTCATGACCCCACTGAGCCAGGTTGGGGGATTAAAAATAAGATAAACTCCTGTCTTCAGCACTATCTATCTATGAGTCTACCATTGCTGGAGAAGCATGCTGGATTCTAGGACCAGGTAAGGTTATTTTATTTTTATCCCCAGATCCTGTTTCAATGCTAGTGGAAGGGGGTGTGGTGGGCTTCCAGAGGGAATGCTTTCAAGCCTTAAAGTGGACCATCACCCTCCCGTGATCAGCCCAGGAATCTATAAGATTCCCGGGCCGATCACCTCCCTCCCCGCGGGACATCCCGACATCCCGAAACCCCCCCAAACACCCCAAATCCCCTTACCTTGTCTCCGGCCGCCGCCGCCTCCCTTGCGCCCCTCTAGACGTGCGCGCGCCCGCGCCGGACGTCTGTGAATGGCCGGCGCATGCGCGCGCGTCAAGAGTGACGTGCGGGAGGCGGCGGCGGAGGAGCCGCTTGTCCGCGGCTGTCAAATCGATTGTCCGTCGGCGCTGGGAGCGGGGAGAGGTGAGTTTTTCGGGTGATCGGGGGGGTTTCACACAGCGGGGCACCCCGATCAGGGGTGCCCCACCTAAGTGGACCAAGACCCAGGATAGTCAAAATCCTGGGTGTTGGTCCACTTTAAATGCAGGAGAGTTTATTTTAAGGATAACATCTGCACTACATAGCACTGGATCTAAGATTAGCAAATGGTTATCTTTCATCCTAAATAGTCTAATCTGGTCTGTTGTCAGTTTGGACTGTGATTTCACATGGTTGTTATGCCCCCATAACAGCTACATTTTAGGCTAGGCCCAGCATGGTGGGAAAACCACTATTTTTCACCATGCATGGTCCAATCCGATCTGATAAGAAAATATTAAAAACTTCTCAAAAATGCCATAGAATGGAAGTGTACAATATAATTTTTCTTTTTAAAAAATAAAAATAATTCAGATAGCTACAGATAATATCATTATGCCAGCTAACTTGGACTGCAGGGGAAAAAAGTAATTCTTTAAACCCTCCCTAACCCTTAATACAGATGAAAATCTCTGGGCCCTCTACCACACTACAGACTGCAAGGGGTGAAAAAGAGTATCCTCTTTGTTGATGCCATTCATACCTTTCACCACCTGCCCCCTTGTCTGCACATTAAGTTGGTTTGGAGGGTGTAGTATTTTCCAGTCATTTGCCTGAATTGCAAATGTGTATTCTGCACAGGCTTAGCCTGATATCAGAACTAAAATACTTCTTGTAGTTGATGTATTTGGATCCAGCAAAACTTGGTCGAAGATAGCATCTATTGGTCTCAAACAGCATGGAAATTGTGTTTGCTTGTTTGAGTTATAGAGGGTTTTTTTTAGCACCTTGTTTGTTAATTTTGTTAAGTTGTTCAGGGCAGTGCACTATAACTGCTCAGTGTACAGATACAGATAAAAATTACAATTTTTGAAATACGTTTGTTGTGACATTTTTGTTTGACAGGCTAGCACACATTCACACCCAAACTGATCTGAGCCTTCTTGTGCCTCAAAGATTGTGTGGCGGGGGGGGGTGAGATGAAATTTCTGTAGAAAAACATGAGGCTCGATTCAGAGGCACATTCGTCTGGACTTCCGTAGCTGTCTGTGAAAGTTTTTGTGTGTGTTTGTAATTTTTTTGTTTTTTTTGTTCATTTTTCATTCGTACGAACGTTCGGGCAAATGCGTATATGCGCTTTCGATGAACAAAAGCAAATCGGATCATTTGCGTTAGTTCGGATCATTTTCCCATCAAAATCTGATATTTTTCGTTCGTTCAGATAACTTACGTTATTGGTATGGGCTTGCGTCTCATTCAGAGAGCTGATTGCCGACGGACCACCACCCTATAAACCTGTTTCCTTTGCGATCCCCTTACGGGACCATTTTGACCTTGAGACTAGCAGCTAAAACTTCACGTCCAAAACTTCACGTGTTCAAAAGGGAAACATTTTAATGTGTACCTGAAATCGACACTTAAACGTTAATCTTTACTTTTTCAAACATACATATCCTTTTTTTGTGTACAAAATACTTATGTACTTGGTTAGTGTTATTTGTATTGGCCCACAGGTTTTGCTTAGGGTGTGATTAGTTAGCGTTTCACTAGTTTGCCTTGCTAATGTTTTGTTTTTATTTTTGCCCAGGAACCGCAAAATGGGCCACTCACTGAATGTCCAAGCAGTGGTGGCCCGGAGATGAGGTTCCTTAGTATGGTCGCCGGGTTCCCAGGCTCATCCCATAAGGCCTACATTCTTAGAAGATATGGATTGTACGGTCGGTTTGAGTCTGAGGAATTTTCCGGTGGATGGCTCCTTGGTAAGTTGACGCCAATAACGTCATTTTTTTGGATATGTATGCCTATGAATGTAGTTTGTGTTCCATGTATGAAAATATGCCTATTTGAACACCTTTTTTACATGAGAAACACAACCTTAACCATTAGATTTTTCAAACAACAAAGCCTTGCCAAATGTTTGTCCTGCATTTGCAAAATTTAAATTTTGAATTTATAGTAAATTAATCATTAGTCTTCCCCACACTCGGCTGAAATTATGTTATTGACTTAATGATACGGTCTGCACCATCTTTGCTTAGATGCATTACACTTACTGAGTAGAGGAGAGAGGAATAATGTGCAGGGGCCGTGTTAGAGCTGTTTTTGCCTCAGACAAAGCAGCTGCGGGGTCCTGAAAAGTTAAAACATCCAAGAATGCTGAGCAGCACAGTCCTAAACCAATACCTGTTAGCAGTCTGGTTGATTGGCCATCATCCGCCATCTTTGATGTTTAAATTGTTCCCACATCTATTAGATGTTTTTAGGCTTTTTTTTTGCCTGTGCAATATGTATGCTCATGCTGTTTAGCAAATGTGACCTAGCCTCTTAGTCATGTTGATGGGCCGTTTTTGGTATTCAATTTAGGGAGTAATGTGTAATTTATGTGTTTTGCTTACAATATTTGCAGGTGATTCCGGCTATCCACTCCTTCCGTGGCTGCTGACGCCTGTCCTCCGGCCCCAGAATGCCGCCCAGGCATATAATAGGGCACACCGGAAGACCAGGGCCGTGGTGGAGAGGGCGTTTGGCCTACTAAAGACCCGCTTCAGATGCTTGGACCATACTGGGGGAGCCCTTCAGTATGACCCCAAAAAGGTCATAGATATTATCATGGCATGTGCAGTGTTGCATAATTTTGCCATATTGCAGCGTGTCCCCCGGTATGTGGATTTGCCTCCCTCTCCACCTACCGATGATCCAGAGGAGGACTACCTTGGCCCACCTAGTGCGTCTGGCCAAGCCGTGCGTTCAAATTTGATAGCCACACATTTTTCCTAATTTGTTGTCCATTTGTTTGTTTTGTCACTTTATTGATTGTTACTTTAGTTTGTTGCCCTTTGTGTTGGTTTGTTTATTTTTTTATGTACAAAAGAGTAAGGAATTAATTACTAAAAACCTCACACCTGATTTGAAACTCATGTCTTTTTTTGTGCCCAAGTTGTTAGTGCAGACTTTAAGTAATCTTTATTCCCAAAAAATCTAAAGGCATCAACGTAGTCAACAACAGGTTCAGTAAAAATGTTTGGGGTTTATTTGAAAAGCAAACCTTGGAGTTGATGGTCACTCTCATAGTTCATGTAAATACATGGTCAAACCACAAATGTCATTTTTGGCAAATCATGCCACATAGCAATTGGCCACAGGCAGGAGTTTCAGAGTTAGGCACTCCTGGACAAAGTTTAATACAACATTTCAATACAAACACATATGTGACAAGCATTGGCATGTCCAGATTTTTTTCAAAACAAATAGGGCCACAGACACACACTCTTTCTCCTGCTTGCCCACATTTGCCACAGGCACAGTTGTAAAGCAGCCAAACCTATGCCACATCTACACCTGTTACTCAGTGGCCCACCCAAACAAGAACCCGCAGTCCAAATCCAAGTCCTGTTCAATCTCAGGGGTCAAGGTAGTATTTTTCCAGCCCAGAATGTCCCCCAATCATGCCTACAAATAGAAGGAGCCAGAACCAATGTAATTAGGCCCAAGCCTGCAGCGCAACAGCTCGAGTGGCAGGTTCAGTGAGGCTTGACCTCTGGCATTGGCTAATGGGCTACCTTAGCACTCTAATGAGCTATATGGGCGCAAATCCAAAGCATACAAGCAAAGCCATACCAAAAGGGTATATTGGTAGGGCTCACCAGACAGGCCAATACAGTGGGGATGTAGAGCAAAGATGTTGAGCAGTTACAGGCCAAATAGGCCTTAAAATGGGGGATGCCCATAAAACCCAGGTTGGGGCCCTTGGAGGCGGGCCCTCACCTGGGCCTGTGTGGCATTCAGAATCTGCCACTGTTCCAACATGTTTCTATTGGAAATTCAAAATTCAGCCATCATGGCACTGAGATTGTTAGATAAGGTGGCCATGTGGCTGTTGCTATTTCGAACTTCCTCAAGCATGCCACTGTAATAATTGGATAAGGTGGCCATGTGGCTGTTGTTGGACCTAAATTCAGTCAGCATGGAGTTTAAGGTGTTATTTAATGTCTCTAATTGGCCATGAAGATGCTTGTGGTTTCTTTGATTTTGTAGGCGAAATAATCGCCTCTCATGGTGCCATGCTGACTCCATCATCGGCACGCCCCTCCCCTGGGAAACTGGCCGACGTAGCTGACTATGCCTCCCAATTCCCCGGGTTGTGGGGCGTGCAGATGATTGGCCTCTAGTTTCACCAACAGCCACAGGTCTGCTTGGCAAATCCTCAGCAGCAGAGCTAACACTGGGGACTGTAGGCTCAGTCTCTGCATGCGGCCCACGATGGGCTGGCAGCATGCAGCCAACTTCACTCTGCTGCTGAGGATTTGTTGGAGAAACATGTTGGGACAGTTGCAGATTCTGTCCCGGGGGGGCTGTACAGAAGGTCCCATGAAGGTTCCATCCTCCTCCAGCTCCTGGATTTCCTCCATCAGTGTGTGGGTCTGTTGGTACATGTAAATAAAAAAGGTTCAGTTTGGGCAATACATATGTAATTCCGCAAAAAGAAACATGGCAAGTCACATGCATAAGCAAAATCAGAAAAAGACACTTACCGTATATATCGGATCCTGGGTCCGAGGTAGCATGGAAGTTGACGGCATGGTCAAACTGGCTGAGGCTTCCCCACTAGCTGAGGGATGATGCTGGGCTGCATTGTTGAAAAAAAGGCATGTAAACACACAACTATGCATTGCTGATGTGTAATAAAACATATGCTTCACTAAAACACGTGGCCAAGCATGAATAGCAACTCCCCCAATGGACCAAGTTGACCTTGACTAGGAATGCCATTATCTGTTAGATGTATTAGTCAACAAGTACATACGCATTGGTCACCTTAAGCCAACTAAACATGCATGTACTGGCTGTTCTGAGGCTTCACACATCCCTAAAAGCCCATTAGGGGACCACACTCAGCTTGCAAATAGCATTTGGCCTCAGATTATGCTGGTTGCCATTCATTCTAGGTCAACCTTTCAAGCACCCCAGATCAAGTATTTCAGACCAAAGCACAGCTCCAACCCAAGTGGCCTACAGATAAAAATAGAAGTATTGGATGTAATTGACTCTAAATACATAACGAGCAGTCCTTTGCTAATCTCAATAGTGTTCCTAAAGACTCTCAAAGCTCATGTATGGGCAAGCAAATTAGCAAATGATGGGTCCACAGACATAACACACCCTGTTTAAATTTTTACCTCCACTACAAGGCACACTCTAGGGCCATGTGTTAATATATGGCTTGGAGCCTCATTTTACACATAGCTCACATTTCACATACACATTAACATTACTAACCTGCAGGAATAGTCGGAATGTCCATGTCCTGTCGTGCCGAGTGTCCCTCTAAGGCCACATGATGTAGCAGGCCCAGCACCATCTCCTCAGCTCGGGTAAATTGCAGTTTAGTGGGGAATCCTCCGCCAGTTTGTAAGCTGAAAAAGATAGTTGTACACATTTAGCAAAATGTTGCCAATACAAGAAGTAGACAAATCCACAAAGTATACATGTACCTGTAATGACGCCGTTTATTTTCTTTCTTCCGTGCTGCATACTTGAGGTCCGATATTTTCCTTTGAATCTGCTCAACATCTTTTAGCTCTTCCCCCCCTGCATTGACCTGTCTGGTGAGCTCCTCCAAAATTTCGGCTTTGCGCTGTTGGCTTGTAGCTTTGGATCTGCGCCCATATAGATCATCATAATACAAGGTGAGACCACCAGCCAATGCCAGAGTTTGGGCCTCCCCAAACCTTCCACTCAACTGGCCTCTGTGCAATGTGCACCCTGTTGGTTGCGGTTCTGGCTCCTCAGTGTTTGGCGAAAAATCAGGGGACATTCTGGCCTGGCTGTGTGGGGGTGAAATTACGGACTGCTGGCTGGCTGCAGATTGAACCGGACTTGGAAAGGGACTGGGTGTTCGTGGCTGGGTGGCCACTGAAGTCGCAGGTGTAGATGTAGCATATGGTGAGTGCCTTGACACCTGTGCCGGTGGAGAATGTGGCCGAGGAGGAGAGGGTGTGGTTGAAGAAGTCGGGCTCGGGGCCCTGTGCCTCTGTGGAACCTTAGAAGAAGCATGCCCCTTGGAGGTAGTAGGCCGGTCCAGGGGTGAGCCAGAGCTTTGGCTTCTTGGCTGCTGCCTTGCCCTCTTGGCCGAGGATTTGGAGACCCATGCGGGTGGGGATGGCGACCTTGGGCTTCTTGGACGGCGCCTTGCCCTCTTGCCATGAGACTTGTGGCCACGTGCGGGTGGTGGTAATGCCGAGCTCGGGCTGCTGGGGCTTCTTGGCCTTCTTTGCCGGTGCCTTTGGCTCTTGCAATATTTTTCAACACGTGCGGGTGGTGGTGATGGCGAGCTAGAGCAACTGGGGCTTCTTTCCCCTCTTGCCCGCTGGCTCATTTTTTGGCATGGTTTTTTTAGTAGGCTTCGGCTGAGCACTGCGGGTTGCCTGCAGCTTACTTTTTGGCATCTGGGAGCGAGTCGTTGGCCCTGCACAAGGCTCCTGCCGCTTTGATGGCTGTTTGCTGCTGCTGCTGCTGGTGTCCTTTGCTGCTTTTGGCATATTTTTTTGAGTGCCATAATGTTGAGACTCTCAAAGAGAATGACCTGTGTGTCCAGGACCCTTTAAATAAGATTGGCGGGGTCTGGCGCTTAGGTGCTCGCGTGCGCGTGCGTACAGACGTTCGTCCGGCCGTGTGAAACCCGGAAACCGCAGGGGCATTACTGATCTGCTGCAGACAAGAGGCAAGATGGCGCCCACAATCTTCACCCGCCAACAAGAAGAGATCATCATGCTTGTAAGTGTCTTTTAATGCCTTTGATTTGCCATCTAAATGCATGCCTAGCCCTTAAGGAAGCGCAGGAAGAAACGGTTTGTTTACAAAGTGTCTAAAACTTTGTGCAAAACCGAAGTGAGGGCCCACACGTGCGAACCAAAACTGAGGCCAGCTTCAAGGATTGTATTCGGCTAGAAATGTGTCTGTTAATATCATTTAGTCAAATGATCGATTGTTTACAGATATTTGTATGCAGTTTTAACAAAATCCTATGTTTATTTTGTGTTTTGTAGACCATGCTGGAGCGCAGGTACGACTACCTGCCCAACTCTTTTGAGAAGTACACCGTCGCCCTGGAGATCATTGGGAAAATACAACATCAGACAGACGCCACCTTCACCCACACTCAGATCATGCAGCATTCGTCGGACCTGAAACGGCTGCACATGCCCCGGGTGCGGCAGTTTTTCGGACTCCATTTCCCTAGTAAGTATATAGCGATTGCATGCCAGATGTAACTAATCCAGAAGGTAGGCATTTATTTATAATTTCTTTTCTTTTCTAGTGTTGGAAATGGATTACCGAATCCGCCGCACCCGGAGGCGCACAGGCCAACCAGTGCTGCATGAATCTGCAGCTGGAAGTGAAGTTGGTGGATCTCCAGGGTGACGGCCCTACCCCTCCTGACCCTCTGTTGGGTCCTCCGACCAGCCCCTGGACCATTCCACAGAGGAGGGGCGGCACGGCGTGGGCAGGCAGTCGTACCCAGCGACGCAAGCGGGAGCCTCTGGTATGTGACTATTCATGTAACTGCACACACATACATGCTATTTCCACCAAAGCTGATTCCCTTAATCTGTTTTTCTAGATGCTTCTGGAGCGGGTGCAGATGTGGAGGATGCAGCAGATCTAGCCCAGGAGGCACAGGGAGAAGGTGAGTGATGTGACACACACATTGAAATAGACATTTGATTACTGTTGACTAAGACATTATAAGTGACCCTATTTGCCTTGTCTCTACAGCCTCTACTTCACAGCAGTGGCAGGGCCCAGGAGGTAGGGTTGTCCCCAACGAGGCATCCGTCGGCCCCCAACCAAGTAAGTTGTAATGTCATTCTTTGCAGTATGTGGTAATTGACATGATCACCCAGATACATCAAGCCATAGTCAATGGCATTAGCAGAATGACCTCTGCCCACTTCCTTAGATTAATGACTGAGCAGAATGACCTCTGCCCACTTCCTTAGATTAATGACTGAGCAGAATGACCTCTGCCCACTTCTTTAGATTAATGCCTGAGCAGAATGACCTCTGCCCACTTCCTTAGAATAATGACTTAGCAGAATGACCTCTGCCCACTTCCTTAGATTAATGACTGAGCAGAATGACGTCTGCCCACTTTCTTAGATTAATGACTTAGCAGAATGACGTCTGCCCACTTTCTTAGATTAATGACTTAGCAGACTGACATATGTCGTCATGATTTAGGTTGGCAACTAACAAACATTCCATCTACAGGTGAGAAACATGTATTTGTCGCAAAATAATGTATTTTTTTTTATTTTATACAGGGACCACACGGGCAAAAGTTGAAGAAATTAATAGAAAGGTCCTTGAGTTGGTGGCCGATATGCAGCAGCTGGTTGACTCATTGGGGACAACAGAAGAAGAATAGTGTTCTGGGTACTGCCACTGTGTTTTTTTATGTAAATAGTTTTTTATTTTTTTAATTTTTAAACATTTTAAAGTTTAAAAAAAAAAAAAGTTTTTCTAAAATTTGTACCAAAAAAAACATTTTAGAAAGCCAAAAAAATGGGCTTCTACTAAAAAAAACAAAACCCAAATAAAAGTTTCAGTGTCTTTTTTTTACACAAATACTTTAACACCAAACGAAGGGTGAAATAAATATTTAGAGATGACGATTCAGATGACTGGGAAGTGGTTTGGGAAGGTTTTGGGGCCTAAAATGGAAGAAGAACCTAACCGGGAAGTGATTTGGGTAAGTTTTAGGGGCCAAAAATGGAAGAAGAACCTAACCGGGAAGTGGTTTGGGTAAGTTTTAGGGGCCTAAAATGGAAGAAGAACCTAACCGGGAAGTGATTTGGGTAAGTTTTAAGGGTCCAAAAGGGAAGATGGAGGATAGTGCAAAGTGGGTGGGGTGAGCTTTAAGGGTCAAAAAGGGAAAATGGAGGATAGCGCTAAGTGGTTGGGGTGAGCTTTAAGGGTCCAAAAGGGAAGATGGAGGATAGTGCTAAGTGGGTAGGGTGAGCTTTAAGGGTTCAAAAGGTAAAATGCAGGATAGCGCTAAGTGGTTGGGGTGAGCTTTAAGGGTCCAAAAGGGAAGATGGAGGATAGTGCTATGTGGTTGGGGTGAGCTTTAAGGGTCCAAAAGGGAAGATGGAGGATAGCGCTAAGTGATTTAGCTAAACATTGTAGTAGAAGTGAGGGTGGCAAATATGTAGGCGAGCACTTTAATGAGTTAAGTTTGTAGTGCGCAGGCGCAAGATCGTAAGGATTTACGTCCGAACGATTATTTATTGAAAAAGGAAAACAAAATCTATCGGGAAACGTAAAGGATTCATGGAAGGAGACGATGGACAAAGGGCAAAATTGAAAGCCGATGTTGCAACATTCGAAAATAAAACAGAAGAGTCACGCTGGAAAATGACGTACTCGTACTCTGGCATACGAACAGACGGAAACTTTACTGAAGGTTAGCAATGCATGCATAGAATCGCTCGCACACTCATACGAGAGCGGGAAAATTTAAGAAAATACAACAACGGCACAAAAACGAAAGTCTTTATTTGTCTCTCTGAATCAAGCCTATGGACAGCTGCAGGGCATGGAAGAGCTGTAGAGAGGCATGGAAGGACTTTAGAGGGCATGGCAAAAATTGGAACTACCTGACTGCTGGGGAGAATTAAAGAGCTTCAGGTGGATATTGAAGCACTAAATGGGGACTTAAAAGAGCTGACGCAAGGCATGGCTGCAATGGGACATAGTAGAGCTGTAGGAGGACATGGAAGGTTTGTTGGGAGGAATTGAAAGGCTGCAGTCGGACATCAATGGGCTGTAGGAGAATATGAAAAGGCTGCAGAGGGACATGAATGGTCTGCAGGGAGACATGGTTGGTCTGCAGGGGGACATGGAAGGTGTCACAATCCTATGCATTCAGGTACTTTTGCACAGGTGCAGGCTAGGCAGATGCATGCAAACAGTAATGCGCAACTGTGAACATGCATTAGAACAGCACACACACACACACACACACACACACACACACACACACACACACACACACACACACACAAACAATATTGTAAGTGTGAGCTCTTGATCTTCCCCTTCTGGGTATCCAATGCTGCTGCTTGTTTACCCAGTTTTTGATGCTGCTGGTCGTCTGAAACTGACAAAGGTCTAGTGGTCTAGTGGTCTATGGGGAACAGCCACTGGAGCTACCACTGGTAGCCATCTGGAGCTGCTGGGTGGCTTCACTTATCCTTTGGGGCCAGCACTTTAATAATACAACATCTATGCATTGCGTTGGAATAGCTAGAGATCTTATAGTATAGCACGCCTTCTGAAATCAATAGTGTATTGCTTTACATTTTCAATCCTTTCGCTGCCACCCTACCTGGAGATTTTGTCCCCCTATGTTGCCAGACCATATTTCACTGTTTTGCACTGCACGTGTTAAACTGTGGTGATTTTTTAAAGGATTTCCATGGATTTCCCGGCAGAGTCTGGGCTTTAACCCTTTCAGTGCCAAGCACGTAGATTCTACGTGCTCGATCCCACTGCACTTAAGTGCCAAGCATGTAGAATCTACGTGCTTGAATTTTCCCCCTGCTACAGTGAAAGTAAAATAACCAAAACACTCACCTGACCCCTTGTTCGATCCGGCCGAGTCTTCTCTTCATCTGGGGGGGCTTCGATCCCCCACCCAGGCCGCCCCGGGTGCAGGGGAGGGCCCGGAATAGCCACCCCCCCCTTCAGCAGCCGCCGAAATACATGTAAAAATAAAAATAATAATAAAAATAACATTTACTTACCTCAATGTTCGATCGCTCCCGCAGGGTCTCCTCTTCACCAGGGGGGCCTCCTATTGCCCCCCCCCGGCTCTACAGCTTCAGGAGAGGGCCTGAAAGGCCCTCTCCCTGTCCTCCTCGACGGGCGCCGCCATCTTGCCGCGATGACACCAACTGTCATCAGAGCTGCAAGGGACACAGGAGCTGAGGATCAGAGGTGAGTAAAGTAAATTTTTTTTTTTTTTAATAAAGTTATTTTTTATTCTGTGTGTGTGTTTTTTTTTTTACTGTTAACACCTTGTGAACTGGTAAGGGGTCCATGAGACCCCTTATACCAGTTCACAAGGCTCGGGGGTCTAGCAAGTCACCTGCGGCTAGTGGGTGACTTGCCATTAACCCCCGGCACCCCCATTACCTGCCTCCCCAAAGCCCAGGGGGGGGGGCAGAAAAGCCTGTGGCCATGGGCTATGCGAGCTTGTAGCCTGCAGGGCCAGGGGCCACAAAAGCTGTCCCCTGCGCCCTGTTTCTACAAGCCCTGCATAGCTGGTCCCGGGCTGGTTACTTCGGATAAGGGGACCCCATGTCATTTTTTTTTTAGATTTTTAACTCTTAAAACCCCCCCCAAAAATGGGGGACTCTATGTCATTTTTTTTCTCAATTTACCCTTTGTAGTGTGGGTGGTACTTGTATTTTATTTGTAAATGTTCTAAAGTAGTTGTTTCAGTTTGGGGAGTCTCCTGGGCAGGAACAGGGGGCTACCGATAAATATGTGGTACCGTTCTAATCGGTAGAAATGGGGCTTTCACATGCAATATGGTTTTCTTTAATAAAACATTTTTTATTTAACATAAAGGAGGCAATTTTCTAAAAAAAATTGTCAACAGAGGGTGACAAAATCTCAAGTAGGCTGGCAATTAAAAGAGTTAAAAATAGCTATGCATGTTGGGTATTGTTCTGTTCGGTGGACCTTGCGCTTTCAGACTTAGCTTGTTTTTTCTTGTTTGTATATTTATATTTTAGGAAAAGGTGTTTTTTTTTTCAGCTTTTTTTATACATTTTTTTGGGAAACCCTGAGCAACCAAATAATTATTTGAGGGGTTAATTCCAGAAAGATGAGCCCACTACAACAAGCTGGGTACGCTTAGAAAGCTTAACATGTGTACTTTCAGGGAATATATGGTTTATGGGGGATATTCCAAATGTAAAGGGTTGTTTTGGTTGAAAAAACGCAAGGTGCGCACTTTGTCTGCAGAGCTGAAATTTTCAAGTAAAATTACCGTTACGCACATGCTTTACTTTGGGGTGTTTGGCAACTCTTCCCTTGACAGTAGCTATGCATGTTGGGTATCGTTCTGTTCGGGAGATGTTGCTTTTTCAGATTAAACTTGTTTTTTCTTGTTTGTATATAGTTTTTTGGGAAAATGTTACTTTGATTCTGCTTTTTTATCCTTTTTTTAGGGAAACTCTTTGCAACCAAAGATTACATTGAGGGATTACTTCCAGAACTGTGGCCACATCAACAAGCCTGGTACACCTAGAAATATTGAGGTGTGTACTTCCAGAGAAGATATAGTTTGTTGGGGGTATTTCAAATGTAACGGGTTGTTTTTCTGGAAAAACTGCAAGGTGCGCATAGCGCATAGCATAGTTGTATTTTATCTGAAAATCCCCTAAAGCGCTGTTTCAGTTTGGGGGAGTCTCCTGGGCAGGAAAGGGTGTCTACCTATACATATGTGGTACCGCTGTAACCGGGAGAAATTGGGATTTCACACGCAATAAGATTTTTTTGACAAACTTACATTTTTTATTACAAAAAAACACTACAAATAGTAAAAAATAGATTTTTTTTATTTTTTTTTCACAAATTTCACCCAAAAATATTGAGAATACACCTAAAAAATTACAAACAAGACATATCATGTTAAAGCCCAGACTATGCTGAAAAAAAACAATATGTCATTTTCCTGCGAAATCCCTGGAAACCCCTTCAAAAATGACATTTGAACATGGGGAGCGCAAAATAGTGCAAAATGGTCTGGCAACAAAGGGTGACAAAAACTCCAGGTAGGCTGGCAGCGAAAGGGTTAACACGAAATGTATTGTTTCTAAGTATATTTTCAATATGTTCTGGTTAAATGCGTGCAAAATAAAAATTAAAAAAATGATTATTTGCAATTTGTAGAGTTTTTTGTGTAATAAAAATGTTAAGTTTGTAAAATTGCATGTAAAAGCCCCATTTCTCCCAGTTACAGCGGTACCACATATGTATTGGTAGACCCCATTTCCTGCCTAGGAGAACTTTTTAAGAGATTTTAAGATTAAATGCAACTATGCTATGTGCACCTTGCAGTTTTTAAAAAAAAAACAACCTGAGGGTACTCACCTCAAGCTTTCTAGGTGTACCAGGCTTGTTGATGTGGGCGCAGTTTTCTGGAAGTATTCCCTAAATACATTCTTTGGTTGCACAGAGTTTCCCTAAAAAAAAGAATAAAATGCAGAATCAAAGTCAGATTTTCCTTAAAAAACAAAATGCAAACAAGAAAAAACAAATTAAATCAGAAACCACAAGGTCCCCCGAACAGAACAATACCCAAAATGCATAGGAACTGTCAAGGGAAGAGTTGGCAAACACCCCAAAGTAAAGCATGCGCTTAAGGGTAATTTTACTTTAAAATTTCAGCCCTGCAGACAAAGTGCGCACCTTGTGCTTTTTGAACCAAAACAACCCTTTACATTTGGAATACCCCCACAACCCATATATTCTCTGAAAGTACAAACATTAAGCTTTCTAGATGTACCAAGCTTGTCATAGTGGGCTCATCTTTCTGTAAGTAATCCTCCGAAGACTTCTTAGGTTGCACAGGGTTTCTCTAAACAAATTTATATAAAAGCAGAATAAAAAGCATAATCTCCTAAAATATCAATATGCAACTCTGTTGACAGATCATTGGCATGGGGTTCCCCTTCCCGGGGGGGGGGGGGCATTTTGGGAGGAATTTTAAGGGTTAAAAAGCAGAATAAAAAGCACGTTCTCCAAAAATATAAATATGCAACTCTGTTGACAGATCATTTTCACCATTTTGCACTATGTTTAACTGTGAATTTTGCAGGAATTTCTAAGAAAAATATTTTTTTTGCCGCAGAGTTTATGTTTTAACATGAAATGTCTTTTTCTAAAATACTAAAAAAAAAAAAAAAAAAAAAATTTTCGAAAATGTCTTTATTTTAAATAAAACTTTTATTTTATTCAAGTTAACCATACTGCATGTGAAAGACCTATTTCTCCCTACCGTACGGTACCACATATGTATTGGTAGCCTATTCCGACCCAGGAGTCCTCCAAACTGAAAAGAGCACTTTATAACATTTATAAATAAAATACAACTACTGTTCACACTATTAGCATGGGGTTCCCCTTCCCGGGGGGGAGGGCATTTTAGGGGGAATTTTAAGGGTTAAAAACCGTTAAAAATCCTGCCAAAAATGACATGGGCCCCCCCCCCCATGCAGCATAACCAGCCTGGGGACCAGCTATGCAAGGCTTGTAAAACAGGGTGCAGGGGCCAGATTTGTAGCTCCTTGCCCTGCTGGTTACAAGCCTACAAAGCCTAAATGACTCCGGACTCTTCTGCTCCCTGGGGCTTTTGGGGAGGCAGGTAATTGGGGGTGCCAGGGGTTAATGGCAAGTCCCCCACTAGTTGAAGGTGACCTGCCAGCCCCCTAAGACTTGTACATTGGTACATTAGGCTCGATTCAGAGAGACAAAAAAATACTTTCGTTTTAGTGCCGATCTGTTTTTTTTTTTGGAAATGTTTCCGCTCTCGTATGAGTGTGCAAGCGATTCTATGCATGCATTGCAATCCTTCTGTAAAGTTTCCGTCCGTTCGTACGGCAGATTACGAATACGAGGATGTCATTTTCCAGCGTGACTTTTCCGTTTAATTTTAACATGTTACAACTTAGGCTTTCGTTTTTGCCCTTTTCCCATCGTATTCTCCAATGAATCCTTTACGTTTCCCGTTCGATTCTGTTTCACTTTTTCAATAAATAATGCTAAGGACTAATTAAGGTCAGCATTAAAATGCATCTATACCTGAATCAATAAATTTCATGTATGCCTTATAGATGCATTTTAATGCTGGCCTTAATTAGTCCTTAGCATGTAAACATTTATTTTCCCACACATCCATATAATTGCTATATTTTTTAGACTTATGTCCTTTGTGAATTATATTTGGATTGTTGAACTTGAATCTTAATTTGTTGTAGGAGTTATTGTTTTAGTCGGTTACCTTTGCTTTGTGTAATTATTTTATATTTGGTTGCAGGAACCGCAAGATGTGCCACTCACACAACATACAAGCAGTGTTTGGTCCAGCTATGCGATTCCTCAGTGTTCATGCAGGGCATCCAGGGTCGTCCCATGATGCTTATATATTGCAGAGCTCTGGCTTATTCCGTCAGTTTGAGTCAGGAGAAATATCTGGTGGATGGCTCCAGGGTAAGTTTGCTCACATTCCATCAATCCATTTTCACTGTATGGCAATGAATATAGTTGATGACTCATGTCTTAACCTATGGCTGTTTTTAGCCCTTGATGACATGTTAAACAATATTGTAGCTTAGAATGTGTATTTTATGTTAGTATTTTTAAATTCTTTCAGGGGATTCTGGATATCCACTCCTGCCCTTGCTCCTGATGCCCGTTCTTTGCCTGCAGAATGCGGGCCAGGGGTTCTCTAATCGGGCACTATGCAGAAGTATTTAAAGATGAATATTCACATGACCGAGAAGTGATTTGGGTAAGTTTTAGGGGGCTAAAATGGAAGAAGAACCTAACCGTGAAGTGATTTGGGTGAGCTTTAAGGGTCCAAAAGGGAAGATGGAGGATAGTGCTAATTGGTTTGGGTGAGCTTTAAGGGTCCAAAAGGGAAGATGGAGGATAGTGCTAAGTGATTTAGCTAAACATTGTACTAGAAGTGAGGGTGGCAAATATGTAGGCGAGCACTTTAATGAGTTAAGTTTGTAGTGCGCAGGCGCAAGATCGTAAGGATCTCCATCTGGACGGTTATTTATTGAAAAAGGGAAACAGAATCTAACGGGAAACGTAAAGGATTCATGGAAGGATACGATGGGAAAAGGGCAAAAACGAAAGCTTACGTTGTAACATGTGAAAATGAAACGGAAAAGTCACGCTGGAAAATGACATCCTCGTATTCGTAATCTGCCGTACGAACAGACAACTTTACAGAAGGATTGCAATGCATGCATAGAATCGCTCGCACACTCATACGAGAGCGGAAACATTTCCAAAAAAAACAGATCGGCACTAAAACGGAAGTATTTTTTTGTCTCTCTGAATCGAGCCTATTGTCTAATGGATTCCTTACCAGTTCACAACGGGTAAAAACACACACACAAAAAAATATATTTTATTTGTTTTTTATACTTACTTACCTCTCATCCATCCCCGAGCACTGCATCCCACAGTGATCACTTTGGCTCCTGCTCTCCTGTTGCTGCTGGAAGCCTTTTATACCTGCTGGGTGACAGGACATAAGGAGTTAATCTAAAAAAACAACATAGGGTCCCCCCTCCAATGACATGGGCTGGCATGTCACTCACTAGCCGCAAGTGACTTGCCAGCCCCCAAGCCTATGAACTGATATAGGGGTCTCATGGATCCCTTGCCAGTTCACAAAGGGTTAACAGTAAAAAAAACACTGCACAGAGTAAAAATGACATTTTTTAGTTTTTTTTCTTTACTCACCTCAATCCTTTGCTGTACCCCGGCGACTCACAGAGCTCCAACGACAGCGGGGCAAAGTTGAGATCCTGTTTGTTTTCCGCTTTAGGACCAGCCTTAATGATCTGGCATGGTGTGTACAGCCGAAGCAGTTTAAGAAGCTTTTTACCAGTAACTTGCGCCCCCCCCCCCCCCACCAGTGTTCCTATGGTAGTCTGAATGTATGAATGTCCTTAAACATACTTACCTTTGTTCACCCTGCTGGCATCTGGGGCATCCCATGGTTGTCTGCATGTCCTAGCACATACTTACCTTTATCCCCACTGCTGGCATCTAGTGCATCCCATGGTAGTCTGCATGTCCTATCACATACTTACCTTTGGACCTTGGTTGCCATTTAGTCTGCTTCTACTCACTGTTACTCACCTCAGCCACCTTCTGATTTGCTGTTCTGTTATACACCGCTGTTTGTTTGGTTTGCGTCTGCTTTATTTATTTGCATAGAAAACACACCACCACGCAGCATATAACTTTATATATACAATATAACATATAACTTTAAAACTATGTTTTTTGTTTTATTAAAACGTTTTTGTTTTTTTGTTTTATTTTTTTCATAGGTTTACATTAAAAAATTAGCAAAAACAAATTCCTGGGAACAACATGGCACCTGCAAAGAGAAAAAAAAAACATGTATGCCTGTACATGCACACACATTTTTACATTCTTAATCAAACTGGTTGACGCATAGTTTTAGGGGGCCACCCACCTCCACGGTGCCATCCTTTTTTCAGGGTCTGTAGAGGGAAAGAGCCTGAGTTAGAATTTAAAAGCATGTGCTGTTTGTGTAATGCTTGGGTATTGCTCTGCTTTACTGGCTTGACACCCACCTGAGTCTAGCGCTCTTTCACCTCGGGTGGCCCCATTGCCACATACTCACCCTTTGATGATTCTGTAAGGACAGAGAAGCACAACACACCAGCACTTAACAAACATGTTATTAGACTTTCCATGCAGCACAACCTGTGTGTTTTTTTATTGGCCTTCCAGAGTGTGCAGGAGCTGTGGCCGACTCCAAGCCCAACACACCCTCCTCTTCAACAGGCTCCATTGCTGGTGGTGGTGCTGCTACAGAGGAGGAAGAGGATGTTGGCAGGATTCAGGGCTTCCATCTTACACCCACAACCTTTCTTCTTGGCCACACTGCTCCGACCCCTCGCCTCTGGGTGGGCTAGATCCACAGCCAGAACTCTGCAGCTACTAAAGAAAATATAATTTTGTAAAACATGTTACTCATCACCTTGATAGCTCACCGTTTATGTTGTACATCCACTTACCTGCAACAAGTCGCAGCCAGCTCTCCCATCCCACAATAGTAGCGAATTGCATAGAAATAATTGTCAAACATAAATCACTGCATCCCTGCATTGCATACAAACATGTCAGAGTGGTCCATGTGAATGTGACAGCGAAGTACTGTGGGCCTGTAATGTTGAAAGGCCAGGCCTCCGCCATTACTGTGGCGTCATGTGCCTTAGCTCATATTTCACTGCCACTCTGTCACATGTTTGCTCCTTGATAGGAGTGTAATGGGGCACATGTGCATAAGCAAAAGGCATGAAAGTGTGACTTATCATCATAATTTCCTCCTGCTGCTCATGAGTTAACACGATAGGTCCCATGTTGGATCTTTGTATGTCATCTGCATGACGCACCCCTGCGCTAACGCTCCCTGGCGGACCCCGGAAATGTGCTTGCGTCCATCGCCCTAAGTCTATAGGTTGTTTGTGCCTTTGATGGGCTGTTAAATAAACCAAATAGTTTCCAAAACTATTTCCCACTCAATTAGGTATAAAAGAACACATCTGAGGGTCATATTTTATTGCCACTGCTGACTTAAGAGCTCACTATGCCACACCATAGGAACCACCACAGCCCTCAAAGCCAGGAACACAGGCATGGCCAAGGAACCAGTAGCACCCGGCCCAGGTACAGCAGCCACAGGACCCATCATTTGTCCCACAAGCACTCCAATGCTTATACCCACACTAGCCACTCTGAGCGGGTTACCCACAGCAGTTTAAGGCATGAGCTGCAGGAGTCAAAAAATCAGAGCTCCCAGGGCTCCTGGCACAGCCCACCATGGACCATGGTCAGGACATGGAGCACTATGCAGACCCCAGGACAGACCCCATTGTTGGCTCCACTGCAGAGTCCACAGTAGAGCCCCATGCAGAGCCAATGGGGGAGCCAAAGGCAGGGAAGCATTGCCACAGCTAGACACACTCTTTCCCCAGCCAGTAGCCTGGAATCCATCCATTCTGGGCATAGGAATGGACACTGACTTCCCCTTCAGCCAAGACCACAGCAGCAGCCATTCATCCTTTTGCACAAACTAACAAGGGGCAAGTGAGGTGGCTGATTTAATGATGTCCAGCTGGAGGTTCTGCTGGATGGTGTTTCCAAAAAATATGATCGAATGGCTGGGTCCCGCTCAATCCCCAAAGCATTGCATGAGCAGTTATGGTTGGAGACTGCCAGCAACAGGACAGGTTTGGCGAGAGAACCCAAGGATGGTGCCAAGGCCAAGAAAAAGTGGGACGACCTAAAGGTGGTGGTTCAGCGGAAACTTAGCACCAGACAGACTGAGGGGTAAGTGCTGAACAACCAGAGGACTACTTGTACAGGAAACATTGGACAACTCACTAAAGCCACGCTTTCCTTTGATTGAATCTAGCTTGCAATCTGGTGGGGGGCTCCCCAAAACTCTACAATTTACCCGTGGTGAGGAGTGGGTGTTGGGTATGCTCCACCTCAACACCTATCAGGGGGTGTCAGGCACCATGAATACCGGCATGTGCCCACCAGTGGTAAGGCTTGTTAGTAAATTGTAGCTTCACACAGGAGGGAGTAGGCCAACCAAACACACCACCCACCAACCTTAGTTCCCACATGCACAGCCAATTTTGAGGGCTTGCCTGCGCAACATATGTTGTGTGACTACACACACCAAGGGTATTAGTCAACCTTTATATGTAACCCCTAACATGGGTGTGAGCAGCCCTAAATTTGGGGGCCCACGTTGATGTGGGACCCAGTGTGTAGCCTTTGTAGGGATTTGGAAGGGGCACATATACTGTTAAGAGGAAACTATCAGTGCATTTCCTTTGACTTTGCAGCAACACCCCAGCCACCAGCACCTCGACCACAAGACCCACCACCTGCTGGCCTATTTGGTTTGGCTACCACCGAGACAATATCAAGGCCAGGCCCACCCCCCAGCCAGCCAGCAAGGCCAGAGTCCAGAGGTAAATGCTGAGGTAAATGAGTGAGCTTAATAGGCAAAGGGCAAATAGCAAGGCGGAGGAGGGTGAACCCAGGTTAAAGTTTTGGGCCCTGGTGGTTGTATGGTAACACTGGGAAAAACTAACACTAATGTTGACCTTTCTCTACACAGATGGCACCTCTCCTGGATGAAATGAATAAGCTGGAGAAAAGGCACTCTGAACACCTGGATGAGATCCCCAATATCATCTGGACACCTCCACCAGCTGCTGGCACTATGGACACTGGCCATTACCACTCCTCCCTGCACTACAGCTTCATTCTGCCAGTAGCAGCCCCACCAGCTCCAAAGAATGCCCAGGAGGAAGACAGGCCCGGCCTGCAGCCAGACATCACCTGTCTTTGGTAATGTGGTGCAGAATTATGGAGGCAATCTGGCGGGCCAACAGCACCACTTTTAGGCAAAATGCCAATAGATATTTTAAAATTGTGTCATGGACCACCAGTTTGCTCCATGAAGACCTGTCTGTAGTGGTTGTGAAGCAGCAGCACCACCACCAGCAGATGGAGATGCTAGTTGGGGCTCGGGTGGAGGCCAACTCGGTGGCCCTCAAAATCTAAGGAGGCTTGAGGCACAGCAAGCTGCAAACACCAAAGCCGGGCTACATCCCCCTAACTTGCCATGCTGGCCTTTGGGTTGTGGGGGGGTCCTACATCATTTGTGCCATAAACCAACAACGTGTGACAATTAACAAGTAATTAGATAATAAATACCAAAAAAACAAACTTTGAATATAATGTAATCACAAATGACATAAGTGGACAAAAAAAACAAATCAAATAAGCTGTCCACCAAATGCTGCTGAATGCTTTGGCTCACACAGCTCTGGATGTCAGCATATAGATGGCCCGGAATCTCTGGAGCAGAAGCAGGGGTTGTCTCCTCCAAATATGCTGCCACCCTTCTCGCTCAAGACAAAATTCTGAAGGCTGATGCATGCCATAATAATTTGCACAACCTTCTCTGGCTTGTGCCCTGTGTGGTCCAGACAGCAAAACCAGCACCTTCAACTACAGCCCGTGTGTGGCAGTGGGTCCCATTATAAGCCTCCTGGCCAGGTATCTGGGGCCTTAAGAAGGTGTCAGGAGCCAGGGCAGCAACCAATAACCAGAATCACCTAAAAGGCAAATGAAAATGAAAATTAAATTACTAACAGGCAACACAACATCAAAAAGTATGACAAAGGAGTTTAGGGCCAAAGAAGCAAAAGGTAAGGCAGGATGCTAGGACTAAGCATTTGTAACCACAATAGGGAGGGTGGGACATTTAAAGAGGTACATGAGCACAGTTGAACTGATGGAGGGCAGGGAGACCAATTGACTAACACAATAAACTTGGACCAATTACAATAAAGGGGCACATAACAGAAAAGAAAACACATTGCAAATGCAACATAAACAATAAATATGACATTTCACCCCAGCAATAAACAGACTTACCCACAATCCAACTGCCAGTCAGCTCGCCACTCTCAAAATGAGTGTATAAACCATAACTCCACAAGAAAAATGCATCATGGAATGAGCCAGGGAAGCCAGCCAAAACACTGGCCCAACGACACATTGAAGAGAGTGGCCCATCTTGCGGTTTCTGAAAAGAAACCACAAATAAAAAAGGGTCACTAGACTTGCAACAACAAATGAACATCAAAAATATTGTAAAACAAGAATCAAATGGGACAAAGGAAAGCTGTTTGGGGGGAGTGGAAGCTAGTCTAGCCTCAAGAGAGGAAAGTGGCCTACAAGGAGGAGCAGTGTGGACCTAAACAGACTGAGGCACAGGGAAGTTGTTAGGGTGAGGGGAGGAGCCAGGGCCACATGAGTACAATAGTTGGCGCCCATGACACTTGGCATATTTGCTATTCAAAAAAAGCCCAACCTCACCACGTTCCAGGCTGCCATGCTGTCAGGAAAAGAGATGTATTTCTGTCATTGAGAAGTTTAGTCAGGGCGCGGCTCAGTGAAGGCTGGGACATGACATTTGCCCCTAGCATCTGGAAGGAGCTATTTGCTAAAAATTTAAGGCAGCCAACCAATTTGGTCATATCTCCAACTGCATGCCCCTTTCTTGTGGCAGGGGTCAACCATGGCCACACCTCTGAGTAAAGTTTCTCAAGAGAAAGGCTGTTCAGTCGGGTCAATTCGAGCACCTGCTGACTGGTCATCTGATCAACATCCAAGTGACTGTGGGTATGCCTAAGCTCTAAATGGTTAACAGCCCCTGCTGCAGACGCTCATTCTCCTCACAGAACTTGTCAAGGGACTCCAACGTAGGTGTGAAGGATGTAGGCTGTATGTTCAGCAAAAATATGGCACAAGTTTGAACTGGGAACCTGTGGCTTTTATAGGTCCAAAAAAACAGAAATCAAAACTCTGAATCCCGCACAAGCGCAGGCTTAACCCATAAGATTAGGGATGCACAGACGCCTTGAGTCTTGTTTATACAGCGAACATTCAGTTTGTCATACACATACCGTAATTTCCCGCAAAAAGTACAACTTGGCCAAAAAAACAAGGAAAATAGAGCATTCCTTTAATGTCATTCCCACTGGAGGGAATGCATTAAAGAGAGACTCTGACTCACACCATATGTCTTACGTCTTACCTCAAATTCAGGTCAAGAATACTGTATTAATGTATTTATTGGTAGGTAGTAGAGATGAGCAGACCCAAACTGCATTGTCCGGGTCCATGTCGAACATTGAGGGTTTGGGCCCCTGGACCTGAACACAGACTTCAGCCAGAATGGCCAGTATAGGCATGTCTGTGATTGCCAGGCAGGACACCTGACCCCGCTGTATAAGAGATGGGGTCACATGTCCCAGCGTTGTTACAGCTAGGTAGAGTAGTGAGAGACAGGCTGTAGCTGCATTGAGGGACAGTTAGGGACAAAGACAAATTTTATAAACGTCTTTTTCAGGGCAGGTAGGTGGAGAGGAGGCTAATATAGCCAGGGACAGCGTGTATTTTTATATAATTGCACTTTTCAGGGAAGTATCAATAACTAGGTGAATATTTATTCCTTCTTCTACTGCAGTGTCAGTTTACTGTAGTGATAGTAGCAGCCGGTATACACTCATACCGTCTTCTACTGCAGTGAAAGTAACTGCAACTGAATATTCATACAATACTGTCTTCTAGTGCAGTAAAAATGACTGTAAGTGTATACTCATACCGTCTTCTACTGCAGTTACACTAACTGCAAATGTATACTCATACTGTCTTCTAGTGCAGTGAAAAGAACTGAGGGTGTATACTAATACCATCTCCAATTGCAGTGACAGTAATTGGAAATGTGGTTAGGAGGGACTGTAGAAACTGCAAGGGAAGTGGAGTCTGCTTATTTGTAAAATCCTGTCTACAGCCCACTCTGTGGGAGTATATATATGAGGGAAATGAGCAGTTGGAGTCTGTATGGTTTAAAAGTCATGGAGGAAAAAACAAAAATAAAATACTATTCAGGATTTGCTACTAGCCTCCAAATTGGAATCCACAGAAAACTTGCTACTAAGGACAATATATAAAGCTGCTAATGTAAGTGAACTAGTTATTATGGTGGGCTATAATTACCCAGATATAGTTTGGGAAGCTGAAACCTGTGGATCTCATAAAGGTAAATGTTTTTTGTCAAAAACAAAAGATGGCTACCTTTCCTAACAATTACAAGCTCCAACAAGGGGGAGGGTTATCCTGGAATTAAAACTAACCAATGTACCAGACAAAGTAACAAATGGGCATGTTGAGGGCCACCATGGAAACAGTGATCATAATATTATTAATTTCCACTTAGCAGTCTCTAGGATTACTTATCAAGAAACCACAAAAAGGCTGAACTTCAGTAAGACAAAGTTTGCCAAGCTTAAAGATGAACTAAACCGCATTGACTGGGAAAATGTCCTTAAAAACAAAAGCATTGACAACAAATGGGATATTTTAAAAGTAATCTTTAATATTTATTGTGATAAATATATGCCTTCCAGGAATAAAAAGATTAGTCACAAGATGATAACCTATGTGGCTAAATAAAAGAGTTGTGGGGCAATGAACCACAAATAAAGCATTTAAACGTTTGAAACAAGAAGGCACCACAAAAGCATTACAAAGCTATAAAGAAGAAAATATACGCATTGCCAAAGAGAGTAAAACTAACCCCAAAATGTTCTTTAGCTACATAATCAAATTTCGCTAAACAGAAAAATACAATACAAGACTGTATTGGAAATCCCTGGAGAATAATATAGCCCCATTCAGCTTTACGATAAATATATTCCCACACATTTTTAGGCCTAGACACAAATCCCAACATTAACCAGCAGCCACTTATCTTTCTTGGGATTTTTGTCCTCAAACAAACACTGATAAATTTGAACTGTTTAAAGACCTACATTTGTTTGAAAGATCCTTCTCAGACACCATTATAGGGACAAGCTGAACCACAACACACAAGTAACCCTAACCCAAGGATTTAGTGACATATGACATTGAAAAATTAACTACGAAAGGCCAAGAACCCGACAACATCATGGCACCCATGAAAAAAGCACTCCAGCAAATAGAATCGAATCTTGACATAATCAAACCAGCTGATAAAGGTGGGAACACTGTAATAATGACAAAACCCCAATACGAAAAATGTGCCTTAGAATCCTTAACAATAAGGACTGGTACCATAAAGTGCCCCTGACACACTTGTCAAAGGTTCAGGAGGAATACTATGCTCTCATTGACCAGGCCTTAGAAAAATAAATAATTGATAGACAATGGACTTCCTCAGGATAAACAAACCGGTCACACAAAATCACCCACAGATCCTCCAGGAAGACCAACATATTGATGCCCACTTACAACCTGGTGTACAGGCCTTACCCTCCTACATTAAAGATACACCTCTATTACAGATTCTTGAAGGCACAGCATTGCCCACAGGGACAATCTTAATCACACTAGATGTAGAGGCCTTGTATTTAAGTATACCACACACCCTAGGCCTCAAAGCAGTAAAATCATTTCTAGACCAACTTGACATCAGTCACTCTGATCATAGCTGTTTCCTCATAAAACTTCTTCAATTTATTCTAACCCATGATGTCTTTCTGTTTTGTCACCAATTATACCACCAGACACAAGGAACAGCTATGGGGTCCACATGTACACCCAATGTAAATTTGTATCTGGACTGGTGGGAAAGGAATCTTTGGCAGGACAAAACAAATATATTGATGATATTCTCATAATGTTGGATGGCTCAGAAACCAAACTAATCACCTTCCATAAGATACTTAACCAGAACCCTCTCAACTTAAAATTTACCCTTGACTACCATAGGGAAGAAGTCATCTTCCTTGACCTGAGGATTGGCATAGACCAGGGGGGTAAGGAGTTTACAAAATTCTACAGAAAGCTGACGGCAGTGAATAATAACCTAAGGGATTCAGCTCCCCTGAAGCATAGCATCCCTACGGGGAATACTTGGGGGCTAGGCAAAACTGTTAATCCATAACAGATTTCTAGATAGCAGGAAATAACATCAGGGACAGGTTACTTCTAAGGAAACTTCTAGACCTAGTTCCCAAAAGACCACAATTGGTATTAGAAGATCCATCAAGAACTCTCTGGTCAAATGCCACTACATAGACCAAAAGGGTGGGGATTGCTGCAAAATCAAAGGCCTGTATAGGTGTGAGGGTTGCAGTGTATGCAGGTACATAAAACAGGGAAAAATTGTCACCCTTCCAAATAACCAATCATATGCTGTAAAACACTTCATCAATTGTAACTCCACAAACATAATTTATATGATGACCTTCCCTTGCCAGTGTTTTATGTAGGGAAAACAAACAAAAAATTAGAAATATGATATACGAACACATAAGAGACATCAAAAACAAGAATATCACCAAACCAGTTGGTAGACATTTTTTCTTTAAACACGCCTCTGACACACACTTTCAAGTGCTAGACAGATTGCATAAAACCAAAGTGGAGGAAATATACAGTAATGCACAAAATGGATCGCCAGATTAAAAGCAACAAGACCACCCAGTCTCAATTGAATGTGTAGTTTCTCCCCTTTTCTCTAATCAAACAGTGCAATTACGAAGTACCGAGTTTTCCCACCATTTATGCCTTATTAATGCATTTTATGCATTTTAATGCATATTAATAACACATGCCACTAGGTCCGCATTACAGATGAAACTTATCGGTGAACACACAGTTCACACAAACACATCAATTAGTGTGCAAACTAGCCCTAGAATATACCAAAGTGCTATTATACCAGATTAATAGCATAATGGTGAGTGCACAGTAACACTAACATAAATGCGTCATACAATACTTAACAAATGTCACATACAATTCTTCTTGTGTATTCTAGAATATACTTAAAATATTTGTTAAGCCCAAGTGCCCACAGGTGGAGGAGGGCATTTTCTCTCAGTTAATCAGCATTACTTTGCATTGTCTGCTATCAATACAACACTATGGACCAGGCTAGACCACACAACTTATAAAGAAATACCTTTGTAAATAAAGCTACAGGTCTGCACACTGAGGAAGCCCCACAGCGAAACGCGTCTTTGACAGGACCTCATACATGCTACAAATGAAATATAAAGGTATCAGATTGCTACAAAAAAAGAACAGAAAAACCAAACTTGCCACAAACAAGAGGCTATCACTAGAGATGAGCGAACTTTTGAAAAGTTCGATTCAGCCAATTCGCCGAATTTCACAAAAAAATTCGGGTTCGGCCCGCTCCCACCATGCCGGCATTTAAAAAACAAAAAAAAAAAAAAAAAAAAAAGCATTTTTGCCGGCATGGTGGGAGCGGGCCGGCCGGTTCCGCGCTGACAGCGGAACCGGCCGGCGGGCCGGTAAAGCCGGCCGGCCCGCTCCCACCATGCCGGCATTTAAAAAACAAACAAAAAAAAAAAAAAAGCATTTTTGCCGGCATGGTGGCAGCGGGCCGGCCGGCTCCGCTGTCAGCGGAACCGGCCGGCCCGCTCCCACCATGCCGGCATTTAAAAAAAAAGCAAACACTTACCTGCAGGTCCGGAGCGTGGAGGCCGGCGCCGCTCTCAGCTGTCATCTGAGGGCGCGTCATCAGAGGGCGCCTCTGATGATGCGCCCTCAGATGACAGCTGAGAGCGGCGCCGGCCTCCACGTTCCGGACCTGCAGGTAAGTGTTTGCTTTTTTTTTAAATGCCGGCATGGTGGGAGCGAGCCGGCCGGTTCCGCTGACAGCAGAGCCGGCCGGCCCGCTCCCACCATGCCGGCAAAAATGCTTTTTTTTTGTTTTTTTGTTTTTTAAATGCCGGCACGGTGGGAGCGGGCCGGACGGCTTTACCGGCCCGCCGGCCGGCCCGCTCCCACCATGCCGGCTTTTTTTTTTTTTTTTTAATTTCAGGAAAAATTCGATCGGCACGAACCACAAAATATTCGGGTTCGTGCCGAATCGAATATTTCCTGAAATTCGGAGCGAATTCCGGTTCGTCCGAACCGGTTCGCTCATCTCTAGCTATCACCTTGCTTCAAACTGTGGCTATCACAGCCATTTTGTATACTCACTGGAATAGGTTGCAACTGATGGCCCTTCATAGCAACAAGGACTTAATTTCACAAATTATTTCTTTTTCATCATTAATATTATTAACTGGATATGCTAATTATGTATGTGCATCCGTTTTTTTTGTATTCTGGTTTGTCAATACAATGTATATATATATGTGTAAATAAAATGTGTGCAATAACAACCAACAGTGAGTGAATACAAGTTACCTTAGGACCCACCACCCTCCCCAGGGGCACCAAAAAAAACCCACAGGAGCCTTAGTGGACACCTTCCCCCCTTCTCCTCAAGAGCCAATGGGCCAGAAGTACCACATCACCACAGAAACAGTAGGGTATAATTACTACATATCACAACCCCCTTCCGTGCCCCCCCCTTGTGTACATAAACAGTAAAAGATACAAACCTGCAAACCTGAAGGTGTTTCCAAGGAGGAAACTATAGAGGGAAATGAGAAAGCCAATTTACTAAAACATCTTCTTTGCTTTCATATTCTCAGAGAAATGTGATTTGCAAGGTGAAATTCAATGAAATATAGCAAACTCTCCATTAAATTTCATCCCCATTAAATGTATCCCAATGTTTGAAGATAATTATATACAGTATAGTGTGGGGGGGGGGGGGCTACTCAGGCCCATTACACGATTGTCCTGTGTCTCAAATAAAAAAGGTTGTGGTACCACAAAGATAACCAAGAAATCACACAGACACAATGTTCCAGTATCACAATCTTGCAGCCCCCCCCGCCCCCCCCCCCCCCCGTCATGGCAGCTTGGACATTTATTATCAGAATGACATTTACAGGATATATAACGTATACAAGTTAACAACAAGTCTTTAGCTGAAGTAACACCATTTACAAGAAAACGAACATATGTACTTATAAGGAAAATAAGCGATCTGTATGTCAAAAGGGGGAACAGGTTCAGGTCTTTATGAGAATCGGCCTAACCACAAACCAAAAAAAAGTAATTTAGAGGAACAAGTGGGATGGGAGGGGGGCAAAAGATCCTGCAAAGTTTTCAGAGTTTAAACAAAGAATAATATGGTGACTAAATAGATATATCAATGCAAGATAACTAATATTGAGGAAAAGATATCAATGTATCCCTCACATTTCCTTTGATAATAGAAAGTGGAGTATCTGAGTCAAACAAGACTACCCACCTGCTCACCCAGATGAACTTGCAGTCCTAGTGACTGCCAGGGCCAGCATGACCAGATTCCTGGATCACACTCT
Source organism: Gastrophryne carolinensis (assembly GCA_027917425.1). Lineage (NCBI taxonomy): Eukaryota > Metazoa > Chordata > Amphibia > Anura > Microhylidae > Gastrophryne > Gastrophryne carolinensis. The sequence goes on from CM051238.1 coordinate 127,848,675, forward strand.
TGTTGGGTGTTTCAATTATCACCAGTTGTCACAAGCGGGTATGCTTTGAAAGTCTTTAATAATTTTGCATAAGCATTAACATTTAAAAACAGAGTAAAACAGAAACAGAAACAGAATAATAAAGGAGTTATGATCAACATTAATTCAAACAGACGACGTTTCATGACGGGGTTCTCCTCTAGCATCATCACAAGTGGATTCTTTCTTTAAATATCTGGTTTTTGGTTTTAAGGTAAATGTGTTTTTCACAGTTTTAGAAATGAATCCTTTTATGCAAGGTACTACACAGCAACCAATAACTAAAACAAAAAACAAGACAACACCTATGGCAATTGAAGCATTTTCTATGAACCCAGCTCAACCTCCAAACCATCCTTTTAGCCAATCAGTGAAGGGGTTAATGGCTCCTACATTTGTGTTAAAGTCTCCAGATAGAGAGGTCAGGTGAGTTAGAGCTATGGTTATGCTACCATCAGCTCCAAATAACCCCCAAACATCTCCTAAGCAAAATGTTTTATTTACAAAACAGGCATCAGGGAATTCCTTGGAGCCTACCTGTAAGGTGTTACAGAACTATGGTCCCAGACTGCCCACACACTGGTGCACTTCGATTGATACAGGTATAACTCCTGGATAACCTGGATATACAGTCACCTCTGGAGGGCTCCCTACTCTCGTTTTTCATCATAGGATATACAACGGTTGGCATAAGCACTTAGCAGCCACTTAAGGTCAGTGTCCATGTGTTGCAAGGGTACAGTTCCTAAGTGGGGCATGGCCATGCTACACACTAGACAATTATCCTTCTGGGTCAGGGATATGTATTTCATCCATTCTATCCAAAGATTCTGTGCAGTTTGGTTGAAACAGGTAGAACTTTTGGATAACCTGGATATACAGTCACCTCTGGAGGGCTCCCTACTCTCGGTTTTTGTCAGAGGATATACAATGGTTGGCATAAGCACTTAGCAGACACTTAAGGTCAGTATCCATGTGTTGCAAGGGTACAATTCCTAAGCGGGGCCTGGCCATGCTACACACTAGACAATTATCCTTCTGGGTCAGGGATATGTATTTCATCCATTCTATCCAAAGATTCTGTGCAGTGTAGCCTATTTCTACCCACCTGCCACCTCATGGTTATTCTACCTGATTTAAAGATGGACCTACAATACTACCATGTAACGTTTACTAGCATTGTTCCAAAAGATAAGTATAAACCCTTCCCTGGCATTTTTGTACTTCCAGTCCATAACACAAGAAAAGATATGTAAAATATATGTATCAGGCAGGTTGCTAACACAAGAAAAGATATGTAAAAAATATGTATCAGGCAGGTTGCTAACACAAGGAGTTTTATGATTTGGCTAAATCACCTGCTTGCAGTGGCTGGCATGCACCCAGTTAGTCTTCCCTTCAAGTTTCACTGAGGTAGCAGTAGTAAGCAACACCTGGATAGATTCTAGATGCTTTCTCACGTGCCTCTTCAGTATCACCCAGTCTTCAGGCTTCATACTTTCAGGTATACTCTCTGGAGAGGGGAGAAAAGACAAAACTCAAGAACGTTTGTTAGTTATCTGTTTCTGTAAATTTATAACATACTCATACTATATCGCACCTGAGGAAAATAATAACCCAATCTTGGGGCAGACCAAAACAGTATACTTCATATGGTCTCAGACCTGTCTTCCTATCTGTGGTAAATCTGACTGAGAAAGGGGCTAGGGACAAGCAACGGTTTTCCTATTTCTGCCATAGCCTTCTGTATCTTCAGCTTCAGAGTGCCATTAGGCTCTCAATCATTCCACAGCTCTGGGGGTGGTATGGAGTGTGGAAGGCTTGCTCCACTCCCAGAGCTGACATGATCTCCTTCATTACCTCACCTGTAAAGTGTCCAGTACCACCCACCGAAATACAATCTCTTCTTGGCCATTGTTTTTTCTGCATTTGCATTGGCTGTGGGGTAAGCTTCAGGCCAATTACAAACAATACGTATTCATAAGGACTGGATTTTGGCAACTGAATATAGTCTATTTGTAGGCACTGGAAGGGACACAAAGGCTTTAGAAGACACTTGGTAGGGACCTTTACTGTTTGACCAAAGATGTTTAGGGCACAGATCGTACAGCTTTGTACATATTTTGCAGTCACAGTACTGAAACCAGGGGCTATCCACATGGCCTGAACGAGATTACACATGTTATGTTTAGACTGGTGAATGTTGCCGTAGCATTGGCCATAAGGGGGTACAAAGCCCTAGGTAAGCAAAGGATCTTTTCAGTACCCCAGAGACCATCTGATTTCAGATTGGTAAACAAGGGTTTCAATATTTTCCTTTCTTCCTTAGTGGCTTGCTTTTTCAAAGTCCCAATTATTTCACCTTACGGGGTTGGGATGGCGTCAAAGGGTCAGACTGAACCATCAGAAGCACCATGGTGTTTGTCGCTGCTTCCTTCACTGCTTGGTCTGCTCTGCCATTCCCTCTGACAGTGCCATTGTCTAAGCTTTGACTTTAACTATCTTCTCAAGTAACAACAAGTTTTCGAACAAAGTCTTAGGCCCTTATTCATCAAGCGATAGCGCCAGGTAGTGTCTCACTCGCGCCAGGTAGCGCCAGCTATCGGCGGCTACCGACTCCAGAACACCTGGCTGCGAACACAATCACGCATTTATCACGCTAAATGAGGCTAGCGCCGGCGAGAGCGTCAGCTAGCGCGGGATTCATCATGTTGCAGACTTCAGCGAACAGCGCCGCTGCTAATCCCATCACAGCGCCAGGTATGACCTCTCGCTACCTGGCGCTACCTGGCGCTCTCCAATACATTTCAATGGCAGACACTGCAATGTTTTTTTTTAGTGGTTTTTGTGTTCTTGTCTTTGGCCAAAATTTAAACACGGGTTGTTTAGGATATGTTTGATTAATCTGTCTGGTTTTTACAGATTTTTGTATGAAAGATGTAATTTTTACACTGGAATGTTGTGAGTGAAATCTAAAATGCATCTCCTCACACAAAACACATTAGCCTCAAATTAGCTTGCTTTCACAACACACATGGCTTGTAAAGCTACTTTTTAGTCACGCATGTTTGGCGCTCACGTTCGCTCATTGAAATTGTCAGCGCCCAAGCTATTCGGCAGCCCTGTCCTTGTTGAATCTGTGGTGGTCAGAGTTTGTGCAGTCGCTGTTGTGATTCGCTATGTGGCGGCGCTAGCGTCGCTGTGCTGCGCTGTGCTGTTCATACATGTGCCTTTCTGCCATTTTCCCTGAATTCACTTGCAGCGACCCCAGTCGTTGTTAATGAATACACTGTAGTTCTGAGCGTGCATGCCCACATTCTGCTGGATTTGTTCAGGTGTATAAGCTCATAACAACCCGTTATGCATTCTCCTGTGTGCAACATTATCATGTAGTTGGATAGTTTTATTGTGTTATTATTTTATTAAGGAATCAGATTGTTATTTGTAAGCAACCAGCTCTGTTTTTGTTCTGACCTATGCATTACAGGATATTGAACACCCAGCTAAATCAAGCTAATAATTAATGGCGTCTGTGCCAATAGCTTGTTTTAATTTGTAAATATCCTATTTCCGCCACTTAGCTTCCACGTAGCGGACATTAGCTGGTTCCTAATACGCGGAGCGTGATTTTTTTTCGTTTTCGGCATATCCAGTTCCGGTTTGCTCCTTTGCGTTTCCCAGCTAAATCTAGCTAATAATTAATGGCGTCTTGGCCAATAGCTTGTTGTAATGCGTAAAAATCCTATTTCCGCCACTTAGCTTGCACGTAGCGGATATTAGCTTCTTCCTAGTGCGCGGAGCGTATTTTTTTTTTTTTCCCTGTCGCTTTCGTCATATCGCGTTCCGGTTTCCGCCTTTGCGTTTCCACAATCATGCACAGAAGACGTGTGCTGCGCCTCCCCAGCTCCTCCTCTGACTCTGGCCCCCCCACCCTTCCCCCACCTCCCCCACCTACCTCACCTCCCCCACCTAACCCCTCTCCACCCCCTCCCCCCCCGGGCCACAAAAACAAAAAAGGAAGAGGGTGGATAGCCGCGTAAACGGCCAGGTGGTCAAAGTGAGTATATTTCCCTTGGATGATATGTTTAATCTGTTCTCAGTATAAATGTTTAGGCCATTGGTCTGATGTCATGTATTGGTAATCTTTTTTTTTTCATTTGTCATAGGATTTCTGCATCCACCAATATGATTATGCCCGTGGGGGCAAGAAGCGGATAGCCCTGGAGGTGAAGGCCACAGTGTCCCGGCGCTTCAACACCAGCCTGAGTGTGCGCTCCATAATGCAGAAGTGGTCCGACTTCAAGCGCCGGGACCCTGAAGGCGTGTACCGCCTATATGATGCGTACGCTTCAGGTAAGTGGAAGTTTAGGCTATGTTTAATTTTTTAGGGAAATAATATTGTAAGCTGTGTCCCTTTTTGGTAGTAATTTTAATTTTTTTCATTCACCCCCTACACACAGATAAGCGTCCTCCCCTGGGGAAACGTGGGAAGGGATTCCTCCCCCGAACGAGACAGGCGGACTCGGGGGAGTCATCGGGGGAGGGTCCCTCTCACGGGTCATATTTAGAGGACCCAGGGGAGGAAGGGGATGACGCCCCAGAGGAGTGTGCTGCTGGGGGGCTGTCAGGCTCGAGCCTCAGCTCCTCACACTCTGAATCTGAGGAGTCTCACCAGACAAGGGGCCACTCTCAAGTGGGGAGTCCAAGTGGGGTGGAAGTAATGGACTCTCCCACACTCCCTGAAGGAGCAGGGAGTGAGAGGGAGGAGGGTGGCCCTTTGCCTGGGGGATCTTTGGATCAGAGTGTGAGGAGCCGAGGCTCCACGCCTCCTCCTCAGAGCCCTCCCTGGGCTTCAAGTGGCAGTGAGTGCACATTTAGTCAGTGTTAGTCTGTGACAGGTTACATATGGCCATTTGTACTTAGCCCTTGCCATTCCTCTCTAATTTGCAGCGCATCATATAGGCGGCACCTCCAGGAGCTATTGGCAACGCCTTCTCCATGGGCATAGTCATGGTAAGTGTTTGTTGTTATCCCTCACATTCACTATGTTCTTACATTCCTTAAAGTGGCCCCACACCCATTGTTGATTGGGCTTGGAATCTATAAGCTTCCCTGCCCAATCACCTCCCTCACCCAGGCCCCCCCCCCAAAAGCCCACAAACTCCTTACCTCATTGGGGGTGGCATAAGCCACCGCCGCAGCCTCCTGCGTGCCCCTCTAGATGTGTGTGCACCTGCGCTCTCCGTTTCAGAATGGCCTGCGCGTGCGCACGCACTGGAGGAGTGACGCGCAGAAGGCAGCGGCGGCGGACGGTCTCTCGCTCAAATTGTTGTGCCCTGCCAAAGTGGACCAAAACACAGGATAGTATAAATCCTGGGTCTTGGGCCACTTTTAACATACACATGTTTCCTGCTCCATAGTACAAGCTGGTTTGTTAATGTACATTAACATCACAAACCCCACTGCAGTGCAATCCAACTGGCAACCACCCCTATGTTTCAGCCCACATCATGATGGGGGCTAGCAAATGTGTTATTTTTGTAAGTTGTTCCGGCTAACACATGTTGCACACTAGTAAGATTCTACAATAAAATGCAAATTAGTCCTTACCATTGCACTGTCAAGGTTATTGGCACATTATATTTATGTGTCCATGCTGCAACCATAAATAATTTACATGAACTCATGGACCAGGAAATATGCTAATGTCGGACAACATGTGTGTAACCATGCAAGCATTTGTTTTGCCAGACTCCCTAACCAGATGGATGTCAAATAGTCAGGTGTCATTGTCACACTAATTTTGCTTTTCTCTTTTGCTTTCTCCTGACAGATGTGGCCACGCAGACGGAGCCGGTGTACATCACCACCACACCTCCTGGGACGGCCAGCAGCATGGGCCCCAGCCACAGCTGCGATGGTGAGTACATCCCACTTCATATGCCTAAAGACTTGGGACCCCTATGTCTTATAGTAAATTCTGGAGACATTTACAATGTACCTATGTGTTTAATCAACACACATCTAGGTTACATGTGTTTGTCCAACAATCCGACATGCATGTCTGCATGCTTGATTGTTGGCTCACATTCTTGTTTTGGCAACATAGTGGCAAATTGTGGTTTCTACCCAACAAAGTTTACTTGTTAGGACTTAGGCCCTGATGTTTGGCTGTAACTAAACAAATAAATGTCCACACTGGCACTTAGACCTTATTTTAGTCCCAAGAGTTAAGAGTAAATGTATGCTTGGGATGTGGTGGCCACATTTAAGCCAGCCACTAGTACTCATATAATGGTAACACCTAAGGGCACAGTGGCAAACAATGTGATTGTGTGGCTCAGCTAATTTTAGCCACTTACATTACATTGCTACATCTGTGTCTGTAGAGGTCACATTCTATATTTTTAATATGGTTTTTTTGTACTCTCTACAGCTTGTGTAAACCAGCATCGCAGACTGTGGCGCTCGATCCGGCGTCTTCGCCTTATGCTGCTGGCCTTGAAGAGGCGTCGTTAGGGTGGGGGGGATGTTTAGAGCCGCTGTGCGGCCAAATATTGGGCCTGTTGACCGCCTTTAAGATTAAAATTGTTGTATTTTTGTACTTACAGTGTGTTGTGCCTTGTCTAGCATAGTTTAAGTGTCTTCAAACCCATTATTTGTAAAATGTTGGTGTACCTTTGTAGCCATTTAATGTCTAAACCATAGGAAGATATGGTCACCAATGTGTGGCATACATTTTTGGCTACAGGTACATATCTAGATCTAGAGACTCATCCCTGACTGTGTTCTTACCTATGTCTTAGGAAAAACACAAATTAGAGGTGGTGTTCTCAAATGTATTTTAAACAAAATCAAAACAATCAAATTAATATTCTTGGCTTGGGGGCCTGGGAGGTTGAGAGTCATTGCTAGGGGTGGTGTTGGGGGCCAACAGTGCAGTAAAAAAAATAGACTGCTGTTGTATGAGCTGTTGCGTCAACAACAAACTTTGGTCCTGGCGCTGTAAAGATCGCTCCATCAGATTGGACAGCCGCTCAAGTTCCCTATTGGTTTGTTGCTGCTGGCCTTGTTTCACGTCCTGGAGCTCGCGCTGCAGGGCCTCAATTTGTTGCCGACACATCAGCACCTGATTTTCCAACGCCGCAATGCGGTCAGTATTTCCATCACGCGGCTGTTGGCGACTGTAGTCCTCCAGCATCCGGACCCCTAGCTCATAGAAGTCGGCACTTGTCGGTGCCACACCTCCTCTTGCTCTGGGTTCAAGCTAAAAAAAACAAAAAAAAAGATTTTATTTGAGCTGAAACAATGCAGCTAGGCCCCTCCAAATCAGTTCCCAAAAGTGTAACAAGCCAACTTACCCTTGCTTGAGCCTCTGTAGCTTGGCCACATGGCACTTGAGAAGAGGTCCCAGGTTGGGGTTCTGGTCCCGCCTCCTGCAAAAACAACAAATACATAAAATGTGACATGTTGGTTTATGGACTACCCACCAACATGTCAATGTGGTTATTGTTCCTCTAAATCAGCCATGTTACCTCCGTGTCGTCCGGCTGAAGTAGGTCCAGGGTCTGGCTGCCAGAGAGGGGCAAATCCACATCTGAGAGATCGGGCAAGTTGGCATATGCTAAACAGGAAAGTCAGGTTAGTAGGTCAGTGGACCAAAATCACATGTAAGATGGATAGACTATCGAGGCCATACCTCCACAAAGTGGAAGATTACACACTAGCCAAAAGGGATCTGGTCAACTCAGATTGCTAACATGTATGTAAGAGGAAGATGAGCCAATAATTGGGTTACAAACAAAAAGACACATTGCTCAAATTACACATACCCGCACTCTCCCAGATGTCTGGGGTTGGGCCCTCACTCGAGCTTTGCCCTTGAAAATACATGTTTAAACACAAGTTGGCCTACTAAATTTTACAAAAACTTGTTCAAAAATCCCTAATAGATAATCAAGCCAAACAAACTTACCCTCATCTCTGGCAGCCTCAACGTGAAGGGCCCTTTCCAGACAGCCACTTCCGAGATTCAGGCCAACTAAAATACACAATTAATGTCTCTAAATATTCCGAACACTACTCGGGTGAATGTTTGTCTTTCAATATACACAACAAATGCATTGCAATCACTCAAAAAACTATACTAATGACCCTGGTGATGGCAAATCCACTCCAAATAGGCATCTTCAAGTTGACATAGCAAACATGTAGATTATTGGACTAACCAAATAGAACCAGTGTAACATAAACAGCATAAAGGATACATTTTTTTAGGCAATACACACCAACAGGGTCCTGTTGACCTGCAACATCGGAAGTGGGGTCCAAAGATGAACCAGTCACTTAGCCTACAAAGAAAAAAGAGGAATGAAAGACATGCACTTGTGTTAAAGCGGATAAAGCAAGGTTGACAAATGCACTTACCAGCATCCAAAGAGTAGCTTGGCTCCTGAGGAGATGCTGGTGCCAATGGCGGCGCAGCTAGGCAAAAGCAAAGAAAACATTTAGCCATTGGTAATGTGCGGCACTAAATAAACCATGCATTTAGGTGTGTGTGAGCAGCTCAATCACTAATATTCCCTAAGCACGGCCAGTGTGGCTTACACATGTATATGCAGATATATGGCCACACATCTCTGGCTTCCAACATAGCTACACATGTTAGGGCCTTGTTAGTTAGTTGCAGAGAGGGGTAAAGTGGACGTGTAAATAGTCCGCAGGCACATATTATTAGTCATCAACAGTGGTGAAATCTATTGTTTGAGTTGCTCACACACCCATTTTGGCACAAAATAACCAGCACCTAAATTAGTGAAAAATACCTTCAATGGCAGACTGGGTTAGGCTGGAGGTTGTTTGAAGGGCAGGAGTTGGGGTGTCCATCTCCCCCGACTCATGGACATCACCATGTGCACCTATGCAGAAAGCAACAGACAGCAAAGTAAAACATTTATGAGGTATAATGTACTACTTCACATGTCCTACTGTTAGTTGGGCAGAAAGAGAAAAAGCAAATCAGATAAATTAACATTAGCATAAAAACAGAATCTGAAAATATGTACCTTCAGTCCAACCTGTGGTGTCATCCCCAGCATCCACACCCTGCAGCCGAGCAAGTGGAATTTTGGCCTTCAGCATCTCCTCATATGGCCTGTAGGTACTCTTTGGACCCTGGATGGTCCCACTCTCGATCATGATTCATCTTTTGCATAAGGGCCCTTTTCAAAGTGTAGAAGCGTTTCCTGCAGGATGGGCCACTACGTGGGTGTTGAGCACTGCTAGTAAGCTCAACACCAATGGCATCCCACAATTTGCTCCTTTCTTGTTTGCCTATAGACTTGCTTTGGGAGCCAAATATCAGCTCCCATTTTGCAAGGGTCAGGCGCACAAGAGTATTATTCTCAGCCAAATTAAATTCTGGCTCCCTCTTGGCAAATGGGCGCTTAGCCTGGGGTGCTGCATCACCTTCAGGCTGGGCCCTTTTCCTTAAGGGAGGTCTGTGCACAGCATCCACCACACTCCTACTTGAGCCAGCTGTGGCCGGCAGATGCCCAGAATTTGGCTCCATCCTGTAGCTGCACACACACACCAATACACAACCAACAAGCACGCATGCAGACTACAGAATGGTATCACCGTTTTTTGGGTTTGGCCAGGTTTTATGTGCTCTGACAGCCAATCACAAACAGGTCCACTTAATTGATTCACACATACTGGCCAGGTGCTTGTAGCCAAAGCTCCACTGCAGTGATTGAAGCATGTGTGGTAGTTAATTAACTAATTACAGAGCTCATTAACCAAACAACACACAACCAAAGACAACAATGTACTCATGTATATTAAACACTTGTGACATGTGGCTATACAAACGGCTATTTAAATCAAGAGCAGCTTACCTTTCATTGGTCCACCACAGATTTTTCAGCCATGTCCGTTAATGCACGCAAGTTTCGGCTCACGTACGCTAGTAGCGCTACTAGCGTGCGCGTGCGCACTCCGTTTCACGCACACCTGGGTCAGCTAATTGGAGACAGGAAATAGCAGAGCAACGCAAAAGGCGGCAAAGAGGACCTGTCCTTTTTCTCAGTGAAGTATAAATGGCTGGATTTGGCAACCTTCTGGTATTGTTACACTGTGGCAAAGGCTGTGGTGTGGTGGTGTGGTGCTTTGGTCCCTTAGCTCATTTGAGTGTCTGGCTGGGTTTTGTCCTCACTCTCTGTGGCTTGTTGGGTGATTTCTGACATCAGTGCTGTTTCTTTAGGAGCTTGATTTTGTTGGCATATGCAAATATTGTGGACCATACAGCAAGTGAGGTTTGATTTTGGGGCCTTTTGTGGGCTGTGCAGCAACTCCCCTCTTGGTTGTGCCTAACTTAGAAAGCTGACTTTCAGCAGTCTGGTGGGTCAGACCACTATACTTCTGGTTTTGTGGTGAGCTGCATTGTAGTGAGTGTGTGAGTAGTGTGCTTGCTTGTGTGTGTGGTGTGTTTGTGGTTTTGGTTTTTTTTTTTTTGCTTCTTTTGTATATCTGTTGAGTGTGAGATGGATAAGAGGGTGATGTATGGGTTATGGGTGCAGGGATGTGTGAGAATGCTGGAAGAGCAGGAGGCCAGGGAGGAGGGGGCTGTGAGGCTTAGGGCACCCCGATCCTTTGGAATCCGCCTTTCAGTGTGGGATTTAAGTGACGAGCAGATCAGGAGCCGCTTCCGTCTGAATCGTGCTGCACTACAGTCCCTATATGATCAGATTAAGCATAAAATCGAGCCATCGACCAAACGCACCAGATCCATTCCAGGCATAGTACGCCTATGTGCCAGTCTTAGCATTTTGGCATGAGGGACCTTCCAGGCAACCTCTGCCCTCCTCAGCGGGATCAGCCAGGCTACAATGAGCCGCATATTTATACAGGTAGTACTGGCTATTTGTGACCTGATCCCTATTTACATCCAGTTTCCTGAGGATGAGGATGAGGTTGCCAAAATAAAACATGCATTCTATCGCATGGGAGGGATCCCGAATGTGCTTGGGTGCGTTGATGGTACACATATCCCTTTCCGCCCTCCCGTGCACAGGAGCTGCATTATCGGAACCGTAAGCAGTTCCACTCGATGAACGTCATGGTCGTCTGTGACCATGACATGAAGCTGCGGGCCGTGAGATCTGGCTTCCCCGGCTCATGCCATGATTCTTACGTCCTGCAGCGGTCAGTCCTGTGCAGGAAGTTTGAAAACAACGAAATGCCAGCTGGCTGGCTACTGGGTAAATAATTAACCATGTCAAAGTATTTAGCCTAAAATATGTGGCCTAGTAAGCTATTGGTTTACAAATGAAACCCAAAACATTTCCTAGTACTTATTGCTGTCTCTCTCATTGTGTTTTTTCTACAGCGGACAAGGGATATGGGCAGAGAATGTGGGTGATGACTCCGGTCAGAAACCCACAGACCTCTGCCCAAGAACGCTACAATGCAGCACATCGCAAAACCCGAAGCATTGTGGAACGAACCATCGGACTGCTGAAAGCGCGCTTTCTCTGTTTGGCACGGCCAGGAGGAGAGATGCTGTACAGTCCACAAAAGGTCTCCAAGATAATCCTTGCATGCTGTGTGCTCCACAATCTCTGTATATGCCACAGAATCCATGCCCCTGAAGAAACAGCACTGGTGCCCGAAATCCCCTACTTGCCCGCAGAAACGAGTGAGGACACCCAGACTGGCTTTGAGCTAAGGGAAAGCATGATCTCTTCGTTTTTTGCGGTAAGCTAACTACCCTTCACTCTAATCCAAGTACTGCACTACAGGGGAACTATTTGTTGTCTCCAATCCAAATTTGTCACAAACTACTATAAGGGGTGTGTAACATGACCCAAACCCAGTATAAGGGGGGTGTAAGATGACCCAAACCCAGTATAAGGGGGGTGTAAGATGACCCAAACCCACTATAAGGGGGGTGTAAGATGACCCCAAACCACTATAAGGGGGGTGTAAGATGACCCAAACCCACTATAAGGGGGGTGTAAGATGAGCCAAACCCACTATAAGGAGGTGTAAGATGACCCAAACCCACTATAAGGGGGTGTAAGATGACCCAAAACCACTATAAGGGGGGTGTAAGATGAGCCAAACCCACTATAAGGGGGTGTAAGATGACCCAAACCACTATAAGGGGGTGTAAGATGACCCAAACCCACTATAAGGGGGTGTAAGATGACCCAAAACCACTAAAAGGGGGGTGTAAGATGAGCCAAACCCACTATAAGGGGGTGTAAGATGACCCAAAACCACTATAAGGGGGGTGTAAGATGACCCAAACCCACTATAAGGGGGTGTAAGATGACTCAAAACCACTATAAGGGGGTGTAAGATGAGCCAAACCCACTATAAGGGGGTGTAAGATGAGCCAAACCCACTATAAGGGGGTGTAAGATGAGCCAAACCCACTATAAGGGGGTGTAAGATGAGCCAAAACCACTATAAGGGGGGTGTAAGATGACCCTAAACCACTATAAGGGGGGGGGGGGAATTTGACCAACATAACAATTAGGGTTGTTGTGCAAGTTTGGCCAAACTGTTACCCAAAAAAATAAACAAAAAACAATAACTGCGAAAAAGCAAAATTATATCTAAATACTAACTGCACTTTTTATTCTTTTTCAGGCACCAAGATAAAAATACTGTGGATTCAGATTTTATCTATTCCCACCAAAACATAAAAAAAATAAATAATAATTCACCAAAGAAACATGTTGCAATGTGTTTACTTCTGAAGGTACTAACATTGATTTCAAGCCAACAGCAAAGCAAAGCGCAGGCGCTGTGTTGAATAGTGTGTGTCAAAATGACAGCGCCTACAAAGCTGATCTGAAACGGATATTCACCAATGTAGGCATTGTTCCCAACAACGCCAGGTAGCGACTGAGGAGGCCTGCTATAGCGAATCGCTGCCGCCCGCGGCGTACGCTAGTGGCGCTCATAGCGCCATACTTCAGGCGCTCATCTGTCGCTACCTGGCGCTATTACTGAATCGGCCTCCCCGTGGCCTGGGCATTTTTAATGGGTGTTCCATTTAATGTCAGGTAGGATCTAGTTTTCCATATTTTCCCATAATCTTGCATTATCCCAAATGCATATTGCAAATCCATGAATATGTTTGCAGACCTATCTTTGGCCAGTAGGCAGGCTTGGGCTAGGGCATGTAATTCTGCCTCATTTGCTGACTTTTGTGAGGGTAAGGCTCCAGCTACAGCATTGTCCATAACTACAACTGATCCCATATAATATTCCCATCTATGGCAAAACTCGAACCATCAAAATATTAAATCAGGTCTGGGTTGTCCAGGGGTTGGTCATTAACATGGTCAAATCTGGATGTTTCTTGTTTCATTAGGGCAACACAGTCATGGTCATCATCACGGGGCAGTTATTCGAACCAGGCCTGAGATCCCGAAGCACCCAGATCTATCTCTACCTTCCCCCATGTTCAAAAGGCAGCAAGGTGGCTGGATTTAAGGTGGTGCAGCGCTTAATGGTGACATTGTCAGGTAGTAGGAGGGCACACTGTATCCTGAGTTGTCGGGCATGAGACACATATTTGAGCTGTACTTGTGTGAGTACTGCCGAGATGTCATGTGGAGCCAGCATGGTTACTGGATAGTTCAACACAATAGCCTCGATTCAGAGAGACACAAAAAAACTTCCGTTTTCGTGCCGATCTGTTTTTTTTTTTGTGAAATGTTTCTGTTCTCGTATGAGCGTACGAGCGATTCTATGCATGCATTGAAAACCTTCTGTAAAGTTTCCGTCCGTTCGTACGGCAGATTACGAATTACGAGGATGTCATTTTCCATCCAGACTTTTCCGTTTCATTTCCACATGTTACAACGTAAGCTTTCGTTTTTGCCCTTTTCCCATCGTATCCTCCAACGAATCCTTTACGTTTCCCGATAGATTCTGTTTCCATTTTGCAAAAAATAATCGTCCAGACGGAATCCTTACGATCTTGCACCTGCGCACTACAAACTTAACTCATTAAGGTGCTCGCCTACATATTTGCCACCCTCACTTCTACTACAATGTTTAGCTAAATCACTTAGCACTATCCTCCATCTTCCCTTTTGGAACCTTAAAGCTCACCCAAACCACTTAGCACTATCCTCCATCTTCCCTTTTGGAACCTTAAAGCTCACGCAAACCACTTAGCACTATCCTCCATCTTCCCTTTTGGAACCTTAAAGCTCACCCAAACCACTTCTCGGTCATGTGAATATTCATCTTTAAATATTTCTGGGCCCATTAGTTTTGTGTTAATGTATTTTGTAAATGAAATGACACTGTAACATTTTTTTGGGGATGCCATCATAAAATATAAAATGTATCAAAATTTTGTAAATTTTACATTTTTACAACTATAAAAAACAAAATACATAGCAATGGCAGGCCACAGAACATTATTCTTCATCTGTGGTCCCCAACGAGTTGTGCAGCTCCTGCATCTCGCCCACCAACTGAAGGACCCTGACACTCAGTTGTGCCACTCTGGCACGTGTGGTCCCTGTTAAAAAACGTAAATTAAAATATTGGTTTAACCTTGTTGGGGTCATACTGCAGTCCCCCCCCCCCCCCCGTATGGTCCAAACACCTAAATCTGGACTTCTAAAGCCAGAGGGCCCTCGCCACCACAGCCCGGGTTTTGCATAGTGCCCGATTACAGAACCCCTGCCCCGCATTCTGCAGGTAAAGAGCGGGCATCAGGAGCAAGGGCGAGTGGCACATCTTGCAGTTCCTGCAACCAAATATAAAATAATTACACAAAGCAAAAGGTAAGCAACTAAAACAATAACTCCTACAACACAGGCATACATGAAATGTATTGATTCAGGTATGCATTGCTATACAATTTATGGCCTCGGCCATGCTGATACATGCAATGCCTTGGTGCTAAAGGCGCGCAGACTCCTCCACATAGCCGCAAAACATGTTCAACAATAGCAATCCGAGCCCTCAAAGGTCCCGTAAGCGGATCGGAAATGAAACGGATTTATAGGGTGGTGATCCGTCGGAAATCAGCTCTCTGAATCAGACAGAAACCATCCCAACAACGGAAGTTATCTGAACAAACGGAAAATTTCCGATTCTGTTTGGAAATGTTCAGATTTGCTTCCGTTCATCGAAAGAGCATATACACATTTTCCCGAACGTTCGTGCAAGTAGAAAATTGACGAAAAAAGCAAAAAAATGACAAACACCCACCAAAACTTTCACAGACAGCTACGGAAGTCCGGACGAATGTGTCTCTGAATCGAGGCTAAATATCTGAACTCTTTCTCCACATATCTTGTACATCAACGATTGCCATGACACAAGATGGGGCGCCTCATGCCACTGGGTCAAGGCGAGCATTGAAGTAGACTACAGGTCTCTATTGTTGGCCATGTGTTTGAGTGTGAACAGCTGAGGCATAGCCTTGCATTTCAGTGTAATATAATCTGAATGGTTTGTTATAGTTAGGTAGGCCTACGGCCAGTGCAGAAGAAATTACAAGTTTAAAAATTATCAAAGGCTTCTTTGAAGGGGAGTACTTTCAAACAGTGAAACAATGGCTGCATTAACATGCATGTATGACGTAAGGCCTACAGAAGGAAATGAGGCCTAGGAGCATTTACATTGGTAGGTACTGGCAGGCTGGTGATGGCTTTGGTTCTGTCAGTAGTCAGGTGTCTAGTGCCTCCAGACAGGCAGTGTCTTAAAAAGACTTGCACAACCTGCAGTTTTTCTTTGGACACTTTGGAGTTTTTAGATGCAAGGAATTTTAACAGGCTGACAGTTGCTTTTAAACAAACAGCCCTAGACAATTCCGCCAGTAACAAATTGTCTACATATTGTAAACAAACTACCCCCTTGGTGTCTCCCATTCCTCTAGAACCTGTCTCATTGCTTGGGTGAACAAATGTGGTGAATTCTTCCTGCTGTGAGTTAAAGTTTGAAAAATAAATTGTTGGTTTCTATGGGAGAATGCATACAGGTATCGGCAATCAGGGTTGTAGTGGTACAATATGAAGTGCATTAGAAATGTCCACCACTGTGTAATTAGTTGCATTGGCAGGTATTTGGGACTACAAAGCATGTGGGTTAGCCACCAGAGGTGTGTCTAGAGCAGCAATATCATTAATTTTCTTCAAATCATTAACCATTCTAAATTCAGGGGAGGCCCAAGGGGCGGAGCCTGGTGGGCAGCGTTTCCTTACTGGGTACATGGGTGAGTATTGTTTCTTAAGGACTGCCAGCTTCAGAAATTATTGTATGCTACCTGGGCTTCTTCTTGTTCTTTACTCAGGGAATACTATTTCTTATTAGGGAGGGGTACCCCAGTATTAACCTGGACCTTAACAAGTCTTCCAACATCATAAGGGCCTTTTGCGAGTCTTAAAGGGGAAGTGTTACCTTCTACACCCATACAAGGAAGGGTATCAGAGGATAGAGATTTAGTAGTTAAATCACAAGTTTTATTGACAGAAAAGGCTGTGCCCGCATCCTTACGTGAGCTGGTTGGATTTTCTGCTACAAGTGACCTTTGGGCTTGGAACAATGATAAAAGTACTCTCTTCACAAGTGTAAACAGATATCAGGCTGTCAAGGTCCTAATCTTCCTTTGACCTGGGAGTTGTCTCTCTAGCGTCTCCTATTTCTCTTTTTGAGGCCCTACAATTTCAGGGGCAATTTTGGAGGATTTGGTGGTGGAGGAGGAGGACTTTTTCTCACAGCAGGGTGGCACCCAGCACAGCTCACGAGCATAACTAGAGCGTGGCTAGGAGTATGCTGAGGAGACACCTCCTCCTGAGGTCACTTTCTCCTTGACTCAGGGCAGCCTGCCTCACCTACATGCTCTAGTGCCTGGAGAATGACCCCAGAGTTGCTAGCATAGTCACCAGTGCCAACTCCTGTGTGGACAACCTGCTAGATCCCCACTATAAGGATAAAATCACATCCTTGATTCCACCATTGGAGTGTGATAGAAAAATTAGAGAATACAAATGCACTCTGGTGGAGTTCCCATCTGACATTCAGGGCTCAGTGGCAGCACAAGGCCATAGAGGAAGAGGAAGTTGCCAACACAGCAGGGGCACAAGCACCACCTCAAAAGGGAGGATAAGCATGGCCAAAAACTCCTTGTTCAAATCTCCCCAAAACCCACTACCATCAGATATGGCCCGTAGTACCAGGAGGCATGCTCTGACTCACATGGTGGATAAGTATCTGTCCACACATCTCCTGGTACTGAGCAATGGGTCCTCCCCATTCAAGTAAGTATACTGCATCTTTGGAATGTATGGACCAACATTTGGATTCCCTCGATATCATGACAATGGGCTCTGCTGCCCGGGCATAGCAAAATCCTGTTGGGGGATTACTCTTTATCAACAAACTAATTTCTCTAAACACATCAGTTTTAGTCTTCACACAGCACATAAAGGAAAGGGCAACATTAAGGCAATATATTGAGACACGGGCCTTGATAAGACATGGACAATTCTAAAAATATCTCACAAAAAAGAAGGGTCATATCATGTTCATTTTGGAATCACATGTATTTTAAAAAATATACTGGGGGGGGGGGGGGGCACAGAACCGAGTACATTACAGAAGTTTAAACATTTTTAAAAGTGCATGTATGTTGTATACTACCACCTAAAGCTTTCTCCCCCGGGGCTGCTCATGGAGAGGCTGCACCAACAGTTCACAGAACAACATTCCCTGTACACCCACCCGCCCATTTATCTGAATGCTTTTCCAAGATGGTGGCACCCAGCACCAAGTGCCAGGAGAACTGTGCAGGATCAGTGATGGGGGGATAAATGGAAGACTGGACTTCCACTTTAAATAAAAAATGTGAACCAATATTTTTGGACTGTAGTAGTAGAAACTAGGTTTGTGTTTTAGCCAGGCTCTCTTGTTCGTAAAGAATGCAATGCATAAAATAGCTCAACTGCATACATTATAAATTCTCCAATACTTATATATATTCTTTTTAACTTAAATGACAGCAATCACTAAACAGGTGCTCTTCTGTGTTGCTAGCCCTCAGAACACTTGTGATATGAATACAGACAAATAGAAGTGCCAAGAACTAAAAATACACACATTGAATTTTAGTTAATTACACTATAATTTCTAAGAGAATTCCTTAATTCTTTTTCAACGACATTAATAAAACTGGTGGAATGCCCAGATTTTTTTATGAAAATAAAGGCACTTTTGTAAATATACAATAAAAGTAATCAAGATTCTCTACATTAGTTTGTATATGAAAATCTGCAACATACATATGTGAAAATATTGGACAATATTAAGGCTCTTCTTCCATCTACCATACACTGTAAAAAAGTTTAGTCATTTTTACTTTAATGCTAATACTTTATGCTGTCAAATTATGCTTTGGTGTGT
The DNA here is from genome assembly GCA_027917425.1 of Gastrophryne carolinensis. NCBI lineage: Eukaryota > Metazoa > Chordata > Amphibia > Anura > Microhylidae > Gastrophryne > Gastrophryne carolinensis. Next base: position 127,867,134 of record CM051238.1, read on the forward strand.
ATGGACTGCACCTTAATGGGGAGGGTGCATCTGTTCTGGGGAGAGGAGCGCTTAGTTTAAAGTGGACCAAAACCCAGGATAGTCAAACTATTTAGCTTGGGTTTTGTTCCCTGATTGAGGGGTGCCCTGCTGTGTGAACCCCCCCCCCCAGATCGCCGCAGCAACTCACCTTATCCCAGTCCCATGGCGTGTCTAAGAGTAGCTGCTCTGACGGCTGCATCCTCCGCCTCCCTCTAACAGGGAGCATGCCTGTGCTGGTAATTCACAAATGCCTGGTACAGGCACTCCCACTGCTACAGGGAAGCGGAGTATGTGGTCATCAGAGCCGCTGCTCTTAGACATACTGTGGGATTGGGATAAGGTGAGTTGGCTGCGGCGATCTGGGGGGTTTCACACAGCTGGCACCCCCCATTAAGGGAAAGGACCAGTCAAAATCCTGGATTTTGGTCCACTTTAAACACTTCTCCAGTACACTTATAGAGAAGAAGTTAGCAGAAAAATAAACAGTGGGTATTGAAATAAAACTGGGAGTGGAGAGCTGAGAAGGGGAGTATATCTAACAGGCATTTGGGCAATATAAAAGATAACCATAAGCATCTGAGCTGCATGCTTACCAATGCTAGCAAATAAAATGGATGAAATAGAACTGATAAAAACCGAGGAATAACATGACATAGTGGGGGTAATTGAGACATGGCTGGATACAAGCTATGACTGGGAAGTAGACCTACAAGGTTACTGTGTGTTTAGGAGGGATCCTGTCTATAGCCCACTCTGCGGGAGAATGTATGTGAGGAAAATGAATATACAGAGTCTGAATGTGTAGAAATGGAGCCTTCAAATATTACAGAATCAACAGAAAACTACTGCTTTGGCAAATAGATAAAGCCCCTAATTTAAATGAGGTAGTAATTAAGGTGGACCTTAAATAGCCAGATATAAGGGTCGATTCAAAGAAACATGTAACAGCTTTGATTTGGGTGCCGATCATCCTATTTTTCCCGTACGCTCGTGCGTTCGTATGAACTTGCGAGTGATTCTATAAGCAAATACGTTTCTATCCTAAAATGTACGTCCATTCGTATGGCAGTTCGGGAATCAGACCTATGTCAGTTTCCATCCTGAATTTTCCGTTTCATTTCTCAGGTTGCAACATTGGTTTTGCCCTTTTTCCTTTTTTGTCTGGACGTAAATCCTTCTGATCTTGCGGCTGCGCACTACAAACTTACCTCATTAAAGTGCATTCTAAATATTTGGTCTAATTTTTCTTTATTTCATTCATTTTGTAGTAACCAACCATTAATGAATGCATTTGCATAAGTAAATCTTACTTTGTTTAATTTTTAGTTAACTTGCATTTTTTACTTGTGGATTTAATTTTAATATTTTGGCTTCAAATGGTACAACTTAAAATTTTGTGTGTGGTTACCCACACCCTCTACATACAGATTGCTCTCAAATATAAAAAAACACCCAGCAACTTCTGCATGTTATGAGTCTAGAAACAGCCAAGATGGCGGCTCAGGTATTCTCGGGCAGCCTGCAAACAGAAAGGGCCTTGTGACTGTGTTGCTCTGCATTCTTTGATTTCTGACCTTTCCGTGCCCCCAGCTCTGCTGTGTCTGTGCAAAATACAGCAGTAACCCACATCCTGCACTTTATCCCGCTCTCCTCTCCTCAGTAAGTGTGATGCATCTGACCAAAGATGTGCTTAAATAATTAAACAAAGCAAAGGTAAACAACTACACCAATAAATGCAATCTAAAAATATTATTCTAGTACATCAATTTAAAAATAAATAACAAAGGACATAAGTTTCTTTAATTAACACAAATATATTGCAAAATAAAGGTTTACATGCAAAGGACTAATTAAGGTCCACATTAAAATGCTTTTATAAGGCATACATGAATCAGGTATGCATTGCCATACAATTTATGGGCTCGGCCATGCTGATACATGCAGTTCATTGGAGCTCAAGACGCGCAGACTCCTCCACATAGCCAAAAAACCTGTTCAAGAACAGCAATCCGACTGCTAAAAGGTGTCGGCAGTGGCTTTCTTTTAAAACGTATTTAGAGGTTTGAAAACTGTTCTCTGAATCACACCTAAACACATTCGATTATCCTAAGTTTTACGTTTTGATCCTAAGTTTTAGGATTTGATCCTAAGTTTTACGTTTTGATCCTAAAATTTAGGAACGAACCTGCGATGATCGTAAGAGCATATACGCATTCGTACGTAGGCTCGTGCGAGTCGGAAATGGCCAAAAAAACAGGAAAAAATGACTAACACCCACCCAAACTTACGATTCTCGATCCGAAATCAATTAACTTTTGCTCTTTGAATCGAGGGGATAGACTGGGAAGCTGAAACCTGTGGATCACAGAAAGGTAAAAGATTTTTTATCAAAAACAAAGGCTGAAGCTCCAACAAGTACTAACCAATGAACTGGACAAAGGGTCACCTCGGGGACACCTCGGAAACAGTGATCATACTATTATCAATTTCCACTTAGCAGTCATGGCCTTATCATGGAGCCACAAAAGTGTGGGACTTCAGAAAAGCAAAGTTTAAGCAGGTTAGAGATGCCCTACACCGCATTGACTGGTAAATTGTCCTCAAAAACAAAAGCATTAACACCAAATGGGATAGATATATATCTTACAAGAATAACAAGTAAACATATGTGCCCAAGCAACAAGTGGAGCAATAAACAACACAATAAAGCATTTAAAGGCACAGTGGAAGGGTAACAAAACTATACAAAAAGAAAGAAACTGTAAACAACAGATAAGGGAAAGACTTTAAAGTGAAGAAATTGCCAAAGAGAGTAAAAATAACTGCAAAATGTTCTTTAGCTACATAAACAATAAAAGACAAAAAAATGATTGGCCCCCCAAAAAGCAAGGATGGAACAACTATAGCGGGTAATGAGGAGATAGACAGTTTATTAAACCTCTCCATTGCTTATTTTTTCCTCTCCATTGCCATATTTTCGGTATGTGATATGCCAGGTTGAATGCAGGGGGGAAATAACCAAACTTTCCATTGAGGGGGTCATTTACAAGAGTCCTCTGTTTTTAACCAAGTTTAGAGACAGATTATAGGCTGGCCTGCAAGCTAACAGGGTTGAGTGCTGTGGCTCCTTTAAGACTTTTGTATCATTTACAAAACGTTTGCTGGCTGTTTGACGCCCATTCGCAGTGCATTCGCTAGTTATCCCATTTACTATGCTAAAAATGGCCTAATTGCCAGCCAAGGCTGTGTTTGCCTCATTCATGTTCGTCCATCTTCTCCGGGCGAATGCTGGCAAATGTCTTTCAGTGTGCCAGCTTTTAGAGGCGAACCCCATAGGAATCAATGTTATTAGTGTAAATGGCTGTTTATGTGATTGAGCGTGAAGGTCAGATAGATAGTATTGGAGAAACAACACATCAAAATGTATAGTTTCAATAATGACAAGGGCTGTTCCACAGGACTGGTGCTTAGCAAATGTGGTGCCAATATTAACAAATATAGTATAAACGAGTATAAAGGGTAACCAGGGAACTACAAACCAGTGGATCTGTGGCGGCCAAGTTGTTTGAAGGTTTTTTAAAGAAATGCTATCCTGGATGATTTCGGTAAAAATTACCTCATTATTCCATCAGAATGGGTTGAGCACTCTCTCCTGACAGACAAACCTGATCAGCTTATAAGGGGAAGGAAGTTAATGGCAGGATCAGAGGGAGTGATTAGATGTCATATATCTTAACTTTTCTAAAGCATTTGATAATGAGCTACATCAAGACACCCCTCCATCCAATATCCCAGCAGAAAGGCCAGTTGCACAGGCTCCCCTGTTCTGTGTAAGAAAGTTTTTTGTGCTGAAACACCCACCTTAAGGAATATGGAATCACTACTGATAAAGTAGTGATTAAGGAACATTGGCATGGAAGCAATCACCATTGCTGGCTATTATCTTTTGCTCTTACCTACTAGTGTTGTTACTAGTAATAATAAAATATCAAAACACAGCTGAATACCACACACTTTATAAAAGTTTTCCAAGTGTCCTTTTTGCATTTTATGAGCTTATACAGATTGATAAGCTGAAAAACATGCAAATTAAAAAAAATATTTAAAGTTCAATACAGGAACGTTGTTCACTTCAAATATCATGTACAGAAAATGTTTACATGGATGCTTGTGGTAAACACAGGATCAGTAAATTGTGTTTATTAATCAAACAGTGAAGTCGTGCAGCAAGTATTCATCCCCCATGGTTTGCATTAGCTGTTTTTCTGTGATACAAACACATTAAAAGGAGCTACAAATATATAAACAACACATCCACATGCATATTAATTCTAACCCCTTGTAACCAGCTATAGCAAATTATGTAACCAATGGCTGTCCCATTTGTTAGGGCCCTGCAATGCAGGCAGCGGCTGACTTAGGTTGACCTAGGCCACAAGGCACAGCACCCTATGTCCTTTCCCTGAAATGATAAATGGATTAATGCACACCACTCAGAAAGTTAGTTTGCAAATAAGGATTATATTCAAAAATACAATATTGGTATGGCAGTATATAATATGCGCGAGATATAATGAGAACTCCATATGACAAAATAATTTAGGAGGCAAAAAGACCTTAATGAGCGCAGTACCTATGAGGGGTTGCTAGACTGGTCCTGAAGAGTGTTACAGATGTGCAGCCTGTATGGAAACATATCTGACCACTGTAGTTAAGGAAAGATTGTGGATACAGAATCATTGAAAAGTACTGTACATGGTATCTGGTCAGAATATGTTCCAATAGCCAAGCATCATCCCAGACGTAGCCCAGATAATACAATCAAAATCACAATAAAATCATGACGCTCGTCATAACTAGGGATGAGCGAATCGATCCAGACGAACCCGGATTCGTTCTGAATTTCATGGAAAATTCGATTCTGAACGAATCCGAATTTCCCCGCGAAGTTTTCCTTTAAACTCCATTTATTTCAATTACAGGCATTCTAAAATGGTGGATGAACATGTCCAGACATACCCCCTGTATCAAGGTATCATGGGTAAGTCACATGCAGCCTATCAGCAGCCAGGAAGCCCGGTGACGTGTGCGCATTTCAGCCTTGCATTGCGGCCAGAGCACAGCTAGTTAGAGACAGGGACAGAGAGTTAGAGGCAGACAGAGAGGTAGACAGACTCAGGGAAAGATAGGGAAAAACCGGAACCATCCAGCCAGGGACAGCTTAGAAGTGACCGGGGATTTTTTTTTTGTTTTCATTAGCCAGATCAGTTTTCAATTCGATTTCAGTTCTTTGTGCTGTAAATCTGCCTTGCCACTGTGCATGCCATCTATGCAGTGGCTTATTTAACCCTATCTGTTACACACAAGCATTTATCATAATATATAACTGGATTAGTTTAAATATTTTTTGGTTTGCCTTTAACCAAAAAAACACCAGCCCACCTGGGTATCCCAAATCTGCACTTAGCAGCCTATCTGTTATATTAATTACGCTTGTTGATCCTTCCTCAGCTGAATCAAAGTATTGCATTTTGAATTGGTTTTTGGTCTGCCTTTAACAAAAAAACACCAGGCCGCAGGGCATCCCAAATCTGCATTAGGCAGCCTATCTGTTATACTAAATACGCTTGTTGATCCTTCCTCAGCTGAATCTAAGTATTGCATTTTGAATTGTTTTTTGGTCTGCCTTTAACAAAAAAAACACCAGGCCGCAGGGCATCCCAAACCTGCACTAGGCAGCCTATCTGTTATACTAAATACACTTGTTGATCCTTCCTCAGCTTAATCAAAGTATTGCATTTTGAATTGGTTTTTGGTCTGCCTTTAACAAAAAAAACACCAGGCCGCAGGGCATCCCAAACCTGCATTAGGCAGCCTATCTGTTATACTAAATACGCTTGTTGATCCTTCCTCAGCTGAATCTGAGCATTGCATTTTGAATTGGTTTTTGTCCTGCAGTCAAAACACTAGCCCATATGGGCATCCCAAACCAGCACATATCACCCTATCTGTTATACTAAATAAGCTTCTACAGGCCCTTTTTTTTATTTATTTATTTTTATTTATATAGAGCTGTAATAGATTATATAGTGAGGTAAATTCGCCATTTTGCACCATTATATAGAGAAGCTCACTGTGTAAATCTGAGGAGCAATAGTTTATACAGTATTGTGAGGTAAATTCGCTGTTTTGCACTATTATATATATCAACCTAAATCCCTGTGTAAATCTGAGGAGCAATAGTTTATATTGTGAGGTAAAGTTGCCATTTTATAGAGCAGGCCCTGTCTGAAAATCTCATTTTGCAATCTATGTTATATTGTGAGCTAAATTCGCCATGTTGCACCATTCTTTAGAGTGGCCCTCCTGTGTAAATCAGAGCAGCAATAGTTTATATTGGACAATACATTTGCCCTGTTTTGCACCATTATATGGAGCAGCCCCTGAGTAAACCTGGGGGGCAAAAGTTTATATTATGAGGTAAATTCATGGTTTTGAACCATTACATAGAGCAGTCCCTATATAAACCTGAGAAATAGGTTATATTGTGTGAGTTAAATACGCTGTTGGTTTTGTAGCATTCTATAGAGCAGGCCCTGTGTAAATCTATGGGGCAATAGCTTATATTGGGAGGTAAATTTGCCATTTTGCAGCATAATATAGAGCAGCCCCTGTGTAAATTTGAGGGGCATTAGCTTATATAGTGAGGTAAATTTGCCATTTTGCTTCATTATATAGTGCAGCCCCTGAGTAAATCTGAGGGGCAATAGTTTATATTATGAGGTAAATTCATGGTTTTGCACCATTATATGGAGCAGCCCCTGTGTAAATCTGAGGGGCAATAGCTTATATTGTGAGGCAAATTTGCCATTTTGCAGCATAATATAGAGCAGCCCCTGTGTAAATCTGAGGGGCAATAGCTTATATTGTGAGGTGAATTTGCCATTTTGCAGCATAATATAGAGCAGCCCCTGTGTAAATCTGAGGGGCAATAGCTTATATTGTGAGGTAAATTTGCCATTTTGCTTCATTATATAGAGCAGCCCCTGTGTAAATCTGAGGGACAATAGTTTATATTATGAGGTAAATTCATGGTTTTGCACCATTATATGGAGCAGCCCCTGTGTAAATCTGAGGGGCAATAGCTTATATAGTGAGGTAAATTTGCCATTTTGCTTCATTATATAGAGCAGCCCAGTTGCCATCTAAATCAACTACTGTCCGGCCAGTACAGTTTTTCCAGGGCAAACTCTGCTAGTTGCGGACACAAGTCAAGTTTGGCTTCCCAGCAAATCCAGTGGATCCTGAAGGTGTGTTGGCATGGTCATGTCAAGGTATGACATGACCTGCTGTTTGAGGTCCAGCTCCAGGTCTTCCTGCTGCTCATGAGTAGACATACTATGCGGGTGTAGAAAGCTACTCACTAGCGACTGAAGACTGAGGCTGCTGCTGATGGAGCTGCTGCTGCTGCTCCTTCCACCCCCCCAGCAGCCATGGCAGTGGAAGGTGATCGCAGAGGTCCCCCCGAGTCAGACCTGCGGGAGTATGGGCCATGGCGCAGATAGACATCGCCCAACTGACTACGTGGGATGTCTCTGTAGTAGGTCAGTTTGTCCTTCCTCTCAGTGGGCGTAAAAAATGCCCCCATTTTGTGCCAGAAGCGAGGGTCCAATAAGTTGGAGAGCCAGAAGTCTTCCCGCTGACAAATGGAGACAATTCTGCGCTCACTAGTATGCAAGCATGTGAGCATGCATCGTGCCATTTGTGCAAGTGACTCGGAGGGACTACCTGTCTCCATCTCCACTGTAAACTGCCACGGTGTGTCTGGGTCCTCTGTCTCGCCTTCCTCCCAACCCTCTAGCTCCTGTGGCTGCTCCTGCTCCTCCTCTCCTGTCAGATGGCTAGATAAAATGGTCATTTTGTGAAACCTAAACTGTGGTTTGCTGTGCCCCACCCCCTCCTCCTCCTCCACTTCAGCCCCCACAGGCTTCATGTGGCTGTGAAATGTATGTGCCATGTCTCCAGTGCCCTGACCAGCCATGGTTTCCAACATGTGTTGTAGTACATGAAGCAGTGGAATATCATCGTTCATCTCATAGTCCTGGCAACTGACTAATAAAGTAGCTCCCTCAAAGGGCCTGAGCAAACGGCCGGTGTCACGTATGAGCTGCCAATGGTTTACATTGAATTTACACAGGGGTGTCCCCCTATCCGTTTGGATCATCCAAAAATCCGTGATGGCTTTTCTCTGTTCCTATAGTGGATCCTGCATATGGAGGGTGGAATTCCAACGGGTGGAAACATCGCAAATCAGACTATGTTGGGGTACACCGTTCTGACGCTGAGGCTCAATAAGGTTGTGCTTGGTGGTGTAGGAGTGCCAGAAGTGCATGCTAACTTTCTTTCCTGTTGTTCGGATGTCTTTCAGATGGGGGGAAGACTTCAGAAAACGCTTGACAACTAGACTGAACACGTGTGCCATGTCAGGACGCATGACTCTGGCTTCCTTGTTGCAGCGCAAACAAGATGTTCTTCCAAGTATCAGTCACCATGGGTCCAAATTTGCTGTTTTCGTGGATTAAGCAATGATTTCATGGATTGAGTTCTCATTTTTAGTAGTTCCTCCCATGTGTGACTCAAGGAAAACCATGTGAAGAACAGCGTGAAACCACAATCACCAAGGGGGCCTAAAAGGGTTATATATTGTCCACCATGAGTCCATAGTTACAGCTCCAGACGTAGACAACACTGTGCACTTTGGTACACACTGACAGGCTAAAGGACTGGCCCACCTTCTGTTCAACAACATTTTACAGGGCAGGTACTGCCATCTTCGCAAAGCAATGATACCATGGGACTCTCCACCTCGGCTCGGCACAAGCCATCAGTTCTCTGAAAAGTCCACCACTGGGTAATGCAGCAGGCTGGACTTATGGTGACGCTGTCTGAGAGGAGAAATCCCTCAGACATCAAGATTAAAAATTCCAAGAATTTTTGAGGGCTAATTATTCAGAGGCAATGATACCTAGTTGTTTCTGATTTAATTACAAGGTGGAAACACGCCCTCAAACAAAACTTCACTTTGGCAATACTATTGCATTTGTTTATTCACAATTTTATGTATATATACTAACTAACCTACTTTTTCTCCACAGGATTGTGGATGCTGTATGAAAAACTGCCACATCGCTGAGTAGCTGATTTTCCCTACCAACAGTCCGCAATAATTCACTGCTGCTGCCGCCGCCACCGCCGAATACTCCAGGGACCCTCTTCCACTACCTCGGCTTGCAACACCTCCTCCCACGACACTCTCCTCATCACTAATTGCCTGGCTAGTGGAAGAAGAGGCGAGTCTCCTCCACTTCTTGGCTGGGCAGTAGCTGCTGAATTTTATGATTATCAGATCTTCATCAATGGATAGTGGAGCTGAACCCAAAGCATAACAACAGACAGTTGACTGGGGGTGTCAGATGCCACTTGTGATGCAGTGGACTGCTTTTGCAGCACTTCGAGACAAAGTTGCTTCATTGGCTGACACAATGACTGGTAAAGCTGTGGAACATATGGTTGAAAAGCAAGAATAACCATTTGTTTTTATATGAAAAAGACCCTGGTTTATACATACTTTTTTCTTCCAGAGACTGCCCTGCGTGGAAATGAATGGCGCATGGATCAGCCAAGCTTCCCTCCCAACAATGCCTGATGTATTCCAGTAGATTGATGACGGGGCCAGACCAACACTAAAGAAAGATGGATCGTGCAAAACAGATTTAAGGCGCTGCTCTCCAGTTACAGACATTCCTCCGCATCGGACCACAAATAAGTATTGATAAAAAATCCTTTACGTTACTCTTACTTTTTATTATTATTCTTCGAATAAGACGGATCAGACATCCAGATTAAACATTCCAAGAATTTTTGAGGGCTAATTAGTCAGAGGCAATGATACCTTGTTGTTTCTGATTTAATTAAAAGGTGGAAACACACCCTCAAACAAAACTTCACTTTGGCAATACTTTTGCATTTGTTTATTCATAATTTTATGTAGATATTACTAACTAAGCTACTTTTTCCTCACATGACTCTCCACAGGGTGTGATTCATCCAATCTTTGGGCTCAAGCAGCCAACTGCAGTGTCTCTTTCAAGCTATGTTTGGGCTCCTGCAGCTGCTGCTGCTGCTTGCAACTCCAGGGTGTGATTCATCCAATTTTTGGGCTCCTGAAGCCAACCCCAGTGTCTCTTTAAAGTAATGTTTGGGCTCCTGCTGCTGCTGCTGCTGCCAACTCCAGGGTGTGATTCATCCAATCTTTGGGCTCAAGCAGCAAACTGCAGTGTCTCTTTCAAGCTATGTTTGGGCTCCTGCAGCTGCTGCTGCTGCTGCTTGCAACTCCAGGGTGTGATTCATCCAATTTTTGGGCTCCTGAAGCCAACTCCAGTGTCTCTTTAAAGTAATGTTTGGGCTCCTGCTGCTGCTGCCAACTCCAGGGTGTGATTCATCCAATTTCTGGGCTCCTGCTGCCAACCCCAGTGTCTCTTTAAAGTAATGTTTGGGCTCCTGCTGCTGCTGCCAACTCCAGGGTGTGATTCATCCAATTTTTTGGGCTCCTGCTGCCAACTCCAGTGTCTCTTTAAAGTAATGTTTGGGCTCCTGCTGCTGCTGCTGCCAACTCCAGGGTGTGATTCATCCAATTTTTGGGCTCCTGCTGCCAACCCCAGTGTCTCTTTAAAGTTATGTTTGGGCTCCTGCTGCTGCTGCTGCCAACTCCAGGGTGTGATTCATCCAGTTTTTGGGCTCCTGAAGCCAACTCCAGTGTCTCTTTCAAGTAATGTTTGGGCTCCTGCTGCTGCTGCCAACTCCAGGGTGTGATTCATCCAATTCTTTGGGCTCCTGCTGCCAACTCCAGTGTCTCTTTAAAGTTATGTTTGGGCTCCTGCTGCTGCCAACTCCAGGGTGTGATTCATCCAAGTTTTGGGCTCCTGTTGCCAACTCCAGTGTCTCATTAAAGTAATGTTTGGGCTCCTGCTGCTGCTGCCAACTCCAGGGTGTGATTCATCCAATTTTTGGGCTCCTGAAGCCAACTCCAGTGTCTCTTTAAAGTAATGTTTGGGCTCCTGCTGCTGCTGCCAACTCCAGGGTGTGATGCATCCAATTTTTTGGGCTCCTGCTGCCAACTTCAGTGTCTCTTTAAAGTAATGTTTGGGCTCCTGCTGCTTCTGCTGCCAACTCCAGGGTGTGATTCATCCAATTTTGGGCTCCTGAAGCCAACCCCAGTGTCTCTTTAAAGTAATGTTTGGGCTCCTGCTGCTGCTGCTGCCAACTCCAGGGTGTGATTCATCCAATTTTTGGGCTCCTGAAGCCAACCCCAGTGTCTCTTTAAAGCAATGTTTGGGCTCCTACTGCTGCTGCTGCCAACTCCAGGGTGTGATTCATCCAATTTTTGGGCTCCTGCTGCCAACTCCAGTGTCTCTTTAAAGTAATGTTTGGGCTCCGGCTGCTGCTGCTGCCAACTCCAGGGTGTGATTCATCCAATTTTTGGGCTCCTGAAGCCAACCCCAGTGTCGCTTTAAAGTAATGTTTGGGCTCCTGCTGCTGCTGCCAACTCCAGGGTGTGATTCATCCAATTTTGGGCTCCTGCTGCCAAATCCAGTGTCTCTTTAAAGTAATATTTGGGCTCCTGCTGCTGCTTGCAACTCCAGGGTGTGATTAATCCAATCTTTGGGCTCCTGCAGCCAACTCCAGTGTCTCTTTCAAGCTATGTTTGGGCTCCAGCTGCTGCTGCTGCTGCTGCTTGAAACTCCAGGGTGTGTCAGTCAATTTTTGGGCTCCTGCTGCTGCCAACTCCAGTGTCTCTTTCAGCCAATGTTTGGGCTCCTGCTGCTGCTTGCAACTCCAGGGTGTGATTCATCCAATTTTTGGGCTCCTGCTGCTGCCAACTCCAGTGTCTCTTTAAAGCAATGTTTGGGCTCCTGCCCCTCATAGTGATGCCACTTCAACTCTCTTCAATTGTGCCGCTCTGCGATTCTATTAGCGATGCCTCTGATCTGCATATGATATTTATTAAAAGTATTATTTAACTAACCCAGCACGCATCCTATGCGTGTTACAGCAAGGCAGAATGGTTTACAACCCTATTGAGGCTCTAGGAGGCTCAGAAATAGCCTTTTTTAATAGTGATTCGTCGCGAATAAATTCGGGTCGAAACGATTATTGTCGGAAAATTCGGCGAATCAGTTGAATCGAATTTTTCAAAAGTTCGCTCATCTCTAGTTATATTTGGAAAATATTTGTGAGTGAACAAATATTTGATTGAGTAGGACTAGTGAGTAGGACTATATTAAGTATAATCCCTTGTGGTAGGTTTTAGTTCCTGCCATTTGTCCATTAAGTCTAAAGAATTGAGAATATTAGCCAATGCTCCACCGGAGGAAGAGCCTTGAGATGATTTGTGCAGAATGCAATCTAGACTAGAATTGCCTGCCAAGAAAAGGGTTCCTTGAACTAGTGGTAGTAGTTTTTGGAATAGTAACTGAATTAATTCTAATTTCTTACAGTTGGGAGCATAGTAACAGATAAAAATAAAAAGAGCATCATTAATATAACCCTTTACAAGCATATATCTCCCATCAGGGTCCATGACACCTTCTTTTGAGGAGAAAGATAAAGATTTTGAAAACAAATAGCTACTCCGCATTTCTTTTCATCTGCACATTCTGAAAAGAAAGTCGAGAATTTACTATGTATGCATTCTTTTTATTGTAAAAATGTATTTCCTGGAGGAAAAAATATTTGACCTCAAAGAATTATAAAACTTTGCATTTTTTTATAAATCCCTTTATATATAAATGATTAATTTAAAGTCTTTTATTTCTTATGGGGGAAGATTGCCGCTGTTAGTGAAGGATATTATATTGGGTGGACATCATAGAGAGATAATATAGTGTTGCAGAGCCCCACCACTTGAAGAAGAGAGAAAGTAGTGGATTGGAGGGCAGAAGAAGGCAAGTTAAGAAATAAGAGGAAGTTTAGAAAACACCCATCCCAGCCCCCAGGGATCTCCCATCCCAGACCCCAATCAGGAACGATCTGAACTAGAAAGGGACGTAACATAGTAACATAGTATGTAAGACTTTAGTAAATCCAGTTCAGCCTGTTTTTCTCCTTCCAGTGATCTAGTAGCCATAAAATGTTATTACATGCCAGAAAGGCTCCAGGCCACTTTTGAAAGTTTTTACTGTATACTTCATAACTACCTCCTCTGGCAGCAAGTTCCATAGTTTCACTGCTCTCACAGAGAAAAATCCCCTCCTATGTCTGTGGAGAAAGCACCTTTCCTCTAACCTTACTGGATTACCTTGGGTTATGGTTACACTTCAGGGTATAAATAGATTGTGGAACAGATCTTTGTATTGCCTATGTATGTATACATAGTTATAAGATCAACTCTCAGGTATCTCTTTTCCAAACTAAATAAACCTAACTTCGACAATCTTTCAGGGTACTCTAGTCCCATATGTACACAGTACTCCATATGGGGTCTGACCAGTGACTTGAACAGGGGTAAAATGATAAAATTATGTTCTGGTAATGAGCACCTATGTACGCCTTGTGATGCACACCATGATCCTGTTTGCTTTGGCAGCTGCTGCCTGGCATTGATTGCTACAGTTAAGTTTAACTAAAACCCATAGGTCCTTTTCCATTGTTATTTTACAAAGCATTTCTTTATTTAGTGTGTAATCATGACACACATTTCTCCTTCCCATGTGCATAACCTTAAATTTATCTGTGTTAAACTGCATCTGCCATTTAACTGCCCATGCTTCCAATTTATCGCTGTGTGTGTGCACCACATTTGCTAAGCGCCAATCCCTTGAAACAGCCCCCATAAATATTGAATCATTATACAAATATTAGAAATAATGGCTTGTCTAGTAGTGTACATAGCTCTGTAAACAAGGGGATGTATACCATCTGGTTCTGGGGATTTATTAATTTTTATCTGCTTGAGACGGTGCTGGACTTCTTCCTTGGTTAGACCAGTGACATTTAATGGAGAGTTTGGGTTATTACTCTGCATTTCACCTGGCACGTCACGTTCTTTTGTGAATATGGAAGCAAATAAGATGTTTAGTATATTTGTTTTCTCCTCATTTCCCTTTATAGGCGTCCCCTCCTTGCTTTTCAGGGGGCCCACACCCTCAGGCTTGTATATTTTACTGTTTATGTAGCTAAAGAATATTTTGGGGTTAGTTTTACTCTATTTGGCGATCAGTCTTTCTGTCTCTGATTTTCTTCTTTATAGTTTTTTTAACGCTTCCACTGTCCCTTCCTGCTTTAAAAGTTTAAATGCCTTTTTTTTTTGTTTATTGCCCTCCTAGCCTTTTTGTTTAGCCCCATCGGTTCACACGTGTTTATAACCCTTTTATTCCTGTAAGGTATATATCTATCACAATGAAAATTGAGTGTTTATTTGAAAGTATCCCATTTAATGTCCGTGCTTTTTTTTAAGGACAATTTCCCAGTCAATGCAGTTTAGGGCATCTCTAAGCTGGTCAAACTTCTCCATGATAAGGCACCCTAGTGACTGCTAAGTTGAAATTAAAAATAATATAATCACTGTTTCCAAAGTGTCCCCCCAACCTGTACCATCGTTACTTTGTCTTGTACATTGGTTAGTATTAAGTCCAATATGGCTCATCCCCTTGTTGGAGCTGGTACTTATTGGGAAAGGTAGCCATCTTTTGTTCTAGATAAAAAAACATTTACTTTTATGAGATTCACAGGATTCATTGCCCCTGTCTATATCTGGGAAATTAAAGTCCCACCTAATAAATACCTCATTTAATGTTGCTGCTATATCTATTTTCCTTAGCATCAAGCTATCTGTGGATTCAGATATATCTGGAGGCTTGTAGCAAAACCCCATCTGTATTTTATTTTTGTTTCTGCCTCCATGTATTTCTACCCATACAAGCTCCACATGGTCATTTCCCCTCACATATATACTCTTGCAGAGCAGGCTGTAGAGAGGACTTTACAATTAAGCAGACTCCACCCCCTTTGCATTTTTTATGGTCCCTCCTAAATACATAGTAGCCCTGTAGGTTTACTGCCCAGTCATAGCTTTTATCCAGCCATGTCTCGGTTACCCCCACTTTGTCATATTGTTCTTCTGTTATTATCAGGCCAAGCTGTTCTTAACAGAGTCAGCCTTCCAAAGCCAGCTCCAAGAGTTGTGGGCTGACCTATAAATTACTTGCTTCAATTATGCCTTAGGTGTGCGTGCATTGATTGATCCATTTGAGGAGAGCCCGGGAGAATAGAGATGAATAACTCACTCCCCAAGGATCCTGAAATGTAATACAGAGGCAAGCACCCAATAAATTAAAACCCTTGATTAAAAGTTTGGGTTCAGAGACCTAAACCTGGTCCCTATTACAATTGATAGGGACCTGAACTTTGGAGGCGATTCTGCGTCTAGGGACGCCTGTCAAGGGACACTCAGAGGCAGAATCGGGGAAGTAAAAAAAAACACAGATTGTGCAGCAGGAAGCTCTGCTCTAAAAACTTACCTGAGTGACTTTATAAACAATTTGAATAATAGTGAGCCCAGCACTGAGCTCTTTGGTACACCGCTTACAACCAAGGACAATTTACAGAAGGTACAAAATCATTAACCACAACTCTCTGAACACAGTCTATTACAACCTATACTTTCTAACCCTGAAGACTTCTATTGTCCCAATTAACATCTATAAGGCACAGTGTCAAATGGTTTCTCAAAATCAAGAAAAACTATATCTACAGCTACCCCTCTTTCTTCTACCCACCTCTTTATAAAAGCCATTCAGGTTAGTCTGGTAGCCTCTGTCCTTAGTACATCTCTAGTGGTTGTCAATTGTAATGTTATGCTTAGTTACATAATTCATGTAGTCCCTTATGAGCCCCTAAAGTAAGTTTGCCACAATGGATGTTAAGCTTACATATCTGTAATTACCCAGAGAACTAGAACTCTCAATAAAAATGGCCATCGCTTTAGGCTTGCATCAATCCCCTGACACTTTCTCTTGGAAACCAGTAGTGAGAGCAATTTTAGAGATCAAGAAAAGAGGTGAAGAAATAACTGAGCCATGTTCTTTAAGAATACCTGGGTGAAGTTTTGGAGTCCTTTTCACATTTGAATTATTTAACCCTTCTCAGATTATATATATGTTTAGCCAAAAAGAATTTTGCTTCGGGTTTTTGCAGCAGTGGCATCACAAATATCAGCTTATTTTGTGTAAAAGCTAAAGAACTCATTTAGCAGTTCTGCCTTCTCTTGATCTTCCATTCACCATTACCAGGGAACTTTCTGATATTGTTTTCTTTGAATTTATATATATTTATAAGTTTAAGGTTGCTTTTCCATTCTTTGGCCACCATTTTTTGCTTTTTGTAACTTCATTTCCTACAGGTTTTATTATCTACCTTAAAAGTTTCAAAAGTAGTTTTTAATGCCCTTGTCCTTGTCAGGGGTCAGTCAGAGGGGGTTTTGTTTTAGTCCTTTATACTTTTTTCAATGTTGGTACTCACAAGAAATGAGTGTACCAGACTGGTAAATCTCAGTTTCATCCTGAACCTTGTTTGGAATAAGTTTGTTTTGGCAAGAACCTGAACCCTGTACCTGACAGGATGTCACAGAGCTGCCCACATGTCACCCAGGGAGGAGAGAGACATAATTACACTTTAACTCACCCCATGGGGGTACATCATTAAATTTTGTTGGGCTGTCTCATTCTGTTATTTTAGGTGTGCACTGCTCTGCTCTGAATATCTTTAAAAATCACACAGAATCTTTGTCATCAGTCATATTATTTTTGGGGGTGCATCTTCCTGGGCTACGTCTGTTATTTGTGGTGTGCTCTACTCTACTCTGACTACCATTAAAAATGTAAATATAATGTTGACGCCACTACCAATACTGTGAGCAGCAGGCATGTGCCCAGGCCAGGAAAAAGTAGCACCAGCCATTTGCCCAGGCTCAGCCATAGTAGTGGCAGCAACCATGTGCCCAGGCCCAGTGCTAGTAGCAGCAGCAGCAACAATGTACGTGGTAGTCTGTCGCTCATGTCAGAAGGATGAAAACTGATGCTGTGGGTTTCTGTGGATTTTTTAGCCCCTACAGTTACTTGATCCAGTGAAAGAAGGCTTTCTGGCCTTTACATTTCATCATCTCTCTCTTCATTGCCTCTACATAGTGGGGTACCACCTTCTCTCCAAAGAGACAGTCCCCCAGTTGCTAGGGAAAGTAATGGGGAAAATTTGTTTAAGGATAATCAGCATTTGGAATATGTTGGGGAGGTGGTGGAGGTGGAAGCTATGTTCGAGATACATAACTGTGGTAGTAAGGGTGGTGGTAGCCATGGGCATACTGGCAATACTGGCAACAAAAAGGTGGCATCGTCAGAGCAGGGGGTGATTGTGGCACTGGCAGCTATGAAGGGCTGATACAAACTTAGGCCAAATCTTCTGCAAAATGTCACAGGGCTAGGCCTTCTTGTATGGCCCACTCGGGAGCAGGTGATGGAGCCACTGCTGCTGCTTTTGCAGACTTTAGAAAAGATGCCTGCCAGTGGAGGAGCAAAGTCAGGTGGTGGTGGAAATGCTAGATCTTCTTTAAGGTACTCTTCCGTGTGGCAATTCTTTTGTACCTTCCCAGAACAAAACCTGGCACACTGCTGGATATTCAAGCAGAAAGTTACCCATGACCAGGGCACAAATCTAGGAATGATGGATCTACATAGGCACCTGGAGCAGTATCACAAGGCTGTGATCCACAAATGCTCCATTGCCTTGTTGCTGCTGATGGTGCAGGTCCCAACCCCTGTAATCTGTTTAGTGCCCATACCTCATAAACAGGCAATACAGTCTCAGTGTTGTCAATGTCAGTGTTCCTTCTCCATCCCGTTATTTATAAAGAATCCATATCCTCCAGACAGCAATATGTGCCCAGTCAACCAGTTATCGTGCTACTAAATTCACACCTGGTCAAGTTGTTGGCAGTGCAGTCACTGCTATATCACCTGTTAGAATCCCCACCGCCATTAGGCAACTAATGGTGTGCACCCAGCACAGGTGGCACATCCCTAGTCACCATTTTTTTCTTCAACAAAGCCTTGCACAGTTATGTAGAAGAGAAGGTGTACCAGTCTGTAGTCATTGAAACTGTCAGTGTGCCACACAGTGCATGTTGTAGATGCTTGAAGTAATAGCTAAGGTAATAGCTAAGGCCAAGGACAATAAATGTGTGTCAAAGCCCACTGGGTCATCCTCACCCTCCTCCCCAACAGGCAGATAACAGGAGGGCATAGCTTACCCTCCATCCTTTCATCAGTGCAAGGTGAAGCCCTGCCATGTCGTATTACACATGCTGAGTTTGGCGGCAAAAGTCACACAGAATGGGCCTCCCAAGCACTGCTTAATCTGCAATGCCCCAACATGCTAGAATTCGATCCTACATATGCTGAACCACCTGTACCTGCAGCACAAAGTAGTAAATGATCTCATGCAGCAAAAGAACAGTGTGTGATTTTCAGGTCTGGCGTTGGCAGCTGATCAGAGAAAGGTATCTTGTACTGAGGCCTTTTGAAGAGGTGACAAGATTTGTCAGCAGGGACAATAAGGGAATGAATTATGCTAATATCCATTTTGGAGCAAATGCTCACGTCCATGATTCAGCAAGGGATGGAGGAAAGATCCCATCTGGCTCCCAGCACCTTGGATCTAGAGGAAGAGGGGAAGTAGGTTGATGAGATTGGTTTTAGACCTTATGAGGTGGATTTGGAGATAGGAAACAGCCAACTTATTACAGGAAGCGACTGGGAGGAGGCACACAATGATGATGGCAATTTTGATGATGATGATGATGAACAAACATGGCGATATGGAGCAGAGGTGAAACAAATTGGGGATGCTGGAGAGGATGGTGAGCTTTATGCTTGGGTGCTTGTGCATGAAGCAAAAAGTGTATTGGATCACTACACTTTTAAATAACATTTTTCCCACCCACAAGGCCCACCACAGGTCTCCTGTCCCCCAGTCTAGTATGTATAAACTGTGCCTCTGCTAATGCTACCTCCACCAGAATCCCTGCAGCCACCCACTACTACTGGGCTTACACAACTGCAGAGCATCCCTATAATGGCCAAAATGGGCACATTTTTTACGGCTTGTAAAAAGCCATTGCTTCTTCACTTTCCACGAAAGCCAATCCCTGTACTACCCCCCTAAAAGTTGGATCATTTTATGAGGGATTGTATTTTAACATTTTTTAACGTGTGCTTTAAAGTGGACCAAAAGTTAAAAAAAAAAACTTTTACCTACCCATAAAGCCTCATCCTGGCAATTAGTGACACAAACTATTTGAGAGGGCTTAACTCCAAACAGATGTTATGGAATTCTATGCACCATAACTGCATAGGAGCAGCCATCTTGCCACATAAATGAGTCCAGCTTCTGAAAAACCCAATCCCACAGTCAAAATTGCCTCACATATCAGTGCAATCCTCATTTATTTCTAGCAGAAAGCCATCAGCTGTGATGACGTGTTGCTCTGAGGCACAGCTGAAAGAATTGTAACATTTTATAAGATACATATGTTTACACTGACTGAATGGTGTATGGTAAATCCAGATTCTGCAGTGACCAGTGATAAAGAAACATTGTTGAAGCTTTCCCCTCACACACACAATCCCTCTAGTAGCTGGTTATTCAGTATGTGTTTATATAACATAATACACAAGCTGCCCATGTGTCTGAAACATATATCTCTTTCAGTTTGGTGTGGGCTGCTGCTGGCACAGCTCTCCCCTCATGCTTATTTGTGTGACAAGATGGCTGCTCCCATGCAGTTCTGCAGCAAAGAATATGCCTGTTATTCCAGAACATCTGCATGGAGTTAAGCCCTCTCAAATAGTTTTTGCTAGAGGGGGGCTTTAGGGGAGCAATTTACTAAACTTTCTTTTTTTGACTTTTGGTCCGCTTTAGACTATCACACAAAGTAACTGTGGGTGATTCATATGCTAATTAGCCAATTAAAACATAGGTTGATAGGTCCTAAGTGACCTCAGTGCATTATACTGAATTTTTAGGCACCGTCATGTTTTTCATGTGTTTTAGGCTAAATTTCAGTCAGAAGTAGTTTGGTCCAAATCATACTTTTTCGTGAAAAGTTCAAAGCCCAAGAACCAAACGTATGAATAGTTTGCTCATCTCTATTACTCACAATCAATTTAAAACACCCCCATTTGGCAATTGTGTCCTTATTCATCAACAGATAAAAAATGGCACTATTTTTAAGGAGAGAAAACTGCAATTTACTATTATTGTCTAACTTGAATGATATTCAGCGCCAGATGTACATAGAACATTTTTTTTCATTTGGTGCTGAAAGTGAATGGCTATTTTTTTTTCCTACAAAGTAGCACACATTTTTCACCTAGTGCTAAATCAGCCCCCATATCCTGGAGAGCAGCCCTTAACCAGGTGTAGTTGGTCTTCCTAAAATGTATTGTTTTTTATAGTTTATGGTGAATGCAACTATAGCCTTGGTTAAAGCTAAGTGAGAAAACTCACTCCTTTTTAATGAGAGAAAACTGCCATTCATTTCCAAAGGGAGCGGCCATGAAAAAACCACACACCTCCCTCCCCACCAAGGAGCACCAAAATTTCTCAAATCTTAATATTCAAAATTTATTGTAGACTATAAAAAAATACATACACACCAAATAACACATGACACAAGACAATTAAAAACCATAAGTCGGGCCCCCAATATCTTGTAATTATCTGAATATCTTTGTTAGACCCCAAACATGGGGAATCAAATGTACCATATATTACACTGCAAACAAAGCTCCAATGTGAAATGGATAAAACATGGATAATTAGGTATCCCTAAATAAAATACTAGGGTCCGTAGTGCAGAGGCAATAAATTGCCCCTACACCCACTTCCCCTAATATAGGTGCCGGCACCCAAAGGACCAAAATCAAGGTCTCTAAAAAATGATCATGCCCAACCACACTGTATGCAGTAATATATAAATGTATTATTTACAATCTGTGTAATAAAACCCAACAAAAAATATATATGTGCAACTACTATATAGAGAAAACTATTACAATATAACTGAATGAAAGTGCTATAAACACATAAACAAGAAAAAAGTGCAAAGTGCTATCAGTTATGACCATAGGATATTCCCTATGTATCTCTGCTGTATAAATCTGTGATAATCTAAGAAATACTATATCATTACACTAAGAATAAAAAAGGGAATAAATATATGTAAACTAAATCAATATATATATATACAATAACTAATATAACTAACCCCCAACCAAGCAGAAAATACCAATGATATAAAGTAATTAAAAATAAACACGGTGCCAGTAATAGAAGGTGGTTGGGAAAGGTTGGAGAAAACTGCCATTCAGTTCTATTGTCTTCCTTGGGGGTGATTCAGCAACCAGATGTAAATTTTCACCTTGCTCTGAATAAGCCCTAAGGTAGACAATGAAAGTGAATGGCACTCTACCAAAAAGGAGTGAGTTTTCTCACCTGCCTTGGAATCGAACCTTATATTGTTGTTATCAAGGTTTTCATGAAATGTTACAGTCCCTACAAGGTCATCATCATTTGATATTACCAGATCCAATAGAACATCACACACACTAGAAGGTGTCTGTGCTGCCCACTCAATTTGATTATGTAGCTTACAGGCGCGCACATTACACTGAGCTGCCACCACTAGGGTATTTTCACATGTGGAAGGAAAGCCTGTGAGGAGCTCAGGAGGATCTCTTTATGTTTCACATAGCTGCAGAGCACGCATTCCAAGCAACTTGTATTTCTCCTTTTGACTCTAGAAGTCTCATTTATCAGGCATCAGCACCAATCATTGGCACTCACCCGCACTTAGTCCGCGATTTAACAAACAAAAGACAGTGAGTGCCAATGGGTCTGCCAGCCTGCGTCTAATTTATCACCGGCGCCATATAATTTGCAGTTACTAGTGCTCTTCTCAAATTTGCACCAGTTTATAGTGGTTCTGAAGGTTTAGATCCCGTATACCACAATAGACAGAAATGTACTGAAGATTTTCTTGCTTATAAATAATATTCTGGTGTTTTGGTGACGTGTCAACAATGTAAACGCAGGATGGGATGCCACCAAATGTAATTTTCTTATTTTCTTGTAAAAACATCACAGATTATTCTTCTTACCAATGTGTTCTTAGGAGCACAACAACTAAAATGCAGCATAAACACTGTAAAGCTTGTCCCCTTTGTCCACAGCAATGATATCCTGTAACTATAATGATGAAATGCTAACCAATGGCTGTTAAATACAGTGCCAATCCTTTCAGCTTGCCAAAAATTTATATATATATTGTGTGCAGTTCCTAAACAATTGCGGTGCACAGTGGTGTTACCTGGCGCTTTTATAATCACAAGCATCCAACAGGCGCTGACAGAGGCTGACCTATACTTAGTGCACCAATCAAAACTGATTATTTAACATCTTGTGACTTGGAACAACATTCTGTAAAAAAACACCACCAAAAAATAAATAAATTAAAGACTTTTTCTGTGTGTGTGTGTGTGTGTGTGTGTGTGTGTGTGTGTGTGTGTGTGTGTGTGTGTGTTTTACATTGAAGGCACTGAAAAACATACAAACAAGACTTTTCTTGTTAAAGCCCAAACTCTGCCAAAATCCTGTAGGTTCCAGGAGGAAATTCCTGCAAAAATAACAGTCCAACATATATAGCGCAAAATGGTGAAAAATGGTCTGGCAACAGAGGGTGACGACATCTCTAGGTAGGCTAGCAGTAAAAGGGTTAAAGGTTTTATCTTGGCTCACAATTTCTGGAATATTAACATATATGGCTCGATTCAAAGACACATTTGTCTGGACTTCCGTAGCTGTCTGTGAAAGTTTTTGTGTATGTTTGTCTTTTTTTTGGTTTTTTTATCCATTTTTTATTCGTACGAATGTTGGGGCAAATGCGTATATGCGTTTTCGATGAACGAAAGCAAATCGGATCATTTGCGTTAGTTCGAATCATTTTCCCCACAAAATCTGATCTTTTTCGTTCGTTCAGATAACTTAAGTTATTGCTATGGGCTTGCGTCTCATTCAGAGAGCTGATTGCCGACGGACCACCACCCTATAAACCAGTTTCCTTTGCGATCCCCTTACGGGACCATTTTGACCTCGAGACTAGCAGCTATGGATGACTCTAGTGTATTTGAGAATCTGCAGCTCATGAGCATTGAAATTGTCCGGAGGGCTGAGACCAGATTGCACCAGTGACGCATGCACATCGATGGCATGCATGACGTTGAGCTGTTCGAGCTCACCAGACTTAATCACGCTTCCCTCCATAAATTGTATAGTGAGCTGCGGCCATGGTTAGCCCGCACTACAAGGAAGGGGCAAGCAATTTCAGGTATGACCAAGAGGCTTGGCTGCCTGCAATTTTTGGCGAACGGCTCGTTCCAGAGGCTGGGTGCCCTCTCCGTGGGGATCTCCCAGCCTACGCTGAGCCGCACGCTATCCAAGTTTTTGGAAGGCATGGCTACCATTACTCGGATATATATTTGTTTTCCTGAGGACATGGTAGCCATAAACACGATTAAGCTGGCATTTTATAACATCGCCGACATGCCCAACGTCATGGGTGCCATTGACTGCACCCATGTTGCCCTGGTGCATCCGGCAGCCGACTACATCTATAGGCAAGTACAATCTGTAATTTTTACAATTACTTTTCCTTTTTTTATTTTACATTTTTTAAAAATCCAACTTGTAAAAAGTCCCTCCTTGCAATTATGCCCACCTTGTACAAAGTCCCTCCTTGTAATTATTCCCTCCTTGTAATTATTCCCTCCTTGTAAATAGTCCCTGTGAAACAATGGACTGTATTTAGTTTCTCCAAAATTTCACATGTGTTAAAGGGAAACATTGTAAGGTGTACCTGAAATAGACACTTCAAAGTTAATCTTTACTTTTTCAAACATGCATATCCTTTTTTTTTGTGTACCAAATACTTATGTACTTGGTTAGTGTTATTTGTATTGGCCCACAGGTTTTGCTTAGGGTGTGATTAGTTAGAGTTTCACTAGTTTTCCTTGCCTTGCTAATGTTTTTGTTTTTATTTTTTCCCAGGAACCGCAAAATGGGCCACTCACTGAATGTCCAAGCAGTGGTGGCCCCGGACATGCGGTTCCTTAGTCTGCTCGCTGGGTTCCCAGGCTCATCCCATGATGTCTACAGTCTTCGAAGATCTGGATTGTACGGTCGGTTTGAGTCTGGGGAATTTTCCGGTGGATGGCTCCTTGGTAAGTTGACGCCAATAACGTTATTTTTTTTATATGTATGCCTATGAATTTAGTTTGTGTCCCATGTATGAAACTATGCCTATTTGAACACCTTGTTTACATGTGAAACACGACCTTAACCATTACATTTTTCAAACAACAAAGCCTTGCCAAATGTTTGTTCTGCCTTTGCAAAATGTTAAATTTGAATTTATAGTAAATTAATCATTAGTCTTCCCCACACTCGGCTGAAATTATGTTCTTGACTTTATCATAGGGTCTGCGCCATCTTTGCTTAGATGCATTACACTTACTGAGAGCTGTTTTTGCCTCAGACAAAGCAGATACGGGATCCTGAAAAGTTAAGACATCCAAGAATGCTGAGCAGCACAGTCCTAAACCAATACCTGTTAGCAGTCTGGCTGATTGGCCATCATCCGCCATCTTTGATGTTTAAATTGTTCACACATCTATTAGATGTTTTTAGGCTTTTTTTTTGCCTGTGCAATATGTATGCTCATGCTGTTTAGCAAACCTCGCCTCTTAGTCATGTTGATGGGCCGTTTTTGGGATTCAATTTAGAAAGTAATGTGTAATTTATGTGTTTTGCTTACAATATTTGCAGGTGATTCCGGCTATCCACTCCTTCAGTGGCTGCTGACACCCGTCCTCCGGCCCCAGAATGCCGCCCAGGATGCATATAATAGGGCACACCAGAAGACCAGGGCCGTGGTGGAGAGGGCGTTTGGCCTATTAAAGACCCGCTTCAGATGCTTGGACCATACCGGGGGAGCCCTTCAGTATGACCCCAAAAAGGTCATAGATATTATCATGGCGTGTGCAGTGTTGCATAATTTTGCCATATTGCAGCGTGTCCCCCGGTATGTGGATTTGCCCCCCTATCCACCTACCGATGACCCAGAGGAGGACTACCGTGGGACACCTAGTGCGTCTGGCCAAGCCGTGCGGTCAAATTTGATAGTCACACATTTTTCCTAATTTGTTGTCCCTTTGTTTGTTTTGTCACTTTATTGATTGTTACTTTAGTTTGTTGCCCTTTGTGTTGGTTTGTTTATTTTTTTATGTACCAAAGACTAAGGAATTAATTACTATAAACCTCAAACCTGATTTGAAACTCATGTCTTTTTTTGTGCCCAAGTTGTTAGTGTAAACTTTAAGTAATCTTTATTCCCCAAAAACCTAGGCATCAACTTAGTCAACAACAGGTTCAGTAAAAATTTGGGGGGGTTATTTGAAAAGCAAACATTGGAGTTGATGGTCACTACCATAGTTTATGTAAATACATGGTCAAATTACAAATGTCATTTTTGGCAAATCAGGCCACATAGCAATTGGCCACAGGCAGGAGTTACAAAGTAAGGCACTCCAGGCCAAAGTTTAATACAAAATTTCAAAACAAACACATATGTGCCAAGCATTGGCATGTCCAGATTGTTAACCAAAAAAATACGCCCACAGACAAACCTTCTCCTGCTTGGCAACATTTGCCACAGGCACAGGTGTCAAGCAGCCATACCTATGCCACATCTACACCTGTTACTCAGTTACTCAGAAGTCCTGTTCAATCTCAGCCAGGGGTCAAGGTAGTAGATTTCAAGCCCAGAATGTCCCCCAATCATGCCTACAAACAGGAGGAGCCAGAACCAATGTAATTAGGGCCAAGCCTGCAGCGCAACAGCTTGAGTGGCAGGTTCAGTGAGGCTTGACCTCCAGCATTGGCTAGTGGGCTACCTCAGCACTCTAATGAGCTATATGGGCGCAAATCCAAAGCATACAAGCAAAGCCATACCCAAAGGGTATATTGGTAGGGCTCACCAGACAGGTCAATACAGTGGGGATGTAGAGCAAATATGTGGAGCAGTTACAGGCCAAATAGGCCTTAAAATGGGGGATGCCCATAAAACCCAGGTTGGGGCCCTTGAAGGTAGGCGCTTACCTGGGCCTGTGTGGCATTCAAAATCTGCAACTGTTCCAACATGATTCTATTGGAAGTTCGAAATTCAGCCATCATGGCACTGAGATTGTTAGATAAGGTGGCCATGTGGCTGTTGCTATTTCTAACTTCTTCAAGCATGGCACTGTAATAATTCGATAAGGTGGCCATGTGGCTGTTGTTAAACCTAAATTCAGTCAGCATGGAGTTTATGGTGTTATTTAATGTCTCTAATTGGCCATGAAGATGCTCGTGGTCTCTTTGATTTTGTAGGCGAAATAACCGCCTCTCATGGTGCCATGCTGACTCCATCATCGGCACGCCACTCCCCTGGGAAACTGGGCGACGTAGCTGACTACGCCTCCCAATTCTCCGGGTTGTGGGGCATGCAGATGATGGGCCTCTAGGTCCACCAACAGCCACAGGTCTGCTTGCTAAATCCTCAGCAGCAGAGCTAACACTGGGGACTGTAGGCTCAGTCTCTGCATGCTATCCACGATGGGCTGGCAGCATGCAGCCAGCTTCACTCTGCTGCTGAGGATTTGTTGGAGAAACATGTTGGGACAGTTGCAGATTCTTTCCCAGGGGGGCTGTACAGAAGGTCCCATGAAGGTTCCATCCTCCACCAGCTCCTGGATTTCCTCCATCAGTGTGTGGGTCTGTTGGTACATGTAAATAAAAAAGGTTCAGTTTGGGCAATACATATGTAATTCCGCAAACAGAAACATGGCAAGTCACATGCATAAGCAAAATCTGAAAAAGACACTTACCGTATATATCGGATCCTGGGTCTGAGGCAGCACGGAAGTTGACGGCATAGTCAAACTGGCTGAGGATTCCCCACTAGCTGAGGGATGATGCTGGGCTGCATTGTTGAAAAAAAGGCATGTTAACACACAACTATGCATTGCTGATGTGTAATAACACATATGGTTCACTAAAACACGTGGCCAAGCATGAATGGCAACTCCACCAATGGACCAAGTTGACCTTGACTATGAATGCCATTATCTGTTAGATGTATTAGTCAACAAGTACATACGCATTGGTCGCCTTAACCCAAATAAACATGCATGTACTGGCTGTTCTGAGGCTTCACACATCCCTAAAAGCCCATTAGGGGACCACACTCAGCTGGCAAATAGCATTTGTCATCAGATTATGCTGGTTGCCATTCTTTCTAGGTCAACCTTTCAAGCACCCCAGATCAAGAATTTCAGACCAAAGCACAGCTCCAACCCAAGTGGCATACAGATAAAGATGGAAGTGTTGGATGTAATTGACTCTAAATACCTAACAGGCAGTCCTTTGCTAATCTCAATAGTGTTCCTCAAGACTCTCAAAGCTCATGTATGTGCAAGGAAATTAGCAAATGATGAGTCCACACACAGAACACACCCTGTTTAAATTTTTACCTCCACTACAAGGCACATGGGGCATGTGTTAATATATGGCTTGGAGCCTCATTTTACACGTAGCTCACATTTCACAT
Source organism: Gastrophryne carolinensis (assembly GCA_027917425.1). NCBI lineage: Eukaryota > Metazoa > Chordata > Amphibia > Anura > Microhylidae > Gastrophryne > Gastrophryne carolinensis. The sequence continues at coordinate 127,894,969 of CM051238.1, forward strand.
ACACATTAACATTACTAACCTGCAGGAATAGTCGGAATGTCCGTGTCCTGTCGGGCCGAGTGTCCCTCTAAGGCCACAGGATGTAGCAGGCCCAGCACCATCTCCTCAGCTCGGTTAAATTGCAGTTTAGTGGGGAATCCTCTGCCAGTTTGTAAGCTGAAAAAGATAGTTGTACACATTTAGCAAAATGGTGCCAATACAAAAAGAAGACAAATCCACAAAGTATATATGTACCTGTAATGACGCCGTTTATTTTCTGTCAGGTTCCACTTACCCGTTCCCCGGTCCAGCGGCGTTCCCGCTGTGCGGCCGTCCGCTGAGCAGCCTCCCACCCGGCGGCCGCGGCGAGCGGCGGCTTCCGTCCCTGCTGGCGTGCGCGCGCCTTCTCTCCCTCCAGCGCGAGAGCACGTTCCGTTTATGCCCTCCGGCGGCGCTGCTCCCAGCGCGGCCGCCGGAGGGGTGGGGGGAGTGCTCTGCTGCAACAGGGCCAATGAGCCCTTGACTTGGGGCTGAACGCCCCTGGGGTTGTATGTGGGCCAATGAGCCCAGGGTAGGGAGGTTGTGCCTTCATCCCTCATCCTGGCCAATCCCTAACCAGTTCCTATGTGCACCAATCACACACCCATTCCCCCCATCCCCAATCTTGTCTGTGCCTATATTAGGTTCACTCCGTCAGTCACCCAGGGCCTGTGATAGCGCCTTGTACCTAGTATTGGTCTCTGTGTATTTGTTATTGATCCTGCTGCCGACCTCCGCCTGAACCGACCATTCTTGATCTGAAACCCCGTTGCCGACCACCGCCTGAACCGACCTCTGGACTGTCTCAGGACTTCCGCTACTAATGCTCTAACCATTTGGTTCTCCAGATCTCCTATTAATAAACTCTCATCCTTTGAGCCATTGAAGTCCTGGGGGCAACCGATCCCAGGCAGGCGTATTCTGTGTCCCGGCAAGCGGGGGCTCCTACAGGTGAAGCTGGCTGCGGAGATTGGGGGTTGTGGGCTTATCTGGAGGGCTGGAGTTACCCCGAGCGTGACATTTTCTTTCTTCCGTGTTGCATACTTGAGGTCCGATACTTTCCTTTGAATCTTCTCCACATCCTTTAGCTCTTCCCCCGCTGCATTGACCTGTCTGGTGAGCTCCTCCAAAATTTCGGCTTTGCACTGTTTGCTTGTAGCTTTGGATCTGCACCCATATAGCTCACCATAATACAAGGTGAGGCCACTAGCCAATACCAGAGTTTGGACCTCCCCAAACCTGCCACTCAACTGGCCTCTGAGCAATGTGCGCCCTGTTGGTTGCGGTTCTGGCTCCTCAGTGTTTGGCGGAAAATCAGGGGACATTCTGGCCTGGCTGTGTTGGGGTGAAATTATGGACTGCTGGCTGGCTGCAGATTGAACCGGACTTGGAAAGGGACTGGGTGTTCGTGGCTGGGTGGCCACTGAAGTCGCAGGTGTAGATGTGGCATATAGTGAGTGCCTTGACACCTGTGCCGGTGGAGAATGTGGGCGAGGAGGAGAGGGTGTGGTTAAAGAAGTCGGGCTTGGGGCCCTGTGCCTCTGTGGGCCCTTAGAAGAAGCATGCCCCTTTAAGGTAGTAGGCCAGTCCAGGGGTGAGCCAGAGCTTTGGCTTCTTGGCCGGCGCCTTGCCCTCTTGGCCGAGGTGCGGGTGGTGGTGATGGCTAAAGTTGCTGGGGCTTCTTTTCCGGTGGTTCCTTTTTTTAGCCTTGGCCTGGGAGATACGTGGGTGGGGTGATGGTGACCTGGGGGGGCTGGGGCTTCGCACCCTCTTGTTACCTTTTTTGGCGCCTATTGTTGTTGCCTTGCTGGCCTGTGGTTTCCTCTTGGCCACTGGCTCTTTTTTGGCCTGGTTTTTGGAGGAGGCTTCGGCTGAGCACTGCGGGTTCCCTGCAGCTTTTTGGCATCTTGGAGCGAGTTGTTGGCCCTGCACAAGGCTCCTGCCACTTAGATGGCTATTTGCTGCTGCTGCTGCTGCTGGCGTCCTTTGCTGCTTTTGGCATATTTTTTTTGGGTGCCATAATGTGGAGACTCTCAAAAAGAATGAGCTGTGTGTCCAGGACCCTTTAAATCAGATTGGCAGGTTCTGACGCTTACGCGTGCGTACGGACATACGGACATGCGTACGGACGTTCGTGCCCGCAGGGGCATTACTTATCTGCTGCAGACAAGAGGCAAGATGGTGCCCACAATCTTCACCCGCCAACAAGAAGAGATCATCATGCTTGTAAGTGTCTTTTAATGCCTTTGATTTGCCATCTAAATGCATGCCTAGCCCTTAAGGAAGCGCAGGAAGAAACGGTTTGTTTACAAAGTGTCTAAAAGTCCGTGCAAAACCGATGTGAGGGCCCACACGTGCGAACCAACACTGAGGCCAGCTTCAAGGATTGTATTCGGCTAGAAATGTGTCTGTTAATGTCATTTAGTCAAATGATCGATTGGTGACAGATATTTGTATGCAGTTTTAACTAAATCCTATGTTTATTTTGTGTTTTGTAGACCATGCTGCAGCGCAGGTACGACTACCTGCCCAACTCTTTTGAGAAGCGCACCGTCGCCCTGGAGATCATTCTGCAAATCCAACATGAGACGGACACCACCTTCACCCACACTCAGATCATGCAGCATTGGTCAGACCTGAGACGGCTGCACATGCCCCGGGTGCGGCGGTTTTTCAGACTCCATTTCCCTAGTAAGTACCTAGCGATTGCATGCCAGATGTAAATAATCCAGAAGGTCGGCATTTATTTATAATTGCTTTTCTTTCTTAGTGTTGGAAATGGATTACAGAATCCGCCGCACCCGGAGGCGCACAGGCCGACCAGTGCTGCATGAATCTGCAGCTGGAAGTGAAGGTGGTGGAACTCCAGGGCAACGTTCCTACCCCTCCTCTGTTGGGTCCTCCGACCAGCCCCTGATCCTTTCCACAGAGGAGGGGCGGCACGGCGTGGGCAGGCAGTCGTACCCAGTGACGCAGGCAAGAGCCTCTGGTATGTGACTCTTCATGTAACCGCACACACATACATGCTAGTCCCACCAAAGCTGAATCCCTTAATCTCTTTTTCTAGATGCTTCTGGAGTGGGTGAAGATGTGGAGGATGCAACAGATCTCACCCAGGAGGCACAGGGAGAAGGTGAGTGATGTGACACACACATTGAAATAGACATTTGATTACTGTTGACTAAGACATTATAAGTGACCCTATTTGCCAAGTTTGTAGTGCGCAGGCGCAAGATCGTAAGGATTTACATCCGGATGAATATTTAGTGAAAAAGGAAAAACAGAATCTAACGGAAAACGTAAAGGATTCGTGGAAGAAGACGATGGAAAAAGGGAAAAAACTAAAGCCGACGTTGTAACATGAGAAAATGAAACAGAAAAGTCACGCTGGAAAATTACATCCTCGTACTCGTACTCTGGCATACGAACGGACGGAAACTTTACTGAAGGTTAGCAATGCATGCATAGAATCGTTCGCACACTCATACGAGAGCGGGAAAAAAAAAAAAAAAAAAACAGATCGGCACTAAAACGACTGTCTTTTTTTGTCTCTCTGAATCGAGCCTATTATTTCCTTGTCTCTTTATGTCAAGCTCTCATCGGTTTGCCTGTTAATACATCATTGAGCAATTATCCAGTGCAAAAAGGTTTTGTTGCTCCAAGCACTTTATGTGGCTCAAACGTTTGACACAACTCATATGAATTGATTTTATGATGGTACCTTTTTTCATTTATGTTTTAGTGTGCAAGAGTTGTTGGTCTATTTACCAGTAAGTGGTAATGGTTCACAACAAGAACATCTATATAGGTCTTGAATTGCAACTAATATGCCTAAGTGCATGTTTGTGATTTATATAAACATTTAACTTGCATAAATGATGTTTTAAAAAAAGCTTTCAAATTTGTGAAATAAAAATAGAAAGAGAAAATTTACTTTTCCAGTGCTATACCTATATTTTATGAGCATACTCTTCCAGTCTACTCAACTTTTGTGCTATATTGTTGCATTAACCCTTTCGCTGCCAGGCTACCTGGAGTTTTTGTCACCCTTTGTTGACAGACCATTTTGCACTATTTTGCGCTCCACATGTTCAACTGTGATTTTTTTAGGGATTTCCAGGGATTTCCCAGGGAATTATATATTCTTTTTTTCAGCAGAATCTGGGTTTTAACATGAAATGTCTTTTTTGTAATTTTTTAGGTGTATTCTCAATATTTTGGGGTGAAATATGTGCAAAAAAGTAAAAAAAAATCTATTTTTTTTACAATTTGTAGTGTTTTTTGTAATAAAAAAAGTAATTTAGTCAATAAAATCTTATTGCATGTGAAATCCTAATTTCTCCCGGTCACAGCGTTACCACATATGTATAGGTAGACACCCTTTCCTGCCCAGGAGACTCCCCCAAACTGAAACAGCGTTTTAGGAGATTTTCAGATAAAATACAAATATGCTAAGCGCTAGGCGCACCTTGCAGTTTTTCAAGAAAAACAACCCTTTACATTTGAAATACCCCCCACAAACTATATATTCCCTGAAAGTATACACCTCAGGCTTTCTAGGCCTGTACCAGGCTTGTTTACATAGGTGCAGTTTTCTGGAAGTAATTCCTCAATGAATTCTTTGGTAGCACAGAGTTTCACTAAAAAAGAATAAAAAGCAGAATCAAACTCATATTTTCCGAAAAAAACAAGCCCAATCTGAAAAAGCAACATGCCCCAAACAGAACAATACCAAACATGCATAGCTACTGTCAAGGAAAGAGTTGTCAAACACCTCAAAGTAAAGCATGTGCATAAGGGTAATTTTACTTGAAAATTTCAGCTCTGCAGACAAAGTGCGCACCTTGTACTTTTTCTACCAAAACAACCCTTTACATTTGGAATACCCCCAGAAACCATATATTCCCTGGAAGAACATGTTAAGCTTTCTAAGCGTACCCAGCTTGTTGTAGTGGGCTCATCATTTTAGAAGTAATCTCTTAAAGAATTTTTAGGTTGCACGAGGTTTCCCTCAAAAAAATTATAAAAAAACAGAATAAAAAACACATTTTCTTAAAAAATCAATATGCAAACAAGAAAAAACAACCTAACTCTGTAGGAGCAAGGTCCCCCGAGCAGAACAATACCCTGCATGCATATGTACTATTAACCCTTTTAATTGCCCGTCTACTTGAAATTTTTTCACCCTCTGTTGACAGGTAATTTTTCTCCATTTTGCACCATGTTTAACCGTGACTTTTGGAGGAATTTCCAGGAAAATTATAGATATATTTTTTGCAGCAGGGTTTAGGCTTTAACATGAAATGTCTTGTTTTTAATTTTTCTACTGTTTTTTAAAATATTTTTGCGTAAAAAGAACAAAAAAAAATATAAAATTTTTTTTTTGAAAATTGTCTCCTTTATTTTAAATAAAACATTTACTTTATTAGAGAAAACCATATTGCATGTGAAAGCCCCATTTCTTCCGATTACAACGGTACCACATATGTATCGGTAGCCCCCCCATTCTTGCCCAGGAGACCCCCCAAACTGAAAATAGCACTTTATACATTTACAAATAAAATACTACTACTATCCACACTATAAACATAAGGGGTAATTAAAAAAAAAGTGACATAGGGTCCCCCCTCCCAGGGGGGGAACCCCATTTTTTGGGAATTTTAAGGGTTAAAAACCCTTAAAAATCAAAAAAAAAAAAATATGAAATGGGGTCCCCCTTACCCAGCATTACCAGCCCGGGACCAGCTATGGGGGCTTGTAGGCACAGAGTGGGGGTCCAGCTTTTGTGGCCCCCCACCCTGCAGCCTACGAGCCCACATAGCCTATGTGAGCCCGGGCTCTTCTGCCCCCCCCTAGGCTTTGGTGAGGCAGGTAATTGGGGGTGCCGGGGGTTAATGGCAAGTCACCTGCTAGTTGCAGGTGACTTGCCAGCCCCCAGCCTTGTGAACTGGTATAAGGGGTCTCATGGACCCATTACCAGTTCACAAAGGGTTAAATGTAAAAAAAAAACACAGAGAGAAAAAATATTTTATTATTTTTTTTTTTATACTTACCTCCCATCCATCCCTGTGTCCCACGCTGATCAATCTGGCTTCTGCTCTCCTGCTGCAGCTGGAAGCCTTTTATAGCTGCTGGGTGACAAAGCATAAGGGGTTAATTTAAAAAAAAAATGACATAGGGTCCCCCCTCCCGGGGGGGGGGGACCCCATTTTTGGGGTTAAAAACCCTTAAAAATAAAAAAAAAATGAAATGGGGTCCCCCTTACCCAGCATTACTAGCCCGGGACCAGCTATGGGGGCTTGTAGGCAGAGAGTGGGGGGGGCCAGCTTTTGTGGCCCCCCCCACCCTGCAGCCTACGAACCCACATAGCCCTACGAGCCCACATAAGAAAAAAATGAGTTTTATTAAAAAATAATTTTTTTTTTTTAATTTACGAACCTCCGATCGTCAGCTCCTTTGTCCCTCGATGTGATGACAGATGCGATCATGCTGGCTGCAGGAGCAGAGGGGCAGGTGATGATCTGATCACCTGCCCCTCTGCTCCTGTGGCCAGCATGATCGCATCTGAATGAAGAGCAGCAGGGAGCCTGGACGACACCCGGTGAGTGATGTCATAAGCCCCGCCCCAAGATGGCGGCGCCTGTCGGGAGAGGAGGGGGAGAGCCCTTTCAGGCTCTCCCCTGAAGCTGAAGAGCCAGGGGGGGCGATCGGAGCCCCCCCCAGTGAAGAGAAGACCCTGCAGGAGGCAACGCAGCCACAGGTAAGTAAATGTCATTTTTATTTTTATTTTTTTTTACAGTTTACTGCTGCTGCCGAAGCGGGGGGTGGCCTATTCCGGGGGCTCTCCTGGAGCCATCCGAGCCCCCACGGAGGATCGGATGGCACCAAATTAAAGAGGAGACCCGGCCGGATCCAACGAGGGGTCAGGTGAGTATTTTTTATATTTATTTTTTTAACTAGTAGCGGGGAAAGTCAAGCACGTAACACCTATGGGCTTGGCACTTAAGGCTCAGCCAAGCCAGCACGTAGGTGTTACGTGCTCGGCACTTAAAGGGTTAAGGTAAAGAAGCAATGTGTTTGAAACTTTGATTGATTGCATTGCATCCACAGTAGATACAAGTGGTAGGAAAGCAAAAGGTATGCAGTGACACTGCTTGTCAGTAGGGGCTAACTGTGAAATAAAGTGATTGGTGGGGGGAGGAGTCACTGCTGTAGATTCTACTAATTCACTTATTTTGATTAAATCTTTCAGACTTCGCAATAGGAATAGGTTCGCAATAGGACCTGGAACTAGACTGGTCAAATATGGCAAAAGTCAGACAAGAATGGGACCCCATGCATCTCCCAAAGCTCTAGCAATTGGTCTTCTCAGTTCCCAAGCATTTACAGACTTTAGTAGGGAATACTACATAAGGATAGACATGGCTCTGTTCCAACTTCTTTGTGTTGCTGCCATCAATTTTTTCCATTTTACTGGAATGGAAAAAAAATAACCTGTGTGTTCTGTTGTGAATAAAAGATGGTTATTTAAGATTTCCACAACACTGGATTTCTGTCTTTCCATCTGTTTTGGAATTAGGGTTGTGTGATTACATTACATTTTATGGCATAATTCTGTATGGTAAATAACAATATATATTTGCTAATTGCATGGGCATTACATTTAAACCCGTGACTCCCACATGTTGTAGATTACCTGGTATCTGTCTATTATTTGATCTAGCACTGTGTATGGATGTGCTCTCTTGTTTTTTTTTTTTTTGTAAGTCCATAGGAGGCATGCTGGTGACAATATGTAAATTAAACCTATTAGGTATTCAGCTACCATATACTTTTTTTGGGGGGGGGGTTGTTCTGTCTTACACGTTCATACAGTGTGTAATGCAACACTCAGCATAAACCATTCCTGTCTTCCAAATAAGAGGCCTGTTGTCTGCAGTTTAACAGGTTTATTATGTGATGGTAAAACAGGTTGTGTGTGATTGTGGTAAAACAGATATGCTGTTACACAGATGGTGGAGTTTTAGATGAGAGGAATATCATGGCAGCTCTGTGTCTGGAGGATAAAGACAGCCCACTTCTTCTTCCCAGAATGCATTGCAATCTCCCATAATACTTTTAACTCGGAAAAACATGTTAAACAACTTAACACCACTAGATGGTGCTATAACCTCACTAATGATACGATGGCAGGGCAGAAATGAATTATAATGATTCTATACCCTGCTGGGCAGAACACTCCCCGTCTGGCGTCAACCGATGCCACTACTAGGTTGTTCAGGTGAAAACAACAAAACTAGTTCCGCTACTGGCCTGAGGAAGAACTTGCACTCGCCAAGCTTCCACACTTTGACCTCGGCCTTGCGTACGTTCCCATCCTTGCTTGGGAATGTGTTGGTGATTAGGCCTAATGACCACTCATTCCGGTGTGACTGGCTGTCTTTTATGAGCACGACATCCCCAGGTCTGATGTTCGGTTTGTTAGTTTCTTTAGCATAACATTCATGTTGTATAGTGTAAACTATTGTGTTTTTGGACTTTTCCATATTGGAAATGGTAAATGCATGTTTGCAGTGATGCCAACCTTTGGATGGCTTCTCACTCACGGGTAATGATGACTGGTAAGACTGAGGTCGGATTTCTTCATCCACATCTGGGTCGACCAATTCAAACGAGTCAGATTCGATGTTGCAAGACGTTGAACGGTACAGGAATGCAGGACCTTGTAGTGTCCTTGAGGTGGCTTGCTGCAACAGATCTAGTTGCGTGGTCGGCAGGATTATGATGTGTGGACACATAGTGCCACTGTTTAGGACTAGTGGATCTCCTGATCCTTAGCACCCGATTGCTGACATAGACGTAGAAGCGTCTCATTTCATTGCAAATGTATCCTAGGACTACCTTGCTGTCCGTGTAGAACTCAACTTCCTCGATTCCCAGATTTAGTCCTGTTGTTATAAGTTCAGCTAACTCCACTGCAAGTACGGCAGCGCAGAGTTCTATTCTGGGTATTGTGTGCTCACGGAGTGGTGACAGTTTGGTCCGGCTCATAACGAAACCCACATGGCATTGCTCTTTGACATCTATGGTCTTTAGGTATGCTACGGCTGCAATCGCCTTGACTGAAGCATCACAGAAGATAAATAGTCTTTGCATCTTGACCTCAGTTGATGGCACAGAAGCATACGGTCGTGCCACCTGAAGGCTGGACAAAGCTTTGAGAGACTTCCTCCATCCTATCCACTGGTCTTTTTTCTCCATGAAGGTAAAGAAATGTTCTTTCATCTCTGGGTTCCTCTGAAGTTTGTGTACGAGGGAGATAAATCGATTGTAGACAAGTTCTTTGTTGTTAGGTAAGCGTTGTCTCTGCGGTTTAAATGGCAAAGGTGCAATCCAGCTTTTTGACTTGTCTTTTTCTATTCCGTGATCCATGATATCCAAGAACAGCCTGTCCTCTATGGACATTGCGACCTTGTTATCTTCTCTTGTCCTGTGGAAGACTGTGCACCCTAAGTGACCTTGCTCACCATCGCAGGCGTGATCTTCACAGGAAGGATCTACGTAAGGACAAAGAATGGGAACGCTATGTGGCAATTCTTTTATCAGGAAACTACTCTGACATGGCTGAAATAGGGAAGGACGCCCATTTTCAAGTGTGTTGGTGAGCATACTGTTGACTGAGGTCGGCTTGTGTGCTCCTCCTAGACAGACATCTCCTATGATGACCCATCCTAGGTCTAGTCTCTGGGCGTATGGAGCGTTTTGAGGGCCGTTAATCTGTCCTCTAGCCTTGTGAACTCGTAATATGTCTCGTCCAAGGAGTAGGAGTATTGGGGGTTCCGGGTCCAGTTCTGGTATCAGGTGAGCTATACGCCTCAGATGGGGGTGGTATGCTGCTACCTCTGGTGTTGGTATCTCAGACCGGTTGTCAGGAATGTGGTTGCACTCCAGTATAGTTGGTAAGGACAAGCAGGTCTTGCCATCTATGGACTCTACCTTGTACCCAGTTGCCTTCCTCCCCGCCGTCTCAACGGTACCTGCACATGTCCGTAAGGAGTAGGGAGAACCAGGCCCTATGATGTTGAAGGTGTCGAAGAAGGCGGCTTTAGCTAAAGACCTATTGCTTTGATCATCTAAGATTGCATACATCTTGAGCGCCTTATCTCGCTGACCGGCTGGATAAACTCTGACAAAGCAGATTTTTGAGCAGGACTTCCCTCCTGCGAGTCCTTTACATATTTCTGTACACTGAGAGGTGACTACTGCGGTGTCTGTGTCAGTGTCTATTTGCTTTCTGTCATGCTCCTCTGCTTGGGATGATAACTGAGAGGGTGGCCCGGGGTGTAAAGCCGTGTTGTGTCCTGTGCTACCACATTCTGTGCATGTCACACTGACCTTACAGTTCCTGGCGAAGTGCGATGTTGTAGTGCAGCACTTGAAGCAGATGTTGTTCTCTTTGAGGAATTCCTTGCGGTCCTCTAAAGACTTCTCCCTGAAGGCTCTGCATTTCAGTAGAGAGTGTGGTTTCTTGTGCAGGGGGTATTGCTTAGTAAGGTCTTCCAGTTTGTTTCCTTCTTGAGAAGACCTAAATGACCTGTAAGGAGAACCTGTTGAGGCAGCGTTAGTCTTATGCACTGCCACTGGTGTTTTATGGGGCTTGACACCAGGGGCAGTGGGACATGACAATGTAAAGTCAAAACTGGGATCATTTCTGATCTTTGCCTGTTGAGCAACAAAGTCTACAAACACTCTAAAGGGGGGAAAAGGTACATTATGAACCTGTTTATAACAAGAACCATGTGTGATCCACTTCTCCTGTAGGTTATAAGGGAGTTTTTGAATGATGGGATTAACACCTCTGGCAGTGTTCAGGAATTCTAGCCCTGGGAGATCACCTTCTGCCTGAGCAACCTGTACCTCTGTTAACAAGTCACTGAGTTCCCTGAGCTTTTGGTAACTCCTACCCATTATTTTGGGAAAACTTTCAATTCTCTTATATAAAGCATTTTCTATAGCTTCTATTGACCCATAACATTCATCAAGTCTTTCCCACACCATCTTTAGGCCTTTGCCGGGTAGTTTATGTTAATATCTCTGATTCTTCTGGCGTGTTCAGCAGACTCACTTCCGAGCCATTTTACCAAGAGATCTAACTCCTCACTGCAGGAAAGATCTAAGTCCCTTATAGCGTTCTGGAAGGAGGCACGCCATGACCTGTAGTTCTCAGGGCGATCGGTGAACTTTATAAGTCCTTTGGTAACCAGTTCCCGTTTAGCAAAGAACTTAGCAAAGTCCATGGCAGCCTGGTTAGTGCCAGTGATACCTGGTATGCTGTTGTTATGCAGTGTGCGTGGTGTATCACCATACCTTTTAGGAGTTTCTAGCATAGAGAAGTCTGCATAATACTGTTCAGACGCGAAGGGTGTCCCTTTAAGTCGGAGTGAAGGTTGCAGCTTTCGTTCTGTAATGTGGCAGTTGTGATCAGGATCACTTTGTCGCATACTGTCTTGCTCGAGGTGCTGTGATGCAAGGTAGGGTCTTTGGTGCTCTGTATAAGCTGGCTGATACACAGGATCGTAGTTGTCACCTGTCTTGGGATGCTGGTGAACGAATTCTAAGACGCAATGTGCTGGATCCTGTTGATCTAAGTCTGCTCCGAGTACTTGGCTGTGTTTCTCAGATTCAGAAAACTCTGCAGCTTCTAGGAACGCTGCCTTGGCTATTGCGGCTGCTGCTTGTTTCTCTGCTGCGAGTTTTTCCAATGAAGCTTGCAGGCGCGCTGTCTCTTGCGTTAGCTGCATCTCCTGTTCAGCGAAGGAAGCCTTTACTTTTGCGGCCTCAGCTTCTGCGCGGGCAAGAGCAGCCATTTCTTTTATGGAGGACTTGCTAGAGCGGCTTGCTCGTGACCTTGTCCCATATGTTGATGCCTTGCTAGTAGACATGGTGTACCTGTTGCTGGCTGCTTGATGTCTCTGTGCAGACACAGTCTAGGTGAAAACCGGCTTTGGCGTGGATTGGATCGTGCTGTGCTTGCTGTGGGCTGCACTCTCGCTTCTAGTGACTGTATGGCAGCCGCTGCAATCTTTTGCGCATGACCGCGTGGACGATGGCGGCTCCGTGTAGTCAGATCCACTATCGCTGGTAATTAGCATCTGTTTTACTGTTCTGTCTTCTTACACGTTCATACAGTGTGTAATCCAACATTCAGCATAAACCATTCCTGTCTTCCAAATAAGAGGCCTGTTGTTTGCAGTTTAACAGGTTTATTATGTGATGGTAAAACAGGTTGTGTGTGATTGTGGTAAAACAGATATGCTGTTACACAGATGGTGGAGTTTTAGATGAGAGGAATATCATGGCAGCTCTGTGTCTGGAGGATAAAGACAGCCCACTTCTTCTTCCCAGAATGCATTGCAATCTCCCATAATACTTTTAACTCGGAAAAACATGTTAAACAACTTAACACCACTAGATGGTGCTATAACCTCACTAATGATACGATGGCAGGGCAGAAATGAATTATAATGATTCTATACCCTGCTGGGCAGAACAGGGGTCAATATAGATGCTTAAAAGTCATTTAACAAGATGTTTTTTTGTAAGTCCATAGGAGGCATGATGTTGACCATATGTAAATGAAACTTTTTAGGCATTTAGCTACAGTATCTTTATGGGGTGTCGATTCAGAGCCTGGTGAGCAAACTAACTTCTTTTTTAGGAGAGTACCGGGTGAAAAATGTCATCTGGCTCAGAATCATCCCCAAGGTAGACAATGAAAGTGAATGACAATTTTCTCTCCTTAAAAAGAAGTGAGCCCTGAAACTACCCGATACTATATAGAATGCATATCATGAGACATTTATATTGTCTGTCCACCTGTATTCTGTAATGCGCCCCAAACTCTGTATTTATCAACTAAGAGAGCTCAACCAAAAATATGTGAATCATAGGGCATTCGCACTACTACAGAAACTACTCAGCAGTTATGTAACAAGGCCAACTCTTGGCTATGGACTTCAAGCCCCGGCGGCACCAAAGATTACCACCACTGCAACCTGGTGAAAGAGATTAGGTTCTGTGGGCCAGTAGAGCCCAGCCAGCCTGATTCTTTGCTCGCCCCCATATTTTTGCATTTGCATTTGTATTTTATCATTTTTTTTTACCGAAACTGGGAGAAAATATCAAGAAGATAGAATTTATGGGCTTTCTGTTTAAAGCGAAAAAGAGGTACAATGGTGGTTTCACATTGGGATGCCCCAGTTATAGGGAATGGGTCAGACCCAGGGATAGGGATGTCTGGTTCCATATCCCTGGGGCATCCCAATTTGGGAGATCACACCATACAAAACCCCCATGATTGTTCATAGTTACATAGTTAATATGTACTAAAGACGTACATTCTTCAAGTTCAGCCAAGGGTGTTGGGGTAAGGAAAGTTATTTTTTATTTTATTTATTTATTTTTACTGATGACAGCTAATAGTAACTGTTAATGTTATGTTCTTCTATATATAAATAAATAAGCATCTAATCCTTTTTGAAGCTGTCAGCAGTTGATGCTGCAGCAAACTTCTATGAGAGGCTATTCCATAGATTTATAGTTCTTAGTCAAAGGGAGTGCCCCCATGTCTTTAGAGAGGATTTTACCTGAAATATTGTTTCCCCATATTATTTGTATTGCCCATTTATATATTTATAATTCAAGTTAATCATGTCCCCCCTATGTCGTCTCCTCTCAAGACTAAACAGATTTAATTCCTCATAACTAAGATCCTTCATTCCTTTGATTAGTTTGGTGGCTCTCCACTGCACCCTTTCCATAGTCAGAGAGTCCTTTCTATGAACAGGTGGCCAGAAGTGGATGCCATATTCCAGATGAGGGCGCACCAGTGACTTGTAAAGAGGCAAAATTACATCTCTATCCTGTGATTTCATGCCTCTTTTAATGCACGATAATATATTGGTGGCCTTGCAAGCAGCTGCTTGACATTGCATTTATTTAGCCTGTGATCTACCAGTACCCCCAGATCCTTCTCAACAAGTGTTTCACCCAGTTTTACTCCCACAAGGACATATGTGGCTTTCAGGTTATTAGACCTCAAGTGCATGACTTTACATTGTCCACATTGAACTTTATTTGCCAGGTGGATGCCCAGACACTCAAAGTTTCCAAGTCAGTTTGAAGCTTGTGAACATCTTCAATAGACTGCACTGTGCTACATATCTTTGTGTTATCTGAAAACAGAGAGACAGTCCATTTAATAACATCTTCTATGTCATTTATAAACAAGTTGAATAATAGTAACAGCACTGGACCCTGGGGTACATCTCCTAAAACCGGTAACCATTCAGTGCAGGTATCAATAACCACAACTCTCTGCATACGAACCCTCAGTCAGTTTTCAATCCAGTTACAAACTGAAGACCTCAATTTCCCCAATAAGTGTCTATGGGGAACAGTGTCAAATGCTTTTGTAAAATCTAGAAAAACTATATCTACAGCCACAGCTCTGGCCAGGCTTCTTCTCACCTCCTCATAGAAGCCAATCAGGTTAGTCTGGCAGCTTCTGTCCTTAGTAGAACCGTGCTGGCTGTCACTTATAATATTATGGATAGTTACATATTCGTGTATGTTGTCCCTTAATAGCCCCTTAAGCAATTTCCCCATAATGGATGTTAAGCTTACGGGTCTGTAACTGCTCCGAGAAGACCTAGAGCCCTTTCTAAAAATGTGCACCACATTTGCCTTGCACCAATCTCTTGGCACTATTCCAGTTGTTAGTGAGTCTTTAAAGATCAAGAACAGGGATGATGAGATAACTGAGCTGAGTTCTTTAAGAACTCTTGAGTGAAGTCTATCTGATCTTGCAGTCTTATTCACATTTAAATTATTTAGTTTTTCTGGGATGACATCCATGTTTAGCTTGTTGAGTATTATACTTGGGCTATTGCTATCAGTGGCATCTCCTGTGCTGGCTCTTTGCTCCTCTTTTGTGTACACAGAGCTAAAGAATCCATTCAACAGCTCCGCCTTCTCTTCATCCCCAGTGACCATTTCCCCATATCATTAATTAGGGCACCTACCTGCTCTGATTTTTCTTTGAATTTATATATTTAAAAAATGTTTAAGGTTTGTTTTGCTTTCTTTGGCAACATCTCTTTCTTTCTGTGCTTTCCATGTATACAAACATAGTTGCCAATCCCACGTCGTATGCGCAAGCCACGTCCGCAAACCTTGCTATACCTCTATCTGGGACATGTACAAGCCAGGCATTTATGTATAGCTAGCCTCAATATACAGATGAACAGGGGTGCAGCCAGTGGTGTGCTTGCTCCATTAACCCTTTAAATGCCAAGCACGTAGTTTCTACGTGGTTGCTTCTCCTACCGTTAAGTGCCAAGCACGTAGAAACTACGTGCCTGGCATTTCCCCCAAACAGTTAAAAAATAGAAAAAAAAAATCACTTACCTCCGGTATCCCTGTGAAGCCTGGGGTCCCCTCTTCCTTGGGGGGGCATCCGATCGCCCCCCCGTCGTCCTCCGTCTTCAGGGGGGGGCCCGAAACCAGCCGCCCCCCCCCCCGTTTCCAGCGCTGACTCGCCGCTGTAAAAAAAAAAAAAAATAAAACTGTCATTTACTCACCTCCGCGCCCGAGCCTTCTGTCCGGGTCTCCTCTTCACCAGGGGGGGGGTCCGATCCCCCCCCTGGGCTGCGCAGTCTTCAGGTGAGGACCCTCTTCCGGGTCCTCACCTCTTGTAATGGCGGCGATGGCCGCCGCCGCTTAGCCCCGCCCATTGTGGGAGGAGCGGGATGACGTCATCCCGCTCCTCCTATACCCCCTCCGAGCTCCGGCATCTGTCAGATGCCGGTGGTGATCGGAGCAGAGCGGGTGTCAGGTGAGGAGGCTCCGATCGGAGCCCCCTCGCCTGTCACCCGCCCTGCGCCGATCACCACCGGCATCTGTCAGTGAGGTGATCGGCGCGGGACAGCGGCGAGGGACGTCGGATCGGAGGTGAGTATGGTGTAAAAAAAGAAAAATAAATTTTTTTTTTTCTCTGTGTGTGTGTCATTTTTTTTAATATTAACCCCTTGTGAACTGGTAAGGGGTCCATGACCCCTATACCAGTTCACAAGGCTGGGGAGATGGCAAGCCACCTGCGCTAGCGGGTGGCTTGCCATTAACCCCTGGCACCCCCATTACCTGCCTCCCCAAAGGCCAGGGGGGGGCAGAAGAGCCCGGGCCCACATGGGCTATGTGGGCTCGTAGGCTGCAGGGTGGGGGGGCCACATAAGCTGGCCCCCCCACTCTGTGCCTACAAGCCCCCATAGCTGGTCCCGGGCTGGTTACTGTGGGTAAGGGGGACCCCACGTCAATTTTTTTTTTGATTTTTAAGGGTTTTTAACCCTTAAAAATCAAAAAAAAATGGGGTCCGCCCCCCCTGGGAGGGGGGACCCTATGTCATTTTTTTTTTTTGATTAACCCTTTGTAATCTGTCATCCAGCAGCTATAAAAGGCTTCTAGCAAGTGAGCAGAAGCCAGTGATCGCCGAGGGACAGAGGGCTCCAGGATGGATGGGAGGTGAGTACAGTGTAAAAAAAAAAAAAAAATTAATAAAATATTTTTTTCTTTATGTGTGTCTGTGTCATTATTTACTTTTAACCCCTTGTGAACTGGTAAGGGGTCCATGACCCCTATACCAGTTCACAAGGCTGGGGAGATGGCAAGCCACCTGCGCTAGCGGGTGGCTTGCCATTAACCCCTGGCACCCCCATTACCTGCCTCCCCAAAGGCCAGGGGGGGGCAGAAGAGCCCGGGCCCACATGGGCTATGTGGGCTCGTAGGCTGCAGGGTGGGGGGGCCACAAAAGCTGGCCCCCCCACTCTGTGCCTACAAGCCCCCATAGCTGGTCCCGGGCTGGTTACTTTGGGTAAGGGGGACCCCACGTCAATTTTTTTTTTGATTTTTAAGGGTTTTTAACCCTTAAAAATCAAAAAAAAAATGGGGTCTCCCTCCCCTGGGAGGGGGGACCCTATGTCATTTTTTTTCCCGATTTAACCCTTTGTAGTGTGGATGGTTTTTGTATTTTTTTTGTGAATGTTATAAAATACTTGTTTCAGTTAGGGGGGTCTCCTGGGCAGGAACGGGGGGCTACCGATAAATATGTGGTACCGTTCTAATCGGTAGAAATGGGGCTTTCACATGCAATATGATTTTCCTTAATAAAATACATTTTTTATTTAAAATAAAGGAGTCAATTTTCTAAAAAAAATTTTTTATTTATTTATTTTTTTTTCACTTAATAATATTGTAAAAAAAAAAAATTACAAACAAGACATTTCATGTTAAAGTCTAAACTCTGCTGCAAAAAATATATATATAATTTTTCTGAAAGTTACAGCAAAAATGGCGCAAAACATGTCGCAAAACATGACGCAAAATGGGGAAAATGGCCTGTCAACAGAGGGTGACAAAATCTCAAGTAGGCTGGCAATTAAAAGGGTTAATAGTACCTATGCATGTTGGGTATTGTTCTGTTCGGGGGACCTTGCGCTTTCAGACTTAGCTTGTTTTTTCTGGTTTGCATATTTATATTTTAGGAAAAGGTGTTTTTTATTCAGCTTTTTTATAAATTTTTTAGGGAAACCCTGCGCAACCAAAGAATTCTTTGAGGAATTAATTCCAGAAAGATGAGCCCACTACAACAAGCTGGGTACCCTTAAAAAGCTTAACGTGTGTACTTTCAGGGAATATATGGTTTATGGGGGATATTCCAAATGTAAAGGGTTGTTTTGGTTGAAAAATCGCAAGGTGCGCACTTTGTCTGCAGAGCTGAAATTTTCAAGTAAAATTACCGTTATGCGCATGCTTTACTTTGGGGTGTTTGGCAACTCTTCCCTTGACAGAACCTATGCATGTTGGGTGTTGTTCTGTTCGGGGGATGTTGCGTTTTCAGATTAAACTTGTTTTTTCTTGTTTGTATATAGTTTTTTTAGGAAAATGTGGCTTTGATTCTGCTTTTTTATCCTTTTTTTAGGGAAACTCTTTGCAACCAAAGATTACGTTGAGGGATTACTTCCAGAAAACTATGGCCACATCCACAAGCTTGGTACGCCTAGAAAGCCTGAGGTGTGTACTTCCAGAGAATATATAGTTTGTTGGGGGTATTTCAAATGTAAAGGGTTGTTTTTCTGGAAAAACCGCAAGGTGCGCATATTGCATAGCATAGTTGTATTTTATCTGAAAATCTCCTAAAGCGCTGTTTCAGTTTGGGGGAGTCTCCTGGGCAGGAAAGGGTGTCTACCAATACATATGTGGTACCGCTGTAACCGGGAGAAATTGGGATTTCACACGCAATAAGATTTTATTGACAAACTTACATTTTTTATTCCAAAAAAAACTACAATATGTAAAAATTTTTTTTTTTTTTTTTTTTTTTGCACATATTTCACCCAAAAATATTAAGAATACACCTAACAAATGACAAACAAGACATTTCATGTTAAAGCCCAGACTCTGCTGAAAAAAACAATATATCATTTTCCAGGGAAATCCCTGGAAATCCCTTCAAAAATCACATTTGAACATGGGGAGCGCAAAATAGTGCAAAATGGTCTGGCAACAGAGTGTGACAAAAACTCCAGGTAGGCTGGCACTTAAAGGGTTAAGCTTGTTTGCTGATCTGACGACAGAAATGATTGCGTGTCTGCCTGTACTGCTGCTGTGGAATAACCAGAAAGCAAATGTAGGGGTCCATAGAGAATAGTGATAAGCAAAATCTATTCTGTTCCCGCTCTCGTATGAGTGTGCGATCGATTCTATGCATGCATTGCTATCCTTCGTATGGCAGAGTACGAGTACGAGGATGTCATTTTCCAGCGTGACTTTTCCGTTTCATTTTCTCATATTACAACGTAGGCTTTCGTTTTTGTCCTTTTTCCATCATCTCCTCCCACGAATCCTTTACGTTTCCCTTTTTCAATAAATAATCATTCGGACGTAAATCCTTACACACTGCACACTACAAACTTAACTCATTAAAGTGCTCGTCTACATATTTTGGTCACTCACTTCTACTACAATGCTTAGCTAAATCACTTTGCGCTTTCCTACATCTTCCATGTTTGACCCCTAAAACTCACTCAAACCACTTCGCCGTTAGGTTCTTCTTCCATTTTAGACCCCTAAAACTCACCCAAACCACTTTGCAGTCATGTGAATATTCATCTCTAAATATTTCTGGGCCCATTAGTTTTGTGTTAATGTATTTTGGAAATTAAATGATACTGAAACTTTTTTTTAATACCAAATGCCATTTTTGTTTCGCCTTTTTTTTAAAATGTTTTTTTGAAAAATGTAACATTTTTTTTCTTCATAAAATATAAAATATTAAAATATTTGCAAAATTTAAAATTTTTACAACTATAAAAACTAAATACATAGCAATGGCAGGCCACAGAACATTATTCTTCATCTGTGGTCCCCAACGAGTCGCGCAGCTCCTGCATCTCGCCCACCAACTGAAGGACCCTGACACTCAGTTGTGCCACTCTGGCGAGTGTGGTCCCTGTTAAAAATCGTAAATTAAATTATTGGTATAACCTTGTTGGGGTCATACTACAGTGCCCCCCCCCCCCGTATGGTCCAAACACCTAAATCTGGACTTCAAAAACCCAAAGGCCCTCGCCACCAAGGCCCGGGTTTTGCATAGGGCCCGATTATAGAACTCCTGGCCCGCATTCTGCAGGTAAAGAACGGGCGTCAGGAGCAAGGGCAGGAGCGGATATCCAGAATCCCCTGAAAGAATTTAAAAATACTAACATAAAATATACATTCTAAGCAACAATATTGTTTAACATGTCATCAAGGGCTAAAAACAGCCATAGGTTAAGACATGAGTCATCAACTATATTCATTGCCATACAGTAAAAATGGATTGATGGAATGTGAGCAAACTTACCCAGGAGCCATCCATCAGATATTTCTCCTGACTCAAACTGATGAAATAAGCTGGAGTTCTGCAATATATAAGCATCATGGGACGACCCTGGATGCCCTGCAAGAACACTGAGGAATCGCATAGCTGGACCAAACACTGCTTGTATGTTGTGCGAGTGGCACATCTTGCGGTTCCTGCAACCAAATATAAAATAATTACACAAAGCAAAGGTAACCAACTAAAACAATAACTCCTACAACAAATTAAGATTCAAGTTCAACAATCCAAATATAATTCATAAAGGACATAATTCTAAAAAAAATAGCAATTATATGGATGTGTGGGAAAATAAAGGTTTACATGCTAAGGTCTAATTAAGGTCAGCATTAAAATGCTTCTATAAGGCATACATGAAATGTATTGATTCAGGTATGCATTGCTATACAATTTATGGCCTCGGCCATGCTGCTCCTCCACATAGCCGCAAAACATGTTCAACAATAGCAATCTGAGGCCTCAAAGGTCCCGTAAGTGGATCGCAAATGAAACGGTTTAATAGGGTGGTGGTCCCTCGGCAATCAGCTCTCTGAATCAGATGCAAGCGCATCCCAACAACGTAAGTTATCTGAACGAACGCAAAATATCAGATTTTGATGGGAAAATGATCCGAACTAACGCAAATGATCCGATTTAGTTTTTCGAAAGCGCATATACGATAGTGCCCGTATGTTCGTACGAATGGAAAATGAACGAAAAAAACAAAAAAAATTACTAACACACAAAAATTTTCACAGACAGCTACGGAAGTCCAGACGAAAGTGCCTCTGAATCGAGCTTTAACTCCTACGCCCCAGGAACCCTGGCCGCCACCCAGCTCAACCCCCCCCCCGATCATGGGCAGGATTCAAGCCAGTCCACCGAGTGCCCAGGAGGCAGCCAGTCACACCCTGCAGCCTGACATCACCTCTCAATAGCACGGTGTTGCCAAATGATGGAGGCAGACTGGCATGCTAACAGCTCCAACTTCCGTAGAAACTTAACCAAATACTTTAAAGTTGTGCAAAAAATTGCCAGTCGGATCCATGAAAACCTGGCTGTAGGGGTAATTGAGCAGCAGCAACTCAATACACATTTTGAGGTGCTGATTGCCCAATTGGACAGCCAGAGCAACAATACTGATTGAATGCTGGCCCTCCTAGAGGCTAGACAGTAACCAACCAGGGAGGACCAGGCAACCTCCCCATAATCTGGCAGGGCTGACTGCTTTTGTTTTGATTTTTTGGCCTGGGGGCCCAACCAGTTTGATTTTGTACAAATGTTTTTTGTTGCCTATTCTAAACACCTGGGTGTACATCAGAAAATAACAAACAAAAACAAAACAGACACAAATTAAACAAAGAGCCCACCAGGTGCTGGTAGACAGACTAGGTAGGCCCACAGTTGCAAGGAAGTCAAGAATTTCATTGAGATTATACAGACATTTGGCAATACAAATTAAAGGTAAGGCACACTAAAAGGGCAAAGGGGGTAAACTAGGAACAGAGGGACCTGAGCACACAATTATAGAGGGAGGGCAGGAAAACAAATAGGCAACACTAAAATAGACACAGAAATACATCCTCTGGGACCCAGCTGATACAACACTGCAAATGCAAGGCTAAATATAGAAAATCAGAAATCGCACACTCACTAATTCACACACTTACAGAGACCAACTGCCAATCAGATCGCCAGTCTTAAACTACTAATAGAGACTGGAGCTCAGCAAGATGAAGGCATCATGGGTGGATCGGGGGAAACCTGTTAAGACAAAGAAAAAGTGAATCTTGGGATCCCCCATGCACTGTACATTTAGCGAAAGCCCAATCTTATGGTTACTGTGATAAAATGACAACAGACACATGTTAATGCACTAACAACATTACAGTAGCAGGCAAAGAGCAAGCAGATACATGGAAAACTTGGACATAGGGATCAGGGTGCCCAATGAGGAAAAAGGATTAGTTATTTTAGGGGAGCAGAACAAAGGCTAGGCCAAACAGAGAAGACCTGGCAAGAAGGAGGACCAATGAGCACCTAAACATACCTATACATATATTCCTGCATCACAGGAAGCACCAATGTCACATACGTGCAGTCAATAATGCCTATGACATTGGGCATAGTTGCTATTTTAAAAAACCCAACTTCACTGCGTTCCAGGCTGCCATGCTATCAGGAAAACAGATGTATTTCTCCTGCAGGGCAACCATGCCTTCGAGAAATTTAGTCAACCAACAGACAGTGCCCCAAGCCTTTGAAAGGAACCATTCTTTAAAAATTGAAGGCAGACGACCAATTTGGTCATACCATGCCCATTTTCTTGTGACAGGGACAACCATAGCCTCATCTCTAAGCACAGCTTCTCAAGAGAAAGGCAGTTCAGTCAGTCAATTCAATCACCTGTTGATCAGATATCCAATCAACATCCAGGTGATGGCAAGTGTGGCTAAGCGGAAGGTACAAGGTGAGCAGCCCAAGTCATTGCAGATGCTCGTACTCTTTCAGGAACTTGTCAAGAGGCTCCATCGCACGCATCTACCAGCAATCCCACAAGCAAAAATAGGGTGTAAATTGTTACCAGCAGATTTTAACACCTGCCAAAGGTCAAAGCAGGACTAAGAATAATGTGCAAGCGCAGGCTAAATCCATACAGATCTATACAGATACGAAAGCAAGAACACATAAACTCGGTTAGACACTTAGCACGTCTAATACTCATTTTCGCATACAAAAACCATAAAGTCACAGAAAACACCAAACTCGAACCAAAAAGGACTACACTGAATAGCATGAACAGGAAAAATGGCTAAAAACAAGATTTTTAAGCATTCTCACAAGTTGGAATGCATTCGGGAGAGGCTGTGAATCAGGCTTATTCATATCTAATGTTGAAGGTTCCATCAAAGCAAATATTGGAGAATGAGTGAAAGAAGAATCTTAAGCTCAATAAAATAAAAAATACTACACTTTCTTAACATTACCTTGCAAGAGGAAAGGTGCTCTGCAAGGAATCTTTGAGCTGGGAAAGGAGATTGGGTGACTGACTCATCATTTCAGTCCATGGCAGTCTGCTCAGCTTTATGCCAGGATCAGAGGAGAATTGCAGCATCCGGGTTTTTTATTTTATTGCCTGAATCAGACTTATCCCAGTCTTTAAGCAAGACTATATTTTTATTTTTATGGATACATCCTCAGGAAAATGTCTTCTTCACCCTGAAATGTCAAAATAAGACAAATGAATAAGCACAATGTTCAACAGACATTAAAGTGATTGAAGTCAAAAGTAAAAAAAAATATCAGTAGCTTACTTTTCATTGAGTGGCACAAGAGCTGTTCTTCTTCTCACATCTGCCTCCTTAGAGAGGAAATCACCTTCTCGTTCAACTTTCAATTCTCACCCAGCTGAACTTGTCCATCAATCAAACTTTAGTGGACCAAGAACGGAAACAGCCCCACTCCCTTCCCAGACATCCCGATTGGCTAGCTCTCTCTCCGGGGCCCTTCTCCCTCCTCTCTAGTCACACTATGTGCTGTCAGGCTGGAGATGCTTTTAGCCTGCAGCATCTCTCACCCACTTTTTTCTGGTCACACTATGTACTGGCAGTAATAACTAGAGGCACAACATTGCACTTATTTTTTTTTACTATGATATATGTAAAGCACACAGTGCCACACCCATGGTTTCTCCTCAATGTGTCTCTTCATCTCCAATGCTCTAATACTGTTACAAATAACTTAGGAACTACAGGGTCTGTTTGAAAAAAGATTGAAGTTTTGGACAGTGCAACATGTAGCCTGAGACAATGGGACAACAATTGGGCTTGTCTTTCGTATACATTTAGGCAGGCATGTGACTTCTATAGACCAGGTATGTTAACAACACATAAACATGGAACTGTGCCAATAGGAAACCTTGCACACCCCTGCAATATTCCATTTGCATATACACTGTCAGCATATTCTGTTACTTTGTAGCCACTTTATCTCTAGTGATGAGCATTGAAAATTGTGTTTAGTTATTATAAGTTAGTCTTAGTCATACTATTATCTTGATTTTGCCCAGTAGCACTGATATAAATAATGTTCTCCAGGCACTAACATTGTTAATTTGCTCGTTGTCATTATTGCTTCGGTGAGCCTTAGTAATTTAGTTTGAGAGTTATCTATTGTTTCTCTTTCCATCTTTTCATTACAAGTGGTGTAAGTAAAAGTAATAAAAAACAAACAATTTGGAAAATAATGCCATGAAGGTTAATACTTTGTTGGCTGACATGCAGTAAAATTAAGTGGAACTGTGAGATTCAACATGTTTAACTGAAAGTGAATAAATAAATGATTTTCACTTGAAACAATAACCATATGTAAGGAGGCTCAAGATTACTTTGAAGAGAAACAATTTCAGCATTCGGTCTGCAGCATTAATTTAAAAGTGAATTCTCTGGTCTCTGGTGTGTAGCATCTCTTGTAAGTGTCACAATCAGCTTACCTGTGCCGCGTTCCAGCGGTGTCCCCGTCGCCTCATCATGCAAGCGCCGGCCGCGCCGGGTGGCTGCTCGCGCAGCTGCGGGCGCGCCCCCTTCTTCCTCTTCTGCCGGCGTCTCCGGCATCAATACACGTGCTTGCGCGGGTGCGCGAGCACGTTCCTTCTATGCCCTCCGGCGGCGCTGCACTCAGCGCGGCCGCCGGAGGAGGTGAATAAATTAAAAATCAGAGAGGCACGCCCCCTTTCAGTTAAAGGGCCGATGAGCCCAGCTGGGCAGCACGCCCTCTGTAGTGTATTGCGCCAATGAGCCCAATAGGAGTTTCTGGGCTGTACGCCCTATGTCCAATCAGGTGCTGGTTTGTAGTAGCACCAATCCCACACCCAGCCCTTATCATATCCGTTTCCTATAAAGGTTTACCCCACCAGTTGCTCAGTGCCTGTGATAGTGCCTTGAACCTAGCCTTTCGTTTCTGTGTATCGTGATCAATCTAGTTGCCGACCTTTGCCTGAACCGACCATTCTTGATCCAAAACCCTGTTGCCGACCTTTGCCTGAACCGACCATTCTTGATCCAAAACCCCGTTGTCGACCTTTGCCTGAACCGACCAACCTCGATCTGAACTTCCGTTGCCGACCTCTGCTTAGAACCTTGACCACGATTTGCCTCCTCCATTTGTACTGCAGCCATCTCTGAACACCCGGTGCTGACCCTTAGCCTGTCTGGACTTCCGCTATACGCTCTAGCCATTGGGCTCTCTCTATACCGCTCCCAGCCACTGGTTCTTCTGACCTCCGAACAGTAAGCCTCCATCCTTTGAGCCATTGAAGTCCTGGGGGCAACCGATCCCGGGCAGGCGTATTCTGCGTCCCGGCAAGCGGGGGCCCCTACAGGTGAAGCTGGCTGCGGAGATTGGGGGTTGAGGGCTTACCCGGAGGACTGGAGTAACCTGAGCGGATCATTAGAGGACCCAGAGCGTGATATTATCACAGGCCACCATGGATGACCTGGTACAGCAAGTACAGGCTATGGCCACAGCTATAAATCAACTTGCCCAGAGAGTGGCCAATCAAGAAACCAGGCAGATTCCTGCAACCGCTGTACCACCTCACGTGTTGGAGCCGAAGGTCCCGTTACCGGAGAAATTTTTTGGAGACCGAGCCAAATTCTCCAATTTTAAAAATTCCTGCGAGCTTTACTTCAGATTGAGGCCCGTATCCTCGGGCACCGAGACCCAACGGGTGGGGTTAATTATCTCCCTTTTGCAAGGAGATCTCCAATCATGGGCTTTTAGCCTGCCTCCCGATGATGCTGCCCTGCACTCCGTTACATCCTTTTTTCAGGCTATGGGTGTGTTATATGCCGACCCAGACCAGCAGTCCACAGCCGAAAAGGCTTCGGGCCTTGAAGCAAGGTCGGAATACTGCCGAAGATTACAGTTCTGAATTCCGGCGGTGGGCCGTAGACTCCAGATGGAATGACCCAGCCCTGTGTAGCCAGTTCCGTATGGGTCTATCAGAGGGTATCAAGGACGCATTAGTTAATTTCCCTACACCAGCAGATCTAGACCAGCTAATGCAGGTCTCCATCAAAATAGATCGGCGTCTTAGGGAAAGAGCCAGGGAAAGGGTTAGGACTTCCTCGTCCTTTAAGCCATCTCAGACCCCCAACCCACCCACTTCCCCTGGGGTAAACACACCTTCTTTCTCACTGGAAGAACCCATGCAGGTCGGTAGAGCTCGTCTTACCCAGGACGAGAAGCAGCTTAGACGCTCCATGGGTCTATGCTTATATTGTGGGAATCTGGGACATTTTGCTAGGTCCTGTCCTAACATGGGATACCCGGCGGGAAACTTCCTCGCCTAGATCAGGAGGAGAGTACTGATCTAGGTGAGTCCGTTAATTACTCTCACTTGAACAAAATGTTAATCCCCATAGAGCTTTCTTGGGGCCCTTCCAAACAGGCAGTATCCGCCTTTATCGATAGTGGAGCTGCGGGTAATTTCCTGGATCGGAGCATGATCTCCGTCCTGGGGATTCCTCTGGTACCCCTTGGGAGATCTCTACAGGTTCTGGCCATAAATGGGAAGGCCATCCAGGGAAGTCCGGTTAGTACCAAGATCCCTCCTCTCAATTTAATTGTTGGCTCTTCCCACTCTGAATACATCGAGTTCTTGGTTTTTGATTGTCTGGAAACCCCGGTAGTACTGGGATATCCCTGGTTAAAGCTCCACAACCCCATTTTAGACTGGCAGACTGGGGATTTAGTGAGGTGGAGTAATTACTGCAAGACACATTGTTTTTCCACTGCCCTCAAAAGTTTTCAGATGCTGCCACAGGGATTGCCTCAGCCTTACGCAGATTGGGCTGATGTTTTTTCTGAACGTTCTGCAGATTCCCTTCCCCCACATAGGCCCTATGACTGCCCCATTGACCTGCTCCCAGGAACCATCCCTCCTAGAGGGAAGATTTATAATCTTACCCGGCCGGAAGAGCAGGCAATGAAGGAGTACATCTCCGAGAATTTAAGCAAGGGGTTCATCCGTCCTTCAACATCACCTGCGGGGGCTGGCTTCTTTTTTGTGGAGAAAAAAGATGGTGGTTTAAGGCCTTGCATGGATTACAGAGCCCTGAATAAGATTACGATAAAAAAACGGTATCCCCTTCCCTTGATTGGGGATTTATTTAATCAAGTAGTAGGTGCTCGGGTTTTCTCCAAGTTAGACCTAAAGGGGGCCTACAACCTGATTCGTATTCGGCAAGGGGATGAGTGGAAAACGGCATTCAATGTTAAAGATGGTCATTACGAATATCTAGTCATGCCCTTTGGCCTTTGTAATGCTCCTGCGGTCTTCCAAGACTTTGTTAACGATGTCTTCCGAGACTATTTGAGCAGATTCATGGTAATTTATTTGGATGATATCCTCATTTTCTCTAAGTCTTTGTCCGAACATAGACAACATGTGAAAATGGTTCTTCAAAAACTGAGAGAGAATAACTTGTATGCAAAAATTTCTAAATGTATGTTTGAGGTCACCACCATTCCCTTTTTGGGTTATATAATCTCTAGCCAGGGGTTAGAGATGGATGCGGGGAAAGATTCGGCGGTGCGGGATTGGGTACAACCCAAATCTTTAAAAGAATTACAGCGTTTTTTAGGTTTCGCTAATTTCTATCGACGCTTTATTAAGGGTTTTTCCAATATTGTTGCTCCTCTCACCAACCTTACTCGCAAGGGCGCCTTCACTGTAAACTGGTCATCTTCAGTCAATGAAGCCTTCCTGACTCTAAAACAGGCTTTTACTTCGGCGCCAGTTTTAGTTCACCCTGACGTTAATAAACCTTTTACCATTGAAGGGAGGGTTCATTGTATCCGATCACGGTCTATACTGATCACAAAAACCTCGAGTACATTAGCTCAGCTAAGAGACTGAACTCTCTTCAGGCTCGTTGGGCATTATTCTTCTCGCGCTTTAATTTTATAATTACATTTAAGCCAGGAGTAAAAAATTCTAAAGCGGATGCTCTGTCCCGCTTGTTTGGGGATTGCAAGGATCGGGGTGATATGGGTGAACCTATTTTGCCTGTGGGTTGTGTGATTGGGGCCTTGCTTCCTGATCTTTCGAATGCCTTGGCGCGATTTCAAAATGAATCCCCTGTAGATGTACCTTTAGGGTGTCAGTTTGTACCGCCGCATCTGCGTTCTGATGTTATTCGCGAGTTTCATGATGCCAAAACTGCTGGTCATCTAGGAAATCGTAAGACTTTCATTTTAGCCCGACGCCTTGTATGGTGGCCTACTATGCGACGCGATATTACTGCCTTTATCGACGCATGTTCTGTTTGTGCGCGAAGTAAGGGGGTTCACAAGGCCCCTAGTGGGTGTTTAGTCCCACTTGAGATTCCTAAAGAACCATGGACTCATATCTCAATGGATTTTATTGTAGATTTGCCTCTCTCACATGGGAATACTGTGATTTGGGTGGTCGTCGACCGTTTCAGTAAGATGGCACATTTTATTCCTTTATCTAAGCTACCGTCAGCTCCTGAGCTTTCGCGATTATTTATCTCGCATATTTTCTGTATCCATGGCATACCATCTAATATAGTTTCCGATCGGGGTGTGCAATTTACTTCGCGTTTTTGGAAGAACTTCTGTTCTCGCTTGGGCATTCAGATATCTTTGTCTTCTGCGTACCATCCTCAAACCAATGGACAGACGGAGAGAACCAATCAAAGTCTTGAACAGTATTTGCGGTGTTACATTTCTGACGCTCAAGAACAGTGGTCGGAATTCATTGACTTCGCGGAATTTGCATACAATAATGCGCCGAGTGAGAGTACCAAAATGTCTCAGGGCTTCTTCTCTCTCTGGGTCCCCTTCCAATTTACCGGCATTGGAAGAGTGGCTCCAAGAGCGGAAGAACATCTGGACCCGCGTCCAGGAGACTTTGAAAGAAACTATTCTTAGATATAAAAGGTTCGCCAATCGCCACAGGTCTCAAGAACCCGCGCTTCAGATTGGGGACTTTGTTTGGGTTTCTACAAAAAATATTTCTCTCCGGCAACCGTCCAGTAAGTTAGGGCCCAAGTTTATCGGCCCTTTCCCCATTATTCAGAAATTAAGAAACGTGTCCTTTAAGGTTCAACTCCCGCAAACCATGAGAATCCCAAATTCTTTTCACGTGTCACTGCTAAAACCAGCCAAGAATGTGCCGCGTCCATCATCGTCGCCTATTCTAGTAGATAACGAACCAGAATATGAAGTGAACAAGATTCTTGATTCGCGCAAGCTCCGTAATTCTTTACAATATTTAATTGACTGGGTTGGTTACGGTCCTGAGGAGAGATGTTGGGTTGCGGCAAAAGATGTGCATGCTAAAGTTCTTATTAAGAAATTCCATCGTGACAATCCGGGGAAACCTGGTAAGGGTCCGGAGGCCCCTCGTGAAGGGGGGGTAGTGTCACAATCAGCTTACCTGTGCCGCGTTCCAGCGGTGTCCCCGTCGCCTCATCATGCAAGCGCCGGCCGCGCCGGGTGGCTGCTTGGGCAGCTGCGGGCGCGCCCCCTTCTTCCTCTTCTGCCGGCGTCTCCGGCATCAATACACGTGCTCGCGCGGGTGCGCGAGCACGTTCCTTCTATGCCCTCCGGCGGCGCTGCACTCAGCGCGGCCGCCGGAGGAGGTGAATAAATTAAAAATCAGAGAGGCACGCCCCCTTTCAGTTAAAGGGCCGATGAGCCCAGCTGGGCAGCACGCCCTCTATAGTGTATTGGGCCAATGAGCCCAATAGGAGTTGCTGGGCTGTACGCCCTATGTCCAATCAGGTGCTGGTTTGTAGTAGCACCAATCCCACACCCAGCCCTTATCATATCCGTTTCCTATAAAGGTTTACCCCACCAGTTGCTCAGTGCCTGTGATAGTGCCTTGAACCTAGCCTTTCGTTTCTGTGTATCGTGATCAATCTAGTTGCCGTCCTTTGCCTGAACCGACCATTCTTGATCCAAAACCCTGTTGCCGACCTTTGCCTGAACCGACCATTCTTGATGAACTTCCGTTGCCGACCTCTGCTTAGAACCTTGACCACGATTTGCCTCCTCCATTTGTACTGCAGCCATCTCTGAACACCCGGTGCCGACCCTTAGCCTGTCTGGACTTCCGCTATACGCTCTAGCCATTGGGCTCTCTCTATACCGCTCCCAGCCACTGATTCTTCTGACCTCCGAACAGTAAGCCTCCATCCTTTGAGCCATTGAAGTCCTGGGGGCAACCGATCCCGGGCAGGCGTATTCTGCGTCCCGGCAAGCGGGGGCCCCTACAGGTGAAGCTGGCTGCGGAGATTGGGGGTTGAGGGCTTACCCGGAGGACTGGAGTTACCTGAGTGGATCATTAGAGGACCCAGAGCGTGATAGTAAGTCAGCACTATTTCATTAATAACATGCTTTTCACAGTTTATAATATAGATGTTTATAATCTAGGACAGCTTTTCCAAGCCTAGGCTATGTTGCCATAGGTAGGGCTCATAGAACACTACATACATTCATTAAAGTGGATCAACACCCACCGCTGATCGGCCCGGGAATCTATAAGATTCCCGGGCCAATCAGCTCCCTGCCTGCGGGGCACCCCAATCGGTGCCTCGCAAATCCTACCTGTTCCTCATTCCAACGGTGCATGCGCGGGCCGTCGCCGCTTCTCGCGCATCCCTCTAGCAGGGCGCGCACGCGGTTCGGCCGTTTGTGAATGGCCGGCGCTTGTCCGTCGGCGGTGATTGGTGGAGAGAGTCACATGGGAGCGGGGTCAGGTGAGTTTTTTGGGCTTTCTGGGGGGTTTCACACAGCGGGGCACCCCCGATCAGGGTGCCGCGCGGAAGTGGACCAACACCCAGGATAGTGAAAATCCTGGGTGTTGGTCCACTTTAAATACTCTGGAACGCTAAAAAAATTGTAATAAGACACCTGTTTCAGTCCCAGAAGTAGCCTTTGTGTATGTGGCAAATGTAGACTGCTAAGAGCTTTTGGAACAGTGACTTTCATGAAAAGGGTGATATTAAAGACAAAGACAATTGTTACACTATTGCATCGTAGTACATTTGGCGCTGTCCTAAACTGTTTTCCATGTTTAAACTGAAGAAGAAATGGCAGAGATATCAAGGTTTACAGGTTCACTTTTTATTTCTATTTTGCAGCAAGTTGGCTTGGCTGTTGGCTTTGTGATGCTGCATAATAGTCATCATAATAATCGGCATAATATTTCGGGTTTGTAGAATTACCAGACTTACCAGAATATCAGACACCCTGGCAGTGCCTTTCCCCTTACCCCCTGTTGCTAGGCGACAATGGAGCCTAGACCAGCACTCCCACAAGACCGCAATCCCAATCTCATATGCATTCACTCCTTAAAATGCAGCACGTACTCCCAAAGCACCTGCGTGCACTCCCAAAGTGCTTGCATGCACTCCCAAGTGTCCATGCACTCACTCCCAAACATGCATGTGTACACTTGTAAACGTCCATGCTCGCACTCCCAAAGTGCATAAGTGCACTCCCAAATGCACGTTTGCATTTCAAAAGCAGATATGTGCACTCCCAAAGTGCATGTGCACACTCTGGGCTTGATGGCAGAAAGCCATCCAAGTCAGGGGGCAGGCTTCCATTATGGAACCTCAAGGATTGGTGGCCTGCATCAATGGGGTGTGGCCAAAACCCTAAGTGAGGAAGGGGATTTAGCCCAAAATAGCCCTTTTCACCCCCTTCTCCATCACCCGCCACTAGCCCCTCCCACATTTGTGAATGGAGGTGAGAGGGTCAGAGGGGCTGTGATCCCTTGCCCCCCCAGCCCCCCTCCACTGATCACCTGGCAGCTGTCATCAGATCATCGTGGGACATGATTGCCAGGGGACAGCTGAAGATCGAAGGTGATTAAAGAATAAATAAATAAATGGCATTTTTTTCTGGTGTGTATGTCTTTTTTTACTGTTAACCCTTTATGAACAGGCAAGGGATCCATGAGACCCCCTATACCAGTTCACAAGGCTTGGGGGCTGGCAAGTCACTTGTGGCTAGCGGGTGACTTGCCGTTAACCCACAGCCCACCAATTACCTGCCTCCCCAAAGCCCAGAGGGGGGCAGAAGAGCCTGGATCCATTTAGTCTTTGGGGGTTTGTAGCCAGCTGGGCAGGGGGGGCCTGTGCCCTGTTGTGTTGCTATCTCTCAAAAATAACTAACAATGCCTCACTAACGTACAAATTAGGCTGATTAGACACAACACTTAAAATCCTTTAAATAGTTTATTAAATGCTTTTAGTAATATAATCTTAATAAAATTGTTATAGCAAAACTTTACTTTACTTATGAATCATAGAGTTTAAGCATCAAAATGTACCTTACCGGTTTTTGTAGCATCACTCCATTAGATCGGGAGAGCGAGAGATCTACTTGGAGGAATCGCCGGTTCTATTCATCATGCTATCGGTACGTCTACCAGAGCGGCTTGCTGCATCTCCAAAGCCTGGCTCTCTCTCTCCCAATCTTGACCTCCTCCCCTCACCCAATGTGATACCACTCCACTCCTCGTGCACAATGCATGATCAACATGCGTCATTTGTCCTTTTGGTGGACAACAGGTTGGGAAAAACATGTTTTGCAAGCTACTTATTTTGAGAAAAACATGTTTTGCAAACTGCTTACGTTTGCAGTTCATCCAAAGGATATGGTTCTTTAGGCCTATGATTCTCATTCACCACATATTCCTATAAAAAAAAGTCTAAAAATGTCATCCAGATATCATTCTTATCACACACGTATCACACCTGTTCTACAAGCCCTGCATAGCTGGTCCCCGAGCTGTTTATGCTGGGTAGAGGGAACCCTACGCCATTCTTTGGGGGGATTTTTAAGGGGTTTTTACCCCTAAAATTCCCCCAAAAATGGGCTTTCCCCCAGATGAGGGGGGAGCCTCTGTCATATTTTTAATTAACCCCTTATGACCTGTCACCCAGCAGGTATTAAAGGCTTCCAGCAGCAACAGGAGAGCAGGAGCCAAAGTGTGTGTGTGTGTGTGTGTGTGTGTGTGTGTGTGTGTGTGTGTGTGTGTGTGTGTGTGTTTTATATTTAATCCTTTGTGAACTCATAAGGGATCCATGAGACCCCCTATACCAGTTCACAAAGCTTAGGGGGCTGGCAAATCAACTGCGGCTAGGGAGTGACTTGCCAACAATTGCTATGGGGTGCACTACTTATTCCATTTAACATGTGCTCAAACCTCAGTAAATGCAATCACTAGTTTGGGAGTGGACATGGAAAAAAAACACACCTTCCTCCCTTAGGGAGCACCAAAAAATATTCACAAACCTAAATCCTCAAAAATATATCACTTTTATTTACACATGAAATTTCATAAAAACACTTACATACAAATACACAAAACACAAGACATTTAAAAACGGTAATGCTAATCCCCTATCATATCATCAAAATATCTCAAAACTCCCACTAATGGGATATATACATAGTGTGTGTCTCTGTTCCAATGCTGTAAACTAATCAAATTCTATTAAAATACAAGTCTGTATTGTACAGGGAGAGAAAATCTCTCTACATATACATACTTAAGTATTTGTGCCGGCACTTAAAGAGGACCTAAACCATATCCCCCTATTATACAAAACCTTATCACATATTATCACCAATGAGAAACAACTCTATTGTGAATACCCCACATGAATGATCCAAGAAACACCCCTTAAACAATGAATATTATACCAATGAAAGTACAAAAAAAAAATATATATATATATATATATTTTTATGCTCAAAAAGTGCTTAAAGAGGACCTAAACCATATCCCCCTATTATACAAAACCTTATCACATATTATCACCAATAAGAAACAACTATATTGTGGATACCCCACATGAATAATCCTAAAGAACACCCCTTAAACAATGAGTATTATACCAATGAATGTACAAAAAATGTTTGCTCAAAAAGTGCTTAGTGCTAAAAAATGTGTACTGCTGTAAACATGTTGAACGATAACCAAACTCTGCAATATTGATACCTACTAACTATAAATCCCACCCCATAATAACTATTCGATATAAGAACCGATATAACAAGAAATACAGAAACCCAAAAACCGCAATATACAAGTGCCAGCACAATAACAATCAAATACTACCAGTGCCCAGGGTTTAGCACATCAGAATAACAGCATGTCAGAAACACTCATCAAAAAGGGGGATCTCAACCGGGACACCCGCGCCCACCGCTATCCATGCGGCTTCCAAGGGTGTGACTTGCCATTAACCCCCAGCCTCCCCAAAGCCCAGGGGGGCAAAAGAGCCCGGGCCATTTAGGCTTTGTAGGCTTGCAGCAGACAGGGCGGGGAGGGCACAAGAGTGGCCCCTGTTCTACAAGCATAGCTATAGTCCCTGGATTAGTTATGCTGGGTAGGGTGGGGGATCATGTCATTCTTGGGGGGATTTTTAAGGGTTTTAACCCGTCAACAGAGGGTGACAAAATTTCAAGTAGGCTTGCAGTTAAAAGGGTTAAAACTATCTAAGAATCTTGGGTATTGTTCTGTTCAGGGGACCTTGCACTTTCAGATTTAGCTTGTTTTTTCTTGTTTGCTTATTGATATTTTAGGAGAATGTTTTTTTTATTCTGGTTTTGTATAGGTTTTTTAGGGAAACCCTGTGCAACCTAAGAATTTTTCAAAATTTGGGGTTTTAGTTAACATTAAACTTAACTGTAGTAATCAATGCCAGGCAGGAGCTGCTGCCAAAGCAAACATGATCATTGAGTGCCTTAAGAGGGGCATAGGTGCCTTGACCAGGGCATCATTTTACCCCTGTACAAGTCACTGGTTAGACCTCATATTGAATACTGTGTACAGATCTGGGCACCAGTGCGTATGAAGGACATATCAGAATTGGAGTGCGTTCAAAGGAGGGCAACTAAGGTAATACATGGAGCGTGTGGACTAGAGTACCCTGAAAGATTGTCAAAGTTAGGTTTATTTAGTTTGGAAAAGAGATGCATGAGAGTTGATTTAATAACTGTATAATCTGTCCCACAATCTATTAATACCCTGGAGCGTAACCATAACCCGAGGGCATCCACTAAGGTTAGAGGAAAGGTGCTTTCTCCACCGACATAGGAGGGGATTCTTCTCTGTAAGAGCAGTGAGACTATGAAACTCGCTGCCAGAGGTAGTTAGGAAGGATACAGTAAAAGCATTCAAAAGTGGCCTAGATGCCTTCATTGCATGTAATAACTTTTCAAGCTATGGCTACTAGACCACTGGAGGGAGATAAATGGGCTGAACTGGGTGGATTAAAGCCTTTATTTGGTCTTACATACTATGTTACTATATTAATATGTTACTTTGTATAGATCAACTGATGTGTCCTGGAGGGAAGGGGGGTTATAAAATTGTTATGTGTAAAAATTAGATACATATAAAGTTTGAGAAGGTCAAATGATTAGTGTTCTGTGAATTCTAATACAGTTTATTTTTGATTCAATAAAAAAAAAGTTCAGTTTGTGTGCATTTGCCGTTTGCTACCAAACGAAAAATCATGTAAAAATGAAAACAATTCACACAAAAAGTCTTGCAGAAAAAAGTCTCCGCTGAATTAGACTAGGGGGAAAAATGAACAAGAATGGAAATTTTAAAGCAAAAAATTGTCGAGAAAGGGGCTCTGAATCAACCCTAATATTGTTATAAGTTCAGTATGTGTGCAGTGCAGTTTGCTTATGCCCAAGCCAGACCAAATATTTTACTGCTTATTTTATGCTCAAGACTGGTCTACTAATAAATACAGGTTTGTATGTTGTTTTAAAGAGATCAGAGCATAACAATAAAGGTGGTCTTTTATTATAAAAAGATAATATAGTATATAAAAGCAAGCTAGCAAAGATAATCATATATAAAGATATACAATTAAAAAATAACTTACATCACCATTGAGTAAACATCATCTATCTAGAGGAACTCAATGGGAAAGTACACCAGTTCACCCTGCAAAAGTCAGTCTGTCAGTCTTCAAAGTTATCAGTCAGAGAAATTTTTCGGCATAAGTACAGTGAAAGGCAGAGATCATCCATGGAAGGCAACACTGTGTGTCTCTTAAAAGGGAACTACCCTGCCACCCAACCCTGGCACTGAGGCAGGACAGGGGTTACAAAGATAAAAACCCTTACCCTTTCCAGGGGTCAGTGCCACTCCTCTGAAAATCCGGATCCTGGGTGCCATCATCTTGGATGAAAAGCTCAGGGCTGCATTCACCGGCTCCGTGCGTGCTCCTGCCCACCCATTCCAGCCAGAATAATTGAAAAGCACACATTCAAACATTTACAAATAAAATAAAACTACTATCCACACTATAAAGGGTTAAAAATAGGCATGGGTCCCCCCTTCCCTGCAAAACCAGCACGGGAACCAGCTAAGGTGGCTTGTAAACCAGGGCACAAAGGCCAGCTTCGGTAGCCCCCGGGCCTGAAAGCTACGAGGCCATGTAACCTATATGGGCCGTGGGCTCTTTTGCCCTCCTCAGGCTTTGGGGAGGCAGATGAAGGGGGCTGGGGGTTAATGGCAATGACTTGCCAGCCCCCAAGCCTTGTGAATTGGTAAAGGGGTCTCATGGATTCTTTTCCAGTTCACAAAGGGTTAAATGTAAAAGAAAAAAAAAAAACTGATACACATCACATAACACATCACACATATTTTTTTTTATTATTTTAGCTATTTAAACTTACTTCCGACCCATCCAGTCCCAAACACTGTCCCACGTCAATCACTCTGGTTTCTGTTCAACTGCTGCTGGAAGCCTTTTATACCTGCTGAGTAATGGGACATTGAGGGTTAATTTAAAACATTGGGGGTTCCCATTAAAAATAAAAAAATGGCACAGGGCCCTCCCTTCCCAGCATAACCAGTCTGGGGACCAGATATGCAGGGCTTGGGCCAGCCTTGGTGGACCCCACCCTGAAATTGGAGTTGGATGTTGCTTTAAAAAGAAAAAAAGACGTTCAGAATTTGCTCAGCGCAAAGTAAATGCTTGCTGGGAGAATACAGCAACTGAGCAATGAAAACCAAGTTCTTAAAGAGGCTGTGCATGCAATTAAAAGGAGTACAATTAAAACTACAAAACTGTTGGAAAGCCAAAAGGAGAATGTTTCAATAAGGAGATAGTGGAGAAGGATCTACATTGCTCTCACAAAAGAGAATGCCTGTCTCCAAAGTGGGCATACTAAAGCAACTGAAATGTCCAACCAGGAAATGAAGCAGCTTCTAAAGGAAATACTCAAGTGGAGTCATGAGTCGTGAGAAAATGGTTGAGCAGAATGAGTCTCCTTTATTCCCAGGTGTAGTACAAAGAAACCCTATAATAGAAGAGGTTATAATGTCAGAGAAGAGCAAGGGAAGTGACTGATGGCCAGCCTTTAAATGTGATTCCAGTGGTCAAGACATCCGATGAATGTCCCAATGATAACCTAGCTTTGGTGCTAGTGAATTCCAGCCTAAAGTGCCATAGTGTGCATATGCCGGGGTACTTATGGGTAGTGATGGGCTTTGCACCTGGACTGAAGCTAGAATAGATCCCTATCTTGCTGATTTGGTCCACCTAGCAAATTATCATCATTATCACGATGCTGGCAGGTGGTATGCCGACCAGCACTACTATGTTAACTGATCCATTGAACCCCTAAACATTTCCTTCAGTTGTCCCTCACCAGGCTGCGTTCTTTATGCTAGTCCGCCGGGCCTGGTACTCCCTACTGTTTTGGCGTGTGTTGGTCGATTACTAGCGGCAAGCCGTTATTGTAACCAGCATCTATATTGAGGGGAGACTTTACACTTTGTGTAAATATTTATAAAAATATCAAAAATCTTTTACAATTTGTGAAAATTGTCACATTTGGTGGAGGACCAACATAGCACCTGAAAAATGATAAATGGGGTGGCACCATTGCCCCATACTCACCCTTGGATGTTTATGTAGGGACAGAGAAGGACAACACACCAGCACTTGTCATTTAACT
Source organism: Gastrophryne carolinensis (assembly GCA_027917425.1). Taxonomy (NCBI): domain Eukaryota; kingdom Metazoa; phylum Chordata; class Amphibia; order Anura; family Microhylidae; genus Gastrophryne; species Gastrophryne carolinensis. The sequence continues at coordinate 127,932,995 of CM051238.1, forward strand.
TTCATTGCAGCACAACCTGTGATAATGGTGGATTGCCCTACCTGAGTGGTCAGGAGCTGTGAGCAACTCCAAGCCCAACACACTCTCCTCCTCTGTGGGTTCATAGCTGGTGGTGGGGGGGCTGGAGAGGAGAAATAGGATGTTGTCAGTGTTTGGGTCTGCACTCAGGTCTGCAACAAACAAAATTGCAATGATAACTTGTGTCCTTCTCTGTTTGGGTCTCCTTTAGGTACACATGTATGCCCCTATCCCTTTAAGTACTTTTCTGTGACAGTCCAAGCAGCAAAGCCATGTATAAGCTAATGTCTGTCTATGCAACTAAGCCAGCTTATCCAAAAGTAATGGAGGATAGCAAACTTAGAAGCACTTAGGCCAAGTGGTGCGCCTAACTTTCACCTCCGCTACTACTGTTGGATAGTACACGCTGACACCACTCGCAGCCAGCTCTCCCATACAACAGTAGTGGCAGATTGAAAGCATAGAAGCACTTAGGCCTTGTGGCGAGCCTAACTCTCACATCTGCTACTACGGTCAGATACAAATCAAATCAATAAATCACTTAGGCCCTCCTGCATCACATACAAACATGCCAGAGTGGTACATGTGACATTGGCAGCACAGTACTGTGGGTCTGTAGCACTTGAATACAAGGCCTCTGCCATTACTGTGGTGCCATGTGTCTTCGCTTGTATGTCTCGGGCACTCTGTCACCTGTTTGCAGGACACGCAGTCATGCAGTCAGGAAAGAGATGTATCCTGCAGGACAGCCATGCCATCGAGAAATTTAGTCAGGGCGCAGCTCAGCAAAGGCTCTGGAAGAAGCCATTCACTAAAAATTGAAGGCAGCCAACCAATTTGGTCATACACCCAATTGCATGCTCCTTTCTTGTGGTGGGGGCCAACCATGGCTGTAGCTCTGAGTAAAGCTTCTCAAGAGTCAATTCGAACTCCTGCTGATCGGACAGCGTGTATGCCTAAGCTCTGGAAGGTACATGGTTAACAGGTACATGAAGTGGCTCCATCGTAGGTCCGTATGCTGGTTCCTGGTAGCAAAAAGAGGGCATACGTTTGAACCGGAAACTTTCCGGAAGTCTTGGCCCGGCCAAATCAGGGCTGAAAATCACGATGCATGAACACCTTGAGACGTAATAATGCGCCAAATACTCGGTTTGGTGTATGCGTACTGTAAATTCAAGCAAAAAGGGGAACTCGGCCAAAAATACAGCCCAGAATCAACCCACAAGGAAAGTAGCCCAAATGCGGTCCCTTGACCCCATTCCTGCTGGCAGGAATGGGTGTGAAGGAGGCTCTGGCCTATAGACTTTTATTATTTAAACTAGAAAAACTTGACTGTTCATAATAAAATCCTAACATCCTGAAACTTCAAATGTTAAAGGTGGCTTTACATGGGCGATTATCAGGCTAATATTTATGGGTCATCTGATCAGCGCATTACATACACTGATCAGATGATCCGGAAGCCCTGCAGAGATAAGAGCATACCTCCCAATTTTTGACAGCAAGAAAGAGGGACAAATGCAGCAGTGTGCATAACATGCCACATACATAATAATAATACTGGCAATAATACCCACGCACACAGAGGGAGAAAGACAATAGAAAGCAAGCGAAAGGAGAAAAGAGAAAAATAAAGAGAGAGAGGCGACATAGAGTGGGGAGTAGAGAAAGCAAAGAAAGTAAGAGAAAAAAAAGAATAAAGGAGAAAGTTGGGAATAAGGAAGGAAGAGCAAAGAAATAAAAGGAGAGGAAAAAAGAAAGTAAAAAAGAGAGAGAAGGGAAAATAAAAAGAAGGAAGTTATGCAAGGAAGAAACAAAAGTGGGAGAGGTAATGAAGAAAGAAAGTGAGGGAGAGAATAAAGAATAAATAAAGAATGTATTGAAATCAATGTGTGAAACAAAAGAGAAAGGGGAGATGGAGTGAAAGAAAGAGGAGGGGGGGAGCAAGAAGGAAAGAAATAAAAAAAGAGAAAAGGAGAAAAAAGAGACGGAAAGGCGAGAGGAAGAAAAGAAAAGGGGAGGAATGAAGTACAGAATAGAATTGGGGAATTGATGGAAGGAAATGAAGAGTGAAGAAAGGAAGAGAAAGAACATGGAATATGAAACAGGAAGGGTGGGAGTGAAAGAACAAATAATAGGAAGGAGGCAGTAGGGGATTGAGGGAAAGAGAGTAAAAGGCAGGAGGGAAGAATGTAAGGAAGAAAGAAAAGGTGAGAAAAAGAGAGGAAAGAATGAGTGGTAGAAGAAAAAAGAGAAAAGAAATGTAGAAAGGAGAAAAGGAAGGGAAGAATGAAGGGAAGGAAAGAGAGAACGAGGGAAGGAAAGAGAGAACAAAAGAGAAAGAGAGAAGGAAAGTTGAGAAAGAGGCAAAATAAAATGTGATGGAGAGGGAGAAAGAGATAAAGGCAGGGAAAAGGGATAAAAAGAAGAACACAGCAAGAAAGGTGGGGAGGGAGTAAGATAGAGAAAAAGAAGGAAGGAGGGGACAAATAAAAGAAGCAAGAGAAGAAAAAGGAGGACAGTGATAAAGCCAGAGAGGGAAGAAAAGCGAGAGAATGGAAAGAAAACACAGAACTGGGTCACTAAATGGAGCAGCAGGCAGGGGCACTGTACTTGCAATCTATATAGAAGTGAATTATGATAGGATGTCCCCTCCGCCCCACTCCTCATCATTGGCCCAGTTGTGACTGGGCCTGCCTTGGCCCCCCACAAAGCACCCCCTCCTCCCTTTCCCGGAAGATGGATGTTCTGCTGATACCGGCGCATAGCAGGTTACTACCCTGGCCATGGTGGCCTCGGGCTCACCACCACAGTGCAGACGTTGCGGGAATATTTTAAAAGCGCGGGACATGCGATATGTAAGAGACAGAGTGAAATTCAAAAGCTGCAGCCAGAGATGTGAGAAATTGAGACATGGAGGAGGAACTGAGGAGGGCAAGGGCATGTGTTGTGGGGGGAATCTATATGGGATATTAAGGATACATATGGGTATAGGATGCCTCTTAAAGTAGCAAAAAGACCAGCACATCAGATCTTCTAAAACAATTATATTAATTCCATTAGTGGTTACAAAGTCATAGTCGACGCGGACCCCCTTCATCAGGACAAGAATCGAAAAGGGGGTCCGACCTTAACCCCCGAAACGTCGACTATGACTTTGTAACCACTGATTGAATTAATATAATTGTTTGATCTAGAAGATCATCTGGTGTGCTGGTCTTTTTGCTACTTTGGATCTGCGGTGTCTCCGCTGACCGTGCAATTAGACAAGGGTTGTAGCACACTACAAAGGTAAAGTTCATACACGGTTTAAGCCAAAAAGGAAGGGGTTCTGAGACTCCAATGTGCAACCACTCTTTACACATGGAAAACAGTCTATATTAACAAAATAGGAGAATCGAACACCCAAACACAATGTTGCATTCCAAACAATGTTATTTAATGCTGGTAAATATATACAGTGTAAAAAAGTGAAGCAATATATACAAGTGCAAACTGACAACAGATCACAATGTATAGCAATAGACCGCAGGTTAATTATGGACTGTACAGGTATCCAGCAGATTACATAGGTCACACGGTACTCACAGGTAACCAGACAAAGGTTTTAAAATACATGCTAAATGCTTAGTAAGATTGGAATGCCCCTGGACCTAGTACAGCATAACATGTCATAGAACGCAGCAATAACAGGGATCACAGAAAGGTAACTTACAAATGACATGCAGCAAGCAAGGATACCGGGTGGACAACAGATACAAAACTCGACGTTTCGGCCTGGTAAGGCCTTTCTCAAGAGATGCGGTGTCACAACATTATGCAGCCATACTCTTATAGTTAATGTGCCTCCAGCGTGTACAGATGGCGCCAATCGGCGGCGCGCTATGCGGCGCCTGCCGATGACGTCATCGCGACTATCAAGCACGTTCCCGGCCAGTACAGATCCGGATGGCGAAGCTGCCAACCCGGACCGGAAATGGCGCGCGGGGCCATGCGTGACGTCATATCCGGCCTCGATAACAGCGGTAATTCAAACCAAAAACATGGCGGCGCCCATGAGCGGCGACAAAACAAGACGAGCAAAGTATTGAGTAGTGCGGCGGTAGCCGCATATATAGTAGCCGGAGGTAGATGTGCGCAAATCAAAGTACAATGGTGGCATCATCTTAACAACGCTGGAGGAATGCTGGAGGCCCCAGAGGAACATCTGCAATAATGAAAATAATAAAATTAGTGCATAATGAAAAATGAAAAATATAGTGAAATATTTTAATTAAAATTTAAAAGGAAAACAAAAGACACCAAGACATACATATTGCATCATATGTATGGCATAAAAAATCTATATCATTGCTCAATAATTCCAAAAAAGGGAAGAAGAATGTAAGTATCATATATGGTAAAAAGTAGACAGAAAAGTCCATATCTTCGTTCATACCTGAGGGATATTTAGTCTGCAGCTGATGAATCCAAAAAAGTTCACGTTGCAGCATCCTTTTTTCTATACTGCCACCACGTTTATGTGGTTTTATGACCTCAATTACTACAAATCTTAATTGGCTTATGGAATGGCATGCCTCAAGAAAATGCCTAGCTACCGGGGATTCTAATTTCCCATTGCGTATATTGGAACGATGTTCACTTATTCTATGTCTAACCTCACGACCCGTTTTTCCTACATAGCCCTTACCGCACGGACATTTAAGAAGGTAGATGACATTCTTTGATGAGCAATTGGCGAAACTGCGAATTTGATAGCGTTTACCAGTGCTAGGGTGCGTGAAAGTTGTGGTTTTATAAGTAAAGCCACATTGGGCGCAGTGACCACAGGGGTACATACCTTGGGGGGTCTGTAATTCTCCCAGCCAGGTCGTTTGTGTAGTTGGTCTCGGGGGATTAAAGTTGGCTTGTACCAGTGTGGATTTAAGATTCTTGGCCCTTTTGTACGCCGTAAGAGGAGGTGCTTTACACAGTTCCGTCAATTTCTCATCCGTACTTAGAATGTGCCAGTATTTTTTCACAACACGCTGTGCCTGCGTGGAAAGGTCAGAAAATGTTAAAACCAAAGGAATACGTGTGTTCTCTTTCTTGGGTCTAAATTTCCTCAAGGCTGCTCTATCTAAGTTGCGTGCCTTTATCTGAGCTTCCCTAAGATCTGAAGGATTGTAGCCTCGTTTAATCAAATTACGTATAAGATCATTAGATCTAATATCATATAGATCATCGGTGCCCGTAATTCTACGTATACGGACGAATTGGTAAAGCCTTGATGAGAGATGGTGGATGGCAACTACTAGCTTGCAAAAATGTATTGCGGTCCGTGGGCTTCTTATAGACATCAGTAATGAGTGAACCCTGTGTGTTGGAAATTTGTACATCCAAGAAATGGATGGTCTCCATGCTACATTCCATGGAGAAAGTAATAGTAGGTAAACACTGATTAAGATATGTATGGAATGTATGCAGATCTGAAAGTTCACCTTGCCAAATCAAGAAGACATCATCTATAAAACGAAGCCAAGTGAGGATGTGTGATTGAAAGGAATCAGTAGAATACACAAATTTGGACTCGAAGCTGGCCATAAACAGGTTAGCATAACTAGGGGCTAAATTGGACCCCATTGCAGTGCCTTGAATTTGAAAATAGAACTGATCATTAAATGAAAAATAATTCCTAGTGAGATTTACAGTAAGTAATTGAATGGCCAGATTCTGTAAGTCAGTCGGAATAGTGGTGTTACTCAGTGCTTCTCGAATCACATCAATGCCCTCAACATGTGGTATGGAAGTATACAAACTTGTAACATCCATAGTAACCAGGATACAATTAGGAGTTAATTTGCCAAACGATGTGAGACGATTAAGGAAATCTGTGGTGTCTTGGATATATGAGGGAGTGGCTATGACCAGTGGCTGTAATAGCTGATCGATAAAGATCGCTGGATTTTGGAAGATGGATTCAGAACCTGCAACTATGGGTCTACCCGGGGGCTTATTAAGTCTCTTATGCACCTTAGGGAGGCAATAGAACAAAGGTGTAAGTGGGTAGTTGGTGGTCAAAAATTTGGCGGCCTTGTCATTAATGGTCGAAGAATCTTTAGCAGCTTGAATAATAAGATCAATATCATGTTTAATCTCTTGGGTAGGATCATAATTTATTGGAGCATAGACATTCTGATCACTCAGTTGACTCAGGATCTCATCACTATAGTCCGATGTATTCATGACCACAATGGCTCCGCCCTTATCAGCTGGTTTAATGGTGATATCCAGATTCTCTTTGAGTGATCTTAAGGCCATCCTCTCTTTATAGGAAAAGTTAGAACCTCGTTTCCCTTTTACGGGTGTAAGATGTTGAATATCCCTCTGTACTAAGTTGATGTATGTTTCTAGTGCATGAGAGGTGGAAGGGGGAGACCAGTTACTCTTAGGTTTACATTTATGTAAGTCAGGGCCACAATGTGCTCCTGTGGAATCAACTTAGTAGTGGAATCCTGTGGAATCCGTATACGTAGAATTACGGCCACCGATGATCTATATGATATTAGATCTAATGATCTTATACATAATTTGATTAAACGAGGCTACAATCCTTCAGATCTTAGGGAAGCTCAGATAAAGGCACGCAACTTAGATAGAGCAGCCTCGAGGAAATTTAGACCCAAGAAAGAGAACACACGTATTCCTTTGGTTTTAACATTTTCTGACCTTTCCACGCAGGCACAGCGTGTTGTGAAAAAATACTGGCACATTCTAAGTACGGATGAGAAATTGACGGAACTGTGTAAAGCACCTCCTCTTACGGCGTACAAAAGGGCCAAGAATCTTAAATCCACACTGGTACAAGCCAACTTTAATCCCCCGAGACCAACTACACAAACGACCTGGCTGGGAGAATTACAGACCCCCCAAGGTATGTACCCCTGTGGTCACTGCGCCCAATGTGGCTTTACTTATAAAACCACAACTTTCACGCACCCTAGCACTGGTAAACGCTATCAAATTCGCAGTTTCGCCAATTGCTCATCAAAGAATGTCATCTACCTTCTTAAATGTCCGTGCGGTAAGGGCTATGTAGGAAAAACGGGTCGTGAGGTTAGACATAGAATAAGTGAACATCGTTCCAATATACGCAATGGGAAATTAGAATCCCTGGTAGCTAGGCATTTTCTTGAGGCATGCCATTCCATAAGCCAATTAAGATTTGTAGTAATTGAGGTCATAAAACCACATAAACGTGGTGGCAGTATAGAAAAAAGGATGCTGCAACGTGAACTTTTTTGGATTCATCAGCTGCAGACTAAATATCCCTCAGGTATGAACGAAGATATGGACTTTTCTGTCTACTTTTGACCATATATGATACTTACATTCTTCTTCCCTTTTTTGGAATTATTGAGCAATGATATAGATTTTTTATGCCATACATATGATGCAATATGTATGTCTTGGTGTCTTTTGTTTTCCTTTTAAATTTTAATTAAAATATTTCACTATATTTTTCATTTTTCATTATGCACTAATTTTATTATTTTCATTATTGCAGATGTTCCTCTGGGGCCTCCAGCGTTCCTCCAGCGTTGTTAAGATGATGCCACCATTGTACTTTGATTTGCGCACATCTACCTCCGGCTACTATATATGCGGCTACCGCCGCACTACTCAATACTTTGCTCGTCTTGTTTTGTCGCCGCTCATGGGCGCCGCCATGTTTTTGGTTTGAATTACCGCTGTTATCGAGGCCGGATATGACGTCACGCATGGCCCCGCGCGCCATTTCTGGTCCGGGTTGGCAGCTTCGCCATCCGGATCTGTACTGGCCGGGACCGTGCTTGATAGTCGCGATGACGTCATCGGCAGGCGCCGCATAGCGCGCCGCCGATTGGCGCCATCTGTACACGCTGGAGGCACATTAACTATAAGAGTATGGCTGCATAATGTTGTGACACCGCATCTCTTGAGAAAGGCCTTACCAGGCCGAAACGTCGAGTTTTGTATCTGTTGTCCACCCGGTATCCTTGCTTGCTGCATGTCATTTGTAAGTTACCTTTCTGTGATCCCTGTTATTGCTGCGTTCTATGACATGTTATGCTGTACTAGGTCCAGGGGCATTCCAATCTTACTAAGCATTTAGCATGTATTTTAAAACCTTTGTCTGGTTACCTGTGAGTACCGTGTGACCTATGTAATCTGCTGGATACCTGTACAGTCCATAATTAACCTGCGGTCTATTGCTATACATTGTGATCTGTTGTCAGTTTGCACTTGTATATATTGCTTCACTTTTTTACACTGTATATATTTACCAGCATTAAATAACATTGTTTGGAATGCAACATTGTGTTTGGGTGTTCGATTCTCCTATTTTGTTAATATCCGCTGACCGTGCACCCACACTAATATGGATTTATTAAATATATGGTAGGAGTGCGGCAGCTATCTTGCTTGGATGCCTCTTAAACACACAGACTTAACAGCAAGGCACCCATGCAGCTTACAAGTTAATCCAAATCACGGTTACAAGCACACAATCCTCAGCAAAAGGGCTAGATAACTCAAAGCAGACAGCAAAGTGGGTTGGGGAAGATGGGAACCACCCCACTTCGAGGAGACTTCTTCCTGGGGCTTTACATTTCTCTCTCTCCAAGAACAGAGACAGGCCCAGACAAGACAGTCTACATAAGGAGCGGGGCTTGATAATCAGTGGAGGCACACCACTGTGTAGAAATTTCTAGAACACACATGGGGCACAGCCGCCTGGGTGACCCAGAACCTTGGGAAGTTCAGGAGGTTCCAAAAAAAGTTTCCACCAAGCACAGGGACTTTCCAAGATGGGACAAGCCTTTCCCTTGGGACTTTCCAAGGAACAAAATCATTTAACAGTTCAGGACCCAAGTATAACAGGGGAACCTCCCTCACTGTATCCCATCCTAGAGAAAGAGTGATTACCCACCCAAGCCATCCTCCTTTCTCCCTTTTCAGATGGCAGTATTATCAGGGTGCTTGGGATGCCCACCAGAAAAACGTTCATTTAGAGGGAGCCCAGCCAGAAGACATGGAGGCCTGACTACCCCCAGACAGCAGCAGCCCGGAAGATCACGACCCGAGGAGGACCTGATGAGGCAATCCCTAATACTGGGTAAGTGAAAACTAAGAGAGGAAGGGGAAGTTAGACTCTGATCTCCTGAACTCTCTTGCACTCTAGACTAACCTGTACCAGATGATGAGGAGTCCCTGGAGTCCAGCTGGAGAGGGAGAGGACCAGGATACCAACCACCATGGGCAACAACCTGGTGAGTAACCCATATATTTACCTTAGAGGGAGAAGGCTAGGAGGAGACCAATATCTTGTGCCTTCAGACTAGCAACCTTTAGACTAGCAAGTCCTTGCTACATAATAAACCTTTTAAATGTGAGCAATGATAACAGATTAAGGTGAGTAAAAACACGCACCTTGTTGGTTTATATGATTAATGGGGGACTTTCACTATGTATATATTTATGGTTTGATCCTTTGTATACTACTGGTCCAAGTAGGATGGAAAGACATTTGGGTGTGTAAGTGTTAAAGCGGGGATTTTAACATATTCACTAAGAGTGGGGATAGAGTTCTAGTTTCTGTCAGGATGTAATTGATGGCCCACAAGAAGCAGTTCCCATCACCTATGGTTTTATATCTACGACTTGGTTGTCCAAGGTCCCTTGTGCATTCATAGTATACAACCCTACCAAACATAAGCCTAAGAGTGGTGCTAAGATACTATAACATGCATTTATTTTCTGCAAAAGTGGGGAGAAAATGTCAGTATGCCTTATCGGACAAATGTAAAAAAAAACAAAAAAACTCCCAGAGCTCCCACGCTGCAGCCGTCTCCTACTAGAGAGACACACACATACAAACAAAGAAAATACATTACCGCCTTTGCTACTCTCGCCCTGCTGCCTCCACTGCCAGCACCTCTGCTGCCCACCAGACTCCACATAACAAGTTCCTCAGGTGCTGGCTCTATCGGCAACCCGGGTGGGTGTGACCTATGATTTGTGCCGGGGTCCTTAAAAGCTGGTGCAAGTCACAGGCCACACCCACCCGGAAGCTGGAACTGGCACCCTGGAAACGTATTTATGTGCAGGCGGCGGCCAGCAGAGGCAGCAGGTGTTAATGTATTTTCTGTTGTTAGGGCGAGCGCTGCACGCCCGTCTCACAGCAAGTCACTTACCTCCATGGCTGCATGCAGCCGTCATCCATCTTGCAGCACTTCCCTCATGGCTGCATCCAGCTGCCGCCCTTCCCCCCATGCTTCCTCCTCACATGCTCAGGTGCGCGCACGTCTCCGTCCACTAGAGGGCGAGCGCACTGGCTTCCTGAGATTTAAAGGGCCTGTACACCACTGATTGGTGTTTGGTCATCCAATCCTGCATCCTCTTCCCCTATTTAAATAGGCACTTCCTTCCTTCAGTGTCGGATCTTGGTCTCTCCATGCTTGTTGAAAGTCAGACATTCTTGGATTGCTCACCCGTGTACCGACCTCTGGTGAATACCGGTGGCCCCTTAAACTCCGCTCCCCTGACACGGTACCCGCCATCGGTCCCACGGTTAAAGTGGATCCACACCTGAGTCCGCTCCACCCGGTCCGTGACATCTGTGTTTGTGTGTATGTCTCCATGTGTTTATGTCAGCAAATGATGAGTTGAAGCATGTCCGTTTTATTTTTGTTTTTGGGGGCATGCTGCCAGTATTTGGAATGCAACACACAGGCTGTATTTGGGATGTGTCAACACTGTCTGTATTTGGGATGCCACACACACTGCATGTTTTTGGGATGCCACACACACTGCCTGTATTTGGAATTGTCTGTAATGTGGGATCTGTAATGGGATAATTAGGGGGATTCTCTACACTGCCTGTTATAGGGTGATTGGGGTATTTTAGCACACCATTTATCCCAGAATATTGTTTTCTTATTCTCCTCCTCCAAATCCTGGGGGCATCTTATGGAGGAGAATAGTTTGGCCTAGGCGAGAAAACCAGTAATAGCATTATGGCCTGGAGGGATATAGTCTGGCCTAAGCTATTTTAAACCCTGAGGTATAGAGTTTATCCCCAGGGTATAATGTGGCCTGGGCCAGACTATACCTGGTTCTCACATTAGATGGGTATTTTCTGTCTTGAAGGGGTATAGTTTGATAGGTATATTCTGTCCTGTAGGGGTATAGCTTGGCCTCGGCTAAAAAAGAGCTGCATCATTTTCAACAAATTAGAGATGGTGAGACACTGAAGTGTTACCAGTGAAGTGATAATATTATGGCCTGGAGGGATATGGGGTCGATTCAGAGCCAGGTAATAAAACTCACTAGTAGAGAACTTCTATTCACTTTCATTGTCTACCTTGGGGCTGGCTTATTCAATAACTAGATGTAAATTTTCCCCCCGGGGTTGAATCAGCCGCAAGGTAGACAATAAAAGTGAATGGCAGTTTTCTCTCCTAAAAGGGAGTGAGTTTTATCACCTGTTTCTGAATCAACCCCATTGCCTGGCCTAGGCTATTTTACACCCTCATATATAGAGTTTATCCCCGGGGTATAATGTGGCCTTGGCCTCTGTCCTGAGAGAGTATAGTTTGATGGGCGTATTCTTGAAGGGCTACAGTTTGGCTGAGGCCAATTTATACCCCTGGATATAGTTTGGCCTACAGGGCCGTATTTACCACTAGGCACATCTAGGCACATGCCTAGGGCGGAGCTACGATGGGGCGGGGGCGGAGGCCAGCAACAATTAATAAAAAAAAAATAATAATCTGCGAGCAGGCCCACTATGCCTGCTACCATGACCCGGAGCTGTCTGGAACGGCAGCACCCTGCCAGTGTATTGGCCTGCCCCCCTCACCGATGACAGGAGGAAGACTCCACCTCCTCCCCTACTACGTGCGTCACGTGCAGTGACAGGATGGTTCACTTCAGCGTCTGCTGCCCGCCCCCTGCGGGCGCGCACAACCCGTCTCTGCCGCCGTGGATGCTGCATACAGGGGCTGTATCAGCCTCCTCCCTCACGGATGACACAGCTTCCCTGCTACCGCTTGAGCAGCATGGAGTGAGAGGTATATATTTTTTTTCATCGTTATGGCAGCTGCTGAAATAATAGGAAGATGGCCGCATTCTTTGGGCAGCAATATTGGGTAGTCAGGGCTGTTAGAGCCGCAGAACAGTCAGAACTCTGGTTTCTCTGGTAGGCATAGGTTAATACGCCCTCCCCCCCCCCCCCCCCCGCACTCCTTCCTGACAGTCTGAAAAGTAAACGAGCAGCTTCCGGTCTCTCCATCCACCACCTCCATGAGCAGCGCTTCTGGTAGTGACATCATCCCTCCCAGCCGCCTCTGCGCTGCTTGTCAGACAGTGGATGGTGGGAGTAGAGGCAGCTCATCTTACTTGGAAGGAGAGAGGTACAGACTGTCAGCAAGTAGTGTCAGGAGGAAAGGGAGGGAGGAATGGGTGGGGGAGGAGGGAGAGGGGGCTTATTAACCCCTGAGCTACCCATACCTGCCAGCATACTATAGTATGCTACAAGTACTTTCTACTTTACTCCATATTACTACCTGCATCTGCAGCCTCTCGTCTAGGCTGGCATCACTTTGCCTTCTCCTCCAGCTATGCACATCCCTGCCAGCCATTCAGATACGGCTGCTGAGTCAGTTGCTCCCTGCACCAGCACCAGAAAAAGACGAGTTTTCTCAGCTACCTAGGAATTTGCCCCATGGGATAAGGAGGGACGCCCCCCCCCCCCCCCCCCCAAGGTAATGAAGTAGCGGGCGGGTAGTCAGTGAAGGTGGGGAAATGTATAGTGGGTTTTTTTTTATGTTTCAAGGAGGAATACATTTATGCGTATATGAATGAATGGGGGGTGGGGAAACATTATGTTGGGGCATATATTTTTATCTTATTAGTGGACCAAAACCCAGGATTTTGATGGGGGAATGCGACAGATTGCCAAAGCCCTGCATGTAAACAGAGCCATTGGCCAAGCATTACATATGCAGGACAAGTGGCTCTGATTGGATGAGAGTGCAGGCATGTGCCGTTGGACCAGGAAAAGGTGAGTTTTTCTGGGTGTTCTGGAGGGTTTCACACAGTGGGGCATCCCAATTCGGGAGCTTTAAATAATGGGGAGGGGGGAAGTCTTGGCGTTCATATGTGCATGGGGTGCTCATGAATTGGTGGGGGGCCTAGCAGCCCTTTTGTAATGTGTGAAGTCCTCCCTGGATTTCCAGTATTTTTACCCCACTGGCAATTCCCACTGCGCATGTGCGGTTTCTCTTACAATCAGGTCTCCTAGTTGTTCATATTAATGAGCAGTTAGGAAACCTGAATGGCAGGCCGGCCACTCACCTCCGGCTGTGCGTGCTTGCTCCCATCAGCCATTCAGATAGGCCTGGTGGGAGAGCATGCAGCAGCTGAAGGGATGCCACTGGGTGCCCAAAGGCACATGCGATATAGGATCACTGGCGAGGTAAGTAATCACAGCAATCTAAAGGCTTTTATACATCTTGATTTGGTATAAAAGTAGGGTCTACTTAGTGGACCTATCGCCAGAATTGTTAATATCTTGGTCTGCTTTCCTAGGGCATCCCAATTTGGGATGCCACGCCATGTTAAACCCCCCAAATCATCCACACAACTCACCTTTTCTTTGTTCCCACAGTGCATGAGAAGGCTACCCTCCAATCAGCAGTTTATGCCGTGCATAATACATGACATAAAGCAATGTTTTGGAGTGACCCTGGCATAACGAAAGAGGAGCAGCTGCATCCCCAGTCTCCCTGGAGTATGAATGTCTGAACGCTAGAGCTCACCTCTTCTACAGGGATGCTGGGGATGAGGCTGCAAACTGCGGGACCACAGGCAAGGTAAGTGATTGTGGGCCTGCCTGGGGGGGTCACACAGTGTGTCATGCCCCAGAGGTACGTCCGGGTCTGACGTAAGGGGACATATTTGGCCATACCCACTCCATCAATGTTATTTTTCCTGGTCCTGCATTTAGCGTTGATAATTTTAATTACAGGCAACAATTAAGTCACCTAGAATTGGCAATATCCACATCTTCCACAAAAATATATTATAATATAAAGTGTGTGTGCATGGGGGGATTGGCGAATTCATCATAGTATGTCAGCGGGGGGGGGGGGGGCGCATGACCAAAAAGTGCCTAGGGCACCACGAATCCTAAATACGGCCCTGTTGGCCTAAGCTAATTTTTACCCCGTGATATAGTTTGGCCTAGGCCAATTTATACCCTGTGGTATAGTTCAGCCTAGGCCAATTTAAATCCCTGGGTATAGATTGGCCTAGGCCAATTCATACCCCGGGATATAGTTTGACCTAGGCTAAAATATACCCCAGGGTATAGTTTGGCCTGGAGAGGTATAGTTTGGCCTAGGCTATTTTAAACCCCAGGATATAGTTTGGCCTAGGCCAATTTATACCCCGGGGTATACTCTAGCCTAGGCCAAACTACACCCGGGTTTAATCTGGGACAGGGTTAATTTGGCTTGCTTCACCAGATTGCTGGAACAGGGAGGCTTTTATACCACAGCCTCTGTGGAATGCCCCCCATGTGACTAATGATTCCCTAGTTATCCTGAATGCTGGATTCTGGAGATCATCTGGTCAGAAGACTTTCAAATCCAATCCTTGCTGCAGCTCATCACTATTAATGGGTAACTAATTCAACAATTGCAACAACCATCCACGCTGCCCCATTCAGTGTGATAGAGGGGACATGCAAGGCACTGCCTTGGAATGCCCTCTCTACACAAAGTGAGTCGCTCAAGTTTTTAATTTGATTTTTAAGTAAGCTTCATATGCGGTTTTATTAGTTTAATTATAAGTATGCCCATTTGCTATTAAATTGTACTTCCATATTTCACTGCCACAGTTACATTGTTATTTAAAGTAAAATGTATTAAAATAAAATAGCATGAGACAGACTCATTATGTCACTTGATTTATTGAGGTTCTGTTCTCAGGCATTTCTGATGACTGATGGCAGCCAGAAAGATTATTTAAATAATATAGCAGTGATTTTTCACTCAGTTAAATTAGCTTAGCACAAAGAGCTGAAATCGTTATGATGAAATAAGTTGCCACTTACAATTGTAACAATGAGCTGATTGAAATCATACCTACATAATACTTGAAAAGAGCTTTGCTTGAAGTCATACATTTCAATTAAGAGTTTTATATGCCTTATGTATAATATCATTACAGATCTAGAGTATATTTGCAAAATACTCGCGCCACCTTGATCACCTTTAATCAGATAAACCCAATAGAACCTAGCTTCATCTGCCTAGACTCATTCTGCAAATATTTACAGCTGATTTACATGAATTGATGAACATGATAGAGATAGCTAGAAAGGTGGTCATTTTGAACAGTAAAAAAGACAAAGGAGATGTTAAGGTTAAGATGTTAGGAGCACTATCATGAATTTTGCAGATGGATACATATTGAAATTTTACTTGTCATGTCTGTAAATATAGGACTAATAAGCAAATATGTAGGGACAAAAGCCTGCGTTGCATGGGTGAGGAGGAGAGAGAGGGAGGGAAAGAGAGAGAGAGATCTGGACTCATAGGCTTGCAGTAGGGTTCTAATTTACTGTATTAACCATTTCGCTGCCAGCCTACCTGGAGTTTTTGTCACCTTTTGTTGCCAGAGCATTTTGCACTATTTTGCGCTCCACATGTTCAACTGTGATTTGTGAAGGAATTTCCAGGGATTTCCTAGGAAAATGATATATTGTTTCTTTAAGCCTGGGCTTTAACATGAAATGTTTTGCTTGTCATTTTTTAGGTGTATTCTCAATATATTTGGGTGAAATATGTGCAAAAAAATTTAAAGAAAATCTATTTGTTACAATTTGTAGTGTTTTTTTTGTAATAAAAAATTTAAGTTTGGCACTAAAATCTTACAGCGTGTGAAATCCCCATTTCTCCTGGTTACAGCAATACCACTTGTGTATCAGTAGGCACTCTTTCCTGCCCAGGAGACCCCCCCAAACTGAAACAGCGCTTTAGGAGATTTTCTGATAAAATACAGCTATGCTATGCGCACCTTGCAGTATCAAGAAAAACAACCCTTTACATTTGAAATATCCCCCACAAACTATATATTCTGTGGAATTACACACCCTAAAATTTCTAGGAATACCAGGCTTGTTGACATGGGTACGGGTTTCTGGAAGCAATCCCTCAATCAATTCTTTGGTTGCACAAGGTTTCCCTAAAAAAATAAGCAGAATCAAAGCCACATTTTCCTAAAAAAAAACTACATGCAGACAAGACAAAACAAGGTAAATCTGAAAAAGCAACATCTTCCAAACTGAACGATACCCAACATGCATAGGGAAGAGTTGCCAAACACCCCAAAGTAAAGCATGCGCGAAACAGTAATTTTACTTGAAAAAAGTGCTCACCTTTCGCTTTTTCTACCAAAAGAACCCTTTACATTTGAAATACCCCCATAAACAACATTTTCCCAGAAAGTACACAAATTATCTTTCTAGGTGTACCCAGTTTGTTGTAATGGGCTCATCTTTCTGGAAGTAATCCCTCGAAGAATTCTTAGGTTGCTCAGGGTTTCCCTAAATAATGTAAAAAAAAAGCACCTTTTCCTAAAATATCAATACGTAAACAAGAAAAAAACAAGCTAAATCTGAAAGTGCAAGTTCCCTCGAACAAAACAATATCAAACATGCATAGCTACTTTTAACCCTTTTAATTGCCAGCCTACTTGAGATTTTGCCACCCTCTGTTGACAGGTAATTTTTCACCATTTAGCGTTATGTTTAATCGTGATTTTTGCATTTCCAGGACAATCAGATATATATTTTTTATACCAAAGCTGGCCCCTGCGCCCTGTTCTACAAGCCCCCATAGCTGGTCATGGGCTGGTTATGCTGGTTAGGGGGGACCTCATGCCATTTTTGGGGGGATTTTAAGGGTTTAAGGGCCCCTGCGCCCTGTTCTACAAGCCCCCATAGCTGGTCTTGGGCTGGTTATGCCGGGGAGGGGGCCCCCATTTTTTGGGGAATTTTAAGGGTTAAAAGAGTCGTTAAGATGGTGTCACCCATCAGAAAGCAGCGGGGAGAGGGCATTGCGAGTCTTCTCCTGAAGACTGAAGAGCCCGGGTGGGTGATCGGAGGCCCCCCAGAGAAGAGAAGCGCCGGTGGGAGCAGCCCCAGGTGAGTAAATTTTATTTAATTTTTTTTTTTTTAACAGGAATTGCCATGGCGGCTGAAGTAGGGGGTTGCCCTATTCCAGGCATTCCTTTGCAGCCCTGCCCCCAGGGTGAAGTGGATACCCGGCCGGATCCAACGAGGGGTCAGGTGAGTGTTTTTTTACTTGGTTTTTAATGTAGCAGGGAGGAAATTCAGGCACGTAGTTTCTACATGGAGTGGAAGCGAGCACGTAGAAACTACATGCTTGCCTCTGAAAGGGTTAAAAGTCTGGCTTGGCTTGAGCCAGCTAGATAGCTCAGTTGGCAAAATGAAGGACTCTTAATCAGAGAGTCTAGTGTTCTAACCCTTACTTGAGTCAGTTGTGAATACTTTCATTTTTTCCCCATTACTTTTTTCTGTTTTCATCCACGTTTTGTTGCTCTCCAGATTTATTTATTTTTACAGTGGGAGATGTGGGTTTGGGGAGAAGCGCAATTAGATAATAGGGTTGATTCAGAGCCCCTTCCGCAACATTTTTATAGAGATATTACAACCAAACAAAAACATTTCACAAAAAAGGCTTTGCTGAATCAGATGAGGTGAAAAAATGGACGAGAACAGACATTTTCATGCATAAAAATGATGAGAAAGGGACTCCGAATCAACCCTAATATGAGCGGCTCCTACGTGAGGGAAGAACCTGTATTCCCAAGGTAATTGCAGTTTGTTAATCAGTTCCAATTTAGGTGTGACCCTAGATAGAAAACGATTAGTGTAGGTGTGCTGTGTATAAAATGAGTTGTTAGTGATGATAGGTTAAATAGAGAAAAGAGGGGGAGTTGAGAGTGGTTATTATTCACCACGATTCTGTTGGTAAAAAAAGGTTAGCATGTATACTAATCACAATGATATTAGCGACAATATTATATACAATACATGTTACATACAATAAAGATAAAATAAAGCTATGATAAAGGTTTGTTTGAAGGGGTGTTTCCACCTGTTAATTAAAATCAGGAAGACCTAGGTATCATTGCTTCTGACTAATTATTACACCTCAAAAATGTTGGAATGTTTTATCTTGCTGTCTGAGGGATATTCTCCTGTCAAACAGCTTTATACAGATTGGTCAGTGTTGTGCACACTATTAACCCTGTATTGGAGTCTTTATTCTGGTTGTTGGTTGTTTTAGGTGTTGTTGCAGGCTGCGCTGTATATTTGTTCTGGATGTTTGGAGTTTCCAAATCGTTTTTGTACCAAATCTTGCAGGAACCGGGAACCCGTATTTTCGCCTGCGCCAGGAAAAAGTTGAGTTTAGTGGCAACCCGAGTGGCGTTTCCCACAGTGGGGCATCCCTATTTGGAATGCCCCCAGGGGAAGGCCAGTGGTCAGCCCTGGAGTCTGTTAGACCCCAGGGTCAGTGACTTAAGGTTTTGTTCAACTTTAATACTTATATATATATACCTGCACAGTCAAAATATAATTTATTTCAGTCAGTTTAGTTTATTTTGTAGATATTTTATATATCTTTTGAGTCACCTAGTGGTCTCATCACAGAAGCAGCACCTCACATACACAGAGCTGTTACTGCCTTGCTCAGTGCCTGCCTGTGAAAAAAGCTGGAGAAAGTTGACTGCAGCTGTTGCTATGAGACCAGTGGGCTAAATTCTGTATCTGTCTGCTATCACCTCACCGAATAAAACCCAGAAGCAAATTCAGCAAATGTAATGAGCCATTTTTATTTTAAAATTTAAAAGTAAGGCATTATTTATTTTTTATTTACCATTGCCATTGCTATTACATGTTAGAAGCTATAGTGTGGCTATTTAATTATGTATCTTTTTTTAATGCAAATATTTGCAATAGTGCTCCTTTAATGACAAAAATCTAAGAAAAGTTCATGAAAAATATAAAACCCCCAAAGATATTGAAGGGATTGTCCAGGCAACTACATGGCCCATATAATCACATAGTCCTTAAGCTTCTAATGTTCCCTGTTTCTTTTTTTCCCAAATGGATCCCCCAAAGCAGTAGGTGTAGCTGCTCTCCAGTACAATAGCAGGAAGTGTGATTATATCAGCATAATTTGATACCTAATCAAAATGCTGCAATACACAGCACGGCTTCCACAGAGGGCAGTGTTATACACCATCAGTCATGCCCTATGATTAGTGATCTGGAACTAGGGGAATCAGGGGAATTGTCAGAGATCAGTCTCAAGTTTCTGCTTCTAGGTGCTGCTGCAAGTTTAGAGGAAGGGACAGTGCAGATATGAGGAAGGGTAAGCTGCTGAATCATGTTTTTTTTACTTTTTCCCTGGAAGTCCCTACCTGGCATTTTGTAGATCTCTCTAACTTTCCTGGTACTAGTAGAAGTTAGTTTTGAACACACCTGTCACGGCTGGTGAAGTGGATCCTCTAACCTCTGCTGAGTCTACTGGGGTGTGTGGAGTATAAGGGACAGCCCGATCCTCTGACGGGAAGGACCCAGACTGCGCATAGTGGTGAGACAAGGGCCGGCCTTTGGGGGTGGGGTGAAACTGCAGTCCTGTGCCCCAAGGGCCTAGGTATGGAAGCGAGCCAGGTCAGCCAGTTGGCTCTAATGGCATCCCTGGTGGGGGAAAACATCGGTGAAGATGGCGGAGGTGCGGGGATGACAAAATCACAATCCCAGGAGCAGGAACTAATGGTGGTCTCAAAGCAGTCAGGTCCCACAGCCTCCCAACTGGGTACAGGAGAAACCAGACCCCAACACCATCAACCAAGGTCAAGCAGCCAGAAACCAGGCCCTACTGATTCCCACCTGAGCCAGTTCGCCAGCAACCACGGAGAAGCTTAAAGCAAACTAAGGCCGGACAACAACAAACAGACTCTATTGTTGATGACCATGGTCAATCTATTAGCAACCAGGCCCCGCTGATGCCTCCACAGCCAAGCCGCCAGCAACTAGCGCCTGCTGACCAGGGCCAAGCTGCAAGCAACCAGGCCCCACTGACACCAACCACAGCCAAGCTGCCAGTAAACAGACTTGCCAGAGCTGCCACCAGGGCTTGCTGACACCAACCAGGGCCAAGCTACCACCAATCAAGCCCCACCACAGATGACCAGGGCCAAACCAACAGCAACCAGACGCTAAGTCCTGAGCACTAATCCTGAGCACAAAATGTGCTGAGGAGGTATATAGTTAATCGGGTTATTTACTGATGGGGGATCAGCTTATTATTGCAAGTAGGGCAGGGATTTAATTAAAGGTGAAAAAAATGTTGGGCAGTATTTACTGTAACTCCCCTCCCTGTGCCTTGATCCACCATAGTCCAGGGTGCCACATCTTAGCAACAAACAGACTGCTGCTCCCGTTCTAATGCATGCTCCCAGAATGGACAGCAAATCAAACCAGAAATGGCCTGACTGCGGCACCCTGGAATACGGATGGCCAATTGGCCACACTAGTCGCTCCCTCTAAGCAAAGCTGATTTGGAGATTTTTGAAGAAATGCCTTTTTATTTCCTACTTCTTTCCCTGCAGCACCCCCATCACTGCAGTTGCTGTGATTGGCTAACATTGAGATCATGAAAGGTCAAAGCTCCCCCATGGAAAAGTGGCCGACCTTTGCGGATATTGGAGGAAAATCCACTGACACCATGAGAAATTGAGTTTTTTCCTAATTCTCCAAACCTGGAATTAATCTGGAGGAGAGGTCAGCATGGGCGTTGGGCAGTCTTTTTGGATCCCAAATATTTGGGTCCCAAATATTCCCAATGGCAGCCCCGAGTGAAACTGTCCCCAGGTTGTGAGCCCCAGGATTTCTAGGATAAAGGGTAGATCGGGTACATTATACAATGGATGTACTTGCCCAGCAAAAAAAGATGGCTGATGGCAGGCAGTAACACAGCTGGGCGGCAGAGAGTCAATGTAGGCCCATTTGCTTGAGGAACAGGGATAGAGGGGAGCTTAGTGTGTGTATGTGTGTGTTAATGAATCGGTTTACATGTTTAATCCCATGCTTGGAATTAAAGAATTTAAGATTTCATACATTCAAACAGTGCAAGAAGAGCACCATTTTATGCTTGTGCACACTTAGGAATTTCTCTTCTGCATTTAACCCATCCGTGCAGTGAGTATACACATGCACTGAGCAGTGGGCTGCCCTAATTCCAGCAACCAGGAAGCAGTCAGGGGGTAAGGTGCCTTGCTCAAGAGCACTTCAGTCGTGCCCCATGGCTGGGAATTGAAACTGCAACCCTCCAGTCTTACCTCTAGGCCATGACTGCCTTTCCCCTATGTCATACGGTGATGAAGTATCAGCTTATTGCAATTCTTTTACCTATCATGCAATGCTTTTGGCATATTTTTGATTGGTTAATGCTACTGCTCAGAAAGTCTGTCACCAGGCTAAGAGATAGGAAACTGCATACAATACACACAGTTCTGGTCCGACTACTGTTCTGCAGGGAATGAGATCATGGCCAATACAACTTCAGTCAAAAAAATATAAAGGTACCACGGTATTGTAACCCGCCGTGTGGACCTGAA
Organism: Gastrophryne carolinensis; assembly: GCA_027917425.1. Taxonomy (NCBI): domain Eukaryota; kingdom Metazoa; phylum Chordata; class Amphibia; order Anura; family Microhylidae; genus Gastrophryne; species Gastrophryne carolinensis. The sequence goes on from CM051238.1 coordinate 127,954,757, forward strand.
AGCCCTGGTTGCCCAAAGGTCTTTTCTGAGATGGTAGGTAAAGGCTGATAATCCTCAAGAAAAGGGACAACAGCTTTCAAATTATAGCACAATCATTGTGGGTCCAAGTTTTGTTGTCTTAGCACAAACACAGCACTTCCATTGCAAAACAATTCCACATAGGACCATATACAGAGGTGCAGCAGGGTTGCACCTGGGTAAGTTTCTCATGTGACTACAGGAAGACTAAGGCTGTGTGGAGTAGTCCCAAGCGACAGCAGAGTATATGGTGAGAGGATTCCAGTAATACCCTGAATGTAGTCTATTTTCAAGGAATTCTTTTTGGACTGGCACTGCGCTGTTAGCTCCCTGGGTTTTCTCCTGGACCTTTTGGTGGTGAAACCCTGGTTTCTTTTACACCAGCTCAGGCCTTCTTCCTTCTGTGTTCCTTTCCTATGTCGGTGCAGTAACCAACCACTAGCTGTATGACATCCTTTTTTATCCTTACATCTCACTTAGTAAACATTGTTGTCACCAGCAGGGGAGGACTGGCCATAGGGCATACCGGGCAAATGCCCGGTAGGCCGTCACCTCCTCTGCACTGGCCGCCTGCCTATCCGGGAGCTTATCGGCTCCAGCAATGCTTCTTGCAGGGCCCATGCACCCAGGCCTGTCACAACAAGCTGGAAAGTCGGCATTATAGTTCAAGGCCAGCAGGTGGCCAGTGCAGGGGGGCAGCAGAGAAAAGGCGGCCATGGTGGAAGTGCAGGGCTGATGGAGTGCTGGCCAGCCCGTTATTGCATAGCGCTGGGGAAGCGATCTGTATATTTATTTGTCTGCTGCGTCGGCTCCTCTGCACCTGCTGAGAGGTAAGCCATGCCCCCCCTTCTACTTCTCTCTGACAAGTACCGAGGAATGGGGTCACGTCCTGGCCAGTTAAAGCGGTGTGGTGCCTGCACTCCCTCCTCTATTTGCCTCATTCTCCAGGCTCTGCTCCATATCATCCTCAGCCTTGACAACAAGGCCCAGGGCCGAAGAGGGAGCCTGTCCTGTCCTATCCCCTCTATACAGGTTAGAGATCTGACATGCTGAGCTTCTGTGCATCTGCCTGCTGTCCCATTTGGTGACCAGACTCTCTTTGTCTTTACTTCCCCTCTCTTCCCCTTTTACTTTCCTTATCACTTTTCCATTTTCTTAAATTCCTTTCCTATTAGCTCTCTTTCCCTTTAATCTTTTATGTCTTCCTTTCCTCTTTCTTCTTTCATTCACTCTCTATTACACTTTCTTTACCTTCCTTTTCACACCTTTCTTCTTCTTCCAGCTTCCCCCCACTTCTCTTTCTTACTTTTTTCTTTATACCACTTTTGTTTATATCTCTTTCTTTCTTAATTACTCTCCTCTTTGTTTCATGCACTTCCTTCTTTTGTTCTTACCTCTCTCACTTTTTGTTTTCATCTCATTTTTTGCTTTTCACTTCCCCCCTTCGTGTGTGCCATTTCTCCTCACTTTCAGCTTTCTTTCATTGTCTTCTCTCTCTTTGTTTTCCTCTTCCCCCCATCCTCTGCCTCTCTCTCCCCCCTCTCTATTTACTTTTCCCTTTTTCTCTCTCCTTACACTCTCTCTCTGTTTTCTCCCCTTTTACCAGTATTCCTTTTTTTTACCTTTTGTCTATTTCTCTTTTGCTTTCTCTTTTTTTTTCTAAGGGGTTCAGACATTGTACAGGACACCAACATTCCTAGTGGCACACCCCTATATAACCATGCCAAAGTTGGTTGTTATTTTATGCTGGGTGGCAACCTTAGCCGCTGTGTCTGTACACAGGGGGCAATACAGGGTTGCACATGCACTCGCTCCCGGTCCCAGATGTGCCCCATCCACTCACCTCTACTTTAAAGGCAGCTTTTGCAGCTTTTCTTGTCATAGGCCACATGAGCAGGACTGGAGAGGAGGACAGCAGCAGACTCCATGAGCGAGAGGTTTTCTTGTGCCAGCAAAACATCCCCGACAGCCCCACCTTCCCAATGCTTTCTATGCCCTGGGGGAAGGCTAGTGGCTGGCTATGGCATCAGTTAGATTCCAGGGTTGGCCATGATGGGTTTCACACAGATTGGGGTGCCCCCGGAAAAAGGACCAAAAAATTAGGTTTACTCTATTTGAGTGTGGCATCCCCCTCCATTCCTCATTATAGGCAGTGTGGTATAACCCCTTCCTGTTCCTCATAAGCAGTGTGGTATTCCCTTCTCCCATTCCCCATAGGCAGTGTGGCATTCCCCCCATCCTATTCACATAGACAGTATGACATTCCACCCATCCCATTCAGCTACTTCTTCTGGTGGTGCGGGCACACGTAAACACCCGGCTCTGTGTAGTGGGTGGGTGTGGCCTGTGTTGAGCGCCTATTCAATGAACGCTGGTGTCGGCCAGGCCCTCCCACTATACAGAGCTAGGTGTTTTTGTGTACCCAGAAGGAGAAGCAGCGGCTGCAGCGGTGGCAGCGAGGAGGAATTTTGGACAGCGGGCAGGGTTCAGTTACCCTTCCTGTCCTCCGCTCCTCGATCCTCTGGCCTCCCAGTTATTTTTTTTTTATTTTACCCAAAAGGCACAAGCACATGCCCCCCCCCCCCCCCTCCCCCACACACACTTTTTGGGGAATAAAAGTGCTTCTTATGGGATGTTGCATTATAATTAATGCTGACCCTAATTGCTGCTGGTTAACCCTTATTATTTGGATTACAACTGTAAGGCAACCTCTGATTAGCTAGTGTTTTGCATTCTTCTTGGAAATATATTCCCTCGGTATCTTGCCTCCATCATATACTTTTCTAGCTTTTATTCAGTATATTTGATGTAAGCAGGACAAAACAAGCAGATAGGTCGCTGCCTTTACTAGATAGCTAAACCTAGAAGGATCCTTGCCATGAACTTTCTACATGCTCAATAAAGTATTTTTTTGTCTGAGACATAGCGGGGAAACAGGATGGGACTGTGGGTGTCAGCAGTTGCTAAATGCACCCAGAGCAAGAGGTGGGTTTTCAGCCTCCCTTACACTTGGATTGGCTGCAGGGTTGTTCAGCAACCCGACGCAGCTTCCTGAGCCATGGCTGTGCCTCACAGTAATGGAGTACTGCTTGCTTTCCTAACTAACTACCAGGGGAACATACAGTATCTGAGATCGCCATGCACTCGGAACACTGGGGATCACTCAGAAAACTGGTATTTTTGTTTTTGAGATATATATATATATATATATATATGTATATATATTGTCAGGGATTGGGGCGAACGGCAGTGACACGGACGGCAGTTCTTCAAAAGCAAAGGCAGTTTTATTGAAAAAAATCAAATATTCACCGGCAAAAAAACAGATCTCTTATGTCAGAGATGGTTGCAGCACAAAACGCGCAGTATATCAAGCGGGTACTTCACCAGCTCTGTGAAAGTCCAGGGTTTGATAGTCCAGCAAACTACAAGTCCAGGTTACAGGGCATACAAGCCCACGCTGCTCATCCAGAAGTCCAAATTCAGGGACACAAGCAAATTCCTTCGGCTGCATACAGTTCTGTTATTCACCTTGAGCAGTACGGCCTGGGCTCATTACTCCAGGCTGGTCAACAGCAAACTGAAAGGCTCAGCGGCTCCTTTTATTTAGGCTTCCCCTGCAATCAGCCTCATCACCTGTGCGAGGCCTGGGATTAGGGAACAAACCTGTAGAGGACTGGGGAATGTGAACTGGAACCTGAAAACCCGGCATGGATCGTGCCTGATAGAGCAAAGCAGGGGAAAAATAGATACCATTCATTACTTTCCCATACAACTTACCACTATATATATATATATATATATATATATATATATATATATATATATATATTTAGAGGCCGATTCATTAATAGCGGCGGGTAGCGATAGTTGAGCGACTGTAGCAGTATTTTCACAGCGCCCGCTAGTAGTCGCTGTGCTTGGCCATTGTTCGGTTGTTGATAGCAACTGAGTCGGTGTGCAGTAATGTTGAATACGGGGTGACGAGTCGCTATTTGACAGGTTCCACGATGTATGGGTGCGCATGATAGCGACTGGTCAGAGCGACCGGCTCCCACCATATTCATCAAAAAATCACGCTCAAAAAATTCTCGCACTGTGAAATGCATGTTTAAACCCCAGAGCGCTGGCGGCGATGTGTTAAAAGTAGTTTTTTAACCCCCAAAACCACCATATTTTTGGAAACCAAAAAAAAAAAAAAAATGTAAAGAATTTAGTAATATGTTTACAATAATATCAGACCTGTAATATCAATTCTGCACAAATTTACTTTTTTTTTTTTTTTTTTACCTTAATAAAATTATCTAACATGGCAGAAGTGGTCACAGAATTTTTCACATTTAAAAAAAAAAAAAAACAATAACAATTATGAATATTTAAAGATTGCTCCATTGAAATGCATTGGAGAGCACCAGGTAGCGAGAGGTCATACCTGTCGCTGTTCAAGGTCGGACGCTGGCGCTGTGGGATGAGGCTGGAATAATGATGCATGAGTGGCTATATGGCGCTATCTCAGTCGCTAAGCAGGATCGGCTTGATAAATGTGTGATTGTGGTGGGGAGCCGGCGTTCTCGTGGCGGTGCCCGTCATTACCGGTCGCTCACCAGTCGCTACCTGTCGCTATTCCTTCATAAATAAGGGCCATAGTGTTATAATATGTTGCCTGGTACTAATCTGCACATAAGCTTTGTCCTTAATTAAATGGTTGTTTGTACTGACACACAGCTTTTCATTTTGCCTTGAGAAAGGGGCCCTGTGTGACTCTGAATTGTCACATTGGACTACCTGTTATGCCAACTGTGTGGATTATATATTTTCGAGAACTATATGGAATACACTGATTTTCTTTGTAAAACTTTCAGAGTGCCGGTTCTTTCGTTTTGACAATTAAAATCAGGGGTGCAAGACTCAGAGGTCTGCAGTACAGTTTAATTACCAGTGCTTCACAAATGGGGTCTTGATTTGTCGTATACCTGTTCAATCATTGCAAACTGCAAACTTTATCTGGGGAATTTAGAGTGGGGTGAAGTCACCATATTTTTTTTCTAAACCTGTCACTATGTTTTCTACCTGACAGGGGTGCTTGATATTTTTTTATTAAATTGTATTTTTGACCCACTCATATAACTTGTCTGACCCACTAACCTTGGTAAAATGAACTGCCAGTATTCCCTGCTGACATAATGGTTTGAACAAGATATTGAATCACCCATTACCTAAGGCTTCTTTGTATTAGTTGTCCTGGTCAGTTTTTTGGGCAGTTCAGTCATGTCATTTTTTCGTTGGCTTCAGCAAGAAAAATGTTGTTAACCTTTTCAGTAGCTGTACATGAAAAATGTTATCCGGTAGAATTTATCCATGCTTGTGTTTAGACTTTTTCATAGCTGCCCTCAAGCACATTAGAACCCCTTATTGCAATATTTAGGTTTTATGCCACTCTCAGTAATAGCTGCTATAAAATGAAAATCGTTAAAACGTTAAATATTAACGATGAACCCACAGACACAAAAACAAAACTGGTTGGTAAAAGGTGAAAACTGAGGGTAGTCTAGACTTCAGTATTATGTGCTGCCATGGTTGAGTCAAAGCTCACCCCATCATCGTGAGTAGAGATGAGCGAACTTTTGAAAAATTCGATTCGACTGATTCGCCGAATTTTCCGACAAAAATCGTTTCGACCCGAATAAATTCGCGACGAATCGCTATTAAAAACGGCTATTTCTGAGCCTCCTAGAGCCTCAATAGGGTTGTAAACCATTCTGCCTTGCTGTAACACGCACAGGATGCGTGCTGGGTTAGTTAAATAATACTTTGAATAAATATCACATGCAGATCAGAGGCATCGCTAATAGAATCGCAGAGCGGCACAATTGAATTCAAGAGAGTTGAAGTGGCATCACTATGAGAGGCAGGAGCCCAAACATTGCTTTAAAGAGACACTGGAGTTGGCAGCAGCAGGAGCCCAAAAATTGGATGAATCACACCCTGGAGTTGGCAGAAGCAGCAGCAGGAGCCCAAACATTGGCTGAAAGAGACACTGGGGTTGGCTTCAGGAGCCCAAAAATTGGATGAATCACACCCTGGAGTTGGCAGCAGCAGCAGCAGCAGGAGCCCAAATATACACTGGAGTTGGCTTCAGGAGCCCAAACATTGGATGAATCACACCCTGGAGTTGGCAGCAGCAGCAGCAGGAGCCCAAATATACACTGGAGTTGGCTTCAGGAGCCCAAAAATTGGATGAGTCACACCCTGGAGTTGGCAGAAGTTGGCAGCAGCAGCAGCAGGAGCCCCAACATTACTTTAAAGAGACACTGGGGTTGGCTTCAGGAGCCCAAAAATTGGATGAATCACACCCTGGAGTTGGCAGCAGCAGCAGCAGGAGCCCCAACATTACTTTAAAGAGACACCGGGGTTGGCTTCAGGAGCCCAAAAATTGGATGATTTACACCCTGGAGTTGGCAGCAGCAGCAGCAGGAGCCCAAATATACACTGGGGTTGGCTTCAGGAGCCCAAAAATTGGATGAATCACACCCTGGGAGTTGGCAGCAGCAGGAGCCCAAATATTACTTTAAAGAGACACTGGGGTTGGCTTCAGGAGCCCAAAAATTGGATGAATCACACCCTGGAGTTGGCAGCAGCAGCAGCAGGAGCAGGAGCCCAAACAATACTTTAAAGAGACACTGGGGTTGGCTTCAGGAGCCCAAAAATTGCATGATTCACACCCTGGAGTTGGCAGCAGCAGCAGGAGCCCAAATATACACTGGAGTTGGCTTCAGGAGCCCAAAAATTGGATGAATCACACCCTGGAGTTGGCAGCAGCAGCAGCAGGAGCCCAAATATTACTTTAAAGAGACACTGGGGTTGGCTTCAGGAGCCCAAAAATTGGATGAATCACACCCTGGAGTTGGCAGCAGCAGGAGCCCAAATTATACTTTAAAGAGACACTGGGGTTGGCTTCAGGAGCCCAAAAATTGGATGATTCACACCCTGGAGTTGGCAGCAGCAGCAGCAGGAGCCCAAATATACACTGGGGTTGGCTTCAGGAGCCCAAAAATTGGATGAATCACACCCTGGAGTTGGCAGCAGCAGCAGCAGCAGGAGCCCAAATATTACTTTAAAGAGACACTGGGGTTGGCTTCAGGAGCCCAAAAATTGGATGAATCACACCCTGGAGTTGGCAGCAGCAGGAGCCCAAATATTACTTTAAAGAGACACTGGGGTTGGCTTCAGGAGCCCAAAAATTGCATGATTCACACCCTGGAGTTGGCAGCAGCAGCAGCAGGAGCCCAAATATACACTGGAGTTGGCTTCAGGAGCCCAAAAATTGGATGAATCACACCCTGGAGTTGGCAGAAGTTGGCAGCAGCAGCAGCAGGAGCCCAAACATTACTTTAAAGAGACCCTGGGGTTGGCTTCAGGAGCCCAAAAATTGCATGATTCACACCCTGGAGTTGGCAGCAGCAGCAGCAGGAGCCCAAATATACACTGGAGTTGGCTTCAGGAGCCCAAAAATTGGATGAATCACACCCTGGAGTTGGCAGAAGTTGGCAGCAGCAGCAGCAGGAGCCCAAACATTACTTTAAAGAGACCCTGGGGTTGGCTTCAGGAGCCCAAAAATTGGATGAATCACACCCTGTGGAGAGTCATGTGGAGAAAAAGTAGCTTAGTTAGTAATATCTACATAAAATTATGAATAAACAAATGCAAAAGTATTGCCAAAGTGAAGTTTTGTTTGAGGGTGTGTTTCCACCTTTTAATTAAATCAGAAACAAGAAGGTATCATTGCCTCTGACTAATTAGCCCTCAAAAATTCTTGGAATTTTTAATCTGGAATCATGTCTGATCCGTCTTATCCGAAGAATATTAATAAAAAGTAAGAGTAACGTAAAGGATTTTTTATCAATACTTACTTGTGGTCCGATGCGGAGGAATGTCTGTAACTGGAGAGCAGCGCCTTAAATCTGTTTTGCACGATCCATCTTTCTTTAGTGTAGGTCTGGCCCCGTCATCAATCTACTGGAATACATCAGGCATTGTTGGGAGGAAAGCTTGGATGATCCAAGCGCCATTCATTTCCACGCAGGGCAGTCTCTGGAAAAAAAAAGTCTGTATAAACCAGGGTCTTTTTCATATAAAAACAAATGGTTATTCTTGCTTGTAAACCATATGTTCCACAGATTTACCAGTCATTGTGTCAGCCAATGAAGCAACTTTGTCTCGAAGTGCTGCAAAAGCAGTCCACTGCATCACAAGTGGCATCTGACACCCCCAGTCAACTGTCTGTCTGTTATGCTTTGGGTTCAGCTCCACTATCCATTGATGAAGATCTGATAATCATAAAATTCAGCAGCTACTGCCCAGCCAAGAAGTGGAGGAGACACTCGCCTCTTCTTCCACTAGCCGGCAATTAGTGATGAGGAGAGTGTCGTGGGAGGAGGTGTTGCAAGCCGAGGTAGTGGAAGAGGGTCCCTGGAGTCTGCGGCGGTGGCGGCGGCAGCAGCAGCAGATTATTGCGGACTGTTGTTCGGAAAAATCAGCTACTCAGCGATGTGGCAGTGTTTCATGCAGCATCCTGGGGAGAAAAAGTAGGTTAGTTAGTGTATATACATAAAATTATGAATAGACAAATGCAATAGTATTGCCAAAGTGAAGTTTTGTTTGAGGGTGTGTTTCCACCTTGTAATTAAATCAGAAACAACTAGCTATCATTTGCCTCTGAATAATTAGCCCTCAAAAATTCTTGGAATTTTTAATCTTGATGTCTGAGGGATTTCTCCTCTCAGACAGCGTCACCATAAGTCCAGCCTGCTGCATTACACTTGGAAGAACATCTTGTTTGCGCTGCGACAAGGAAGCCAAAGTCATGCGTCCTCACATGGCACACGTGTTCAGTCTAGTTTTTAAGTCTTGCCCCCATCTGAAAGAACAACAGGAAAGAAAGTTAGCATGCACTTCTGGCACTCCTACACCACCAAGCACAACCCTATTGAGCCTCAGCGTCACAACGGTGTACCCCACCATAGTCTGATTTGCGATGTTTCCACCCGTTGGAATTCCACCCTCCATATGCAGGATCCACTATAGCAGTGGTCCCCAACCCTGTCCTCAAGGCCCACCAACAGGCCAGGTTTTGCAGATCTCCACAAAGATGCACAGGTGGAGTAATTAGTGCAGCTGCAGAGCAATAGAGCTGGCTATTTGGAGATCCAAAAAACATGACATGTTGGTGGGCCTTGAGGACAGGGTTGAGGACCACTGCACTATAGGAACAGAGAAAAGCCATCACGGATTTCTGGATGATCCAAACGGATAGGGGGACACCTGTGTAAATTCAATGTAAACCATTGGCAGCTCATACGTGACACCGACCGTTTGCTCAGGCCCTTTGAGGAAGCTACGTTATTAGTCAGTTGCCAGGACTATGAGATGAACGATGAGATTCCACTGCTTCATGTACTACAACACATGTTGGAAACCATGGCTGGTCAGGGCACTGGAGACATGGCACATACATTTCACAGCCACATGAAGCCTGTGGGGGCTGAAGTGGAGGAGGAGGAGGGGGTGGGGCAAAGCAAACCACAGTTTAGGTTTCACAAAATGACCATTTTATCTAGTCATCTGACAGAAGAGGAGGAGCAGGAGCAGCCACAGGAGCTAGAGGGTTGTGAGTAAGGTGAGACAGAGGACCCAGACACACCGTGGCAGTTTACAGTGGAGATGGAGACAGGTAGTCCCTCCGAGTCATTTGCACAAATGGCACGATGCATGCTCACATGCTTGCGTACTAGTGAGCGCAGAATTGTCTCCATTTGTCAGCGGGAAGACTTCTGGCTCTCCAACTTATTGGACCCTCGCTTCCGGCACAAAATGGGGGCATTTTTTACGCCCACTGAGAGGGAGGACAAACTGACCTACTACAGAGACATCCCACGTAGTCAGTTGGGCGATGTCTATCTGCGCCATGGCCCATACTCCCGCAGGTCTGACTCGGGGGGACCTCTGCGATCACCTTCCACTGCCATGGCTGCTGGGGGGGTGGAAGGAGCAGCAGCAGCAGCTCCATCAGCAGCAGCCTCAGTCTTCAGTCGCTAGTGAGTAGCTTTCTACACCCGCATAGTGAGTCTACTCATGAGCAGCAGGAAGACCTGGAGCTGGACCTCAAACAGCAGGTCATGTCATACCTTGACATGACCATGCCAACACACCTTCAAGATCCACTGGATTTGCTGGGAAGCCAAACTTGACTTGTGCCCGCAACTAGCAGAGTTTGCCCTGGAAAAGCTGTACTGGCCGGACAGTAGTTGATTTAGATGGCAACTGGGCTGCTCTATATAACGAAGCAAAATGGCAAATTTACCTCACTATATGAGCTATTGCCCCTCAGATTTACACAGGGGCTGCTCTATATTATGCTGCAAAGTGGCAAATTTACCTCACAATATAAGCTATTGCCCCTCAGATTTACACAGGGCCTGCTCTATATTATGCTGCAAAATGGCAAATTAACCTCACAATATAAGCTATTGCCCCTCAGATTTACACAGGGCCTGCTCTATATAACGAAGCAAAATGGCAAATTTACCTCACTATATAAGCTATTGCCCCTCAGATTTACACAGGGGCTGCTCTATATTATGCTGCAAAATGGCAAATTAACCTCACAATATAAGCTATTGCAGCTCTATATAAATAAAAATAAATAAATAAAAAAAGGGCCTGTAGAAGCTTATTTAGTATAACAGATAGGGTGACATGTGCTGGTTTGGGATGCCCATATGGGCTAGTGTTTTGGCAGCAGTACAAAAACCAATGCAAAATGCAATAGCTTAATAAAGCTGATGCTGATCAACGCTTATTTAGTATAACAGATGGGGTGCAACATGCAGGTTTGGGATGCCCTGCGGCCTGGTGTATTTAAAGCAGACCAAAACCAATTCAAAATGCAATAACTTAATAAAGCTGAGGCTGTAGATGCTTATTTAGTATAAACAGGTAGGGTGCAAGGTGCAGCTTTGGGGTGCCCTGCGGCCTGGTTAAATGAAAGCAGTCAAAAAGGAAGTGCAAACTGAAGTAGCTTAATGAAGCTGATGCTGATCAACGCTTATGTTGTATACCAGATAGGGTGCAAGGTGCAGCTTTGGGGTGCCCTGCGGCCTGGTTTATTAAAATCAGTCAAAAACAAGTGCAAACTGAAGTAGCCTGATCAAAGCTTATGTTGTATAACAGATAGGTTTAAAATAGCATGTGCCTTGGGATGCCCGTGTGGCCTGTTATATTTCAAGCTGAACAAAAAGTAACAATAATCCAAGTATGAGACATCATTTTGACCTTCTTCACAGCGCCATACTTTGAAAAAAAAAAATTAATTTCATGCCGATCAATCCAAAGGTCAATGCCCCTAACAAAAATAGTGTTCGGCATAAGTTTTCCTTCTGGAAGGACGTAACCTTTAGTTTACATGGTTGGGGTAGGTTATCTTACAAATTGGGATACCCCAGGCAGCAGTGTCATTGAAAGAGACAGATTGTAATGCAGGCCATACGCAAGCAGAGAAACTCAGGCTGCAACAGGCCTATTTAGTTTACATGGTTGGGGTAGGTTATCTTACAAATTGGGATACCCCACTGTATATGAAACCGAATATAAATGCACACCCAAAAGTGGACACTCAGCCTCCAAGAGGCCTGCTTAGTTTAAATAAGAGAGCTGCTTAGTATGGTAGGTAGGTTATGTTATGTTACAGAATGGGATGCCCCAAGCAGACTTGAGATCAGTATATATGCACACAGCAGCAGTGTGTTAGCAGGCTCATACAGGCCAAATTTCTTTAAATAACTGTGCAGCTTACAGTTAATGCAGAGGCTAATGGTATGTTACAGAATGGGATGCCCCAAAGCTGACTTGAGATCAGTATATATGCACACAGCAGCAGTGTGTTAGCAGGCTCATACAGGCCAAATTTCTTTAAATAACTGTGCAGCTTACAGTTAATGCAGAGGCTAATGGTATGTTACAGAATGGGATGCCCCAAGCTGACTTGAGATCAGTATATATGCACACAGCAGCAGTGTGTTAGCAGGCTCATACAGGCCAAATTTCTTTAAATAAATGTGCAGCTTACAGTAAATGCAGAGGCTAATGGTATGTTACAGAATGGGATGCCCCAAAGCTGACTTGAGATCAGTATATATGCACACAGCAGCAGTGTGTTAGCAGGCTCATACAGGCCAAATTTCTTTAAATAAATGTGCAGCTTACAGTAAATGCAGAGGCTAATGGTATGTTACAGAATGGGATGCCCCAAAGCTGACTTGAGATCAGTATATATGCACACAGCAGCAGTGTGTTAGCAGGCTCATACAGGCCAAATTTCTTTAAATAACTGTGCAGCTTACAGTTAATGCAGAGGCTAATGGTATGTTACAGAATGGGATGCCCCAAGCTGACTTGAGATCAGTATATATGCACACAGCAGCAGTGTGTTAGCAGGCTCATACAGGCCAAATTTCTTTAAATAACTGTGCAGCTTACAGTTAATGCAGAGGCTAATGGTATGTTACAGAATGGGATGCCCCAAGCAGACTTGAGATCAGTATATATGCACACAGCAGCAGTGTGTTAGCAGGCTCATACAGGCCAAATTTCTTTAAATAAATGTGCAGCTTACAGTAAATGCAGAGGCTAATGGTATGTTACAGAATGGGATGCCCCAAAGCAGACTTGAGATCAGTATATATGCACACAGCAGCAGTGTGTTAGCAGGCTCATACAGGCCAAATTTCTTTAAATAACTGTGCAGCTTACAGTTAATGCAGAGGCTAATGGTATGTTACAGAATGGGATGCCCCAAGCAGACTTGAGATCAGTATATATGCACACAGCAGCAGTGTGTTAGCAGGCTCATACAGGCCAAATTTCTTTAAATAAATGTGCAGCTTACAGTAAATGCAGAGGCTAATGGTATGTTACAGAATGGGATGCCCCAAAGCAGACTTGAGATCAGTATATATGCACACAGCAGCAGTGTGTTAGCAGGCTCATACAGGCCAAATTTCTTTAAATAACTGTGCAGCTTACAGTTAATGCAGAGGCTAATGGTATGTTACAGAATGGGATGCCCCAAGCAGACTTGAGATCAGTATATATGCACACAGCAGCAGTGTGTTAGCAGGCTCATACAGGCCAAATTTCTTTAAATAAATGTGCAGCTTACAGTAAATGCAGAGGCTAATGGTATGTTACAGAATGGGATGCCCCAAAGCTGACTTGAGATCAGTATATATGCACACAGCAGCAGTGTGTTAGCAGGCTCATACAGGCCAAATTTCTTTAAATAACTGTGCAGCTTACAGTTAATGCAGAGGCTAATGGTATGTTACAGAATGGGATGCCCCAAGCTGACTTGAGATCAGTATATATGCACACAGCAGCAGTGTGTTAGCAGGCTCATACAGGCCAAATTTCTTTAAATAACTGTGCAGCTTACAGTTAATGCAGAGGCTAATGGTATGTTACAGAATGGGATGCCCCAAGCAGACTTGAGATCAGTATATATGCACACAGCAGCAGTGTGTTAGCAGGCTCATACAGGCCAAATTTCTTTAAATAAATGTACAGCTTACAGTAAATGCAGAGGCTAATGGTATGTTACAGAATGGGATGCCCCAAAGCAGACTTGAGATCAGTATATATGCACACAGCAGCAGTGTGTTAGCAGGCTCATACAGGCCAAATTTCTTTAAATAACTGTGCAGCTTACAGTTAATGCAGAGGCTAATGGTATGTTACAGAATGGGATGCCCCAAGCAGACTTGAGATCAGTATATATGCACACAGCAGCAGTGTGTTAGCAGGCTCATACAGGCCAAATTTCTTTAAATAAATGTGCAGCTTACAGTAAATGCAGAGGCTAATGGTATGTTACAGAATGGGATGCCCCAAAGCTGACTTGAGATCAGTATATATGCACACAGCAGCAGTGTGTTAGCAGGCTCATACAGGCCAAATTTCTTTAAATAACTGTGCAGCTTACAGTTAATGCAGAGGCTAATGGTATGTTACAGAATGGGATGCCCCAAGCTGACTTGAGATCAGTATATATGCACACAGCAGCAGTGTGTTAGCAGGCTCATACAGGCCAAATTTCTTTAAATAACTGTGCAGCTTACAGTTAATGCAGAGGCTAATGGTATGTTACAGAATGGGATGCCCCAAGCAGACTTGAGATCAGTATATATGCACACAGCAGCAGTGTGTTAGCAGGCTCATACAGGCCAAATTTCTTTAAATAACTGTGCAGCTTACAGTAAATGCAGAGGCTAATGGTATGTTACAGAATGGGATGTCCCAAAAACCAGAGAGCACCTGGCAGGCAGCAGTAAGACTATGCACAGCAAAAGTGTCTTTATCATGCCTAATTTCAATTAGAATAGGTGCAAATGGTTAGGTTCTTAAATAGAGGCTGGTGTAGTCACAGAATGGGATGCCCTAAAAACCAGCAGTAAGTACACCTGGCAGGGACAAGTTGTGCTATGCCCAGCAAAAGTGTCTTTATCAGGCCTAATTTCAAATATGATAAGAGCAAATGCTTATATGGTCTTAAACAGAGGCTGCTGTAGTCACAGAATGGGATGCCCCAAATAGGAGTGCACCTGGCAGGGTCCAGTAGTGCTTTGCCCAGCAAAAGTGTCTTTATCAGGCTAATTTCAAATATGATAAGAGCAAATGCTTATATGGTCTTCAACAGAGGCTGCTGTAGTCACAGAATGGGATGCCCCAAATAGGAGTGCACCTGGCAGGGTCCAGTAGTGCTTTGCCCAGCAAAAGTGTCTTTATCAGGCTAATTTCAAATATGATAAGAGCAAATGCTTATATGGTCTTAAACAGAGGCTGCTTTAGTCACAGAATGGGATGCCCTGGGCAGGAATGGACCTGGCAGGGTACAGTAGTGCTTTGCCCAGCAAAAGTGTCTTTATCAGGCTATTTTCAAATATGATAAGAGCAAATGCTTATATGGTCTTAAACAGAGGCTGCTTTAGTCACAGAATGGGATGCCCTGGGCAGGAATGGACCTGGCAGGGTACAGTAGTGCTTTGCCCAGCAAAAGTGTCTTTATCAGGCTAATTTCAAATATGATAAGAGCAAATGCTTATATGGTCTTAAACAGAGGCTGCTTTAGTCACAGAATGGGATGCCCCAAATAGGAGTGCACCTGGCAGGGTCCAGTAGTGCTTTGCCCAGCAAAAGTGTCTTTATCAGGCCTAATTTCAAATATGATAAGAGCAAATGCTTATATGGTCTTAAACAGAGGCTGCTGTAGTCACAGAATGGGATGCCCTGGGCAGGAATGGACCTGGCAGGGTACAGTAGTGCTTTGCCCAGCAAAAGTGTCTTTATCAGGCTAATTTCAAATATGATAAGAGCAAATGCTTATATGGTCTTAAACAGAGGCTGCTGTAGTCACAGAATGGGATGCCCTGGGCAGGAATGGGCCTGGCAGGGTACAGTAGTGCTTTGCCCAGCAAAAGTGTCTTTATCAGGCTAATTTCAAATATGATAAGAGCAAATGCTTATATGGTCTTAAACAGAGGCTGCTTTAGTCACAGAATGGGATGCCCTGGGCAGGAATGGACCTGGCAGGGTACAGTAGTGCTTTGCCCAGCAAAAGTGTCTTTATCAGGCTAATTTCAAATATGATAAGAGCAAATGCTTATATGGTCTTAAACAGAGGCTGCTTTAGTCACAGAATGGGATGCCCTGGGCAGGAATGGACCTGGCAGGGTACAGTAGTGCTTTGCCCAGCAAAAGTGTCTTTATCAGGCTAATTTCAAATATGATAAGAGCAAATGCTTATATGGTCTTAAACAGAGGCTGCTTTAGTCACAGAATGGGATGCCCTGGGCAGGAATGGACCTGGCAGGGTACAGTAGTGCTTTGCCCAGCAAAAGTGTCTTTATCAGGCCTAATTTCAAATATGATAAGAGCAAATGCTTATATGGTCTTAAACAGAGGCTGCTTTAGTCACAGAATGGGATGCCCTGGGCAGGAATGGACCTGGCAGGGTACAGTAGTGCTTTGCCCAGCAAAAGTGTCTTTATCAGGCTAATTTCAAATATGATAAGAGCAAATGCTTATATGGTCTTAAACAGAGGCTGCTGTAGTCACAGAATGGGATGCCCTGGGCAGGAATGGACCTGGCAGGGTACAGTAGTGCTTTGCCCAGCAAAAGTGTCTTTATCAGGCTAATTTCAAATATGATAAGAGCAAATGCTTATATGGTCTTAAACAGAGGCTGCTGTAGTCACAGAATGGGATGCCCCAAATAGGAGTGCACCTGGCAGGGTCCAGTAGTACTTTGCCCAGCAAAAGTGTCTTTATCAGGCTAATTTCAAATATGATAAGAGCAAATGCTTATATGGTCTTAAACAGAGGCTGCTTTAGTCACAGAATGGGATGCCCCAAATAGGAGTGCACCTGGCAGGGTCCAGTAGTGCTTTGCCCAGCAAAAGTGTCTTTATCAGGCCTAATTTCAAATATGATAAGAGCAAATGCTTATATGGTCTTAAACAGAGGCTGCTGTAGTCACAGAATGGGATGCCCTGGGCAGGAATGGACCTGGCAGGGTACAGTAGTGCTTTGCCCAGCAAAAGTGTCTTTATCAGGCTAATTTCAAATATGATAAGAGCAAATGCTTATATGGTCTTAAACAGAGGCTGCTGTAGTCACAGAATGGGATGCCCTGGGCAGGAATGGGCCTGGCAGGGTACAGTAGTGCTTTGCCCAGCAAAAGTGTCTTTATCAGGCTAATTTCAAATATGATAAGAGCAAATGCTTATATGGTCTTAAACAGAGGCTGCTTTAGTCACAGAATGGGATGCCCTGGGCAGGAATGGACCTGGCAGGGTACAGTAGTGCTTTGCCCAGCAAAAGTGTCTTTATCAGGCTAATTTCAAATATGATAAGAGCAAATGCTTATATGGTCTTAAACAGAGGCTGCTGTAGTCACAGAATGGGATGCCCCAAATAGGAGTGCACCTGGCAGGGTCCAGTAGTGCTTTGCCCAGCAAAAGTGTCTTTATCAGGCTAATTTCAAATATGATAAGAGCAAATGCTTATATGGTCTTAAACAGAGGCTGCTTTAGTCACAGAATGGGATGCCCTGGGCAGGAATGGACCTGGCAGGGTACAGTAGTGCTTTGCCCAGCAAAAGTGTCTTTATCAGGCCTAATTTCAAATATGATAAGAGCAAATGCTTATATGGTCTTAAACAGAGGCTGCTTTAGTCACAGAATGGGATGCCCTGGGCAGGAATGGACCTGGCAGGGTACAGTAGTGCTTTGCCCAGCAAAAGTGTCTTTATCAGGCCTAATTTCAAATATGATAAGAGCAAATGCTTATATGGTCTTAAACAGAGGCTGCTTTAGTCACAGAATGGGATGCCCTGGGCAGGAATGGACCTGGCAGGGTACAGTAGTGCTTTGCCCAGCAAAAGTGTCTTTATCAGGCTAATTTCAAATATGATAAGAGCAAATGCTTATATGGTCTTAAACAGAGGCTGCTTTAGTCACAGAATGGGATGCCCCAAATAGGAGTGCACCTGGCAGGGTCCAGTAGTGCTTTGCCCAGCAAAAGTGTCTTTATCAGGCTAATTTCAAATATGATAAGAGCAAATGCTTATATGGTCTTAAACAGAGGCTGCTGTAGTCACAGAATGGGATGCCCCAAATAGGAGTGCACCTGGCAGGGTCCAGTAGTGCTTTGCCCAGCAAAAGTGTCTTTATCAGGCTAATTTCAAATATGATAAGAGCAAATGCTTATATGGTCTTAAACAGAGGCTGCTTTAGTCACAGAATGGGATGCCCTGGGCAGGAATGGACCTGGCAGGGTACAGTAGTGCTTTGCCCAGCAAAAGTGTCTTTATCAGGCTAATTTCAAATATGATAAGAGCAAATGCTTATATGGTCTTAAACAGAGGCTGCTTTAGTCACAGAATGGGATGCCCTGGGCAGGAATGGACCTGGCAGGGTACAGTAGTGCTTTGCCCAGCAAAAGTGTCTTTATCAGGCTAATTTCAAATATGATAAGAGCAAATGCTTATATGGTCTTAAACAGAGGCTGCTTTAGTCACAGAATGGGATGCCCCAAATAGGAGTGCACCTGGCAGGGTCCAGTAGTGCTTTGCCCAGCAAAAGTGTCTTTATCAGGCCTAATTTCAAATATGATAAGAGCAAATGCTTATATGGTCTTAAACAGAGGCTGCTGTAGTCACAGAATGGGATGCCCTGGGCAGGAATGGACCTGGCAGGGTACAGTAGTGCTTTGCCCAGCAAAAGTGTCTTTATCAGGCTAATTTCAAATATGATAAGAGCAAATGCTTATATGGTCTTAAACAGAGGCTGCTGTAGTCACAGAATGGGATGCCCTGGGCAGGAATGGGCCTGGCAGGGTACAGTAGTGCTTTGCCCAGCAAAAGTGTCTTTATCAGGCTAATTTCAAATATGATAAGAGCAAATGCTTATATGGTCTTAAACAGAGGCTGCTTTAGTCACAGAATGGGATGCCCTGGGCAGGAATGGACCTGGCAGGGTACAGTAGTGCTTTGCCCAGCAAAAGTGTCTTTATCAGGCTAATTTCAAATATGATAAGAGCAAATGCTTATATGGTCTTAAACAGAGGCTGCTTTAGTCACAGAATGGGATGCCCTGGGCAGGAATGGACCTGGCAGGGTCCAGTAGTGCTTTGCCCAGCAAAAGTGTCTTTATCAGGCTAATTTCAAATATGATAAGAGCAAATGCTTATATGGTCTTAAACAGAGGCTGCTTTAGTCACAGAATGGGATGCCCTGGGCAGGAATGGACCTGGCAGGGTACAGTAGTGCTTTGCCCAGCAAAAGTGTCTTTATCAGGCTAATTTCAAATATGATAAGAGCAAATGCTTATATGGTCTTAAACAGAGGCTGCTTTAGTCACAGAATGGGATGCCCTGGGCAGGAATGGACCTGGCAGGGTACAGTAGTGCTTTGCCCAGCAAAAGTGTCTTTATCAGGCCTAATTTCAAATATGATAAGAGCAAATGCTTATATGGTCTTAAACAGAGGCTGCTTTAGTCACAGAATGGGATGCCCTGGGCAGGAATGGACCTGGCAGGGTACAGTAGTGCTTTGCCCAGCAAAAGTGTCTTTATCAGGCTAATTTCAAATATGATAAGAGCAAATGCTTATATGGTCTTAAACAGAGGCTGCTTTAGTCACAGAATGGGATGCCCCAAATAGGAGTGCACCTGGCAGGGTCCAGTAGTGCTTTGCCCAGCAAAAGTGTCTTTATCAGGCTAATTTCAAATATGATAAGAGCAAATGCTTATATGGTCTTAAACAGAGGCTGCTGTAGTCACAGAATGGGATGCCCTGGGCAGGAATGGACCTGGCAGGGTCCAGTAGTGCTTTGCCCAGCAAAAGTGTCTTTATCAGGCTAATTTCAAATATGATAAGAGCAAATGCTTATATGGTCTTAAACAGAGGCTGCTTTAGTCACAGAATGGGATGCCCTGGGCAGGAATGGACCTGGCAGGGTACAGTAGTGCTTTGCCCAGCAAAAGTGTCTTTATCAGGCTAATTTCAAATATGATAAGAGCAAATGCTTATATGGTCTTAAACAGAGGCTGCTTTAGTCACAGAATGGGATGCCCCAAATAGGAGTGCACCTGGCAGGGTCCAGTAGTGCTTTGCCCAGCAAAAGTGTCTTTATCAGGCCTAATTTCAAATATGATAAGAGCAAATGCTTATATGGTCTTAAACAGAGGCTGCTGTAGTCACAGAATGGGATGCCCTGGGCAGGAATGGACCTGGCAGGGTACAGTAGTGCTTTGCCCAGCAAAAGTGTCTTTATCAGGCTAATTTCAAATATGATAAGAGCAAATGCTTATATGGTCTTAAACAGAGGCTGCTGTAGTCACAGAATGGGATGCCCTGGGCAGGAATGGGCCTGGCAGGGTACAGTAGTGCTTTGCCCAGCAAAAGTGTCTTTATCAGGCTAATTTCAAATATGATAAGAGCAAATGCTTATATGGTCTTAAACAGAGGCTGCTTTAGTCACAGAATGGGATGCCCTGGGCAGGAATGGACCTGGCAGGGTACAGTAGTGCTTTGCCCAGCAAAAGTGTCTTTATCAGGCTAATTTCAAATATGATAAGAGCAAATGCTTATATGGTCTTAAACAGAGGCTGCTTTAGTCACAGAATGGGATGCCCTGGGCAGGAATGGACCTGGCAGGGTACAGTAGTGCTTTGCCCAGCAAAAGTGTCTTTATCAGGCCTAATTTCAAATATGAAAAGAGCAAATGCTTATATGGTCTTAAACAGAGGCTGCTTTAGTCACAGAATGGGATGCCCTGGGCAGGAATGGACCTGGCAGGGTACAGTAGTGCTTTGCCCAGCAAAAGTGTCTTTATCAGGCTAATTTCAAATATGATAAGAGCAAATGCTTATATGGTCTTAAACAGAGGCTGCTTTAGTCACAGAATGGGATGCCCTGGGCAGGAATGGACCTGGCAGGGTACAGTAGTGCTTTGCCCAGCAAAAGTGTCTTTATCAGGCTAATTTCAAAATGATAAGAGCAAATGCTTATATGGTCTTAAACAGAGGCTGCTTTAGTCACAGAATGGGATGCCCCAAATAGGAGTGCACCTGGCAGGGTCCAGTAGTGCTTTGCCCAGCAAAAGTGTCTTTATCAGGCTAATTTCAAATATGATAAGAGCAAATGCTTATATGGTCTTAAACAGAGGCTGCTTTAGTCACAGAATGGGATGCCTCACAGCAGACTTAAGATCAGTTCAGTTAGTTACTATAAGCAGCCTGAAAACGCTAACAAAGGCTGGATGAAAAAAAAAAAATCTCCCTGTCAGCCAGCTCCGTTTTTCCTACCTTTCCCTGGCTTTCTGTCTGTCTCCTGTCTGTCTCCTGTCTGTCTCCTGCCTGTCTCCTGCCTGTCCCTGTCTGTCCCTGTCTCCAGCCTGTCTAACTGCCTCAGCTACACAGCGTTCTGTCTGTCACGAATGCAATAGAGAAATGAGGAAAAGCAAGATGGCCGCCGTTAAATACCGCTGTGTGACGTCACCGGGCTTGCTGGCTGCTGATAGGCTGCATGTGACTGCCCCAGCTTGCACTGGCGCGGGATACATGTCCAGACATGTCCCGTCCGCCATCTTAGAATGCCTGTAAATGTAAATGAATGGATGTTAAAGGAAAACTTCGAGTGATCGAATCGCGGGGAAATTCGGATTCGATCCGAATCGAATTTTTCCTGAAATTCGGATCGAATCCGGGTTCGTCCGGATCGATTCGCTCATCCCTAATCGTGAGTGCTGCTGACAGCGGCCATATTTGAGCAGACAGAGTAGCCAAACTAGTCAAGTAACACAAGTGCTGTCAGGCTGATGTAAGGAAAAGGAAAGATGTGTGCACCTTTATCCTACATTGCATTTGGTAAAAACCTACAGTTTCTCATGTTATTCATTCGGTACAGTATCAGGATATTGCAGGTAATTTCCTAAAAAGAATCTTTTATTTATCACCAGCTGGTCTCCCATAGACTTTTAACATCATTAAAAAGATAATCATTTTGCGTCAGAAAAAAAATCTGGACATCCTGTCAAATATGTCTCAATTTAACTAAATGAAAAATAAAAAAGCTCAGGACAGGCAAAACTTTAAGAGGGGGCTCGCCAGATGGGGTGATCAGAGGGTCCTGTAGTTAAATCGAGGGGAGCTTCCACCTGAGCTTTCTGTAAATAGTCCAGCTTGGACTGGCCCATGTGGGGGTAGGTCCCCAGAAGTGGATCCCTGCCACCTCAGTCTGACACAGACACAGTTAAAACCCCATGTCCTCTGTTCCCTGTATAAAGCAGCAACCCCTCTTTCTGGATAAACCTTAGGGTCCTGGGGGGGGGGGGGGGGATCTGCCACCCTGCCTGTTTGGGGATTCTTGGGGGTTCTGCCACATTCATTGTTGTGAGTTACTTGTTTCTTGGGCTGGAGGGTTGTTCCATGCTGCCAATTTTTGTTTCTGAGATTTCTGAGGGCTGCATTGGCACTCTACATATAAATACTCTACTCTAGGGTTTCAGCGGGTATCTGTGGTCCTTTGCTATTATATTATAGGAGCTGATGGAGTCTGTCTACACTAATTGCTAACTAATTACTAATAATTACAGCATGCCTTGTACTTACCTGTATGTTCTGCACCCCCTGGTATCAGTGCCTCCACCTCACACAGGGGGCCATAAACTAAAAAGGTGTACAGTGAGGGGGGTGATTGGCGGGTACCCATTGGCTGGCATTTATTGTGGGTGTCAGAGGCAGTGAAGGCAGTCTATCCAGTGGGGAGCCCCAGTCCAAGCTTTTATTTTGGTTCCAAGGTATTGTAGTTATGCTACTGTGGGTGCTACAATATTATTTCTTCCCCAGGCTTCAGCTAAGTTACCCTATCTAATCTGTATAAATTAGTCTTTGGGACCATGGCAAAAAGATAGTTGGGAGGTTAGGATAAGCAGTAAGGAGAACAATTAGTCTAAGGATAAGGTAGTGGCCATTTGATGGGGAGGCTAATTTAATTATTATTTGTGCAGGTGCCACTTGAGCGTCTTGCCTGGGACATTCAGCAGTGCCCGCACCACAGTGTTGGCTTCTGCCCGCTGGCGCTGTCAGCTGTAGTGTTCCTAGCCAGGCAGCGTTCGCATCACACGGCTTAAGCCTATGCCAACCGAGAGAGCCGCAACCTGACAAAATTTGTCAAAAAAATACCACTAATGTTGGTTTAATATAGATGCGAGGTTGATCCATAATGAGCCCCGTTTTCTCTTTTTGCTATACCCTAGCATAATTCTTTGAACACTAATGTTGGTTTAACCCTTCCCTTCCTAAATACTCCAATTTATATCAAAACAACTATTAAGTCTAATAAAAAATAGTAATATGAGAAAAGAAAAAAAAGAGAAAAAAAAAGAACAATATGCAGCAAAAATTTCTACAAACATTTTTTAGCAAACATGGTGTTATTGGGTAAAAGTAATAAACTCACTAAAGATGAGCAAACTTTTTAAATGTTTCCCCCCAATAATTAGGGTCATCCAAATCAAACTATAATAAACTTGCTCATAAGACAATAAAAAATAAGCTTACCTCAGTTCCTGTTCCAGCACCAGGTGGTCGGGTCAGGTAACTTCAGTGGGATAGAGGACCCAAATCCTCCGCTTTAGCAAGTATACTTACATCTCCATGGCTCTTCAGTTGCCAATCTGGCTACACGCAAGCGCACATCCCTCAAACTCCATTGGAATATACATATGGCAACCACTGCCAATTTGACACATATTTTTTTGGAAACAATAAATTTGGGTTGTTCCTTTTTCCTTGCCATTAATGCATACCTTAATCTCCTTTGTGTTCCTTTTTCCTTGCCATTAATGCATACCTTAATTCTTTCTGATTGTTTTGGATTTATTGTACCATATCTAAACTTTTTGTGTCATGGAAATGTGTGATGATGTTGTGTGATTGTACATTTGCAGGAAACACAACTTTCATTTTTTTTTTTTTTTTTATTTTATTCCAGCGTTTGAAATTGATTTTTTTAACCAAAGTTTTTTAAAAATAATTGAATCTAAATGTTTTAACAAATAAACTATTTTCATTTTAAGCCAAATTAAAATTCTTTAGGCCTGGGTGTCTTGTGCCTGTGATTTTCTTGTATCTGTGAATGAAAAACAACATTAGTTTAGCATTGTTTATTTGGTTTGGTTGTGCGTGGTTTTTTTGGGGCCCTTTTTAAACCGGACCTTCTGCGTTATTTACTGAAAAGCCCAAACTCTTAACAAAAGATTCCGCAGCATCTCAAAATAATAGATAGTCATTTTTTAGTCAATCAATAATTATTCTTTCCACCACTGGGCTGCGACTCAGTTCTGGAATTTAGTATACGGCCGCCGCCATCTTGACTCAGAAGCATCACACTTACTGAGGAGAGGAGAGTGGGATAAGGTACAGGGGGTGGGTTATAGCTGTGCTTTGCTCACACAGAGCAGAGACCTCTTGAAAAGGTCAGCAATCCCAGAATGCAGAGCAGCACAGTTAGAAGGCACTTCCTGTTTGCAGGCTGCCTGATAAGATGGCGGCTTCCATAATCCGCCATCTTGGATGTTGAAAGTCTCATAACATGCACTAGGTGCAGGTAGGACGATTTTGAAGGTGGGCAAACTTTATGTACAGGGTGTGGGAAACATATAAGATAGACTCTTATTCTGAGTGAAGGTCCGCTTTAAGGGCTTTTTAGACAAAGTCTTTGGTTGATTTTTTTGGTTTTTACATTTTGTGGCCAATGGAATTGTTGGTTCATTTACTTTGGTAACCAAAAACGCCACTTACCATGTTTTAGGCGCATATTGTGTCAGGGGCGGAGTCTCCATTCTTGCTCCCTTGCTTGCTGCTGTGAATCTGTTTGCATGACAAAGACACAGATATTAGAGACTGTTGTTGTCTCATGTACACAAAAAGCATTAACAAGTTTGCTGGCCTAACTAAAGTCACTTTTTGAACCTCTTGCTGCCTCACATTGTCCTAGTTCTGCTATCTGCATGTAGCCTAGTTTTGAGCTGCGTACATGTGTTAAACTAAGGTGGGCTTGTATGTAACGTGAAAAACTAAGTTGTTTCAGACTATTCTGGCACTTTGTTTTTTTTTTTATTACAAGGAATGTGTGCGCGCACATAAACGCACGCGCGCATACTCACATCCATGATGATGTCGTCCTGCTCCGGGGTAAAGATTGCGGCCGACAGCTTTTCTGGGTTTGCAAGGTATAGCTCTGACGTTCCCCCGCGGAGACGTAGGTGCGTGCGTGCGTGCGCGCAGGCGCGCACCCGCTGTTGACCACGGCCACACGGAAAACATATTTAACCCTTTCGCTGCCAGCCTACCTGCAGCATTTGCCACTCCCTGTTGCCAGACGATGTTTCACCATTTTGCGCTACACATATTCAACTGTCATTTTTGAAGGGATTTCCAGGGATTTCCCAGGAAAATTATATATTGTTTTTTTCAACAGAGTCTGGGCTTTAACATGAAATGTCTTGTTTGTATTTTTTAGGTGTATTCTCAATTTTTTTGGGTGAAATGTGTGAAAAAAAATAAAAAAAAAACATTTTTTTACAATTTGTAGAGTTTTTTTGTAATAAAAAATGTAAGTTTGTCAATAAAATCTTATTGCGTGAGAAACCCCAATTTCTCCCGGTTACAGCGATACCACATATGTATAGGTAGACACCCTTTCCTGCCCAGAAGCCTTTTATAGCTGCTGGATGACAAATGGTTAATTAAAAAAAAAAATGACATAGGGTCCCCCTTCCCGGGGAGGGGGACCCCATTTTTTTTTGGATTTTGAAGGGTTAAAAACCCTTCAAAATCCAAAAAAAAAAATGACGTGGGGTCCCCCTTACCCAAAGTAACCAGCCCGGGACCAGCTATGGGGGCTTGTAGGCACAGAGTGGGGGGGCCAGCTTTGGTGGCCCCCCCACCCTGCAGCCTACGAGCCCACATAGCCTATGTGGGCCCGGGCTCTTCTGCCCCCCCCTGGCCTTTGGGGAGGCAGGTAATGGGGGTGCGGGGGTTAATGGCAAGCCACCCGCTAGGGCAGGTGACTTGCCACCCCCCCAGCCTTGTGAACTGGTATAAGGGGTCTCATGGACCCCTTACCAGCTCACAAAGGGTTAATGTGAAAAAAAAACACCACACAATAATAAAAAGTATTTTATTAGAAAAAAAAAAAATTTTTTTTACTGTACTTACCTTCGATTGCAAGCTCTTGTCCCTCGCCGCTCAGCTGACAGATGCCGGTGATCGGCATCCAGAGAAGGAGAAGGCAGGAGATCAGAGGATCTCCTGTCACCTCCTTCCCCTGTGCCGATCACCGGCATCTGAGAAGCTGAGAAAGCTGAAGCCTGAGATCGGGGCCGGGATGACTTCATAAGCCCCGCCCCCAAGGGCTTAGAGGCATGATGGCGGCCGCCATCGTGAAGAAGAGAGGAGAGAGCCTCCCAGGCTCTCTCCTGAAGATCGGTAAGTCCTGGGGGGGGATCGGAGGCCCCCCAGGTGAAGAGGAGGGACAGCGGGAGCCAGCGCACACACAGGTAAGTGAATGTCATTTTTTTTTTTTTTTTTTTTTTACAGTTAGAAGCTGCTGCTGCAGAAGCGGGGGGGGGGGCGGCCTATTCCGGGGGCTCTCCTGGAGCCATCCGACCCCCCACGGGGGATCGGATGGCACCAAATTAAAGAGGAGACCCGGCCGGATCCAACAAGGGGTCAGGTGAGTATTTGTTGTTTTTACTTTTTAAACTACAAGCGAGGAAAGTCAAGCACGTAACACCTACGGGCTTGGCACTTAAGGCCCAGCCAAGCCAGCACGTAGGTGTTACGTGCTTGGCAACAAAAGGGTTAAAGCACAAGGCACTCAGCTCTGTGTTGGATACCATATCAATATGGGCAGACCTAAAGGGAGCAAAAAGAGCCAACCAAGGGTCGAGGCACAGAGCAGCCGCACACATGCCTCATCCTCCACAAGACAGAAGAGCAGGCACCAGACACATGCCGAACATGCCCCCACTAAAACGGTGGATACTCCACACAAACAGGCACATTCAAAAAAACGCAGGACCAAGGGTACATTAGCCCATTCACCACCACCTGCAAAAAAACCACGCACACACAAGGGTGCCCCATCTAGTCAGACCATGCAGCATCCTCCACCTCCACACACCAAGCATACCCACAAATCCAAACACATAAGCAAGGGTAAGCGCATTGCAAAAACCACCACCCCACCCAGGTCACCCACCCCTCCACCTCCACCCTCTGGTTCCCCCAATTCCAGTACCTCACATTCCACATGCAGCTCAACATCTGATAGCTCAACAGGAACCCAGACATTAAGCCAGAGAAGCACACACACAACACCCCCCTCCCCCATAAGCCAAAGAAGCACACACGACTCCCCAGATACCCAACCATCAATTTCCCTTAGAGGCAGGGGAGACCACACACCCATGTGGCAGACAACTACGGCGTGGCTCACTAACTGCCCGATTTTGCGATGCTCAAAGCATGGCGGTGGCAAATGCAGTTTGCGAGCATTATGATGCCCTATTTGGCCGCACCTCAAAAACAACCAATAAGCAGGCTAAGATGGAGATCTGGACTAATATTTGCAGGCAGGTCAATAGTGTGGGATCAGTCCGGAGAGATATTCAACAAATAAAAAGGAAATTTGGGGACCTAAAATACTACAGCAAAAAAAAAATGGACATGCGCCGTCAGCAGAGGTAAAGGACAATTTTTAGTCACATTGTTAAAAGGATGTAACACTTATTAGGTGTAATTTAATCTTCCCCAGCCAACAGACAGGGGGTGGAGCAGAAGTAAAGGAAAAAGTAAAATGCATTTTTAGTCACATTGTTAAAAGGATGTAACACTTATTAGGTGTGATTTAATCTTCCCCAGCCAACAGACAGGGGGTGGCTTACCCACTAAAATTATCCTTACGCCCGCCGAGGAACATGTATATACATTCATACACCCGGCCAGCATCCAGGGACTGGCAGAGGCACAAGACACAGACGGAATGTAAGGTCCCAAGGTGAGTCTGATTTTGCCATGACCTAGTACAAAAAGTTCAAGAAGGCAGTGTTATGCTAGCCAACACACTGTACTTGGCCATTTACCTACTCTTCCTATCTACATTCTAAGGACCAAGTCAACAGGACACACCAGGCCCCCAAACCCCTGCGTTAGCACCGAGGCCAAGGGCACACCAGGCTTCTACACCACAAACCCAAATTGTGGATTGCGATGAGGTAAGTCAATGGGCCTTGATGTGTACTTTTAACATTGATATTTGAGAGCTTTTGTGGACAGAAATAAACTAAAAGGATGCTATATTTCTTTACAGACCACAGGAAGCCCACCCATCATCGACCATATACGAGATTTGGAGGAGGACACCCCACATATGTCACTAACCACTACTGCACCAGTGGCAGCAACGCAGTCAACCCCGGCACAGCCACCACATCCACAACCACCTTCGGAACCAGAACCAACCACCCGTCCCACTGCTCCTACCCAGTCTAGATGCCATATTTCCCAAAGAAGGCAACTTTGGAGGAAACATGGAGGCAGGAAAATATTGCCTTTGCTGCGACAACACAGCAATTCAATGAGACTGTGTGCACCCAACTCACAAACCTCAACGCCCAAGTAGAGGTATTAAACAGAAATATCTCTGCCCTAACCAGCCATATGGGTGAGATTAATCAAAGCCTGGCCCACATTGCAGCCAATTTGCAGGCACAACATCATTCCTCGTCACCATGCAACCCAACATACCACTAATTTGTGGGGAATACATTTTCTGTGCCCACGTGTAATTTTTCTTTTGGGCCCAAAAAAACAAATGACAAAACAAAATTTGTTTGAAAAAAAAAAAAGAAAAAAAAAAATTGTGGTCTCTGAAAAAACACTAAACACTAGTTGTGCACGTATGGTTTGCGCGGTGCCACTTTGGGTGCAAGAAAAAGGAGGGGTGGGGAGGGCTGAAACTAAAGGTGGTGGAGTAGCCCACAAGCCATGATTAGGTTTAGGACCGTTGCAGGTGTCTATTGTAGTGCCCCCCCCCCAGTCTCATCAAGACAACAGAACCTCATCTTCAAGAGAACAAAGCCTGGCTCCAACACAGAGCGAGTCCTCCTGGGGGCAGTATTGTAGCGCTCCTCTGCCTGTGAAGATCGGTGCAGGATGGGGGTCTTCATCCAGGGGACCAAAGGATAGGCAGAGTCTCCTGCCCTAAAACCCCCCCAAAAAAATAATTAAAAAAAGGTGTGCATTGCAACAATAGAAAAGAGGGACAAATAGGTGAGCGGGGTAGGGTGGGAGGAAAGGACATTTGTAATGAGACTACATGCACATCCAACCTGTACTCTGATTAAAAAAGTCTGGGGAATACTACTTACATAAGAGGGCAAGAACATGACGCAATAGGGTACAATCACTTAACCCATTTAATTTGTAGATCAATAATTGGGCTCCAAATATACTACGAAAAAAGTTACCAAATAGTGTGTTACGGGAACAAACACAGTCAGAGAGGGTGGGCAACCAATACAAGTTTCAGACACATACCCAGTAGCCAGCCACCAAATAGATCGGCTGATTTGAATCGCTCATGTAGGCAGGAATTCCTAGGCAGGGAAAGCCAGAAAAACCAAATCAGGGCCAGCCAGTGCCTTCACATTTATCCTATGTCCCATCTTCAAATGCCTGCACACAAACAATAAAATAAAAATTATGGAGACCCTGTAAAAAGGATCCCCCCCAAAAAACCATAAAAAATATCAAATACTCATGCCATCGATGTCCAAAGGCGTGCGGTGCAGCCTGGTTTCTGCCATACTCAGCAGGACAAGACCGCGGAGCTGGCGCCGCTGATGTGCTCCAACAGAGGACTGCATATTATTGCCCGAGTGCAAATACGGCTGCTCTGACTTGCCGTAAGTGAAGGCTCGGCGGCCCCGTTTTATTAGGGTGTTTTCAATCGGAAATCAAGGCTCTGCATCACTGAAAAAAACGGACCAATGAACGAGGCGTCCTTTTTCCCGGGAAACAGCCTCGTGCGAGCCGACAATCGGAAAGGCGGCTGAGCGCACACCTGAGCGCATAAGCACACTAAAATCAACGTAGCACCCTTTCCTGACCCGATCAAAGCCCCAAACCAACGGGAAAACGCACGGGGGAGCTGAACGGGGAGGCTCTGCATCAAGCCAATGGTGCTTCCTTTATCTAAATTATGCCAATTGATCACAAATATGATAAATAAGGTGGAGGAGAACAACATTCTGGACCCCGGTGCTGTCACGGGGCAGGTGAGCTTCTTTCATTTAAGGATTTCAGGGAAAAAAATGTGCAACCCAAATCAGAACACAATTCGGATTCATGCTTGAAATTCAAAGCGAACTCCGGTTCAAATTAACCAGTTCGCTCATCTCTAATGTTTGCCCCAAAGATGAAAAATATCTTTCACCAATATGGCCTGTTAAATTTAACATTAAAGAAGTGAAACCACCTCCCTACAGTCTATAAGACTCTAGGGCCAGTAGTGTCCCCCTTTGTAGGGCATCCCAGCATTGCTTGAATTAGCCAAGGCTATAACCCAAACCAGGCATCTTTGAATGGCTGGTTTGGGCAGCAACTTTACGACCAGCAGCAGGCGCTACCATACGTTCAGAGAGGCAAGAAAAATCTGAATGGAATGTGAGGTGCTGATTGGCTGAGTGTCCCAAATATGTGCAGTGGGAACAAATGAAAGGTGACTTTTTGGACGATCCTGTAGGACAAATGCAGCATCCTGAATTGAAAGGAACAGAACTTGAGTTTTGTTATTTTTAAAATGTATGACATATCTCTTTTGTATCACCAAAAAAGCTTCTATTGTTTCTGTTTTCATAAACATTGTTTTTCGCTATAAACATGTTATTTATTTGTCATTATACCAGCTGAAATATGTTTCAGGGTATTAACATTCCTTTAGAGACTCAACTTTCTGTCTCTATTGACACTCTTATCTCCAGTATGCGAGCTATAAGCTTTTAATTAAAATAAAAGTTATTAATATTACACTATTAAGGTATGCACAATGTTTATCTTGCTGACATAAAAAAGCGAAGCAAGAGGCTTAATATAAATAAAAGCAATACATGGAATAATTGTAAAATTGCTTGAAATAAATGAATGCTTTGGTAGAAAATAAATAACAAGCAGAAGCTATTGGTGACATACTAATAAACTATAACAAATGTATGATACTTTTAAAATTCTTTGAAGAATCCTCCCTGTCCAGGCTGTCAGTCCACAATAAATGCAGTCACTAAAAGTCTCTGGATATATGCAGGGCCATATTTAGAATCTATGCTGCCCTAGGCACTGTTTGGTCATGTGCAACCCCCCCCCCCCCCCCCCCCAGGCACACATACACAATGAATGGATCTTACCTGACGTTCCCACTGAATCCCGGACTTGTCACCAGACTTCTTTTTCCTGAAGTGGAGACTTTTTCTTGAAGAGAAGGCCTTTTGCTCCAATTCCTTCTGGGAAGTGCACCTCGATTACCAGCTCAAGTGATATACGCTATATCCTGTCCCCTTGCCAAGTCCAACAATTACAGTTGGGAGGCACCAGGCAGTGCAGCCAGTAAGGTGACAATTCCCACTGCTCCCTCCCCAGCTCCCTCTTGCTCCCCAGCTCCCTCTTGCTCCCCATCTCCATCTTGCTCCCCCAGCTTCCTCTTGCTCCCCTAGCTCCCTCCTGCTCCCCATCTCCATCTTGCTCCCCTAGCTCCCTCCTACTCCCCATCTCCATCTTGTTCCCCTAGCTCCCTCCTGCTCCCCATCTCCATCTTGCTCGCCCAGCTCCCTCCTGCTCCCCATCTCCATCTTGCTCCCCTAGCTCCCTCTTGCTCTCTGCCTGCCCCCCCCCCCAAGCTTCACATTGGGACCCCCTCATTTCTCCACCATCTGCTGTATCCAGGGATGACAGTGCCCCAGGTGAGCTGAAAGTGGCAAGGAAGGTTAATGAAAGTTAGCTATAATAAGCTGGAGACCTAGAGATAAGGAGCATGGGCAGATGGTACTCCCCCCATGAAGTTATGAATCAGAACCTGAAGTTATGAATCAGAATACCCCCCCCCCCATTATTTACATTGGGACTGACAAATCTCTCCTTACCAGTAAAGGCACCTTATGTGACGGAGAGATGTGTACAGGAAGATGGGGCTGCTATGGCTCTGACAGCAGAAGCAGCTCACACACTTCTATAGCTGCGAATAGGAAGCCTTCAAGGGCCGTGTGTGTCAGTCCTCCAAAAGCGTTACATTGTGGGAAAGCTCTGCAGTTGTAAAGCAGTGGGTGTAGGTGGGCAGAGGGTGTAGAGGGGGCAGGGGCGGACTGGCTGTAGGGTATAACGGGGAAAATCCCGGTGGGACGATCCTGCCCCACACTGAAATAATGTCAAATTTATGCTGCTGCAGCTTTGTGTGCTGTGGGCAGCAACATGCTGGGTAGTAAGGGCTGAAGGATAGAACATTACGCTGGTAGGCATGGGTAGCTCAGGGGTTAATAAGCCCTCTCTCCCACCCTTCCTCCCTGCACTCCTTGCTGACAGTCTTTACCTCTCTCCAAGTAAATGAGCAGCTTCCGGTTCTGCCATCCACATCTCCACGAGCAGCGGGGCAGGGTGACGATACCCTCTCCCTGCCACCTCTGCGCTGCTTGTCAGACAGTAAATGGCGGGAGTGAAGGCTGCTCGTTTTACTTGGAAGAAGAGAGGTACAGAATGTCAACAAGGAGTGTGGGGTGGAAGTGGGGGAGACGGCTTATTAATCCCTGAGCTACCCACACCTACCATATTGTTTAACCACAGCCCCAGTTTAGGGTGGCCACTAAGTGGGCAAGTCGAGGTCCAGTACAGTACAACAGCAATACATTCAATTTGTTTGTGCTGCTGTGAAACACCCAGATTTGGGAATCCCCCTGTGTGTGAAGCCCCCAGTGCCACCAGATTTCTACTTTACTCCACATTCCTACTCCCCCCCCAGACTCGCATCCCTTTGCCTGCTCCCTCCGGCTGTGCCAGCCATTCAGATAAGCAGAGCTAGTGAGCGTGCAGCAGCCGGGGATGCCAGTCGCTCCTTGCACTAGCAGCATTTTCTCAGCAAGGGATAGGGAGAGCCATATAAAGGAGCAAAACTAGAGGGGATGCAGGAGGTCAGTGGGGCTCCATCAGTTTTGCTCCTCCACTTTATTTATCATATTTGTGATCACTTAGCATAATTTAGATAAAGTACCATAGTAACATAGTATGTAAGGCTGAATAAATACTTTAGTCCATCCAGTTCAGTCTGTTTAACTCCTTCCAGTGGTCTAGTAGCCATAGCTGGAAATGTTATTACATGCCAGGAAGGCATCAAGGCCACTTTTGAACGTTTTTACTGTATCCTTTATAACTACCTCCTCTGGCAGCGAGTTCCATAGTCTCACTGCTCTTACAGAGAAGAATCCCCTCCTATGTCGGTGGAGAAAGCACCTTTCCTCTAACCTTAGTGGATGCCCTCAGGTTATGGTTACACTCCGGGGTATAAATAGATTGTGGGACAGATCTTTGTATTGACCCTGAATATATTTATACATAGTTATTAGATCACCCCTCAATCGTCTTTTTTCTAGAAAAAATAAACCTAACTTGGACAATCTTTCAGGGTACTCTAGACCCCGCACTCCTTTTATTAACTTTGTTGCCCTTCTTTGAACGCGCTCCAGTTCTGATATGTCCTTCTTAAGCACAGGTGGCCAGAACTGTACACAGTATTCCATATGGGGTCTGACCAGTGATCTGTACAGGGGTAAAATGATGCTCTGGTCATGAGCACCTATGCCCCTCCTGATGCACCCCATGATCCTATTTGCTTTGGCAGCAGCTGCCTGGCATTGATTACTACAGTTGAGCTTATTGTCAACTAAAACCCCTAGGTCCTTTTCCATTGTTGTTTTACCAAGTGTTTCTTTATTTAGTGTGTAATCATGATACAGATTTCTCCTTCCCATGTGCATAACCTTACATTTATCTGTGTTAAACTTCATTTGCCATTTAACTGCCCATGCTTCCAATTTATCTAAATCTGTTTGTAGCTGCCTGCTGTCCTCTTTTGTTTTAATTACTTTACTTAGCTTAGTATCATCTACAAAGATTGAGACTTTACTGTTTAATCCATACCCAATGTCATTTATATATATATTGAAGAGAATTGGTCCCAGAACTGACCCTTGTGGTACTCCACTAGTAACAGTGTGTACCATTGATAACCACCCTCTGCTTCCGATCATTAAGCCAATTTCCCACCCATGTGCACACGTTTTCCCCCAGTCCAAGCATTCTCATCTTTTGTACCAGCCTTTTATGTGGCACAGTATCAAATGCTTTAGAAAAGTCAAGATATATGATATCCAATGACTCCCCCTGATCCAATCTTGAACTTACCTCCTCATAAAAGCTGATTAGGTTTGTCTGGCAGGACCAATTCCTCATAAATCCATGCTGATATGGAGTAATAAGGTAATTTTCCCCAAGGTGCTCCAGGATAGTATCCCTTAAGAAACCTTCAAACAGCTTGCCCACCACAGATGTTAAGCTTACCGGTCTGTAGTTCCCCGGTTCCCCCCTAGATCCCTTTTTGAATATTGGGACCACATTTGCCAAGCGCCAATCCCTCAGAACAGACCCTGTAGTTATGGAATCCACAAATATTAGAAATAACGGCTTGTCTATTACTGTACATAACTCCCTTAAAACACGAGGATGTATGTCATCTGGTCCTGGTGATTTATCGATTTTATCTGCTTGAGACGGTGCTGGACTTCTTCCTTGGTTAGACCAGTGACATTTAATGGAGGGTTTTGGTTATTCCCCTGCATTTCACTCGGCATGTCAAATTCTTTTGTGAAAATAGAAGCAAAGAAGTTGTTAAGCAAATTTGCTTTCTCCTCATTTCCCTCTATTTCCCCCTTGCTTTTCAGGGGGCCCACACCCTCAGGTTTGTACCTTTTACGGTTTATGTAGCTAAAGAATAATTTGGGGTTAGTTTTACTATCTTTCGCGACCAGTCTTTCTGTCTCCAGTTTAGCTGCCCTTATCAGTTGTTTACATTGTTTATTTTTTTCTTTGTAGTTTTTTAACGCTTCCGCTGTCCCTTCCTGCTTTAAACGTTTAAATGCCTTTTTTTTGTTGTTTATTGCCCCTTAACCTTTTTATTTAGCCACATCAGTTTACATGTGTGTCTAATAGTTTTATTCCTGTAAGGTATATATCTGTCACAATGAAAATTACCGTATTTTTCGCCCTATAAGACGCACCTACCCATAAGACGCACCTAGGATTTGGGGGAGAAAAATAAGAAAAAAAATATTTTAAACCAAAAACGCACCATTACAGACAGTGTGACATTCCCCTCTCCCCCCATAGGCTGTGTGGCATCCCCCCCTCTCCCCCATTTGTATAGGCTGTGTGGCATCCCCCCTCCCCCCATAGGCTGTGTGGCATCCCCCCTCTACCCCCATTCGTATAGGCTGTGTGGCATCCCCCCTCGACCCCAATTCCCATAGGCTGTGTGGCATCCCCCTCTCCCCTCATAGGCTGTGTGGCATCCCCTCTCCCCCCATTTGTATAGGCTGTGTGGCATCCCCCTCTCCCCCCATAGGCTGTGTGGCATCCCCCTCTCCCCCATAGGCTGTGTGGCATCCCCCTCTCCCCACATAGGCTGTGTGGCATCCCCCTCTCCCCCCATAGGCTGTGTGGCATCCCCCCCTCCCCCCAGTCGGCTTAAGTAAAAAAAAAAAAGTTAAACTCACCTCTCCACTGACACCGCTCCGCTGAGCGGTCGGCTCCGTGAATGGGGTGGTCGTGGCCTGCACAGCGTCAGCGTCGGCACAGGCCACGCCCACCCCATTCACGGAGCTGGCCATAAGAAGCAGCGGAGGGCTCTGTCCCGACTTTGTGAAGGCCGCGCCCACCCGCTGCCCTGACCTGGGTGCTCGCATGTGCCCCAGGCGGAAGAAGCAGCAGATGGAGGAGCGGCGGGGGCGCTGTCTCTGGCCCCGCCGCTGTCATTGCTGCCGGTAAAAGACAGCGATCGCAGTGGCGGGGCCGGGACAGAGCCCCCGCCGCTCCTCTGGGCTCCCGCAGTGTGACAGGCAACGCGGAAGCGCCGGGAACGGGTGAGGTTTTTTTTTTTTTCTTTTTTTTTTACATTCGCCCAAAAAGGCACACAGACATTTTCCCCCCACTTTTGGGGAAAAATAAGTGCATCTTATAGGGCGAAAAATACGGTTTGAAAGTATCCCATTTAGTGTCCATGCTTTTGTTTTTAAGGACATTTTCCCAGTCAATGCAGTGCAGGGCATCTCTAATTTGGTCAAACTTTGCCTTTTTGAAGTCCCGCGTTTTTGTGGCTCCTTGATAAGGCACCCTAGTGACTGCTAATTGGAAATTAATGATATTATGCTTCCAAGGTGTCCTCCAACCTTTACCTTTATTACTTTGTCTGGTACATTGGTTAGTATTAGGTCCAATATGGCTTTCCCCCTTGTTGGAGCTTGTACTTGTTGGGAAAGGTAGCCATCTTTTGTTTTAGATAAAAAACTATAACTTTTATGCGAAACACATGTTTCAGCATCCCAGTCTATTGGGTTGATTCAAAGAAACATGTAACAGCTTGGATTTGGGTCACGATCATCCTATTTTTCCCGAACGCTCGTGCGTTCGTATGAACTTGCGAGTGATTCAATAAGCAAATACGTTTCTATCCTAAAATATACGTCCGTTCGTATGGCAGTTCGGGAATCAGACCTATGTCAGTTTCCATCCTGAATTTTCCGTTTCATTTCTCAGGTTGCAACATTGGTTTTGCCCTTTTTCCTTTTTTGTCTGGACGTAAATCCTTCTGATCTTGCGGCTCCGCACTACAAACTTACCTCATTAAAGTGCATTCTAAATATTTGGTCTTTTATTTTTCTTTATTTCATTCATTTTGTAGTAACCAACCATTAATGAATGCATTTGCATAAGTAAATCTTACTTTGTTTAATTTTTAGTTAACTTGCATTTTTTACTTGTGGATTTAATTTTAATATTTATGCTTCAAATGGTACAACTTTAAATTTTTAGTGTGGTTACCCACACCCTCTACATACAGATTGCTCACAAATCTTAAAAAACACCCAGCAACTTCTGCATGTTATGAGCCTAGAAACAGCCAAGATGGCGGCTCAGGTATTATCGGGCAGCCTGCAAACAGAAAGGGCCTTGTGACTGTGTTGCTCTGGATTCTTTGATTTCTGACCTTTCCATGCCCCCAGCTCTGCTGTGTCTGTGCAAAATACAGCAGTAACCCACATCCTGCACTTTATCCCGCTCTCCTCTCCTCAGTAAGTGTGATGCATCTGACCAAAGATGTGCTTAAATAATTAAACAAAGCAAAGGTAAACAACTACACCAATAAATGCAATCTAAAAATATTATTCTAGTACCTCAATTTTAAAATAAATAACAAAGGACATAAGTTTCTTTAATTAACGCAAATATATTGCAAAATAAAGGTTTACATGCAAAGGACTAATTAAGGTCCACATTAAAATGCTTTTATAAGGCATACATGAATCAGGTATGCATTGCAATACAATTTATGGCCTCGGCCATGCTGATACATGCAGTTCATTGGAACACAAGATGCGCAGACTCCTCCACTTAGCCAAAAAACCTGTTCACGAACAGCAATCCGGCTGCTAAAAGGTGTCGGCTGTGGCTTTCTTTTAAAACGCGTTTAGAGGTTTCTCTGAATCACACCTAAACACATCCAATTAACCTAAGTTTTACGTTTTGATCGTAAGTTTTAGGATTTGATCCTAAGTTTTACGTTTTGATCCTAAAATTTAGGAACGAACTTCCGCTGATCGTAAGAGCATATACGCATTCGTACGTAGGCTCGTGCGAGTCGGAAATGGCCAAAAAAACAGGAAAAAATGACTAACACCCACCCAAACTTACGATTCTCGATACGAAATCAATTAACTTTTGCTCTTTGAATCGAGGGGTATATCTGGGTAGTTAAAGGAAGCATTATTCCTCACGGTCTTTAGTTGTTTAGTTGCATCCAAATGCAGTTAAAAGACAGAAAAAGTTTGCTCAAGGAGCCGTGAAAGGGCCCCACTTAATGTTCACACCAGGGCCCTGTCACATTTAGTTATGCCCCTGGCCATGTGACATGTGGGTTTTGGTCCACTTTAATGCTCACAGAAGGTTGTAAAGCCATTGCTGTAGCACAATTTAATGCATTGCGAGGTTGTTACCCCAATACATGGTGCCGTTTATCCTATTATGATTACATTCCTTCTTTTTTGCCTCTGTTCTTCATTTTTCACCTTCCTTCACATTTCTACACTCCCCCTTTTCTCTGCATTCTGTCCCTCCTTCCCAACAGTTTGTTGGGCCAGGAGGAGTTGATAGCAGCAAGATGCCAGGGCTGTGGCATATATATATATAGAGAAAGAGAATTGACTTGCAAGTCAAGTGAGTCGAAACAACAGTGCTGTGACATTTAGGCTACATTCACACCAGAGTGGTGTTAACGCATTTGCATGTGCTCTAGTGATTTAGATAGGAAAATCGCTAGCACACATGCAAAAAAGGGTTAGCACGGTGTTTTACTAGCCCTAATGCTTGTAATCACCATTCAATGGAGTGCGGTTGCAAAAGCTAGCACAGCAAAAGCACTGCATGCAGAACCAATTGCAGATGCAATGAAAGGGCCTGAGCAAATGCAGGGCCTGTGTGACCAGAAAGTTCTCTATGGGACCCAGATGGCTGAGCCTGCCTCTAAATCTTGTAGATTAGTGGATAAGGCTTGTTGGAGGAAAAAATACAATACTGTAACCCACCCCTTCAAGCTGCTGTTGATTTCTTTCATGAATACAGATGCCCTTGAGTGGGTGTCGGGTGCGATCTGCCCTTTCCCATTCGTTTCCTCACAGCAACTCCTGGCAGTCCTCTGCTCAGTCCGCTTTGGGCCATGAACAAAACTTAATGATGTTCATGGCTCCACTTTCCCCCCCAACTCACAGTTCCTGTGTACAGACCTCTTCATCCATTGCATGGAGGGGTAAGTAGCAATGGGGCCCTTGAAGCTGCAGACAAAGATCATTAAAAGGGATTAGAGGGGGTTTCCAGGATTTATGTTTCACCGGTGGAACTCTATGAGGGGGACCTCTATGAATTTTGGTATGGGGTCCTGTGAAACCTATGTACGCCCCAAGGGATTTTCTACCAATTTACATAATAATCCTTAAAGGATCAACTCATACTATGCTGTATTAGTCATGGGGGCTGAGGAAAAGCACTTTAACATGCCCATAGAATAGTTTATTTTAATTAAGGTAGTGGATGTGTCATTGTACAATCACTGGTTATTTTTGTAGAATGGATGGTATGTGTGTGGGGGGGCGTGATTGACTTAAAACTTAGAATTAAAATTAGGCCATTGTCTCTGTTCCCATTGTATTTTTGCTTGTCCAACTCTCTAGTTGGTTGTTAGTCCTGGCTCTGAACCATGTAAAGCTTTCAGTTGGCTAGAGGCAAAGCAGCATCCATGCATCTGAGTTTTAGTAATGTTGTAGAATGGTCACCCTTACAGATACCTGGTTACTGACAAAGGGGGTTAAGAACGGATAGCGCCAGGTAGTGCTTCGTAGCGCCAGGTAGCGTCTGGTGAGTGCTGGGAGCTGTACACAAAACCAAAATTTAAGAAAGCGAACCTGGTGAGCGGCTCTAACTGCGCCATGTATTACCAGAGGTGGCTCAGCGTACAGCGCTGGTGCTCTAGGTTCAGGTATTACCATTCGCTCAGTGTCGCTCTCCCATACATTTCAATGGGCTTTCATTTGTTTGTGTTTAAATAGCGTGTTTGGCAATTAAAATTTTTTTTTTTTTGCTCAAATGATTGTGTGACCTCTCCTGGCTGCAAACAAACACTTTTATAAATTTTTTTTACTTTTTATATTTTTATGCAGAATTCTATTTACATATCTGGCACTAAAGTGTTATTGTCCCGGTGTTAAAACAATATCATTCCATGTGTTTTCACTTTGTTACTGGTGTATATGTGTTCAAAAACAGACTTTAATCACACAGTATCTGGCACTCTATGCTACAGCACCCAGCTTTAGAGTGCCAACGCTGTGTGTGTGTAGCTTTTTTTTAAAGTGGACCAACACCCAGGATTTTGACTATCCTGGGTCTTGGTCCACTTCGGTGGGGCACCCCCGATCGGGGTGCCCCGCTGTGTGAAACCCCCCGATCACCCTAAAAACCCACCTCTCCCCGCTCCCAGCGCCGACGGACAAGGGATTTGACAGCCGCTTGTCCGTGGCTCCTCCGCCGCCGCCTCCCGCGCGTCCCTCTTGACGCGCGCCGGCCATTCACAGACGGCCGGCGCGGGGGCACGCAGGCCTAGAGGGGTGCAAGGGAGGCGGCGGCGAAACTAAGGTAAGGGGGTTTGGGGGTTTTGGGGGGGTTTCACCCCGCGGGACATCCCGATCTCGGATGTCCCGCGGGGAGGGAGGTGATCGGCCCGGGAATCTTATAGATTCCCGGGCCGATCACCCGAGGGTGATGGTCCACTTCAAATATGGTGTGGAGCTCTGAGTGCTGGACGCACTGAGCTGGCGCTGCCTCTCGCTCGCTGCAGTGTTATACTGTTGTTACAGAGCTCCAACACACATCACATTCATCAATGCCGGCCAGGTTACAATAATAACCGCTATGCTAGGTTACAGCACCCAACACTCGCTTAAAGCGTCTACTAGGGTTTGCTCTAAGCGCCGCTATACAGATGCTTATCTGGCAATACATGGTATTAGTAGTGAATCAGCCTACACGTCATTATGTATGGTAGAATTCTATATATTTCAGCAGCTAAATTTGCTCCCCAAAAGGTTGTTCCTGGGATATACACTGCCTTGACTTAAATATTTTTTTAGCATATTTTCCTTGCATAACTTTAACTGTTGGCTTTAAGTAATTGTAGATTCTGGCAGCATGGATACAAAGCAATAAAGGTCTCATATTACCAGCACTCTGTGTTTTCTGTGTCTGGATAAATTGGTTCATTTTAGTCTTACAATTAACTTTCCTTCAGTGATCAGAAGCAATGGGCAAGTTGCAAATTACTACCAAGTATTATTTGAACATTAAACATTAATGCCACTAGACACCTTGGTATCATATTTTCTGCACAAGCTTTCTTCCTAGATTCAACCCATTAAAGAAAGTTATTATTTTAATACATCATTAGAAACCAATTAGACATTGCTTTTATTGCAATCACACATGCTAAAATGGCTTTGTAATAGCTTGTGACGCAGAAAAGCCACCACAAAGTATATGCACGTTTCACTGCCGGGCCAGGGAAATGTATAAAATGGCAGTAAATTTTTTTTTATATTAGAAGCTATTAGCTATATAAAACTGCCAGAGGAAATAACCATTGGGTATACACTAAAATAATTTAAAAGGGGCCGTGATATCTTTCTTGAGTGCAATCCAGTTATAGCTACCCGACCACTAGAAGTAGATAGATTATGCAGGGATTTCGTTTTTTCATATTTGAAGCTAGGAAAGTACTTTTTAAAGC
Source organism: Gastrophryne carolinensis (assembly GCA_027917425.1). Taxonomy (NCBI): domain Eukaryota; kingdom Metazoa; phylum Chordata; class Amphibia; order Anura; family Microhylidae; genus Gastrophryne; species Gastrophryne carolinensis. The sequence continues at coordinate 127,996,101 of CM051238.1, forward strand.
ATAAAAAGAGGAAAAATGGTTTTGACCATCCATATGTGGACATTTGTAGTCCTCTGGTTCAACATTGCAAGGACACAGGCTGGACTCTATAGGGCTGATTCATCACCATGAGAATTTTTTTCTCTCAATTTTCTTGTGAGAAAAAACATCCTATAATGATTTTTTTTCCTTGCAGTGCAATTCAGCACCCTATTTACCTGTGGAAATTATTTAAAAATCTGCCAGTTAAAACTGGTGTTAAATTGCACTAAGAAAAAGATCATTATAAAAAATTCTATATGTATAGCTGGGTCAACTATGAAGTAATTAATGCAAAGTGACAGTAATGTAGTTTAGAAGTATTGTAATTTAGTAGTGTAGAAAGTGGCCTGGGCTTGCAGAAGTAAGGCTTTATTCACACCTCTCCACTAGCGCAGCTTGGACAATGCTGCCCATTGTTTTTAATGTGCCAGTTCACATATAAATGCTGCATGTATATGTGAACTGGCCTATTAAAAATAACGGCCAGCATTTTCACTTGTGTTGTGACTGTGTTACTGTAGCAATCAATGGAACACTTTGGTGTATCCACCAAACATTTTGGTCAGATTTTAAATATCCCATAGTATGACTGTTGCCAAAATGTAGATATCCCCTTACATGAATGCAAAATTAGGTAAGGTAAAACATATGAACAGCACGTGTAACGCTTGTTTGGTTAGTATGGCTAATCATTTTGGCCATTATTGTTTGGTTGTAAGATGTCAGTGGTTACCTTGCAAATTGTTAATTGGTCCCCCCCTTGCCCGTGCCTACATAATGTTACATAATGTAATCTCAATACATAATGTTTTGAAATATAGGTTTGTTCAATCTTTGTGATTTTTTCAATGTTTACTCATTTTTTATTTCTTCACTTCCCAACAGCTTGCATACGGGAGCATCACAGACCCTGGAAATACTTGCTGGAGTTCAGAGCTATGCTGCTGGACATGTACCAGAAGATGCTTGGTGGGCGCAAGTAATAGGGTAGCTGCTGTGCAGCTTATATTTGTTTTTTGAGCCATATTGGCCTATTTTGTTAAAAGGCCATTAAACTGTTTCCTAATGTAGCAAAAGTTTGGGCTTCTGTGACTTTGCTCAATATAATAGTGTGAGTTTTTTTACAAAACTAATTTACAACATTCACATTTCCATTGGCCATAAACACATTCAAATGTACTGCTTGTGAAAACTAAGAGGCCGATTCATTAATAGCGCCAGGTAGCGACAGATGAGCGCCAGTAGCGTGATTTTCTCAGCGCCAGCTAGTATTCGCTGTGCTTGGCCGGGGTTTGCTTGTTGACAGCGACTCAGAGGCTGATTCATTAATAGCGCCAGGTAGCGACAGATGAGCGACTGAAGTATGGCGCTATGAGCGCCGCTAGCGTACGCCGCGGGCGGTGGCCCCCTCAGTCGCTACCTGGCGTTTTTGGGAACAACGCCTACATTGCTGAATATGATGTTGGAGCTCAGCTTTGTAGGCGCTGTCAGTTTGACCACGCTATTCAACACAGCGCCTGCGCTTTGCTTTGCTGTGGGCTTGAAATCAAGTACCTTCAGAATTAAACACATTGCAACATGTTTCTTTTGTTTTTTTTTATTTTGTTTTGAAAAGTAAATACATTTAACTTAAATGTTCATAAAATTGAAAATGCCTGTCATGGTGCATCTCGGGGTGCCTGAAAAAGATTAAAAAGTGCAGTTAGTATATATATTTTAATTGGCTTTTTCGCTGTAAAAAAATATTGCATTAATTGGTAACCAACATTTGGGTCAAACTTGCACACCAACCCTAATTGTTATGTTGTTCAGCTTCCACCCCCCCTTATAGTGGTTTTGGTCATCTTACACCCCCCTTAGAGTGGTTTTGGTCATCTTACACCCCCCTTAGAGTGGTTTGGGTCATCTTACACCCCCCTTAGAGTGGTTTGGGTCATCTTACACCTCCCTTAGAGTGGTTTTGGTCATCTTACACCCCCCTTAGAGTGGTTTTGGTCATCTTACACCCCCCTTAGAGTGGTTTTGGTCATCTAACACCCCCCTTAGAGTGGTTTGGGTAATCTTACACCCCCCTTAGAGTGGTTTTGGTCATCTTACACCCCCCTTAGAGTGGTTTTGGTCATCTTACACCCCCCTTAGAGTGGTTTGGGTCATCTTACACCTCCCTTATAGTGGTTTTGGTAATCTTACACCCCCTTAGAGTGGTTTTGGTCATCTTACACCCCCCTTAGAGTGGTTTTGGTCATCTTACACCCCCCTTATAGTGGTTTTGGTCATCTTACACCCCCCTTAGAGTGGTTTTGGTCATCTTACACCCCCCCCTTAGAGTGGTTTTGGTCATCTTACACCCCCCTTAGAGTGGTTTTGGTCATCTTACACCCCCCTTAGAGTGGTTTTGGTCATCTTACACCCCCCTTAGAGTGGTTTTGGTCATCTTACACCCCCCTTAGAGTGGTTTTGGTCATCTTACACCCCCTTTAGAGTGGTTTTGGTCATCTTACACCCCCCTTAGAGTGGTTTTGGTCATCTTACACCCCCCTTAGAGTGGTTTTGGTCATCTTACACCCCCCTTAGAGTAGTTTGGGTCATCTTACACCTCCCTTATAGTGGTTTGGGTCATCTTACACCCCCCTTAGAGTGGTTTGGGTCATCTTACACACCCCCTTAGAGTTGTTTTTGCCAAATTATGATGGGAGGTCAAATAAATTTTCCCGGTAGTGCAGTACTTGGATTAGAGTGAAGGGTAGTTAGCTTACCGCAAAAAAGGAAGTGATCATCCTTTCCCTTAGCTCATCGCCAGTCTGGGTGTCCTCACTTCTTTCTGCGGGCAAGTTGGGGATTTCGGGCACCAGTGCTGTCTCTTCAGGGGATTGAATTCTGTGGCATATGCATATATTGTGGAGCACACAGCAGGCGAGGATGATCTTGGAGACCTTCTGTGGACTGTACAGCATCTCTCCTCCTGGGCGTGCCAAACATAGAAAGCGTGCTTTCAGCAGGCCGATGGTTCTTTCCACAATGCTTCTGGTCTTGCGGTGTGTTGGTCTTGTGGCACTTTCTTCAGGCAACTTGTGTTTCCACATGTATTTTCAAGGTCAAAGCTCGAGTGAGGGCCCCACTCCAGACATCTGGGAGATTGCGGGTATGTGTAATTTTAGCAATGTGTCTGATCTTATTTGGCCCAATTATTGCCTCATATTCCTCTAACATACATGTTAGCAATCTGAGTTTAACAGATACCTTTTGGCTAGTGTGTAATCTGGCACTTTGTGGAGGTATGGCCTCGATAGGCTATCCATGTTACATTTGAGTTTTGTCCACTGACCTACTAACCTGACTTTCCTGTTTAGCATATGCCAACTTGCCGGAGATCTCGGATGTGGATTTGCCCCTCTCTGGCAGCAATACCCCGCTCCTACCTGTGCCGGACGACACGGAGGTAACATGGCTGATTTAGAGGACCAATAACCACATTGCCATGTTCGTGGGTAGTCGATGAACCAACATGTCACATTTCCTTTCTTGGTCGTTTTTGCAGGAGGCGGAACCAGAACCCCAAGCTGGGACCTCTTCCCAAGTGCCATGCGGCCAAGCTTCCGAGGCTCAAACAAGGGTAAGTTGTATTGTGACAGTTTTGGCAAATGATTTGGAGGGGCATAGCTACATTGGTTCGGTTTGACTAAAATGTTGTTTTCTATTTTGTTAGCCTCAAACCACAGCAAGAGGAGGTGTGGCACCAACAAGTCAGGATTTTTATGAGCTAGGGGTCCGGATGCTGGAGGACTACAGTCGCCAACAGCCGCGTGATGGAACTAATGAGCACATTGCGGCGTTGGAACATCAGGTGCTGATGTGTCAGCAACAAAATGAGGCCCAGCAGCGCCAGATCTACCAGTTGCTCCAAAACCAACAGCAGAACCAGGAACTTGGTCGACTCGGCAATCTAATGGCGCAATCTCTCCAGCGACAGGACCAAACTTTGTTGTTGATACAACAGCTCATACAACAGCAGTCTATATTTTTTACTGCACTGTTGTCCCCCAACACCGCCCCTAGCAATGACTCCCAACCTCCCCGGCCACCCAGCCAAGAATATTAATTTGTTTGTGGTTATATTTTTTTTCTGGAAATAGATTTGATTAACCCACCTCTAATTTGTGTATAGCTAAGAACACAGTCAGGGATGAGTATCTTGATCTACATATGTAAATGTAGTTCCAAATTTATGCCACACATTTGTGACCATAGCTTACTATGGTTTACACATTAAATGGCTCCAAAGGTATGGCAAAATTTACACACAAATGGGTTTGTAGACACTTAAACTATGCTTGACAAGGCACAACACTGTAATTAGCAAAATATAAAAATATTTATTATAAAGGTGGGCAACAGGCCCAACATTGGCCCACAAAGGGCCTCCAACAAGGGGCCAGTCATCCCCCCACCCTAACGCCGCCGCCGCCTCTTCTTGGCCAGCAGCATAAGTTTCAGACGCCGGATCGACCGCCACAGTCTGCGATGCTGGTTTTCACAAGCTGTAGAGATGTATAAAAAAAACAGATTTAATAAATGGAATGTGACCTCAACAGACACAGATGTAGCAATGTAATGTCAGTGGGTACAATTAGCTGACACTCACATTAACATTGTTGCCCACTGTGCCCTTAGTTGTTAACATTATATGAGTACTAGTGGCTGGCTTAAATTTGGCCACCACATCCCAAGCATACATTTACTCTTAAAGTGGACCAACACCCAGGATTTTGACTATCCTGGGTTTTGGTCCACTTCGGTGGGGCACCCCGATCGGGGGTGCCCCGCTGTGTGAAACCCCCCAGAAACCCCCAAAAACTCACCTCTCCCCGCTCCCACGTGAACGCCGCAGCCAATCCCCGCCAACGTCTAGGCGGGGGACAGGCACGTACAAGCCTCTTCCGCTGCCGCCTCTCACTCTCGGCGCGCGCGCGCCCCCGCCGGCCATTCACAGGGTGAGGGATGTGATTGGGCAGGGAAGCTTCGAGATTCCAAGCACAATCATATTTCGGAGGAGGAGCTGGGGAGGTGCTGAATCCGTCTCCTGGGCAGCATGGTGGAAACGCTAAGGAGGAAACAGGAACCGGATATGACCAAAGCGACAGGGACAAAAAAAAAAAAAACGCTCCACGCACCAGGAACAAGCTAATATCAGCTATGTGCAAGCTAAGTGGCGGAAAAAGTAAATTGACGCATTACAACAAGCTATTGGCCTAAGCGCTAGTCATTTTTAGCTTTAGGTGGCTTTGAAACGCAAAGGAGGAAACCGGAACCGGATATGACCAAAGCAACTGTGAAATAAATTAAAAAAAAAAAGATCCGCGCACCAGGAACAAGCTAATATCAGCTATGTGCAAGCTAAGTGGCGGAAAAAGTAAATTGACGCATTACAACAAGCTATTGGCCTAAGCGCTAGTCATTTTTAGCTTTAGGTGGCTTTGAAACGCAAAGGAGGAAACCGGAACCGGATATGACCAAAGCAACTGTGAAATACATTTTAAAAAAGAAGATCCGCGCACCAGGAACAAGCTAATATCAGCTATGTGCAAGCTAAGTGGCGGAAAAAGTAAATTGATGCATTACAACAAGCTATTGGCCTAAGTGCTAGTCATTTTTAGCTTTAGGTGGCTTTGAAACGCAAAGGAGGAAACCGGAACCGGATATGACCAAAGCAACTGTGAAATAAATTTAAAAAAAAAAGATCCGCGCACCAGGAACAAGCTAATATCAGCTATGTGCAAGCTAAGTGGCGGAAAAAATAAATTGACGCATTACAACAAGCTATTGCCAAAGACGCCATTAATTATTAGCTTGATTTAGCAGGGGGTTCAAGATACTGTAATGCATAGGTCCTTGAAAACCAAAAAACTTGGTGCTTAAAAAGACAAATCTTATTCCTTCATAAAATCATCACACAATAAAACTATCCAACTACATGATAATGTGGCACACATGAGAATGCATAACGGGTTGTTATGAGCTTGTACGCCTGAATAAATCCTGCATAATGTGGACATGCACGCTCACAACTACAGTGTATTCATTAAGAACGACTGGGGTCGCGGGAAGTGAATTCCTTGAAAATGGCAGAAGGGCACATGTATGAACAGCACAGCGACGCATAGCGCAGCACAGCGACGCTCGCGCCGCCACATAGCGAATCAAAACAGCGACTGCACAAACTCTGACCATCACAGATTCATCAAGGACAGGGCTGCCGAATAGCTTGGGTGCTGACAATTTCGAAGAGCGAACGTGACCGCCAAACATGACTGGCTAAAAAGTAGCTTTACAAGCCCCGTGTGTGGTGAAAACAAGCGATTTTGAGCCCAATGAGTTTTGTGGGAGGAGATGCATTTTAGATGTCACTCACAACATTACAGTGTAAAAATAACAACTTTCTTCAAAAAAAGAAAAATAACAAGCCAGATTAATAAAACATATCCCAATAAACATGTGTTGAATTTTGTGCCAAAGACAAGAACACAAAAACCACTTAAAACAATCATTGCAGCGTCTGCCATTGAAATGTATGGGAGAGCGGCAGGTAGCGCCAGGTCATACCTGTCGCTGTGATGGGATTAGCAGCGGCGCTGTTCGTTGCAGTCGGCTACATGATGAATCCCACGCTAGCTGGCGCTCTCGCCGGCGCTAGCCTCATTTAGCTTGATAAATGCGTCATTGTGGCCGACGCCGGGCGTACTTGAGTCGGTAGCCGCCGTTAGCTGGCGGTACCTGGCGCTCGTCAGACACTACCTGGTGCTAGCCCATGATAAATAAGGCCCTCAGTCGGTGTGCGGTAATGTTGAATACGGGCTGGGGGGTCGCTGTTTCACAGGTTCAGCGTTGTATGGGTGCGCCTGACAACGAATGGCCAGAGCGAACGGCTTGCTGCAGATTCATTAACAAATCACGCTCCGAATTTTTTCGCGCTGTGAATTACTTGTTTAAACCCCAGAGCGCTGGCGGCGATGGATTTAAAATAGTTTTTAACCCCCAAACAACCATATTTTTTGATTGAAAAATGATACAAGTTTTTATAAACATTTTGTAATATGAATACATTAATATCAGACCTGTAATATCAATTCTGCACAAAATCTTTTTTTTTTATTTTTACCTTAAAAAAAAATTCTAACATTGCAGAAGTGGTCACAGAATTTTTTACATTAAAAAAAAAAAAAAAAAAAAAACATTAATAGCAATTAATTATGATTAATTAAAGATTGCTCCATTGAAATGCATTGGACATCGCCAGGGAGCGACAGGTCATACCTGGCGCTGTGATGGGATTAGCAGCGGCGCTGTTCGTTGCAGTCGGCTACATGATGAATCCCGCGGTAGCTGTCGCTCTCGCCGGCGCTAGCCTCATTTAGCTTGATAAATGCGTCATTGTGGCCGACGCCGGGCGTACTTGAGTCGGTAGCCGCCGTTAGCTGGCGGGACCTGGCACTCGTCAGACACTACCTGGCGCTATCGCTTGATGAATAAGGGCATAAGATTTTGCTGCTGCACCTGATGGATGAGTTCCTGCAGCAATTCAGCCATTTCCCTCTGACTCTCCTGGTTGGCTGCAATAATGGCTCCGTCCAATGTTCCTGTGCCCGTGTTGTCTACTCGACCCAAGGATTCCTTATGGATTGAATTTGATGCAGTTGCCGCTCAATGCCTGTCTTCCAGACAGGTGGCCATAACATTGTTGCCCATTGTATGCTTGAAGCATGTGTTTACCCAGCTCATATAGTTGGGCACTACTGGGTCACCTTTGTGCCCCCGCAACTACCACAAATGGAGCCTGAAAATGAGACAAGATAGGTCCGAGACAAAAATGGATGTGTTTGTATTAGGGTTCTTGGTAACCCATCAGCTCACACATCATATAAAGTTTGATGCAGAGCCTTCTATATTCCTTCTCATTTTTGTCTCTCAATGTGAACTTTACACATGGCTTTTGTTGGCTCTACATGTGTTCACATGATTCAAAGCCTCCATCGGGTATGTGTCATAATAGTTCCCGTAGCTGAGTAAGCCTTAGAGAACGCTGTGAGTATGGCGGTCGTGGCCTATTTCACAGACGACGTTTTTTGACGTTGAAGTGAAACTCTCGTCTTGTAGCGATTTTCTAGTGCTTTGTAACACACCTTGCCACAAAATGTGACAGTCTCCAATGAGATCCTCCTAGTTTCCATTGAAAAAGTCTTGTTGCTACCTTCATTTTGCCCAAAAACTCCCTAATAATTTCGTTGTTGTGTAATTGATACACAAACACTGTTTTTTTTTGCTGGCTTGTACGCATATGCAAACCTTTTTTGATTAACTGTTTCCCATACCCTGGCCCTGCTAGCCCATTACTTACTTATTGCTGTGCCGACTCTCTTCTGTCCGAAATTATTTAGCATACCATGCTTGCCATCCATTCTTCTTTTGTTTTTTCACCTTAATGCGTACCTTAACCCCTTTAATGTTTCTCCTTCAATCTTCTTTGTTTTTGCACCTTAATGCTTACCTTAGCCACCTTAATGTTTCCCCTCTATTCATCTTTTGTTTTTTCACCTAAATGCTTACCTTAACCCACTTAATGTTTCTCCTCCATTTACCTTTTTCCGTTGTTCCACCTTAATGCTTACCTTAACCCCCTTAATGTTTCTCCTCATTCTTCTTTTTGTCATTCTGCCTTGATGCTTACCTTAACCCCCTTAATGTTTCTCCTCATTCTTCTTTTGTGTCGCTCTGCCATAATGCTTACCTTAACCCCCTTAATGTTTCTCCTCCATTCTTCTTTTTTTGTTGTTCCACCTTAATGCTTTCCTTAACCCCCTTTTTGTTTCTCCTGCATTCTTCTTTTGTTTTTTCACCTTAATGCTTACCTTAACCCCTTAATGTTTCTCCTCCATTCTTCTTTTGTTGTTGTTCCACCGTAATACTTACCTTAACCCCTTAATGTTTCTCCTCCATTCTTCTTTTTTGTTGTTCCACCTTAATACTTACCTTAACCCCCTTAATGTTTCTCCTCCATTCTTTTTTTTTGTTGTTCCACCTTAATGCTTACCTTAAACCCTTTAATGTTTCTCCTCCATTCTTCTTTTTTTTTCACCTTAATGCTTACCTTAAACCCCTTAATGTTTCTCCTCTATTCTTCATGACCGGTAAAAACGAAGCCACAAGAACCGCACCCAGCCTCAAGCAGAGCCCTCTGGAAGCTCTTGACATGGGTCCCACCATCATTTGCCTACGCCCTTACACACGCAAACACCATCTAGCAAAAACAAGCCAGCCAGCAGGGCATGCCATAGCACCCCGACCCTCACTGCTCCCCCTTCCCAGATAACTAACACCAAGAGTGGGAAGCCAAAACAGAGCAGTGGGAGGCCATCTAGTAGGACCACCACTGTTGGCACCAGAGGTAATGAAAGTCAATCCAAGAACACCTCCACCAAAAGTGACAGAGCAAAGGAGAGCAGAGGCTGCCCTAATACTCATGCAAGCACTGCTAGCCCCAGAAATAGTGCTGGGCCCAGCCAAACATCTACCAAGAGTCTTAAGAAGACCAAAGGGAAGGGTAAGGCAAAACCCATTAGCCCCCCAAAAAAACCCTCTCCCACTGGAACGCAGCAGAACAGCTCTATCCTGGAGAGCCCCGTATCACCCTCAACATCCACTCCAGCGATTTCATGGGCCACACTGGACAACATATCAACCCCACAACCTAGCCTTGTGGAGACTATAGCTACACCACTCTCCACCCAATTCGATTCCTCCACAACACCTCAGGGCCACATGTCCCCCATTCCACCCAGTACCCAGGGAGATGAGGGCCCAAGCTTTGTGGGAAGACATCTGCGATGTGCACTTTAAGTGGTAGGTTTCGTGATGTCCAATGTCTGGCTTTGGCCATGGCTGTTTCAGACCACTTTTATGAGCTGTACATCCAAATCTGTGCGATACCACATCTGGGAGGCCATCACCCACAAGGTCAATAGTGCAGGGCCCGAAAGAAAGGATATTGATCAGGTGCAACAGAAATTTTTGGACTTAAAATATGCTGTGCGCCAGAAAATTAACAACCGCAAGCAACATGGGTACACATGCATTGTTGTTGTGGATGTTGATGTTGGCCATGATCTTGGCATGACACCATGACATTATTGTTTTTTTGAAGGTCTCAAATTGGAGGTGGTCTTCCCATGAAATTAACTCTCACACCGGCAAATTGGAAATTGTAGGAAAAAGGAAATTGTATAAGGACTAGGGAAACCTGCAACACTCCATGGCTTGCCAGGGACTATGGATTCTGACCAGAATGCTGCTGCAGTTGGTAAGTATTTAAATGTATTTTTGGCTTAAGATCCTAATACATATCAATCATTATAATTGCATAGTTTGTCATGCCATCATGATTAAAGTGTTTTTGGTGACCCATCAAAGGCCTAGATAACTACAGAATAAACCTGAAAACTCATACTTTGTGAACTAAGTGCCATTTAATGTGTCAAATCAAATACAATCAGATATGCACACAAGGTATGTGTTTATATTTACATCAGTTACTCTTATCATTACAGAACAACAACAACATTCTCAACTCAACATCCAGGAACCCCAACTACCATGTACTGGTGCAAGTACATCAAGAAATGCCTATTCAAGGAGTGCAGCTAATGAAGATTTGGATATGGTAAGCAGACTGCTGATACATGCAAAAACATGCATATTTAAATGGAATCTTACATATGAAGATCTGATAACACAAATCTAATGGATTTGTCTGGCCCTGCAGACACCCACACTACTGCCTGCCATTCAAGATCTTGAGGAGGATGTGCCATTCCATCAGCCACGAATCCAAAAGCAGCATCAACAGTCTCTGCAGTACCAGCTGCCACTGCAGATGCCGCAGCAGCAACAACAGATGGCAATGCAACAGCACCAACATATGCCAATGCATCAGCATCTACATATGCCACATCATCACCTACAAATGCCGTTGCAGCAGCAGCTACAAATGCCACTGCAGCAGCAGCTACAAAAGCTGTTGCAGCAGCAGCTACAAATGCCACTGCAGCAGCAGCTACAAAAGATGTTGCAGCAGCAGCTACATATGCCAGTGCAGCAGCAGCCTCCATCCCTCCCTGAGCGTTATCAGCTGAATCTACAGCTGCAACCTGAACAGCAGGTTGAGCATGAGGAGCAGATGCAACCCTCACCTACATGGGGCAGCTCTGTTTCTGAGGATTTGGGCTCTCCCTCAACAAGCAATACCCATGTCGAAAGGCCAACTCACCCTCCATCAGCAAATGGCCCTACCCGGGAAGGAGGACGATGGCCTCAGGTATGTCGCCACCTTCCCCTAATGAGGCGGGTGCAGATGATGGAAGCTGATTAGAGATGTGATAGTCGAACATACAGGCAAACCAATCTTCAGTTCAGGCCAACCCTAGACAGAAATGTAAACAGGCTCCATGAAGATATGCATGTGTTGGTGGATGCTACCAATAATCAGAGGGAAACACTTTTAGGGCAGTTGCAGATGCTCAATGACAACTGTCCAGCTGATGACACTACAACAATCCAGGCAACATGCATACTTTGGTAGCCAGCCAACCTACCAATGATTTAACATACTTTGATGTGTTAAATAACACATTCAATGCACAGGGCTAGGTTGTGGGCTGGGTGTGTTGTCCTGATTGGGCCATGATATTGCAGGAGTGGATGTTGAGGGTGATACGGGGCTCTCCAGGATTGAGCTGTCCTGCTGTGCTCCAGTGGGAGAGGGTTTTTTTTGGGGGGGGCTAATGTGTTTTGCCTTACCCTTCCCTTTGGTCTTTTTCAGACTCTTAGGCCCTTATTTAACAAGGGATAGCTCCAGGTAGCGAATGGTGAGCGAACTGTAATGACGGTCACCGCCACGAGAACGCCGGCTCCCCTCCGCAATCACACATTTATCAAGCCGATCCTGCTTAGCGACTGACAGAGCGCCAGATAGCGAATCATTCATCATTATTCCAGCCTCACCCCACAGCGCCAGCGAGCGACCTTGAACAGCGACAGGTATGACCTCTCGCTACCTGGCACTCTCCAATGCATTTCAATGGAGCAATCTTTAAATATTCTTAATTGCTATTAATTTTTTTTTTTTTTAATGTCAAAATTCTGTGACCACTTCTGCAATGTTAGATATTTTTTTTAAGGTAAAAAAAAAAAAAAAAATTGTGCAGAATTGATATTACAGGTCTGATATTAATGTATTCATATTACAAAATGTTTTGAAAAACTTGTTTTTTTTTTTCCAAAAATATGGTTGTTTGGGGGTTAAAAAACTACTTTTAACCCATCGCCGCCAGCGCTCTGGGGTTTAAACAAGCATTTCACAGCGCGAGAATTTTTTGAGCGTGATTTGTTAATGAATATGCTGGGAGCCGTTCGCTATGGCCATTCGCTGTCATGCGCTCCCATACAGCGCAGAACCTGTCAAACAGCGACTCCTAACCCCGTATTCAACATTACCGCACACCGACTGAGTCGCTGTCAACAACCGAACAACGGCCAAGCACAGCGAATACTAGCGGGCGTTGTGAAAATACTGCTACTGTCGCTCATCTGTCGCTACCTGGCGCTATTAATGAATCGGCCTCCCCGTAGATGTTTGGCTGGGCCCAGCACTATGTCTAGGGCTAGCAGCGTTTGGCCCAGTATTATGGCAGCCTCTGTTCTCCTTTGCTTAGGCACTCTTGGTGGAGGAGCTCGTGGCTTGGCCTTCACTACGTCTGGGGCTAACAGTTGTGGTCCTACCAGATGGCCCCCCACTGCTCTGCTTTGGCTTTACTCTTGGTGTTATTTTTCTGGGATGGCCGAGCAGTGATGGTTGGCCAGTTGCAGATGCATCCTAGAGAACTAACATACTTTGCTGCCCGACCACCCCAACAACGCTTACACATATTTTTGTTTAGAATTGTATACAAAATTATTTTAACATTAATTTGTTTTGCATAAGATGTTTGTGGCACTATGTGCACTACATACTATAATGTAATGGTTAAGAGACCGTAATAAAACCAACTACTAATAAATGCCTTCATCTTTCAGTTTAATCACACTGAATCAATGTAAATAGGCTTTAAAGCAAACTAAACACACATTGGAGGACAAGCCTTGCATCAAATGCAATTGGATACATACACATATATACATAGAGACACCACAAAAAATACACTGGGGGGAAATAAACAAAATTACCTAAAATGAGAGGGGACAAGGTGATTTCTGACCACCTGGCCAGAGGCAATCTGGGTGCCCCTATAAACAGTTGTGGGAATGTCCAATGTAGGTGGAGAGGGGGATACATCCATATATCGAGGGACCTTCTGTAGAATTGCAAAATTATGCAGTACCATGCATGCCACATGCCAAAAGACACAAAGCACACCAGTCAAATACAAAGCAACATTAAAGCACACCTACAATTGCTGAACAGATGCAATGCAGCTTATTTGTCCGAGTATATTACAGTGTGAGAGTTTAAGATGGGGGGCATTAACTTGTGTGTACAAAATAATAATGAAGCAGTTAAATACATTAATGGCTTGGGGACTAGTAGATGACTGGGCAGATTGAGGTCCACTTTAATGAACCTACTACATTGCTAGGTGATATGATACATTGAATATGGTGAAGCTACTCTACTCAAGGACAAGGAAGCAGGTAAGTACATTAATGCCTTTGCTACATTACTTAACACATTAGATGCACGAAATGAAAGAGCCAAAGGGCAAACAAAGATACACCTGTATAGGTATTCATCAGCAACTGAAGACACCAATGCCACATGCGTGCAGTCAATTTCATCCATGACATTGGGCATATGGGCCAGCTTGTAAAAGTCTAACTTTAGCGCATTCCAGGCTACCATGGTATAGCATGGCTAACTTGACCATCAAGTTAGCCATGCCATTAAGAAACTTATCGAGCCTGCGACTGAGCGTAGACTGGGACATCTCCACGGACAGGTTGCCCAACCTCTGTAACATGCTGTATGCCAGAAATTGCAGGCAGCCAACCAATTTGGTCATGTCTGCAATCGCATGCACCTTTCCAGCCAGCACAATAGAGTTTCTCGAAAGAAGCTTGGTCAAGTCGGGTGAGTTCCAATACCTCAATACCTCATGCATGCGGTCAACATCCAGCCACAGCTGGTGCATTTCCGAGTCCATAAAACACATACAGACATGCTCGTCAAAGCAATCCATTCCGTTCTCACGAACACAACAAAAGGCCACACTCATGAGCAAATAATACAGCCGTGAGTCTGTCATTGTATTGGCCTCATAGTCAGCACTCTGAATCATGCGCAAGCCCTTACTAATGGCGGCTAATTCACATGCATGCAAAAACCATTGAAAGCAATTACGCGAACAAGAAACCTTAAGCACACCAACAAAAACGCTAATACACAAATACTGTGAATTAGTGTGTGAAAATACTGACACATTTAAAAAAATTGCAAAGGCATTTTTCTCTTCTGCTGAGTATGAGGGATTAACTTGGTTTAGGTGGTTTAAATTCCAAGACATAAACAGTGAAAAACCTTCTCTGGCTGGGAGGACAAAAGCACAAAATTTTAGAAAGGCAAACTTCCCCAGGTTCAAAGCTGCACTCCATGACTTAGACTGGGAGTATGTGTTAAGGAATAAGGATACAGATGCCATATGAGTGCTTTAAATCAATTGTGAGCACCAAAATTCCAAAATGTATTCCTAAAGGTAACACGTATAAGTGACTCAAATTAAATCCCTCTTGGCTGACACCTGTAGTTAAACAGGCAATAAAAAAAACAAGAAAGGGGCATTTAAAAATAACAAATCTAATCTCTCAGCAGTAACCTTTGAAAAGTATAAAGCAGAAAAAAAATCATGTAAACAAGTAATAAAGCTGGCAAAAGCACAAAATGAAAGAGATGTGGCCAAAGAAAGCAAAACCACTGCTAAATTTTTCTTTGACTAAATGAGCTCAAAGATCCCTAAATCAGAACAGGTAGGTACCCCGATAAATGGTAATGGGGAAAAAGGAGGAGCTGTTAATGGGTTCTTTAGCTCTGTGGAAACAAAAGAGGCACACGGTACCAATGTATGCGTTGCTACTGCAAACAGTGCCCCAAGCATAATTTTAACTGGCTAAACATAGATATCATCCAAGAAAGACTGAATTATTTAAATGTAAATAAGACTCCAGGACCAGATGGACTTCACCCAAGAGTTCTTAAGGAACTCAGCTCAGTTATTTCAGCACCTTTGCTCTTGATATTTAAAGACTCACTGGTATAGTTCCAAAGGATTGACGCAAGGCAAATGGGGTGCTCATTTTTAAACAAGGTTCTGGGTCTTCTTCAGGTAGTTACAGACCTGTAAGCTTAACATCCATTGTGTGAAAACTGCTTGAGGGACTCCTAAGAGACTACATACAGGAATAAGTAACTATGCATAAGTGACAGCCATCACTGTCTTACTAAAGGCAGAAGCTGCCCGACTAACCTGATTGGCTTCTGTGGGGAGGTGAGTAGAAGTATAAGTCTGGACAGAGGGGCAGCTGTAGATATAGTGTTTCTGGATTTTGCAAAAGCATTTGACAATGTCCCTCATAGACACTTATTGGGGAAATTGAAGTCTTCAGGGTTAGAAAATACAGTTTGTAAATGGATTGAAAACTGGCTGAAGGATAGTGTGCAGAGAATTGCGGTTAATAATACCTACTCTGATTAGTCCCTGGCTGTAAGCGGTGTACCCCAATGTTTAGTGCTTAGCCCTCTATTATTTGATTTGTTTATAAATGATATAGAAGGCATTAAGAGCACTGTCTATATTTTGCGGATGACACCAAGATACATAGTGCAAAGCAGTCTATTGAAAATGTTCACAAGCTTCAGGCTTACTTGGACACATTGAGTGTCTGGGCATCCACTTGGCAAATGAAGTTCAATGTAGATACTTGTAAAGTGATGCACTTGGGGTCTAATAACCTGAAGGCCACACATTTCCTTGGGGGAGTAAAACTGGGAGAATCACTGGTTGAGAAGGATCTGGGGGTACTGGTAGTCCACAGGCTAAATAACAGTATGCAATGCCAAGCAGCTTCTTCTAAAGTGACTAAGATAATATCATGCATTAAAAGAGCCATGGAATCACGAGGCAGAGATGTAATATTGCCTCTTTACAAGAGCAGTGCGTCCTCACCTGGAATATGCCAATCAGTTCTGGTCACCCGTTCATAGAAAGGACACCCTGATTTTAAAAAGGGTACATAGGAGAGTCACCAAACTAATAAGGTGAATGACAAATCTTAGTTATAAAGATTATGGGAATTAAATATGTTTAGTCTTGGGAGGAGATGTCTGAGAGGGGACATGATTAACTTGCATAAATATATAAATGGCCAATACAAAAAATATAGGGATAATCATTTCAACTAAAATCCCTCTAAAGACATCTGGGAAAAAAAAGATTCAATCTCCGGAGGCGACAATCACTTTTACATTTTATAAATCTGTGGAGTAGCCTCTCACAGAAGCTTGTCACAGCATCAACAGCTGACCGCTTTAACCCTTCTATTGCCAGCCACGTAAATTTTACGTGGCTGCTTCTCCAACCATTAAACGCCAGCCACGTAAATTTAGGCACCTGACTTTGCCCCCTGCTAGCGCCCCTTTGTTAACCCTTTGTGAACTGGTAAGGGATCCATGAGATCCCTATACCAGTTCTCAAGGCTGGGGGCTGGCAAGTCACCTGCAGCTAGTGGGTGACTTGCCATTAACCCCTGGCGCCACAAATTACCTGCCTCCCCAAAGGCCAGGGGGGGGCAGATGAGCCCAGGCCCACAGAGGCTATGTGGGCTTGTAGCCTTCAGGGCCACCAAAGATGGCCCCTGCACCCTTAAAATTCCCAAAGAAATGGGAGGGGGACCCTATGTCATTTTTTTTTTAAATTAACCCCATGTTACCTGTCACCCAGCAGCTATAAAAGGCTTTCAGCGTCACCAGGAGAGCAGAAGCCAAATTGATCAGTGTAGGACACAGTGCTCTGGGATGGATGGAAGGTAAGTATTAAGAAATGATAACAAAATATTTTTTCTCTGTGTCTTTTTTTTTTTTTTTACATTTAACCCTTTGTGGACTGGTAGGGGAACTATGAGACCCCTATACCCGTTCACAAAGCTCTGGGTCTGGCAAGTCACCTGCTGCTAGAGGGTGACTTGCCACTAACCCCTGGCACCCCCAATTACCTGCCTTCCCAAAGCCTGGGGGGGGGGGGCAGAAGAGCCCGTGGCCATAGGCTATTCCGGCTTGTAGCCTGCAGGGCCAGGGGCCACCAAAGCTAGCCTCTGCGCCCTGTTCTACAAGCCCCCATAGCTGGTTGTGGGCTGGTTAAGCTGGGTAGGGGGGACCTCACAATATTTTTTGGGGGATTTTTAAGAATTTTTAACCCTTAAAATTCCCCAAAAAAGGGGGCCCTATGTCACTTTTTTTAATTGACCCTATGTTACCTGTCACCCAACAGGTATAAAAAGCTTCCAGCATCAGCAGGAAAGCAGAAGCCCAATTGATCAGTGTAGGACACAGTGCTCTATGATGGATGGGACGAAAGTACTAAAAACATTATAATAAAATATTTTTTCTCTGTGTCTGTTTTTTTTACATTTAACCCTTTGTGGACTGGTAAGGGATCCATGAGACCCCTATACCAGTTCACAAGGCTGGGGGCTGGCAAGTCACCTGCGCCTAGCCCCACAATTTCCTGCCTCCCCAATCCCCGGGGGGGGGGGGGGGGCAGAAGAGACTGGGGTCATAGGCTATGCCAGACCTCACAACAATTTTTTTTTAATTAACCATTTATGGTGTGGATAATAGTTGTATTTTAATTGTAAATGTTTTAAAGTGCTCTCTTCAGTTTGGGGGGGGGGGTCTCCTGGACAGGAACGGGGGGCTACCTATACATATGTGTGGTACCGTTGTAATCGAGAGAAATGGGGCTATCACATGCAATATGGTTTTCTTTGATAAAATAAATGGTTTATTTAAAATAAATGAGACAATTTTAAAAAATAATATTTTTTTTATTTTTTTTCAAAAATATTTTACAAAACAGTAGAAAACATTTTATGTTAAAGCCTAAACTCTGCCGCAAATATGTATATATACTTTTCCTGGAAATTCTTGCAAAAATTACAGTTAAATATGGAACAAAATGGTTAAAATGACCTGTCAACAGAGGGTGACAAAAATTCAAGTAGGGTGGCAGTTAAAAGGGTTAAAATTACCTATGCATGTTAGGTATTTTTCTGCTCTGGGGACCTTGTGCTTTCAGATTTAGCTTGTTTTTTCTTGGTTGCATATTGATATTTTAGGAAAAGGTCTTTTTTATTCTGCTTTTTTATACATTTTTTAGGGAAACCCTGTGCAACCTAAGAATTCTTCAAGGGATTACTTCCAGAAAAATGAGCCCACTACAAAAAGGCCAGGTATGCCTAGAAAGCTTAACGTGTATTTTCAGGGAATATATGGTTTGCGTTTGAAGAGGTTATTTAAAATGTAAAGAGTTGTTTTGGTAGAAAAGGCGCAAGGTGCGCTGGTATCTGCAAAGCTGACATTGTCAAGTAAAATTACCGTTACGCACATGCTTTAATTTGGGGTGTTTGGCAACTCTTCCCTTGACAGTAGCTATGCATGTTGGGTATTGTTATGTTCGGGGGATGTTGCTTTTGTTTGCATATAGTCTGCTTTTCTATTCTTTTTTTAGGGAAACCCTGTGCAACCAAATAATTCATTGAGGGATTACGTCCAGAAAACTGTACCCATGTCAACAAGCCTGGTACGCCTAGAAAGCTTAAGGTGTGTACTTCGGGAGAATATATGGCCTGATGCAGAGCCTCCCCCGATCTGACCTTATTGTGTTCCGTTTTTTCCTATGGCCCGTTTTGCTTACATTTGTCTCGGGGTTCAAATGTGATTCAGAGCCGCCGTCGGGAGAGCTCCGTTACTGATCCGTGTATGTGTCTTCAATCGGGAAGTGTTTTTTCCCCTCACGGGTGCTTTCCGTGTGGTCATGGGTACCGTTGCCGTTCCCACGGACGATCCGTTTTTTGGTCCTTTTTCTTGCGTTTCCAAACGTAGCTTCTTGCCATCTGTTTCCGCTTTCACCCCGATTCCGACTGTTTTTCCGTGTATACTTACATTTCCATGGTTTTCCTGTTGTCAATCTGGGTCCACGCAAGCGCACATCCCTAGTCCTCCCTCAAGCTTTCACCATACAACAAACTGACACTTTTAGCCACACCAAAACTTACCTTCAAATAGTATCCTTCTTCTTCTTCCTCCTCCTCCTCCTCCTCCCTGTGTTTAATGCTTACCTTAATCTGTTCTCCTTCTTCTTTTTCTTCTTCTTCCCTGTGTTTAATGCTTACCTGAATCTCTTCTCCTTCTTCTTTTTCTTCTTCTTCCCTGTGTTTAATGCTTACCTGAATCTCTTCTCCTTCTTCTTTTTCTTCTTCCCTGTGTTTAATGATTACCTTAATCTGTTATCCTTCTTCTTTTTCTTCTTCTTTCCTGTGTTTAATGCTTACCTGAATCTCTTCTCCTTCTTCTTTTTCTTCTTCTTCCCTGTGTTTAATGCTTACCTGAATCTCTTCTCCTTCTTCTTCTTTTTCTTCTTCTTCCCTGTGTTTAATGCTTACCTGAATCTCTTCTCCTTCTTCTTCTTTTTCTTCTTCCCTGTGTTTAATGCTTACCTGAATCTCTTCTCCTTCTTCTTTTTCTTTTTCCTATTCCTTGTCCCATATACTTACCTTTTGGGACATGTAACTGTATGGTTATGTTGTGAGAACGTACAATACCTGGAAAGAGAACACACCACACATTTTTTTTTTTTTTTACTTAAAGGTTTGTTTGTAAAATTTTAAAAACTTTTTTGGTTAAAAAACATTGGCGTCATTCACCCAGGAGGCTCTTCTTTTGATTCATTTGGGCCCTTGTCTTTGATCTGTGAGTGAAAAACAGCATCAGTTTTGCCTTGCTTATCTAGGGGTTTTGGTTTGGTCCATTTTTAGGGTTAATTTTTCTTTAAGTTATTACATTAATGTGTCTTGGACCATGTTTTTGTTGTTTTGGGCCGGGGTTTAAACTACATGTATGATATATTGAAAAAACTTACAAGGCTTGGGGCCAACAGGGCATCTGAGGTGCAGCCTCCTCCCAGGGTCCACCATCTCGTCCTGCTGTGAAGCTGTTGGGATCCAAAACACAAGGATATTATTGACTCTTTGTGCCTCCTGAATGTCAGATTAGGTTAGGCTTCTATGCATCAAATCACTCACCTTCCCCAGGCACCTCTTGAGGTTGGGCTGCTTCCTCCACTATCCTTTGGGATGGTCCTGCGACGTCATCATCTAAAAATAACAATAGTGCACATTAGTATATGTCTTTATTGCATGTATCCGGACATATGTAGGTTTGAGAGTCTTACCGGAGTCAGGTTGGAGCTGTGGCTGGTTTGACTCCCTGCTGTGCGACTCCCTCCCCCTTTATAGTGAGGTCCAGCGGCTCCTCATACTCACTGGCAGAGGAGGGGGTGGGCGTTGGCACTGGCACCACCTATACTTTCCCCAGTACCTCCCAACACTGGGCTTCAGGTTCTGGTCCGGGTGGGGCAGAAACGCAAATTCCATTCATGCGCTGCAATATAAAGACAATCATAAACACAGGCCCAGGCAAGGGCAGTGTGTTTATTGCATGTCATGTACCAAGACTTACCTGGAAAGTGCTTTGCAAAGTACCGCCTCACCCGGGGCCTATGCCTCTCTTCAAATCCGACCAGTGTTGGGCGATCTGGGTGAAGGTATAGGGGGTTTCAGTATTCTTGGCAATTGCCTCCACCACCGCCAGTGCCAACATCCTCTTCTCGAAGTCGCACGGCAGGAAATCATAATGATTCCTCAGCATCATCTGTATAAAAAAACACAATGGCAGAGCATTAGTGACACAAATAGATGACACAGTCTCATGCACTATCTAAAGCCAGTTTTGGAGACTCATTCCTACTCACATGGGCCTACTTAGTCTATCTGCCTCTAGGCTAGTGTGCTGCTGCACACATGGTTAAAACTAAGCTGGTCTAGTAGTTTAGTTTAACAAGTCAGTTTGTCCTCACTAATCTTGCCCTGCCATGGCTAATTTTTGTTTAGCGGCTTGTGCGTGCACATAAACGCGCGCTCGCCTACTCACATCCATGATTATTTTGTCCTGCTCCTCAGTATAGATGGCGGGCGACATCTTGCTCTTCCTTCCGGGTGTGGTTATGACGTTCCCCCGCGGTGGCATGCGTGCACGCGCGCACGCAGCCACACACGCTGCCGAACACGCCCTCACGGGAAAACTATTTAAAGGTCAATGCACTCAGCTCTGTGTTGTTTACCATATCACTATGCCCAGACCAAAAGGGAGCCGTAAGACCCCAAAAAACCCAGAGCCACATACTAGCCGCACAGATAGACATCACGAACATCCACACAAGAGCAGACACAAGAGCCGGCAGGGACATGGCCATAGTCAAAGGGTGGAGAAGCCAGCCACACAGGCTTCGCGGAAAAAACGCAGGAGCAAGGAGCCCTTGGCACAGTCGCCCCCACCTGCTAAATCAGCCAGGCCTCACAAGGGCCACAAATCTCTTCCAACCCTGCAGCCTCCACCTCCTCTACCCACAAAGCATGTGGGTAAATCCAGCCACACCACCAAGGGGAAGCGTAGGTCCAAAACCACTAGCCCACCCAGGCCAACCACCCCTCCTCCTCGACACTCTGTGTCCCCAAGTACCACAAGCACAGAGTCAATAGAGAGCTCCACAGGTGACAGCTCGACAGGCACCCAGTCATTATCACCTAGCACCCCCCACAGTCCATCACAGTCACCCATCAGCCCAAGAAACCTAAACTACTCCCCAGACAGCCAGCCATCAATGTCGTCTGCTGCCGGGTACACCACACACCCATGTGGGCGCCAGCTGCGACGTGGCTCACTTACAGCCCGTTTCTGTGATGTCCAAAGCATGGCTGTAGCCACTGGTGTTTGTGAGCACTATGATGCCCTATTTGGGCATTATTCCAAGTCAACCCCAAAGCAGGCCAAGCAGGAGATTTGGGATAAGATTTGCCGGCAAGTGAATAATGTTGGTTCTGTGAGGAGGGATGTTGAGCAAATTAAACGTAAATTTGGGGACCTTAAATATTATGGGAAAAAAAAAATGGACATGCACCGCCAGCAGAGGTAAAGTCCTTTTAGAGTGTAACTGAATGTATATCCTGCTTTGTAACTGGATGTAACACTTATTAGGTGTGCTTTAATCTTCCCCAGCATGCAGACAGGGGGTGGGATCCCAACTAATATCATCCTAACACCAGCGGAAGAGCATGTGTTGACCTATATTCACCCAGCAACCCTTCAGGGCCTGCAAGGGGGCCAAGACACAGACAGGAATGTCAGGTCCGGAGGTGAGTATCTTTTTACATTGATACTTTTTAATAGGGACACAAACAGTTGCATACTCCTTACTACACACTAGTCTTTGCTGACCCTCTAAAAGTACTTTCTCTCGGCAAAGAACCAACTCAAGACACGCCACAAGGCCAAGCTACCCCTGCATTGGCCCGGAGGAGCACGCCACAACAGCCTTGTGTCAACACCAACCAACCTGAGTGTACGGATGAGGTAAGTCAATGGACCACTGTGTAGCCCAATGAAATTGCACTTGCCTACATTTAAGTTAAAATTGTGGTCTCACTACCTGCTACCTTTCTTGGCAGACCCTACCCAGCCCACCCATTATTGAAGTAATTCGGGATTTGGAGGAGGAGGAGGACACAAGTCTGCTGCAGCCAAGGCCACCAGACCCAGTGGGACAACATCCAACACACCAGCCCCAGCAAGTGCAGCCCCTGATGTCCACTACCCATACCTCAGGGGCCCAAACCTCTGCTGCCGTGGACATTGGGCGCACAACAGACTCTGCGCCCAGCCAGCCACCTGCAGCCACTCAATCAGTACCAGACGCACCCACCCGTGCCAGTGGCGGAACCCAGCAACATCGCCATATCAGCCAGAGGAGACATCTGCAGATAATGGAGGAGGCATGGCACCAGGAAAACGTGGAGTTTGCAGCTAACACACAGAGGTTTAATGAGACAGTGTGTTCACAAATCACCTCTATGTCACAAGAACTAGAGGTTTTGAATCAAAATGTGTCCGGCCTGCTTGCAGAAACCAGACAACAAAGCAGGCATATGGCAGAAATGGTCCAGCAATGGCAGTTAATGAATCAGAGTCTTGTTCATATTGCCGCTAACATGCAGCAATCCCATCCATCAACTTCAACCTTCTTCTCTACCTACCACTAAAGGCATGTGTTTATGTATTGATTCTGGGGAGCAGGACACAAGACTACCTTAATCCAAAACACATGCTCTTCCACAACCCCACATTAACAGCCTAAATATTTGTCACATTATTTTGTGATTTTGGATCACACAAAATAAAAAAGGCACACATTGGCCAAAATGCATGAAAATTAAGCAAAAACATTGTCAACAAGCTGGGAACGGATCGCCTGTGCCGACCCACTTTGTGTTCCAGAGTAGGGAGGTGTTACATCTTCTGAAATGACTAAAGCGTCCTCAGCCAGGTCACTGTATCTGGGAACCCGGCTACGGATGGCGAGGTTGTGCAGGACCCCACACGCAACAATTATTTTGAGGACCTTGGCGGGCTCATACTGGAAGGCACCCCCAGTCTGGTCCAGACAACGGAAGCGCATCTTCAACAAGCCAAAGGCACATTCCACCACTGAGCGAGTCCTCCTATGTGCAGTGTTATACCGCTCCTGGGCCTGCGAGGATGGGTGGAGGATGGGGGTGAGTAACCAGGGGAGCAATGGATAGCCAGAATCACCTGCCAAAAAATATATAAAAAATAAGCACACACCATAAAACAAAAAACACATGACAAATGGGCCCATTTGCCACATATGTAGTGGCAGGCCCCATAACTAGCCGAGACATAGAAACCTAAACAACAAACATCTAAAGTGTATCTAAACAAGTACCATCATGCTACTAAGGAAGAGCCACAAGTACCTTACAAATACGGCATGTTAGGTTACTTTAAACTGCTAAGAACAGGGAACAACAGACAGAGGCCTAAGGGGAAGAGGCTCAATAATGTGCTGTTTAGCATTCCAGCTGAACAGGGACAATAGGTCAGCTGTGCAGTGTCAGTGCAAAGCATAGTTCTGATGAGGCAACATGCACATCCACCCAGCACACTCCTGTACAATGACTCTGGGATGCAACATAGCTAAGAGGGCCAGGACAGAAAGGTATAGTGGAGAATCACAAACAAAGCCATAGGAGGAAATACTGGTAAGTAAGTGAGTGTAAACTTCTACTGTTTCATTGGAGTCTCTAACAGATTAGTGGGGTACAGGCACAGACCAATCAGAAAAATCATACTGTACGGCAACAACTATTTTTAAACACATACCCAGTACCCAGCCGCCAGACAGATCTCCAGATTGAAAGTGCACAAAGAGGCTGGAGTTCCTCAAAATGTGCGAGTCGTGTGTGGACCCAGGAAAGGCTGCAACCATACAAAAAAATTGCATATCTGGGCCTGACACTGCCTGCACATTTATAGAGTGGCCCATCTTCCTGTTCCTGCAAAAGCAAAATATAACAGGAATTAGTGGGCACAAAAGGAAAACACAATTAAAAAGATACATTCACATAAGCAACATTTCAAACCACTGGATGTTTGGTATACACAAGATGGAGGTCTGCTTTCAGCCATTGAAAAATACTCCACATTGCAAAAATGTCAATGTATGTGCTACATTGCAGACACATGCTGACCTAAACCACATACCTGAACAGATATTCCTGCGCAGCTGGCGGAAATAACGCAACGTGGGTACAATCGATGGCACCCATGACGTTGGGCATGTCGGCTATATTATAAAAGCCCAACTTAACCGCATTCCAGGCTTCCGCTGTGTCAGGGAAAAATATATATTTTGGTGCCAGGGTAGCCATGCCATCCAAAAACTTCGTAAGGATGCGGCTCAGCGTAGACTGGGACATCCCCACGGAGAAGGCACTCAGTCTCTGGAATGAGCCATTCGCCAAAAACTGCAGGCAGCCAACCAATTTGGTCATACCTGCAATTGCATGCCCCTTCCTTGTGGTGCGGGCTAACCATGGCCGCAGCTGCCTATACAAGTCCTGGAGAGAAACACGGTTAAGGCAGGTGAGCTCGAATAGCTCAAGGTCATGCATACCATCGATGTCCAGATGTGTTCGGTGCAGCCTGGTTTCTGCCATGCTCAAAAGAACCAGGCCGTGTAGCTGACGCCTTTGATGCTCGCGCACAACAGAATGCATTCCAAAGTGACGGAGCACAAATACGGCTGCTAACACTGTCCGTAAGTTGAGCGCCCACACCCTCATTATAATGGGCTGCTTTCAATCAGAAATCAAGGCTCTGAATCATTAAAAACAACGGACCAATCAACGACAAGTCCGTTTTCACGGAGTCCTGCCTCTTGCGAGCTGACAATCGTAAAGGCACATGCCGAAACACCTGACCGCACACACGCACACAAAAGCAACGGAGCACCCTTTCATGCCCCGATCACAGCCCAAAACCAACAGGAAAACGTACAGGATAGCTGAACGAGGAGGCTCTGCATCAGGCCAATATAGTTTGTTGGGGGTATTTCAAATGTAAAGGGTTGTTCTTCTTGAAAATCTGATATTTTATCTGAAAATCTCTTAAAGCGCTGTTTCAGTTTGGGGGAGTCACCTGGGCAGGAAAGGGTGTCTACCTATACATATGTGGTACAGCTGTAACCGGGAGAAATTGGGATTTCACACACACTAAAATTTTATTGACAGACTTACAATTTTTATTACAAAAAAACACTACAAACTGTAAAAAATAGCTTTTTTTTATTTTTTTGCACATATTTCACCCGAAAATATTGAGAATACACCAAAAAAATGACAAACAAGACATGTTAATTTTGAAGCCCAGACTCTTCTGAAAAAAACAATATATAAATTCCCTGGGAAATCCCTTTAAAAATCACAGTTGAACATATGGAGCGCAAAATAGTGCAAATTGGTCTGGCAACAAAGTGTGACAAAATCTCCAGATAGGCTGGCAGTTAAAGGGTTAAAGAAAGGATTATATTCTTTTCTAACAAGTGATATTAACAGCTACTATTAGCTGTTATCAGTTAAAAAAAAAGTTGAACTTGATGGACATATGTCTTTGTTTCAACCATACTATGTAACTATGTAAGTGGCGGAAACAATGTATCCTCCTGGAAATTAAGATGTGGATTATGTTGCAGACAAAGTCGGCAGCAACATGTACACATTGGAAGCCTAAATTGTGTTTTGGTACAAGCTAAATAGTTTATGTTCACATTCCTGTGTTGCCTCATCCCTTGATATTTCCGAGATCTGTGGTGGTGTGGATTGCTGGTCTTCCTCAGATAATGGTGGGCAATAATTACACACTGAAGGAGAGGCACAAAAGGAGAGTGTTGACAACTTGAAATTGTCCAGAAAAGTACTTAAACTTGTTTAAAAGCATATAACAATAAATGAGACATGAGGCAATCTCCCAGTGTTCAGGCTCCATGTGTTCCGTGTGTTGTGATCCCACTGTCTCAGGAGATGGTGTGGGACCAGCTCCCTTTATAGTGCACTCTTTTCGCCCAAATCTACCACGGGTGTTGTAAAATCAGGCTCTCACCAGGCAGCATTGTGACGTCCCAGCTGCCGTTGTCATCAACACCGGCCTGGAGCGCACCCGGAACTCAGGTGGCACTGGCAGGTTGCCACACATGGCATGCCGCTTCCCCGTCTAGCGGCCCCACACCCCACTGACTCAGCTGATGTCATACTCATTATATAAAAAATGTAATAGACATAGAAATGTGTAAAAAGTACAAACTATAACTTCTAAATACTCCATAATATTTGTCCAATAATTCTATAGTGCACTATAATATAACATAAAAATTTGGAGTCAAACTGTAAATCGTATATATACATTAAGCTACTGGAATACATTTTTCTATTATCAAAAATCAGGGCAAAAGATATATATATATATATATATATATATATATATATATATATATATTTTGTAAGCGGACAAACAATCAGCAGTGACGGACAACGGATTTGAACGGCAAAAACGGCTTTTATTCAGCAGAGTTCTGTAGATAGTCCAAAAGATTGCAGCATAAATGCAGTAAGCAAAAAGGGTTACTTCACCAACCAAATAGTCCTGGGCTGGGTACTCCAGCAAGCTGATCAATTCCAGTCCACTTTACAGGGCGTATCAGCCCTCTGCTCAATGTCCAGTGCTATCCTTCACCACGGTGCAGCTCAGCCTGGGCTCACTCCAACAGGCTGGTCATAGACAAAGGAAAGGCCATGTGCTCTCTTCTTATACAGGCTTCTCCTGTAATCAGCGTGCACACTTGTGGAGGGCCTTAGAACATGTAAAAACCCATTAGGGAATTGGGGAAGTGACCTGGGTCCTGAAAACCCGGCCCGGATTGTGCTTTATACAACCAAGCAGGGGAGAAATAGACATTTTGATACAATTTACCACAATATATATATATATATATATATATATATATATATATATATATATAGCTACTACTTCAGTTATGTATACAAGTCTCAAGAAAAAACCTATTACCATCTTGATACATGATAGACATGAGGCCATATGTTCCTCAAGGTCTCCTTCCACTCCAAAGTCTTGTAAGTTTGTATCTCAGGTTGAGTGTTTTTTAAAGAGCAACCTTCTTCTAGTCTTGTTCCGGTCATCTCTGTTGTAGTCAGATCAGTCTCTGATATCTCGATCCCATGTTTGGAGGCCCCTCTGGACCCTCTCCCACATAAGGATCTTCTACATCGCTAAAAGAAAAGAAGTGTCTTTATGTAAGTCAGACATAGGATTCCTGGGCCTCGGTCCGTCATTCCTACTATTCCAAGGAGGGCTATTGTTTTTATGAAACTGTCTGTCTGACTTCCCAGAAGGGCTTATGATCTCCATTAGGTCTCCTCATTTCAGAGTTTGGGAATCTATTATTTCCTCTATGCTTCCATTTATACACTTGTCCATGTTGGTAGTTTTTTTTGTAGTAGTAGCCTTTACTTCCTGTAACAGACTCTTCATGTTTCTTGTATTTCTGTGGTTCTGTGTTGCTAAAGTGGTAGTAGTTTCCTTGCCTTTCCTGTGTTTCTGCTGTCTCCAGAAACTAGAACAACCATTGTCACAAAATGTGTGTTTTTCCTAGCTCAGGAGGGCTTCTCATTTTCCATTTCTCTGCATGCACATTTATGCTGGGCAACTTGAGAAATCGTACCTTTCTCCACGGTCTCCTAGCAAAATCGAGTGCTTCAATTGGCCGCCATGGTCATGTGGTCACTGGTGGCCGTATACCCAGGAGAAGTCTGCAGACCACATGACCACCAGGGGAACCAAGGAGAAAGATAACATTTCCCTGGTTTTACAGGGTTAATGCACATGGAGGGTACCAGCAATTGAGATGCCCCCCCTGTGCTAAGAACAACACACATTTTGTAAAAAATGAGTGGTGTTTTGGTTAAAGAAAGCTGCTCGTGTCATTTCCATGACCAAGATTGGTGGGGGAATCCTGCGTCCATTTACAAATTGGAAATAACACACAAGCGTGCACTGACCAAGGAAGCGGGGGCTTAACTTTCCCAACTGCGGTGGAGGTTCAAGTCCCTAGAGGCATTATCTCTAAGTGTCAGAGGTCTTTCTACGAGTATGGAAATAAGTGTAGCAAACAGTTAATGCCTTGAAAAGATAACGCACAAGGAACTTTATTGCTCCATGCGCCTTCAGGACAAAAAGTTCATCTAACAGCAGAAATTGCTAAAACCTTTTACAATTTCTATGAAGCCCTATATAACCTCTCTAAAAATGCATGTTTAGACCAAAAGGCCAAAATAGAAACATATATTAGGAATGCATGACTCCCCTCATTGAGACAGGAGCTCCTCGAAGACCTAGAAAAAGATACCGCGCCTAATGAACTCTTGACAGTACTAAAAAACACAACCTGATGGCTGCTCCCTGAAATATTATACGCAGTTTGTTTCTGCTCTGAGCCCTCATATCCTGGCTGCATTTAACTCCAATTCACCCCCTGCCAAAAGCCAACATATCTATAATTCATAATCTTCTTCTAATTCATAATCATCTTCAAGAGATCATACTCTGGAATCAAGTGGGTAATATGCCCACCAGAGAGGGCAGAGCTTACTCTATCAGGGTGATTACTCTCATTCATTAAAACCAGAGCCATGCCTACCATGTTTCTCTCCACCGATGCCGAGAAGGCTTTTGAAAGAGTAAACTGGAATTTTCTGACTGTCACATTGCGGCATATAGGATTTTAAAAGAAGATGGTATCATGGATAACTGCATCCTACTCAGGCCCCTCAGCATCTAGGAGAGTTAATGGATTACTATTGGAAAGTTTTGACTTGGTCAATGTGGCATTTGATTTTCCTTCTCACAATGGAACCCTTTTTAGATCTATTAGAACAAAACCAAATACATGGAATTAGACTAGGTCAAACTCACCACAAGGTCACTGCATATACAGACAACCTGATATTTTTCATCACCAATCCTGAAATTTCCTTTCCCAACTTTAAAATAAATTATCAAAAGTCTTTGGCGCTCAACATATCTATCTCACCAGAGCGACTCAAAGCATCAAAGCCAGCTTTCCCTTTAGGTGGAAAGCTAAGGCAAAAACTTACCTAGGGACCTGAGCCCCAGCTGACCTCTCCAAAAGGGTCCCCTTGAATTACAGACCTCTCCTAAAAAGAATTAAAGAGGACCTTCAGTTCTAGTCCAAATGTACCTTCATGTAGGTTGGCTGGGCAAATATTCTTAAGATGAATGTCTTATACTGGCTCCAGGCTATCCTCATAGCACTTCCTACTTCCTTTCTTAAGATGATGATCTGCTCAACCTTTCTTTGGGCGGGCAATTAACATTGCCTAGCGAACTTCTTGCTCACTCTCCACAAGCGGAGGGACAAAGAGGGTCTCCCAGATTTAAAATCGTATTATATAGCCTCCTATTTAACTAGAGCAGTAGACTGGTGCCGGCATGCAAACTTTATATAATGGGCATCAGAGCTGTGGATACACTCCATCCTGGGACCAACCAGCATATTAAGGTCTAGGTATGGTTCCAGGACAGACCTTTCTCCTTCCCCTTCTCCACTTTTACTAGTTCAGGGTCACCTGGAATGCCCAGTGAGCCAGGGAGATGGCATATTCCAGACCTGGATCAAAACAAAATTGCTTTTGGGTACTGCACTTTAAGATGAAAGGCTAATTGCTCCACAGGGAGGGCATAATGAGATCTCATTCTCTCCCCACATTGGGTGTTTGCCAAAATTCCAACTCAGGCATTACCTGCATTTCCTCCCCCCATTTAGTAACGTTGACAGACCCTTAACTGACAAAAAATATTTGTTGGAAGGGGACAACTTAGACAGTTCCTATCAGATCTTTATGTTGTCCAACTCCCCAACTACACCCAAGCCCAAGTACATCATGCAGTGGGAAAGGGATTTGGACCATACATTCACAGATACACCTAAGCCCAAGTACATCATGCAGTGGGAAAGGGATTTGGACCATACATTCACAGATACACAAAAGGTTCTCATGTGTCGGCTGGCTCATATAACATCAATCTCGAACGCACACCAAGAGACCTCATATAAAATACTTGCCAGATGGTATGGGTCCCAGAAAGGCTCCAAAAATGTTCCCCACCACCTCATCATTATATTGGAAATGCTCACAGTCTCAGGGGTCCATGCTTCATGTTTTCTGGAGCTGCCTCAAGCTACAAGGTTTTTGGCCAAGGTTAGAAAGGTTATCAGAAACCTAACTTATCTGAACCTTAAAGTGGACCAAAACCCACATTGATGGATTCCCTTCCCCCGGGGCATCCAAAATTGTGATGCCCCACTGTGTGAAACCCCTCAGGTTGCCTGATACACTTACTTTGTTTCTCGGTCCAACGGCGCATGCGCAAGCCGTGGCTACATCCCTGCTATCCCTCTAGCATGGCGTGTACCCACACCAGGCATATGTAAATGGCCGTCAGGTGCACACTCCATGTTGGAGGGAATTGGAGGGATGCAGCCGCCAGCATGCTTGGAGCCGCTGGCCTTAGACGAAGGCTTAAACGACGTGACATCAGCGGCTACGAGTGCGCTGATTGGATGAGCAGCCACACATGCGCCGTAGGACTAGGAAGAGGTGAGCATCTAGGGGCTTTTACACTGCGGTTTGGGTGCCCTGGGGGAAGGACCAAAACTAAGGATAGTCAAAATCCTGTAATTTGGTTCACTTTAAGGAAGACCCTGCAAGCTACCTGCTGAATGTAGTGACGTCCTGATTAAGGTGGTTCAGAAATCTCTCCTGCCCCCCCCCCCCCTCTCCTGATTGCAGCAAGATCATGCATACCAGCATGCTGGAGAAAAGAAGGCCCCCCCTCAATGGCTATGTGGTTCATAAAAATAGGAGATATCTGTAGAATTGAGGAGCTGACTGCTCTAATTAGAGATAGGGTGCAGACTCATTGGGTGACTTGGCTCCCTTGGGAACAGTTCATGCTCATGGGGACCTGTTCTGAGCTGCTCAAATGCTAAAACACCAGCTTGAGTGACTCAGCAGCTGCCACCTGCCTCTTTGCGCACCCCTATCTCCCCACCCCCTCTCCCTTCCCACACTTTTCCTCCTACCCCTCTAATTTAAATAAAAAAAGTAGAGTTTAATATTTTTTTTACATGTCATGCAATCAAATAAAGTAAACATTTTTAGCTTACCTATATTAAAGCAGACCCCTGCCTTGCTAGGAAAAGTGGGGTTAGGTTTCCTGTCTCCATCAGCTACAATCAGCAGTGAAGCAGGTCTTTGATTGTAGGAGGTGTGGCTTCCACATATGCACGTGTGTCATGTCCTCTTTGAGAAGGATCTTTGTCAGATGGCACTCCTTTATAAATAACTAGATGTATATCTATTGCAATATGGAAGGCAGTAAAGCATGCTTCCAATTAGAGGTGGTCCATCTTCTGCACATGTGTGTAGCTTTGAGCTGCTCCCTTCTGTTTTAGCTCTGCAAGAGATAGGTGAGTATAGGGGCTAGTGATGGTGTGCATGAGGGTATTTTAGCTTAGTTTAGCATATGCAATCAAATCATTTCAATATTTTGAATTTTACCTCTACTTAATCACATGTAAACCCTTACCTCACTAGATAAGCAGATCTGCTTCACATATATGGAGCTGTTTTCTGTCATCAGGGCCATATTTGGTGTTCATGGTGTCCTAGGCACTTTAAGTGCTTGCACCCCACTTAGGTCACGGTCCATATAAAAAAAAAGTGTGTAGGGGGAAAGGGTGCAATGGGCTAGAGAATGTGTGTGGAGGAGGGCACAATGGGGGAAATGCAGAGAAGCAGGCAAGTATGTACCATCTTTTACTGTATTCTGACATACAGAAGTCACATGACCACACCAGTGGAGGAGAGATGCTTTAGACTGTGTTCAACCCTTTGCCCCCCCTCACACAAATACACTCTGCATCCTTCTGTGGCTGGGGGGTGTTTGTTAGGAGGCATAAATATTCTGGCTATATGATTTTTAATTTATTTTCTTTACTACAGTAGTAAGGGCAGTGTCCTCCCCCCCTTCCAGGTTGCCACCCTAGGCACGTGTCTATGGTTGCCTAATGGTAAATACAGCCCTGTCAGTCATCCCTATGGGATTCAGCTCTGCTAGAAAATGGTGTGATTACAGACAAGACAAAACATATAGTACAGAGAAAAAACAAAACTAGATGCTACGAGGTTCAAACCAAGTGTTGTGTACACAGGAGACAATAGGAAAGAGAGCCCTGCCCTTGCGAGCATACAGTCTAAAGGATGGGGTATATATACCCACCCCTCTAAATCTTCCACATGTGCCCGATTTGGAGGCGTGGAAGTGCTATCATTATATGATATGCTCACTGGCAACAAAGTTGTCAAAATGCTTCTCTCCTCATTGGCAGATGGCTCTTTATTTCCCTGTTTGCGTCAATGATGTTTATGGCATCTGGTGTTTGCGCTCCACACTGGAGTGCAGCAATACACTGCAGAGATCCTGCTTAGATGTTCTCATTTGAGACAAACAAATTTACATTAAAATAATTAACATTACCAATGATTAACAACTTTTGAGCATGAAGCATGACGCTGCCCTTCAGACACAGCAATAAGTTTAGCTTTGCCAACATACAACACAAAGCTTTGTTATTATTGGCAGCTAAATCAAATGCTTCATCCTAGCACATCCTACCTTCCTTTTTGCTGTTGCATTTGCAGGTCAGTGGCCAGATCTGCTGGATTGTAGCTCTCCCAATGTAACAGGGAGTCCAATTGGCCTCTACCTAAACCCTCTTTTTGAACTGTAGCACTGTGCAGGCAAGTAAAGTATTTTTTCATTGTGTGTGTGTGTGCAAGCAAGTTAAGTTATTGCACTGTCTTTAGACAGGCTGATTCATGTTGTGCATTGCCAGTGCACACACAAGTAAAGAAGTAGCAATGTTAGCACAAACTTTTAAACTTAGTAATGTTAGGGACGGGGTAACAATTGGACGGCCTTGACGTGGCTACCTCGCTTTTACATTCATTGCAATCTATGTTAACTAACAGTCCATGTTCTTAACAATTGTTAGCTAGGTTTTTCAGTTTTTAGTATGAGTGTGCAGAGGGTTAACTTTCTTTGTTGCTTAGTGTGTGTGGTCACACCCCTCTAGCACCTCTTGACTGCTATATATTGACTGGATGAGCACATCCTACCTTCCTTTTTGCTGTTGCATTTGCAGGTCAGTGGCCAGATCTGCTGGATTGTAGCTCTCCCAATGTAACAGGGAGTCCAATTGGCCTCTACCTAAACCCTCTTTTTGAACTGTAGCACTGTGCAGGCAAGTAAAGTATTTTTTCATTGTGTGTGTGTGTGCAAGCAAGTTAAGTTATTGCACTGTCTTTAGACAGGCTGATTCATGTTTTGCATTGCCAGTGCACACACAAGTAAAGAAGTAGCAATGTTAGCACAAACTTTTAAACTTAGTAATGTTAGGGACGGGGTAACAATTGGACGGCCTTGACGTGGCTACCTCGCTTTTACATTCATTGCAATCTATGTTAACTAACAGTCCATGTTCTTAACAATTGTTAGCTAGGTTTTTCAGTTTTTAGTATGAGTGTGCAGAGGGTTAACTTTCTTTGTTGCTTAGTGTGTGTGGTCACACCCCTCTAGCACCTCTTGACTGCTATATATTGACTGGATGAGCACATCCTACCTTCCTTTTTGCTGTTGCATTTGCAGGTCAGTGGCCAGATCTGCTGGATTGTAGCTCTCCCAATGTAACAGGGAGTCCAATTGGCCTCTACCTAAACCCTCTTTTGAACTGTAGCACTGTGCAGGCAAGTAAAGTATTTTTTCATTGTGTGTGTGTGTGCAAGCAAGTTAAGTTATTGCACTGTCTTTAGACAGGCTGATTCATGTTGTGCATTGCCAGTGCACACACAAGTAAAGAAGTAGCAATGTTAGCACAAACTTTTAAACTTAGTAATGTTAGGGACGGGGTAACAATTGGACGGCCTTGACGTGGCTACCTCGCTTTTACATTCATTGCAATCTATGTTAACTAACAGTCCATGTTCTTAACAATTGTTAGCTAGGTTTTTCAGTTTTTAGTATGAGTGTGCAGAGGGTTAACTTTCTTTGTTGCTTAGTGTGTGTGGTCACACCCCTCTAGCACCTCTTGACTGCTATATATTGACTGGATGAGCACATCCTACCTTCCTTTTTGCTGTTGCATTTGCAGGTCAGTGGCCAGATCTGCTGGATTGTAGCTCTCCCAATGTAACAGGGAGTCCAATTGGCCTCTACCTAAACCCTCTTTTTGAACTGTAGCACTGTGCAGGCAAGTAAAGTATTTTTTCATTGTGTGTGTGTGTGCAAGCAAGTTAAGTTATTGCACTGTCTTTAGACAGGCTGATTCATGTTTTGCATTGCCAGTGCACACACAAGTAAAGAAGTAGCAATGTTAGCACAAACTTTTAAACTTAGTAATGTTAGGGACGGGGTAACAATTGGACGGCCTTGACGTGGCTACCTCGCTTTTACATTCATTGCAATCTATGTTAACTAACAGTCCATGTTCTTAACAATTGTTAGCTAGGTTTTTCAGTTTTTAGTATGAGTGTGCAGAGGGTTAACTTTCTTTGTTAAATCAAATGCTTGAGACACAGTAATATGACATTTTTAAACACTGAGCACAAACATTATGATTTCCTTTATCTTTTCAGATAGTCCCTGACACCTCGGGGCTTGAAGCAATTTACTTGCTCTTAGTAAGAAGTTAGAAGTACACAACTTCAGAAAAAGTACTGCAAAAGCCAGTCAGTGTGCACATAGGCAAAATAATGATTATGTATGTTCAGTAATTTACTAATTGTAATGATTTTTTTCAATGTGTGCCATGGGGAGCCAGTCTAGACAACACGATTGCATGACTGTTCATTTGGAACTAGAAGCAATGGGTGCACTATTCTGTGCCATTTTGCTGACATTAGTTTCTACCTTGGCATGTCAGCTTCTTTTTTCTTACATGGTTATCATTCACTAATCATGCACTGAATGGCGCTGCAAGTAAAAATGCCTTTTCTTAAATAATCAGCTTTCATTGCCACACTATGGCCCTTATTCATCAAGTGATAGCGCCAGGTAGTGTCTCACTAGCGCCAGGTATCGCCAGCTAATGGCGGCTACCGACTACAGAACGCCAGGCTGTGAACACAATCACGCAT
Source organism: Gastrophryne carolinensis (assembly GCA_027917425.1). Lineage (NCBI taxonomy): Eukaryota > Metazoa > Chordata > Amphibia > Anura > Microhylidae > Gastrophryne > Gastrophryne carolinensis. The sequence goes on from CM051238.1 coordinate 128,032,197, forward strand.
TTATCACGCTAAATGAGGCTAGCGCCGGCGAAAGCGTCAGCTAGCGCGGGATTCATCATGTAGCGGACTGCAACGAACAGCGCCGCTGCTAATCCCATCACAGCGACACGTATGACCTCTCGCTACCTGGCACTCTCCAATGCATTTCAATGGAGCAATCTTTAAATATTCATAAATAATTGATATTAATGTTTTTTTTTTTTTTTAAATGTCAAAAATTCGGTGACCACTTCTGCAATGTTATATATTTTTTTAAAGGTAAAAAAAAAAAAAAATTGTGCAGAATTGATATTACAGGTCTGATATTAATGTATTCATATTACAAAATGTTTATAAAAACTTGTTTATTTTTTTTTAACCAAAAATATGGTTGTTTGGGGGTTAAAAAACTACTTTTAACCCATCGCCGCCAGCGCACTGGGGTTTAAACAAGCATTTCACAGAGCGAGAAATTTTTGAGCATGATTTGTTAATGAATATGCTGGGAGCCGTTCGCTATGGCCATTCGCTGTCAGGCGCTCCCATACAGCGCGGAACCTGTCAAACAGCGACTCCTAACCCCGTATTCAACATTACAGCACACCGACTGAGTCGCTGTCAACAACCGAACAACGGCCAAGCACAGCAAATACTAGCCGGCGCTGTGAAAATAACGCTACTGCCGCTCATCTGTCGCTACCTGGCGCTATTAATAAATCGGCCTCTAGGTATTTCCTTAGAAGCCAGCCTGTGTCAGCGTCTGTGTACCTAATGCCCCTTCTGTTAGATGTAATAGGGCCAATGAGCACTACTCTTGAAGCTGCATTCCATACTTGCTTGTGGGGCTTGGCGTTGGATCTTATAGGTGCTGGTTGCCGTAATGTCATTAAAGTTATTTGAAAAATGTGGCAAACGTTATAGTGCGTTTAATTCCATGTTTAGTTATTGAGGCTAGATTAATGCATTGGTGTGAAAGTTAGGAGGAAAAAGTGTTTTTTGACAATTTGTAAAAAAAAATAGTAGTTGGCAACTAGGGATGAGCGAATCGATCCGGACGAACCCGGATTTGCTCCGAATTTCATGAAAAATTTGATTCTGAACGAATCCGAATTTCCCCGCGATCCGATCGATCGATGTTTTCCTTTAAACTCCATTTATTTCAATTACAGCCATTGTAAAATGGTGGATGGACATGTCCCAGACATGTCCCCTGGGGCAAGGTATCATGGGACAGTCACATGCAGCCTATCAGCAGCCAGGAAGCCTGGTGACGTCACCGTGCTATATAAACTGGTGGCCATTTTCCTTTTGCGCATTTCAGCCTTGCATTCCAGAGACAGCGGTGGTTGCTGCAGATAGGGAGAGAGAGTTAGAGATACCGGTAGGTAGGGAGAGTCAGAGAGGCAGACAGAGAGCTAGACAGAGCCAAGGAAAGATAGGGAAAGATAGGGAAAAACCGGAACCATCCAGCCAGGGACAGCTTAGAAGTTTTATTAGCCTGATCAGTTTTCAATTCAATTTCAGATGTTTGTGCTGTAAATTTTAATCTGCCTTTCCACTGTGCATCCCATCTATGCAGTCGCTTATTTAACCCTATCTGTTACACACAATCATTTATCATTTATCACTGCATTAGTTTGAATTTAGTTTTAATATTTTTTGGTCTGCTTTAAATATGCCAGCCCACATGGGCATCCCAAACCTGCCCTTAGCAGTCAATCTGTTATGCTAAATACGCTTGTTCATCCTTCCTCAGCTTAATCAAGCTATTGCATTTTGAATTGTTTTTTGTCCTGCTGCCAAAACACTAGGCCGCAGGGTATCCCAAACCTACATTTAGCAGCCTTTCTGTTATACTAAATACGCTTGTTCATCCTTCTTTAGCTTAATCAAACTATTGCATTTTAAATAGTTTTTTGTCCTGCTGCCAAAACATTAGGCCGCAGGGCATCCCAAACCTGCACTTAGCAGCCTTTCTGTTATACTAAATACGCTTGTTGAACCTTCCGCAGCATAATCAAACTATTAAATTTTGAAATGTTTTTTGTCCTGCTGTCAAAACACTAGGCCACAGGGTATCCCAAACCTGCACTTAGCAGCCTATCTGTTATACTAAATACCCTTGTTGAACCTTCCGCAGCTTCATCAAACTTTTGCATTTTGAATTGTTTTTTTTCCTGCTGCCAAAACACTAGGCTGCAGGGTATCCCAAACCTGCACTTAGCAGCCTATCTGTTATACTAAATACGCTTGTTCATCCTTCTTCAGCTAAATCAAGCTATTGCATTTTGAATTGTTTTTTGTCCTGCTGCCAAAACACTAGGCCGCAGAGTATCCCAAGCCTGCACTTAGCAGCCTATCTGTTATCCTAAATACGCTTGTTGAACCTTCCGCAGCTTCATCAAACTATTGCATTTTGGATTGTTTTTTGTCCTGCTGCCAAAATACTAGGCCGCAGGGTAACCCAAACCTGCACTTAGCAGCCTATCTGTTATACTACAGCTGCTTGTTCATCCTTCTTCAGCTGAATCAAACTATTGCATTTAAATTGGTTTTTGGACTGCTGCCAAAACACTAGGACGCAGGGTATCCCAAACCTGCACTTAGCAGCCTATCTGTTATACTAAATACGCGTGTTTATCCTTCTTCAGCTGAATCAAACTATTGCATTTTGAATTGGTTTTTGGTCTGCTGCCAAAACACTAGGCCGCAGGGCATCCCAAACCTGCACTTAGCAGCCTATCTGTTATACTAAATACGCTTGTTCATCCTTCTTCAGCTGAATCAAGCTATTGCATTTTGAATTGTTTTTTGTCCTGCTGCCAAAACAATAGGCCGCAGGGTATCCCAAACCTGCACTTAGCAGCCTATCTGTTATACTAAATACGCTTGTTGAACCTTCCGCAGCTTCATCAAACTATTGCATTTTGAATTGTTTTTTGTCCTGCTGCCAGGACACTAGGCCGCAGGGTATCCCAAACCTGCACTTAGCAGCCTATCTGTTATACTACATACGCTTGTTCATCCTTCTTCAGCTGAATCAAACTATTGCATTTTAAATTGGTTTTTGGTCCTGCTGCCAAAACACTAGGTCGCAAGGTATCCCAAACCTGCACTTAGCAGCCTATCTGTTATACTAAATACGCTTGTTGAACCTTCCGCAGCTTCATCAAACTATTACATTTTGAATTAGTTTTTGGTCTGCTGCCAAAACACTAGGCCGCAGGGTATCCCAAACCTGCACTTAGCAGCCTCTCTGTTATACTAAATACGCTTGTTCATTCTTCTTCAGCTAAATCAAACTATTGCATTTTGAATTGTTTTTTGTCCTGCTGCCAAAACACTAGGCCGCAGGGCATCCCAAACCTTCACTTAGCAGCCTATCTGTTATACTACATTCGCTAGTTCATCCTTCTTCAGCTAAATCAAACTATTGCATTTTAAATTGGTTTTTGGTCCTGCTGCCAAAACACTAGGTCGCAAGGTATCCCAAACCTGCACTTAGCAGCCTATCTGTTATACTAAATACGCTTGTTGAACCTTCCGCAGCTTCATCAAACTATTTCATTTTGAATTAGTTTTTGGTCTGCTGCCAAAACACTAGGCCGCAGGGTATCCCAAACCTGCACTTAGCAGCTATCTGTTATACTACATACGCTTGTTCATCCTTCTTCAGCTGAATCAAACTATTGCATTTTGAATTGGTTTTTGTCATGCTGCCAAAACACTAGGCCGCAGGGTATACCAAACCTGCACTTAGCAGCCTCTCTGTTATACTAAATATGCTTGTCCATCCTTCTTCAGCTTAATCAAACTATTGCATTTTGAATTGGTTTTTGGTCTGCTGCCAAAACACTAGGCCGCAGGGCATCCCAAACCTGCACTTAGCAGCCTATCTGTTATACTACATACGCTTGTTCATCCTTCTTCAGCTGAATCAAACTATTGCATTTTGAATTGGTTTTTGTCATGCTGCCAAAACACTAGGCCGCAGGGTATACCAAACCTGCACTTAGCAGCCTCTCTGTTATACTAAATATGCTTGTCCATCCTTCTTCAGCTAAATCAAACTATTGCATTTTGAATTGGGTTTTGGTCTGCTGCCAAAACACTAGGCCGCAGGGCATCCCAAACCTGCACTTAGCAGCCTATCTGTTATACTAATCACGCTTGTTCATCCTTCTTCAGCTAAATCAAGCTAATGCATTTTGAATTGTTTTTTTGTCCTGCTACCAAAACACTAGGCCGCAGGGTATCCCAAACCTGCACTTAGCAGCCTATCTGTTATACTAAATACGCTTGTTGAATCTTCTGCAGCTTCATTAAACTATTGCATTTTGGATTGTTTTTGTCCTCCTGCCAAAACACTAGGCCGCAGGGTATCCCAAACCTGCACTTAGCAGCCTATCTGTTATACTACATACGCTTGTTCATCCTTCTTCAGCTGAATCAAACTATTGCATTTTTAATTGGTTTTTGTCCTGCTGCCAAAAGACTAGGCCGCAGGGTATCCCAAACCTGCACTTAGCAGCCTATCTGTTATACTAAATGCGCTTGTTCATCGTTCTTCAACTAAATCAAACTATTGCATTTTGAATTATTTTTTGCCCTGCTGCCAAAACACTAGGCCGCAGGGTATCCCAAACCTGCACTTAGCAGCCTATCTGTTATACTAAATACGCTTGTTGAACCTTCCGCAGCTTAATCAAACTATTGCATTTTGAATTAGTTTTTGGTCTGCTGCCAAAACACTAGGTCGCAGGGTATCCCAAACCTGCACTTAGCAGCCTATCTGTTATACTAAATACGCTTGTTCATTCTGCTTCAGCTGAATCAAACTATTGCATTTTGAATTGGTTTTTGGTCTGCTGCCAAAACACTAGGTCGCAGGGTATCCCAAACCTGCACTTAGCAGCCTATCTGTTATACTAAATACGCGTGTTTAACTTTCTTCAGCTGAATAAAACTATTGCATTTTGAATTGGTTTTTGGTCTGCTGCCAAAACACTAGGCCGCAGGGTATCCCAAACCTGGACTTAGCAGCCTATCTTTTATACTAAATACACTTGTTCATCCTTCAGCTAAATCAAACTATTGCATTTTGAATTGTTTTTTGTCCTGCTGCCAAAATACATGGCCGCAGGGTATCCCAAACCTGCACTTAGCAGCCTATCTGTTATACTAATTACGCTTGTTGAACCTTCCGCAGCTTCATCAAACTATTGCATTTTGAATTGGTTTTTGGTCTGCTGCCAAAACACTAGGCCGCAGGGTATCCCAAACCTGCACTTAGCAGCCTATCTGTTATACTACATACGGTTGTTCATCCTTCTTCAGCTGAATCAAACTATTGCATTTTGAATTGGTTTTTGTCATGCTGCCAAAACACTAGGCCGCAGGGTATACCAAACCTGCACTTATCAGCCTCTCTGTTATACTAAATATGCTTGTCCATTCTTCTTCAGCTAAATCAAACTATTGCATTTTGAAATGTTTTTTATCCTGCTTCCAAAACATTAGGCCGCAGGGTATCCCAAAACTGCACTTAGCAGCCTATCTGTTATATTAAATACGCTTGTTGAACCTTCCGCAGCTTCATCAAACTATTGCATTTTGAATTGTTTTTTGTCCTGCTGCCAAAACACTAGGCCGCAGGGTATCCCAAACCTGCACTTAGCAGCCTATCTGTTATATTAAATACGCGTGTTTATCCTTCTTCAGCTGAATCAAACTATTGCATTTTTAATTGGTTTTTGGTCTGATGCCAAAACACTAGGCCGCAGGGCATCCCAAACCTGCACTTAGCAGCCTATCTGTTATACTAAATACGCTTGTTCATCCTTCTTCAGCTTAATCAAACTATTGCATTTTGGATTGTTTTTTGTCCTGTTGCCAAAACACTAGGCCGCAGGGCATCCCAAACCTGCACTATCTGTTATACTAAATACGCTTGTTGAACCTTCCGCAGCTTCATCAAACTATTACATTTTGAATTGTTTTTTGTCCTGCTGCCAAAACAGTAGGCCGCAGGGTATACCAAACATGCACTTAGCAGCCTCTCTGTTATACTAAATACGCTTGTTCATCCTTCTTCAGCTAAATCAAACTATTGTATTTTGAATTGTTTTTTGTGATGCCAAAACACTAGGCCGCAGGGCATCCCAAACCTGCACTTAGCAGCCTATCTGTTATACTACATACGCTTGTTCATCCTTCTTCAGCTAAATCAAACTATTGCATTTTGAATTGGTTTTGTCCTGCTGCCAAAACACTAGGCCGCAGGGTATCCCAAACCTGCACTTAGCAGCCTATCTGTTATACTAAATAAGCTTGTTCAAGCTTATTCAGCTTCATCAAACTATTGCATTTTGAATAGTTTTTTGTCCTGCTGCCAAAACACTAGGCCGCAGGGTATCTCGAACCTGCACTTAGCAGCCTATCTATTATACTAAATACGCTTGTTCATCCTTCTTCAGCTAAATCAAACTATTGCATTTTGAATTGTTTTTTGTGCTGCTGCCAAAACACTAGGCCGCAGGGCATCCCAAACCTGCACTTAGCAGCCTATCTGTTATACTACTTACGCTTGTTCATCCTTCTTCAGCTAAATCAAACTATTGCATTTTGAATTGGTTTTGTTCTGCTGCCAAAACACTAGGCCGCAGGGTATCCCAAACCTACACTTAGCAGCCTATCTGTTATACTAAATACGCTTGTTCATCCTTATTCAGCTTAATCAAACTATTGCATTTTGAATTGTTTTTTGTCCTGCTGCCAAAACCTTAGGCCGCAGGGTATCCCGAACCTGCACTTAGAAGCCTATCTATTATACTAAATACGCTTGTTCATCCTTCTTCAGCTAAATCAAACTATTGCATTTTGAATTGTTTTTTGTCCTGCTGCCAAAACACTAGGCCGCAGGGTATCCCAAACCTGCACTTAGCAGCCTATCTGTTATACTAAATACGCTTGTTGAACCTTTCTGCAGCTTAATCAAACTATTGCATTTTGAATTGTTTTTTGTCCTGGGGCCAAAACACTATGCCGCAGGGTACCCCAAACCTGCACTTAGCAGCCTATCTGTTATGCTAAATAGGCTTGTTCATCGTTCTTCAGCTGAATCAAGCTATTACATTTTAAATTGTTTTTTGTCCTGCTGCCAAAACACTAGGCCGCAGGGTATCCCAAGCCTGCACTTAGCAATCTATCTGTTACACTAAATATGCTTGTTCATCCTTCTTCAGCTGAATCAAAGCATTGCATTTTAAATTGGTTTTTGGTCTGCTGCCAAAACACTAGGCCGCAGGGTATCCCAAACCTGCACTTAGCAGCCTATCTGTTATACTAAATATGCTTGTTCATCCTTCTTCAGCTAAATCAAACTATTGCATTTTGAATTGGTTTTTGTCCTGCTGCCAAAACACTAGGCCGCAGGGTATCCCAAACCTGCACTTAGCAGCCTATCTGTTATACTAAATACGCTTGTTCATCCTTATTCAGCTTAATCAAACTATTGCATTTAGAATTGGTTTTTGTCCTGCTGCCAAAACACTAGGCCGCAGGGTATCCCAAACCTGCACTTAGCAGCCTATCTGTTATACTAAATACGCTTGTTGAACCTTCCGTAGCTTAATCAAACTATTGCATTTTGAATTGTTTTTTGTCCTGGGGCCAAAACACTAGGCCACAGGGTACCCCAAACCTGCACTTAGCAGCCTATCTGTTATGCTAAATAGGCTTGTTCATCGTTCTTCAGCTGAATCAAACTATTGCATTTTGAATTGGTTTTTTGTCTGCTGCCAAAACACTAGGCTGCAGGGCATCCCAAACCTGCACTTAGCAGCCTGTCTGTTATACTAAATACGCTTGTTCATCCTTCTTCAGCTGAATCAAACTATTGCATTTTGAATTGGCTTTTGGTCTGCAGCCAAAACACTAGGCCGCAGGGCATCCCAAACCTGCACTTAGCAGCCTATCTGTTATAATAAATACGCTTGTTCATCCTTCTTCAGCTTAATCAAACTATTGCATTTTGAATTGGTTTTTGTCCTGCTGCCAAAACACTAGGCCGCAGGGTATCCCAAACCTGCACTTAGCAGCCTATCTGTTATACTGCATACGCTTGTTCATCCTTCTTCAGCTGAATCAAACTATTGCATTTTAAATTGGTTTTTGGTCTTCTGACAAAACACTAGGCCGCAGGGTATCCCAAACCTGCACTTAGCATCCTATCTGTTATACAAAATACGCTTGTTCATCCTTCTTCAGCTTAATCAAACTATTGCATTTTGAATTGGTTTTTGTCCTGCTGCCAAAACACTAGGCCGCAGTGCATCCCAGACATGCACTTAGCAGCCTATCTGTTATACTAAATACGCTTGTTCATCCTTCTTCAGCTAAATCAAACTATTGCATTTTGAATCGTTTTTTGTCCTTCTGCCAAAACAGTAGGCCGCAGGGCATCCCAAACCTGCACTTAGCAGCCTATCTGTTATACTACATACGCTTGTTCATCCTTCTTCAGCTAAATCAAACGATTGCATTTTGAATTGGTTTTTGTCCTGCTGCCAAAACACTAGGCCGCAGGGTATCCCAAACCTGCACTTAGCAGCCTATTTGTTATACTAAATTCGCTTGTTGAACCTTCCGCAGCTTAATCAAACTATTACATTTTGATTTTTTTTGTCCTGCTGCCAAAACACTAGGCCACACGGCATCCCAAACCTACACTTAGCAGCCTATCTGTTATACTAAATCCGCTTGTTCATCCTTCTTCAGCTAGATCAAACTATTGCATTTTGTATTGTTTTTTGTCCTGCTTCCAAAACACTAGGCCACAGGGTATCCCAAACCTGCACTTAGCAGCCTATCTGTCATACTAAATACGCTTGTTCATCCTTCTTCAGCTGAATCAAACTATTGCATTTTGAATTGGTTTTTGTATGGTTTAAATACACCAGCCCACATGGGCACCCCAAACCAGCACATGTCACCCTATCTGTTATACTAAATAATTGTTGTTCAGCCTCATTTTAATTAAGCTATTGCATTTTGAATTGGTTTTTGTCTGGTTTAAATACACCAGCCCACATGAGCATCCCAAACCAGCACATGTCACCCTATCTCTTATACTAAATAAGCGTTGTTCAGCCTAATTTTAATTAAGCTATTGCATTTTGAATTGGTTTTTGTCTGGTTTAAATGCACCAGCCCACACGGGCAACCCAAACCAGCACATTTATCCCTATCTGTTACACTAAAGCAGCTTTTAAAGGCTATTTCTCATAAATATATTGCAGTTTGAATTGTTTCTGTGTCTGCTGTAAAAACCCCAACCCACATGGGCATCTCAAACAATAGCAGTAATATTTCAAGAGTACATGTCTAATAACTGCTTGCATTTTTTAATTAACGTCACTTTTCCACAATCAAGGGAGGCCTCCTCTGTATGTGAGGAGGGGGCATCCCAAACACTAGCAGTAAGAGTACCTGTCTATTAACTGGTTGCATTTTGTAAAGAAAGTCACTTTGTCAAATTGCCAGCAGCCATTGCCTATAACCGAGGGGCATCCCAAATATGCTAGCATGCATCTTTTAAAAGTGCTCACATTGGAGTTGGCAGCAGCAGCATTAGGAGCCCATATATTGCCTGAAAGACACACATATGAGCTGGCAGCAGCAGCATAGGGAGCCCATATATTGCCTGAAAGACACACCCAGGAGTTGGCAGCAGCATAGGGAGCCCATATATTGCCTGAAAGACACACCCTGGCAGCAGCATAAGGAGCTACCATGCATCAGCTACTACCATGGATCAGCCATTGTTGGCTGAAAATCCTGGTTGAACCATGCCTGATTCATGTTCACAAAGGTGAGTCTCTCCACATTATTCGTGGACAGACAAGTTCTCCTTGGCATGACTATGGCCCCCGCCGCAGTAAACACCCGCTCAGATGGCACACTACTGGCCGGGCAGGACAGCTTTTCCAGGGCAAACTCTGCTAGTTGCGGCCACAAGTCAAGTTTGGCTGCCCAGAAGTCCAGGGGATCCTCAAGGTGTGTTGGCATGGTCATGTCAAGGTATGACACGACCTGCTGGTTCAGGTCCTGCTCCAGGTCTTCATGCTGCTATGAGTAGACTCGCTATGCGGGTGTAGAAAGCTACTCTTTAGCGACTGAAGACTGAGGCTGCTGCTGATGGAGCTGCTGCTGCTTCTCCTTCCACCCCCCCAGCAGCCATGGCAGTGGAAGGTGATCGCAGAGGTCCCCCCGAGTCAGACCTGCGAGAGTATGGACCATGGCGCAGATAGGCATCGGCCAACTGACTATGTAGAATGTCTTTGTAGTAGGTCAGTTTGTCCTCCCTCTCGGCGGGTTTAAAAAATGCCCCCATTTTTTGCCGGTTCAGTTCCGACACGGCTTGATCGACCATTCCTGTCTGCTGCCTGTACTGACCTCTGCTTTGTCTGACGACAAAGCTGCCTGCCCCTCTGGATACCCCGCGATCTCTGACCTCCTGGCTTGACGCTTTGGCTACTCCTGACTATGCACCTGTCTCATCCCTGTACTCTGACGCACCCTCCGGATTGACTACCTGTGAACGAGCTCAGCTTCGGGATACACTCGTGGTTCATTGGCCTTCACCGTAAGCAGCCATCCTTTGCGCCTATTAAGACCTGGGGGCAACCGTGTCCGGTGAGGCATACCTAGCATCCCGGCAAACAGGGGCTTGACTATAGGCATAAGTGGCGGTGGAGATTGGGGGTTGCCTGCTTACAGAAGGCTGGTGTCCCGCTGGGCATCACAGTATGGACCATGGAGCAGATAGGCATCGCCCAACTGACTGCATAGGATGTCTCTGTAGTAGGTCAGTTTGTCCTCCCTCTCAGTGGGTGTAAAAAATACCCCCATTTTGTGCCGGAAGCTTGGGTCCAATAAGGTGGAGAGCCAGAAGTCATCCCGCTGACAAATGGAGACAATTCTGCGGTCACTACGCAAGCACGTGAGCATGCATCGTGCCATTTGTGCAAGTGGCTCGGAGGGACTACCTGTCTCCATCTCCACTGCAAACTGCCACGGTGTGTCTGAGTCTTCTGTCTCGCCTTCCTCACAACCCTCTAGCTCCTGTGGCTGCTCCTGCTCCTCCTTTCCTGTCAGATGACTAGATAAAATGGCCATTTTGTCAAACCTAAACTGTGCTTCGCTGTGCCCCCCCCTCTTCCACTTCAGCCCCCACAGGCTTCATGTGACTGTGAAATGTATGCGCCATGTCTCCAGTGCCCTGACCAGCCATGGTTTCCAACATGTGTTGTAGTACATGAAGCAGTGGAATCACATCGTTCATCTCATATTCCTGGCGACTGACTAATAAAGTAGCTTCCTCAAAGGGCCTGAGCAAACGGCAGGTGTCACTTATGAGCTGCCACTGGTTTACATTGAAGTTACACAGGGGAGTCCCCCTATCCGTTTGAATCATCAAGAAATCTATGATGGCTTTTCTCTGTTTCTATAGTCGATCCTTCCCGTTGTTAGGATGTCTTGCAGATGGGGGGAAGACTTCAGAAAATGCTTGACAACTAGATTGAACACGTGTGCCATGGCAGGACGCATGGCTCAGGCTTCCTTGTCGCAGCGCAGACATGATGTTCTTCCCAGTGTCAGTGACCAGGGGTCCCATTTGCAGTTTTCGTGGATTAAGCCATGATTTCATTTATTGAGTTCTCATTTTTAGCAGTTCCTCCCATGTGTGGCTCTGTGGCTCAAGGCAAACCATGTGAAGAACAGCGTGAAACCGCCGTATCCTGCACACATGGTAGGCTGGAAGGGCACTGGGAGAAAAATTGGTACAAAAATTCACAAAAAAAGACAATGGAAAAAAATATACCAAAAAAAAAAAAAATATATATATATATATATATATATATATATATATATATATATATATATATATATATATATATATATATATATATATATATATATATATATATATATATGTTTTTTTTTATTTTTTTTTTAAAAATACAAAATATGAAAAATAAATAAAAAAAAATACCCCAAAAAAATAAAATTGATACATTTTATATGTTACTGTTATTATGTTAGATGTTATTGTTGCTATGTTATTATATGTTATTATTATAAATATGTTCAAATAAGATAAATGTTAAGTATTAATATATAATTGACAATTAGCCACTTTTTTCTGTGACACCATTGCTAAGTGCAAGTGCACTGTCACAGGCACAAAGGCCTAGGAGCGTGGAGGCCACAGCAGAGGGACCTGTCCAAATTGCTGTTGTGGTTGTGCAGGAACCACAATCACCCAGTGGTCCTAAAAGGATATGTATTGTCCCTGACCGTAGTTACAGCTCCAGACGTAGGCACTGCTGTGCACTTTGGCACACACTGACAGGCTCACCTTCTGTTCAACAAAATTGTACAGGGCTGGTACTGCCTTCTTCGCAAAGAAATGACAGCATGGGGCTCTCCACCTCGGCTCGGCACAAGCCATCAGTTCTCTGAAAGGTCCACCACCTCAAAAGGGAGAGACTGCAGCACCAGCAACTTATACAGGAGCACATTTAGCTTCTGCACGTTGGATGAGTGGGCACATACTGTTGTCTGGCGGAATGACTGACTCGGATTAAGAGGAGGAGGAGCATCTGGAGCAACAGAGGATGGGTATGACGCACGGTAGGTGGTGGAGCCTTGGCTGGCTGGAACAGAGAGTGGCGTGCCACTGGGTAATGCAGCAGGCTGGACCACCACTTTGGAGCCAACTCTCCCAGGCCGCTTGATGGTGCCGCTGCAAATGTTGACACAGGGCTGTGGGTCCAGCATTGGGACCCTGGCCACACTTCACCTTCTGCCTACACATCTTTCATATAGCCATGTTAACCTCCTGCGGATGCTTGATGAAAAACTGCCACATGGCCTTGTAGCTGATTTTTCCTACCAACAGTCCGCACTGATTCACTGCTGCTGCCGCCGCCGCCAGCTCCAGGGACCCTCTTCCACTACCTCCTGGGAAAATAGCCTGCCGCGCAAGTGGTCTACCCCGAGCACATTTGCCTCCATACTTTTCCCTTCTGCCACCATGCTGGCCGCTAAATCTGTCACTCTCCATCACTCCAAGCCTTTAAAAGTGCCCTCAAAACTCACTGATGTCCTCTTCAGGTTCCTCAACAGTGTCTGCTTAAGAAGCCAAAACGCTTGCAACACCACCTCCCACGCCACTCTCCTCATCACTACTTGCCCACCTAGTGGAAGAAGCGGCGAGTGTCTCCTCCACTTCTTGGCTGGGCAGTAGCTGCTGATTTTTCTGATTATTAGATCGTCCTCACTGAATAGTGAAGCTGAACCCTAAGCATAAGACATAACCGACAGTTGACTGGGGGTGTCAGATTTCACTTGTGAGACAGTGGATGATCGTGTTAACCAATGGATGATGGCAGATGGGTTGCTGGTCAAGACATGACCGCTAGCTGATCCCGGGAGATCAGTCCTCTCATTGAGACTCCTGCTGCCACTCACCCCTAGTCTGCTGCAACCTCTGCTTGATGAATTTAGGCCTCTGCAACTTCTCTGTGCCCATCCTGCCACTTCTCTGCCTGACATACTTAGTGCGTATATGAAGGGAGGACAAAACGCTACACTACACTTAAAACAGGATTTGTTGATAAGAGCAGCAGGTGTGTAACTATCTATGGTCTTTCACTAAGTAGTAACTAGGCCCTGAAGACTTTAACACAAACAAAGTGATGAAACTCTTAGATGTGCGTAAGTGATGTTCTGATGAGAGCAATTCAATGTGCTCCAGTACGCTTCAAAAATGTTTTTTTTTCAGAGACTGGCCTGCGTGGAAATGAATCGGGCATGGATCAGCCAAGATTTCCACCCACCAATGCCTGATGCATTAGAGTAGATTGATCATGGGGCAAGACCAACACTAAAGAAATATGGATCGTGCAAAACCACAAGTAATTATTGAGAAAATGCTTTACTTTACTCTTACTTTTTATTAATATTCTTCAGATAAGATATATGTGCCGAAAATCTGTATATGTTCTCTTAATGCTGCTGCCAACTCCAGGGTGTGTCTTTCTGGCAATTTTGGGCTCACCCTGGAGTTGGCAGCAGCAGCAGGAGCCCAAACATTGCTTGAAATAGACACTGGAGTTGGCAGCAGGAACCCAAAAATTGGCCTAAAGACACACACTGGAGTTCGCAGCAGCAGCAGGAGCCCAAACATTGCTTGAAAGAGACACCATGGAGTTGGCAGCAAAAGCCCAAAAATTGGCCTAAAGACACACCCTGGAGTTGGCAGCAGCAGCAGGAGCCCAAACATTGCTTGAAAGAGACACTGGAGTTGGCAGCAGGAACCCAAACATTGGTCTAAAGACATACCCTGGAGTTGGCCACAGCAGCAGGAGCCAAAACATTGCATGAAAGAGACACTGGAGTTGACAGCAGGAGCCCAAAAGTTGGCCTAAAGACACGCCCTGGAGTTGGCAGCAGCAGCAGGAACCCAGAAATTGGCTGGAAGGCACCCTCAAGTTGGCAGTAGCAGGAGCACAAAAATTGGCTGGAAGGCACCCTGGAGTTGGCAGCAGCAGCAGGAGCACAAAAATTGACTGAGAGAAACACCCTGGAGTTGGCAGCAGGAACCCAAAATTGGCCTAAAGAAACACCCAAACACCCTGGAGTTGGCAGCAGCAGCAGTATCCCAAACATTGCTTGAAAGAGACACCCTGGAGTTGGCAGCAAAAGCTCAAAAATTGGCCTAAAGACACACCCTGGAGTTGGCAGCAGGAGCCCAAACATTGCTTGAAAGAGACACTGGAGTTGGCAGCAGGAGAAAAAAAATTGGCCTAAAGACACACCCTGGAGTTGGCAGCAGCAGCAGGAGCCCAAACATTGCTTGAAAGAGACACCCTGGAGTTGGCAGCAAAAGCTCAAAAATTGGCCTAAAGACACACCCTGGAGTTGGCAGCAGCAGCAGGAGCCCAAACATTGCTTGAAATAGACACTGGAGTTGGCAGCAGGAACCCAAAAATTGGCCTAAAGACACACACTGGAGTTCGCAGCAGCAGCAGCAGGAGCCCAAACATTGCTTGAAAGAGACACCATGGAGTTGGTAGCAAAAGCCCAAAAATTGGCCTAAAGACACACCCTGGAGTTGGCAGCAGCAGCAGTATCCCAAACATTGCTTGAAAGAGACACCCTGGAGTTGGCAGCAAAAGCTCAAAAATTGGCCTAAAGACACACCCTGGAGTTGGCAGCAGCAGCAGGAGCCCAAACATTGCTTGAAAGAGACACTGGAGTTGGCAGCAGGAGAAAAAAAATTGGCCTAAAGACACACCCTGGAGTTGGCAGCAGCAGCAGTATCCCAAACATTGCTTGAAAGAGACACCCTGGAGTTGGCAGCAAAAGCTCAAAAATTGGCCTAAAGACACACCCTGGAGTTGGCAGCAGCAGCAGAAGCCCAAACATTGCTTGAAATAGACACTGGAGTTGGCAGCAGGAACCCAAAAATTGGCCTAAAGACACACACTGGAGTTCGCAGCAGCAGCAGGAGCCCAAACATTGCTTGAAAGAGACACCATGGAGTTGGTAGCAAAAGCCCAAAAATTGGCCTAAAGACACACCCTGGAGTTAGCAGCAGCAGCAGGAGCCCAAACATTGCTTGAAAGAGACACTGGAGTTGGCAGCAGGAACCCAAACATTGGTCTAAAGACATACCCTGGAGTTGGCCACAGCAGCAGGAGCCAAAACATTGCATGAAAGAGACACTGGAGTTGACAGCAGGAGCCCAAAAGTTGGCCTAAAGACACGCCCTGGAGTTGGCAGCAGCAGCAGGAACCCAGAAATTGGCTGGAAGGCACCCTGAAGTTGGCAGTAGCAGGAGCACAAAAATTGGCTGGAAGGCACCCTGGAGTTGGCAGCAGCAGCAGGAGCACAAAAATTGACTGAGAGAAACACCCTGGAGTTGGCTGCAGGAACCCAAAAATTGGCCTAAAGAAACACCCTGGAGTTGTCAGCAGCAGCAGTATCCCAAACATTGCTTGAAAGAGACACCCTGGAGTTGGCAGCAAAAGCTCAAAAATTGGCCTAAAGACACACCCTGGAGTTGGCAGCAGCAGCAGGAGCCCAAACATTGCTTGAAAGAGACACTGGAGTTGGCAGCAGGAGAAAAAAAATTGGCCTAAAGACACACCCTGGAGTTGGCAGCAGCAGCAGGAGCCCAAACATTGCTTGAAATAGACACTGGAGTTGGCAGCAGGAACCCAAAAATTGGCCTAAAGACACACACTGGAGTTTGCAGCAGCAGCAGGAGCCCAAACATTGCTTGAAAGGGACACCATGGAGTTGGTAGCAAAAGCCCAAAAATTGGCCTAAAGACACACCCTGGAGTTGGCAGCAGCAGCAGGAGCCCAAACATTGCTTGAAAGAGAAACTGGAGTTGGCAGCAGGAACCCAAACATTGGTCTAAAGACATACCCTGGAGTTGGCCACAGCAGCAGGAGCCCAAACATTGCATGAAAGAGACACCATGGAGTTGGTAGCAAAAGCCCAAAAATTGGCCTAAAGACACACCCTGGAGTTGGCAGCAGCAGCAGGAGCCCAAACATTGCATGAAAGAGACACTGGAGTTGGCAGCAGGAGCCCAAAAGTTGGCCTAAAGACACGCCCTGGAGTTGGCAGCAGCAGCAGGAACCCAGAAATTAGCTGGAAGGCACCCTGAAGTTGGCAGTAGCAGGAACACAAAAATTGGCTGGAAGGCACCCTGGAGTTGGCAGCAGCAGCAGGAGCACAAAAATTGACTGAAAGACACCCTGGAGTTGGCAAGAGCCCAAACATTGCTTGAAAGAGACACTGGAGTTGGCAGCAGGAGCTCAAAAATTGTCCTAAAGACACACCCTGGAGTTGGCAGCAGCAGCAGGAGCCCAAACGTTGCTTGAAAGAGACACTGGAGTTGGCAGTAGCAGCCCAAAAATTGGCCTAAAGACATACTGGAGTTGGCAGCAGAACCAGCAGGAGCCCAGACATTGCTTGAAAGAGACACTGGAGTTGGCAGCAGGAGCCCAAACATTGGCCTAAAGACACACCCTGGAGTTGGCAGCAGCAGCAGCAGGAGCCCAAGCATTGCTTGAAAGAGACACCCTGGAGTTGGCAGCAGGAGCACAAAAATTGACTGAGAGAAACACCCTGGAGTTGGCAGCAGGAACCCAAAAATTGGCCTAAAGAAACACCCTGATGTTGGCAGCGGCAGCAGTATCCCAAACATTGCTTGGAAGAGACACCCTGGAGTTGGCAGCAAAAGCTCAAAAATTGGCCTAAAGACACACCCTGGAGTTGGCAGCAGCAGCAGCAGGAGCCCAAACATTGCTTGAAAGAGACACTGGAGTTTGCAGCAGGAGCAAAAAAATTGGCCTAAAGACACACCCTGGAGTTGGCAGCAGCAGCAGGAGCCCAATCATTGCTTGAAATAGACACTGGAGTTGGCAGCAGGAACCCATAAATTGGCCCAAAGACACACACTGGAGTTGGCAGCAGCAGCAGGAGCCCAAACATTGCTTGAAAGAGACACCATGGAGTTGGTAGCAAAAGCCCAAAAATTGGCCTAAAGACACACCCTGGAGTTGGCAGCAGCAGCAGGAGCCCAAACATTGCTTGAAAGAGACACTGGAGTTGGCAGCAGGAACCCAAACATTGGTCTAAAGACATACCCTGGAGTTGGCCACAGCAGCAGGAGCCCAAACATTGCATGAAAGAGACACTGGAGTTGACAGCAGGAGCCCAAAAGTTGGCCTAAAGACACGCCCTGGAGTTGGCAGGAGCAGCAGGAACCCAGAAATTGGCTGGAAGGCACCCTGAAGTTGGCAGTAGCAGGAGCACAAAAATTGGCTGGAAGGCACCCTGGAGTTGGCAGCAGCAGCAGGAGCCCAAACATTGCTTGAAAGAGACACCCTGGAATCGGCAGCAAAAGCCCAAAAATTGTCCTAAAGACACACCCTGGAGTTGGCAGCAGCAGCAGGAGCCCAAACATTGCTTGAAAGAGACACTGGAGTTGGCAGTAGCAGCCCAAAAATTGGCCTAAAGACACACTGGAGTTGGCAGCAGGAGCAGCAGGAGCCCAGACATTGCTTGAAAGAGACACTGGAGTTGGCAGCAGGAGCCCAAACATGGGCCTAAAGACACACCCCGGAGTTGGCAGCAGCAGCAGCAGCAGGAGCCCAAGCATTGCTTGAAAGAGACACCCTGGAGTTGGCAGCAGGAGCCCAAACATTGACTGAATGACACCCTGGAGTTGGCAGCAGCAGCAGTAGCCCAAAAATTGACTGAGAGAAACACCCTGGAGTTGGCAGCAGGAACCCAAAAATTGGCCTAAAGACACACACTGGAGTTCGCAGCAGCATCAGGAGCCCAAACATTGCTTGAAAGAGACACCATGGAGTTGGTAGCAAAAGCCCATAAATTGGCCTAAAGACACACCCTGGAGTTGGCAGCAGCAGCAGGAGCCCAAACATTGCTTGAAAGAGACACTGGAGTTGGCAGCAGGAACCCAAACATTGGTCTAAAGACATACCCTGGAGTTGGCCACAGCAGCAGGAGCCCAAACATTGCATGAAAGAGACACTGGAGTTGGCAGCAGGAGCCCAAAAGTTGGCCTAAAGACATGCCCTGGAGTTGGCAGCAGGAACCCAGAAATTGGCTGGAAGGCACCCTGAAGTTTGCAGTAGCAGGAGCACAAAAATTGGCTGGAAGGCACCCTGGAGTTGGCAGCAGGAGCCCAAAAATTGGCCTAAAGACAAACACTGGAGTTGGCAGCAGCAGCAGTAGCCCAAACATTGCTTGAAAGAGACACTGGAGTTGGCAGCAGGAGCCCAAAAATGGGTCTAAAGACACACCCTGGAGTCGGCAGCAGCAGCAGCAGGAACCCAAACATTGCTTGAAAGAGACACTGGAGTTGACAGTAGGAGCCAAAACATAGGCCTAAAGACACACCCTGGAGTTGGCAGCAGCAGCAGGAGCCCAAACATTGCTTGAAAGAGACACTGGAGTTGGCAGCAGGAACCCAAAAATTGGCCTAAAGACATACCCTGGAGTTGGCAGCAGCAGCAGGAGCCCAAACATTGCTTGAAAGAGACACCCTGGAGTTGGCAGCAGGAGCCCAAAAATTGGCCTAAAGATACACCCTGGAGTTGGCAGCAGGAGCCCATACATTGCTTGAAAGAGACACTGGAGTTGGCAGCAGAGCCCAAAAACTGGCCTAAAGACACACCCTGGGGTTGGCAGCAGCAGCAGGAGCCCAAACATTGCTTGAAAGAGACACTGGATTTGGCAGCAGGAGCCCAAACATTGGCCTAAAGACACACACTGGAGTTGGAAGCAACAGCAGGAGCCCAAACATTGCTTGAAAGAGACACCCTGGAGTCGGCAGCAAAAGCCCAAAAATTGGCCTAAAAACACACCCTGGAGTTGGCAGCAGCAGCAGGAGCCCAAACATTGATTGAAAGAGACACTGGAGTTGGCAGCAGGAACCCAAACATAGGCCTAAAGACACACCCTGGAGTTGGCAGCAGGAGCCCAAACATTGCTTGAAAGAGACACTGGAGTTGGCAGCAGGAGCCTAAAAATTGGCCTAAAGACACACCCTGGAGTTGGCAGCAGCAGCAGGAGCCCAAACATTGCTTGAAAGAGACACCCTGGAGTTGGCAGCAAATGCCCAAAAATTGGCCTAAAGACACACTGGAGTTGGCAGCAGCAGCAGGAGCCCAAACATTGCTTGCAAGAGACACTGGAGTTGGCAGCAGGAACCCAAACACTCGCCTAAAGACACACCCTGGAGTTAGCAGCAGCAACAGGAGCCCAAACATTGCTTGAAAGAGACACTGGAGTTGGCAGCAGGAGCCCAAAAATTGGCCTAAAGACACGCCCTGGAATTGTTAGCAGCAGGAGAACAAACATTGCTTGAAAGAGACACTGGAGTTGGCAGTAGCAGCCCAAAAATTGGCCTAAAGACACACTGGAGTTGGCAGCAGCAGGAGGAGCCCAGACATTGCTTGAAAGAGACAATGGAGTTGGCAGCAGGAGCCCAAACATTGGCCTAAAGACACACCCTGGAGTTGGCAGCAGCAGCAGCAGGGGCCTAAACATTGCTTGAAAGAGACACCCTGGATTTGGCAGCAGGAGCCCAAACATTGACTGAATGACACCCTGGAGTTGGCAGCAGCAGCAGTAGCCCAAAAATTGACTGAGAGAAACACCCTGGAGTTGGCAGCTGGAGCCCAAAAATTGGCTTAAGACACACCCTGAAGTTGGCAGCAGGAGCCCAAACATTGCTTAAAAGAGACACTGGAGTTGGCAGCAGGGGCCCAAAAATTGTCCTAAAGACACACCCTGGAGTTGGCAGCAGCAGCAGTATCCCAAACATTGCTTGAAAGAGACACCCTGGAGTTGGCAGCAAAAGCCCCCAAATTGGCCTAAAGACACACCCTGGAGTTGGCAGCAGCAGCAGGAGCCCAAACATTGCTTGAAAGAGACACTGGAGTTGGCAGCAGGAGCAAAAAAAATGGCCTAAAGACACACCCTGGAGTTGGCAGCAGGAGCAGCAGGAGCCCAAACATTGCTTGAAAGAGACACTGGAGTTGGCAGCAGGAACCCATAAATTGGCCCAAAGACACACACTGGAGTTGGCAGCAGCAGCAGGAGCCCAGAAATTGGCTGGAAGGCACCCTGAATTTGGCAGTAGCAGGAGCACAAAAATTGTCTGGAAGGCACCCTGGAGTTGGCAGCAGCAGCAGGAGCACAAAAAATGACTGAAAGACACCCTGGAGTTGGCAGCAGCAGCAGGAGCCCAAACATTGCTTGAAAGAGACACTGGAGTTTGCAGCAGGAGAAAAAAAATTGGCCAAAAGACACACCCTGGAGTTGGCAGCAGCAGCAGGAGCCCAAACATTGCTTGAAATAGACACTGGAGTTGGCAGCAGCAGCCCAAAAATTGGCCTAAAGACACACTGGAGTTGGCAGCAGCAGGAGCCCAAACATTGCTTGAAAGAGACACCATGGAGTTGGCAGCAGCAGCAGGAGCCCAAACATTGACTGAATGACACCCTGGAGTCAGCAGCAGCAGCAGGAGCCCAACATTGCTTGAAAATGACACACCCTGAAGTTGGCAGCAGGAGCCCAAACATTGGGCTAACGACCCACACTGGAATTGGCAGCAAAAGCCCAAACAGTGCTTGAAAGAGACACTGGAGTTGGCAGCAGGAGCCCAAAAATTGGCCTAAAGACACACCCTGGAGTTGGCAGCAGCAGCAGGAGCCCAAACATTGCTTGAAAGAGACACTGGAGTTGGCAATAGGATCCCAAAAATTGGCCTAAAGACACACCCTGGAGTTGGCAGCAGCAGGAACACAAAAATTGTCTGAAAGGCATACCCTGAAGTTGGCATCAGCAGGAACCCAAAAATTGGCTGAAAGGCACACCCTGAAGTTGGCATCAGCAGGAACCCAAAAATTGTCTGAAAGGCATACCCTGAAGTTGGCATCAGCAGGAACCCAAAAATTGGCCTAAAGACATAAATATGTTTTGCACTATTTGGAAAGTGTAAAACGTGGCACCATGATGAATCTACTCCCATGCATCAGCCATTGGTTGGTGGAAATCCTGGCTGATCCATCCCTGATTCATTTTCACAAAGGTGAGTCTCTCCACATTCTCTCCACGAGTTCTCCTCGGCATTACTATGGCCCCCGCCACACTAAACACCCGCTCAGATGGAATGCTACTGGCCGGGCAAGACAGCTTTCCCAGGGCAAACTCTGCTAGTTGCTGCCACAAGTCAAGTTTGGCTGCCCAGAAGTCCAGGGGATCCTCAAGGTGTGTTGGCATGGTCATGTCAAGGTATGACATGACCTGCTGGTTTAGGTCCTGCTCCAGGTCCTCCTGCTGCTCATGAGTAGCCTCACTATGCGGGTGAAGAAAGCTACTCATTAGCGACTGTAGACTTAGGCTGCTGCTGATGGAGCTGTTACTGCTCCTGCCAACCCCCCCTTAGCAGCTATGGCAGTGGAAGGTGAGCGCAGAGGGCCCCCCGAGTCAGACCTGCAAGAGTATGGACGATGGCTCTGGCTGCTCCTTCTTACTCGTCCTCTCCTGTCAGCTGACTAGATAAACCAGCCATTTCGCCAAGTCTAAACTGTGCTTCACTGTGCCCCTCCTCCTCCAGTTCAGCTCCAACGGGGTTCATGTGGCCGTAAGATGTAGGCGCCATGTCTCCAGTGCCCTGACCAGCCATGGTTTCCAACATGTGTTGTAGTACATGAAGCAGTGGAATCACGTTGTTCATCCCCTAATCCTGGCGACTGACATATAAGTGGCTTCCTCAAAGGGCCTGAGCAAACGGCAGATGTCACGTATGAGCTGCCACTGGTTTACATTGAAGTTACACAGGGGAGTCCCCCTGTCCACTTGGATCATCAAGAAATCCGTGATGGCTTTTCTCTGTTCGTATAGTCGGTCCAACATATGGGGGGTGGAATTCCAACGGGTGGAAACATCGCAAATCAGACTATGTTGGGGGCTACCGTTCTGATGCTGTAGCTCAAGAAGGGTGTGCTTGGCGGTGTAGGAGTGGCTGAAGTGCATGCAAAGTTTCCTTCCCATTGTTAGGATGTCTTGCAGATGGGGAAAAGACTTCAGAAACCGCTTGACAACCAGATTGAAGACTTGAGCCATGCAGGGCGCATGGGTCAGGCTTCCTTGTCGCAGCGCAGACAAAATGTTCTTCCCATTGTCGGTCACCATGGTTCCCATTTTCAGTTTTCTTGGAGTAAGCCATGTTTGGATTTCTTGATGAATTAATTTTAGCAGTTCCTCCCCTGTGTGACTCCGTTCGCCAAGACAAACCATGTGAAGCACAGCATGACACCTCCATGCCCTGCACACATGGTAGACTGGAGGGGCACTGAGACTTGACCCTACAGTGGAGGGTGAGGAGACGGCGGAGGATGAGGAGGCTGAGTTGCACAGTGTCACAGGCACAACGGCCTGGTAGCGCGGAGGCTGAAGCGGCGTGACCTGTCCAAGTTGCTGCTGCTGCAAAGGAACCACATTCACCCAGTGGGCTGTAAACGACATGTACTGTCCCTGACCGTAGTCACAGCTCCAGACGTCGGCGCTGCCATGCACTTTGGTACACACCGACAGGCTCAAGGACTGGCCCACCTTCTGTACAACAAAATTGTGCAGGGCTGGTACTGCCTTCTTGGCAAAGAAATGATGGCTTGGGACTCTCCACCTCGGCTCGGCACAAGCAATCAGTTCTCTGAAAGGTGCAGATTCCACCACCTGAAAAGGGAGCGACTGCAGCACCAGCAACTTGGACAGGAGCACATTCAGCTTCTGCGTCGTAGGATGAGTGGGTGCATACTGCTGTCTCTTGGACATGGCTTTGCTGATGGATTGCTGGCGGGATGTCTGACTTGGAGGAGGAGGAGGAGCAGGAGCATCTGGAGCGACAGACGATGGGTATGACACACAGCTGCCTTCGGCTGAGGTGCTGGAACCTTGGCTGGCAGAAATTTGGAGCGGCATGCCGCTTGGTGAGGAAGCAGGCTGGACCACCTCTTCAGAGCCTCGGTTCTCCCAGGCCGCTTTATGGTGACGCTGCATATGTTGACGCAGGGCCGTGGTGCCAACATTGGAGCCCTGGCCACGCTTCACCTTCTGCCATGTTACCCTCCTGCGGATGCTTGATGAAAAACTACCACGCTGCCGAGTAGCTAATTTTCCCACCAACAGCCCGCACTGATTCACTGCTACTGCCGCCAACTCCAGGAACCCCTGCTCCACTATCTCCCGAGAAGGTAGCCTGCCGTGCAGCAAGTGATCTACCCCGGCCCCGTTTGGCTCCAGACTTTACAATGCTGCCCCCATGCTGACTGCCAACCATGCTGCTAACACCTTGCTGCCTCAGCTGCTGACTCCGGGGCAACCTGCACCCCTCTTCTCCTGATGATGATCATGAAGCCCCTTCTGCACCCGGCTCCCAAGTGCGATCGGCTTCATCATCATCATTGAGTTGTGTCTGCACGTCACTGATTTTCTCGGTTTCCTCAACAGTGTCTGGTGCAGGAGCTGGAACGCTCGCCACACCACCTCCCACGCCACTCTCCATATCACTATTTGTCTGCCTAGCAAAAGATGCCACCTCCATTTCTTGGCTGGGTAGTAGCTGCTGACTGTCCTTTATCTGATCATCCGCACTAAAGAGTGGAGCTGAACCCAAAGCATAGGATACGTCGCTGAGGGAGGGAACGGCGTAGGACAGAGGCAATGGGAGGCTAGGGACTGCTCCCGGGCCATGCCAACTCAGGGTTGTGTCAGAGGAACCTACCGACTGTAGACTGGGGGTGTCAGATGTAACTTGTGATGATGTGGATGACCGCGTTAACCAATCTACAACGGCAGATGCGTTACTGGTGGAGACACGACCGCTAGCAGATACTGGCAGATCAGGTCTCTCACCGCGACTCCTGCTGCCACTCGCCCCTAGTCTGCTGCGACCTCTGCCTGCTGAATCTAGGCCTCTGCCACTTCTCTGTGAACATCCTGGCACTTGTCTGCCTGACATTTTTATGTAATTGAAATGCGCAACAGGCACTTTAAAAATTGTGTTTACTTTAAAAAGCAGAAGGTAAATAAACTGAGGAACTGCTTCTCTGTAACAGATACTATTAAAATTGGTAATATGGGATGCCCAGTGCTCAATGGTTGTTAAAGCAGACACAAAAACACTTTTAAAACTGTGGCCTTGTTAGATGAAATCAGCTGAAAGACCTGCTTCTGTGTAACAGATACGGTTAAATGTGCTAACTTGGGATGCCCAGTGCTCAGGGATTTTTAAAGCAGACACAAAAACACTTTTAAAACTGTGGTCTAGTTAGATGAAATCAGCTGAAAGACCTGCTTCTCTGTAACAGATACTATGAAAATTGGCAATATGGGATGCCCAGTGCTCAAGGGTTTTTAAAGCAGACACAAAAACACTTTTAAAACTCTGGTCTAGTTAGATGAAATCAGCTGAAGAACTGCTTCTCTTCAACGGATACTATGAAAATTGGCAATATGGGATGCCCAGTGCTCAAGGGTTTTTAAAGCAGACACAAAAACACTTTAAAAACTGTGGTCTAGTTAGATGAAATCAGCTGAAAGACCTGCTTCTGTGTAACAGATACTGTTAAATGTGCTAACATGGGATGCCCAGTGCTCAGGGGTTTTTAAAGCAGACACAAAAACAATTTTAAAACTGTGGTCTAGCTAGATGAAATCAGCTGAAAGACCTGCTTCTGTGTAACAGATACCGTTAAATGTGCTAACATGGGATGCCCAGTGCTCAGGGGTTTTTAAAGCAGACACAAAAACACTTTTAAAACTGTGGTCTAGTTAGATGAAATCAGCTTTAAGACCTGCTTCTGTGTAACAGATAGGGTTAAATGTGCAAACATGGGATGCACAGTGCTCAGGGGTTTTTAAAGCAGACACAAAAACACTTTTAAAACTGTGGTCTAGTTAGATGAAATCAGCTTTAAGACCTGCTTTTGTGTAACAGATACCCCTCGATTCAAAGAGCAAAAGTTAATTGATTTCGGATCGAGAATCGTAAGTTTGGGTGGGTGTTAGTCATTTTTTCCTGTTTTTTTGGCCATTTCCAACTCGCACGAGCCTACGTACGAATTCGTATATGCTCTTACGATCATCGGAAGTTCGTTCCTAAATTGTAGGATGAAAACGTAAAACTTAGGATCAAATCCTAAAACTTAGGATCAAAACGTAAAACTTAGGATAATCGGATGTGTTTAGGTGTGATTCAGAGAACAGTTTTCAAACCTCTAAATACGTTTTAAAAGAAAGCCACTGCCGACACCTTTTAGCAGTCGGATTGCTGTTCTTGAACAGGTTTTTTGGCTATGTGGAGGAGTCTGCGCGTCTTGAGCTCCAATGAACTGCATGTATCAGCATGGCCGAGGCCATAAATTGTATGGCAATGCATACCTGATTCATGTATGCCTTATAAAAGCATTTTAATGTGGACCTTAATTAGTCCTTTGCATGTAAACCTTTATTTTGCAATACATCCATATATTTGCGTTAATTAAAGAAACTTATGTCCTTTGTTATTTATTTTTAAATTGATGTACTAGAATAATATTTTTAGATTGAATTTATTGGTGTAGTTGTTTACCTTTGCTTTGTTTAATTATTTAAGCACATCTTTGGTCAGATGCATCCCACTTACTGAGGAGAGGAGAGCGGGATAAAGTGCAGGATGTGGGTTACTGCTGTATTTTGCACAGACACAGCAGAGCTGGGGGCACGGAAAGGTCAGAAATCAAAGAATGCAGAGCAACACAGTCACAGGGCCTTTTCTGTTTGCAGGCTGCCCGAGAATACCTGAGCCGCCATCTTGGCTGTTTCTAGGCTCATAACATGCAGAAGTTGCTGGGTGTTTTTTAATTTTTGAGAGCAAATCTGTATGTAGAGGGTGTGGGTAAGTTGTACCATTTGAAGCCAAAATATTTAAATTAAATCCTCAAGTAAAAAATGCAAGTTAACTAAAAATTAAACAAAGTAAGATTTACTTATGCAAATGCATTCATTAATGGTTGGTTACTACAAAATGAATGAAATAAAGAAAAATAAAAGACCAAATATTTAGAATGCACTTTAATGAGGTAAGTTTGTAGTGCGCAGCCGCAAGATCAGAAGGATTTACGTCCAGACAAAAAAGAAAAAAGGGCAAAACCAATGTTGCAACCTGAGAAATGAAACGGAAAATTCAGGATGGAAACTGACATAGGTCTGATTCCCGAACTGCCATACGAACGGACGTACATTTTAGGATAGAAACGTATTTGCTTATAGAATCACTCGCAAGTTCATACGAACGCACGAGCGTACGAGAAAAATAGGATGATCGGCACCAAAATCAAAGCTGTTACATGTTTCTTTGAATCGACCATAGGGTTAAATGTGCTAACATGGGATGCACAGTGCTCAGGGGTTTTTACAGCAGAAACAAAAGCAATTTAAAACTGTGATCTGGCTATTTAATCAAATGAAAATAAAAAAGGCTTTCTCTGTCACTTTATCTGCTTCTCTTTGTGTTTTTTGCTGTCCCTGCCTCGATCTTTCCCTGGCTCTCTCTGGTTCTGTTTTGGTTCTCTATGGCTCTCCCTGGCTCTCTGTTTGTCTTTCCCTGTCTTTCCCTGTCTCTCCCCAGCCCCGTTCTTGCCGCAATACGCACCAGCAAGATGGCTATATATAGCTTATATAGCGCTGTGACGTCACCGGGGTGTCTGGCTGCTGATAGGCTGCATGTGACCTTCCCATGATACCTTGCCCCAGGGGATATGTTCAGACATGTGGATCCACCATTTTAGAATGCCTGTAATTGCAGTAAATGGAGTTTAAAGAAAAAATTCAATCGATTGAATCGCAGAGAAATTCGGATTCATTCCGAATCGAATATTTCATGAAATTCGGAACAAATTTGAATTCGTCGGAATCGATTCGCTCATCTCTAAATATTTAGTTGATCCAACATACATATCCTTTGTAGGCCTAAAAAAGAGTTAGGTACTTAGTGTTATTGTTATTAACCTCTCAGCCTTGAGAAAGAGCCCTAGAGGCTCGGAACGCGTGGGCTTGCCGGGGGGGGGGGTCCCAGGTCTGGCCAGTACACAGTAAGGTTATGTATTGATATATGTTGTGTATTTTGTTATATGTCACTTTTTGCACTGATGTTTCCTGCTGGGCCTGTCTTTGGGTCGGGTCCTGCTGGCTTATACTGATGTTACTAGGTTGTTTTGTGGGAATAAGCACTTCAGCACTTTATTAGATTGGTAATATATGGGTATTGGAATTTAGTATTGTATTACAAGATCTGGCCATCTGGCTCCCCCGTGTGATTTTTGGACGGTATTGCACCATGAAATGGCTTTGTTTTTAAGATGTTTTTAATGTGCTTTTGCTTAATAAAGGTTTATTGCTAAATTTACTAATCGGTGTGGCGTGCGAGTGTTAGTCCCCAGGGACCTTGAGGGAATGGTCTGGAGGGCCTTCCAAATCTAGGTATACGGGGAGGCCGATTCATCAATAGCGCCAGGTAGCGACAGATGAGCGACTGAAGTATGGCGCTATGAGCGCCGCTAGCGTCAGCCGCGGGCGTTAGCGATTCGCTATAGCAGGCCTCCTCAGTCGCTACCTGGCGTTGTTGCGAACAACGCCTACATTGCTGAATATGATGTTGGCCCTCAGCTTTGTTGGCGCTGTCAGTCAGTGTGACCACGCTATTCTACACAGCGCCTGTTAGCTTTGCTGTGTCCTGCCCATCCAGTACCTTCTGAATAAAACACATTGCCACATTTGTTTTGAAATGTAAATATTTTTTTATTGTGTGTAAAAGGTAATTACATTCTACCAGATCTTCGAATATAAATGGAAAATAAAACATAATTAAACACATAGTCACAATTTTTTAAATTTTTATTTGTTACCTAAAAAGGAAATACAATTAAATCACCAATGAGAAAGAAAAGGAAAATAAAAACAGAACAGAGAAAGAAAAGGAAAATAAAAACAGAACAGAGAAAGAAAAGGAAAATAAAAACAGAACAGAGAAAGAAAAGGAAAATAAAAACAGAACAGAGAAAGAAAAGGAAAATAAAAACAGAACAGAGAAAGAAAAGGAAAATAAAAACAGAACAGAGAAAGAAAAGGAAAATAAAAACAGAACAGAGAAAGAAAAGGAAAATAAAAACAGAACAGAGAAAGAAAAGGAAAATAAAAACAGAACAGAGAAAGAAAAGGAAAATGAAAATAGGAATTAGAATGTAAAGGAAACTTACAACCGAATTAAACACATAGCCACATGTATATATCTAATTTTTGTTTAATTTTTGCTCTTAAACTAAATTAAGAATAAAATATAAATGAAATAGAAAAAGAAAAGTCCTGCAGAAATGCAAAAGAAAAGAAAAGTCCAGGAAAGGTTTTTTAGAGGAATGTCCAGATCACGGTGCATCTCTTGGTGCCTGAAAAATTAAGAAAAGTGCAGTTAGTATATATCTTTATAGTTATTTTGTGCTTTATTTTAAAAAAATGCATAACTTGATAACCAACATTGGCGTCTTACACCCCCCTTAGAGTGGTTTGGGTCATCTTAAACCCCCCTTAGAGTGGTTTGGATCATCTTACCCCCCCCCTTAGAGTGGTTTGGGTCATCTTAAACCCCCCTTAGAGTGGTTTGGGTCATCTTAAACCCCCCCTTAGAGTGGTTTGGGTCATCTTAAACCCCCCTTAGAGTGGTTTGGATCATCTTACACCCCCCCTTAGAGTGGTTTGGGTCATCTTAAACCCCCCTTAGAGTGGTTTGGATCATCTTACCCCCCCCCTTAGAGTGGTTTGGGTCATCTTAAACCCCCCTTAGAGTGGTTTGGGTCATCTGAAACACCCCTTAGAGTGGTTTGGGTCATCTTACACCCCCCCTTAGAGTGGTTTGGGTCATCTTAAACCCCCCTTAGAGTGGTTTGGGTCATCTTACACCCCCCCTTAGAGTGGTTTGGGTCATCTTACACCCCCCCTTAGAGTGGTTTGGGTCATCTTAAACCCCCCCTTAGAGTGGTTTGGGTCATCTTACACCCCCCCTTAGAGTGGTTTGGGTCATCTTAAACCCCCCTTAGAGTGGTTTGGATCATCTTACCCCCCCCCTTAGAGTGGTTTGGGTCATCTTAAACCCCCCTTAGAGTGGTTTGGGTCATCTGAAACACCCCTTAGAGTGGTTTGGGTCATCTTACACCCCCCCTTAGAGTGGTTTGGGTCATCTTAAACCCCCCCTTAGTGCGTTTGGTTGCTCTTTTGGATGGGAGGTCAAAGACATTTAAACAGGAGTGCAGTACTTGCATTAGAGTGAAGGGTAGTTAGCTTACCGCAAAATAAGAAGTGATCAGCCTTTCCCTTAGCTCATCGCCAGTCTGGGTGTCCTCACTTCTATCTGCGGGCAGGTTGGGGATTTCTGGCACCAGTGCTGTCTCCTCGGGGGCTTGGATTCGGTGACAAATGCAAATGTTGTGTAGCACACAGCAGGCAAGGATGATCTTGGAAACCTTCTGTGGGCTGTAGAGCATCTCTCCTCCTGGCCGTGCCAAACAAAGAAAGCGTGCTTTCAGCAGGCCGATGGTTCTTTCCACAATGCTTCTGGTCTTGCGATGCGCTGCATTGTAGCGTTCATGGGCAGAGGTCCGTGGGTTCCTGACCGGAGTCATGACCCACGTTCTCTGCCCATATCCCTTGTCCGCTGTAGAAAAAACACAAGGAGAGAGACAGCAATTAGTACTAGTACATGTTTTTGGGTGGTAGTTTGTTGAAAATTGCCTTACTAGGCCACATATTAGCAAAATACATAGACATGGTTAATTTATTACCCAGTAGCCAGCCAGCTGGCATTTCGTTGTTATCAAACTTCCGGCACAGGACTGTCCGCTGCAAGACGTAAGAATCGTGGCATGAGCCGGGGAACCCCGATCTCACCGCCCGCAGCTTCATCTCATGGTCACAGACCACCATGATGTTAAAGGAATGGAACTGCTTCCTGTTTCTGTAGGACAGCTCCTGTGCACGGGGAGGGCGGAAAGGGATATGTGTACCATCAACGCACCCTAGCACATTCGGGATCCCTCCCATCAGATAGAAAGCATGTTTTATTTTGGCAACCTCTTCCTCCTCCTCAGGAAACTTGATGTAAATTGGGATTAAATCACAAATTGCCAGAACTACCTGGATTAGGATGCGGCTCATAGTAGCCTGGCTTATCCCGCTGAGGAGGGCTGAGGTTGCCTGGAAGGTCCCTCGTGCCAACACATTAAGAGTGGCACACAGGCGTACTATGCCTGGAATGGAGTGAGTGCGTTTGGTGGATGGCTCGATTTTGGTCTTAATCTGATCATATAGGGACTGTAGTGCAGCACGATTCAGACGGAAGCGGCTCCTGATCTGCTCGTCACTTAAGTCCCATACTGAAAGGCGGATTGCAAAGGAGCGGGGTGCCCTAAGCCTCACAACACCCCGCTCCCTTTCCTCCTGCTCTTCCAGCATACGCATACATCCATCCACCCAGACACCATACATCACCCTCTTATCCATCACACACACTAAAGATATATACAAAAACAAAAAAAAAAAAAAAAAAACAATCACACACAACACACACACAAACAATCACACTACACACACACCCGCTACAATGCAGCTCACCACAAAACCAGAACTATAGTGGTCCAAACCACCAGCCTGCTGAAAACCAGCTTTCTAAGTTAAGCACAACCAAGAGGGGAGTTGCTGCACAGCCCACAAAAGGCCCCAAAATCAAGCCTTACTTGCTGTATGCTACACAAAATTTGCAGATGCCACCCAAACCAAGCTCCTAAAGAAACAGCACTGATGTCAGAAATCACCCAACAAGCCACAGAGAGTGAGGACAGAAACCAGACAGAGGCTCAAATGAGCTAAGGGAAGCGAGCACAGCACCACACCACAGCCTTTGCCACAGTGTAAGAATAGCAGAACCTAGTTCATTCCTTCCTTTTATACTTCATTTTCAAAAGTGACAGGTCCGCTTTGCCGCCTTTTGCGTCGCTCTGCTCTTTCCGGGCGCCAATTAGCCGACCCAGGTGTGCGTAAAACAGAGTGCGCACGCGCACGCTAGTAGCGCTACTAGCGTACTTGAGCCGTAACGTGCGTGCATTAACGGACATGGGCCAAAAATCAGGTGGGGACCAATGAAAGTGAAGCTGTTTTTTTTTTAAATAGCCGTTAGGCTAAGCACATGTCACAAGGGTTGCAGATACATCAGTCCATTGTTGGATTTGGGTGTGTGTTGTTTGTTGATTGAGGTCTGTAATGAGTTAATTGGCTAACACACATGCTTCTGTCAGTGCAGTGGAGGTGTGCCTAGAAGGAACTGGGCTGTATGTGTGAATCAATTAAGTGGGCTGCTTTTGGATTGGCTGTTAGAGCACATAAAACCTGCCCAAGCCTAAGAGATTGCGATGCCATTCTGTAGTGTGCATGCGTGCTTGTGGGGTGTTGATTTGTGTGTGTGTGCAGCTACAGGATGGAGCCAAATACAGGACATCTGCCGGCCACAGCAGGCCCGAGTAGGAGTTTGGTGGGTGCTGTGCGCAGACCTCCCTTACGGAAAAGGGCACAGCCTGAAGGTGGGGCAGCACCCCAGGCTAAGCGCCCAGGTGCCAAGAGGGAGCCTGAATTTAATTTGGCTGAGAATAATCATCTTGTGCGCCTGACACTTGCGAAATGGGAGCTGCTTTTTGGCTCCCAAAGCAAGTCCATAGGCAAACAAGAAAGAAGCAAACTGTGGGATGCCATTGGTGTGGAGCTTAGTAGCACAGCTCAACACCCACGTAGTGGCCCATCCTGCAGGAAACGCTTCTACACTTTGCGAGGGGCCCTTATGAAAAAGATGAATCACGATCTTGATGTGGACAGTGGGTTCATCCAGGCTCCAAAGAGTACCTACAGGCCGTATGAGGAGATGCTGAAGGCCAAAATCCCACTGGCTCGGCTGCAGGGTGTGGATCCTGGGGATGACACCACCGGTTGGGCTGAAGGTACATATTTTCTGCCTTTTACAATAACCTAATGTTAATGTCTGTGATTAGCATTTTTACATTCTGACCAACTAACTGTAGGACCTTTGAAGTATTACATTATAGCTAAAACATTTGTAACTTTTCTGTCTGTTGCTTTATGCATAGGTGCACATGCTGCTGTCCGGGATGTGGCTCCGGACAACCAAGCTCCTGCCCTTCCAGCAACCTCAAGGCTACCCCAGTCTGCCATTGAAGGTATTTACCCATTATTTGTTTGCTGGTTTTTTGAAAAACAAATGGGTGTGGGAGCAGCTCAAGCAATAAAGGTTTGCCCTGTTGACTATTAATAATATGTGGGTGCGCCCTAATTGCACGCCCACTGTAACACTCACAGTCAGTAACTAACAAGGCCCTAACATGTGTAGATATGTAGGATGCCAGAGATGTGTAGCCATATATCGGCCTATCAATGTGTGAGCCACACTTGGCTTGATTAGTCAATATTAGTGAAAGAGCTGCTCACACACCTTAATGCAGGTTGTATTTTGGCACGCACATTAGCTATGGCTCAATGTTGGTTTTATTTTGCACTAGCTCCCATGCCCTTGGCCCCAGCATCTCCTCCGGATCCCACCTACTCTTTGGATGTCGGTAAGTGCATGTGTTCACCTTGCTTGATCCACTTTGACTCAAGTGCATGTGTCTCATTTGTCTTTTTTCTTTGTAGGCCAAGTGACTGGTTCATCTTTGGACCCCACTTCCGATGTTGCCGGTCAACAGGACCCTGTTGGTGTGTAGAGCAATACATAATGTATCCTTTATGCTGTTTAGGTAACACTGGTTCAATTTGGTTAGTCTACTAAGCTACATGTTTGCTTGGTAAACTTGAAGATGCCTCTTGGGAGTGCTGGTTGCCTCCCCAGGGTCAGTCTATTAGTTATTTTAGTGATAGCAATGTATATTTGCGGACATATTTTTAGGAAAACATTCACTGTAGTAGTTTGCTGAATCTTTAGACCCTTTTTTTTTTGGTTTTAGTTGACCCGAATATCGGAAGTGGCTGTCCAGAAAGGGCCCCTCAAGTTCCAGCTGCCAGAGATGAGGGTAAGTGGTTTTGCCTTGCTCTAGTATGTCTTTTGGCTCTAATGTTGTGCCACTTGCTTCTGGCAACTTGTGTGTCCACATCTATTTTCAAGGTCCAATCTCGAGTGAGGACCCCACTCCAGACATCTGGGATATTGCGGGTATGTTTAATTTAAGCAATGTTTATGATGAGATTTGCAGAAATTAGTGCGTCTTAGTCCTGTAACATACATGTTAACAATCTGAGTTTAACCAAGACCTTTGGTCTACTGTGTATTTTTAAAAATTTGAGAGGTATGACCTCGATAGCCTAACCAGGTTACATTAGAGTTTGGCCCACAGACCTACTAACCTGATTTTCCTGTTTAGCATTTGCCAACTTGGCCGACATCTCTGATGTTGATTCGCGACTCTCTGGCAGCGCTACCTCGAGCCTACCTGGGCTGGAGGACACGCAGGTAACATGGCTGATGTAGACGACCTCTAAACCCATTGGCATATTCGTGGGTAGTGGAAGAAGCAACATGTAACATTTCATTTCATTGTTGTTTTGGCAGGAGGCGGAACCAGAACCCCAAGCTGGGACCTCTTCCCAAGTCCCATGTGGCCAAGCTTCAGAGGCTCAGACAAGGGTAAGTTGTCTAGTGAGTGTTTATGGTAACTTTTGGGAGGGGCATAGCTGCATTTGTTCCGTATGACTAAAATGTGGTTTACTATTTTTTTAGCCTACTACCACAGCAAGAGGAGGTGTGGCACCAACCAGTGCCGATTTCTACACACTAGGGGTCCGGATGCTGGAGGACTACAGTCGCCAACAGCCGCGTGATGGAACTAATGAGCGCATTGCGGCGTTGGAAAATCAGGTGCTGATGTGTCAGCAACAAAATGAGGGCCTGCAGCGCCAGGTGGACCAGTTAAGGCAAAACCTACAACAGAACCAGGACCTTGGTCGCCTTGCCAATGTTATCGAACAATCTGTACAGCGGCAGGAAGAGGCAATACAGCGCCAGGCAGAGGCAATACAGCGGCAGGACCAAACTTTGTTGTTGATACAACAGCTCATACAACAGCAGTCTATATTTTTTACTGCACTGTTGTCCCCCAACACCGCCCCTAGCAATGACTCCCAACCTCCCCGGCCACCCAGCCAAGAATATTAATTTTGTTTGTTTTTGTTTGTGTAAATATATTTGCTTAACCCACATCTAAATTGTGTTTTTCCTAAGACCTAGCTAATAACACAGTCAGGGATGAGTATCTTGATCTAGATATGTCAATGTATTTGTAAATTTAGGCCACACATTTGAGACCATAGCTTACTATGATTAACACATGAAATGGCTCCAAAGGTATGGCTAAATTGACACACAAATGGGTTTTGAGACAGTTAAACTATGCTTTGCAAGGCACCACACTGTAATGATGTTCATCAAAATATTTAATTTTAAAAAAGGGCCAACAGGGCCAACATTGCCCAACAAAGGGCGTAAACAGGCCAGCCTTCCCCCCACCCTAACGACGCCGCCGGCGCCTCTTCTTGGCCAGCAGCATCAGCTTCAGGAGCCTGATCTCCCGCCACAGTCTGCGATGCTGGTTTTCACAAGCTGTAGAGATGTAAAAAAAAAAATTTGTTAATAAATTGAATGTGACCTCAACAGACACAGATGTAGCAATGTAATGTCAGTGTGTCCAATTAGGTGACACTCACATTAACATTGTTGACCACTGTGCGCTTATTGGTTAACATGATATGAGTACTATTGACTGGCAGGAATGTGAACAACACATCCCAAGCATACATTTACTCTTAAAGTGTACCAACAGCCACCGGTGATCGGCCCTGGAATCTATCAGATTCCCGGCCTGATCACCTCCCTCCCCGCGGGACATCCAAGATCGGGATGTCCCTCGGGGTGAAACCCCCCCAACACCCCAAAATCCCTACCTCAGTAAAAAGGGACGCGCGGGAGGCGGAGGAAGAGCCACTTGGCCACGGCTTGTACGTTTGCTGGAGTAAAAGTGAGTTCAGGGGGTTGTCACACAGCGGTGACGATCAGGGGTGCCCCACCGTAGTGGACCAAGACCCAGGAAAGTCAAATTCCTGGTTGTTGTTCCACTTTAACTGTGGGGAAGCAAAGAAGGTATATGTCCCAGTGTGTCCATTTTTGTGTTTAGTCACAGCCAAACCTCAGGGCCTAAGTCCTAACGAGTACACGAGTTTGCCCTATAATGTTAGAGGTCCAGACCTAATACGGCCCATTTGGTT
This sequence comes from Gastrophryne carolinensis, assembly GCA_027917425.1. Taxonomy (NCBI): domain Eukaryota; kingdom Metazoa; phylum Chordata; class Amphibia; order Anura; family Microhylidae; genus Gastrophryne; species Gastrophryne carolinensis. Next base: position 128,068,203 of record CM051238.1, read on the forward strand.
GTGTCTAAGGCAAAAATAGTCTCTATGTGGCCAAATGAAGAATGTGAGGCAACAATCAAGCATGCAGACAGGCATGTTGGATTATTGTACAAACACATGGAATCTAGATGTGTGTGAAATTAACACATAGGTACATTTTAAATGTCTGCAGATGTGACTAGAAGACATAGGTTTCACAAGTCTTTAGGCATATGAAGTGGGATGTACTCACCATCGCAGCTGTGGCGGGGGCCCATGCTGCTGGCCGTCCCTGGAGCTGGGGTGGGGAGGAGGTTTTCTGGCTCCGTCTGCGTAGCAACATCTGTCAACAGAAAGCAAAAGACAAAAACACAATTAGTGGGCCAATGACACCTGACTATTTGACATCCATCTGGTTATTGAGTCTGAAAAATCAAAGGCTTGCATGGTTACATACAGGTTGTCCAAAATTAGCATATTTCCTGGTCCATGAGTTAATGTCAATTAGTTAGGGTTGCAACATGTATCCCTAAAGATAATGTGCTAATAACATAGACAGTGCTATGTAAAGGACTCATTAGCAGTTGATTGGCTAATGTTACTAGTGTGCCACATGTTTTAGCGGGAACAACTTAACCCAAGAAAATAAATGAGAACAACCATCATGGTGTGGCCAGAAACATAGGGGTGGTTTCCAGTTGGCTAGCACTGTAGTGTGGTTTGTGATGTTAATGTACATTAGCAAACCAGCTTAGACAATGGACCAGGAAACGTGTGTGTTAAAAGTGTACCAAGACACAGGATTGTGATTATTCAGTATAGTAGTCTACTTTGCCAGAGCAACACAATTTTAGTCCGCCACCGCCCCTGCCTTCCGCACCTCACTCCGCCAGTGTGTGCGCACACGCATGCCAGTAGGAAACAGAGCGCAGGCGCACACACATCTCGAGTGCCACACAGGAGGCAGGGACAATGGCTTCTGCCACCCCCAAAGAGGGAAGTAGTTTGTGGTGTTTGGTTGGGGGGGGGCCCTGGGTGAGGGATGTGATTTGGCAGGCAAGGCGCCATAATCCAAACAATATCAGCAAGGTTTGTGGGTCCACTTTAAGGAATGACATAAAGTCCCAAATGTACTAGGTTCAAACATACACTTACCACGACTATGCCCGAGGAGGATTTGACGCCAAAAATCCATGGAGGTGCCGCCTATATGATGCCCTGCAAATTACAGAGGAATGGCAAGGGCTAAGCACAAATGGTCAGAGGAAACCTGGCACAGACTAACAATTAAAACATGTAAACTCACCAGGGGATGAAGCGCCACTTGAAGCCCAGGGAGGGCTCTGAGGAGGAGGCGGGGAGCCTCGGCTCCTCACACTCTGCTCCGAAGATCCACCAGGCAAAGGGCCACCCTCCTCCCTCTCACTCCCTGCTTGAGAGTGGCCCCTTGCCTGGTGAGAGTCCTCAGCCTCAGAGTGTGAGGAGCTGAGGCTTGATCCAGCCTGCCCCCCAGCAGCACACTCCTCTGGGGCGTCATCCCCTTCCTCCCCTGGGTCCTCTAAATAGGACCCGCGGGAGGGACCCTCCCCCGATGACTCCCCCGAGTCCGCCTGCCTGGTTCGGGGGAGGAATCCCTTCCCACGTTTCCCCAGGGGAGGACGCTTATCTGTGTGGAGGGGGTGAAAGCAAATAATTAATATAAAAAGCAAAAAAGGACACAGCTTAGCAGATGATTGTGCACAAAGGCCAAAAAGAACATAAGCTTTCACTTACCTGATGCGTAGGCATCATATAGGCGGTACACGCCTTCTGGGTCCCGGCGCTTAAAATCTGACCATTTCTGTTGAATAGCCCGGATGGTCAGGTTGGTCTTGAAGCGCCGGGACACAGTGGCCTTCACCTCCATGGCAAGGCGTTTTTTTGCTCCTCGGGCATAGTCGTATTCGGCCAGGCAGAAGTCCTATGAAAAAAGTTAAAAAAAAAAAAAAAAAAAAATCACAACATGACCTCAGAACAATGTCATAAACAGTTCTACAGAGACAAGATCAAAGTGGATCCACACCCAGGATTTACATTAGTCTGTGTTTGTGTGCACTTTTTTGGGCCACAACTATTGTGGGTGGCCCACTGTCTGCAACCCCCTTTGAAGGGCCCAAATACACAGCTGAGGACACTCCCACGTCACTCCGCAAGCCAAATACAGCGGTCCACGCCGGTGTGGTATGCGCAACCAAGGACCTTGGGAGGTGCATACCAGCTCAGCTGCATCTGCACGGCAAAGTACGCATGTGGCGTTTGACTCTAACAGGGAGTGCGCCTGCACACCAATTGAAAATATGTATGGCGCAGGGGTACACCCTGCTAGAGGTAAGCGCAATAGGCATCCGCAACTCACACATGCACAGATGGGAGGGGCCATAGATAATTTTTGGGGGCCTCCAGGGGGGGGGGGGGGCATCCAAGCAGGACATCCACAATGGGGATGCCCCATGTGGAGTGTACAATTTTGGACTAAAAACAAAAAAAAAACAGCCCCTATCCACCCTGTGTGTTTAGACATTTTTAAACTAAAAATACAAAACTAAAATACTCACTTTAACTACCTGGCCATTGACCCGGCTATCCACCCGGGTGCGCCGTTGTTTTGGGGGCACAGGAGGGGAATGGGTGGGAGGGGTGGTATTTGGGGAAGGTGAGGTAGGTGGGGGATGTGGGGGAGGGGTGGTGGGGCCGGAATCTGAGGAGGAGCTGGGGAGGCGCATTACTCTCCGTTTGGGAGCCATATTGGAAACGCTAAGGAGGAAACAGGAACCGGAAATGACGCTAGCGACATGAGACATAAAAAACAAACCAAAACAAAAATACGCACCGCGCCCCAGCAACAAGCTAATATCAGCTATGTGCAAGCTAAGTGGCGGAAAAACATTAAAATGACGCTGAAAAACAAGCTATTGGCATAAGCGCAAGACAGTTTTACCTTAAGGTGGCGTTGAAACGCAAAGGAGGATCCCGGAACCGGATATGACGCAAGCAACTGTGCTTCCAAACTAAAAAAAAAAAAACGCGCGCAGCAGGGACAAGCTAATATCAGCTATGTGCAAGCTAAATGGCGGAAAAACAATAAAATGACGCTGAAAAACAAGCTAGGGCCCACGGCGCCACAAATTATTAGCTTGATTTAGCAGGGGGTTCTACATACTGGAATGCATAGGTCCTTCTAAAGCATACACCGTTGTGCTTACATATACAAATCTTATTCCTTCACAAAGTCATCACACAATCAAACTAGACAACTACCTGAAAATGTGGCACACGTGAGAATGCATAACGGGTTGTTATGAGCTGGTACGACTGAATGTTAATCCTGCAATATGTGGCCAGGCACGCTCACAACTACAGTGTATTCATTAACAACGACTGGGGTCGCGGGAAGTGAATTCCTTGCAAATGGCAGAAGGGCACATGTATGAACAGCACAGCGCCGCACAACGCCGCGCAGCGAGGCACAGCGACGCTCGCGCCGCCACATAGCGAATTAAAACAGCGACTGCACAAACACTGACCAACACAGATTCATCAAGGACAGGGCTGCCGAATAGCTTGGGCGCTGACAATTTCGAAGAGCGAACGTGACCGCCCAACCTGACAGGCTACAAAATAGCTTTACAAGCCCCGTTTGTGTGGAAAACCAGCGCTTTTGAGGCCAATGAGTTTGGGTGGAGGAGATGCAATTCCCATGTCACTCACAACATTACATTGTGAAAAATAAAAAAAAAAAAAAAAAACAGAAATAACCAGCTAGATTCATAAAACATATCAATATAAACATGTGTTGAATTTTGGCCAAAAGCAAAAAACCCCCTAACCACTAAGAACAATCATTGCAGCGTCTGCCATTGAAATGTATGGGAGAGCGGCAGGTAGCGCCAGGTAATACGTGTCGCTGTGAAGGAATTTGCAGCGGCGCTGTTCGGTCCAGCCGGCTTCATGATGAATGCCGCGCTAGCCGTCGCTCTCGCCGGCGCTAGCCTCATTTAGCTTGATAAATGCGTCATTGTGACCGCCGCCGGGCGTACTTGAGTCGGTAGGCGCCGTTAGCTGCCGCTACCTGGCGCTCGTCAGACACTACCTGGCGCTATCGCTTGATGAATAAGGGCCAAAGTGTTATTTGTATTGGCCAACATGTTTTTTTGAGGATGTTAGGAGTTATTGTTTGATTAATTTACCTAGCCTTGCTAATTTTTTTTTTTTTTCCCAGGAACCGCAAAATGGGCCACTCACTGAATGTCCAAGCAGTGGTGGCCCCGGACATGCGGTTCGTTAGCGTCCTCGCCGGGTTTCCAGGCTCATCCCACGATGCGTACATCTTGCGACGATCTGGATTGTACCGTCGGTTTGAGTCTATAGAATTCTCGGGTGGATGGCTCCTTGGTAAGTTGATGCAAATAACGTCATTCCCTTTTCAATGTATGCCTATTAATATAGTTTCGGACCCATGTCTGAAGCTATGGCTGTTTTTACCCCTTGATGACGGGTGAAACCAGACCTTAACTATGATCTTTGGCAAAGCACAAACCCTTACAAAATGAGTTTCCACAATTAGTAAATAATATATTTATACTTTCTAGCAAATTACTTATTATTCTTCCCCACACACGGCTGCAATTCTGTTCTTGACTTTATGATAGGATCTGCGCCATCTTTGCTCAGAAGCATGACACTTACTGAGTAGAGGAGAGCGGGATAAAGTGCGGGTTAGAGCTGTGCTTGGCTCACACAAAACAGATCTGGTGTCCTGAAAAAGCCAATACCTGTTAGTAGTCTGCCTGATTTGCCCTCATCCGCCATTTTGGATGTTTAAAGGGTCAGAACATGCAGTAGATGGTGTTAGGCTGTTTCATTAGCGGAGCAATCTGTATGTTCAGGGTGTGTCTAAAATATAAGATATGCTCTTATTCAGGGTGAACGACCTTTTTTTTTAATACATTTTTGTGTCATGTGTAATTTATGTTAGTACTTTCTTATTCTTTCAGGGGATTCCGGCTATCCACTACTTCCCTGGCTGCTGACGCCCGTCCTTCGACCACAGAATGCCGCACAGGACTCCTACAATCGGGCACACCGGAAGACTCGGGCCGTTGTGGAGAGGGCCTTTGGCCTGTTAAAAACATGCTTCCGTTGTTTGGACCATACTGGGGGAGCGCTCCAGTATGACCCCAAAAAGGTCATAGACATCATACTGGCCTGCTGTGTCTTACATAACTATGCCATCATGCAGCGTGTCCCCCGTTATTTGGATCTGCCCCCCCTCTCCACCCAGCCAGGACCCAGAAGACCACTACCGTGGCACACCTGGTGCCTCTGGCCAAGCAGTTCGGGCCAATTTGATTCACACACATTTTGCATAATTTTTGTTGCCTGTGTTTGTTTTGTGCCTGTAATTATTATTTGCTCCTCTAATGTTGCCTTGTAAATCTTTTATTATTTTTTGGTGTATCAACTAGTAATGAGTTAATTACTAAAATATTCACACATGAGGCTCGATTCAGAGAGACAATAAAAACCTTCCGTTTTAGTGCCGATGTCGTATTATTTTCAAATGTTCCCCCTCTCGTATGAATGTGCGAAACTGTAAAGTTTCCGTCCATTCGTATGCCAGAGTACGAGTACGGGGATGTAATTTTCCATCGAGACTTTTCTGATTAATTTTCTCAGGTAACAACTAGAGATGAGCGAACTTTTGAAAAATTCGATTCGGATGATTCGCCGAATTTTCCGTCATTTTTCGTTTCGGTCTGAATTTATTCGCGATGAATCGCTATTAAAAACGGCTATTCCTGAGCTTCCTAGAGCCTCAATAGGGTTGTAAACCATTCTGCCTTGCTGTAACACGCATAGGATGCGTGCTGGGTTAGTGAAATAACACTGTAAATAATTATGACATGCAGATCAGAGGCATCGCTATTAGAAAAACAAACCCTGGAGTTGGCAGCAGGAGCAGCAGGAGCCCAAAAATTGGCTGAATGACACCCTGGAGTTGCAAGCAGCAGCAGCAGGAGCCCAAACGTTGCTTAAAAGAGACACTGGAGTTGGCAGCAGCAGCAACAGGAGGCCAAAATTGCTTAAAAGACACACTGGAGTTGGCAGCAGCAGGAGCCCAAACATTGCTTGAAAGACACACTGGAGTTGGCAGCAGCAGGAGCCCAAACATTGCTTTAAAGACACACTGGAGTTGGCAGCAGGAGCAGCAGGAGCCCAAACATTGATTGAAAGACACAGTGGAGTTGGCAGCAGGAGCCCAAAAAATTGGCTGAATGACACCCTGGAGTTGCAAGCAGCAGCAGCAAGAGCCCAAACATTGCTTAAAAGAGACACTGGAGTTGGCAGCAGCAGCAGCAGGAGCCCAAACATTTCTTGAAAGACACACTGGAGTTGGCAGCAGGAGCAGCAGGAGCCCAAACATTGCTAGAAAGACACACTGGAGTTGGCAGCAGGAGCCCACAAATTGGCCTAAAGACACACTGGAGTTGCAAGCAGCAGCAGCAGCAGGAGCACAAAATTGCCAGAAAGACACACCCTGGAGTTGGCAGAACATATACAGATTTTCGGCACAGATATCTTATCCGAAGAATATTAATAAAAAGTAAGAGTAACGTAAAGCAATTTCTCAATAATTACTTGTGGTCTGATGCAGAGGAATGTAAGTAACTGGAGAGCAGTACCTTAAATCTGTTTTGCACGATCCATATTTCTTTAGTGTTGGTCTGGCCCCATGATCAATCTACTCTAATGCATCAGGCATTGGTGGGTGGAAATCTTGGCTGATCCATGCCCGATTCATTTCCACGCAGGCCAGTCTCTTTTTGAAGCATACTGGAGCACATTGAATTGTTCTCATCAGAGCATCACTTACGCACATCTAAGAGTTTCATCATTTTGTTTGTGTTAAAGTCTTCAGGGCCTAGTTACTAAAGACCATAGATAGTTACACACCTGCTGCTCTTTTCGACAAATCCTGTTTTAATTGTAGTGTAGCGTTTTGTCCTCCCCTCATATACGCACTAAGTATGTCAGGCAGAGAAGTGGCAGGATGGGCACAGAGAAGTTGCAGAGGCCTAAATTCATCAAGCAGAGGTTGCAGCAGACTAGGGGTGAGTGGCAGCAGGAGTCTCAGTGAGAGGACTGATCTCCCGGGATCAGCTAGCGGTCGTGTCTTGACCAGCAACCCATCTGCCATCATCCATTGGTTAACACGATCATCCACTGCATCACGAGTGACATCTGACACCCCCAGTCAACTGTCGGTTATGTCTTATGCTTAGGGTTCAGCTCCACTATTCAGTGAGGACGATCTGATAATCAGAAAAATCAGCAGCTACTGCCCAGCCAAGAAGTGGAAGAGACACTCGCCGCTTCTTCCACTAGGCGGGCAAGTAGTGATGAGGAGAGTGGCATGGGAGGTGGTGTTGCAAGCGTTTTGGCTTCTTAAGCAGACACTGTTGAGGAACCTGAGGGGGACATCAGTGAGTTTTGAGGGCATTTTAAAGGCTTGGAGTGATGGAGAGTGACAGATTTAGCGGCCAGCATGATGGCAGAAGGGGAAAGTATGGAGGCAAATGTGCTCGGGGTAGACCACTTGCGCGGCAGGCTATCTTCCCAGGAGGTAGTGGAAGAGGGTCCCTGGAGTTGGCGGCGGTGGCGGCGGCAGCAGCAGCAGCAGTGAATTATTGCGGACTGTTGGTAGGAAAAATCAGCTACAAGGCCATGTGGCAGTTTTTCATCAAGCATCCGCAGGAGGTTAACATGGCTATATGAAAGATGTGTAGGCAGAAGGTGAAGTGTGGCCAGGGTCCCAATGTTGGACCCACAGCCCTGCGTCAACATTTGCAGCGTCACCATCAAGTGGCCTGGGAGAGTTGGCTCCAAAGTGGTGGTCCAGCCTGCTGCATTACCCAGTGGCACGCCGCTCTCTGTTCCAGCCAGCCAAGGCTCCACCACCTCCTGTGTGTCATACCCATCCTCTGTTGCTCCAGATGCTCCTCCTCCTCTTAATCCGAGTCAGTCATTCCGCCAGCAATCCATTGGCCAAGCCATGTCCAAGAGACAACAGTATGTGCCCACTCATCCAATGTACAGAAGCTAAATGTGCTCCTGTATAAGTTGCTGGTGCTGCAGTCCTTCCCTTTTGAGTTGGTGGACCTTTCAGAGAACTGATGGCTTGTGCCGAGCCGAGGTGGAGAGTCCCATGCTGTCATTTCTTTGCGAAGAAGGTAGTACCAGCCCTGTACAATTTTGTTGAACAGAAGGTGGGCCAGTCCTTTAGCCTGTCAGTGTGTACCAAAGTGCAAAGCAGTGCCTACGTCTGGAGCTGTAACTACGGTCAGGGACAATACATATCCTTTAAGGCCCACTGGGTGATTGTGGTTCCTGCACAACCACAACAGCAACTTGAACAGGTCCCTCCGCTGTGGCCTCCACGCTCCTAGGCCTTTGTGCCTGTGACAGTGCACTTGTACTTAGCAATGGTGTCACAGAAAAAAGTGGCTAATTGTCAATTACATATTAATAGTTTACATTTATCTTATTTGAACATATTTATAATAATAACATATAATAACATATAACATAGCAACAATAACATCTAACATGATAACAGTAACATATACAATTTATTTATTTTTTTGGATTTTTTTTTTTTCATATTTTGGATTTTGTAAAAACATATATATATATATCTATATATATATCTATATATATATATATATATATATCTATATATATATCTATATATCTATATATCTATATATCTATATATATATCTATATATCTCTATATCTATATATATCTCTATATCTCTATATCTCTATATCTCTATATCTCTATATCTCTATATCTCTATATCTCTATATCTCTATATCTCTATATCTCTATATCTCTATATCTCTATATCTCTATATCTCTATATCTCTATATCTCTATATCTCTATATCTCTATATCTCTATATCTCTATATCTCTATATCTCTATATCTCTATCTATCTATCTATCTATCTATCTATCTATCTATCTATCTATCTATCTATCTATCTATCTATCTATCTATCTATCTATCTATCTATCTATCTATCTATCTATCTATCTATATATCTATATATCTTTTTTTTTTTTTTTTTTAATTTCCTTTTAAATATTTTTTTTCCATTGTCTTTTTTTAATATTTTGTGAATTTTTGTACAAATTTTATTGTATTTTGTTTTTTCCATATATTTTTTTTTTTTTCCCAGTGCCCTTCCAGCCTACCATGTGTGCAGGACACGGCGGTTTCACGCTGTTCTTCACATGGTTTGCCTTGAGCCACAGAGCCACACATGGGAGGAACTGCTAAAAATGAGAACTCAATAAATTAAATCATGGCTTACTCCACGAAAACTGCAAATGGGACCCATGGTGACTGACACTGGGAAGAACATCTTGTCTGCGCTGCGACAAGGAAGCCTGAGCCATGCGTCCTGCCATGACACACGTGTTCAATCTAGTTGTCAAGCATTTTCTGAAGTCTTCCCCCCATCTGCAAGACATCCTAACAACGGGAAGGAAACTTTGTGTGCACTTCAGCCACTCCTACTCCGCCAAGCCCACCCTTCTTCAGCTTCAGCGTCAGAACGGTATCCCTCAACATAGTCTGATTTGCGATGTTTCCACCCGTTGGAATTCCACCCTCCATATGCAGGATCGACTATAGGAACAGAGAAAAGCCATCACGGATTTCTTGATGATCCAAACGGATAGGGGGACTCCCCTGTGTAACTTCAATGTAAACCAGTGGCAGCTCATACGTGATACCTGCCGTTTGCTCAGACCCTTTGAGGAAGCTACTTTATTAGTCAGTCGCCAGGACTATGAGATGAACGATGAGATTCCACTGCTTCATGTACTACAACACATGTTGGAAACCATGGCTGGTCAGGGCACTGGAGACATGGCGCATACATTTCACAGCCACATGAAGCCTGTGGGGGCTGAAGTGGAGGAGGAGGAGGGGGTGGGGCACAGCAAAGCACAGTTTAGGTTTGACAAAATGACCATTTTATCTAGTCATCTGACAGGAGAGGAGGAGCAGGAGCAGCCAGAGGAGCTAGAGGGTTGTGAGGAAGGCGAGACAGAGGACCCAGACACACAGTGGCAGTTTGCAGTGGAGATGGTAGTCCCTCCGAGTCACTTGCACAAATGGCACGATGCATGCTCACGTGCTTGCGTAGTGACCACAGAATTGTCTCCATTTGTCAGCGGGATGACTTCTGGCTGTCCACCTTATTGGACCCTCACTTCTGGCACAAAATGGGGGCATTTTTTACACCCACTGAGAGGGAGGACAATCTGACCTACTACAGAGACATCCTACATAGTCAGTTGGGCGATGTCTATCTGCGCCATGGTCCATACTCTTGCAGGTCTGACTCGGGGGGACCTCTGCACTCACCTTCCACTGCCATGGCTGCCGGGGGGGTGGCAGCGGCAGCTCCATCAGCAGCAGCCTCAGTCTTCAGTCGCTAATGAGTAGCTTTCTACACCCGCATAGTGAGTCTACTGATGAGCAGCAGGAAGACCTGGAGCAGGACCTGAACCAGCAGGTCATGTCATACCTTGACATGACCATGCCAACACACCTTGAGGATCCGCTGGACTTCTGGGAACCCAAATCACTTAGCGCTTAGGTTCTTCTTCCATTTTAGCACCCTAAAACTTACCCAAATCACTTAGCGCTTAGTTTCTTCTTCCATTTTATGTCCCTAAAACTTACCCAAATCACTTAGCTCTTAGGTTCTTCTTCCATTTTAGCACCCTAAAACTTACGCAAATCACTTAGCGCTTAGGTTCTTCTTCCATTTTATGTCCCTAAAACTTACCCAAATCACTTAGCGCTTAGGTTCTTCTTCCATTTTAGCACCCTAAAACTTACCCAAACCACTTAGCGCTTAGGTTCTTCCATTTTAGCACCCTAAAACTTACCCAAATCACTTAGCGCTTAGGTTCTTCTTCCATTTTATGTCCCTAAAACTTACCCAAATCACTTAGCGCTTAGGTTCTTCTTACATTTTAGGTCCCTAAAACTTACCCAAATCACTTAGTGCTTAGGTTCTTCTTACATTTTATGTCCCTAAAACTTACCCAAATCACTTAGCGCTTAGGTTCTTCTTCCATTCTAGCACCCTAAAACTTACCCAAATCACTTAGCGCTTAGGTTCTTCTTCCATTTTAGCACCCTAAAACTTACTCAAATCACTTAGCGCTTAGGTTCTTCTTCCATTTTAGCACCTTAAAACTTACCCAAATCACTTAGCGCTTAGGTTCTTCTTCCATTTTAGGTCCCTAAAACTTACCCAAATCACTTAGCGCTTAGGTTCTTCTTCCATTTTAGCACCCTAAAACTTACCCAAATCACTTAGCGCTTAGGTTCTTCTTCCATTTTAGCACCCTAAAACTTACCCAAATCACTTAGCGCTTAGTTTCTTCTTCCATTTTATGTCCCTAAAACTTACCCAAATCACTTAGCTCTTAGGTTCTTCTTCCATTTTAGCACCCTAAAACTTACCCAAATCACTTAGCGCTTAGGTTCTTCTTCCATTTTAGCACCCTAAAACTTAACCAAATCACTTAGCGCCTAGGTTCTTATTCCATTTTAGCACCCTAAAACTTACCCAAATCACTTAGCGCTTAGGTTCTTCTTCCATTTTAGGTCCCTAAAACTTACCCAAATCACTTAGCGCTTAGGTTCTTCTTCCATTTTAGCACCCTAAAACTTACCCAAATCACTTAGCGCTTAGGTTCTTCTTCCATTTTAGCACCCTAAAACTTACCCAAATCACTTAGCGCTTAGGTTCTTATTCCATTTTAGCACCCTAAAACTTACCCAAATCACTTAGCGCTTAGGTTCTTCTTCCATTTTAGGTCCCTAAAACTTACCCAAATCACTTAGCGCTTAGGTTCTTCTTCCATTTTAGCACCCTAAAACTTACCCAAATCACTTAGCGCTTAGGTTCTTATTCCATTTTAGCACCCTAAAACTTACCCAAATCACTTAGCGCTTAGTTTCTTCTTCCATTTTATGTCCCTAAAACTTACCCAAATCACTTAGCTCTTAGGTTCTTCTTCCATTTTAGCACCCTAAAACTTACCCAAATCACTTAGCGCTTAGGTTTTTCTTACATTTTATGTCCCTAAAACTTACCCAAATCACTTAGCGCTTAGGTTCTTCTTCCATTTTAGCACCCTAAAACTTACGCAAATCACTTAGCGCTTAGGTTCTTCTTCCATTTTATGTCCCTAAAACTTACCCAAATCACTTAGCGCTTAGGTTCTTCTTCCATTTTAGGTCCCTAAAACTTACCCAAATCACTTAGCGCTTAGGTTCTTCTTCCATTTTAGCACCCTAAAACTTACCCAAATCACTTAGCGCTTAGGTTCTTATTCCATTTTAGCACCCTAAAACTTACCCAAATCACTTAGCGCTTAGGTTCTTATTCCATTTTAGCACCCTAAAACTTACCCAAATCACTTAGCGCTTAGGTTCTTCTTCCATTTTAGGTCCCTAAAACTTACCCAAATCACTTAGCGCTTAGGTTCTTCTTCCATTTTAGCACCCTAAAACTTACCCAAATCACTTAGCGCTTAGGTTCTTATTCCATTTTAGCACCCTAAAACTTACCCAAATCACTTAGCGCTTAGTTTCTTCTTCCATTTTATGTCCCTAAAACTTACCCAAATCACTTAGCTCTTAGGTTCTTCTTCCATTTTAGCACCCTAAAACTTACCCAAATCACTTAGCGCTTAGGTTTTTCTTACATTTTATGTCCCTAAAACTTACCCAAATCACTTAGCGCTTAGGTTCTTCTTCCATTTTAGCACCCTAAAACTTACGCAAATCACTTAGCGCTTAGGTTCTTCTTCCATTTTATGTCCCTAAAACTTACCCAAATCACTTAGCGCTTAGGTTCTTCTTCCATTTTATGTCCCTAAAACTTACCCAAATCACTTAGCGCTTAGGTTCTTCTTCCATTTTAGCACCCTAAAACTTACCCAAATCACTTAGCGCTTAGGTTCTTCTTCCATTTTATGTCCCTAAAACTTACCCAAATCACTTAGCGCTTAGGTTCTTCTTACATTTTAGGTCCCTAAAACTTACCCAAATCACTTAGCGCTTAGGTTCTTCTTCCATTTTAGCACCCTAAAACTTACCCAAATCACTTAGCGCTTAGGTTCTTCTTCCATTTTAGCACCCTAAAACTTACTCAAATCACTTAGCGCTTAGGTTCTTCTTCCATTTTAGCACCTTAAAACTTACCCAAATCAGTTAGCGCTTAGGTTCTTCTTCCATTTTAGGTCCCTAAAACTTACCCAAATCACTTAGCGCTTAGGTTCTTCTTCCATTTTAGCACCCTAAAACTTACCCAAATCACTTAGCGCTTAGGTTCTTCTTCCATTTTAGGTCCCTAAAACTTACCCAAATCACTTAGCGCTTAGGTTCTTCTTCCATTTTAGCACCCTAAAACTTACCCAAATCACTTAGCGCTTAGGTTCTTCTTCCATTTGATGTCCCTAAAACTTACTCAAATCACTTAGCGCTTAGGTTCTTCTTCCATTTTAGCACCCTAAAACTTACTCAAATCACTTAGCGCTTAGGTTCTTCTTCCATTTTAGGTCCCTAAAACTTACCCAAATCACTTTGCGGACATCTGAATCTTCAGCTCTAAATATGTATTTGCCCCTTTGTTTGTTGTAAATGTATGTGTTTCAAGAAATGACACTGAAACGTTGTTTTGTTTTTTGTGTTTTTTAATATAAAATATTTTGACGATATCCCAACTTTTTTGGGTTGATATAAAACTAGCTTTTTTTTTGGGGGGGGGGGGTTAAAACTTTGTGGGTTTTTTCTTTTTTTTTGCTTTTTACATTTTGGGTTTAACCATTAAAACTTTAAAAACAATAAATAAAAATTAAAACGCAGAACATGGCCAGGACCCAGGACTCTAATCCTCTTCCTCTTTTTCTGTTGTCCCCAACGAGTCAACCATCACCTTCATATCGGCCACCAACGCAAGGACCCTCCGATTCATTTCCAAAATTTGTTGCCGTGTGGTCCCTGTAACAAATTGAGAAAAAAACATTATATTCATACCAATACATGTTTGCCACCTGTGGATTGAATGTTTTTAAGTTACACAAATAAATAAAGGCTACATATGTAATTCTGGCAAGTTATTAAGCTAAGGAAGTGGCCACAGGTCACTCTTATATTGCCATTGGCTAGGGCTTGATGTATCTGTGTGTTGATGTCAAGTACCACATAAATGCTAAGAATGCCCTGACTACTTACTTGGTTGGTGGCCATGAGCTGGCTCGTTGGGGACAACACGATGAGGTCCTGGGTCCTGGCTCTGCTGTGAAGAAGTGCCTGTAGAAACATGGGAAATACGTTCAGTTTGATGGTCAAATTCCTCAGTCAGAAAATGTCTTTTGGCAAGTCTGGTTCACATCACTCACCTTCTCCAGCTTCTGCTTGTAGCACATCTGCTGCCTCTTCCACTTCCTCACCCGCTCCAGAAGCCTCTAGACAAACAGATGAAAGGAATCAGTTGGGTAGGAGATAGCATGTATATGTGTGTGCGTAGAAATGAAGAGTGACATACCAGAGGCTCCCACATGCGTGGCAGGGTACGACTGCCTGCCCACGCTGTGCCGCCCCTCCTCTGTGGTAAGGTCCAGTTGCTGGTCTGAGGAGGCCACAGAGGAGGGGTAGACCCATCGCCCTGGAGATTCACCACCTTCACTCACAGCTGCAGAATCATGCAGCACTGGTCGGCCTGTGCGCCTCCGGGTGCGGCGAATGCGGTAATCCATTTCCAACACTACCAAAGAAAAGGCATTTAAAATAAAAGGCCTAACTTCTGTCGTAGTTACATCTTGCATGCAAGCGCTAGGTACTTACTTGGGAAATGGATCCCGAAAAACCTCCGCACCCGGGGCATGTGCAGTCACTTCAGGTCCGACCAATGCTGCATGCGTGGTGTCGGTCTGATGTTGGATCTCTGAGATGATCTTCAGGGCGACGTTTCGTTTCTCAAACGAGTTGGGCAGGTAGTCGTACCTGCGCTCCAGCATGGTCTACAAAACACAAATCAAACATAGCAACAAATCAGAAAAGCCTATCAAGAAGTGCCAACAATACATTCTTTGGTTCAATCACATGAAAACATACACACACACACTTCTAGCCTAAGTTAACTTTCCAATCTGGCTGCACTGTTGTTTGGCACGTGTGTGGAGTGCGCTTGGGTGTGCATGTAGGTTAACCAAATTGGTAAACAATCTATTACTTCGTGTGCATACTTAACATGTAGAGCAGCATTTACAAATCAAAGCAAAGTCCTTAAAAGACACTTACGAGCATGATGATCTCTTCTTGTTGGCGGGTGAAGATAGTGGGCGCCATCTTTCTTCTTGTTCTCGGCAGCAGATAAGCAATGCCCCAGCGGTTTCCGGGTTCCGCACGGCCGTGCGAACGGCCGGACGTACGCATAAGCGAACGCGTAGGCGTCACACGGCGGATACCTTATTTAAAGGTCCCTGGACACACAGCTCATTCTCTTTGAGAGTCCCACAAAAATGGCACCTAAAAAGATTACTGCACAGAAAAAGCCGAGCAAGCGGGCTGAGCAGGCTGCCGAAAACCCGTTCCCAAGAGCCGAAAGCGCGCCTAAGGGCTACCACAAAGGCAGCGGGCAAAAAGCAGGTGGCAGCAGGCCAAACCAAGAGCAAGCAAACAAAGCCTGCACAAGCTCATGTCAAACAGATGGGTAAGAGGGGACGAAGCCCCACCCCACCCTGCCCCACACCCCCCCAAGTGGCACCAAGGCCATAGCCAAAGGCCCCAAACACAGGGCCCGAAGCCGCAGCAGGGGCCCAAGCAGGCCAAGAAGCTGCAGCAGGGGCCCAAGCAGGCCAAGAAGCTGCAGCAGGGGCCGAAGCAGGCCAAGAAGCCGCAGCAGGGGCCCAAGCCGCAGCAGGGGCCGAAGCAGGCCAAGAAGCCGCAGCAGGGGCCGAGGCAGGCCAAGAAGCCGCAGCAGAGGCCCAAGCAGGCCAAGAAGCCGCAGCAGGGGCCCAAGCAGGCCAAGAAGCTGCAGCAGGGGCCGAGGCAGGCCAAGAAGCCGCAGCAGGGGCCCAAGCAGGCCAAGAAGCCGCAGCAGGCACAGAAGCCAGAAAAGGCTGCAAAGGCCAACGTCCCCCTCCCCCCTGCACGTGGCTCAAAATCAAAGGGCAAGAGTGTGCGAACCACCAGATATGCCTCACCCCAGCCAACGACATCCAAGGCCCCACAGACCCACAGGGCTCAAAGCAGCAGCTCCAGCTCGCCCAGACCCTCTCTTGCTCGCCCACATTCTCCTCCGGCACAGGTTGTCATGCATTCCCCCTATGCCACATCTACACCTGCTACCTCAGTGGCCACCCAGTCCCTTTCCAAGTCCAGTATGATCCACAGCCAGCCTCCAGTCCTTGAGGTCTCCTCCATCCCCCCAGCCCAGAATGTCACCCCATTTGCCACCAAGCACTGAGGAGCCACAACCACCCCAAAGAGGGCACACATTGCGCCGAGGACACTTGAGTGGCCATTTTGGTGAGTCCCAAACTCTGGCATTGGCTAGTGGGCTCACCTTATATTATGATGACCTATATGGGAGCAAATCAAAACGAGCAAGCAGCGCAAAGCAGAGATTTTGGCAGAACTCACCAGGCAAGTCAATGCAGCGGGTGAGGAACTCAAAGATGTGGAACAGGTTCAGCGGAAGATATCGGACCTGAAATATGCTGTGCGGAAGAAACAGAGTCAAAGGCAGCAGTACAGGTACATAGCTTATTTGTGGGTTTTTATTATTCGTGTCTATCCATCAGTGCGCTTAATTATGCTTACTATGTTTTACAGCGAAAAAACTGGCTGAGAATTTCCAACGAAAATGAGATTTACACAGGCTGAGGAGATGGTTCTGGGCTTGCTCCATCCTGTGGCCTTAGAGGGACATTCGGGCCAGCAGGACACCGACAACCCGCCAATTCCAGCAGGTTAGTAATGTGGGAATGTCCCCAAAAATGTGTGTAAACCTACACATAGGCAGCAAGGGCTAGCTAAACACATGGCTCTAGGGTGTTGCAGCAAGGGCTAGCTAAACACATGGCTCTAGGGTGTGGCAGCAAGGGCTAGCTAAACACATGGCTCTAGGGTGTGGCAGCAAGGGCTAGCTAAACACATGGCTCTAGGGTGTGGCAGCAAGGGCTAGCTAAACACATGGCTCTAGGGTGTTGCTTTTAGTGGAGTGCTCACTTTGACCAGGGTGTGTCATGTGTGTGGACTGGTAATGTGCAAATTGACACCCACATACATGACGTTTAAGGAAATTTCAGAAAACTATGAAACTTAGGAGTGTAGAAAATGAATGGGTGCTATGTATTAATTGACAAGCACACGCCACACTAACATCTTTGGATGTTGGGCAATTTGCTAAGAGCTGGGTTGGGTGCCCAACGGATTTAGATGGTTTGATAGAAATGTTTTCGAGATACAATGTTCCCCATCAGAATCATATTGTAACTGCTATTTGGCACCTTAGTGTGTTAACTTCCTCGCCTATAAGGGATGTTGCAACTCACACAGCAGCCATTAGTTGCATGTTTGTTTTTAGACATGTGACCAATGTGTCTAGTCTGGTTTAACCTCCCTGGCGGTGTTCCCGAGCGTGACTCGGGGTTAATTGTCGCTGCAAGTAGCGGTAAGATTAGGCAGAGGAGCAGAGTCTGGCAGCGGAGTCTCCTTACCTTTTCCTTGCGATCCAGCAATGTCCCCGCTGTGATCGCCGGTGAGAGCCCCGGCAGATGCGTCCCTCTGACTTCCTGGTTCCGTCTCTGTGAGCAGCAGAGGCTCATGGGGGCGGAACTGGGCGGCAGATTCAAATGTAAAAGTGAAACACACACACAAAGTCAAGTGATACAGTGAAATCCTGTGAGATTACACTGTATCACCTCAGATTTGACACTGTAACACCTCATATTTGCCCTTTGATCATCCTACACTGCCCTGCCTGCCCATTTTCTGCCCATAAAATACATTTTTTACCATGGCATCAAAGCGTCACTTTAGCATCTCCAAAGCAGTTTTGGATCAGATAAGTGACAGCGGCAGCGACACAGAGCCCCTCGCAGAAATGAGCAATAGCGATTCGTGGCAAGATTCGTCATCTGACTCTGACACTGACCAGAGAAGTGGCGACAGCGACGATTCTGCACCCAAGCTCAGTGATGTGCGCACTTGGTGCCCAATTGATTCGGGTATGGATGAGGTACCGCCGCCAAGATTTCCGTTTACTGGATCACCTGGGATGAAGGTAGACGTTGAGCACAATGATCCTTTGGCATACCTAAAATTATTTCTCACAGATGACATCATTGAAAAGATTGTCACGGAGACAAATCGCTACAACGAGCAGCAATCCGCAACTCTGCATAGCAAGTTTTCCAGGAACAGAAAATGGGAACCGGTGACTAAAGAGGACATCTGGAAGTTCCTGGGGCTAATACTTCTTTCTGGGGTGGTGGGGAAACCCCTGCAGAAATGGTACTGGACTACCAATAAATTGCTGGCAACCCCATTTTTTGGCACCATCATGTCCGAGTGCCGATTTTCCCTCATAATGAAGAATTTGCACTTCACCAACAATGAGGAATTTGACGAAGCCACACATCCAGCGCCAAAACTCAAGAAGATCTGGGAAGTATACCAAATGATCATAAAAAATTTCCAGCAGTCCTATGTGCCAGATAGAGACATCAGCATTGATGAAAGTCTGATGGCTTACAAGGGACGCCTCAGCTGGATTCAATACATCGCATCCAAGAGAGCACGGTTTGGAATAAAATCCTATATGCTCTGCGAGTCTGCCACTGGCTATTGTAGACATGTCACTGGAGAAGTGGTTGAGGGGGTGTACATTTCACCTAGGTTACTACGCTGGGTGAGATGGTAAGTCCAGGATTGATTTGTTTCTCAGCAGTGATATGCTGCTGAGTTGTTGTTTAATCTTGCCGGGCCTGGATTTATATGGAATGGCAGGTAGGTTTGGTAGAGGGACCTGTCATTCCACACCCCCCCGATCCAGTTTGGGTTTTGAATCAGGTGAGCTCTGATCCTAATTAGCCTGGGAAGGTAAAAGCTCTGCAGAGCCTGCAGGTTATTGCTCTCAGCCAGGAATGAACAGCCTGTGGGTGTTTGAAGGAAGCTGCGAACGCAGCCACTGCTGGAGCTAAAAACTCACCCTGCGATATCCAGGCGAACGCTGTGTTTTGAAAGTGTCAGATAGGTGAGAAGAACCTGTTAGTAAGCGCCCAGACGGGCTAGGTCTTTTATTTTGATTGTACACAAAAGAAGCACGTTGTTGCTGTATGTTTTGTTTGCTGGACTGTTTATGCCATGAATAAACGCCAAGACCTGCTTTTATAACATCTAAGTCTGCCGTGAACTGTGTCCAAACACACCATCCCCCGGGAAGATCCTTACACTATATATGGAATTCCGTCATATACACCGGTGAAGGAACACAATTCAACCCCAGGTACAGCGGCTATGGGATGGCAACGTCATCAGTCCTCACACTGCTTGAGCCATTGCTGAATCAGGGGTATTGTGTGACAACGGACAACTTTTACACATCGCCTGAGCTGTACGAGTTTCTGCTAAAACACAAGACTGATGGATATGGAACCGTTAGGGCCAACCGACGTGACCTGCCATCTATGTTTGCCAAGAAAAAACTGAAAACAGGAGAAATGGTTTCCTGGCAGAAAGGAAAGATGATGGCAATGCGTTGGCGTGACAAAAAAGACGTCTGCCTAATGAGTACAGTGCATAACACCTCCACTGTTATGGTCCACACAAGAGGTGGGAAAGATGTCATGAAGCCACAACTTGTGATTGACTACAACAACACCATGGGAGGAGTCGATAGAGCCGATCAGGCGATGACATTTTATCTGGCTATGCGGAAACAACAAAAAAAATATTACAAAAAAATCTTCAGGCATCTCCTGGAACAATGCCTCTGGAATGCCTATACACTGCACAGAGGAAAGAGTGACAAGCCTCTTGTTCATTCTGACTTTATCTGGAAGGTGGCGGAGCGGATTTTTGTGAACTACCAAACGCCATCAGTGGCAGTGAACAGATCTAGACGTCGTGCTGTTGACGTTGTCAACCCAGAACGCCTGACTGGTCGTCACTTTATGGATTACATCCCGCCAACCGCAAAAAAGGCAGCACCTACAAGGATGTGCGTAGTTTGCTGCTCAAAGCGAGATGGCAATGGAAAAAAAATCAGAAAGGAAACCAGGTTCCATTGCCCTGATTGTGACGTTGGTCTATGTGCAGTCCCATGTTTCAAAATTTACCACACCCAGGATTTTTACTGAATTTTCTTTGTTTGACAAATTTCATTATTTATTACATTATTGAATAAAATTATATTATTTATTAGATTATAATTCATGATTTTATGTTTCGAACTTTATCACATCTGAGAGGTTTACTAGAGTCTTCTATGGTCAGGTTTAAGTAAGTAATTACTAAGAATTGCAGGTCTACAATACATAACACCAAATTTCCATACAAAAAAATGGTAACGCTTTTGGTACAAAATTCCAGACATAATCATAACGCCAGGGAGGTTAACAATGCATGCACGAATGTAATGGCATTCCTAGTGAAGCCAAGTGGCCACGTTGTGGGAGTGGCCATTCCTGCTTGGGCATGTTTCTTGGCTTAGCATATGTCTTCTAAAACATCAACAATGCATAGTTGTGTGTTTTCATAGCTCTTTTTCCTCTAATGCAGCCCAGCATCATCCCTCAGCTAGTGGGGACTCCTCTGCCATGTTACCGCTGCCATCTTCTTCCGTGCTGCATCGGACCCAGGATCTGATATCTACGGTAAGTTTTTTTTTATGCTGTTGCGTATGCATGTGGCTTGTCATGTTTTGATTGTCTGATTTACATAGGTATTCCCCACACTGAACCATTTTTTTACATGTCCCCAACAGAGCCACACACTGATGGAGGAAATCCAGGAGCTGGAGGAGGATGGAAGCTTCCTGGGAGCTTATGACGATCTTCCCCTGGGCCAAAATCTGCAACTGTCCCAAAATGTTTCTCCGCCAAATCCTCAGCAGCAGAGGGAAGCTGGCTGCATGCTGCCTGCACATCGTGGGCAGCATTCAGAGACTGACCCTCCAGTCCCCAGTTTCAGATCTGCTGTTGAGGATGTGGCGAGCATACCTGTGGCTGTTGGGGGTCCTCGAGCAACATCATCTGCATGCCCCACAACCTGGGGAATTGGGCTGCGTACTCAGCAACGTCGCCCAGTTTTCCAGGGGAGGGGCGTGCAGATGATGGAGTCTGCATGGCACCATGAGAGGCGGCTTTTTCGTCGCCAAAATCAACAAAATCAAGAACATCTTAGGGCCCAATTAGATTCCCTAAATAATACCTTCAGTGCCGACTGAATTGAGGACCCGTAACAGCCACATGGCCAACTTGACCTCAGATATCAGGTCAGGCATGGCCGAAATGCACAGTAACCAAAGAAACATTTTGGAACAGTTGCAGATTCTGAATGCAACACAGGCCCAGGTTAGCCCCCCCCCCAAGGGCCCCAACCTGGGTTCTATGGGCATCCCCCTTATTAATGTGTGTTTGGCATGAATCTGTTCCACATCTTTGAGAGACATCCCCACTGGATTGACTTGTCTGGTGAGGCATAAAAATCTGCCATTTTACGCTGCTATTGCTAGGATATTTTTGATTTGCCCCCATATAGGTCATTCAAGGCGTGAGGTAGCCCACTAGCCAATGCCAGAGGCCAAGACTCACTGAAGTGGCCACTTAAGCTGTTGCGCGGCACCCTTGGGCATAATAACATTTGTGGTGGCTCCTCATGTTTGCCGGCATGATTAGGTGACATTCTGGGCTGGCAAACTAAGACCTTTGACCCTGGCTGGGATTGTACTGTATTTGGATTGGGACTGGGTGTTCTGGTTTGGGTGGCCCACTGACTTACAGGTGTAGATGTGGCATAGGTATGTCTGCTTTCAACCTGTGTCTGTGTAAAATGTGGGCAAGCAGGAGAGGGCTTATTTGGGTGCATTTTTCTGTTTGTGCATGTTTTGAACATAATTGCATGTACATGTCTGCCCCCGATTTATGTGAGGGGCACTCAACTACTATTCTGTTGGTATCCAAGGAACCTTTTACGAATTATTAAACTTTTTTGTTTGACCAAGTTAATGTCTGTGGTGTTTTGATTGAGAAATATGATTTTAAGTAGACACCCAAACAAACACTAACCAATGTCTCAAAATAAGTCCACAAACGTTGTTGTTTTTTTGCACAACTTCATTATTGGTTTAGTCATAATGAAATTATACATACCAAAAAAAAATTCTACAAACAAACATAACAAAACAAGTCCAAAAAAACAAATACAAAGCAATACATAAATTAGGCAAAATGTGTAGCAATTAAATTTCCCTGCACGGCTTGCCCAGACGCACTTGGCTGGCCCACATAGCTGTCCTCTGGCTCATCGGAGGGTGGAGAGGGTGGGCAATCAACATATCGGGGGACCCTTTGCATAATAGCAAAATTATGCAGCGCTGCACACGCCATAATTATATCAATGACCTTTTTAGGGTCATACTGCAGGGTCCAAGTGTGTGTCCAAGCACCGAAAACGGGTCTTCAGGAGTCCAAAGGCCCTCTCCACCACTGCCCTGGTCTTTCTATGGGCACGATTGTAGGCCTCTTGGGCTGGAGTCTGTGGCCAGAGGACCGGAGTCATCAGCCATGGGAGTAGTGGATACCCCAAATCTCCTACAAAAATGTAAGTGGAAATAATATTAACATTAATTCATACATTGCAGCGCTAAATTCCCAAAATAAACAGATTAATCAGGTATGTGACATTGTCACACAAACATGAGCATACATATTGCAGATGCCAAAACCCCAATTAAACATATATGATAGATGGGGGACCAAAGTAGGTAAATAATACTGTGGATGCTGGGCAATCAGGCAGACTGTTAGCAGCTATTGTTTCCTGTCTGTGCTGCAGAACAATGTAGTATGGGTTAACTTTACCTGACCCATTTTCTGTTTTGGCTTAGTCCAAAACAGGTGTAAGGCGGCCCCTGCACTTTATCCCGCTCACCTCTACTCAGTAAGTGAAATGCATGCAAGCAAAGATGGCGCAGACCCTCTGCTAAAGTCCATAACCGATTTTGAGGGAAAAGTGTTGGGAAGACTGTTTCAGACTTTTGCTCTCATTACACTTTTGAGTTAAAACAATGCAGGACTAATAATTTGGCAGCCAATGTAGTTTGGATAAAGTAATGGGTCCAGTCGGGTTACACATGTTCCCAAGGTGATGCCCAAGGCATTGTGGAGGAAAGGTGACTCCAACCAAAATCCAAGCCAGACAGATAAAAGATAAATATGTAATTGGACTCAACTTACCAAGGAGCCATGCACCCGCAAATTCTCCTGACTCAAACCGTCGGAATAATCCTGATCTGCGCAGGATGTAGGCGTCATGGGCTGAGCCAGGGTAGCCTGCCAGGACGCTCAGAAAGCGCATGTCCTGGGCCACCACTGCTTGCACATTCAGTGAGTGGCCCATTTTACGATTTCTGTGTAAAAAGGAAACATCAACAAAAATGTAAAAAAATGAGGGCACAAATCCAACGCTTACTTCTAACAGGCTAAGTCAAACGTTAACATCCAGACAACTAACAATAAACAACTACCTTACATTTAAGTGGCCAACAAAAGAAGATGTATGTTCCAGCCTTTACAAGGTTGAGTTACTTGTTCTATTTGAAGTACACTTTCAAATGTTTGACTTTCAAAAATCTTTGTTAAGACTGGAAAAAGAAGGGCCACTGTTGCACATACACTCTTGGCAAGGAGGAAGCATTATCACGGAGGGACTGATTGCAATGAGGGAATATGTAAAAGGAGAGACTTGGAGCCTAATGAAAAGGAGGGACTATTCACAATGAGGGATACTAATAATGGAGAAACTATTCCCAAGGATGCTCTGCTTAAAAGGAGGGACTATTCACAATGAGGGATACTAATAATGGAGAAACTATTCCCAAGGATGCTCTGCTTAAAAGGAGGGACTATTCACAATGAGGGATACTAATAATGGAGAAACTATTCCCAAGGATGCTCTGCTTAAAAGGAGGGACTATTCACAATGAGGGATACTAATAATGGAGAAACTATTCCCAAGGATGCTCTGCTTAAAAGGAGGGACTATTCACAGCGAGGGATACTAATAATGGAGAAACTATTCCCAAGGATGCTCTGCTTAAAAGGAGGGACTATTCACAATGAGGGATACTAATAATGGTGAAACTATTCCCAAGAATGCTCTGCTTAAAAGGAGGGACTATTCACAATGAGGGATACTAATAATGGAGAAACTATTCACAAGGATGCTCTGCGTAAAAGGAGGGAATATTCACAATGAGGGATACTAATAATGGAGAAACTATTCACAAGGATGCTCTGCTTAAAAGGAGGGACTAGTCACAATGAGGGATACTAATAATGGAGAAACTATTCACAAGGATGCTCTGCTTAAAAGGAGGGACTAGTCACAATGAGGGTTTTTAAACAAGGAGGGAGCAAAAGAAATAATGTTATTGGCCAAAGGAGGGACACCCAAACATTTAGATACAAGTGAAGCCCAAACTTGCCTGTATATATACTCGTCGACTGCTGGAGGGACCAGGGCAACGTGTGTGCAGTCAATAGCACCCATGATGTTGGGCATATCGGCGATATTATAAAATGCCAGCTTAATGGCATTTCTGGCTACCATATCCTTAGGGAAACAAATATATTTCCGAGTTAGGGTAGCCATGCCTTCCAAAAATGTGGATAGCGCGCGGCTCAGCGTAGGCTGAGAGATCCCCACGGAGAGGGCACCCAGCCTCTGGAACGAGCCGTTCACCGAAAATTGCAGGCAGCCAAGCATCTTGGTCAACTTGAAATTGCTTGCCCCTTCCTTGTGGTGCGGGCTAACCATGACTGCAGCTCACTATACAATTTATGAAGGGAAGCGCGATTAAGCCTGGTCAGCTCAAACAGCTCAACGTCATGCATGCTATTGATGTCCATGCGTCGCCACCGGTGCAGTCTGGTCTCTGACCTCCGGACGATCTCAATTCCCATGAGTTGCAGATCCTCATTCTCCTCAAAGGCAGTAGACTCGTCCATGGCTCTAGTTCCGTCGTCTAAATGGTGCCGTAAGTGGTTCGGCAATGAAACGGATTCAGGGGGTGTTGTCCCATCGGCAATCAGCTCTCTGAATTAATCGCCAGCCCATTGCAATAACGTAAACTTTCTGAACTTTCTGAACGGATGAAACATTTCAGATTTGGTGGAAAAAACCTCCCGAATGAACGAGAAACTTCCGATTTGCTTCCATTTATCGAAAGAGCATATACGTATTTTGCCCACCCACTAAAACTTTCACAGACAGCTACGGAAGTCCGTACGAATGTGTCTTTGAATCAAGGCTAATATAACCTATTTCTCAGGTTAATATAGGGACTGCTCTATGTAATGGTGCAAAACCATGAATTTACCTCATAATATAAACTATTGCCCCCAGATTTACTCAGGGGCTGCTCCATATAATGGTGCAAAACAGGGCAAATGTATTGTCCAATATAAACTATTGCTGCTCTGATTTACACAGGAGGGCTACTCTAAAGAATGGTGAAACATGGCGTATTTAGCTCACAATATAACATAGATTGCAAAATGAGATTTTCAGACAGGGCCTGCTCTATAAAATGGCAATTTTACCTCACAATATAAACTATTGCTCCTCAGATTTACACAGGGATTTAGGTTGATATGTATAATAGTGCAAAACAGCGAATTAACCTCACAATACTGTATAAACTATTGCTCCTCAGATTTACACAGTGGGCTTCTCTATATAATGGTGCAAAATGGCGAATTTACCTCACTATATAATCTATTACAGCTCTATATAAAAAAAATAAATAAATAAAAAAAGGGCCTGTAGAAGCTTATCTAGTATAACAGATAGGGTGACATGTGCTGGTTTGGGATACCCATGTGGGCTAGTGTTTTGACAGCAGGACAAAAACCAATTCAAAATGCAATAGTTTAATAAAACTGAGGCTGAACAAGCTTATTTAGTATAAAAGATAGGGTGACGTGCTGGTTTGGGATGCCCATGTGGGCTGGTGTTTTGACTGCAGGACAAAAACCAATTCAAAATGCAATATAAGCTGAGGAAGGATCAACAAGCCTATTTAGTATAACAGATAGGTTGCCTAATGCAGGTTTGGGATGCCCTGCGGCCTGGTGTTTTTTTTGTTAAAGGCAGACCAAAAACCAATTCAAAATGCAATACTTTGATTAAGCTGAGCAAGGATCAACAAGCGTATTTAGTTTAACAGATAGGCTGCTAAGTGCAGGTTTGGGATACCCAGGTGGGCTGGTGTTTTTTTTTTGTTAAAGGCAGACCAAAAACCAATTCAAAATGCAATAACTTAATAAAGCTGAGGCTGTAGACGCTAATTTAGTATAACAGATGGGGTGCCACGTGGTGGTTTGGGATACCCTGCGGCCTGGTGTAATGACAGCAGTCAGAAACCAATGCAAAATTAAATAACTTAGTACAGCTGAGGCTGAAGCACGCTTATTTTGTATAACAGATCGGGTGCTAGCTGTAAGTTTGGGATACCCTGGGCCCTGGTGTAATGACAGCAGACAAAAACCAATGCAAAATTAAATAACTTAGTACAGCTGAGGCTGAAGCACGCTTCTTTTGTATAACAGATCGGGTGCTAGCTGCAAGTTTGGGATACCCAAGGCACAGGTTTAATGTCAGCAGACAGAAAGCAATGCAAAATTAAAGAACTTAGTACAGCTCAGGCTGAAACACGCTTATTTTGTATAACAGACGGGGTGCTAGGTGCAATTTTGGGATACCCAAGGCACAGGTTTAATGTCAGCAGACAGAAAGCAATGCAAAATTAAAGAACTTAGTACAGCTCAGGCTGAAACACGCTTATTTAGTATAACAGACGGGGTGCTAGGTGCAATTTTGGGATACCCCAGGCACAGGTTTAATGTCAGCAGACAGAAAGCAATGCAAAATTAAAGAACTTAGTACAGCTCAGGCTGAAAAACGCTTATTTAGTATAACAGACGGGTGCTCGGTGCAATTTTGGGATACCCCAGGCACAGGTTTAATGTCAGCAGACAGAAATCAATGCAAAATTAAATAACTTAGTACAGCTCAGGCTGAAGCACGCTTATTTAGTATAACAGACGGGGTGCTAGGTGCAATTTTGGGATACCCAAGGCGCAGGTTTAATGTCAGCAGACAGAAAGCAATACAAAATTAAAGAACTTAGTACAGCTCAGGCTGAAACAGGCTTATTTAGTATAACAGACGGGGTGCTAGGTGCAAATTTGGGATACCCCAGGCACAGGTTTAATGTCAGCAGACAGAAAGCAATGCAAAATTAAATAACTTAGTACAGCTTAGGCTGAAGCACGCTTATTTTGTATAACAGATGGGGTGCTAGGTGCAATTTTGGGATACCCCAGGCACAGGTTTAATGTCAGCAGACAGAAAGCAATGCAAAATTAAAGAACTTAGTACAGCTCAGGCTGAAGCACGCTTATTTAGTATAACAGACGGGGTGCTCGGTGCAATTTTGGGATACCCCAGGCACAGGTTTAATGCCAGCAGACAGAAAGCAATGCAAAATTAAATAGCTTAGTACAGCTCAGGCTGAAGCACGCTTATTTAGTATAATAGACGGGGTGCTCGGTGCAATTTTGGGATACCCCAGGCTCAGGTTTAATGTCAGCAGACAGAAAGCAATGCAAAATTAAATAACGGGGAGGCCGATTCATTAATAGCGTCAGGTAGTGACAGATGAGCGACAGTAGCGGTATTTTCACAGCGCCCGCTAGTATTCGCTATGCTTGGCCGTTGTTCGGTTGTTGACAGCGACTCAGTCGGTGTGCGGTAATGTTGAATACGGGGTTAGGAGTCGCTGTTTGACAGGTTCCGCGCTGTATGGGAGCGCATGACAGCGAATGGCCATAGCGAACGGCTCCCAGCATATTCAATAACAAATCACGCTCAAAAAATTCTCGCGCTGTGAAATGCTTGTTTAAACCCCAGAGCGCTGGCGGCGATGGGTTAAAAGTAGTTTTTTAACCCCCAAACAACCATATTTTTGAAAAAAAAACAAAAGTTTTTACAAACATTTTGTAATATGAATACATTAATATCAGACCTGTAATATCAATTCTGCACAAATTTTTTTTTTTTTTTTTACCTTAAAAAAAAATATCTAACATTGCAGAAGTGGTCATAGAATTTTTGACATTTAAAAAAAAAAAAAAAACATTAATAGCAATTAATTATTAATATTTAAAGATTGCTCCATTGAAATGCATTGGAGAGCGCCAGGTAGCAAGAGGTCATACCTGTCGCTGTTCAAGGTCGCTCGCTGGCGCTGTGGGGTGAGGCTGGAATAATGATGAATGATTCGCTATCTGGCGCTCTGTCAGTCGCTAAGCAGGATCGGCTTGATAAATGTGTGATTGTGGTGGGGAGCCGGCATTCTCGTGGCGGTGACCGTCATTACAGTTCGCTCACCATTCGCTACCTGGAGCTATCCCTTGTTAAATAAGGGCCTTAGTAACGCTCAGGCTGAAGCACGCTTATTTAGTATAACAGACGGGGTGCTCGGTGCAATTTTGGGATACCCCAGGCACAGGTTTAATGTCAGCAGACAGAAACCAATGCAAAATTAAATAATTTAGTATAGCTCAGGCTGAAGCACGCTTATTTAGTATAACAGACGGGGTGCTCATTGCAATTTTGGGATACCCCAGGCACAGGTTTAATGTCAGCAGACAGAAAGCAATGCAAAATTAAATAACTTAGTACAGCTCAGGCTGAAGCACGCTTATTTTGTATAACAGACGGGGTGCTAGGTGCAATTTTGGGATACCCCAGGCACAGGTTTAATGTCAGCAGACAGAAAGCAATGCAAAATTAAATAACTTAGTACAGCTCAGGCTGAATCACGCTTATTTAGTATAACAGACGGGGTGCTCGGTACAATTTTGGGATACCCCAGGCACAGGTTTAATGTCAGCAGACAGAAAGCAATGCAAAATTAAATAACTCAGTACAGCTCAGGCTGAAGCACGCTTATTTAGTATAACAGATCGGGTGCTCGGTGCAATTTTGGGATACCCCAGGCACAGGTTTAATGTCAGCAGACAGAAAGCAATGCAAAATTAAATAACTTAGTACAGCTCTGGCTGAAATACGCTTATTTTGTATAACAAATGGGGTGCTCGGTGCAGGTGTGGGATTTGGTTTAAAAGATAGGGTCACCTACTGAAATGGAATGCCCATGTGGGCTGGGGTTTGTACAGCAGACAAAAAAAATTAAACTAATCGAGATATAATAAATGTTAAATGTGCCACTGCCAACATGGTATGCACAGTGGCCAGGAATTTCAAGCTGATCTGGCAAATGAATTGAAATGAAAATAAAAAAAGCTTTCTTTCCCTGTCACTTGCTCTGCTGTCCCTGCCTCCGATTTTTAACTATCTTTCCCTATCTTTCCTTGGCTCTCCCTGGCTCTCCCTGGAACTCTGTGGGTCCCTGTGGGTCTTCTCTCCCTACCTATCTCTAACTCTGTCCCTGTCTGTAAGGAGCTGTGCTCTGGCCGCAATAGAACGCTATAATGCGCACAATCAAGATGGCCGCCGCTTTATATAGTGCTGTGACGTCTCTGTGGCTGTCACATCATACCTTGGCCCAGGGTACATGTCTGGACATGTGCAGTCCACCATCTTAGAATGCCTGTCATTGAAATGAATGGAGTTGAAAGGAAAACTTCGATCGATCGAATCGCGAGGAAATTCGGATTCGTTCAGAATCGAATTTTTCATGAAATTCGGAACGAATCCAGGTTCGTCCGGATCGATTCGCTCATCTCTAGTAACAGCGTAGCCTTTCGTTTTTGCCCTTTTCCCATCGTATCCTCACACGAATCTTTTACGTTTCCCGATAGATTCTGTTTCACTTTTACCAAAAATAATCGTCCAGACAGAATCCTTACGATCTTGCGTCCGCGCACTACAAACTTAACTCATTAAAGTGCTCGCCTACATATTTGACACCCTCACTTCTATTACAATGTTTGGCTAAACCACTTAGCGCTATCCTGCAACTTCCCTTTTGAACCCTTAAAGCTCACCCTAACCACTTAGCACTATCCTGCAGCTTCCCTTTTAAACCCTTAAAGCTCACCCTAACCACTTAGCGCTATCCTGCAGCTTCCCCTTTGAACCCTTAAAGCTCACCCTAACCACTTAGCACTATCCTGCAGCTTCCCTTTTGAACCCTTAAAGCTCACCCTAACCACTTAGCACTATCCTGCAGCTTCCCTTTTGAACCCTTAAAGCTCACCCTAACCACTTAGCACTATCCTGCAGCTTCCCTTTTGAACCCTTAAAGCTCACCCTAACCACTTAGCACTATCCTGCAACTTCCCTTTTGAACCCTTAAAGCTCACCCTAACCACTTAGCGCTATCCTGCAGCTTCCCTTTTGAACCCTTAAAGCTCACCCTAACCACTTAGCACTATCCTGCAGCTTCCCTTTTGAACCCTTAAAGCTCACCCTAACCACTTAGCACTATCCTGCAGCTTCCCTTTTGAACCCTTAAAGCTCAACCTAACCACTTAGCGCTATCCTGCAGCTTCCCTTTTGAACCCTTAAAGCTCACCCTAACCACTTAGCGCTATCCTGCAGCTTCCCTTTTGAACCCTTAAAACTTACCCAAATCACTTTGCGGTTAGGTTCTTCTTCATTTCCCGCACCCTAAAACTTACCCAAATCACTTCGCGGTTAGGCTCTTCTTCATTTCCCGCACCCTAAAACGTACCCAAATCACTTCGCGGTTAGGTTCTTCTTCATTTCCCGCACCCTAAAACTTACTCGAATCACTTCACGGTTAGGTTCTTCTTCATTTCCCGTACCCTAAAACTTACCCAAATCACTTTGTGGTTAGGTTCTTCTTCATTTCCCGCACCCTAAAACTTACCCAAATCACTTTGCGGTTAGGTTCTTCTTCATTTCCCGCACCCTAAAACTTACCCAAATCACTTCGCGGTTAGGTTCTTCTTCCATTTTTGGTCCCTAAAACTTACCCAAATCACTTTGCGGACATCTGAATCTTCAGCTCTAAATATGTATTTGCCCCTTTGTTTGTTGCAAATGTATGTGTTTCAAGAAATGACACTGAAACGTTGGTTTTTTTTTGTGTTTTTTAATATAAAATATTTTGAGGATATCCAAACTTGTTTTTTTTTTTAGATAAAACTAGTTTTTTTGGGGGGGGGGTTTAAAACTTTGTGGGTTTTTTTTTTAATTTAAAAATGTAAAAACAATAAATAAAAAATGCGCTGCAGAACATGGCCAGGACCCAGGACTCTAATCTTCTGTTGTCGCCAACGAGTCAACCATCACCTTCATATCGGCCACCAACGCAAGGACCCTCCGATGCATTTCTACTATTTTTTGGCGTGTGGTCCCTGTAACAAATAGAGAAAAAATCATTAGTTTGAGACCAATACACGTTTGCCACCTGTGGATTGAATGTTTTGTAGTTAACAAATTAAATAAAGGCGACATATGTAATTCTGTCACCTCATTAAGCTAAGGAAGTGGCCACAGGTCAGTCTGGCAAGTCATTAAGCTAAGGAAGTGGCCACAGGTCAAGTACCACATAAATGCAAATAATGCCATGACTACTTACTTGGTTGGTGGCCGAGAGCTGGCTTGTTGGGGACAACACGATGTCCTGGGCCCTGATTCTGCTGTGAAGATGTGCCTGTAGAAACATGGGAAATACGGTCAGTTTTAATGTCAAATTCCTCAGTAATAAAATGTCTATTGCAAAGTCTGGTTCACATCACTCACCTTCTCCAGGTTCTGCTTGGAGCAGATCTGCTGCCTCTTCCACTACCTCACCCGCTCCCGAAGCATCTAGGCAAACAGATGAAAGGAATCAGTTTGGTAGGAGATAGCATGTATATGTGTGTGCGTATACATGAAGAGTGACATACCAGAGGCTCCAGCATGCGTGGCAGGGTACGACTGCCTGCCCACGCTGTGCCGTCCCTCCTCTGTTGTAAAGTCCAGGGGCTGGTCTGAGGACCCAACAGAGGAGGGGTAGGACCGTCGCCCTGGAGATCCACCACCTTCACTCCCAGCTGCAGAATCATGCAGCACTGTTCGGCCTGTGCGCCTCCGGGTGCGGTGAATGCGGTAATCCATTTCCAACACTACCAAAGAAAAGGCATTATAACTAAAGGGCTACCTTCTGTCGTAGTTACATCTTGCATGCAATCGCTATGTACTTACTTGGGAAATGGATTGCAAAAAATCTCCGCACCCGGGGCATGTGCAGTCGTTTCAGGTCCGACCAATGCTGCATGATCTGTGTGTGGGTGAAGGTGGTGTCGGTCTGTTGTTGGATATCCGAGATGATCTCCAGGGCGATGTTGCGTTTTTCAAACGAGTTGGGCAGGTAGTCGTACCTGCGCTCCAGCATGATCTACAAAACATAAATCAAACATAGCAATAAATTATAAATGCGTATCAATAAGTGCCAACAATACATTATTTTGGTAAATCACATTAACACACACACACACTTCTAGGCTAAGTTGAATTTAGAATCTGCCCGCACTGTTGTTTGGCACGTGTGTGGCGTGCCTTTGGTTGTGCATGTAGTTTAACAAATTTTTCAAAAAATCCATTACTTCGTGCGCATCCTTAACATGTAGAGCAGCATTTAGATGTCAATTGAAAGGCCTAAAATACACTTACGAGCATGATGATCTCTTCTTGTTGGCGGGTGAAGATAGTGGGCGCCATCTTTCTTCTTCTTCTCGGCAGCAGATAAGTAATGCCCCAGCGGTCTCTGGGTTCCGCACGTCTGTGCGAACGGCCAGACGTACGTGTAAGCGAACGCATAGGCGTCACGCGGCAGCTACCTTATTTAAAGGTCCCTGGACACACAGCTCATTCTCTTTGAGAGTTCCAGCAAAATGCCAGCCAAAAAAAACAGCAGCCAAAACTGCCAAGGAGACCACGCTCAAGAAGGCAGCCAAGCGGCATGAGCATGCCGAGGACCCCAAACAAGGTCTCAACAGGCCAAAGCCAAGTTAAGGCCTACAACCAAGGCTCCGCCAAAGCAGCATCCCAAGCCAACTACCAGCTATGGGCAAAAAAAGAAGGCGGGAGCAGCCAAAGGCAAGACGAAGGCACCAAAGCCTACAACAGCTCATGCCCTCCAAACGGGTAAGAGGGTACGAAGCCCCACCCCACCCTGCCCCACATCCCCCCCCCCACGTGGCACCAAGGCACTTGCCATCGGGCCAAAACACAGGCCAAGAAGCCGCAGCAGGTCCAGAAGCCGCAGCAGGTCCAGAAGCTGCAGCAGGGCCAGAAGCCGCAGCAGGCCCAGAAGCCGCACCAGGGCCAGAAGCCACAGCAGGGCCAGAAGCCGCAGCAGGGCCAGAAGCCGCAGCAGGGCCAGAAGGCCAAGATCCAAAAGCAGGCACAGCAGGCCCAGAAGCCCGAAAAGGAAGCCAATGGCAAGGTCCCCCTCCCCACCCGCACGTGGCTACCAAACGAAGGCCAAGAGTGGCCGACCCACCAGCTCTGGCTCACCCCAGCCAAGTACCTCCAAGGGCCCACAGAGCCACAGGGCCACAAGCAGCAGTTCCATCTCTTCCTCACCCACATTCCCCACCGGTACATGTTGTCAGGCATTCACCCTATGCCACATCAACACCTGCAACTTTAGTGGCCACCCAGCCACGAACACCCAGTTCCTTTCCCAGTCCAGTCCGATCAACA
The DNA here is from genome assembly GCA_027917425.1 of Gastrophryne carolinensis. Lineage (NCBI taxonomy): Eukaryota > Metazoa > Chordata > Amphibia > Anura > Microhylidae > Gastrophryne > Gastrophryne carolinensis. Next base: position 128,102,281 of record CM051238.1, read on the forward strand.
GCCAGCCTACAGTCCTTGAGGTCTCCTACATACACCCAGGCCAGAATGTCACCCCATTTACCACCAAACAATGAGGAGCCACAACCACCGCAAACAGGGTGCCCATTGCGCAGAGGCCACTTGAGTGGCTGTTTTGGTGAGTCCCAAACTCTAGCATTGGCCAGTGGGCTAACATTATATTATGATGAGCTATATGGGAGCAAATCCAAAACAACTAGCAGGCAGCGCAAATCTGAGATTTTGGCAGAACTCACCAGACAAGTCAATGCAGCGGGGGATGAACTCAAAGATGTAGAACAGATTCAGCGGAAAATATCGGACCTGAAATATGCCGTACGGAAGAAACAGAATAAATGGCGGCAGTACAGGTACATATATTATTTGTTGGTTTTTATTCTTCTTGTATATACATCAGTGAGCTTATTTCTGATTACTATGTTTTTCAGCTTACAAACTGGCGGAGGATTCCCCACTAAATTGAAATTTACACAGGCTGAAGAGATGGTGCTGGGCCTGCTACATCCTGTTGCGTTAGAGGGACACTCGGCACAACAGGACACGGACAACCCGCCAATTACAGCAGGTTAGTAATGTGTGAATGTTCCTAAAAATGGGCCAAAAAGTCAAATTAGCCAGCAAGACATATCTAAACACATGCCCCTAGGGTGGGACTTGTAGTGGAGTTATCACTTTGACCAGGGTGTGTCATGTGTGTCGACAGGTAATGTGCAAATTAGCACGACCATACATGATGTTTAAGAACATTTAGGAAGAGTAGGAAAGTATGGAGCTTAGTAAATGAATGCGTGCTATGTATTTTTGGACAATCACATGCCACACTTACATCTTTTTCTGTTGGGCAATTTGCTTAGAGCTGTGTTTGGGGCCCAACGGCTTAAGATGGTGTGATTGCAATGTTTTAAGAGATACAATGGTAACCACCACAATCACATTGTAACTGCTATTTGCCAGCTTAGTGTGTTAACTTAATGGCCTATAAGGGATGTTGAAACACACACAACAGCCATTACTTGCATGTTTGTTTTTCTTCACGTGACCAATGTGTCTATTCTGGTTTAACAATCCATGCACAATATAATGGCATTCATAGCGAAGGCCAAGTTGCACCGTTGTGGTAGTGGCGATTCCTGCTTGGCCACGTGTTTGATTTAAGCATATGTGTTATTAACCATCACCAATGCATAGTTGTGTGTTTACATTGTTTGTTTTCTTCTAATGCAGCCCGGCCTCATCCCTCAGCTAGTGGGGACTCCTCTGCCATTTTAACTATGCCGTCTTCTTCCGTGCTGCCTCGGACCCAGGATCCGATATCTACGGTAAGTGTTTTTTGATGATGTTGCGTATGCATGTGGCTTGCCATGTTTTTTTTGGCTGAATTACATATGTATTCCCCACACTGAACCTTTTTTTTTACATGTCCCCAACAGAGCCACACACTGATGGAGGAAATCCAGGAGTTGGAGGAGGATGGAAGCTTCCTTGGAGCTTATGAAGATCTCCCCCTGGGCCAGAATCTGCAACTGTCCCAAAATGTTTCTCCGACAAATCCTCAGCAGCAGAGGGAAGCTGGCTGCATGCTGCCTGCACATCGTGGGCAGCATGCAGAGACTGACCCTCCAGTCCCCAGTTTAAGATCTGCTGTTGAGGATTTGCCCAGCATACCTGTGGCTGTTGGGGGTCCTAGAGCAACATCATCTGCACGCCCCCCAACCCGGGGAATTGGGAGGCGTACTCAGCAACGTCGCCCAGTTTCCCAGGGGAGGGGCGTGTAGATGATGGAGTCAGCATGGCACCATGAGAGGCAGCTGTTTCGGCGCCAAAATCAACAAAATTATGAAAATATTATTGGCCAATTAGATAACCTCAATAATACCTTAAGCGCCATGCTGACTGAATTTAGGACCCATAACAGCCACATGGCCAACTTGACCACAGAATTCAGGTCCAGCATGGCTGAATTGCAAAGTAACCAAAGAAACATTTTGGAACAGTTGCAGATTCTGAATGCCACACAGGCCCAGGTTATGGCCCACCCCCAAGGGCCACAACCTGGGTTCTATGGTCCCCCATATTAATGTGTATTTGGCATGAATCTGTTCTACATCTTTGCTCGACATCCCCACTGTATTGACTTGTCTGGTGAGCCCTACCAATCTAGCATTTTGATCTGCCTTTGCTAGTATGTTTTGGATTTGCCCCCATATAGCTCATTAAAGTCCTGAGGTAGCCCACTAGCCAATGCCAGAGGACACGCCTCACTGAAGTGGCCACTAAAGCTGTTGCGCTGCAGCCTTGGCCATAATTACATTTGTGGTGGCTTCTCATGTTTGTAGCCATGATTGGGTGACATTCTGGCCTGGCAAACTAAGACCTTGGATCCTGGCTGTGATTTTACTGTACTTGGATTGGGACTGGGTGTTCTTGTTTGGGTGGGCCACTGAGTAACAGGTGTAGATGTGGCATAGGTATGTCTGCTTTCAACCTGTGCCTGTGGCAAATGTGGGCAAGCAGGAGAGGGCGTGTTTGTGTGCATATTTTTATAATGGAACATGTTTTGACGTTAATTTCATGTCCATGTCTTTCCCCTAAGTATGTGAGTGACCATCACCTACCATTCTGTTGTTAAAAATTGAACCTTACAAAATTAAAAAAAAAAACTGTTTCTGACCAAGTTAATGTCTATCGGTTTATGATTAATAAATATGAGTTAAAGTAACCACAAAAACAAATACTAACAAATAATTCCAAATGAGTCAAAAAACATTGTTGTTGATTTGGGTAAATAATTCATTATTGTTTAGGTCATAATGAAACAAAAAAAATAAACAACAAATGTAACAAAACAATCACAACAAACAATGTCAAAAGAAACAAAAAAACAGAGAAAACAATTAAGCAAAATGTGTTGCTATTAAATTAGCACGGACGGCTTGGCCAGACGCACTGTGCTGCCCAACATAGGCATCCTCTGGCTCATCGGCGGGTGGAGAGGGTGGAAAATCCACATACCGGTGGACCCGCTGCAAGATAGCAAAATTATGCAGCGCAGCACAGGCCATAATGATATCTATGACCTTTTTGGGGTCATACTGAAGGGAGCCCCCGGTGTGGTCCAAACATCTAAATCGGGTCTTCAATAGTCCGCTGCCCTGGTTTTGCGGTGCGCCCTATTATAGGCCTCTTGTGCGGCATTCTGTGGGCGGAGTACAGGCGTCATCAGCCACGGGAGGAGTGGATACCCAGAATCTCCTGGAAAAATATTAACATTAATGCATACATTTCAGGCCAAAAATCCAACAAATACCATGATTAAGAAGGTAGGTGACATTGTCCCCAAAACATGAGCATACATATTGCACAGGCCAAAGCGACAAAGAAACATATCTGATAGATAGGGGACCAAAGTTGCGAAATAATATTGCGGATGCTGGCCAATCAGGCAGACTGTTAGCAGCTATTATTTCCTGTCTGTGCTGCTGAACAATGTTGGATGGGTTAACTTTACATGACCCATTTTCTGCTTTGTCAGAGTCACAAACAGGTCTAAGGCGGCCCCTGCACTTTATCCCGCTCACCTCTACTCAGTAAGTGTAATGCATGTAAGCAAAGATGGCGCAGACCCTCTGATAAAGTCAATAACAGATTTACAGAAAAGTGTGGGGAAGACTGTTTAATAATTTGGCTCTAATTACACTTTGGAGTTTAAACAATGCAGGACAAACATTTTGCCAGCCTTTGTTGTTTTGATAATGCAATGGGTCCAGTCGTGTTTCACATGTTCCCAAGGTGATGACAAAGCCATTGTTTAAGAAAGGTGAATCAAACCAAAATCCAAGCCATACATATAAAATCTAATGATGTCATTGGACTCAACTTACCAAGGAGCCATGCACCCGCAAATTCCCCAGACTCAAAACGACAGAATAATCCTGATCTTCGAAGGATGTAGGCGTCATGGGATGAGCCAGGGTAGCCTGCGAGGACGCTAAGAAAGCACATGTCCTGGGCCACCACTGCTTGCACATTCAGTGAGTGGCCCATTTTGCGGTTCCTGGGAAAAAAGGGAAAGAAATTACATCAGTAACGCTTGGTAAATTAGTCAAACGCTCACTTATAACATCCTAAGTCAAACGTGTTTATCAAGACAAATAACACCAAACAACTACCTTAAATGTAAGTGCCGAACAAAAGGAGATGTATGTTAATTTTGATTTACTTGTTCAATTTTAAGTACACTTTCAAATGTTTGACTTGGACCAAACTGATATTTTTTTTAATTGAAAAATACGGGCCATTGGTTCACATACACTCTTTGCAAATAGGGAGTATTTGCAAGGAGGGACTGATTCCAATGAGGGAATAATTAAAAGGAGGAACTAGTAACAAAGAGGAATTTTTAACAAGGGGGAACTAGTAACAATGAGGGATTAATTACAAGGAGGGACTACTAACATAGAGGGATTAATTACAAGTAGGGACTACTAACATAGCGGGATTAATTACAAGGAGGGACTAGTAACATATATGGATTAATTACAAGGAGGGACTACTAACATAGAGAGATTAATTACAAGGAAGGACTAGCAACAATGAGGGAATAATGAGGGAATAATTACAAGGAGGGACTACTAAAATAGAGGGATTACTTACAAGGAGGGACTAGTAACAATGAGGGATTAATTGCAAGGAGGGACTACTAACATAGAGGGATTACTTACAAGGCGGGACTAGTAACAATGAGGGATTATTTACAAGGAGGGACTACTAACATAGAGGAATTAATTACAAGGAGGGACTACTAACATAGAGGGATTAATTACAAGGAGGGACTACTAACATAGAGGGATTACTTACACGGAGGGACTAGTACCAATGATGGATTAATTACAAGGAGGGACTACTAACATAGAGGGATTAATTACACGGAGGGACTAGTAACAATGATAGATTAATTACAAGGAGGGACTACTAACATAGAGGAATTAATTACAAGGAGGGACTACTAGCATAGAGGGATTAATTACAAGGAGGGACTACTAACATAGAGGGATTACTTACACGGAGGGACTAGTAACAATGATGGATTAATTACAAGGAGAGACTACTAACATAGAGGGATTAATTACAAGGAGGGACTAGCAACAATGAGGGAATAATTACAAGGAGGGACCCAAACAAATGATGTTTTTCTCCAAAGGAGGGGCCCAAAAAAACAAAAACAACATAAAACAAACCAAAAAGTTAACTCAAGATGGAAGAATGAACTTGCCTGTATATGTTCTTGTCGCAAGCAGGAGGGACAAGGGCAACGTGGGTACAGTCAATGGCACCCATGACGTTGGGCATATCAGCAATATTATAAAATGCCAGTTTAATTGCGTTTCTGGCTACCATATCCTCAGGAAAACAAATATATTTTCGAGGTAGCCATGCCTTCCAAAAACTTGGATAGGGCGCGGCTCAGCGTAGGCTGTGAGATTCCCACGGAGAGGGCACCCAGCCTCTGGAACGAGCCGTTCGCCAAAAATTGCAGGCAGCCAAGCATCTTGGTCATACCTGAAATTGCTTGCCCCGTCCTTGTGGTGCGGGCTAACCATGGCTGCAGCTCACTATACAACTTATGGAGGGAAGCGCGATTAAGCCTGGTGAGCTCGAACAGCTAAACGTCATGCATGCCATTGATGTCCATGCATCGCCGCCGGTGCAGTCTGGCCTCTGACCTCCGGACAATCTCAATGCCCATGAGCTGCAGATCCTCATGCTCCTCAAATGCACTAGAGTCGTCCATGCTTGCAAGTCCCGACGTCAAAATGGTCCCGTAAGGGGATCGAAAATGAAACGGATTTATTGGGTGTTGGCCCCTCGGCAATCAGCTCTCTGAATTAATCGCCAGCCCATTGCAATAACGTAAGTTATCTGAACGGTCGAAACATTTCAGATTTGGTGGAAAAAAGGTCCTGAAATAACGTAAAACTTCCGATTTCCTTTGGATCATCGAAAGAGCATATACGTATTAGTTCAAACGTTCGTGCGAGTAGAAAATGGATGAAAAAAAGGAAAAAAATGACAAACACCCACCAAAACTTTCACAGACAGCTACGGAAGTCTGGACAAATGTGTCTCTGAATTGAGGCTATGATCTGAGACTCATGCATTTTTTTTTGCCCTGTTTGGTTAGGAAAACCTTAAGTAATCTAAAAATAACCAAAACATTAATGCATCAACTTAGTCAACAACAGGTCAAGTCACATTCAATATTTTTTATTGAAATATGAAAATTTGGAGTTGAAGGGTACTCGCATACTTCATGTACATACATAGTACAACATTAAAATACATTTGTGGCAAATCATGGCACCTAGCAATTGGCCACATCCAGGAGTTTTAAAGTAATGCACTCCAGGCCGAAGTTTCAATCCCTAAACCTAAACCTAAATAAAATACACAGACATAGGGAGCAAGCATTTGCATGTCAATATTTGCCCTGTAATAAATAGGGCCACATACACACCCTCTCCTGCTTGGCCACATTTGCCACAGGCACAGGTGGAAAGCAGCCATACCTATGCCACATCCACGCCTGTAAGTCAGTGGCCCACCCAAACAAGAAGCCCCATTCCAAATCCAAGTCCAGTACAATCTCTGCCAGGGTTCAAGGTAGTAGTTTGCCAGCCCACAATGTCCCCCAATCATGCCTACAAACAGGAAGAGCCAGAAGCAATGTAATTAGCAGCGCAACAGCTAGAGTGGCAGGTTCAGTGAGGCTTGAGCTCAGGCATTGGCTAGTGGGGTATCTCAGCACTTTAATGAGCTATATGGGTGAAAATCCAAAGCATACAAGCAGAGCCATAAGAAAAGGCTATATTGGTAGCGCTCACCAGACAGGTCAATACAGTGGGGATGTAGAGGAAAAATGTGGAGCAGATATAGGGGAAATAGGTGTTAAAATGGTTGATGCCCATAAAACCCTGGTGGTGGGCCTTGGAGGTGGCCCATCACCTGAGCATGTGTGGCATTCATAATCTGCAACTGTTCCAACATGTTTCTATTGGTTGTTCAAACTTCATCCAGCATGGCACTAAAATTACTACTTAAGGTGGCCATGTGGGTGTTGATAGTTCGAACTTCCTCAAGCATGGCTGTGAAATTAGTAGATAAGGTGGCCATGTGGCTGTTGGTCGACCTAAATTCTGTCAGCATGGTGTTTAATGTATTTTTTAAGATCTCTAATTGTGCATGATGCTGCTCTGTGGTTCTTTCAGTTCGTTGGCGAAATAAACGCCTCTCATGGTGCCATGCTGACTCCATGATCGGCACGCGCCTCGCCTGGGAAACTGGGCGACGTAGCTGACTACGCCTCCCAATTCCCCGGGTTGGAGCGCCTGCAGATGATGGACGTCTAGGCCGACCAACAGCCACAGATGTGCTTGCCAAATCCTCTGCAGCAGACCTACCACTGGGGACTGTAGGCTCAGTCTCTGAATGATGCCCACGATGGGCTGGCAGCATGCCACCAGCTTCACTCTGCTGCAGAGGATTTGGTGAAGAAACATGTTGGGACAGTTGCAGATTATGTTCCAGGGGGGTCTGTTGTGAAGGTCCTATCAAGGTGGCATCCTCCTCCATCTCCTGGATTTCCTCCATAAGTGTGTGGGTCTGTTGGGACATGTGAAAAAAAGGTTCAGTTTGTGCCCTAAATATATTTGTTATGCAAATTAGTCATGTTAATTCACATGCATCAGAAATTACCCTTACCGTATATATCGGGTCCTGGCTCCTAGGCAGCACGGAAGTGGACGGTGTGGTCCAACTGGATGAGGCTTCTACACTAGCTGAGGGTTGATGCTGGGCTGTATTGTTTAAAAAAAGGGACATAAACACCCAAATATGCATTGCTGAATTACTACATACATTACTACATATGCTTCAATAAAACACGTGGGCAAGCAGGAATGGCAACTCCCCCAATGGTCCAAGGTGACCTTCACTATGAATGTCATTACCTGTTATATGTATGAGTCACCCTGTACATACACATTGGTCACCTTAAATAAAACAAACATGCATGTACTGCATGTTATGAGGCTTCACACATCCCTAAAGGGCCATTAGGGGCCCACACTCAGCTTGCAAATAGCATTTACCTTAAGAGTATGCTGGTGGGAATTCTTGCTATGTAGACCTTTCCCTGACCCCAGATCAAGTATTTGAGACCAAAGCACAGCTCAAACCCAAGTGGCCTAAAGACAAAGAAGTAAGTGTTGGATATGATTGAGTAGAATCACATAGCAGGCAGTCCTTAGCTAATATTAAGACTTTAATAGTGACCAGAAATACTGTCCAAGGTCATGTATGGCCTAGCAAATTAGAAAATGAACATTCCAAAGACATTCAACACCCTGCTAAAACTGTAACCTCTCCTACAAGCCAATCCCTATGGGCATGTGAGCCTCATTTTACACATTTAAAACATTTCACATACACACTAACATTACTAACCTGCTGGAATAGTAGGGATGTCTGTGTCCCGCTGCCCCGAGTGTCCCTCTAAGGTCACGGGATTTATCAGGCCCAGCACCATCTCCTCAGCTCTGGTAAATTGTAATTTAGTGGGGAAGCCTCCGCCAGTTTGTAAGCTGAAAAATATAGTTTGGGAAATGTATGAAAATGTGGACAATACAAGAAGCAGACAAATGCACAAAGCATATATGTACCTGTTTTTTCGCTGTTTATTTTCTTTCTTCCGTGCTGCATACTTCAGGTCCGATATTTTGCGTTGAATCTGCTCCACATCTTTGAACTCTTCCCCCGCTGCATTGACCTGTCTGGTGAGCTCCTCTAAAATTTCAGCTTTGCGCATTTTGCTGGTTGCTTTGGATTTGCGCCCATATAGTTCATCATAATGTAAGGTCAGCCCACTAGCCAATGCCTGAGTTTGGGCCTCCCCAAACCTGCCACTCAACTGGCCTCGGTGCAATGTCCCCCTATTGCTTGATGTTCCGGATCATCAGTGGTTGCAGGCAATTCGGGGGACATTCTGGGCTGGCTGTGTTGGGGAGAAATGTAGAAAAGGTGGCTGCCTAAAGATTGCACTGGACTTGGATATGGACTTGGGGTCCTTGGCTGGGTGGCCACTGAACTTGCAGGCCTCGATGTGGCATATGGAGAGTGCCTTGCCACCTGTGCCGGTGGCAAATGTGGCTGAGGAGGAGAGGGTGTGCTTGATGTTGGGCTTCTTGCCCTGTGCCTCTATGGGCCCTTGAGACTTGTGCTTGCATGGCCCTGGGAGGTAGTTGGACATTTCTGTGGTGATGCTGAGCTTTGGGGGCAGGGACCTCTGTCCCGGTGGATTTTCCTCTTCCCATGCCTCCTTTTCCCACGTGGGTGTGGAGATGGTGACCTTTGGGGGCTGGAACTTCTGTCCCGGTGGCTTTTTCTCTTCCCATGCCTGCATTTCCCACGTGTGTGTGGTGATGCTGAGCTTTGGGGGCTGGGACTTCTGTCCCGGTGGATTTTCCTCTTCCCATGCCCACTTTTCTCACGTGGGTGTGGTGATGCTGAGCTTTGTAGGCTGGAGCTTCTCACACTCTTCGTGGGCTTTTTTGCGGCTGTACCTGTCTGCTTGGTGGCCTGGGGCTTCTTCTTCGCCGCTGCCTCCTCAGGTTTGCTGGTTGGTGGTGCCTTAGAAGACTTTGTTGGTATTGTCACCTTGGCCTGCCCACTGCACCTTCGGCATTGGAATTTTTGAGCGAGTGGTTGGGCCTGAAGAAGCTTCCTCACGCTTATCTTGCTTTTTGCTGCTGCCCTCCTTGGCTGCTTTTGCCTTCCCGACGGCTTTTTTGGGTGCCATAATGATGAGACACTGAAAGAGAATGAGCTGTGGGTCCAGGACCCTTTAAATACTAATGCCTGGGTATGACGCTTACGCGTTCGCGTACTCGTGCGTACGGCCATTCGTCCGGCCGTGTGGAACCCGGAAACCGCTGGGGCATTACTTATCTGCTGCAGACAAGAAGATGGCACCCACGATCTTCACCCGCCAACAAGAGGAGCTGATTATGCTCGTAAGGGTATTTTAATGCCTTTGATTTGCCATTTAAATGCATGCCTAGCCCTTAAGGAAGCGCAGGAAGAAACGGTTTGGTTGAAAAGTGTCTAAAACTCCATGCCAAACAGAAGTTAGGGCCCACATGTGCGAACCAAGTCACTTCCATCTAGAAGGATAGTTTTAGCCTAGAAATGTGTCTGGTAATGTCATTTAGTCAACTGATCGATTTGTATGCAGTTTGATCTAAATACTATGTTTTTTTTTGTGTTTTTTAGACGATGCTTCAGTGCAGGTACGACTACCTGCCCAACTCTTTTGAGAAGAGGACCGTCGCCCTGGAGATCGTTTCCAGGATCCAGCAGGAGACTGACACCACCTTCACCCACACGCAGATCATGCAGCACTGGTCGGACCTGAAACGGCTCCACATGCCCCGGGTGCGGCGATTTTTCGGACTACATTTCCCAAGTAAGTACATAGCGATTGCATGCTAGATGTAACTAATACACAAGGTAGGCCTTTATTTATAAATGATTTTCTTTTCTAGTGCTGGAAATGGAGTACCAAATCTGACGCACCCGGAGGCGCAAAGGCCGACCAGTGCTGCATGAATCTGCAGCAGGAAGTGAAGGTGGTGGATCTCCAGGGCGACGTTCCTACCCCTCCTGTGTAGGGGCCTCCGACCAGTCCCTGGACCTTTCTACAGAGGAGGGGCGTCACGGCGTGGGCAAGGAGTCGTACCAAGCGACGGAGCCGTTAGCCTCTGGTATGTGACTCTTCATGTAACCGCACGCACATACATGCTATTTGAAACAAAGCTGATTCCCTTAATCTCTTTTTCTAGATTTTGATGTAGTGGGTGAAGGATCTGTGGAAGGGTCTGCCGCAGATCAGGCCCAGGAGGCACATGGAGAAGGTGGGTGATGTCACACACATTGAATTTGTCATTTGCTTACTGTTGACTAAGACGTGACCCTATTTGACATATCTCTACAGCCTCAACTTCCCAGCAGTGGCAGGGCCCAGAACGGAGGGTGGTCCCCGAGGCACACGTCGGCCACCAACGAAGTAAGTTGCAATGTAATTCTTTGGATTATGTGGTAATCGACATGATCACCAAGATACCTAAAGCCATAGTCAATGTCATTAGCATAATGACATATGCCCACTTCCTTAGATTAATTACTTAGCATAATGACATATGCCCTCTTCCTTAGATTAATTACTTAGCATAATGACATTTGCCCTCTTCCTTAGATTAATTACTTAGCATAATGACACATGCCCTCTTCCATAGATTAATTACTTAGCATTATGACATATGCCCTCTTCCTTAGATTAATTACTTAGCATAATGACATATGGCATCATGAGTTAGCTTGCCACCTAAAAAACATAACATCCACAGCTGAGAAACATGTATTTGCCAACAAATAATGTTTGTTTCTTTTTTATACAGGGACCACACGTGCCAGAGTGGCAGCAATGAGTGAAAGGGTCCTTCAGTTTGTGGCCGACATGCAGGAGCTGCGTGACTCGTTGGGGACCACAGAAGAAGACTAATGTTCTGGGTCCTGCCATTGCTTTGTATATAATTTTTAAAGCTATTTTTAAAAATGTTAAAGTTTTATATTTTGTAAATAAAAAAAAAAGTTTATACATTTTTATGATCAAAAAATTAAAAAGAAGACATAAAAAAATGGCACTTTATATTAAACCCCAAAAAACTAAAACTGTTTCTGTGTCATTTTATTTTCAAAATACATTAACACAAAACGAATGGGCCAAGAAATATTTAGAGATGAAGATTCACATGACCTTACTCAGCCCCCCATAGCCTACATACCAGGATTGATCATTTTTTTACTCACAAAAACTTCCTTCCCAATATCTCTCGTGCCCATATCCACCAAGTGCCATGGTCAGACCATGACCTAATTAGTGTCACTTGTAGGTCGCTGGTAATTAAGCCTGGCCCCTCTGCCTGGATGCTTAATGATACTCACCTGGCTTCCAAGGAGAAGGTGCTGGAGACTGTGAAGGAAGCGGAGCTCTTTTTTCGCACAAATGTCAATTCAGTACAGTCACCGTCGGTTCTCTGGGGAGCATCCAAAGCTGTGATGAGGGGGCACTTTATCTCCAGAGCGGCCAGGACTAAAAGGGAAAAAGCTCAGCTTATGAGCACACTAGAAAGGGAGTATCTAGCAGCATCCCAGGCATTCAAAACCAAGGGCAGTGTAGTTAACAGGCAGAGACTAGAGAAGGCCAGAGTGGAGCTTAACTCGCTCCAGATGCAGGAGGCTGAGCGTAGATATAAATGGTCAGCCCAAAGGTATTATACCTTGGCAAATAAACCTAATACTCTTCTGGCATCGCAGCTACGGTGTCAGGCGAAATCCCACCCATCCATTAAATTAAGGGTAAGAAGCGGGCAGGTCACTAGCAACCCCTGCAAAATCCTAGAAGAATTCAGACAAGGCCTAGCAAAACTGTATGAGACGTACAAGGGATCAGATAAAGGGCCTGTGAAGACATACCTCGATAATACTATTCTACCCCAGCTGGACTCTGACTGGGCTGAATATGTAGACGCAGATATAACGGTACAGGAGGTGAAACAGGCAATAGCTTCTCTCAAGCCTAATAAGAGGCCCAGACCTGATGGCTATACAGCAACTTTCTATAAAAAACTAACAGATGTGGTTGCCCCGCACCTTACAACAATGTATAATAGCATTAAGGTGGGTAGCCACTTTGACCCGGAGTCCTTGTCTGCTACCATTGTTATGATCCCAAAGCCAGGGAAAGACCCCCTAGCTTGGCAGAATTATCGCCCTATTTCTCTGTTAAATCTAGATCTAAAAATCTTGGGGAAAATTATTGCTGCCAGAATCAACACATCTCTCAACTCCCTAATACACTCTGATCAGGTAGGGTTTGTCCCAGGGAGGCAGTCTTCAGATGGGGTAAGACTAGAGATGAGCGAACTTTTGAAAAATTCGATTCGACTGATTCGCCGAATTTTCCGACAAAAATCGTTTCGAAACAGTGCAGTTTGGCCGCTATGCGCTGTTGTTCCATCTAAGTCCGCGTCTGGGTTGGAGCGCAAGTGCGCTCCACCCGTGTTGTTTCCGCTTCCGGGAACGCACCTTTTGCCATCCGGGGTCGCGGGCCGCCGGCGCGCTTCCGGCCGGAGCGTGCTTGGCGGCCGCCCGTTTCCCCATTCGCGGACACCTGTCTGGAGCGGAGGCAGGCAGAGTATTTAAGGGACGCCATAATGTGCACCTCACTTGCCCTGATGAAGTGACGCGTTTGACGTCACGCAACGCGTCGGCTGGTGACGGTGGGGGTGAGCCTGTTGGCTGACCGGGGACCTGGCTGCTGTTTCTCTTATGTTTCTTTATATTTGGTAGTAAGTACCTTTTGTATATTATTGTCTGGTCTTACGTTTTTTTCCCGCTGGTTGGTCCTTCTGTGTCATTTATTTATAGTAGGTAGTTGTCTTTTGCACTTCAGCACATAGCACTTTATTGTGGGTATTTAGGGTTGAAATTTGATATTATTAGATATTGTTTGGTAGAGACTCACCAACTTCGCTGGGAGGTTTATATATATTGTTATTGATCTTTTCTCCAATTATTTAAACATTAGTCTTTAATATTAATGTCATATATAATCACGTTGATTAGGTTCTAAGTTTTATAAGGTATTTAAAATATATATAAAATACACTAATAGATTCCTAATTATTATAGTCACAAAATTAGGCACTTAGACACTTTATTATCTCCTTAGGAATAACATTAGTTTTCATATTCAGCAGCAATAAATACTTAGATCTGTCATTTCCTGGTCCCTGGTCTAGCGATTGTTGGTACAGGCTTGCTCCTTCCAACATATGTTATATGTGTTTTAATTGTTTTTAATTGTCTGTAATTGTACTTGAAGGTGTATTAATAATAATAAAAATTTTGTGTATTTTTACATTAACCCATTGTAGTGGTGCCACTTAATATATGAGGTTGGGATTTTTGGGGTGTGTGGGACCCCTATTCGTTTGTAAACTGGTTCTCGGAGGGTGACTCCCTCCCAGACCAACCTCTAGTGTTGCACACTAATTTACTTCCCTTTGATCTAGAGTGCGGTCCTATTGTCCATATAGTATTGTAGAAAAATCGTTTCGACCCGAATAAATTCGCGACGAATCGCTATTAAAAACGGCTATTTCTGAGCCTCCTAGAGCCTCAATAGGGTTGTAAACCATTCTGCCTTGCTGTAACACGCACAGGGTGCGTGCTGGGTTAGTTAAATAATACTTTGAATAAATATCACATGCAGATCAGAGGCATCGCTAATAGAATCGAAGAGCGGCACAATTGCAGAGAGTTGAAGTGGCATCACTATGAGGGGCAGAAGGAGCCCAAACATTGCTTTAAAGAGACACTGGAGTTGGCAGCAGCAGGAGCCCAAAAATTGGATGAATCACACCCTGGAGTTGGCAGGAGTTGACAGCAGCAGCAGCAGCAGGAGCCCAAATATTACATTAAAGAGACCCTGGGGTTGGCCTCAGGAGCCCAAAAATTGGATGAATCACACCCTGGAGTTGGCAGCAGCAGCAGCAGGAGCCCAAATATACACTGGAGTTGGCTTCAGGAGCCCAAAAATTGGATGAATCACACCCTGGAGTTGGCAGGAGTTGACAGTAGCAGCAGCAGGAGCCCAAATATTACATTAAAGAGACACTGGGGTTGGCCTCAGGAGCCCAAAAATTGGATGAATCACACCCTGGAGTTGGCAGCAGCAGCAGCAGGAGCCCAAATATACACTGGAGTTGGCTTCAGGAGCCCAAAAATTGGATGAATCACACCCTGGAGTTGGCAGAAGTTGGCAGCAGCAGCAGCAGCAGGAGCCCAAATATACACTGGAGTTGGCTTCAGGAGCCCAAAAATTGGATGAATCACACCCTGGAGTTGGAAGAAGTTGGCAGCAGCAGCAGCAGGAGCCCAAATATACACTGGAGTTGGCTTCAGGAGCCCAAAAATTGGATGAATCACACCCTGGAGTTGGCAGAAGTTGGAAGCAGCAGCAGCACCAGGAGCCCAAATATACACTGGAGTTGGCTTCAGGAGCCCAAAAATTGGATGAATCACACCCTGGAGTTGGCAGGAGTTGACAGTAGCAGCAGCAGGAGCCCAAATATTACATTAAAGAGACACTGGGGTTGGCCTCAGGAGCCCAAAAATTGGATGAATCACACCCTGGAGTTGGCAGCAGCAGCAGCAGGAGCCCAAATATACACTGGAGTTGGCTTCAGGAGCCCAAAAATTGGATGAATCACACCCTGGAGTTGGCAGAAGTTGGCAGCAGCAGCAGCAGCAGGAGCCCAAATATACACTGGAGTTGGCTTCAGGAGCCCAAAAATTGGATGAATCACACCCTGGAGTTGGCAGAAGTTGGCAGCAGCAGCAGCAGGAGCCCAAATATACACTGGAGTTGGCTTCAGGAGCCCAAAAATTGGATGAATCACACCCTGGAGTTGGCAGAAGTTGGAAGCAGCAGCAGCACCAGGAGCCCAAATATACACTGGAGTTGGCTTCAGGAGCCCAAAAATTGGATGAATCACACCCTGGAGTTGGCAGGAGTTGACAGTAGCAGCAGCAGGAGCCCAAATATACACTGGAGTTGGCTTCAGGAGCCCAAAAATTGGATGAATCACACCCTGGAGTTGGCAGCAGCAGCAGCAGGAGCCCAAATATACACTGGAGTTGGCTTCAGGAGCCCAAAAATTGGATGAATCACACCCTGGAGTTGGCAGAAGTTGGCAGCAGCAGCAGCAGGAGACCAAATATACACTGGAGTTGGCTTCAGGAGCCCAAAAATTGGATGAATCACACCCTGGAGATGGCAGGAGTTGGCAGCAGCAGCAGCAGGAGCCCAAATATACACTGGAGTTGGCTTCAGGAGCCCAAAAATTGGATGAATCACACCCTGGAGTTGGCAGAAGTTGGCAGCAGCAGCAGCAGGAGCCCAAATATACACTGGAGTTGGCTTCAGGAGCCCAAAAATTGGATGAATCACACCCTGGAGTTGGCAGGAGTTGACAGCAGCAGCAGCAGCAGGAGCCCAAATATACACTGGAGTTGGCTTCAGGAGCCCAAAAATTGGATGAATCACACCCTGGAGTTGGCAGGAGTTGACAGCAGCAGCAGGAGCCCAAATATTACATTAAAGAGACCCTGGGGTTGGCCTCAGGAGCCCAAATATTGGATGAATCACACCCTGGAGTTGGCAGCAGCAGCAGCAGGAGCCCAAATATACACTGGAGTTGGCTTCAGGAGCCCAAAAATTGGATGAATCACACCCTGGAGTTGGCAGAAGTTGGCAGCAGCAGCAGCAGCAGGAGCCCAAATATACACTGGAGTTGGCTTCAGGAGCCCAAAAATTGGATGAATCACACCCTGGAGTTGGCAGGAGTTGGCAGTAGCAGCAGCAGGAGCCCAAATATACACTGGAGTTGGCTTCAGGAGCCCAAAAATTGGATTAATCACACCCTGGAGTTGGCAGGAGTTGACAGCAGCAGCAGCAGCAGCAGGAGCCCAAATATTACATTAAAGAGACCCTGGGGGTGGCCTCAGGAGCCCAAGAATTGGATGAATCACACCCTGGAGTTGGCAGCAGCAGCAGCAGGAGCCCAAATATACACTGGAGTTGGCTTCAGGAGCCCAAAAATTGGATGAATCACACCCTGGAGTTGGCAGGAGTTGACAGTAGCAGCAGCAGGAGCCCAAATATTACATTAAAGAGACCCTGGGGTTGGCCTCAGGAGCCCAAAAATTGGATGAATCACACCCTGGAGTTGGCAGCAGCAGCAGCAGCAGGAGCCCAAATATACACTGGAGTTGGCTTCAGGAGCCCAAAAATTGGATGAATCACACCCTGGAGTTGGCAGAAGTTGGCAGCAGCAGCAGCAGCAGGAGCCCAAATATACACTGGAGTTGGCTTCAGGAGCCCAAAAATTGGATGAATCACACCCTGGAGTTGGCAGAAGTTGGCAGCAGCAGCAGCAGCAGGAGCCCAAATATACACTGGAGTTGGCTTCAGGAGCCCAAAAATTGGATGAATCACACCCTGGAGTTGGCAGAAGTTGGCAGCAGCAGCAGCAGCAGGAGCCCAAATATACACTGGAGTTGGCTTCAGGAGCCCAAAAATTGGATGAATCACACCCTGGAGTTGGCAGAAGTTGGCAGCAGCAGCAGCAGCAGGAGCCCAAATATACACTGGAGTTGGCTTCAGGAGCCCAAAAATTGGATGAATCACACCCTGGAGTTGGCAGGAGTTGACAGCAGCAGCAGCAGCAGGAGCCCAAATATTACATTAAAGAGACCCTGGGGTTGGCCTCAGGAGCCCAAAAATTGGATGAATCACACCCTGGAGTTGGCAGCAGCAGCAGCAGCAGGAGCCCAAATATACACTGGAGTTGGCTTCAGGAGCCCAAAAATTGGATGAATCACACCCTGGAGTTGGCAGAAGTTGGCAGCAGCAGCAGCAGCAGGAGCCCAAATATACACTGGAGTTGGCTTCAGGAGCCCAAAAATTGGATGAATCACACCCTGGAGTTGGCAGAAGTTGGCAGCAGCAGCAGCAGCAGGAGCCCAAATATACACTGGAGTTGGCTTCAGGAGCCCAAAAATTGGATGAATCACACCCTGGAGTTGGCAGGAGTTGACAGCAGCAGCAGCAGCAGGAGCCCAAATATTACATTAAAGAGACCCTGGGGTTGGCCTCAGGAGCCCAAAAATTGGATGAATCACACCCTGGAGTTGGCAGCAGCAGCAGCAGGAGCCCAAATATACACTGGAGTTGGCTTCAGGAGCCCAAAAATTGGATGAATCACACCCTGGAGTTGGCAGAAGTTGGCAGCAGCAGCAGCAGCAGCAGGAGCCCAAATATACACTGGAGTTGGCTTCAGGAGCCCAAAAATTGGATGAATCACACCCTGGAGTTGGCAGAAGTTGGCAGCAGCAGCAGCAGGAGCCCAAATATACACTGGAGTTGGCTTCAGGAGCCCAAAAATTGGATGAATCACACCCTGGAGTTGGCAGGAGTTGACAGCAGCAGCAGCAGCAGGAGCCCAAATATTACATTAAAGAGACCCTGGGGTTGGCCTCAGGAGCCCAAAAATTGGATGAATCACACCCTGGAGTTGGCAGCAGCAGCAGCAGGAGCCCAAATATACACTGGAGTTGGCTTCAGGAGCCCAAAAATTGGATGAATCACACCCTGGAGTTGGCAGAAGTTGGCAGCAGCAGCAGCAGCAGGAGCCCAAATATACACTGGAGTTGGCTTCAGGAGCCCAAAAATTGGATGAATCACACCCTGGAGTTGGCAGAAGTTGGCAGCAGCAGCAGCAGGAGCCCAAATATACACTGGAGTTGGCTTCAGGAGCCCAAAAATTGGATGAATCACACCCTGGAGTTGGCAGGAGTTGACAGTAGCAGCAGCAGGAGCCCAAATATACACTGGAGTTGGCTTCAGGAGCCCAAAAATTGGATGAATCACACCCTGGAGTTGGCAGCAGCAGCAGCAGGAGCCCAAATATACACTGGAGTTGGCTTCAGGAGCCCAAAAATTGGATGAATCACACCCTGGAGTTGGCAGAAGTTGGCAGCAGCAGCAGCAGCAGGAGCCCAAATATACACTGGAGTTGGCTTCAGGAGCCCAAAAATTGGATGAATCACACCCTGGAGTTGGCAGAAGTTGGCAGCAGCAGCAGCAGGAGCCCAAATATACACTGGAGTTGGCTTCAGGAGCCCAAAAATTGGATGAATCACACCCTGGAGTTGGCAGGAGTTGACAGTAGCAGCAGCAGGAGCCCAAATATACACTGGAGTTGGCTTCAGGAGCCCAAAAATTGGATGAATCACACCCTGGAGTTGGCAGCAGCAGGAGCCCAAATATACACTGGAGTTGGCTTCAGGAGCCCAAAAATTGGATGAATCACACCCTGGAGTTGGCAGAAGTTGGCAGCAGCAGCAGCAGGAGCCCAAATATACACTGGAGTTGGCTTCAGGAGCCCAAAAATTGGATGAATCACACCCTGGAGTTGGCAGAAGTTGGCAGCAGCAGCAGCAGGAGCCCAAATATACACTGGAGTTGGCTTCAGGAGCCCAAAAATTGGATGAATCACACCCTGGAGTTGGCAGGAGTTGACAGTAGCAGCAGCAGGAGCCCAAATATACACTGGAGTTGGCTTCAGGAGCCCAAAAATTGGATGAGTCACACCCTGGAGTTGGCAGCAGCAGCAGCAGGAGCCCAAATATACACTGGAGTTGGCTTCAGGAGCCCAAAAATTGGATGAATCACACCCTGGAGTTGGCAGAAGTTGGCAGCAGCAGCAGCAGGAGCCCAAAAAATGGCCTAAAGACATAAATATGTTTTGCACCATTTGGAAAGTGTAAAACGTGGCACCATGCTGAATCTAGTCGCATGCATCAGGCATTGGTGGGTGGAAATCCTGGCTGATCCATCCCTGATTCATTTTGACAAAGGTGAGTCTCTCCACATTTTTAGTTGACAGACGAGTTCTCCTCGCCGTAACTATGGCCCCCGCCGCACTAAACACCCGCTCAGATGGCACGCTACTTGCCGGGCAGGACAGCTTTTCCAGGGCAAACTCTGCTAGTTGCGGCCACAAATCAAGTTTGGCTGCCCAGAAGTCCAGCGGATCCTCAAGGTGTGTTGGCATGGTCATGTCAAAGTATGACATGACCTGCTGGTTGAGGTCCTGCTCCAGGTCTTCCTGCTGCTCATGAGTAGCCTCACTATGCGGGTGTAGAAAGCTACTCATTAGCGACTGAAGACTGAGGCTGCTGCTGCTGATGGAGCTGCTGCTGCTGCTCCTGCCAACCCCCCCAGCGGCCATGGCAGTGGAAGGTGAGCGCAGAGGTCCCCTCGAGTCAGACCTGCGAGAGTATGGACCATGGCGCAGATAGGCATCGGCCAACTGCCTACGTAGAATGTCTTTGTAGTAGTTGAGTTTGTCCTCCCTCTCGGTGGGTTTAAAAAATGCCCCATTTTGTGCCAGAAGCGAGGGTCCAATAAGGTGGACAGCCAGAAGTCATCCCGCCGATAGATGGAAACAATTCTGGGGTCACTACGCAAGCACGTGAGCATGCTTCGTGCCATTTGCGCAAGTGACTCGGATGGACTACCTGTCTCCATCTCCACTGCATACTGCCACGGTGTGCCCGGGTCCTCTGTCTCGCCTTCCTCAAAAACCTCTAGCTCCTCTGGCTGCTCCTGCTCCTCCTCTCCTGTCCGCTGACTAGATAAACCAGCCATTTCGCCAAGCCTAAACTGTGTTTCGCTGGGCAACTCCTCCTCCTCCTCTTCCTCCTCCTCCTCCAGTTCAGCTCCAACGGGGTTCATGTGGCCGTAAGATGTAAACGCCATGTCTCCAGTGCCCTGACCAGCCATGGTTTCCAACATGTGCTGTAGTACATGAAGCAGTGGAATCACGTCGTTCATCCCGTAATCCTGCCGACTGACAAAGTGGCTTCCTCAAAGGGCCTGAGCAAACGGCAGGTGTCACGTATGAGCTGCCACTGGTTGACATTGAAGTTACACAGGGGAGTCCCCCTATCTGCTTGGATCATCAGGAAATCCGTGATGGCTTTTCTCTGTTCATATAATCGGTCCAACATGTGAAGGGTGGAATTCCAACGGGTGGAAACATCGCAAATCAGACTATGTTGGGGGATACCATTCTGACGCTGTAGCTCAAGAAGGGTGTGTTTGGCGGTGTAGGAGTGGCTGAAGTGCATGCAAAGTTTCCTTGAAGTTGTTAGGATGTCCTGCAGATGGGGGGAACACTTCAGAAACCGCTTGACAACCAGATTGAAGACGTGAGCCATGCAGGGGGCATGGGTCAGGCTTCCTTGGCGCAGCGCAGACAAAATGTTCTTCCCATTGTCGGTAACCATGATTCCCATTTTAAGTTTTCTCGGAGTAAGCCATGTTTGGATTTCCTGATGAATACATTTAAGCAGTTCCTCCCCTGTGTGACTCCGTTCGCCAAGACAAACCATGTGAAGCACTGCGTGACACCTCCGTGCCCTGCACACATGGTAGACTGGAGGGGCACTGAGACTTGAGCCTACAGTGGAGGGTGAGGAGATGGCGGAGGATGAGGAGGCCGAGTCGCACGGTGTCACAGGCCCAATGGGCAGAGAGCGCGGAGGCCGAAGCGGCGTGACCTGTCCAAGTTGCTGCTGCAAAGGGACCACATTCACCCAGTGGGCCGTAAACGACATGTACTGCCCCTGACCGTAGTTACAGCTCCAGATGTCGGCGCTGCCATGTATTTTGCTACACACCGACAGGCTCAAGGACTGGCCCACCTTCTGTTCAACAAAAGTGTGCAGCGCTGGTACTGCCTTCTTGGCAAAGAAATGACGGCTTGGGACTCTCCACCTCGGCTCGGCACAAGCCATCAGTTCTCTGAAAGGTGCAGATTCCACCACCTGAAAAGGGAGCGACTGCAGCACCAGCAACTTGGACAGGAGCATATTCAGCTTCTGCGCCGTAGGATGAGTGGGCGCATACTGCTGTCTCTTGGACATGGCTTCGCTGATGGATTGCTGGCGGGATGCATGACTTGGAGGAGGAGGAGGAGGAGCAGGAGCGACAGGGGATGGGTATGACGCACAGCTGCCTTCGGCTGAGGTGCTGGAGCCTTGGCTGGCAGAAATTGGGAGCTCACTTGGTGAGGAAGCAGACTGGACCACCCCTTGGGAGCCTCGGTTCTCCCAGGTCGTTTTATGGTGACGCATCATATGTTGACGCAGGGCCGTGGTGCCAACATTTGGACCCTGGCCACGCTTCACCTTTTGCCTACATATCTTGCATGTGGCCATGTTACCCTCCTGCGGATGCCTCAGGAAAAACTGCCACACTGCCGAGTAGCTACTTTTCCCACCCCCTGGCCTCACTGATTCACTGCTGCTGTTGCCAACTCCAGGAACCCCTGCTCCACTACCTCCCGATAAGGTAGACTGCCGCACAGCAGGTGCTCTACCCCGGCCCCGGCCCCGGCCGGCTCCAGCCTTTGGAATTGTGCCCCCATGCTGACTGCTACCACCTTGCTGCCTCAGCTGCTGACTCCGGGGCAACCTGCGCCCCTCTTCTCCTGATGATGACGATGAAGCCCCTTCATCACCCGGCTCCCAAGTGCGATCGGCTTCATCGTCATCATCATCATCATCATCACCGAGTTGTGGCTGTACGTCACTGATGTTCGTGGATTCGTCAACAGTGTCTGGCGCAGGAGCTGGAACGCTCGCAGCACCCACGACACTGTCCACATCACTATTTGTCTGCCTAGCTAGAGAAGCCACCTCCATTTCTTGGCTGGGCAGTAGCTGCTGACTGTCCTCTATCTGATGGTCCTCCTCACTAAAGAGTGGAGCTGAACCCAAAGCATAGGATACGTCGCTGGGGGAGGGAACGGCGTAGGACAGAGGCAATGGGAGGACAGGGACTGCTCTCGGGGCATGCCAACTCAGGGTTGTGTCAGAGGAACCTACCGACCCTAGACTGGGGGTCTCAGACGTAAGTTGTGATGATGTTGTTGATGAGCGCGTCAACCAATCTACCACGGCAGATGCGTTACTGGTGGAGACCCAACCGCTAGCAGATACTGGCAGATTAGGTCTCTCAGCGTGACTCCTGCTGCTACTGGCCCCCAGTCTGATGCGAGCTCTGCCTGCGGAATCTTGGCCTCTGCCACTCCTCTTTTCACTTCCAGGCACTTGTCTGCCCGACATAGTCTAACTGGCGTGGTAGTAGGTGATATTTTAAGATCCCCCGGGAAGCGGTGGGTCTATATGAAACAGAATATAATGCACACCAAAAGTGAGCAGTAACACTCAGCCTCCAACAGGCCTGCTTAGTGTAAATAAGAGAGCTGCTTAGTGTAAATAAAGAGGGGTATGCTATGTTACAGAATGGGATGCCTCAACAGAAGTGCACCTGGCAGGCAGCAGTAAGCCTATACCCAGCAAAAGTGTCTTATAATATAAATATAATAAGAGCAAATGGTTATATGGTCTTAAACAGAGGCTGCTTTAGTCACAGAATGGGATGCCCCCAAAAAAGATCCAGTAGTACTATGCCCAGCAAAAGTGTCTTTATCAGGCTAATTTCAAATATAATAAGAGCAAATGGTTATATGGTCTTAAACAGAGGCTGCTTTAGTCACAGAATGGGATGCCCTGGCAGGGACAAGTAGTGCTATGCCCAGCAAAAGTGTCTTTATCAGGCTAATTTCAAATATGATAAGAGCAAATGCTTATATGGTCTTAAACAGAGGCTGCTTTAGTCACAGAATGGGATGCCCCCAAAAAAGATCCAGTAGTACTATGCCCAGCAAAAGTGTCTTTATCAGGCTAATTTCAAATATGATAAGAGCAAATGGTTATATGGTCTTAAACAGAGGCTGCTTTAGTCACAGAATGGGATGCCCCCAAAAAAGATCCAGTAGTACTATGCCCAGCAAAAGTGTCTTTATCAGGCCTAATTTCAAATATGATAAGAGCAAATGCTTATATGGTCTTAAACAGAGGCTGCTTTAGTCACAGAATGGGATGCCCCCAAAAAAGATCCAGTAGTACTATGCCCAGCAAAAGTGTCTTTATCAGGCTAATTTCAAATATAATAAGAGCAAATGGTTATATGGTCTTAAACAGAGGCTGCTTTAGTCACAGAATGGGATGCCCCCAAAAAAGATCCAGTAGTACTATGCCCAGCAAAAGTGTCTTTATCAGGCCTAATTTCAAATATGATAAGAGCAAATGCTTATATGGTCTTAAACAGAGGCTGCTTTAGTCACAGAATGGGATGCCCCCAAAAAAGATCCAGTAGTACTATGCCCAGCAAAAGTGTCTTTATCAGGCCTAATTTCAAATATGATAAGAGCAAATGCTTATATGGTCTTAAACAGAGGCTGCTTTAGTCACAGAATGGGATGCCCCCAAAAAAGATCCAGTAGTACTATGCCCAGCAAAAGTGTCTTTATCAGGCCTAATTTCAAATATGATAAGAGCAAATGCTTATATGGTCTTAAACAGAGGCTGCTTTAGTCACAGAATGGGATGCCCCCAAAAAAGATCCAGTAGTACTATGCCCAGCAAAAGTGTCTTTATCAGGCTAATTTCAAATATGATAAGAGCAAATGCTTATATGGTCTTAAACAGAGGCTGCTTTAGTCACAGAATGGGATGCCCCCAAAAAAGATCCAGTAGTACTATGCCCAGCAAAAGTGTCTTTATCAGGCCTAATTTCAAATATGATAAGAGCAAATGCTTATATGGTCTTAAACAGAGGCTGCTTTAGTCACAGAATGGGATGCCCCCAAAAAAGATCCAGTAGTACTATGCCCAGCAAAAGTGTCTTTATCAGGCCTAATTTCAAATATGATAAGAGCAAATGGTTATATGGTCTTAAACAGAGGCTGCTTTAGTCACAGAATGGGATGCCCCCAAAAAAGATCCAGTAGTACTATGCCCAGCAAAAGTGTCTTTATCAGGCCTAATTTCAAATATGATAAGAGCAAATGCTTATATGGTCTTAAACAGAGGCTGCTTTAGTCACAGAATGGGATGCCCCCAAAAAAGATCCAGTAGTACTATGCCCAGCAAAAGTGTCTTTATCAGGCTAATTTCAAATATAATAAGAGCAAATGGTTATATGGTCTTAAACAGAGGCTGCTTTAGTCACAGAATGGGATGCTCCCAAAAAAGATCCAGTAGTACTATGCCCAGCAAAAGTGTCTTTATCAGGCCTAATTTCAAATATGATAAGAGCAAATGGTTATATGGTCTTAAACAGAGGCTGCTTTAGTCACAGAATGGGATGCCCCCAAAAAAGATCCAGTAGAACTATGCCCAGCAAAAGTGTCTTTATCAGGCTAATTTCAAATATGATAAGAGCAAATGCTTATATGGTCTTAAACAGAGGCTGCTTTAGTCACAGAATGGGATGCCCCCAAAAAAGATCCAGTAGTACTATGCCCAGCAAAAGTGTCTTTATCAGGCCTGATTTCTATGAGAATAAGTGCAAATGGTTATTATGCTATTAAATAGAGGCTGGTGTTGTCACAGAATGGGATGCCACAAAAACCAGAGAGCATGCACAGCAAAAGTGTCTTTATCAGGCCTAATTTCTATGAGAATAAGTGCAAATGATTATTATGCTATTAAATAGAGGCTGGTGTTGTCACAGAATGGGATGCCACAAAAACCAGAGAGCATGCACAGCAAAAGTGTCTTTATCAGGCCTGATTTCTATGAGAATAAGTGCAAATGGTTATTATGCTATTAAATAGAGGCTGGTGTTGTCACAGAATGGGATGCCACAAAAACCAGAGAGCATGCACAGCAAAAGTGTCTTTATCAGGCCTGATTTCTATGAGAATAAGTGCAAATGGTTATTATGCTATTAAATAGAGGCTGGTGTTGTCACAGAATGGGATGCCACAAAAACCAGAGAGCATGCACAGCAAAAGTGTCTTTTTCAGGCCTGATTTCTATGAGAATAAGTGCAAATGGTTATTATGCTATTAAATAGAGGCTGGTGTAGTCACAGAATGGGATGCCACAAAAACCAGAGAGCATGCACAGCAAAAGTGTCTTTATCAGGCCTGATTTCTATGAGAATAAGTGCAAATGGTTATTATGCTATTAAATAGAGGCTGGTGTTGTCACAGAATGGGATGCCACAAAAACCAGAGAGCATGCACAGCAAAAGTGTCTTTATCAGGCCTGATTTCTATGAGAATAAGTGCAAATGGTTATTATGCTATTAAATAGAGGCTGGTGTAGTCACAGAATGGGATGCCACAAAAACCAGAGAGCATGCACAGCAAAAGTGTCTTTATCAGGCCTGATTTCTATGAGAATAAGTGCAAATGGTTATTATGCTATTAAATAGAGGCTGATGTAGTCACAGAATGGGATGCCACAAAAACCAGAGAGCATGCACAGCAAAAGTGTCTTTATCAGGCCTGATTTCTATGAGAATAAGTGCAAATGGTTATTATGCTATTAAATAGAGGCTGGTGTTGTCACAGAATGGGATGCCACAAAAACCAGAGAGCATGCACAGCAAAAGTGTCTTTATCAGGCCTGATTTCTATGATAATAAGTGCAAATGGTTATTATGCTATTAAATAGAGGCTGGTGTTGTCACAGAATGGGATGCCACAAAAACCAGAGAGCATGCACAGCAAAAGTGTCTTTATCAGGCCTGATTTCTATGAGAATAAGTGCAAATGGTTATTATGCTATTAAATAGAGGCTGGTGTTGTCACAGAATGGGATGCCACAAAAACCAGAGAGCATGCACAGCAAAAGTGTCTTTATCAGGCCTGATTTCTATGAGAATAAGTGCAAATGGTTATTATGCTATTAAATAGAGGCTGGTGTTGTCACAGAATGGGATGCCACAAAAACCAGAGAGCATGCACAGCAAAAGTGTCTTTATCAGGCCTGATTTCTATGAGAATAAGTGCAACTGGTTATTATGCTATTAAATAGAGGCTGGTGTTGTCACAGAATGGGATGCCACAAAAACCAGAGAGCATGCACAGCAAAAGTGTCTTTATCAGGCCTGATTTCTATGAGAATAAGTGCAAATGGTTATTATGCTATTAAATAGAGGCTGGTGTTGTCACAGAATGGGATGCCACAAAAACCAGAGAGCATGCACAGCAAAAGTGTCTTTATCAGGCCTGATTTCTATGAGAATAAGTGCAAATGGTTATTATGCTATTAAATAGAGGCTGGTGTTGTCACAGAATGGGATGCCACAAAAACCAGAGAGCATGCACAGCAAAAGTGTCTTTATCAGGCCTAATTTCTATGAGAATAAGTGCAAATGGTTATTATGCTATTAAATAGAGGCTGGTGTTGTCACAGAATGGGATGCCACAAAAACCAGAGAGCATGCACAGCAAAAGTGTCTTTATCAGACCTAATTTCTATGAGAATAAGTGCAAATGGTTATTATGCTATTAAATAGAGGCTGGTGTAGTCACAGAATGGGATGCCACAAAAACCAGAGAGCATGCACAGCAAAAGTGTCTTTATCAGGCCTAATTTCTATGAGAATAAGTGCAAATGGTTATTATGCTATTAAATAGAGGCTGGTGTTGTCACAGAATGGGATGCCACAAAAACCAGAGAGCATGCACAGCAAAAGTGTCTTTATCAGGCCTGATTTCTATGAGAATAAGTGCAAATGGTTATTATGCTATTAAATAGAGGCTGGTGTTGTCACAGAATGGGATGCCACAAAAACCAGAGAGCATGCACAGCAAAAGTGTCTTTATCAGGCCTGATTTCTATGAGAATAAGTGCAAATGGTTATTATGCTATTAAATAGAGGCTGGTGTAGTCACAGAATGGGATGCCACAAAAACCAGAGAGCATGCACAGCAAAAGTGTCTTTATCAGGCCTGATTTCTATGAGAATAAGTGCAAATGGTTATTATGCTATTAAATAGAGGCTGGTGTTGTCACAGAATGGGATGCTACAAAAACCAGAGAGCATGCACAGCAAAAGTGTCTTTATCAGGCCTGATTTCTATGAGAATAAGTGCAAATGGTTATTATGCTATTAAATAGAGGCTGGTGTAGTCACAGAATGGGATGCCACAAAAACCAGAGAGCATGCACAGCAAAAGTGTCTTTATCAGGCCTAATTTCTATGAGAATAAGTGCAAATGGTTATTATGCTATTAAATAGAGGCTGGTGTTGTCACAGAATGGGATGCCACAAAAACCAGAGAGCATGCACAGCAAAAGTGTCTTTATCAGGCCTGATTTCTATGAGAATAAGTGCAAATGGTTATTATGCTATTAAATAGAGGCTGGTGTTGTCACAGAATGGGATGCCACAAAAACCAGAGAGCATGCACAGCAAAAGTGTCTTTATCAGGCCTGATTTCTATGAGAATAAGTGCAAATGGTTATTATGCTATTAAATAGAGGCTGGTGTTGTCACAGAATGGGATGCCACAAAAACCAGAGAGCATGCACAGCAAAAGTGTCTTTATCAGGCCTGATTTCTATGAGAATAAGTGCAAATGGTTATTATGCTATTAAATAGAGGCTGGTGTTGTCACAGAATGGGATGCCACAAAAACCAGAGAGCATGCACAGCAAAAGTGTCTTTATCAGGCCTGATTTCTATGAGAATAAGTGCAAATGGTTATTATGCTATTAAATAGAGGCTGGTGTAGTCACAGAATGGGATGCCACAAAAACCAGAGAGCATGCACAGCAAAAGTGTCTTTATCAGGCCTGATTTCTATGAGAATAAGTGCAAATGGTTATTATGCTATTAAATAGAGGCTGGTGTTGTCACAGAATGGGATGCTACAAAAACCAGAGAGCATGCACAGCAAAAGTGTCTTTATCAGGCCTAATTTCTATGAGAATAAGTGCAAATGGTTATTATGCGATTAAATAGAGGCTGGTGTTGTCACAGAATGGGATGCCACAAAAACCAGAGAGCATGCACAGCAAAAGTGTCTTTATCAGGCCTGATTTCTATGAGAATAAGTGCAAATGGTTATTATGCTATTAAATAGAGGCTGGTGTTGTCACAGAATGGGATGCCACAAAAACCAGAGAGCATGCACAGCAAAAGTGTCTTTATCAGGCCTGATTTCTATGAGAATAAGTGCAAATGGTTATTATGCTATTAAATAGAGGCTGGTGTTGTCACAGAATGGGATGCCACAAAAACCAGAGAGCATGCACAGCAAAAGTGTCTTTATCAGGCCTAATTTCTATGAGAATAAGTGCAAATGGTTATTATGCTATTAAATAGAGGCTGGTGTTGTCACAGAATGGGATGCCACAAAAACCAGAGAGCATGCACAGCAAAAGTGTCTTTATCAGGCCTAATTTCTATGAGAATAAGTGCAAATGGTTATTATGCTATTAAATAGAGGCTGGTGTTGTCTCAGAATGGGATGCCACAAAAACCAGAGAGCATGCACAGCAAAAGTGTCTTTATCAGGCCTGATTTCTATGAGAATAAGTGCAAATGGTTATTATGCTATTAAATAGAGGCTGGTGTTGTCACAGAATGGGATGCCACAAAAACCAGAGAGCATGCACAGCAAAAGTGTCTTTATCAGGCCTGATTTCTATGAGAATAAGTGCAAATGGTTATTATGCTATTAAATAGAGGCTGGTGTTGTCACAGAATGGGATGCCACAAAAACCAGAGAGCATGCACAGCAAAAGTGTCTTTATCAGGCCTGATTTCTATGAGAATAAGTGCAAATGGTTATTATGCTATTAAATAGAGGCTGGTGTTGTCACAGAATGGGATGCTACAAAAACCAGAGAGCATGCACAGCAAAAGTGTCTTTATCAGGCCTGATTTCTATGAGAATAAGTGCAAATGGTTATTATGCTATTAAATAGAGGCTGGTGTAGTCACAGAATGGGATGCCACAAAAACCAGAGAGCATGCACAGCAAAAGTGTCTTTATCAGGCCTAATTTCTATGAGAATAAGTGCAAATGGTTATTATGCTATTAAATAGAGGCTGGTGTTGTCACAGAATGGGATGCCACAAAAACCAGAGAGCATGCACAGCAAAAGTGTCTTTATCAGGCCTAATTTCTATGAGAATAAGTGCAAATGGTTATTATGCTATTAAATAGAGGCTGGTGTTGTCTCAGAATGGGATGCCACAAAAACCAGAGAGCATGCACAGCAAAAGTGTCTTTATCAGGCCTGATTTCTATGAGAATAAGTGCAAATGGTTATTATGCTATTAAATAGAGGCTGGTGTTGTCACAGAATGGGATGCCACAAAAACCAGAGAGCATGCACAGCAAAAGTGTCTTTATCAGGCCTGATTTCTATGAGAATAAGTGCAAATGGTTATTATGCTATTAAATAGAGGCTGGTGTTGTCACAGAATGGGATGCCACAAAAACCAGAGAGCATGCACAGCAAAAGTGTCTTTATCAGGCCTGATTTCTATGAGAA